>CM061259.1:17308750-18702500 GCA_030848825.1 Tadarida brasiliensis | reverse complement strand
TGCCCATGATACGTTAAGTAGAAAAATAAAACACAAACACAATGTAAAATATAATTATATTTGGTATGTACCACACACCACATTAACAGTGGCTAATTTTTAGTGTGGGGATCATAGATGATTATAAAATTATGCACTAAAGAGATATTACTTACTATAATTTGAGGTTTTTTTAAAAAAAAAACTTTTAGCCTATTGTTAAAAGTAGAGTTTTGTTTTTCAGTTTGCAAAAATGGAATAAGTTCTTGCTTAAATAAAGTGAACTTCTTGCTTAAGCTTTTAAAAATTACTGTTCCCATTTCACAAGTGAGATGCACATTTTTTAAGCTTTTAAAACGTACCTTCATTTTGAGGATGTGAAAACTGTGGCGCGAAGAGGCAAAGCTGCTTAGTGGTGGAGCTGGTGTTGACTGGTCAGCTAGCTTCAGGCCTGTGCAAGTAGCCGCTGCTCTATGCAAGCAAAGAATTGCTTTACTTTTAAGATGGTCTAGTTATAAAAATTCCTGACAATTATGTGCTAAAATATAATTTGGCACTTTTGCTCTCTACTATGGGAACCCCCCCCACAATTGAATAAATTTCCCTTTTGTTTTGTTTTTATAATTGAAGCCATCAAATTCTGTCACTGATGATAAATCAAATAATCAAACTGTCAATTACTGGTCCTAAAACAGAAGTCAGAAAAGAAAAAAGAAATAATATTTTTAAAGTGTTGAAGAAGTCAGGGCTTCATTGATGAAAATTTAAGAGTGATCCCAGCCCTGGCGGGTTTGGCTCAGCGGTTAGAGCGTCGGCCTGCGGTCCGGAGAGACCCGGGTTCGGTTCCCACTAAGGGCATGTACTGCGGCTGCAGTTTGTCCCCGGCCCTGGTTGGTCATGCGGGTGGCAGCCACTCGATGTGTCACTTTCACATTGATGTTTCTCTCTCTCTCTCTCTTCCTCTCTCTCCCTCCCACTCTATCTGAACAAAAAATGAAAAAATGTCCTTGGGTGAGGATAAAAAAAAAAAAAAAAAAAAGAGTGATCCCAGTAAGATTCAGATAGCTATCAAAAGTCTATTCTGAATTGTTCTAAAAATTTTATGTCTGATTTTTAATATTTGATTTCTTAAACATTTTTTTATTGGGGTAAAAAAACTATATAACAAAATATGCCATCTTAACTATTTCTAAGTACAGTGCAGTGGTGTTCGTTGTGGTACAACCAGTCTTCAGAACTTTTTCATCTTGCAAAATTGAAAGTCAATACCTATTCAACAACAAGTCCTGATTTTTTTTTAAAAAATCTCTCAATACATTTCTATTGGGGGATTTATTCATCGCTTCATTCATTCATTCATGCATTCATCCATTTACTCATTCAATAAATATTGGAGAGCCTACTGATCTTATGATTCGTAACCATGGCCCTGTGGTTGCCCACACATTTCAGTGGCTGAGAGTGAGGATGAGTTTGGGAAACGTGATCAGGGTGGGGCTGCCATGAGACCAGACCCTTGGCTTGCTCACATTGAGATGCCCCACCATATAGCAAAATAAATACACCCTTATTCCATAGTAAATAGGCCATCTCAACTGTGAAATCATTTTTAGGTTGTGTTGTTTTCGTTTGCATCTACTTATTTGTCATATCTAAATTATTTTTCTATGGCCTTCATCAGTCCATAGGCCCTGAGAACAATGCCTCCGTCGCCTGATGGATAAAGTGACGGATTTGGTATTGATGAAAATTCTAGAGACTGCCTTTGAGTGAGTAATGTACCTGGCAATGGTGGAAATTATCTGTGTAGCTCTTATAACCCGGGGTAGAATTTTCATGAGGAGGGTACACTAGAACTATCAAGAATACATGGCTGAGGTGGAATGGGGACTCACCTAGCTGTAGGGCTCCCTCTGAAGTGACGTGATGCAGCTTCCGCATATCTGATCTGATTGGTCCAGACAAGCTAATGGAGGCCCCACGGCAACAGCTAGGCGGCAGCTGTGCTCCGGGGCAGGTGGCAGCGTCCTGGTTCCAGGGGTGCCCATTCAGGTTCGAGCAGGATACCAGCCGGCAGATGGCAAAAGGCAGGTTGTCAGGGCCCAGGCGAGCAGGCTGCAGTCCAGGGCATGGCTCCAGCACCGTCAGGGAACCACAGGGCAAATGAACTTGAGCAGAAGCCATAGTCCCAGGGACTGGGCACCTGAGTGCAGTCAGGGCCAGCGTTCAGCTCACTGGCACACATGGGACCAGAGCCTCGCCCAGAGCCCCCTGGCCAGAGTCAAGCATGGCAGACAGGTCCTAATCCCCACTGCTGCTAAAGATGGGCCTCGTGTTCAGTGTGGCCTGGTTTCCATTGACTCGAGGGCTGGCAGTCTCATTCTTCGGGTCGGATATTTCTGTCGTAGCTGGGGTGGCAGATATGGAGTAGTCATGGACTGACAAACACTTGGAGCAAATCAGTGGCTATATCTTCGGTCAGAACTGTGACCTATTTATAAGGATTCTTTTCATGCAAACAGGCAAAGAGCATTCACACCATGTCTGCAGGTCAGTAGGAGATATGCCCATTGAGAGGTCTAGCAGAGTCAGATGCCAGACCCTGGGAGAGAGAGGGCTTTTTAAAAGACAGGATTAGGGATGCACGGGCTCCTCCCCTGGGATGACCTGGGCCTGGGCAATAATAACACGATGATGGGACAGAACGTCACCTTCAGTCCTTTCCTGCCAGGTCAGCACTAGTGGTTGGGTGCAGCCTCAGCCCCTTCCCTGGTATGCTCCAGGGACTAGGGTCCATGCCTTGCAGCTTTTGGGGGGGCTGGCAAACCACAGCAGTGTTGACCACATCATCATTTATAGTTGAGCAGATAACAGAACCTTTTCCTCTGCCCCTTCCAATGACTTAGAATCTGGGTCCAAACTTTGCTTTTGACCAAATTAATGGATTTAGCACTAAGGACTAGCTGGTTTCCATGGAGCGTGCAGACGGCCAATCTCCTTTCTCGGAGGCTAGTCTGGAGCGGCATCAGTCTTGGACAAGTTAACCCTTCACTTGTGGCTGCCCTTTGTCCTTTCACTCCTCCCCCAATTCCATTCCATCGGGTGGCTCCTCGGTATCGTCTCTCACTCGGGTAGCAACCTATTCTACGTCAACCCACACGGGCTTTGAGTCTGCCTTGCCTGTGGGAGGTCAGGAGGGCGATGAGAGATAGATGTGGGGTGACAGCCCCAGGATGCGGGTCATGCTCACTGCAGACAGGCAGGGAAGCCCTCTGCAGGAATAGCTTCGGAAGAGCACATCATCGGTTTCAGAAAGTCACTGTCGGTGACTTTAGCCCAGGGACTGATTAAAGGCGAAGCGATCCACAGCACTGATCCCATGTTCTCCCAGCCACCGAAGAAAGACACTTATCCTGGTTAGCTTGCTCAGTTCAGGTCTCAGAATTATTGTTGACATGGACAGATTCTAACTGGTGTAACTCAGTGTTGTTTGCCAGGGCCCGAAGGGCACCGGTAGTAGCGTAGTGTTGGGAAGACACCCGGGAATGACTCTCAGTCACTAACTGGCCATCCTGAAGCCTGGCTCACCACCACCAGCAGACTCTTCCACTCCAGGGTTGGTCTTTAATCTAGCTCCCATCCCCCAACTTGCTTCCAGAAGTCCACGGCATGGGCCTGGATAGACACCCAGTTTGCTGGGACAGCTTCCATGCTAACAAGGTAACTGGTCAGCAGCACTGCTCCGAGACCACTTTCAGAGACGGGGCTGCAGCAGGTGTGCCATCTCCGCTGCCCTTTCATTGGATGCTGTGTGTTTAGGGAAGTATCGTCCAACTCCTGGTGTGAGGGGGGCCACACAGAATATGATGTGGCAGAGCCTCGATACCAGCCGTACCCTGCTAACTCAGCATTCGTGCTTTGAGGAGCAGAGCCTCTCCTATGCAGAGGGGAAGCAGGAAGAGGTATGGGGGCTGAGGTCTGTGCCTGCGGTTGCAGCCAAGGGATATAGCCTACAAATAGCAAGATTTGCCACGCAGGCAGTCATAGTTTGGGGAGCACCAACCTCTCCCGTGTCAGGAGAGAGAAGACCTGGGTGCCAAGCCTTTGCAATAGGTCAGGATTGATTTCCTTAAAAGCACTGAGTCGAACTGGTTTCCTTGGAACCTTCTTAGGGTCCATCTTATTTTCCAGGAAACCAGCCTGCAGGGCATCAGTTCTGGACAAGTTAGCCCTTACTTCTTAAGTCTTTAAGTTCTTCATAAAGAAGGCTGTTAACATAAAGAGATTATGGACACAGAAGTCCTGATCTTTAAGAACTAGGACCAAGCTGGGACCATGAACAAGACTCTGAGCCTCAAAAGGAGCTCTACCCCCAAAGACAAGATGTTTTCAAGAACTGATCAAAGTAGAAGACAGCCAGTGAGTTACAGAGACTCAAACCCCAGTCCTAGAAGAATGCCTGCCAGACGCTGGAACTGAGTGTGGTGCTGTTCCTACAGCTGTTCCCCAACTCTAGGTAGCAGCAGGGGGTTCTACCAGCTCCACATGGCCAGTGAACAGAGCTAGGGGCTGACTGTCCACTCTGCTGGCCTTTAAATACCAGGACTACACAGACTGCTTCTAAAGGAGGGGTGTAGGAAGTGCAAGGAAAACAACGCATTCGTCTTGCAACAGCTCTCCCAGTGACTGACTCAGCTCCTCCCAGCCCAAGACCTGTATGTGTGAGGGCAATGGCATGTTCCCCGTTCAGCAGTGTGGGCATTAGGCTGCCTGGAGGCACAGGTCATAAAGACAGGTTCTTGTTACTTCAAATGAAGGCTCCTGCAGGAAAGCCTCTTGGACTGTCCTCATACACGGCCTGATCTTTTGCCCTGTCCCTTCCCTGCGTCGACCTCAGATTCGCTGTGGGCTTGGGCTCCCACGTGCACCACCCTGTAACCATGTCTGTGGCCCTAGCTATCTGCTGCTGGCTGGAGTGAGACTTTGGCAGCCCAAGACTGTCATGGGGTCACACGTGCAGCCCTGTTTTGCTTTGTTTCTCCGCTGTTGGTACTGACAGCCCTTAGTAAACACCCTGAGACAGGACATCTATTGGGTCCATTGCTGGTACTTTGTTTACTCTTTGAAAGAATTTCCAGTCGTATTTGTTATAGGTTGAATTGTGGACCCCCAAAAAGATGTTGACTCCTTAACCTTCAGTACCTGTAAAATGATCTTACTGAAATAGGGTCTTTGTAGCTGATGGAGACACGGAGAGGTCATTAGGGTGAGCCCTCATGCTATATGACTGGTGTCCTCGTAAAAAGGGGGAAATTGAGCCCAGCTGGTGTGGCTCAGTGGTTGAGCATTGACCCATGCACCAAGAGGTCGCTGGTTTGATTCCTGGTCAGGGCACATGCCCAGGTTGTGGGCCTGATCCCCAGTGGGGGGGCAGGCAGAGGGTGGCCAATGGATGTTCTCTCTCATCGATGTTTCTATCTCTCTCTCCCTCTCCCTTCCTCTCTCTCTAAAATCAATAAAGAAAAAAATATTTTTTAAAAAGGCGGTGTGTGTTGGGGGGGGGAGAATTGAGCAGAGAAACAGACATGTACAGAGGGAAAATGTTGGGAAGACACAGGGAGAACACCATCTGCAAGCCAAGGAACACCTGAAGCTACCAAAGGCTAGGAGGGAGGCGGTGAAGGGATTCTGCCTCACAGCCCTCCGCGGGAACCAACCCAGCTGACCTCCTGGTCTCAGACGGCCAGCCTGCAGAGCTGCGGGAGAATACATTCTGCTAGTTAAGCTACCCCGCTCGAGGCACCTTGTAATGGCTGCCCCAGGTCACTAACACAACATTCAGATGGTGTCAGTAATTTTTCCTAACTGAAAAAAAAATAAACTGTTATTTCGGGGAGTGATATGGAAATACAGTAATAGAATAATGTGACTCGATGAATGACGAATGTCATGTTCCTTCATTTCAAACTCTGATAGATAAAACATTTGTGGTAGGTGGTGGTCAACTGGGCACGATCTAAAATAATATAAGGAGATTTTTAAAAACTCCTCATATCTCATATAAACAATCTTTTGACTTTTTGCCTTATTCTCTATTCCATTATAAACATGACTTTATTTGGTGAATATTTTTATTCTTTGGTATTTTAAATGAAGTTTATCATAGGGGTATTCAGTTCTCAAAAAAGAAAAAAACGGAGGGGGGTGTTTAAAATACAACAATAAAATCAAAGATTTTAATATCATCAAAGATGCCACATCAGAATTGATAGAAATTTCATGGTAATTTCTTATTTGTCATGGAATAATGTTTGCCAGTTTATTAGAAAAACAGCCTTAATAACTAAAAGAAATGCAAAGGATATATCAGTTTTTAGTGTGGTATTTTATTTTCTCTTTCATTTTATTAAAAATTAATAGAGATGTAAGCGCTGTTGAGAGGATTTAAACCCCATCAAATATACAACATCTCATCTGAACCGAGGAGGCCTCTGGAGAAAGGCGCCAATGATGTGGATGGAAGGGAGTCGTGTTTTGCATTGTGTGCCTTTCTCACGACTAGAACTGGTCACCTGTGCATGGATTATTTTTTAATTGGGAAAATAACTAGCTAATTTTAAAAACTATATGGAATTAAAAAGTATAGGAAAAGACAGAAGGTCTTTCCAGTTGGTAAGAAATAATAGTGACAAAGAACTAGGACAGTCCAGTCCCATTGTTAACGAAGTAGAAAACGGGGGACACATGAATTGTTCTTTGGTTTGCAGATAGCAAGGGAAGCCCCGATCTACAGGAGCAGTGATATGGGACCAAAGCTTTAAATAAAGATATAAATGAGAAACCTGCAGATTCATACCCAGGGATTGAATTAGTGATCGCCGACAGACATTGAAGGACTGTCTTGGCTTAGACGCCAACACGGCATTGGAGCATCGGGCTACAGGTGACGTCTCGCAGAGGACACACTATTACACTGGGCAGTAAACTTAGATTCTCTTGACATTGCCACTTGCTAGCTGACTGTGTGGATCTGAGTAAGTGTGTCATCCGTGTGGACCTTGCTTTCCCGGTCCCCGACGTGAGTGAGTGTGAGCACGTGTGCTTTGCTCAGTTCACTTCCCACTCTGATTTCCATGGCTGCTCAAAGGGCTATCGGAAGACCCGTCCTTTAAAACTCTGTCAACTTCTTTACTTAATAGGGAAGGGAAAATGTCAGTTTATAAAAAGCAGAGGTGGAGTCTAAAATTAACCTCTTGGTACCACTCTTCGTTATTAAAAAAAAAATAAAATAAATTCTAGCTCTTCAATTGTTTTGATGATAAATTGAGATAAGTGAAATGCCTGGTGTTCTGCTCGGCACGCATGCACCTAGATCTACTGGGGCTTTCTGTTTCCATAGTGTCTCCCTCCCAGGGCGTGCCTGGTGCTCAAAGCAGGCAGGAGGGCTGCCATCCTGCGGCAGCTCAGTGTCAGGTCCGCAGGCAGCAGCTGGCCGCGTCCCTCTCCCTCTGCGCCCCGGCGTTGCTTCTCGGTCCTCACATCTTCACTGTGGACGCCTCCCCATCTCCCCGCAGGTCTACAGAGAGCATGCGCTTTTGGAAAACTTCTTTTTAAACTATTCTTATGGGCTTGTGTTTTCTTGATTAAAAAATCAAAAACCACCCGCTCTACTTCTATTGAAGATTTTCAGGTCTCTTCGTTCAGAACATTAAGCACGTATGCAGAGGGCAGGCCTTGCTCTGTGAATTACTCCCCTGTTGCCTTTCCAGGTGCTAAGGTCACTTTCGTGTGCGCAGAAGGCACATGCTGTCTTGGCTCCAAGAACTGAAAGGTTTTTCTGCGTGTCCCTCTCATTCCTCCTGGACACTGGGCTCCTGCATGCACCGTGAAGGGGTGGCAGCTGGGGTGGGTAACAGGAGAAGACAGGAACAATCGCCGGTGCTTACTTTCTCACAGGTGTTCATGGTTCCTGAAGCTGGTGTTCACGAGGACATGCTGTAAGGGTGGCACTAGACTTTCTGTGGAATAACAGGTGGATGTGGATTTAGCAGATTGTGAAGTAGTTCTCAATTGTTTAAAACCGGGCTAGGAACTGATGTTCTTTCATTATTTTAGATGCATTTTAGAGCCCTGTAAGATCTCAGAAGTCATCTGGTCCAGGCCCTAATGAGGGAGCTGAAACAGAGTCATTTACCAGATGAGGAAGGAAGCTGAAAGAGTAATGAAACGCTTTGCCACGGCCACATGGCTTGTTAGTAGCCGGCGCAAGGCCCAATCCACCCCATAGCCCTGTCCGCGGGCTTTCCCTCTCTGTGTTGTGCTCAGCACAGATGCACACACACTAACTCAATGCTGCCTGGTTCTTCAAACTGATTTAACAGTAACGTTTAGGCAGACTTAGAACAAATCAGGTGTATCTGTGATACACGTAATGGCAGTCACACATGGGTGTATGATGTAGTCTATGAAGTGCTCTTTCTCATGCATGACGTCGGTAATATTATTCCCCATTTCAGATTTGCAGAAAATAGGATTCCGAGAGGTTCAAGGACAACTAAAGCTTGTCAGAGCCCAGACTGGACCCTGTATCTTCAGATCTTGGGTCCAGTATTCTTTTTCGCTTCCTGATACTACCTCCCTACACAAAGGTTTGCTCAGCGGAGACCTCACATAGGTGACCTTCTGGGTTTACTTACTTTTATTAAAATTATAATAAGAAAAATCTCTGAAATAAAACTAACCCTGACAAAATTATTTAAAAAAAACAACAACAAAAAAAACATATCTCTTTTTTTATGTCGTTTGCCACCTTGTTCAACCATTTGCCTCCATGGTCCTTTCCCCAGCCCTCCACTCCTCCTCACCACCAAGATTCTCATATAGTGTTCAGTGAGAACCTCTTTCCATCTGTGGGTACTAGTGACATGACCCCCTCATGAGTTGATATTTACTACTATTTTAGCCTATCCAGAGTATGCACAGAAAAGATGGTTCTCTAAGAAAATGAAACCCATGGAGGCTAGCACAGTATACAGGGCCTTCCAAACTCCGAGAGCAAACTGGAAGAAAAAGCGACAAGCAGACTGAGTGAGTGGGGACAGGCAGGTGTGGGGGCTGTAAAAGAAGGCTGTTGTCATGTGTTGAAATCCACGTGTGAATTAGGCTGTTCAATACTTGTGAGTGGGATAACCTAGAATGGGGGAACTAGAAACAGGGGAAGATCGAGTACGCGTTAAGACTGGTGTGTTGGCTAAATAGATGGAAAGGAAGGAAGATTCCAGACATTACAGCAGAAGAAACAGCATCAGTGTTCAGAGAGAGGGCAGGGAGTTGGAGAAAGGAAAAAATAAGTATACTCAGCATATATAACAAAGAACAGGTAGCTATATTCTATGTAAATGATACATCAGTTGGTAAGAAAAATGTTAAGATGACTGGAATTTAACGTAAAGAGGATAAAAAGAGAGAATTTGCCAAAGAGGAAATATAATCTGTAATGGATATATAGGAAAATGACAAATGTCTCCAAAAATCAATTTGAATCATTGTGAAATACCATTTAATACTTCTTAAAATGAAAAAAAAAGTAATTGTGGTTCCTTAAAATAATACTTATGTGTATTGCTGGTGATAATTTGGATCATTCCAATTGTTTTGGAAAGAAATACGGCAGTGCATAGCAGGTATACAATGTCCCATGTACCTTTAGCTAGTAATTTCATTTTTAGAAATATAGGAAGTGGTTCTAATAAAAATAATTTAGACAAGCTGAAAATTACATTAATCTCTTTACAACTGTTTACAAATTACGTATGAATATACAAAAAGAGAAGAATGATACTTGACAAAAATTTTAAAGTTATTTTTAAGATTTTCCCCCCCATAGTATTTCGTTCATGCTGATAAAATATTTTTGCCCTTAAAATAAGTAAAACGTATTATACTTTTGCTAAATATCATTGTATTTTCCTTAATTATATTTTCAAAATTGTTTTGTGTTTTGGGTCGGTGTTAGGGTGACTGCTACCTGGATTTGCTGGGACTGGGGAAGCTCCCAGGGCTGGGTTTAGTGTTTGAGCCCGAAAAGTCCGGGCAGACCTGAATATAATGGTCACCCTGAAAACGGCGAACACTGAAATTTCCTTTTGTCTTTATAAACCTAGTATTTTGTTCATGCACCAAACAGTGGTAAGATACTAACCTCTTTGTTTTCTGCTATTAATAGATTGTTACAAGCATAAAATGATTATTATTTTTTAATGACTCATTTTTTAAACATTTTTATTTTTCTTGAATTTTTGGAGGTAACATTGATTAATAAAATTATATAGGATTCAGGTGTACCATTCTATAATACATTATCTGTATACTGTATTGTGTGTTCACCGCCCAAAGTCTCCTTCCATCACCACTGATCCCCCTTACCCTCTGCTACCTGCCCCACCCCCTTTTCTCTGGGAATCATCATACTGGCGTCTGTGACTATGAGGGTTTTTTTTCCTAATCCCTTCCCCGTTTTCACTCACTCTTCCAAGCCCCCTCCCCTCGACAGCTGTCAGTCTGTTCTGTATCTGTGCAGTGGCTCTTATTTTCTATGTAAGTCGCCGTCATATTTTAAAATGTGTGGCAATGAAGCCTCCATCACAGAGAGAATGTTGCAAGAGAACACAGCGCTTGAACAGACGAAGGGCATCTCATTCAATATTGACCCTGAAAATAGACTCGCTGGTGGGCGCTGTGGATTTTGGGGGAGGGCTGGGCGGAACAGACCGAAGCACCGCTCTGCAGGTCCTGCTGGGCCCCGAAGTCCCAGGCCCTTTCCCTGCCCACTCACACCTCAGCACAGCCGCACGCATTCACTGGGGGCATTCTTTCCTCTAATCGTTAAAAAAGAAATTCTATTTGTTTCTTTCCACTCATTTTTAAACTGCTTCTAAATTTGCATTTTAAAAGTCCCTTTGGAGGAATCTTTTTGGAAAAAGTAAACACGTTATTCCGTTCAGGGTTCCTAGTAACAACGTGAAATGAAGCCAATCTGAGACGTGTCTAAGGATGAACCTGGGTGACTCTAACGTACCCACCCGTCGGTGAGGCGCTCGGGCTGACCCGCCTGCGGAAAGCATCCCCGCAGGTCCGCGTGGTCCCCGGGCTGACCGCTTCCAGCTCTTCTGTTCAGATGACATTCCAAGACTGGGTTTGGGAAGTGGGCACCAACATACATTTTCTCAGGTGCATCTGACTAGATCCATACTAGAAGCTGATCACTTTATATCTGAATAAGAGTGAATGGAATATTAAAAAGTTTTTTTCTTTCATAAGTTAAGTAAATTAGCATTGCTTTTTCTCTCTAAATTAATTGTCACTTTGGGGGGCATGTCAGTTTATTCGCCATCCACCATATGTACTTCTTCATAAGACCTTATAGTGTTTAATCAAGAGATCCTTTTAAAGTATTGATAGCCACAAGAAAATTATTCCATGTTTGATCTGTGTTAAAGAATCAAAGTCCAAGATCTTTGAATGGAACTTTGAATAAAAATGTAATTGGGTTACATCCCTGAAGTCTGATATATCTTTAAACAAGACTGCAAATGAAACTTTATTAGAGCTTCAGATGAATTATTTCATTGCCTTATTTTTTTTTAAATTCATTTTCTTCCCCTTCTCTTTCATGTCTGTATCACTGACAGAGCTGATGGTATTGTACCTGTCTTTTTCAGGGTGTTTTAATTATTTACTGCTTAACGAGCAGTGCGGAGAGGAAGCCTCGTTCGGAGGTGCCCCCTCTGCAGAAGGGTTTTCTTTTCAAAGCTGTGCAAGGAGGTCTTGAGTGGCTGCACTGAGCCTACAGCTCTCGACACACGGAATACACTGCTGGGGAGGCGGCATCTCCTCCCGTCCTCTGGGAAGGGGCGCAGCCCCAGAATCTCTCTGCAGAGGGACCGCTGACTAAGAGCGAGACGGGTGTTGGATGAAAGCTAGGTGAAGTGTACTATTTCCAGCTAGGGCCTCATTGGCTCTTCATTCGAATAAGTGGCACTGTCCCATACTGTTTAGGTTCTAAAGCATTCCGTGTAACAGGCCCATCCAGATTTGCTCCAAATGGCAAAGCCAGAAGAATAATAGACCCCGTGGCGTGGAGCGTTACTGAACGTGTGCAAAGCACCAGGCACGCTGCATGGTGCCAACTTGTTTTAATGCTCCTTGCCACCACACCCCAAAGTTGGCATCGTTATCCTCATTTCAGAGCCCTTCCAGAAAGGGTGTGCATGGTCCAATTATATCGTGATGCTGAGGTTCAAGCCGTGGTCTCTGCCTTTAAGTGAAACATTGGACACAGTTTCTAAGAAAAGGGTCACCTTAAGGAAGTAAGGCCCCGCGGTCTTTGGGCATCAGCTCTGCCACCTACTTGATATGTGAATTTAGGCAACAGGACCCCTAAGGCTTATTTTCCTCTTCTCTGAAGTGTAGATACTAACAGATGTAGCAGGCACTGCCATGCTGGGCACATGATAGGTGCTCAGCTAATGTTATTCCCTCCCTCCACGCTCACCTTACTGTCAGATGGTTAGTTGGGGTGGGTGAGGTGGAAGAGGGTATAGGGGGATAAATGATGATGGAAAAAATGAAATAAAATAAGAAAAAAACAAAACAAAATAGTGCGTGCTTATTTTTAATCAAAACCACAACACACAAGAGAAACAGTAACACTCTCCTCATCTACAACTTCCATAAGTCAATCAATACTGATACTTTGGTATGAATGCTTCCATACCTTTCTCTTTGCGCACATAAACATATACACATAATCAGTATGTGGTTTATTTAAAATCATGAGCAAGATCTAATTCAAGTAAGAATTGCATTATTGATTAAGTCCAGAGCAATATAATTCATTAGTTGATCTCATGTCAATATTCACTTCATTTCTCCTCAGATCTTTATGCTTGTCAACACCTTTACTTTAGTATTTTAAGATGAGGTGGAAACCATTAAAGTAAAACAAGTTATTATTTGAGGAAAATAGTAAACTCCATGAGCTCTACAAGGTTTATAATGACTAGTGTGAATGTCCAATTTATACATTAACACATTTTTAAAAAGGCATCTCAGTATTTCCAATTACGAACATTTAAGAGCAAAGCTATCTAATGCTTAATCCTTAGAAATTACAAAACTTGGATAGAAACCACCTGTCTAAGGTTTATTAGAACATAGAGCAGTTAAGCCTGTCCACCATTTCCATCACTGACCACAATTCAGCTGTTTAAATCACCAACAACAATTAATAACAATCCCTCCAGAATATTTTAGGGATTCAGGCAAATTTTCTGAACTTTATTTATTTTTTTCTATCAGTTTCAGGTGTACAGCACAGTGGTGAGACAATCATCTACTTTACGAAGTATTCCCCCTTGATATTTCTAGTACCCACCCAGCACCATACAAAGTTATCACAATAGTATTGGCTGTATTCCCCATGCCGTACTTTACATCCCCATGACTATTCTGTAACTGCCAATTTGTGCTTCTTAATCCCTTCACCTTTTTCACCCAGTGCCCCAAACTCCGACCAGTCTGCAAATCTTCTGGATTTTAAAAATCAACTTACTAGCATCACCAGCATCAGTAATAAAGCCCCTGGTGTTTCTCCCACACCCCTCTTCCTGGGATCCTTTACGCTGTCTGGTTTGGTGACCCATACTCTTTAACCAGGGGTGTGGTAGTGTTCCTATAATGTCCATCTGAAGTCTTTGCTCAAAATGATAAAGAAAGAATTTCATTTTCTAAATAGCATCTTAAATTTCTCCTAAGTATCCCAAAGTAGCTACAAAAGTTATGGGCACATTTTCTCCCTGGTTTATTAGGGATGCTATTGAGCTACAGAACAAAATCTTTGTTTTCCAGTGTTCCATTCTGCAATGGTGTGCAGCGGGTTATGATACAGAACAAGCCTCCTCTGACAAGAGAGAAACCCTTGAAACGGATAGTTTCCACTGGGAAGTGAGACCCGTAACTATTTCTGCATGTATAGTGCCATCAGAATTATCACAATTGAATGTAAAAACCCAAAGATAATATAAAATGTCCATGCGGTTAAACTGAAATGGAAAGCAGTGTCTTTTGTTTTTACAAGAGGGCAATAACATTTTTCTCCTTCTGCTACTATTCAGTATTGCTGCTAGCAGATTTTATGTCTACATAGTGCAGAACAGTAACTTAATGCCCAAGATGTCCAGTAGCTCCGGATTAAAATGTGATGAAATATACATACAGCTTTATTGTTCCTTTAGGTTGCTGCTTTAAACTCAAGTGGAGTGTTTCCCTAAATTCCTCAACAAATGTGCACAATTTAGAACTAAATATGCTTGAGACGTATATGAGAGCTGCTGAAGAAACAGGCCTTATGGACCTGTCAAATTATTTTCATGCGATTGTTTCTGTGGCGTTATTTTTACTGGCAAATGTACAAGTTGATAGAAAAGGAAATAATTAGCTACTTTCAGAACTGCTGATGCATGGAGCTGAAGCAGGCCAGTCTGAGCGTCTTAGAGATTGTGACATTTTAAATTACCTGAACAAAACAAAAAAAAACCAAGAGCCATCTTTGGACATAATTAACATCTTGCCTAATGAATGTCAGGTCTAGACAGAGTCACACTTTATTTATGAAATATTATTTTATTCAAGCTTGCTTTCACCCTTATTATATTGCAAACTTTAGATTTGTGTGCTGTTTTCTTAAGTGGAGCAACTTCTTTTTTTTTTTTTTTTTTTCCTTTTCCCTCCCCCTTCAAGTAATCAATGCACTGCTGAATGAGTTCATTTTAATGCACTCAATCATGCCTCTAATGTTCGTAGCTTACGGGCGCAAGCATCAGTAATGCAGGAATGTTATATGGCTTTAGTTTGGGCCATTTCATAAAATATTCATGGAATCAAAAATGTGCATCAAAATAGCGGCTGGGAGAATTACATTTATGTTCCTGCCTTTATGGCAGCTTCACATTTAAACCCATTTGTGTTAATATCTAGTCAATCTTCCTACTTTAAAAAAAAACTAAAATGGGAGAGATCATATACATTCTCCTTTGCTTAATATTTGTTCTAGACATCTGCTGTGATACAACAAATATCTATAAACTTTCAGAGATGTTGCCCAGGGAAGAGGGGCAAACCACAATTTGGAGAATACCCAAATATATAAAATCTTATTTTCTCTACATGGTGTTGCTCTTAGAATCCGACCAACTAATCTTGCCGTTTACAACATTGTTTGGATTTTTGTTTGTATTTTTAAATAAACGGATGGATTTCTTGTCTGTGTGGGCTTTAGGTAAAATGAAACTCCTTTCTAGTAGTTTTATTTTGAAAGTGTACTTTCCTTTATGTGACAAAAAAAAATGTATTTCCTTTATGTGTCAACCTTTTTATTATTTATGTAAATGTTATATAGTTGTTAAAACAAACAAACACCCCAAGGCTTAGACTACTTCTGTCCATGCCTGGACTGTCTTATTCACGGTGTGGCCCCCAAGACGTGCGTTCTGGTGCCACCTCATGTTACTGAGATCATCTGAGTACCGATGGTATTGGTGGACGGCCATCTCCAGTCATCCAGCAACACATTTCGGCTCCGTTTTCTTCCTGGGGTCCCTGGAAATATTAGTGGATGCTCTGTATTTTTGCCAGGCACTTAGGTGAGCAATAGTATGCCTTCCTCATCGAGATGACTCTTGTGATCCTTGTACCTCACAGTGATTGATGAGGAAGATTTGCTGATAATTCGGGAGACTTGTAACATCTATGACTATTTCCGAGGGCTTTTCTTTTTCTCTTTTCTATCCTGATTTCAGTCAACTTTCATTTTTGTGAGACCTTGGTGCAGTCATTCTTCTTCTCTCTGACCTCTTCCTCCACAGGAAATAATGTCGGCATTTGATAATTCCAGAAAAGGGCCGTTGTCCAGACACTTGTCCTTCAACGAGGTTGATGGTAGAGTCTGGAAATCTGGCCTGGTTCTAATATATTACAAGTTTTTTTTAAGTTTATTTGATAACAAAGGGTAGATCGTATCTGAACACTTGGAAGATGTTATAAAGGGATGCTATGAGCCAAATTGGAAAATCTAGTTCATGATCTTCGATTAGCTTTGTCAAAATGATCCCTCTATTGATGACGATTTATGGTATTTCTCTCAGGTATATTACATTTAAGTTTAAAAACAAGATGTATTATGTCTTAATAGATACGTAGTCTCAATATCAGAGTCTTTACTCATAAAGTAATAAAATCTTTAAAGTCCTATTCACAGTTGGAAGTATAAATTGGATGGAAATCATATCATTGTTAATCACACTTAAAGGGAAATACTTGCATATTTAAAGTACTGTGTTCCCTTTACAAGATAGACATCTATTTTAATATTTTTAATCAAATATTATATTATTTTATAATATGTACATTCACTCAGACCAGCCTTTAGCACTTTTAGCCATGTCGTTTGTGTGCTTATGGTCATTTGGATCAAGTCCCTGTGGGCTTATTTACTGACCTATTTGCCTCCATATGATATTAGAAATGAAGCCCTACCTCTGAGAAGGACTGAAAACTTTTCTTCTGTCTGGGCACCTCAGTGTAAAACAGTGCTGATCAGAATCCCCAGTGAGCTCATCTGTGCAAAGCGATTAAGGAAGGGGAGAGAGAGTACAGGTGACTAAGTCTGACGCACCCAAGGAATTCCAGGTGCCCCACAGCTGTCCCTGCGTGGTTCAGGGGAAGCGGGACATTTAGATGCAGGCTACAGAGCTGGTTGTGCATCCCTCTCCTTCAGAAAGACCCATCAGAAGCATGATCGGGCTAACATCTGTGCTTCTATGTTAGAGGTGACCTGGGATCGCCTGAGTCGAGTCACAGAGTTATAGAAAGGGAAGAGACTCGAAATCACATAACTTAAGCATTACTTTTTTAAATGTTTTTTGTTTATTGATTTTTAGAGAGAGAAGAAGGGAGAGGGAGAGAGAAATAGAAACATCAATGAGAGAGAACATTGATTGGCCACCTCCTGCATGCCCCCCACTGGGGATCTGGCCCACAACCTGGGCATGTGTCCTGACTGGGAATCAAACCGGTGACCTCTTGGTGCATGGGTCAATGCTCAACCACTGAGCCACCCAGCTGGGCTTAAGCATTACTTTTAACTTGAGAGATTTCTGCCTAGAGAATATAACTTAGCCCACCTAAGATTCCTGACTCCTGGTTTGTTGACTAGGACTCGAAGTGGTGATATGAAGCTGTCTGTGTGTTTTGTGATCCTGGGTTTAAATCCTAAACATCACGTTTTAGCCATATGAGTCATTTAACCTTTGTGAACCTCAAGCTTTCTCTTTAGTATAAAAGTAGCATTTACTTCACCAGTCCTTTGAAGGTTCAATAAGATGATCTATGGGGTGAGAGAAAGCCTTCTTTTTTGACCAGCACCCAGAAGGCCCTCAGGAGAGAATTGTTCCCTGTTTTCTTTTACCTGAGCATCTCGGACCACGATCCATCCTTGTGGGAGACCTCAAGTAGACTCTTCTGAGCTGAACCTAGGCCAATAATGAGCTAAGAACTACTAGCCCCAAAGCGCTAGCAAAAGTCAAGCTCAACCGAAAATAACTAATCCCAAACTTTCCAAGGCTGCCTTCCACAGTAACCAGCCAACATCAATGTACCAAATACCTCCCTTACTTCATTCCTCATTGGACAGCCTGTGCGAGATGCCCAGTGGCATCGGTAACACAGGAAGTCTGGAGTACGTGGCACACAAGGTCCCACCTTTCCTCACTCTTCCCACCTTCACCCCTCTCTCCGTGTCTTCCACCTCTCTTTCCCCACTTCCTACCTCTCCCAACCCTCCCTCCACCTCCCCTTTTTGCCCCCATGTAAATCAACTGTTGTATTTTATTTACTTCCTTATATCTAATGTGCGTGTCATTGTAATTTGTTGGGTTATCGGAGCTTCATCTCCTGGCTCTTACCCTGGAATTCTTAGTGAATCTGTTATTTTATAACACCACTTTGGACCCTCTTTCCATGTGGTTATTGTGTGTGACCATCGATGCCGTTAGGTCCTTTCTAGCTTCCTTGCATCCCACATTTTCTTCTGGACCATCTGGTTCACTCACAGTTGCCTGTACCCACCCTCGCCTGTTCACATGGCCAAAGAGAAATATGTATCTGTACTTTATGAATAGATGGATGCTGGGCAGAAAAAAAAGAACTCTTGTATACATCTTCCCAGGGATGCAGAGCTATACTTTACAGGCAGAAATATAGTTAACAGAGGAAACATAACACACATATATGTCAATGCTTCATTCGAGTTTCTTAAAAAATGAGGGTCATGGGCATTTGGAGAAAGGTGTTTCTGGTGAGAGGTGCTACAGCAGAGAGATGACAAACTACGCCTTCTTTTGTGGGAGGTAAAGAAAAATCGTTAGTTAAATGTAAAGATAGATTAGAGCAGTGAACTTCAACCTTGAGTATTTGTATCAAAAATGAAAAAGGATTGGGCATTATTTTAAAAATAGCTCCTCTTACATGGTTCTGATTACAAATGCACGTATTGTGGTGATAGAAATGTTAGAAAATGACAATGATCCGAGAGGGGGAAAAATGAAAGCAGGAAAAAGAAAAAAGCCATTCCTCACCCATATAATACTGATAGTGTTTTGTAAATGTTTTCTGATGTTTTTCATTATTTTCCCTTATCATTAACACCGGTCCATGTAATGAAATATTCTTATATAATATCATATTTATGGCTTTGTATTCTTTTATCATGTGAAAATATCATAATACAGGTTTGTAAACATCTCTGCAGTATATGGTCCCCTGTCATTATGTATCTCCACTGATATTCCCTCCTTCTGCACAGCATAGCCAGGGCCCAGACAGGCCATGTCTTTTGAATTTTTGTACAGATTATTTGCTCGTTATCCATCTCTTTTGTGTTTCTGTGTGAATATTCTTCTTCTTTATGTGTGCATTCTTTAATACTTTAATATTAGTAATATTGATAATAAATTCAGTGCAAAAATAGGAGGAAATTATTTGCAAGTCTTGTCAGGGGCTGCACTATCCTATAACATCAAATCTGTAATATCCAGTGAATCCTATTTGAGGAAATACATGAAGCCCAATCTGACCTAAACAGGGTGAATTCAATCAGTCATATACTATTGTTATAAGGACTCACCTGTGTTTTTTGCAAAGAAGAGGAAGTTGTACTCAGAAAACAAATTAATGGCTATATTTCAATGTCCTGTTGGATTTTTTAAAACTGTGATCACTATGTCAACTGGTAACAGTAGCCATGTTTATTGAGTGCATACTCTGTATCAGGTATTGAACCTGTGTTAATTTCTCACAGTAACTCCTTGAAGAGTTACACTATAATTCTGTTTTGCAGAAAAACTCAGGCACAGGGAGGGTAGTAATTAGCCTGAGGCTCAACAGCACAAAAGGTAAAATAAAGTTGAGATAGAAACTCAGGCTGTCTGTCTGGAGCCTACACTCACTCTTAACACCACTGTCTGAATGCCTGGATATAAGTGTTTTCCCAGTTGCTTCCAAATAGGAGACTCCAGTACCATAAAAGAGTATTTACATTACAGGATATTGTGAACATTTCCACAAGGCAAGTCTCAAATAAATACAATCCACAGCAGGAAGCTGCAAACTACTTCTCCAGAAATGGGCTCACTTATATTTCAAGGACTAAAATGACTCAAAGCTAATTTAGAATTTTGACTTTGAGAAAATATATTTGGACTATATTATGAAATGTAATCCAGCAAGGCAGTTAAGTTACATTTTAATTACTCAAAATTAAACAGAATAAGGCATACAAATGCCTGCTTGGCAAGTTCAGTCAAACTTTGAGAAGTAGTTTAAAGGCCCATGGTATTTGAATTTGAAATACGTAACAGGTGCCTCCTTTCTCAAGACACCCGAATTCTTGAGAATGAAGAATGCTGTCTTTTGGGAAAGGAGAGTGGTGGAGAGCATGGGTTCTGGAGTCAGACTGCCTGATCTGCTCACCCACCACATATGCAATCCTGGGCAAAATCCCTACCCTCACTTTCCCTTCTGTAAAATGGAATCATAAATCTATTCCATGGGACGGTGCTAAAGATTAAATGAGAAATGCATGTAAAGCACACAGCACGGTGCTTTGTATATACAACGTTAAGGGAATGTTCGTGAATATGATTGTCATTACTAATTATTCCTGGACTTTCACACCCTCTCTAAACATCTGTAATCGCAGTCAGTTCCTACCAGCCAAAGTCCATCCCTCTAGCTGGTGTCCGTCAGAGTCCATGTTGAATCTGAGGTCCACATGGAGGTAGCTCCTTTTCCAGCGTGTGTTCTTCAACCTCAAAAATCCTTGACTGTGTTTCACGCCGTCTCCCCTTCATAGTAAAACCTAAGATGTACGCAAGATGTTTGCAAATGCGTTCTGGCCTGTGGTTTACGTTTATGAATGGCTCTTATTCTGCAGGTCATCTTCTGGAAGCTGCCGAGCATTATGAAGCGTTCCATCAGCTGACGCAGGGGCGGGTGTGGAAGGACGAGGCAGGCCGCTTTCTCAACTTGTTGGCCTGCGAGAGTCTCCTGAGGACGTACAGACTCCTCGCAGACAAAATGCTGGAAAACGAAGATTACAAACAGGCCATCAAAATTCTAATAAAAGCTTCAGAAATAGCCAAAGAAGGTAAGTGGAAAAGAACACTCTCGCGCTCTTCCTTTAATGGGCAGACACTGCTTCTCCCAAGAGAGACATAAACATTGTCAAGTGTTTGGGTGATTATTTCCTATGAAATGCAAAGACAAATGCCATCAATACACTTTCACATTTCACTGTAAAACGGAGGTGCCTGAGTGCTGACAACAAGAAATCCATTAGTTTCCTGAAAGCTTTATCTCCAAAATTACAACCTTCTGGGAGTAGTGTTATAAAACAATGAACCCATAATGAGAGAGTAAGGTCATTTGCAAAAGTTAAGAGTATGTGTCAGTGTGTGGTGTGTGTGTGTGTGTGTGTGTGTGTGTGTGCGTGTGTGTGTGTTTAAGGTCTTATTACTATCATCTGAGAGACCTTTCATTGTTTGTAAATTCCCCATTGTCAGGTAATAGGGAAGAGATGATCAGTATTTAGTTGGGAGTAACAGGGAAATAGAACTCTAATCTATTTTAGACTTGCCTGTCACAGTGTGGCCTTTGTACTGGCAGCATCAGCATCACCAGGAAGCTGTAAGAACAGCATCTCAGGCCCCACCCGGGACCTACTGCATCAGAATCACAGGTTAGCAAGATCCCCAGGTGATGGGTATGCCCGACTACAGCAGTAAAAACGCTTGTGAAAGCTGATCCTTGATATTTTATAACATTTGCGAATATATAAAGTATTTTTAAAGTGTAGAGCATATACGCATAAGCTGTTACTTTGTGAAAATGCACAGATATTTCATTACCATATAGTAATTTATTAATAGAGTAGCCTTTTCATGAAGGAAAAAAGATAAAAGTTATGCTCTTGACCTGACGTTTATTGGCTTGCGGATTATATTTGCTCTATTGGAATAACAGATGGCTTATTTGGAGTAAGCAAGACTGATTTTCTGGGTGTGATTTAAATTTTCTAAAGAGTAAAAGTGAACATCTTAGCTTATTCTCTCTATTATGTCTTTTAATAATATCAGTTGGAATACCCATAGGAAATCATCGCCCTTTGAAAGATGTATCTCATTGCGTGAACTGCTTTTGAATGAATCGTGACCTAGTACCTTCCCCAAAGGGGTAAACACTGATATAAATAGTTAGCTCTTAGATCAATTTCAGCAGCTGACTTTAGTTACCTGGAAAGTTGTGTGGAATTTCAATGTAACGTATCAATTAGGAAAAGGTATTTTACTTTAGCTTCACATTTAGCAAAATTGTAAGGTCATTCACAAAGAAAGAGTGGTTCCCAGAGTTTTGAAAATAAAATCATAGTATTTAGTATTTTCTTTAAGAGAAATGATTATTGATTTAGATAGTAAAACCAGTATTAATTCAACCCACTCGAACTACACAATATAAGTAATATTTTACCTTTTTTTCCCTTTGGTATATGTGTCACTCAACTTTAATAGTGCTGATAGTTTCCTCTGTTATTTTATTGCTTTCACTTTATCTTAACCTTTTCTGAACTGGTAAGCAGGAACAGTTCTCATGCTTAAATCCTATTTTTAAACTAATATTTGATGTGATCCAACTGTTTACATTAGCTGCCTTAAATTTTTTCTACCATTAGGGGTAGATTTTCTTTCTCTCCTCCTCTCTGCTGGGATGCCCTTTACAAAAAAAAATAGATGCAAACGATGATAATACATCTGTGCATGTTGCTGTTAGTGCTTTAACCCAGTTACGTCATTTAACACAGCAAGTACAAATCACATAGAACCAACTTTTAATCATTCCAGGGGCAACTTCCCTTCTCTGCCTCTTCCTCTTCCCCCTTCTTTCTCTTCCTTCCCTGGTCTCACCCCTACCCCAGCACTCAAAAACCTATATCAGAGAAAAAGTTAGTGCCCAGTTGAATTTTAAGAGTTAAAATTCCCTAGACTGGATCAGTGGTACCATCAACTCTGCTGAAGTGAAATCTTAAGGGTATAATTCTCTGCAATTGGCGTTACTGCCAGAGAAGAAAAAAAATACGTCAGTGGCATTTGCCGTCCTGTTTTCTTGCAGTCTTCCAAATAAGCTGTGCTGCACGAGCGGTCATCACGGAGTGGGGAGAGCGAATGCAGCGTAGAGAATTGCTGGCTCCTGCTAAATCCATCACGGTTGGGATGCAGAGCTCAGGAATCTAATACTTTCTAAAGATCAAAAATTAGGGTGCGTCCGTCGGTATTTGCATTACCTAGGAGTGAGGTAGCATTGAACGCCAATGACTTCCAAAAGTAGAAAAAGGATAGTATTCTTTTCATGTAGAAGAATCTTTAATGGTTTTTGTAAGTATATGAGATATACATGTTATGCCTAGTATATTAAATGTGAATAAATTGTATGTTTATGAGATGGTATGAAGTATGTATGTCTCATTGGACCACATGTTACATGTTTACACATTCTGCTTTTGGAAAGACAAATTTGGTGATTCCTGGAATAGAACACATTACACCGAAATTAGAAAGGCTAAATTCCTTCGTGAAAAGATGATGAAAAGCATTAGCAGTCATTAGCAAAGAAAAATGAGTTTGGATTTCAAAACGTGCGTGGAATTTTGTTCCAACAAGTCAAGCTCTGTCAGTCGTTCTCATCCAAATTTTAACCAATAGCTTTTAAATGGAACCTAATAAAAAAGTAATTCCTTAATTTGCTCATTGTCTGCCCTGTTAGAGACTCAGCTGAATGTCAATTTTGTGGACGTGTGTTTGTGCACCCTGGAACGTCGGTTCTCCTGACCGATTATCTGATGTAGGCAGTAGCCACTGTGCTGGACGACTATAGGTCTTTCCACGGTGGACCAGTATGGAAATTATATACGAATCTCAGAATGATAGCACTGGTCTGTGTACGTAGAGGAGAACACCTCATAATGTATTGCTAATGCACTTTCACATCTGTGATCCAGGTAAATTGTGTTAGTATCAGACTTGTGTTTTTTTTTTTAACAGTATACAGTTAGATTTCAGGGGTCGTTGATTAATATGTATACTTTGTAATAATTTTCTACTGTCTTAAAAAGCAAATGTTCAGTTTGTTGTAGTAAGTCAGTCTCTTTCACGCCACGATAACTTTTCTGCATGTTCGTTTCAGGAAATGACAAAAAGATGGAAGGAGAAGCGTCTTATTACTTGGGCTTAGCACACTTGGCTGCCGGAGAGCATGAAACAGCGTTAGCAGTAAGTTGAAGTGAACGTTACATTTGTATTTCCTTATGTTTTATTGTATTGTATGTTGTTAGAAGGCCAGCAGGGATGGACCTGATGTCAGTGTGCCTATGTGGAGACTGAAGAACAAGAGCAATATTCTAGAGGCACACAAAAAATTGGCTGTATTGTTTCTAGAAGGTAGTGCATAGTTAATCACCATGAAATGCTTTCAGATATATGAAAGTTAAATATATAGAGTCATGTAACCCTCTATATTCCATATCACCAAGGACATGAGAACATGGGCTTTAATGACAGCAAAAAGTAAGTAGTAAAAAAAAAAAAAAAAAAGGTACTATAGGCCCTGGCCGGGTAGCTCACTTGGTTGGAGCGCCGTCCCCATATGCCAAGGTTGCTGGCTCGACCCCCTAGTCAGGGCACATGTAAGAAGCAACCAATGAATGCATAAATAAATGGAACAACAAATGGACATTTCTTTCTCCTTCTCCCTCTCCCTTCCTCTCTAATCAATAAATTTTTTTAAAAAGTTACTACAAACTTACATGATTTAGAAAAATTTGTTTAGAAAAGACTGTGGCTCTTAAGCAATAGGTTGGATTGCATTGCCATGGTCCTTTGGGGGGACAGAGGAGTGAGGGGAACCTGAGAAATGTCCAGCTTCATGATAGAAATCAGCTTTTGCCTACTTTATGTCCCAGCTTGGTGTGTTTGGCTAAAACAAAAAATGTCAAGAGCTATCTTTTCCATATTATAAATGAAAACATTTTTCTTTCATACTTCTCTTAACCGCTAATATATTTAAAACATAGCTTCCTCTTTCATTTCACATGCTTCTCTTGTAGGAATCCTATTTGATAAGCAGAATTGGCTCTATTTTCCGCCTTGAGGATCTCTTGTTCGCTATTTCAGATACTCATGCTATGCAGGGTCCCTGTGTGTGGGCTCGGAAGTTTTCTCTGTTACCCTTGACATTGGGTCCTCCTAGATGGCTCTTCTGCACCATGTTTTTCAGTTGATGACATGCACGCAGCAAAGCCAGGTTTCAGGTGCGTGGGGAACAGAGGCCAACAGGAGGCACCCTTCCCTTTAGGAGCTGCTTTAATGAGGGGGACACCTGTAAACATGACTGTGATTCCGTGAGCAGGGATTCTCTAGTGCGGAGATTGGAGTGGTTGGTTCCAACACTGAAGATCAGGAGGTCTCACAGAACAGCCTTTGAGGAGCAAGATTTCACAGGCAGAAAGTGTGCGAGTCGAGGATGATGGAACATTAGACACTCACACACACACACTCAACATGAGTATACTCAGTGTGTTTGGGAAGCAGCGAATTGTCTGGTGCAAGAGAAGGCGAGATCAAGCTGGAAAATTAGGTGAAAAGTCTCTCTCTCTCTCTCTCTCTCTCTCTCTCTCTGTGTCTGTCTCTCTCATGGGCAATGCAAGCACGTGGCAAAATAAATGCAAACAACACAAGAGTTTACAGTGAAAAACAAATCTTCTTTCCACCCCTGTACTCAGTGCCACCGTTGTTTTCTCAAAGGCAAATACAGTTATAAATTTCTGCTTTATCCTTCCAAAAATACTCACATGCAGCCGTAGAATATAAGCGCATATGCATATGTGTCCTTTTTGTGGTTTAGAGAATGGATTAACCTCTTCGACACTAATGCACGTACACACCTCATTATAGAAGGGCCTCACGATGTCCCATGATACAGTTGTACCATAATGGGTTTAATGTCTCCTGTTGGTGGACATTTAGGTTATTTCCAATCTGTTTTTATTGCAAAGGGTATAGCAGTGAATCTCTTTGTGCCAAAGTGAGAGATGTTCTATAGAATAAGTTCCTAGAGGTGGAAATGCTGAAAAGAGATGAATTTACATTTGCATGTATCAATTTTCCTTCAGAGAAGCTTCACCAGTTTACATTCCTACCACAATAAATGAAGGTGCCTGCTTCCTCGGGAGCTATTTATATCTTTAGGACATTGGGCATAAGTGTAATAGGTATTGTGAATATTTTTACAGGCCATTGGTTTTGTTTCACCTTGTTTATGAAATCTTTCCATGCTGAACTTTTAGATATGTATGTCACCAAGTTTATCAATCTCTTCTTGTGTGGCTTTTAAACATTCTTTAGAAGGTTTTATTCTAAGATTCTTTTTTAATCTTATGGTGGGTTGGAAGATGTTGAATGCTTATTTGAGGAGGATGAAGCTCATTTTTTAAGCAAGGTGGAATTGTTGATGACATTTGATGAGGCTGGCGACAGGATCTCATTAATTTATTCAGAGCTATTTATCGAGCACCTTCTATGTGGCGGGCATCATACCATGCACTGTATCTGTTCTATAATTTCGTGAGATGATGCTAGTGGTGTAGGATAGTCTAATAATGAATGTAACCTGTTATCTCAGTCCAAGGAAACTAATACATAGGGTGATTTAAAAAGATAACTTACATACAGTTTTAAGAGTGCCTGGTATACAATAAACCTTTGGTAAGTATTAGCTTTTATTATTTTTACCCTGACCTAAGTCTCTGGACGTTAGTAGTAGTGGTGAAGGTGGTGACCAGTAGATTCAGTGGTTCTGAAGGACTTGGCATAGACTAACATGGGAGGTGAGGGAGACAGAGGCGTCCAGGTGGGCCCTAGGTTCCTGACTGTGGAGCTGGACGGATGCTGGTGTCAGTCACCGAGGCCAGGATGCTGAAGGGCTCCAGCCTCGGGGGGAAATGGGGAGTTCAGTTTTGAAAGTTGAATTTGAGATTTTGAGATATCCAAGGGAAGATCAAATAGAGGTATATGTGGGTCTGGACACAAAAGGAAATCTAGATTACAGATCCTAGAGCCAGTGGACAGTGATGAATGAAAAGCCCTCGGGCTAAGCTGGGAGAAGGAGGTACAAAGGGGATTAAGCAGCAGTGTCCATGGAGATGGGAGGAAGACCAGGAATCGATGATCGGATTGAATGTAAGCTGGGGAAACTGGGCATGTCTAAGACCAAAATATGCACACTCCCTCCTGCGTCCTATTCCAGGTTTTGAGCTGGAATAAGAGAGCTCTTTGCAGTTATTTTCGGTCAGAACTTAATCCCTCGGTTATGCTAGTGCCTGGATTAGAGTTAGGGTTAGTGAGTTCTTTTCCCTGGATTCTCCAGCCAGGCTGAGGCCCTGGGAAACCAGGCAGGCCACACTCCAGGCCTCGGGCTCACTGCTGCGCGTACTTTACGAGAGCAGCCTTTGCGGGTGGGAAGGGTCAGGGGCTGTCTTCAGGACCCAGGTCTTGTGACAGAATGCTGTTGCCTTTTGGGAACACAGCTCAGCCAGAACCGAGGACTTGCTGGAACCAAGTCCTGCAAGTCAGACCCACAGGCAGAGCTGCAGGGCCAAAGAAGGTTCTATTGCCCCGTCCGGACACAGGATGCCAAGAGCAAAGTCGAGAAGCAACCACCAGGGATTGGGAAGTTGGGGCTGGGGCGTGGCCGGGGTGCAGAATGGACACGGAGCAGTTGTACCTGATTCGGGGCGTGGAGGCCTTCCAGCTCGGGCTGGTGGTACAGAGCAGCCTGTTTTTGTGGTTGGACTAAAATAGATTCCCACGAAACCTGACATCTTGCTTCGCTCTCGGGTTGAAGGCCATGTCTTTTCATTCTCTCTAGTATCTTACTTCAGCCACTTTCCCCGGCTTCCTTTTAGAGATAAAAGGGCGTTCTTCAGACTACCATCTGAATTCCCTCTCACTTTTTGTTTCTGGACCCGGTGAGCGGCTCATGTTACATAAATGATCTATTATCTATCTGCATGCTACAGTGTATCTTTCCATCCGCAGTCTCTCTCCTGATGGCTTTGCTTCTGGTTGACAAGAAACCCACAACAGGACAGTGCTCCTTATTCAGTGAATACACTGGAAAAAAGAAAAAAAAACTCACATGATCAATTCATGAATAGGATTGATTACTTGATTGGTTGATTAGACATCTGCCCAATTATCTAATCACCAAGTAAAAATTCAACACAGAATATGAATTTTTTTGGAGATCCTCTCATCCTACTTTCCCACCCTGCTCAGTGTCACCAACACTGTCGTCCTCTGCCCGAAAGCACTGATGGCGTCTCTGCGGCGGTGTGGCTGTGAAGAGGGGCACGGGTGCCCGGAAATCGGCTCCGTCCTGTGGGAGCCAGAGCGAGACAGCGTGTGGTTAGATCTAGAACTTCCCTTCCCTTCCCTTTTCTTATTCCATCTGGCTTTAACGTTCATCGGTTCCATACACTGTTTTTATTTTCTCACTCGTAATTTAAGTGTATAATTTGAAATCTTTTCAAGTATTCAGTATCTCACCTCTCGATTCAACCGCCACCTCTCACAAATTTCTCCCTTGCAATAATGTTATTCATGTGTTTTAAATATTTTTTACATGATTTTTAAAAGAAACTTGGCTTAGAGAAACCTGTCACAAGTAAGTATTCCCAGTTAAAAGTTCTGATGACCAGAAACAGAAGAGATTTTGAAATTTTTCTAATGTATCTTAGTTTAAAGGCTTTAATTTATTATTATTTTTTAAATATTTTTTTTCTTTACTGATTTTAGAGAGAGAGGAAGGGAGAGGGAGAGAGAGAGAGACATCCATGAAAGAGAACATCGACTGGCTGCCTCCTGCATGTCCCCCACTGGGGATTGGGCCCACAACCTGTGCGTGTGCCCTGACCAGGAATTGAACCCGTGACCTCTTGGTGCGTGGGTTGACATTCAACTACTCAGCCACACCAGCCGGGCAAAACTTTAATTTATCAATAAATGGTTAATACATGGAAGAGAAGAATATGTTGACAGGTATATGAATACAGTTTGGCCATCTGTTCCTTGGTGATAGAAACTTCTCACTCAGTGACAGAACAGTGCTAAAGTAAAAACAAATAACGGATTTCAGTAGGGCTGAAATGCCTAAGTAATGAGGAAGAGGTATTTGGTGAAGAGAAGTGATAGTTACTCTAATAAACCTGTGCGGGAGGTCATGGAGACCCTGACATTTAAAGAGGAGAATGTTACCTGCATATGTCAGGTGCTGAGAAAAGAAATAGTAATTCCCTTTGGCCATCATCAATTTAGACCTGTAAATGTTCCAAGCAGAGTAAATTCTGAATTTTAGAAAGTAAATGTATCTTATGAAGTTCTAAGGTTTTAGAGAGAAAAATACAGGGGTGGGCAAAAGTAAGTTAATAATAATACAATAATTAATATATAATAATACAAGGATAAACTGTTTCACGTACTCACAACGGTAAAGCTAATTTTACCCACCCCTGTATTTTACTAAAAATCACATTTAAGGCCTTGTGCAAAGTTGGACCAGCTTTCACAATCACAATTGCAACCATGAAGTCATTTTAAGAAAAAGGAAGGGCCTCCCTTAGCACTTTATTTTTATGCATGAATTTTCTTCCTTTCTAATCCTTTATTCCACTTCAAAATTTTAAGAACACCACCTTTATTCAAGCTTTAGTACATTCAGTGAATTATTTGCTTTCTATTATGTAGCAATAATGTAGCCTAC
This sequence comes from Tadarida brasiliensis, assembly GCA_030848825.1. NCBI lineage: Eukaryota > Metazoa > Chordata > Mammalia > Chiroptera > Molossidae > Tadarida > Tadarida brasiliensis. The sequence goes on along the minus strand of CM061259.1, from coordinate 18,673,040 downwards.
CAAAAGTTATACTATGAAAGTAAAATTCATCCTATTGATATTTTATTTGTTTTTATAGCATAAGATTCATCACACGTACTATTATTTTATTGTTCCATATACAAAATATTAACTATCTCTGTATTTGCAAACATGTTAGCATCTTTAAAAAAAATTTTTTTTTCTTTATTTATTTTAGAGAGAGAGGAAGGAGATGGGGGAGAGAGAGAGAGAAACATTGATGAGGGCCCTGGCCAGTTTGGCTCGGCAGTTAGAGCGTTGGCCCACGGACCAATGAGACCCAGGTTTGATTCCGGCCAAGGGCACGTACCTCGGTTGCATTTCATCCCTGGCCCTGGTCGGGGTTGTGTGGGATGCAACCAGTCGATGTGTCTCTCTCATATCGATGTTTCTCTCTCTCTCTCTCTCTCCTTCTCTCCCTCCCTCCTAATCTGTCTAAAGATAAATGGAAAAATGTCCTCAGGTGAGGATTAAAAAAAAAAAAAAGAAACATCAATGAGAGAGAACATTGATTGGCCACCTCCTGCACTCCCCCCACTAGGGATCGGGCCCACAACCTGGGCATGTGCCCTGACCGGGAATCAAACTGGTGACCTCTTGGTGCATGGGTCCACGCTCAACCACTGAGCCACACCGGCCGGGCTTAGCATCTTTATAATAGCTTAGAACACGTGTAACATTGGTGTTAGTGTATGTACGAGGTTACTCTAAATCTCTAGCCTCATCAGCAGCATCCCATAGAGAAATTATAATAATGATGTATCAGAAAAGAGTAATTACACTAATACTAATAAGTCATGGATTGTGCATCAAGTGTATGGATCATTTTTATAAAATGATATATTCTTAGGCTCTCACTAAGTAAATGGAATTAAATGTCACTTATTCTTCCAACACAATAGATACACAAAGATAAAACTGTTATATATGAGGGCATCTGTAACAAAGAATTTATTTGATGTGTAATGTATAGCTAACAGAAAGTGTCAGGGGAGATGATCTTTGTAGCTGTTCCTTTCTCTGTTTAGTATGTTACCTTTTCCCTTAAAAGTCTCTCCATTCTTGGTAGAGGTGGACTCTTCATTCAAATGATAATCTAGCTGACATGCAGATGCCTTGGCAGATTCCACAGAAACATTCATAAAACAAGTTTTCCTTTTGGTCACTTTTATAAGCGAAGACTTATCTACCACTGAAACCACTATACAACCATAACTTGGTATATCATACTGAAAGGAAAAAAACCTAGCAAGCTAAAAGAAAAGTGATTTCTACTTCCTTGTCCTCAAACAACAGTAAAAGAGATTCAATTCATAACTTAAAACAACATTATTTTTTTAAATCCTCTCTTCCATTTAAAAGTTTTCAATTTGTCATTCACTAGCGATTCCGAAACCTGTATCTTCACGCCACTCCCTAAACCCCAGAGTTCCCGCCTGCATTTCACTCACATGTTCATCACACCTCTCTCTCCATGCCCTCTCTCCCTCTGCCTTCTCTTCTCGCTCAGGTCAAGAAATGGTGGCCCTTTGCAGCAGGCTCATTGTACGTCTTACATCTCTACTCTCCCCGAAGATTTATAACTCTGATCTGCATAATAAAACCCAGTAGGGGTGAGGCTGGTTTGGGGAAGGAAAGAAGAAATGCCAGAATTAGTAGTCTGGGTAAAGAAAGGAGGCAAATACTCCTGCATTAACCTTTTTTTTTTTATTCTCTTGCACTATGTGTGACAGATTCTTGAAAACTACTGTCAGAAGAAAATAATAATAATACTAATAATAATAATAATAAAAAGAGAGAAAGGGGAAGTTAAGAAGCCAAAACAAAAGAGAGATCAAGAAAGTGGCTCTCTGGGGCTCTCTCTTCATTTAGGTCCTTTGTGCATTATTTCAAATAATTCAGCTCTACAAAGTTCTGTGCATTTGCAGTATAGGGGGATGTGATAATGGACCATGCCTTCTCATGCGCACAGTCTGGATCAGTCTGTCTGGTGAGCAATTGCTTCTTTCCATCTGCACTTTTCCTTTTCCTATCTCCTTGGGCTCTGTGGACATGACTGGCAAGACAGCTTGGAGACAGTTTAGCATGGCACCGTGGTGTTTGGCTGGTTACCTGGGATGAATGCATCTGCAACCAAATCTCGGACTGGTAGAAGTTTGCATGAAGTAAAGGCATTCAATACTAGTGTTTTTCAAATAAGGAGCTCTCAGCATGCCTTATAGAGAGTAAATTTAAGTCTTTTTAGTGAAAGGACACAAATGGTTAAGATGATGAACTTTAAAATCAGGCTGATGGAGGGTGGAATGCCACCTCGTCATGTGACATTGCGCAAGCAACTTAACCTTTCGGGGCATTAGTTTCTTTGTCTATAAAATGGGGTAATGCTACTTCCTAACTAAGCGCAGCTTTCTGGGAACTAAGTAAAAAAATGTGTGCAGCCCTGGCCAGTTTGGCTCAGCGGTTAGAGCATCGGCCTGCAGTCCAGAGAGACCCGGGTTCGGTTCCCGCTAAGGGCGCATGCCTCGGTTGCAGTTTGTCCCCGGCCCAGGTTGGATCATGCGGGAGGCAGCCACTCGATGTGTCCCTTTCACGTTGATGTTTCTCTCTCTCTCTCTTCCTCTCTCCTTCCCAATGTCCTCGGGTGAGGATAAAAAAAAAAAAAAAAGAAAATGTGTGCAAAGTTCGTGGCATAGGATCAAATATATAGAAAACCTTAATTATTATATCAACATTAATATGCACAGAAGAATTTTTTTCCAGAGTGCTAGATGGTCATACATCTACAAAATCATGGTTTTCATTTTAAGCCCAAGCATTACCAAACCACTAGCATAGGATACAATGTGAAGGGGAAAGTGTATGTAGTCAAAGGTACTGGAGATAGGAGTTTATTTAGGAGCCGTACCACACGATGAAGACCATCTTTACTTTTTGTCATATAGTTCAAGTGTACGTAGCTCTCTAATTGTTAAGTGGTCAAATATTTGAACTGACAGTAGCCTTGATGCAGTCTTTTTTGTTGTTGCTGTTTCTTCCTTTCTTCAGCTTTTTAAAAAATTTATTTTTTGTTACAGATGTTTCCTTTTTCCCCACAGACACCCTCCTCCCTATCCCGCCCCCGCCAAGCATTGTTGTCTATGTCCATTGGTTACGCATGCATGCATATAAGCCACTGTGGAAAACAATATGGTGTTTCCTCAAAAAATTAAAAATTGAACTGCCATTTGACCCAGTGATCCCACTTCTAGGAATATATCCTAAGAAGCCTGAAACACTAATCAGAAAGAATACATGTACCCCTATGTTCATAGCAGCACTATTTACAATAGCTAAGATCTGGAAACAGCTCAAGTGCCCATCAGTAGATGAGTGGATAAAAAAGCTGTGGTACATACACACAATGGAACACTATGCAGCTGTAAGAAAGATCTCTTATCCTTTGAGATGACATAGAGGGACTTGGAGAGTATTATGCTAAGCGAAATAAGCCAATCAGAGAAAGACAAATACCACATGATCTCACTTATTTGTGGAATATAATGAACAAAAAAAGCTGATGAACAAAACAGACCCAGAGACATAGAAAGGAGTATGGTTCAGACTGACAAACCTCAGAGGAGGGGGGTGGGGGGGGAGAGATGAGATAAACCAAAGAACTTCTATGCATGGATGCAGTCTTTATATGGGAGGTAAGCGAGGTGTAGAAAGAGCATGTAACACAGGAACTAGAAGACACGGGTCTTAGTCCTGTCCCCCACATCTGACTGACCCCAGGTTAGTCACTAACCGTCTCGCAGGCTTGGTTTCCTTTGTAAAATAAGAGTGACAGTGGCAGCTTCCCTGTACCTTTGTGAGGATCAAATGAAAAAAAAAAAAAAAGTATGTTTACACTTTAAGCTATAAACACTTTTCAAATGTAAGCCACTGTTATTACCACAGGCTATGATATAATTAGCATTGGCTGATGACAATGCTACTGTAGTAAATAGCATTTATTGAATATCTTTTCAAAGTGCCTGCTTTATACTTATGTTTTTCTTAACTGTAATTTACTAAATTTATCATATGCAAATTCCATAGTGCTTCAATTTATCTTTGCATTGACACCTATTTTTATAATGGAAATAGATATATATGATAAATCAACATTTTGTGGAAAACTGTTTATTATGAATTTATTAACAATTTTTCCTTCAGTTAAAAAAAATAAGATTTATGCCAAACAAGGAATTTGAGTTACTTATGTGTTTACTTAAAGATCAGTGCTATTCACTACTCATTCAGTAGACCTCGTCTTTACTGGCCAATTAGAAATCGTTACCTAAAATTGACCCTTCTGTTCTCATTCAGTGGCCTCCGTGTCCGGGGGGGCGCTTGGATGCGGGCACAGAGGAAGTGGCCTCCTCTCCCGGAGGACGGCTGGGCATCTCCACACAACACACACGGGCAGTGCTGCTGGCAGGCAGCTGGCCCCCTGGCGCTGTGCAGGTCCCCAGCCCCGCTGCATGGCAGAGGTGTGAGCTCAGGCCTCTGCAGTCATTTTCTGCTTTCCATCAGTTTTCATCCCCCGCATCCTTTGTCCTGTGACCCACCTCAGGCAGCCTCCTGGAGAATCTGAAGGGAGCAGCTGTTACAGAGTCCATTGCCCCCATTGTTGCCGTGGACCTCTGTGGTGTAGCCCCGGACTCCCTCCACAGCCCTCCCACCCATGCACAAATAGCGCTCACTTCCTTTTCACTGCAAACATGTGCTAAGTAGAGAAATGTTCAAAATAACCATTATCTAACACGCAAAAGAAAGGTGTTAGGATTAGAAGACACACCGACATAAGAAGAAAATAGTCCTATTTCCTAATTCTAAAAAATGGATTTATTTCTAAACTGCATAAAATTACTCAAAATTATAAAGCAATCATTTAAGACATTGGGATAAGGATGGATTTCCTATCTGATATTATTTAATACCTTTATGAACAATTAGCCTTACTTGGAAAATAGCATTTTAAGTAGTTCATAAAAATGTGTTTTAATAATTTGGAGAATATGAAAATGTAACATGTTTTACTAATAATTTTGCTACTGTTATCTTTGTATTTAAAGTCATGACCTTCCTAAAACATTAAAACAGATAAACTTCCAGTAATAACTAGATATAAATTTCTAGAGCAAAGATTGTTTGCAAACTAGAATCTTAGTAAATTGAATGTTGTTTTTTAATTTCCTCATTAATAGGGAGTTTAGCTCTCTTTAAACCTTTTTCTTCTGTTTAATTTTTCTAATCAATCTCTTTCTTTTTCATGTTATAGCTTAGGAAAGTAGCTTGTATATTTTTTGCTTTTTCAATGATGAGTACATAATGATATTTGTCATATAAATTATAGCATTTGTCATTTAAATGACAAAAATTTACAGGAAAAGAAAATCTGTTCTTTTTAAAATGGTAACCTGTAAGGAAAAACCTACAAGATATAGACTTGCATGGAAATAAAGAGATGTTTTATGTCAGGAAAGAAAGTCCATGGCCTAAATTAATATAAACGCTGCTATTCTAGTAATAAGATGTATTGATTTTTTTGAAACGTGAAAGTTGGTTTTGATCCCTTTGAGGCCTAGACTACCACTTTAACCAAAACTTCATGATCGTTACTATTGCTCACCATAAAAAGTGCTGTGAGAGTTGCTCTTTACAAAGCTGCTGCAATTTTTGTTGCCAGTCATTCACATTTTAAGAAATAGCGCAAACATTTCCAATATTCATTTTGAGAGACAGTAAAGGAAAGGGTAGTTATTCTTAATTTGGTTCATCCAAAGAGATGAACTTCGACACTCTGGAAATGGAGTCCTCTAATCAACACTACGGAATAGCAGTGCCATATGGAACATAATGTATGTACACTCCTTAAAGTTCAAGCCTTAACGCATGAAAATGTTCTCTGAGCCATAAAGTAGCCCGCATAGCTCATCAGAAGACTAATTGTACGACAGACCTAGGGGCTACGGCACAGCTGTGAGCACACGGTGATCTAGAGGCTGCAAAGGAAGAAGAGGCAACGCACCTGCACAGACCCAGAGATGATTATAGGACGTGACACGTCAACCAGCTCTGTGCGTGGATCACACTTTGTCACTCCAGACTGAGCCAAGTTATATATGTTCCCTCTACCACACAAAAGGGGTCACTTTATTTATTTATTTTTAAAAGAAAAAATTTTTTATCCTCACCCGAGGACATTTTTGCATCTATCTTCAGATAGAGTGGCAGGGAGAGAGGGAGGAAGAGAGAGAGAGAAACATTGACGTGAGAGAGACACATCCGCTGGTTGCCTCCCACACGACCCCAACTGGGGCCGGAGATGAACTGCAACCGAGGTACGTGCCCTTAGCGGGAACCGAACCCAGGACTCTCTGGTCTGTGGGCTGATGCTCTAACCACTGAGCCAAACCAGCTAGGGCTAAAAGGGGTCACTTTAGAAAGAAAAGTGTAATTCAACATCTTAAACGTATCCAAAATATTCTCAAATGTATTTGTAGTGCAGACAATTACTTGGTCTTCAGTTAGCAGCTATATTGACATGAGAGCTTATTCAATATAATTAGGCCTCAATAAAAATAACATATCATAGACTTTTAAAATAACATGAATGCTATACTCCTAGCAATTAATCGTATACTTAAAACACTATTTTACCCAGTAATGTCAACTCTCTCCCTTAATAAGCATATAAAAGTTTGGTTAATAAGTAATAAACTGAACTTGTTTTAGATTCAATCTGCATTTTCCCCATGAATGTCCTCTATTGACCCTCTTTCTTCCCTTCCAAATGACAATAATGGCGGCCAATGATAGACAAAGAGAAGAAAGGCCACGAAGAAACCAAGCAATTCACAAAATGGTGTTCAGTTCCTGAATAATCAAGAGTTGATTACATAAGTGTGTTTGTGAGCATTTCAAGAGAGAAAGTTAATATGATTTTACATAAAAGCATAACTTAGAGGCAAAAAACATTAGAAAGTCAAATAGTACGGAAGGGTGCAAGGATGTGAGACAAGGGGAGTGCGGTTAGGGTGAAAGCTGGTGGAGAGAGTGAAGTGAGGGAGCTTCGTGGTGTGGTTAGCCCGGGGAGCACCAGCCCCTCTCCACGGAGAAGCTCCTCGGCCACACCTTAAAGACGGGAAAGGGAACAGTGGGGAGGGAGGATGAAGGAGACAGATTTAGTAAGAACAATTGATAAACATTGATTAAGAGCGATGACAGAAGTGTGTCTTGCTCTAAAGAGTGTGACTAACTCATGGCTGTGTGAGTTTCAAAATAAATGAATAACGTAGAAAAACTTGATCATGAAAAACTTTTCCTTGCAGTCTGCATGTGTCTTGTGGTTCTTACTCAAAAACACACTTGCAGATATTTTTTGCAAAGCTTACAAGGCATTCTTTGAGTTTCTGTAAAAGCATGGGCCGTGAGAGGTGAACGCTTTTGGACTTAGACTAACAATCTTGATGTCTTGGTTTGGGTTCCTCCTGTAGCCGACTTCGAGACATGGCTTTGAGTACAAGTAGTTTATTTGGGAGGGGTTCCACCAGCGAGTTACCGCTGTGGGCAAACGGAGCTCAGCCCTGCTGGAACACTGAGAACCAGTGTAGAAGCCAGTCAGTTATCCCAGTAAAGGAACAAGGGAGCTTGTGTATTTGTCCACCAATTCCCATCCTTCATTGGCCGAGAGCTGCTTCCAGGGACACTAATTCTCTGGCAGTTCTCGCATGTCATGAGCCCAGCCTTTGGACAGACAGTTCCAGGTGCTGGCACCAGCCACCTGTGGCCAGAGTTTATGGGAGGGGCTCCGACAGTCGACTGCACCTGTGCAAATCACTTGCCTTCTGTAAGCTTTCTTTCCATCTCTGTAAAATGAGGATGATAAAGTTACTGTGAGGGTCACACAAGTTAAACTAGTAATGTACCTGGCACTTAGTAAGCATTCAATAAATGGTAGCTTTGTTCTATTTTAAGAAGACATAATTTTGCATATTTTTTGACTCAGGAATTACTCATTTCAGAGTACATCCGAAAGAAATAATTATTAGTGTATACACATAATTAGCTATAATATTATTTGCACAATTATTAATATATACAAAGAGTTAGCTGTAACCTTAATATACAATGTTATAAGTGCTATTTATAATGATGAAATATACAGAACAAAGTAAATGTACAATAGCAATTTGATTAAACATTGCTGAGTATCCTATGATGCAATACAGTGCAGCCAATAAATATGACACAATGAGTAAATACTTTACAACAATAAAAGTATTAACAAAATATTAAGCAAAATATCAAGGTACAAAACTGTACATTATGACCATACTTACATGTTTTCATGCATACATGTACATACATATATATGAAAATACTAGAAACACCAAATTGTTTGCCGTGGTTATCTGTGGAAGCTGTAATAATGGATGACTTTAATTTTCTATTTTTGCGAGAGTAATGGATCTGAATTCCCCAAAAATTTCGACAATTTACATACAGTAAGTCCTCACTTAACAGCACCAATAGGTTCTGGGACTTGAAGCAAAACAACATATAACAAAACCAATTTTACATTATAATGAAATAATGTTGAATGAAATAACGTTATTCAAGGACCTGCTGAATATTGATTTTGTAATAAGAAAAAGTAAAACTATGATTTCTTTCCATTCCATTAAAATGCAAAGATCTTAATTAATGTTTTAAGTAGAGTTTATCTAGATTGTTCATAGTAAAGACCTTCAGCATAGGATTGATAATAGCAGTTAGTCATCTCAGCCACTCATCTCAATCCAAAACATTAAGGTTATTAAATGCTTAACTAGTAATAAAGGGCATTTAAAGGAGGCCTGATAAAGTGAAAAGATAGTCATATAAATTATAAAACAAAAACAACAAAAAAGGGAGAAGAGAACAACCCTGTAGTTTGGGGCCCCTGAGTCAGTTGGCGAAGGTCCATATGAGCATGGTAAAGGCTATGTTGATGATGGGCTGTCGTTTCAAACTTCAGTGGGAAACACATTGTTGACTATCAGATCTGGGCAACTTCTTTCCGCTCCAGTCGATTCCTACCCACTGTGCTGCAGGACTGCATGGCCCACGGGGGAATACACGTCGGACACATGCTGGTGCCCTACTTCTGACAGGGACCAAGAGCCAGAGAAGCAACAGGAAAGCTTCGTCGTGCTTGGAGGTTGAGGCGATGGCTCTTGAATTGACCCTTTCAAGATGAAGGTAGCTGCGCCCTCAGTGGAGGGGAGGCAGCATGAGTGAAGGTCTGGGAGAGCAGAAGGTACATGCCAGTCACGAAGGCGTGTGAGTGCTGGGGCAGCGGGGCTGTTGGGGGAGAGGCTGGGAGACAGGGCTCTGGGTGAGATCCTCAAGGGCCTAAGTAGGGCAGGAACTTGTTCTAGAAGACAGCCTGGACATTGTGTAGGACAAACTGAAAAGAGAGACCAGAGGAGGGAAGACCAATGAGGAGGCTCTTCTGAACTATTTCAGGTGAGGAGTGAACTCAGGTGGTGGTGGTATAGCTCACATACTTGAGAAAAACTTTACAATTTTGCAACTTTCCAGGCTGAGTAGATAAACATATAGAGACAAAGATGAATTGGAAGGTGTGTTTTTGTTTTTGTTTTTGTTTTTGAGTAAGCCAAAGAATGACAGTACTGTTAAATGAGATAAAGCCATAGGAGGGGAGGCAGCTATGCAGAAAAACAGCATATTTTTCATAGCAGTTTGGAAGACATCTGATGTCTTTGTCTTCCCAGAATGTCACATCATTCCCACTGTCATCTTTCTGCTGGCTACGGTCTTGTCTGTAACCTTGGGGTTACAGGTGTCCCCTCCACCACTACTTCCCAGCCCAGTGAATCTCTAGGAGAGGTTCCCTGAACAAGCTAATCCAATCAGATTGCTTACCTGATAACTGTGTCTTTTCAAGGACCGTCCTCTTGGTGAGAAGGTTAGCCGGGGAGCTTCCAGATTCATGGAGGATGGCGGGCTGAGCAAATAAAGCTTACACACAGACGCCGAGATGAGAAATGCGGAGTGCAATTCCTAGTGGCACTGAGTCCCTAGTTTACCTAAATTAGATTGGACTGGTCTTTGTCCCATGAAATCAGCTGAGCCCTTACTGATAGAGCAGTGTCACCATGAACCACAATAACAGCTCATGTGTCTGTGTGTGCTTATGTCTAGAGCTGGACCAACTTTATTGTTTACATGAGTCATCCCATTCAATACTCACAAGAACCCTGAGAGGCAGGTATTATTAGTATTTTCTATTTACTCTTACTCCCATTTCACAGATGAAGAAGGCTGAGACTTAGATTAAGTAACTGCCCAGTCACAAAGCCAGCAAACGAGGGGCCCAGACCGGAGCCACGCACCAGAGGGCCAGTGCGGCTGGTGGAGTTGTCAGTAAGATGTTTTCAAACTCATTTGTTGAGTCTCATCACAAATCTCCCTTATACATTTGCAATTATCATTCTCATCTGTTCCACTCAATGAATTACTGATTGGCACAAACAACATTTTGTTATTCTTGTCCAGTAGAAATTATTCTTGAAGAATATGGGAAAAAAATTACCTCTCTGCTGCTGGGCCAGTTCCAAGTCAGGACAGAGTCTGGGGAAGGGGCTGAGAGGACACAGGGAATAGAAGGGGCAAGTGGCATCGTGTTCGGAATGACCCACTGCCTTGTAGCTTCCCCAGAGAAAGAAAGGCCAGGAATTCTCACCTCTCATTTTTCATTTGCACCTCCCATCTCCCTCTCACCAGCCATTGGCACAGATAATGGGCTGCCATGGATTCTTCCTTAATTATGACTTAACTGCTTAGCTGAATTTGCCTTGTTTTCTCTGGATGGTTTGCTGACAATAAAACATGTGCAGCTCTGGAGTTAATGTGTGTATAAAAAGAAAAACTAACACAATTCTTGTTTTCAAAATCATTGTGTTCAATATGTTGTTCCTACAATTCCCAGTCTCTTCTTGCTCCCAATGCAGATTTACTACCTGCTGGCAGCTCCTAGCGAATGCAAAGAAATGTGCACAAATCGTCCTGTTAGTTAGATTTTAAGTTGAAAAAATCTGGTAGGGCAGAATGTTTATAATTTTTGGATAAAATGAAATAGGGGAAGGGAGATCGGGTCCTTCCTGTAGATTTCATTTCTCTCTGTTACCGTCGTAAGCATTATCAGGGTTTAATATAGTGGTTGAAAGCATGGCCCCCGGAGTGACCTCACCTGACTCCGAACTTCTGATCCTGCCATTTCTAATCCTGTGACCTTGTGTAAGTACCTTAACCTCACTTGTGCCTCAGTTTCCTCATCAACAGCATAAAGATTACACTAGTACCTAACTCATGGGTAGTTTTGAGGATTAAATGAGTTAATATGGAGAAAGCATTTGGAACTACATCTGGTGTACTGTACTGTCTCAAATGCTGGTGAATACTGTGGAATAGTAAAAGTATGATTCGCTGGGTTAGTGCAAGGATTATGCTGTTCCTGTTACCACCACTGGCTTACCAACTCATAGACAAATCTCTTAACATCTCGCTTTATACAGTGGAGATGCTATTTATTAATATAGCATGTTGATAAAAATTCCAATAGAACAGTAAAGAGATAATGGTTTATTGGTCCTTATTATTGTACTACAAATGATTTAACTATACATTTTTCCTAAATTTAATTAAACATATTCATTTTCCCTATGAGCTTATATTAGCTTACAGCAGAGTGACTGTTTATTATGTACATTTTATATGTTTATAATATCATAGATATTGCAAAAATAAACATTTCCTTTAAAAATATTATGTAAATAAACATTAATATTTGTTACAGGGTTGCAAAGCCAAAATTACTTTTTAATTGTTTACTTTAATAGATGATCTGGGATGGAAAAGTGCTATCCAGGCAAATCACCACGATCTTCAGAATTGGTTTTGAAAGTACCAGAAAGACCTCAAATTGGGAGTCGGACACCCTGGGTTCTGATTCTGGTTTTGTCACCAAGTTCCTTGGCCTTGGATAAGTCATTAACTGCAGGACGCCATTGTTGTCATATCAGTCGAAATAGGACAGGTGGTACCAGAAGGAGCAATAGGACAGGTGGTACCAGAAGGAGCTAGAACCCGAGCCCAGCCTTCGTGGGGGCATTGTTAGGCACCACCTTTGCATGAGGTGGGAGAGAGGGCCGGGTGTGAGTGCTGTCTCTGAAATCAGGCGGCCTGGGTTCATCCTTTCTTGATCACTTACCACACGTACGGACTTGGCCCAGTGGCTTCGTCTTTATGTGCCTGTTTCCTTCCCTTTAAAAAGAGCTAACAATAAATATTAATGCCTCTTCATGGGTTGTTGGGAAGATTAAATTAGTTAATATGGGTAGTCTTAAGAATAATCTGTGATTTATTTATCCAGCACACAGTTTTGGAGCACCGAGTGCCAAGCCCTGTGCTAGACACTTGGAATATCAGCAGTAACGAAGCAGAGATCTCTGCTGTCGTCAGGGAGACTCCATCCCATTGGGGAAAGGTGATAATGAACATTAACATAATAAACAAGTGAATTAGTATGTTAGATGATGATGAGCACAATAGAAAAAAGAAAAAGTACAACAGAGGAATGATTCAGGAGTGTTAACGCAAGTGGTGGGGTGGAGGAATTTTAAATAGGTGACCAGAGAAGGCCTGGTTGACAAGCTGACATCTGAGGGAGACTGGACGCAGATGAGAGAGTTAGCCATGCAGATGCGTGGGGGACGCACATTCCAAGCAGAGGTCACGGTCAGGGCAAAGCTCTACGGCAGCAAGGTGCCCGGGAGGCTTGGGGCCAGGGGGACTGAGGAGAAGCAAAGGGGAGCAGAGCGGTAGGAGCCAAACCGAAGTGGTAGGGGGCGGGGTCCTGGAAGGCCTTGTTGGCCATTGTGAAGCCAGGCGTCTTTCCTGAGTGGAAAGGGGGTCATTGCAGGCAGAGGAATGGCAAGATAAATACTCAGTATTAACTATTATTAACTATTGTAATTAGGCCACGTGCTAAAAAAAATAGCAACTTATCAGTGGCATAGCTGTAACCGGGCAAACATGACAGTCTAGAGCAGCGGTTCTCAACCTCCGGGTCGCGACCCCTTTGGGGGTCGAACGACCCTTTCACCGGGGTCGCCTAAGACCATTGGAAAACACATATTTCCGATGGTCTTAGGAACTGAGGCACCGCTCCTCTATCCGTCTCCAGGCGGGTCCGCCCACATGCAGATACGCCCACACACAACATGAGGAACTGTATTAAAGGGTCGCGGCATTGGGAAGGTTGAGAACCACTGGTCTAGACGGTCAGATGTGGGTCTGCAGTGGGTGCTCCTGATGACGGGCAGAGGCTGGCTTCCGGGAACCATGAAGCAGGCATTACCTGTAAGGTCTGGGTCAGCACAGACATGCCCAGGGTGATCCAGCAGCAGGGTTCAAAGTGCAATGGACCCAGTTCAAATCCTTTCTCCTACTCCAACTCTAGGACTCTGTGTTCTAGAGCCAGCTACTCCCTCTCCGCACTTCATTTTTTCTCATTTGTACAATGGAAATATTTCTTTATGTTAAAGAGCTCTGTGAAGATTAAATGCACCATAAATATAAAATACTTGCACATGTAGTGTTTGCTCAGTAAATAGTAGTAACCACCCTTGGTAAGTGACAGGCACCAAACCACAAGACTGGGGCTCAGGACTGGAACTCCTGATGTGGGCATATTGATGGCAGCAAGGAAGGTCTCCAGACTTTCAATAACTAGAGACCCGAACAGGTACCAAGACCAAGTCAATCAAGAACAAGGCTGCGACACAGCTCCAAGGGCTAGGACACATGGTGGGGGCTCGGTCTCAAGAGACACAATAAGAGCCTGGTCGCTTTAACAAAGGTTGAGATCACAGTATGATCCACGCAAACTGATGGGATGCCAAGCTTCTACCCTGGTACACCAGGGGCAGAGATGGTCCTGGGCACTGAGCAGGGCAAAATTGCTGAATGAAGGGACCCCAGCTGGGAAGATGGCCGAGCTCAGGAAGCAGAGCTACTAGCAGGTGGTCCCAGAAACGATCTCCATCAGTCCTTCTGGGCTCTGGCATCCTCCTTTTCTAAGTACTGATGAATAATTTGAAAACGCCAAACATAATGGTGATTTCCTACTTTATGCTGTAAAACCTAAAGCTCACTGTAAGAACAGGAGCAGCCATTTGTTTTGCCTTTTTATTTTCAGCTCATATGTTATTTCAGAGCTGATCAAAGACGTTGGTTGCAAAGTAGAGAATAAATCACGCTTCTAAATAAACCACTAAAGAGTGTTAAATTGATTTAAGTGATTTTAAGAATATTAATATTTAAAACATCTCTGTCCCAAGCCTCTTTATGACTACCTATAGCAATAATAACTACCATTTCATTCTACCATTCTTCATTTTATAATATTACATAGTAAACTGTGGGAAAACATTATTTTTTAGCCCTGGAACAGAAGTGCAAGATTTCGGTTTATTTAGGTTCAAATATCTTGAATTTTATTCAGTCAATAAAAGTATACTCGATTAATGCATTTGTTATCGTCTTTGCCTAGGTTGAGGTGAGTGCAGTGTTTGCTTTTTACTATTAAACAAACTGCCTTTCATTCACATTTTTTTTTTGCAGTGAATTTCATTTTAAGCTGCATGTATTTCAGGATTAGTCCCAGTCTTGAGAAATTTTCTAGCTTCACAATTATTGCATCTTTGGCTTATCTTAAAATATTCTTAAAATTGCATATATGAAACTCCTAGATTTGTCTTTAACACACAGGTGGGGGAGGAATCCGCAGTGTTAAATGGAGTATCGATGAAGGTCCCTCAGTGGGAGCGTTTGGGCACCACAGCGTCGCAGGCATCCACTTCGGTGCGAGCACCGGGGCTGCACAGTGTGACAGCCAGCTGTGTGAGTGAAGGCACGCTGGTGATGCAAGCAAGCAGACATCTGGATCGCAGCGCACACGCCCAAAGGCATGTCTGAACTGTTCACGCAGTTGTACTTGCCCGGGTCCCTGGCCTTGCCCAGGGCTTGCTCATTATTTTCTTCTCCTCCTCAGCCTGTCTCCATCTTTTTCCGCACTCCAGCAACCTCCCTCTTCCTTTCCAAGTCACCTCCGTCTGCTGATGTGTCAGGGTGGCCCTCCTGCCACACGGCTCACTGAGGAATCCGTCCTGTGCCTGTCACTGCTCAGTGTTCTGTGCCACACGGGCTTGTTTTGTCAATAACCATTTATTTGTTGCTGGAATAGTAGCAGCCATTACATCTGACCTCCCTGTTTCATCAATTATGGATAGATTATTGGATGTGAACATCTGCAAAAGCTTGCTGTTGAACTCACCTCCTGGCTGGGATTAGATAAAGTACTAAACTGTTGTTTATTGTCAGGCCAAAACTCTACTGGGAAGGCAGGGAATTCCAAGAGTAGCAGAGCCCCATCAGAAGTATCAAACATCGTTTCGCATTGCCACTGTTTCCCCTAAGATCCCAGCCATTTATTATTTACACGTATTCCTCGTTGTTATAACCTACTTGATAAAAGCTCTTGACAGGCATCACATTCCCACTCATTGTCTCATCTGTCAGAATGGAAATGACTCATAAATTGTTTTCTTGTCTCTTTTATCACAGTGAGTGGGTCATAGATGAAGCTTCCTCTGCGTGCAAGCCTTCAGAGGCAGACTTGCCTACCATGTTTTATTTTAAGGAAACCTGTTCGTACAGCCTGATACGAAAGCATTACACCATGGACCAAAATTAGGGTTTACCGGGTTTACCAGAATAATGGCTTGTGGTGGAAAGGAGATCAGATTGTGCAAAGAGAATATGCTCAAAATGTTTTTCAGGGCTTCCGTGGATCTCTGAAAAGGGGGAAACAAAATGAAATTGTGTGGAAGCCTGCCTTAAATGAGGAAGAAATCTAGTCAAAGGGATTATGAACACATCATGGCTCTCCTGCCAGGGGAAAGACGAGTCTCCTAGTGGTAAATGGTTCATGAAGAAATATAGAATCACCCGGCTGGTGTGGCTCAGTGGTTGAGCATCGACCCATGCACCAAGAGGTGGCTGGTTTGGTTCCTGGTCAGGGCATGTGCCTGGGTGGTGGGCCTGATCCCCAGTGGGGGGCATGCAGGAGGCGGCCAATTGATGTTCTCTCTCATCGATGTTTCTATCTCTCTCTCCTTCTCTCTCTAAAATGAATAAAGAAAAATAAATTTAAAAAAGTAAATATAATATATATATTTATATTATATATATATGTGTTATGTATAAACCCAATATTCGTGTTTATTAAAACCATCTAGGAGCCCTGGCCGGTTTGGCTCAGCGGTTAGAGCGTCAGCCTGCGGTCCAGAGAGACCTGGGTTCGGTTCCCGCTAAGGGCATGTACCTCGGTTGCAGTTTGTCCCTGGCCCTGGTTGGTCGTGCGGGTGGCAGCCACTCTATGTGTCCCTTTCACGTCGATGTTTCTCTCTCTCTCTCTCTTCCTCTCTCTCCCTCCCACTCTATCTGAACAAAAAATGAAAAAATGTCCTCGGGTGAGGATAAAAAAATAAATAAATAAAATAAATAAATAAAACCATCTAGGAAGCTCTCACTGGCGTAAAACACTCCTCGATTGTCCCGTGGAGCCAGAAACCACTGTGTGCAAAGAGGTCCAGTGGAAGAAGGCTGATACGTGGCCACTTTGGGGAAAGCGGAGGAACTTGATTTGTCACCAAGCAGTGATTTTCACGGCTTACTTTTCTCTGCCTTAACTTGGTACTCATGAAGGTAGAAACTATATTAGTCTTCCATCATTCTAGATGAAAAGAAAGAGAAAAAGTTATTTTGTATTCCCTCCACAGATTGGAAGAATTATTCCTCGAGATACCATGACTAATTAACACAATTTTCAGCCTCTGGTCTGCCTGTGCTCACTGAGCGTAAGGACCACGTGAACTTGTAGTAGGGAAGCTTACTCATTGGCCAATGTGACTGGATGAAACAAGCACACACTTACATAGGGATTCTTAGGTCATTTTGAAATATTTAAGTCCTCCTTTAGGAATCTGGCTTGTTTCCTGATATTCAAACTCTCTAGAACTGGCTATTAACTGAAAATTTTCATGTACTTTCCATTTACCATAACTATAAAGTACATTTTTTCTTTATCCAATGATATATAATGCAAAACATTATATAATATATTATAAATGTATAATAAGGTGTAATATATCAATGTGCTAATATTATAAAATACTTTATATAAGAGCTTATTTTCCTTTAAGCTAATTAGTTATATATAATTATTATAGTATAGTATGGTATAGTATATTATAGTATGCAGTGGTATATTATACAAGACATCATTATATCCACATTAATGTTTCTGCAGGTATTTTACTACCAGTAATTTCCAAGAGCTCTATCATATTTATTTAACAATACTCAACATTAACTTAAGACCAGGAGCTAGGGGTACAATGGAGAGCAAAACAGATATGGTTCCTGTCTTCATGGCATTTATAATCTAATTAGAGAGAGACAAATATTAATAAGTAGATACAAATAACGCTGTGGTAAGTGCTAGAACAACACAAAGTAGTGGTGTCTGTGCATGTGCATGTGTTTGTGTGTGTATGTATGTGCATGTGTGTACGTGTACACTGCACGTGTGTGTGTGTGTGTGTACAAGCACTGGAAGAGTCGGTTGTGGAATCAGCAAGAGCACTGCAGGCAGAGGGACGTGGAGGTGAAGAGAACTGAGCTCATCCCTGATAGTGGGGGGTCTGTATGGCTGGAGTGAGGTCCCCAGAGTCCCGCACAGTCCAGCAAGACCTCGATGTTGACATTTCTGCACTGGCAAGGTGAGCGGCAATACATGGTTCGTCAAATTAGCTTTGTCTGGCACTTCATTTGACTCATTTTGCCACCTCTGTCTTTGGTCTCTATAAATATCAGAGAACTGAAATGACTGGTAATGTTGTATAATGGAATTATTTGTCATGCTCACTTTTCATCCTCATATAAACATAGCCAAGTGGAGATTGAGAATTTCTTAGTCTGAAAAAATACACACTTTCCCCACTCATATCTTATCTGACAATGGGTTCTTCATTTTATATAACCCATGTCTACTGGCCTGTTACCATGGATGGAATCAGCCTGTACTCTCTCTCACTGGTAAACATGGAGGAGGAAAGGCCTGAAGTGATGTTATGTACTTGCCATTTTAGCTCTAGAGAGCCCTTTTCTCTCTCAGTGTTTCTCAGTTTCATTTTGGGGGTACATGAAAGAGATTCATTCAGGTTTCCTCAAGTAAAGGAGTGGATTGTAAAGATTCCTGTGGCAATGAGAGGAACAGCCAGGATCAGCAGACCGCTGGGCCTCACAGATGGAAAGATGTGGGGGAACCGGAGGGCCCCAGGAAGAGTACGAGGGCTGAGTGTTCTCACTGTCCCCTCAGCAGCAGCAGTTTGATTCGCTCTGGGGTACGACCCCGTCACTGTCTCGGAGTTCACTTCCCGCTAAGCGCCTCCTCTCCCCCATCATTACCGCTCAGTGGGTCTGGATTACCTGAGAACACGATTGGACTAAACAATCACTGTAATCTTCCATTGAACAGAACATTTTATATGAGGCCACCTTACAGATGGACTGACTTTATAAATATATATAACAAAGCCTCCAATGGATTTCCCTAGCAGGAGATTAAGGGCAGGGGCATTTTCTTTTCAAGATGCTAAAAACTATAACTTGCGCTGTGACTGGGCTGTCCAGGATAAACATTCCCATGCTTTCAGTTTTACAGTATAGAAAATATCAATTGACAATTAGAATAAAAATCCTCCATTAATATGTCCCTCCCTAACCCAGCACAAAATGATAATGACCAATCTAGAAAATGGCAGTTTTGAGCAATGTATTCCAATTTATTATTTGGAAAACTTGTGTTTTTAACTGTCAGTGGAATTGCATCTTCTTATTTGGGAGTTTGAGAAGCATCTGTATATGGACGTGTAGAGAGAGTTTTAGGTTATGAAGACTCTCGGAAAGTTTTGAGATACAGTGCTGTCCTTACAGCTTTTGAAAATGCAGTACAAGCTCCTAGCACGTGAGAGATGAACTATCAACTCTGATTCAGTTTATGAAATTTAAGGATACGTTTAAATTTTTTTTTTTTGTACGTGCCCCTAACGGGAACCGAACCGGGGACTCTCTGGTCCACAGGCCGACGCTCCAACCGCTGAGCCAAACCGGCCAGGGCAGGATACGTTTAAATTTTTATCAAATTCTTTAAAATTTCAGACTGTAAAAGAAAATATGCTAATTTTGAAGAGCACGGATCATTGCACGTGTAACAGTGGCTGTTTAATCGGAACCAAGCGTTGGAGGCTCAGCTCTCCTTTTATTGCCTAGTCCACTCTAGGGACTTTGTTTTTTAAAAAGGCAGTTCATTAAGATGACACAAGACTGTTCCAACGAGGGGGACGCATAACAATAAAATTTCAATGGAATGAATGAATCATTATTAAAAAAATTATTTTTCAACATCAAATAAATTTATCAGGATTTTAAAGTCAAAGATAAATGATTGAAAACAATTAGGGCATCACTTGAATTATTAAATATATCAATATAGAGTCCTAAAGTCAAAATCATGTTTTTGAAAGAGAGAATTCTAGATCATTGGATCCCACCTCATTATCTTCCAGACCTGGACACTGAAGCTCAAGGTAATCAGTGACCCATCCGAGGTCATGCCCCGAGCTCATGGCAGAAGAGAAACTGGAACGTGTGTCTTTTAGCACTCGATCCCCTCTGCACGGGGCCATACGGCCTGCATGGCATGTGCTGGGCAGGGGAAGCAGTCCGTGTGTAACAGGTAGTCCAAGTGACGAGCATGCACTTCAGGGAGAAAGAGTACATGCTCCAAATGACCAATATAAATAGTAAGGCTATACTCCTCCTAACTTAAGAATAGTTTTAGCGGAATGCAAAATATTTAACTACTTTTGTGTATTATAGTTCACAGAGCTGCACGCTTGATGGCCCTTAGTGTTCATTCAATATCACATGTTTGTGGGAAAGGGATATGTATGTATTGCATGATAAATACTATGCGCTTGCAGGAAGTGTATTAGAGTCTTAAGTGGTGTGAGACCAGTTCTGTCTACCCTGTGTTTATCCTCTTCCACCACTCCCTATTGCGGGCTCCAGTGAGACGCTCTGACTGCTGTTGCTGCCCAGCCTGGTCCTCAGCCTGTTACTACAGTGCTTGTCAGAAATCATTAGCCATTGATTTCTTTGACTAATGTTGCAGTTGATTGTCTGAATCATGCTCAGACACTGTAAATGAGGCAGAAACATCCTTTCTGCTCACCAACTGTGAAATGGCTAAAGGGGGTTAGATTGCCAGAAATCAGAATAAATGTGCTTCCGATAAGATTTGACAATGATTTCAAGCTCAAGATTGTGTAAGGGATGCATAACAAAATGTGAGCTGTGCAGTCTTGTTGTGTAGGCAAGAAAGAAAGAGGCAAAAATAAATAGATGAATAAATAAGCACCCTAGGCAATGGACTCATAACTGTTTATTTACAGACTAATCTGATGGAGGCCCCTGCATGGTTTTACAGACGTATTTTTGTCGGGGTGGGTTTATTTAAACTCTTCTAGAACTCTTACACTTGCAGACAAAACCAGAAATAAAACGTTCAAATGCAGCTAAACTATTGGGGTTTTATTCTCACTTGTTTCAGAGCATCCTGGACATCTCTGTAAG
Organism: Tadarida brasiliensis; assembly: GCA_030848825.1. Lineage (NCBI taxonomy): Eukaryota > Metazoa > Chordata > Mammalia > Chiroptera > Molossidae > Tadarida > Tadarida brasiliensis. The sequence continues at coordinate 18,652,184 of CM061259.1, read as the reverse complement.
AAGTCTGGGGGCTTTGAGGAGGGAAAGCACCCATCTTTCAGGCCTGGAAGAACTGTCACACGGAAGGGGAACCAACTTCGGTTGTCCCACAGGACACCTCAGCCAACAGTTCTCTCACGTAGCTCTCCAGTGATTGAGTGGGTAGCCTCACAAGGGGATAGTTTCTGATCATGAATACTTTTCAAGTGACGGCTAGATCAGTGTTCCTCCATAAAAGCACTGTTCACATCTGCAGCTGGATAATTCTTTGTTGTGGGGGTCCCGTGTGAATTGTGAGGCACTGAGCAGCATCGCTGGCTTTCACTCCGAGATGCCACAATCCCCTCCCCCAGTGACGACAACCTAAAATGTCTCCCATCATTGCCAAACATCCCTGGGGGACGAAATCGCCCCTATTTGAGGACCAATAGGTTAGATTAGTGCTTGGGAAAATTAAGCAGTTGTTTCATTCAAATTCTTAGTGTTATATTTTTAATGAAATGTTAAATATTTTTATTTTTACAGTATGTGTTTTCCATATGTCCCCTTATCTAGCTAATAAAAGTGTCCTAAACATAACTGTGTTTCAAACTTTTGTAGGAATGGTGGGGGAAGGACAGAGAAAGACGCACACATACTTATATAAATTTCAGGCTTATTATTCTTTACCTTTCACTGTTTAGTTAGATTTATGAAAAAACGTATGCAACCTTGGCAACAGTAGCTCCGAAGGAGGGCTGCTCTCTTCACCTGCGCAGTCCCCAATCACAGAGGACTCTGGGTGCAGAAGGACCTCAGTGGGTGCTTGTAAATACCTCCTCTTATTGGAACTTGATAGCATTCCTTCAAGGTAGACTTTATTCATTTCATTTTATACATGGCTTAGTCACTTGACACATGTCACTCAGCTCAGCAGTCAATCTGCCTGACTTAAAAGCCTATGATATTTGGAAAATTTCAACACCCAGAGGGAGATTTGATTAATATCCCATAAAGACCCTTCCAGCCCGGCTGGTGTGGCTCAGTGGTTGCGCGTCGACCCATGCACCAAGAGGTCGCCTGTTCATTCCAGATCATGGCACATGCCCAGGTTGTGGGCCCGATCCCCAGTGGGGGACATGCAGGAGGCAGCCAATCAGTGTTCTCTCTCATCGATGTTTCTCTCTCTCTCCCTCTCCCTTCCTCTGTCTAGAATCAATAAAGAAAAAAAAAATTAGAAAGAAAAAATAAAAGACCCTTCCAAAGCCTGGTCTATATCCTAAAAGTCCCAACTGGCTTCAAATATTGAAATAATTAAGAGAGCAATGGAGGAGGATGGCAACTGGAGAAAAGAATATACTCATATAGAAAAACAAAAATATGATGTAAAAGTAGGGTTAGAGTTCATTGAAATTTTTGCAAAATTACAAAATTTCCATGTCAAACGGGCTAGATGCGAGAACTTATTTGTCGGGTAGTTTCTGTGGATTGGATTCTTTTCCAGCAGAAACAATGGTAGACAGAGTCACCAGCCAGAGCACAGAGACACGGTTAAACTTCGCGTCACTGATCGGTATTAGTTTGAGCTGTGCCCGCTCTGCGCTATGCCAGAGGAGAAAGAAAAATATTTCCTCTCCTTTCCCCAGGCCCAGGAACAACTCTGTATACAATTTTGAAAACTTGGAATAATGAGAAACGAGACAGCCAGCTTCTCCATCTGAATGTGGCATATTCTAGCCAGAAACATTGAGCTGCCTTGAGAGTAGAAAGACAAAAACTATGAATTTCAAGAGTCCTGCAAAAGACTACTGTTATGTGCATGTAGAATAAATGGATGAAACAGAATGACCTGCCCTACATTTAGAACAATAATCCAATTCTTTCTGTGTAATCAAAAAGATGAGTAGCACCTTGGAAGTTTGTCATTTACTATCATCAGTTAGAACTTGGATTACTTAGCCTATGTTTCTACACAAAACATTCTATGGAAGAATTTTAGACAAACTTTGATATTGGACATGTGGCTTCTCTGTACCTGGTAGAGCTTTTTTTCTTACTATATCCCTCATTCCCGTCTCCAACCCTCAGGCTGCCCTCCTCACCACTGACCCAATTCCTACCATTTCTTTAAAATGCAGATTGAGTTTCTCTTTCTACATGAAGCTTTACCCAGTTGTATTTTCTTCATGGTTCCTATGACTATCTGAAATTCATTTATTTATTTATTTCATTACAAAATGTCTCCCCATCCTCTTAATGCAGTGTAGACTGTGTGGGGCCAGGGATTTTGCATTACACACTGCTGTATCATTAGCACCAAGGTCGAGGCTTGGACCGTAGAAGCTCCTCAGTATTTAATAAATTAATGTCTTTGGACTAAACGTTTAGCCCTCTTTGCCGACTTAAAGCACTATATAATTTCAACGCCTGTAAGTCTTATTGCCTTATACAGTAAGATTTTTAAGAGCAGGATTATATCTAATATATATAAATGAACATACATATATATTATGTTTGAATTGAAATAATACACATATTTTACACATATATAATTTTACCTTGCAGTTACATCTAATTAGCTAATGGAATGTACTAAAGGAGTTCTTTGCATAATACATTGGTCCTGAAGGTGGACCATTATTAAGAAAGTGAATGAGCCCTGACCGGTTTGGCTCAGCGGTTAGAGCGTCAGCCCGCGGACCAGAGAGTCCCGGGTTCGGTTCCCGCTAAGGGCACGTGCCTCGGTTGCAGTTTGTCCCCGGCCCTGGTTGGGGTTGTGTGGGTGGCAACCACTCGATGTGTCTCTCTCACATCAATGTTTCTCTCTCTCTCTTCCCCCCTCTCTATCTGAAGATAAATGCAAAAATGTCCTCGGGTGAGGATTAAAAAAAAAGAAAAAAGAAAGTGAATGAGAAGAAATGAAAATAGCGTGTAGTTACCTTTTCAGGTATCAGTGACTGACAAATGCCTGACTTTCATATCTGCTGCTAAAATTTTGTTTTTAGGTAACCGATAGAAATGATCTCATTTTAAGAACTAGGATTTTATTTGAAAATGTCTTTCCAAGTAAATAAATTTTATTCTAGTAGGAAGATAGAGTCCATTGCCTTTGAAACTTCCAGTGAAATCACTTTCAAACCTTCATCTCCATTATTTACTGAAATAATTGGGGCAGTTTGATCGAGTGGCCATGTAGCACTCAGTTTTTATTAGGTATGTGACCTGGCTTTTCCAACTTTGGTAACCCCACTATCAGGCACGGTTTGACGTTCACTGAAATTTACGTAGTAGTTTAATCAGTGTTTTCCTCTGTCTTTTGACAGAGGTTGATTAGGTTCATTGCCCATAAAATTTAAAGATATATAATGAATTTTTAATGTATCAAAATATTTTATACCTGAGGTTCTTTATTCTCTCTTTAATTTGCGATGCTCAGTTTTAACCTGCCAGACCCTGGCCTTGTGTCCCTGTTTCCTGCCTGCCACCAGGATAGTCAGTCGAGCACAGTGGGTCCCTCAGATTTCCACGCTGGATTTCCTCATTTGAAGTATTCTTCGAAAAAAGCTTCCAGTCTTTGTCTAAGGATTCTAGTTGATCAATATTTATTAAAATTTAAATTATACCTTGCTGACTTTAAAAAGCACGTAGGATCGCTTACTATAAAACCAATATAAAACATCTTTATTTTCTACAGGATTCATAATCTCATGTTATTTTTCCACTTACTTTTATGGGGTTTTTTGTTTTGTTTTGTTTTAACAATGTCCTTATTACTCCCCTCAGTTTGAACTACACAATTCACCCATCTGCTGGGTTTTGCCTTGAATTCTCCTTATGCTGTCACCTGTCTGGGTTTACTCTGTCACAATAGTGGTCACATTCCTGAGGAACGGGGCCCCTGTCTGATTCAGATGAGCTCCTCTGCTGCACTTATCAACGTCCTCAACATGCATTTCATGTAACTGACTGTTCCCTTATTGGACCAGTGATGACCTGTATTCTTCCCACTGCCTATGTATTTCCTGTTTGTAGGTAAAGGAGATATAGGAACTTTCTTGAGCCACAAATAAAACGTGTGTCTTTACCTTGAGGAGAGAAGCTTTCCCCAGGAGTTGTTCAGCGATGGCTGGTTACCAGGTCCCCAAAGACTCCCTGTCCTGAGGTTCACGCAGCACTCTCAACAGCTCTCAGAAGTGGGTTTTCTTTTTTTACTTCTGAGGAAATTAAGCTTAGGGAACCTTCCTGGCCCAAATATGCTGGGCATGAAAGAACTGAGACTTGAAACCGAGTCTTCTTACTCTAAGGTTAGTATTCATTCCAGCGTCCACCCCACACCATCCTGTGTGAGGAAGCTTCTATATAATCAAGTCTGAGGCCAAAACCAAGCCCCAGACAGCTGTTTTTGGCCCTGTGGCTCCCTGGAAGCATGGCACACGTGTGGGATGCGAGCCGTCAACACGAAGCATCGACCTTGTAATTACTTGGGTACCTACCCTCTTATCCTTGGGCTGGAGAGTCCTACGGCTAAGATAAAATTGGGCACCCGCAGATGTTACTGTACTGCCTCAGGGCCCGTGGTGGCCAGGGGCACAGGGGAGTGGTGCAGTGTGAGCACCTAGTGAGCCTTGGAGAAACCTGTCCTTGGTCACTGCTGATTCCCACAGTGCATCCGTCCACAGTCTATACCACTGCAAGGCCTCGAGGGCTGCAGCGTGTTCTCGTCTAGTTAAGATTTCCTAGGGTCTAGTGCAGCACCTGGCACACAGCAACAATATTTGCTGAAAACAAACTATTTTTGGCACAAAACATAGTCAATTTTAAAGTTTTAGAATGTCATATAAACATATATGAACCAGAAGAGATGCTAGAAAGTCTGTGCCTAAACTTTGATATTTGCATTCAATAAGGTCTCTTATAAATTCACTAAATTCCGGGATTCTGCCCCTTAATTCAGAAAGGTCTATGTCAGGTCGTATCTGACTAAATGCAAGTGTTGGCAGTATGCGAGACGAGCGAGAAGAATATTCTCAGGTTTATACCAAGCTTATTGAAAGCCTTAAAATGATCATTAAAAAGTTGAACTCTGCAGGCTTAGTGGGAATGGACACTGGGTCAGTATGTATCAGTGAGTGCGTTTAATATCAGTATATGCCAAGCACTGACTTGGAAGCCACAACAAACCCAAATGGACTTCTTGAAATTATTCCCCAAATAGTAACTTTTAGAAAGTAAAGGTGACGATCAGCACTGCCTCTAACTCGTCATCCCCCGAGCTGGCGAGCCCAGGCCGTGGGCACAGCGCGCGTCTGCGGCCTCCCGCAGACGGACTCTGCAACGCTGGCAAATGACTCGCACTAATTCTCCCTTACAAAACGTGCAGAAAGGATTTCCACAGAGGCCTTCGGAGATTTCCTGTGTCCTCGTGTGTAATCGGTCGGATCAAGTAACAATGAAGGAAGGAGAAAGAATGGGGGTTTTGTTTTACATACTTTCCTCCTCCTGGCCCTTGAAAAGGGAAAAGAATAAAAAGGGAAATGATGCCAGCGTGGAGGGAAATGATACAGATGATGTCAGCGTTGAATTCAATCAATACCGTGCGTTTGACTGTGGCAGCCATAATCTTTTGATTAGTGAAGAGATTGTTGGTAATGAAGTACATTTGTAAGAAATATTTTTAGTGTATACTGAATATGTGTACAAACTGTGAGAAATGCATCTAATAAAATGATAGATTTAGAAATTGCCTGCCACCTAAATTCACGCTTTTCAAACAGCTATTTATAGAAAGAAAAGTGATACTTAAGCTCCCATAGTAGAATATTATAATCTGCTCTGTATTAGCTTAGGTAATAGTCCCATATTTTAAAATAATGTTGCAAGCCATTCAATTATTTATTCACACCTAAGTTATATAAATTGGAAGATTTTGGATTGTGCAGGAAAAGAATTATTTTCACGAAAGTAAGACCTCACTGTCATGGTTTAAAGAGATTGCCGTGAAACAAGTTATGCTGCAGATAAAAATAAACCAAACCAACATGAATTTTTAATAAACAAAAAAATATTTTATGGAGACATTAAAAACAACTATTAATTTTAATCTTTTCTGTTACGAAATGCAGCCTCCGTGACTCTGGCCGGGCTGTATGTTTCATATGTATTTCTCCTCCTAATAGGTCCTCCGCTCTTACAGTGAAATCTCCACGGACCTGGATGACGACCTCAGCCTGGGGAGAGCCTATGAAGCAATAGCCAAAGTCCTGCAGAGGTAAGTTAGCACATCCTTGTCTTCCTGTCACTGTGAATTCACTCAAGTGTGAACGACTTAAATTGTTTGAGGTCTGTCGCTTTCCATTACTGCCTGCTTAAATTTTAAGCAGTGCCCTTCTTAAGTGACCCTTTCATCGGAAGTTATTTTAAACCAATGTGGTATTTTGAGATATGTACCTAAACTCTTCTTTGTCTGTTCCTCCTTTGTATTATTTTATTTTTGATTTTCTGTGTGTGTAGTGATGACCTTGAATGAAAGGGGGAAAATCAGGTCACATCTCACAGGTTAAAAAAGCAGAGAGCACAGAAATATAGAGTACGCTTCAGTAACTGTGCCTCCCCTAACCTTTCGAGATCCCTCCTTGACGAAACTCTCCATTTATGCTGCAGTCATGCTTCTTCCATTAGGACACCTCTCCTTGGAGCATATCTGGAGGAACAATTGGGTGCAAAAACAACATTCCCTAAATTTCATTTAAAACAGAAAATTTAACACAAGTATACATGAAAAGCTTCTGATACAAATTTTTCCATGGAAAGTATATGATTGGCCCTCATTGTATTGTGTTCATTGTATGCTCCATTTAATTACTGTGTTATATAGAAGCGTAATTAGCATTATAATGTAAGCCGAGATTGTCTAAGAATAAGAAAAGTTATCAAAGTTAAGGCCTTGGCTTTTGGTATGTTATCTTATATTCAAGATATGGCTGCTTAATAATGATAGTAGAACTAATAATAATAGATATAAATCATGTCAACTTCTCATTTCTTCCCATTTATGTTTCACTTGTAAATATATGCAGGGTGGTTTTAAAAGGTAAAATTGTTATTTGAAAGGCATTTAAAACATTGCATGCCTAGTGAACTAAAAGTAGATCATCGTTATATGTTTACCATCGCCAACATAATAATCATTAAATATTAAAAAAATAATTACATATTAAAATCCAATGCCAGTGAAATGAAAGGTGTCCTACAAAATGCCAAATGAAATGCAAGGCAGTCATCACTGGATACATGGTTAGGGACGTGGACATATTTATAAGGAGAGAATGGACATTTACTCAGGAAGGCAGAACCACGTGAGTGTCGTGGTCCCTCCAAGTAAAGATAGGTAACTAGCCCATGGAAGATCAACCCAGCTATCCCTTACACTTATACTTTACAAATAGCAGCCAGGAGGAAGCAAATGCTTGAACACAATGAAGAGATTTGTAAATATTCAATTTAGTGTCTACTTGGAACACACACAATCTGTGCCCTTTTGTCCAGCTCATTCTGATTATTAAATGACTTGACTCTAGTGTTAGCACTGTGTAGAATCAGTAAAAAATAGTTGGATTATTTGTCTTGCTTTAGAGTAGCAGACCTGGCCTGAGCCCGTACAGTTAAATAAATACACCCCTTAACATGTTTATAAAAGAAAATGACATTGTGTCCCAACATAACTCAAGAGAGAATACTCCAGGGACAAAAATATTTTCTTTTATAATCATATTGAACACTTACCTCTGTCACAGGACCAGACAAGTATTGGAACGCCCCTTTGGTTACGAAAATACAATTATTTTTGAAACTTCTAGAGACATGAGGTTATCTTAAAATAATTCTTACCTATTAAGCTGGTGTTTCATCTGGAATATTTTAGTGTCTCCACTCCACGATTTGAATTCCTGGTCTATTAAGTAAAAGCTAAAGGGGAGTTGAACAATTACTGGTAAATATTGGCAATAACAACAAGAGACAATCTAAGGTTTTAATTTGGCGGCTTATGTATTACTTGGAGTCCAGGTGTGGAAAACGATACAGCTGTAGTTGCCATACCATGAAGCAGGGTATGTTTTGGGTAGTCATAGGGTCAGTGCTATTCCAACATTATCAACAGTCTAGCAACCTGCCTTGGGCAAACCTATAATGGGCAAGAAGATTTATTCCTATCTCACTTCTACTCCAAATGAAACGAATTCCACGTATGAGAATTCCCATCTACTAAATGACAAATGAAGCCGACAGTGGGGCACATGGCAGACATGGGTTTTTAATTTCAGGATGTTATGCAGTGCACAAGAATACAGGAGGTGCTTCTTCCGAGGTCTTAGGGGAAGTGTGCCAAGGCCACGAGCTTGCCCGTCCACATGTGCCATTGTGCAGCATTGTTGGAGGTTATGGAGGAGCACTCGGGGGAGGGTTAAGCCCTGGCATGTTCTCTCCCCGTGTATGCAAAATAACTCCAGAGATGGACATGCTTCAAAGACAGAAATTCCACACAGGCAGAAAGGAGCACCCGAGATACCTGAGAACCCTTATTAAATCAAGTCCACTACTTAATAGAAATGCTATGATATGAATTTTGTGGTCATTTAAAAAAATTTTTGCTTCGAGGACTTGGTGTTTTTTTCACACACACACACACACACACACACACACACACACACGTATCCCTTTCATAGTCCTAAACCATCCTCAGATTCGCAGAAATGGAGCACAACCAAAACAGAGGAAATTATGGTGGTGTCAGCGGAGAAATAAATCAAGCTACCTATGAGGCTTAGCATCACCTCTAAATCTCTTTTTCCCAACCTGTGCAATTGCCCAAGTTTCGCTAATGGGAAGCCCTATCTCTATAAACATATTTTATCTCTTTAAAGGAAATGGAAGAGGATAGCCATGTCTAGGATAAGTGTGTGTGTCTGAGGCCATCAGCTGAGCATGCATGAAAGGTGAATAAGCTTTAAGGCTGGAAGCTTCTAAAACGGTTATAAGAATTTATACTGTGACTTCAATTGAAAAACACACCCCAGTCCCTCAAGACTGAGGACTTGGGAATACCGAGTGGCTCCTTCGGCAATGCTGGAGCTATCCCCAGCGTTAGAGTTATTGATGAGGGTTTTAATAGTGAACAGGGTGTGTTGTTTTTGCTATTGGTGTGAATAACATTAAGCAGCATAACAGAAAATAAGCATTTACCATGTCTTTTGTTCCTACTTGAAATACTAGTGGGGGAAAAAAGGAGTCAATATTCTGAAATAATAACAATTGCCCATGACACAGCTATAAAAGCCAGAATTATAGTCCATAAAACAAAGAGAAAGTGAGTTGAGAAACTGCCAAGTAAATATTATTATTATATGTAGACAGATGATTTGAGTAAATATAGAAGGGAGGGATAACCTCAATTTTACTTACAGCATTTTTGGGCCCCATTTTCTAAAATAATTCATTTACCAAAATGGCACAACTCCCCAACATAATCAGGATGGCTTGCTTATATGGGGGTGGGGGGTGGGGGAGAATGACAAAAATGAGAGTTGTTCCAGACACCTTGGTCCCGATCAGCCTGGATTTATTCCATACCAATAGTAAATTTCTTGTGAACTCGGGCTGAATTATTTCCTATAAAACTTTCCACAGTGGATATCTTTAAATCAATCAGTACAAAGTTTCAAGTGTGGAAATTACCTTTCTGTGATAGCTGAAAATTAATTTCTTCTTGCTTGAGAGAAACGACACGCCCTAGTAATTTTCATATATTCTTTAAAATGGAACATCCAGGCTTCGATGCGAAATCCCCTAAAAATGACCCCCCAAAATACATCAAAACATTTCTATTAATTCATGAAATTAAGGGTTAGCGTTTTACATTTTCTCCTGTCACTGATTCCATTTCCCTCATTGCTTTCCTCTGTGGCCCACAAACTTGGTGGCACGACCAGCAAACCCCTTGGCGGCCGCTTCATCTCCGCTCTATTTGATTTCTTCTCTCTGAGTAAATGATTAAGTTTTCATGCATTGGTTCAACCAAAATCTATGTTCACTCAACCACATCCTTCATTGATTACTTCTACTGCAAACAGTAGGCCAAGTGTGATATACATAATTGGACAGTTGTCAGGGGATGTGGGTGTTAACAGTCCCTTTTCCCAGCTGGAAACTGGAATCACCTTGATACACAAATATTCTGCACTGTTTCATTCTCATTCTTCGGACCGAGGAGTCCTGTTCCTCAGAATATATGTTTTTAACTCTCTAAGGTCTGGTTGAATGAATTTAATGATTATACCATATAATATGCTGTTCAAGTTGCACCTGTGCACTGCATGTGGAAAACTAGAATTAATATTTGTCTGACATTTTAACCTAGCCCTTGAACTCATTCACGTAATCTGTAGCTTTTCTGCAAGAAAAAACTATTTGATTCTCTCCCTTCTAAAGAAACACTGGCTTCTAAATCTGCGGCTAACTTTTAAATTTAGAAATCCTTTAAGCAACATATAATGTTTATATTTCAGATGCTATATTAACAGCCTTGCTGCCTCAAGAACTGTGCCTTCACTGAGCGGAGCATATAATTTATAATAGAAAGACTTTCTGCAGCGTTATTTGTTAGAGCAAGTTCTAGATACTTTTAGATGTTTTGGAGATCTATTGCTCCTCTGGGAGAAAACAACTCGACTCACCCAGCAATAGTTTTATTTCTACTATTTTGTATTTCTTATTCACTGAACTTGTTTCCTTTTTGTTTGTTTGTTTGAGTGCGCATGTTGTGATTTAACAATCCTCGGCAGGCCCAACTTAATCCACAGTGTACTTTCATCAAAAATATATCAGCTTCTAGGAACGTGAACATAAATAAGCTTCAGTGAACCCATTTCAGCTAAATAAAAATAGTAATTTCTTTTCCTAAGGATTTAAAGTGATATGCAAAGAAGTCTCTACTTTTTTCTTATGGCATCAATTTTTTTCTCGAGTATTACTATCCAAGAAAAGGCTTGGAGAGTTCAACTCCATAAAGCATTTTTAGTCCTAGAAATTCACAAGTTCGCTCAAAATTCTAAGTAGCATATTTTATTTATTAATATTTTTATACTCTTGAGCTCTCTCCATACCATTTTAATTGTTCCACGAAGCAAATATTTAAATTAAAGCAACGAGTGTATCTCTCGTGGTATTTTATCCCATGTCTGCATTTGAAATATTCCTCAAACAATTCTGTTTTTTTTTTTTCCTGGAGTATTGAGCTATACCTAAATGTGGAAGAAGATGATTCATGATTTTGTTATGAAAAAGTGAGAACTGAGTCATAAAAGGCAATATTAACTTGGGAATGTGAAATTCCTTTCTACTTCTGATATGTAGACCATTCTTCTACCAATAAGAAAGGAAAAAAGGATGCATTTGATAGTACCTGATACTCAAAGAAACAAAAAGTGTTAGTTCTTTGACCCTGCCCCCTAGGAAATAGACACTAGGACTTTATTTACGTGCCTGCCTTGCAGAGTCCATTCAAATCATGGTATTTCGTTGACTGCATAATGAAAGATTTTCTAAGAGTAACACTTAGGCAATGTGACTTTTCTTCTCAGCTGGTAGATTCTATCAAGTAGAGAGCTGTAGGTCTGATGGCTTTTTACTTCACTGAGAGGTAGTAATAATAATATTAGCTGTCATTTAGTGAGTCTCTACTGTATGCCAGGCTATATATATGTGTAATTTTTCATCTCACAACACTTTGTGGCCACTTGAAAAATAAGGAAACCGAAGCAGAGAGAGAGTGAAGATGTGTTCCCAGTTATTCAACGAAGAGGCCAAGCTGGGATTCAAGCCTCGATCTTTCTAACATCTGCCAGAGCACCCTGTAACTTTGCAGCAATCTACCTCATTTTTGCAAGCATACCATAGCTTATCTATGGAAATGAACGTTGTCTTCATCAAATCTTGGGAGATTATGCAAGTTGAGACCTCTAATCCTGCCACCACCTGTATAGAATGACACTCTTTTGACATGCTTCCTGAGCTTGTGGCCCCTTCTTTTGAATGACCTCTGTGGAACTACATCATTGTTGGAGAGGTGGGTTTGACCTTTGCAAACAGCCAAAGGATTTAGAGTCACATTTAGAAGAAAACACACAACAATCTCTAGGGGCAACCCAATTTGGGGAACATAATTGATTCCATTACTTATATATGCTTTCTAGTAACCCTACACTATGGAGATGTTTCCTAAAAAGGGATTCCAAAATGCCATCAGCGTCATCATTAGGTAGGTGACATCTTTGAAGATAATCACTTGGAGGAAATATCTTCCTTGGCGCACTTAGTGAGTCTGGACAATTGGGAACACGGATGTGCAGTACAGGGCGAAACCAGGGCTAGAAATGTATATTTGCCATATGTGCGTGTAGGAGGTGGGGCACGCCACAGCAGTACATGGAATCGCCCACAGTAAGCACTTAGTGGAGGGGAGAGGACAGCCCTGGACAGAACTCTGGAAAGAGCCAACTTGGGATGAGCAGAGACCCCAATGTCAGTAAGATATCCAGGAAGATGAAGCCAGGAGAGAAATGAGAAAACAGAGAGGGCTCTAGAGAGGGAGAAACATTTGGAAGAAGATGGGGTGGTCAACAGCAGGGACTCCCAATCTGTGTGCTGAAGACCTGAGTAAGGGCTCAGGAGGAAGAGGCAGGAGAGCAGGGCCAGGAGTCTAAGAACCTGTAACAACTAAACATCTGATGCAGTCCAGAATGCAAACCTGCCTCCCACAGAACACACAGCAGTCTTCCAAATTTACATAGGTGCTTTGAGTTCACCGTTGTATTCGCTAGAGTTGGCTCCAAACCCTTTGGCTGCAAATCCTTTTAAGATCAGATTTACACCACAAACTCTAGACTTGTTCTTGTGAGGAGGACAGTGAAAGGAATGTGCCCCAAGTTTCAAAGCCTTACACACAGGTGGTGGTACCCAGTTAATCCTACGCATGGATTTATGTATTTATTTCTCCAAATTGACAGTGAAAGTCTTTAAGAGCGGGAACCCTATTTCCAAGGAAGTTGCATTCTAGGGCATTTGAGAGTCTCTCAAAGGTTTCTTGATGTCACTGAAATATCCGGAAGACAGGAGTTTACAGTCATGAACTTCAAACATCCAACGACAGGTTCTTACAGTTACCTGAAAGCTTGACAATTTCATATGCACTGCATAAATATTTCCCTTCTCAAACTCCCTACCATTTCTTCATTCAAAAATATGTGACTGCCTCGTATATACCAAGCACTCTGTTAGAAACTACGTCTTTCTGAGCATTTGCCAGTATATATATATAAACTGCCTGTACAGGTAACTTCAGTGATGCCTGAGATTTCACTGCTGAGGGTCGCTTACAAAAACAACCATTCACTTTTTATAAACTTTTTAAAGGTTTTATTTAAGAAACAAAAACAGCTGTATTGAGATATCACTCATACACCATACAATTCGCCCCTTAAAAGTCTAAGTTCGTATTTACAGAGTTGTGCAACCATCACCACTATTTAAGATCATTTTCATCACCCTGAAAAGAAACCCCATATCCCTTAACCTCCCTCTCCCCAGCCTCTAGTAATCACTAACCCACTTTCTGTCTATAGATTGGCCTATTCTGGACATTTCATGTACATGGAATGATACAATAAGTGGTTATTTGTGGCTGGCTTCTTTGATGTATCATCTGTTCAAGGGTTATCCATGTTATAGCATGTACCAGTCAGTACCTCATTCCTTTTTGTGGCTTAAATAATATTCCATTATATATACCACCCTTCGTTTATCCATTCATTAATCGATAGACATTTGGGTTGTTTCCACTTCTTGGCTATGAAGAACAATGTTGCGATGAACATTCGTGCACACGTTTTTGTGTGGACATGTTTTCATTTCTCTTGGGTACAACATCGAAGTAGAATATCTGGGTCCTGTGATAACTCTGCTAATATTTCTGAGGAACAGACAAGCTTTCCAAAACAGCTGTAGCAGTTTGCATTTCCACCAGCAATGCATGAAGGTTTAAAGGTTTAAATTTTAACTTTCTATATATTCCAACCAAATCAGGCCACGTATTTTTTAATTTGATATTTTCACTTTAAATTGTATTCTCCTGATAAACATCTTGCACTTTCTAAAGAAAAGACACACAATATTTTCTCTGCCCTGTGAGATTGAGTGAAATGACACTCCAATAGTTTCCTGTTATATTCATTCTAGCCGAGGAGAAATGACAGAAGCAATTGAATACTTGAAAAAAGTTGTGAAAATTGCAAGAAACAATTTTCAAAGCCTCGATGTTGTGAAAGCAAGTACAATGCTTGGTGACATCTACAATGAAAAAGTGAGTATGTGTGATTCTTGCTTATGGAGAAAAAAAACTGTAGCTTTAAAGTTCTATTCCCATTTGATCCTCGCTTTCCCCCACTATGTTATACAGAATGGCCCCAGGACTGCAAGGCTTAATGCACAGAGAAGTGACTGGAAAGAGAAACCTCTTTCCTCCTCTTCTTCCAGGCCCCGAGTGTCACGTGGGCACAGTCACCATGAGCTGCTAACACTGATTCACATCTTCACAGCCAGTGCAAGTCCTACATAATCTTAGGTTTGAAGAGCAATTAAAATATTTAAAATCAAAGGAACTTCATTCTAACAGTTGGCCCTCATGTGCTCACGCTGACATTCATTTCTCTCGCTCCGAATTCTTGCTTTCCTAATCTGGCTCTGACGCCCCTGCTAGGTCCCTCTGGAGAAGAAAGGACGATCCCAGGAGCAATTCTGAAGGAGCTATGTAATTCTAGCAACAGATTGGTTATGTGAAAGAAGAGAGAAAGAAGAGAAAAAAAGTCTAAAATAAAAGTATCTCGTTCGAGAGGCCATTACTAGCGAAATGCATTGGCCATATGGACTTTTGATTTATTTTCTCCTGACTTTATCTTCTATTACCCAGATCCTCCTTCAGAAATGGTATGAGAGGGACTTGTTTCTCCAGTTATAATTGCTGTCTTGGTCATGGGTAGCATCTATCATTTTTGAGGGTAGTTACCTTCTCAAATTGTGTGTATACTCATTGTCTTAATCTTTTTGAGAGGTTATTTATGCATTGATTTGAAGCACTGACTCTGAGACCAGACTGCTTAGTTAAAAGCCCAGCTCTTTCACTTACAAAATGTGCGGCCTGGGACAAGTTAATTACCTTCTGGGCACCTCAGTTTTCTCCCCTCATGAGGCTGTTGTGAGTATTGAACGAATATATATAAAGCACTGAGAATCGAGCCTGGCAGTGGAAGTAATGCCATCTGCGTACGTGATAGCTAGCCTTACTCTCTCCACCCTTCGTGGTACCATGCAGCTCCCCCTTGCCAGAGGCTCAGAGGGTTTCAGTAACCTGCCTTACGTCCCCGAGCTTCTAGGTGACCGTGGTATTCAAACCCATGCTCTTAATCACTGCAGTCTTTTATGTGCCATGTCATTGATTTTGATGATTTCATAATTCCTTGGGCTTTTTTTTTTTTTTTTTAAGGAAATAGAGTGAGAAATTAATTTGAATGAACGAAACTACTCTCTTTAGTTCCTGCTATGGGGAGCATGTTTTCTAACAGGGTGTCTTATCTTTTTATACCCCTCTCTCTCGCAGTTGCCCTGGCTCACGTACCTCCCCCCTCCTGTCACTCACCATCATAAAACCCCTGTTTTCTCTTGACCGTCATCACCCTCCTTCTTCCCTCCTCCTCCCTCACCCTCCTTGCTCCCCTCTCCAGCCCCTGTCTTTCTGGTACCACACTCTCACCCTCGGTTGTCTCTCCCTCTCCCTCTGGTCTGTCCCCCCTTGTTTCCCTTTTTCTCTGTGTCCCCCCACCTGTTGCCCCAGTTGCACCCAGGTCTTTCCTCCACGATGTGTTCCTGCTGCCCCATCTCTGTTACCTCTGTCGTTGATCTTGTATGTGCTTTTGTTTACTTCTTAGCAAACTGGTGAAAAACAGACAAGGCTGACGATGCCCTTGTGAGGCTTGTTGTCTTATCCTATAATAGCAGAATTGACATTCCACATAAAAATACATAGTCGTTCTTTTTAAAAGGGTTGTTCTTCAAATCAGGAGTGCAAAAGCACAGATTACTTTGCCCTACCACCAGACAATACCCAGAACTCCACCCTTTTGTATAAGATGAACGTCAATATTACAGAAAGCGTGAGGAAAATACAACCATAAACCTTTCTGCGGGATAATATTTTTATCCTTGTATTTTCTTAACATTATCACCAAGAATTTGTATTTCATCAATGTATATTTCATTCTATGATTATTAATTCTTGAAGAAGAGTTTAATAGCCAAAGGCTAGAGGTGTGAATAATGTCCAAAGGCTGTGTCAGCTACCAAAATATAATTTTTATCAGTTTATTTCTGTTCTAATATAAAATTGGAGAATTTTAGGTGTTTATGCTATCTTCAGATATACATTGTGCCTTCATATATACAAATAGATTCATATACCTTAGTGATTCCTTATATTTTAATGAAATAAATGGTCACTGATAAATAGTATACTGTTCAGCACATAATGCTATAATTATTTTATGATATCATAGGCTTCAAAACAAAGCTTGATTTGTTCCTAAAATTGTTAATGTTGCATTCAATTTTTGTGCATTACTGTGATTCTTTGAGGACACTTCCTCAAGTCAAAAAAATCTAGTGATGACTTCACAGGCTGACTCTGGGTTGTTAAATCAGGGCTAAGAGTATAATTTGAAAACGTGTAACTAAATAGATTTATTAGAACTAAATGATAGTTATTTTTCCTTCTCACCTTTTCAAGACAAGGGGATAGCCTTGATGACATCCTAAATCTCCTTCATGTTCTACAGAGACTTCCTAGGAAACGCTGACAAGAAATTATTTCATGTCTCTACTTTTCCATTGCTTATGGATGTTTCCTAATTGTATTAAATACCTTTATCCCAATTATATACCTGAGTAATTCCACAAGCTATTGGCATCACATGCTATGTATTAAGTCTTTCTGTGAAAGTAAGTGTAGCAGGACTGGACTAGGCTGAGTTTTGCCCACCTGATTTTGAATCTCAGGCTTATTAACTGTGACCCTGGACAAGTGAACTCTTTGATATTCGGTTTCCTCATCTTTCAAATGTCAATAGCAAGATACCTTGAAGACTAGCTATAAAAGGATTAGAAGTGTAATATGTACTTGGTACCTAGTAGAATCCCTGGCACATATTAGATATACAATAGCACTTAGCTTCTTAATATTTCAAACCCAGATATTCCCCTCAATTCCAGACTTATTCCCACTACGCACTTGACATCTTCACTTAGATCTCTTCAACTATAACCTATTAAAAACTGAACTCGTTCTTTTTCCCCTAAATTCTATTTCTCTACCAACTTAATGTTTAACGATGATAGAAAATTATTCAGGAATTCTGTAGGCAACCTTCTCTCTCAATCTGTCAGCTCCCGTTATCTGACCTCATCCAGGCCCATGGGTTTCAACACCAGCCATGTGCTGATGGCTCCCAGATTTGTATCTCCAACCCTCATCTCTCCTTAGTACTCCACACTTGCAAAGCCAACTGCCTACTGAGCATCTCCATCTGGATGTCCAATACACATCTCAGATTTAACAGGATTCCTCCCTCTCTTGACCTACTTCTCCCCATTTTTCACCATTTAATAAATGGTATCATTATCCATCTACCCAGTTGGTCAAGCCAAAAATCTGTCTATTCCTTGATTCTTCTCACCTCCCTGCTCCATATCCTATCTGGAAGCAAACCTTGACCTCTATGCCACCAAAATATATCTGAAATCCACTCACTTCTCTCTCTCTGCTGCTGTTCCTACATCAGTTTATGACCCTACCGTCTCTCACCTGCACTGCAGCGGTGAGCTCCGAACCCATTTCCCTTTTCCTCCTCCATATAATATAGTCTTTACATAGAGGCCCGAGTAATCCTTTCAAAATGTAAATTAAATCATGTTATTTCTCTGCTTAAAATGCTTCCATTACTTCCCATTCTTCTGAGAACATAAACACAAACCCTCACCCTGACCTGAAACAGTCTATGTGAGAGGCAGCACCCCATCTCTGACCTGATTGCCTCCCACTCTCTGCCCTGTCCTCTCTACCACAGCCCAGTGGACTTTCATGGAGTTCTTCAAACACGCCGAGCTTGTTCCTGTCTCAGGACATTTTCCTTAGCTGGAATGTTCTACGTGGGATGTTCTCCAGTCTGAATTTCACATTGCTGGCTTCTCGTCATTCAGATCTCAGTTAAATGTCATCTACAGGGAGGGCTTCCCCTGGTAACCCAATCAAAAGTAGCCACCAGGTCACACATCAGCATTAACTTTAGTAGCAGTTATCTCATAGTTTTTTCATTTAATATGTTTTATTGTTGCTGTTGTTTTATTTGGCTGGAATGGAAGCTTAATGAGAACAGGGATCATATCTGCCTTGTTTATTATTTTATTCCAGTTCCTAGCGGAGAACCTGGCACAGAGTTGGTGAGCAAAATAGGTGACCAATTTTATACAACTGAAGAGTAGTATTCTCTCATTTTTTAAATTCCAGACTTCTATTTTACCTTTGTACAATATTTTGACATTTTGAAAACTTGTACTGAATCTTTAAAAGCAAATGTAATGGTATTTGTCAGTCTACCTTTTAAGGCCCTTATCATACCTTTTCTGGTATTATTCATGTAATATATTCTAATTATATTCCTTTTTTTATTTTGAGAATACATTTGTTAAAGCTGTGGACAATAAAACAATGAAGGGTTTAGGATAGATGAAGCCACAGGAGAGCCTGGGCGGGGCTGCTTTGGCTCTCTAGAAATGTTATAGGAAAGAAATGAGCCATGGCGAGGCTGCTGTGAGCTCACTGAGAAGTCAGAAAAAAGGGGGCCTTGGAGACAGGTTCGGGGGTAAGCCAGGGACGAGCTGCCGCTGCCCACTGCTCCCCTGGTTGCAAGTCTTGTGGGGAAGAAAGGTGTGGGCATGCTCTAATTATATGTTTAATAATTTCTAAGAAATAATATTATTATAAGACCAAAGTTATAAAACAAAACTATGCATGGAAAAAATTAGAATTATTGTTTTCTTTAATTATTGTAGTGTTATTATAATTGAAGTTCCATCTTAAAAATATCCTTTATCTTAGATAAATTTTCTTATTTTATGTAGTAAAATAATCCTTTTACCTCATAGTCCTGGAAGGTGGGCACCCATCCCACCTTTCTCATGTGATCTTTTGATGGACTGTTAGCTTAAAATATATAATTAATATAAAGTGGTCAGCCCTGGCCGGTTTGGCTCAGCGGTTAGAGCGTTGGCCTGCGGACCAGAGAGTCCCGGAACCGAACCCCCCCGCTAGGGGCACATACCAAAAAAAATAAATAAATAAAGTGGTCAATGAGAATGTTTTAGGGAAAATAACTAGATATAGAGCTTTGATGAGATTACTCATTCCCTAATAAGATCAGAGAAAAATCACATAGTTAAAACAATGGTAGTTCCAACACTAAAATTATAGGAAGAATGTATAAGAAATTATTCTTCCTTAGTACTGAGAAAATGCCCATTTGTTTTGAATTTGCTCATTGGATAGAGTGACATTTCAGAATCATGCATGAAAATTCTATGTTATAGTATAATAATACAAGCTTTGTTTCAAGGTCTATGACATCATGAAGATACTGTCCTGAAATTGTCCACTAAATGCTTATCAGTGATATTTATAACATTAAATTAAGTTCTCTTCCAATAAGATGCATTTATGAAATGCATAAATTCATTTGTATATTCTCAAACTCATATTTAAGATTGCCAGCATTAATTATTAGAATCTTCTGAATTTTATAATAAGATAAGGATTAACTGATAACAGGGTTGGACAGGACCTTTGGAGTAGAGATTAAATTTAGATACTAAACTCTTAAAGAATTAAAAATCTGGAAATACAGTTTACCTTATGAAATCTCATTCCAAAAAGGTATGTATAAAAACACTTCCATCTGAGAATTAATGTTGTATTTTATTAATAGTGTTTTAAACTAGAGAAATTTACATTAATGCCAGTTTTATGGCAGTTGTGTGTGTCTAAAGATTGAATCCTAGGCACAATTTAAGGGAAGAATAATTACCTCGTTATAATTGCGCCTATTTTAAGGGGGGCAAAAGCACTTGTTAAATAAGATCTAATAAAAGTTTCAGGCATATAAATACTTACATTGGCAGCTAGCTCACCTCCTGACCATAAATTCCTATTGCCTGGCATGAGGTTGGTGCATAGTAGACGCCCAGTGAATAAATGGATGAATGAATGAATTTGTTTTAACATAAATAAAATAATATATAAAAATAATTCTGGAAATTCAAATATATGTTCATTATTCATGGTCCCTAATTTTCCTAACTGAACCTCTCACCTAAAACAATAAACAGCCTAAAGCTCAGAATTATAACTAGAACAATAATTAGATATTTATACTTCTCTGTTTTAAAATAGAAATATTTAGTCTACTCATATATTTTCATCTATTTTGTCCTATATCTTTGATGTCTGGCAGGACAATCTAAAATTTCCATGAATTTTGTTTTCACATTCAATATTTCTGTTGTTTCTCAATCATGTAATTTACTGATTGGCATATAAATATCTCTGATAGTTTTATTTTTCCTAATCAAGTAATCTTATTCTCATATAAATTCTGTCTTAAACTTTGAAATAAGAGAAAAAATTGCTCACCTCAGCAAACAAAAACTATTATTGATATAATATAGAAGGACTCTATTTAAATTAGCAAATTTAATTGGAATGAACCATTTGAATAAATAGTTCACCTATTAAACTGTCCTTGTGGGCGTGGAACAGAGTGTCACGTGCACTGCTCATGACTGTCCCATGAGCCCTGTTTCTCCCCCTCCTCACCGTGCTAGCAACTTTTTTATTCAATCAACATGGCTGAATTATAGAAGGTACATGGAGTTGCGTGTGCACTTTACCTGAACTGGTATGTAGTATAAAGCTAATACTATGGTTTTTTACTTCTAATTCCTTCATAAACTATTATGAGAGAATGATTTGAAAATTCACAGTAAAACATTCTCTCTTATGAGGGTTTCCTTTCAAAAGCGTGTGCATGTGTGTTTTTGTTCGTGTGCATGAGACAGAGAGTAAGGCGAAGATGAGGGGAGGGGAGAGGATGGAGCCCAAAGTGTTATAAGTCAGTGAAAAAAGGAAATCTGTTCCCTAGAGTCTTTATAAGTACAGATCAATCCTAAAAATAATATCCTTCTTTGAGGAAGAGTTTTTAATGAGGATTTTCAGAAGACTTGGGGGTAGCAGAGGGTAGTCTCTTCTCTGAGGCTCAGTTTCATCATTTGTAAAATAAGATTTTCTCATAGGACGACTTATGAAAGCTAAGGACATGATAGCTATGAAGTACTTAGAACCGGCCCTAACACTAAATAAAAGTTAGGGAAACATTATGTATCTGTGGGCAATAGCTTCTAGGAGGAGATGTGAGGATGACCCAAAAAACAGAACAACAACGAGCCTTTAATTTTTGTAACTTAAAATGTTGCTAAGAACTTGGAGAAGAGGATGGACATTTAAATGATCATTTGAGTTGTGCTAGTCCTATCAAGATCGTATTTTTTTTAAATCTTGGATACCTCCACATTCTCAGTCAAGAACGGCATGTGCACGTGGGAACAGACTAACTGCTCAGCCAGCAGATATACACATTTATTTTCACTGATGACTGATCAAACAGGTTGACTGAATATGGTCTCTTACTGTGACCGATAACTCAAAACTGGTTAAAAATATTTCACTAGGTAAATCCAGTGCTGCAAGGAGGAAAATCCCATCCAAACCAATGTGAATTGGTTCACTCTTTCCCAAACTTCTCTTTTGCTATCTGTCATGAATTAGGTTGAACCATATGAAAATGCTAGTATTTGGACATTTTTTTTCTCCAAAAGAAACTTAAGTTTCACACAGTTCAACCTGATCGATGCAGCTTTCTTAGTGAATTAACTTCAAGAATCGCATGGTTAGTAATCACGATGTTTTAAAAAGAGCCTTATTCTAACAGAGACCCTGCCTGCCATCACTTTCTTCTCGAAGATGAACTGCTATCACTGTTGAAAGAACAGTGCGGTACTTGCCAAGGTGGGAAGATATGTGGAATGGTAAAATGTAAAACAGAAAACATTATTTCTCTCATATTTTTAGGGATACTACAAAAAAGCTTCCGAATACTTTCGGCAAGCTTTTGACACAACGGAAGAGCTAACAAACATGCCACTGATGGATGAAACCAAAGTTCATTACGGAATAGCCAAAGCGCATCAGATGATGCTGACAGTTAACAATTACATAGAAGCTGCAGACCTCGCCAGCCTTGACTGCCTGCTGGCCTGGAAGGAGAGCAGAAGTGACATTGCACCTGACCCAGTCACTGGTAAGGCCCTGGTTTTCCAGAACACACTTTAGTTTCTGCATCATCCTTAATGGCTAAGTCATTTTTACCGTAAAGGCTTATTCGATCATTGGTGATTTTAACTGCATGGATAATTTTAATTGTATGTATTCATTACTACGTGAATATTGGGCGTACTTCCGTGCTGTATTGTACCTTCTGTTTTTAAGGAAAGCATCAAAGCATGGTAATGATGCCTTCAACTTGGTAAGTCACCGTTCTCATGCTGCTTTTTATTTCAGCTATCTTCACTGTTCAACAGTAAGTACTGATCAGTTGTAAGGAATCGTAAATAAGTTCATGTTTTTAAAAAATGTTCAGTGTTGTACCTTATCGACAAGAGCAAGGGTTCATAGGTGCTATTACTATTATAAGCTCACTTTTCTCATGGTAGTAAATTTTCCTATTTTTTTTATTAATTCAAATTTGAATATTAATTTAGATGATGTTTTGTTTTATTTTGCTCAATGATACTTTTTTCCTATATATGTTGTGATAATTAGTCAAAATAGCCAATTAAAAACAAATAACTAGGTAGGTTAGGGTCAGTTTTGTGTGTCAACTTGACTAGGCTCTAGTCCCCAGTTAAGAATTTTAGACTAGGATGGTTTTACATTTTAAGCAGTACTGCCTATGACAAACCTTGAGTTACATAATTATTTGTTTGCAAGTCAAACTTTTTAAAGCAAAACGTTTTAAATGTTTTGGGATAACTCAAATAGAGTCATAAAGCAAAACTTTGTAATGTGAAGAATCATCTCCTACTTTGAAAATTTTTTTTCATTTAGATAAAACAATAATCTGTTTTGGTATTTCTTTCCTCCATCGAATAAATAGTAAATAACACAGTAAACTGGGGACAAAGGAATTTTTACTGACTCTTTTACATTAGCAGAATACCGCGTACCACAGTCTGTCCCCTAGTTATAAAGTAAGAAAGGTCTTGTTCCAAATATATGTACAATAAGAAAAAAACAAGATGAAGTCTTTTGGGGGGAGGGGGGTTGTGTGTGTGTGTGTGTGCTAGATGCGTTAACATAGGCTAGTTTCCCTAGTCTCTCATATTCCAAGCACTTTAAGATACACAAATTCCACCAAAATATACAAAGCGTATGCCGGCTCTGTCAAAAGTACACACTAAAGCATTCAGTGAGTACTTAGTTTTGCAAAAAAATCTCAAAATTGCCCATTGACATATTGCCATGTATTTGGTTTATGTATCAGAACAAAGCAAATTCTGTATATTTTGCTAAATAGTACCAATTCTGACCAAGAAGTCATTAGGGAAATGAAGGTGTATGAGTCTTTTTCGGCCACCCTGACTCACCCTTGCCCCAAAGGCTAGGAAGATGGGGCGATGTACTTACATCAAATAAAGGGCTGGCCTAATCCTTGGCAGTCCACTAGGGGCTTGGGCTAATAACCATGCCTTAGGTGGCCCCAGTTAAGAGCATCGGAGGAGATACAAGATGAAGTCTTTAAAAACAGAAGGCCTGCTGAATGTCAGTGTGTTCAAGGGCATGCAAAATACTTATGGTTAACTGTTAACTAACCACTGTTAACTAACCCGTTAACTAACCACTGTTAACTAACCACTTTCAGATAATATTTTGCTTACTTCAGAATGCTGTCTTGTCATATATTTGGGAGTTTGTTCTGTAATTTTTAGTTATATTCCCTTTCATTTCTCACTCCTCCTTCCCAGGGGATAAAGTAGAGGTAATATGATCCATCTATTAGAATACTTTCTTTGATCAAAGGTTTGGTAGAGAGTAAGTTGAGTCACACATGTTTTCAGATTTATCTTGGATAAACTTTAGCTATCTCATGATGATGATGAAAAAATACTTAAAACTAGCTTCTGATCAGAGCCCTGTGTCTATTTGCTACAATCCTGTTTTTGGCTTTTAAAAAATCTTTTCTACTTTTCTTTACTCTATAAATCTGTTTTTCCAGTCTTCTTATATTTTATCTCATTTTTGTAATAATGTTCTAAAGGACTTGGGAATGGGACAAAAACTGCAGTTTAAATAAAAACTCAGCTCTTCACATGGTACAGAAGATTAAATTCCCCACTATGCTATGAAGCACACCCCCTTTACTGACTCATTTTCTCGAGACTAGAAATCTATGCATGGATGAGCTACAGCATCACAAAAGTGAGAAATAATAATCTTTCAGATTCAAATATAAATAACATATAAATAACTCTTACTATTGGGGTGTTTAACATTTTTAGTGACCGTTGTTCTATATGGAAATAAAACCTATAGGACATTATCAAACACACTTGTTTGCATAGACATATTTTAGCTCAAAATGCACTAGTCTACTTTAAAATGTTTCCAAAATGTTTCTTAAACCACAATTCTTATTATTCTATCTTTGCTCTGCTTAAAAACCTTCATTGGCCCCATACTACCTATAAGTTAAGGATAAGCTCCTCAACCTTTTTTGACCACCTCCCTCCCCAGCTGCCCACGCCCTCCCCCCACACCTTACTTCCGGCTCCAGCCCTCTGCAGAGGAATCTCACTGATCCTGCAAGGCCCTTCTCCAATGCTGAAATCCTCCCTGATTCCCTTCTCACTTGAATGTTATCTCTTCTCTCTGTTCCCACATTGAATGTCATTCATTTCTCTCCCAACCCTTTGTATGTGTCATATTTTGCATCCTATCCTGGCCATTTCCTTAACTGCCTTATCTTCCCATTGAGAGTGTGAGTCTCTTGAAAACGGGCTCTGATTCTTGGCGTTCTCTACAAAAGAAGGCACGATGTCTAACACCTACTTGCTAGCAAGTAAATATTTGTCAAATTAAATAGAATTCAAAATGAGTATATATGTCCTAGCCATAAGCCACTTTGCACTAACCACTTTTTAAAACGAGATTCATAGTTTCCGCCTCCTTGGAAAATAGGAGAAAAAAACACCCTACGATCCAACCCTGCGTTTTGATCACCACGCAATTACCACATGAATGCAGGGCAGCGCCAAGTACGATGTTGACAAAGTGAAGAAATACAGAAATATTATTTGGAAGTCTGAGCAGCTTTTAGGTTTTCAAAGTTTGCCTTTCTTGTCAGAAAAGGCATCTTTAATCTTGCTACAGAGGGGTCCCATGTATTCAGAAAAAAGCAGATCAAAGATTTGAAAGATACATTATAAAAGCTGTGCAGTTATCTTCGCCTCTGAGACTCACATCCTCCAAACAAATCATTAGCTCACAGCGCAGGCAATATTCTTTTAAGCAGAGGAACATGACCCCCTAAGGGAATAGAGCGGTGAGAGCACTCGGGTCTCCAGATGAAATAGAACAGTCATTCACCAGCAATCATCTCTCATCTTTGTACCCTTCAGAGGGAACACCGCAAATACAGGAACCTTCCTACCATTCTAATGCTCAGACATGGTGGGAATGATTTCATATTCTTCCTTTCCTCTCCAATAGCAAAATAAGAATAGATTCTCCTCCCAAATTTAAGAATTTAGAAGGAATTCAAATCTACGGCAGTTCAATAAAATTATTCAAGCCTGAAGCAACTGAAATGAGTTAGCTCTGGAAGGCTTAAGGGCCTATGAATTTCTGCTGATTTCTCTAGAATATACTTTATTTTCCTTACTAGAACTATTATCTCTACAATCATGAATTTTTTTTTTAATGAAAAGCTAATTCATCTTGCCTGGTGGAGATCACAGACCCAGATGTGAGACAGGGACACAGAGGCCAAAGCTTACCTTATTCAACTTAATAGTACTGTTAACCTAGAAATGCAATTATAGCCCTTAAATGCCAAGACTGTTAACCACTTCACTGATACTATCAGTAACATGGCTTTAATTCACATTCTTATTATAGCCAAATATAAATTATAGCAGAGAAATAGGATGCAAATCCTGAGTATAGAAATAGAGGAATACACTGGCTAGTCAATAAGGACAGTTACAGTTTTCTACAAAACGGCACGTCAAGGTTTCCTTGAGTGCCAAACATAGCCCCTCATTTAACAAATCATTCCGTATTCTTAAAGGAACACAATCAGGATCATGAAGGTGTCTCTTAGTTTTAGGTTTGTGTTGGCTTAATGTTGGATCCTCGGATTAATGCCGAGCCTCATTTCCCTATCCTATGCTTTGCCTGTATTTTTCACTCATGCATGCAACCCTTTTAAGGAAGATGAAGAAGCAACATTCGAGTCTCATTGTTCTATTATACTTTGACCAGCTGCTTCTGTTCCGTAAATACGCCCTCACAATGAGGAGAATGTTAGGGAATTAGCCAAAAGTCAGCAAGCAGGTTTTCTATCATTCTGCCATCACGGAGCAAAACTGCCCCTAATAATGTGTTCAAAACCACGTCACATACAAAGAAGATGCTGGTGAAAAATGTGACTGACTCAAAGCCCACCCAAGCGGCTTGGTGTCGTTGAGAGAGGCTATTAAGTGTCCGATCGCCTGGGTCTCAATATCGTATTGAACACTGATTAGTTTTGTGAGTCTTGGCAAAATATTTCACTTGCTCTCTTTAGCCTGTCATTTGAGGTTTCAAAGAGACAATTAACAAGATTCCTCGGGAACAGACCACAACTCCTCAGTAACAACATCTTCTAAATAAATATGGTGTTTCGTAGTCCTGCAGAGTGCAACCTAGATTTTCATGAGCAATTTATTTGTTGTTTTTCTCCCCGTAAACACCAGTTTCTGTGGGTTTCCACAAAAGCTAATTTGTTATTATTATTATTACTACTATTATAATATGTGTAACAGCTGTATAAATGCCAGTGTAAATATTTGATCCTTCTGCTAGAGTTTGTATTAAAGAAGTTTCTACCTGTCTGATGTCCTATGCAATTTTACTTTTCCCTGGCTGGCACTGTTGAGGTTGCTAAACCTAATGAACTATTTAATCTGAAGATTTTCTGTTCATTCTCCTGTTCAACTAACCCTATGTCAAAGTTCTCCTCAGCATTTCCTCAAACCCTGCCCCTTGCCCACTGTTTCTGTGGCTCTAATTGCTGAGCGTGCCTCATTCACTACTCGCCATCATTCCTTCTTCGTGCCCTTGACTTTGTGGCTGTCTCTGCCTTCCACTCCTACAGCCTCTTCCTATCCTCTGAAAACGAGTTCAAATCTTCCTGAGACGTTTTGAGTTTCAGAGTATCATAGATGATGGAGCTGTGTGGAAGCAAAGCACTTTTATTTCAAATGTCCTCAGACCCAGGGACACGGAATAATTGGAGAGACAAAACGGAGCTCTAGTCTAGTTGTCTAGAATCCGAGTCCAGGATTCTTTCCACGTGCTGCACTTCCTTATCTATTATTTTCTAGTTAGTAAAAGCACATCTAACATTTTAAAAGATCACGTTTTAAATTAACGTCTAGATAAAAACACTCACAGTGAAAAGAAACAAGCGGGACTTGACTTCTGGCCAGAATGGAGCAAAAGGGAAAAGATGTGTATCCTCCTTGGTTCAAACAGCTAAGGTGACAAAGCATGCAAGACAAGCGTTTTCAGAAATTGGACAGCGGCACATGGGAGTGGCCGCTGAGAATGGGCAAGCAAATGAGCCCATCTGACACAGGAATGAAGACACAGAAATGACAAAGGTGTCAGTAAAAATAAAATAGTTTTCCTTTTTAAAAATTTCTTTGAAAAATAATCAGCTGTTTAAAACAAAAATAAGAACAACACACTATGGAGTTTATAACAAAAGTGAATCAAGTGTAAATTAAATGGAGAACTCTAGTTTTGTAGAGGCACTTTCTATTTCAGTCAGGCAGCATCTGCCAGTGTGGGTACCGATATCCAATAGCTGGATATTTGGACTGGATTTCCTAGTGGTCACCCCATCAAATCTCTTTCCTGGGGACCCTTTGATTTTACAGCCATATTCTCATCTCCTAGCAGTTAGGTCTCTTTAAAGGTGATTTGTTTTCATTTCCATCTTGTTTTTCCTCAGACTGAAAGAACAGTCTGATTTAGGGGGAGTGATCTGTTTTTGTCTTGGGTACTTTTGACCCCAAATCGTTACAGCCCCGCACAAACAGCCACTGGTGTGAGGTTCGTGGTTGGTGACGGTGTCCTTGCGAGATGGTGTGAAGAACTGTTTCAGGCTCGTTGTTATACATCCTTGCCTTCAGATCTAGCATCATCCCTGTCTCCAAGAGCCCCGAATAAAAGTAAATTTTGAAAAAGAAAAAGCAATCTCTGAAAATTTAAGATAAAACAAGTGATCCTAAATGTGTACCCAGTTGGTGATATAATCACACAGAAAGGAAATATACGAAGTAGCTTTTAAACAGAGAAATTTGACGTTATGTCTCAAGTAAGTTATATGCTAAAATATGCATCTCCTCCCCAGAATCTTAAACTGTTTCCTGCAGTCATACTATTGGTATGGATGTTGGTTTATTATTGTGAAACTCTGGTGTGTGAGCTGGAGGATATATCAAATAGATAATTATTTGATATACGAAGTCTTTTTCTTCCTAGAATCCTTTTGAGCTGGGATTTTCAGCGTTGGACAAGTTTCCACATCTGTAAAAGTGTGGTACAGGGAGGCGATTAGACTATACGATCTTTGAATTTCTTTTTAGCTTTTTAAATCTATGATTCTTAGGTTTCTGAGAAACTCTTATGCTTTTACATTTTATTTTATTCTAACTGAATGTAAGGAAGTCTTGAAAACCAATGGAATTATTATGGGTTTTAAAAGCATCATGTCCTTTTGCCCTGGCCGGGTAGCTCAGTTGGGTGGAGTATCCTCCCGTACACCAAAAGGTTGCAGGTTTGATTCCTGGTCAGGGCACATACCTAGGTTGCAGGTTCAATCCCTGGTCAGGGAGCATATGGGAGGTAACTGATCAATGTTTCTCTCTCACATCAATGTTTCTCTCTCTCTCTCTCTTCCTTTCTCTCTAAAAATCAATAAAAACATATCCTCAAGTGAAGATTTAAATAAATAAATAAATATGTAAATGCATCATGTCCTCAAAATGATGTATAGTAAACCCCGTATAAAAACTCCTTTACATTGTTTTTGCCATAATATTACAAGTATATAAACATATAGCAAAGAAGGAAGAAAAAAGAAAGTCTAATGAGAGGGCTCTTTGTATACGTAACCTTGTACACAGCCACTTCCAGTTCCCTAGTTGCACTTTACAGCAACACTTCTTTAAGGCTTCGGGCAAATTCAAAAGCGGCAAGGCTGTGGATTTGGGAAAGGTGTATTTCTGTGACAGGCAGTCTTCTTTGACCGTGTCCGCCAGACAGTGTGCAGTGAGGAATTTGAGCTTTGAAGCCAAGCAGTCCCTTTGAATCCCACCTCTATGACGTCATAGATGGTGCACCTGGGTGACTTTACCTCTGTTATCTCGTCTCTAGAGAAAGTTAACAGTTTTTACCTCGCACGGTTGCCTTGAGGGTCCTTTTGGTTGCCTACCCAGTGGCCATCGCCCAACTTCTTTCCTGATAAAGGAATCCTGATTGTTCTCTCTTCTCAAGTTGACATGTCCTTAGGGGGAGGTTAGGCCTTTCTCCAACCCCAGGGGTTGACTATTATATAACTACTCTAAGCCAGTTCCGATGGCCTCGTCCTACTTGCTGAGTGACACAATTCTAATTAATGGTGTAAGAGAAGAAAATCTGAGGAATTCCCAGGGAGGTTTTATTCATTCTTAAAAAGGGGCACAAGAGGAGGAGATGCCCCTTCTCCTGACTTTAAATGTCCCGTGACCACGTGCTGCCTCGAGCTGCTGCAGCCTCTTGCAACCAGGCTACCCTGATGATGGCAGCGAGACAGCCCGGAAGGAGTCTAGGCCCTTCGTGGCCCCCTTCCACGCTGAATGAACTAATCCTGTAATGACAACCGCCATTCTTTTATGTCAGATAGATTTTCCTATTTCTTAAGTCACTTCTAGTGGTGTTTTTACTGTCGCTGTTGTCTCTTTAGTGAATGAAGCAGAAGCTGACATTATCTAGCACGAAGTAGCGACCGTGGTTGCTGTAGCACCAGCAGCTGGCACAGTGCCTGGCGCATGTGGTGCTCAAGGAATACCTGCACCACTGGGGACTGTCTGCTGAATAATCTGTGTACGAATTTTGTGTTCAAGTATTAGGCAGTATCTCAGAATCTGGCATTCTCTCTGAATGTTAAAGATGCCCCGTGTTCTAAATGTATTTACCCCTCCTCCCAACTTAACGCCTTTGCTAATTAGGACATCTGTCATCCTTCAGAGGATCGTCGCTCTGGACACAGTCAGGTGAAATCAATGTGACTGCACTGATTCACACCACACTGTGAATGACCAAAAGTGCTTTAACCTTTTCGGAGCAACTGGGATTTTTTTTTTTTTTAATGTCTGAAGACTACCTATTGCCAAAATTTAGGACAGTTGTAATATAGTGTGTAACTGAAATCATTCAGGCAGTGTGGGGCAAGATAATTATGAATAATGAGGCCAACACATAGATCTTCTAAAGTCTGTCATCTAAAAATTCTAGTAAGCTTTTTTTTTTTTTTCCTCAAAAAAAGGTATAGCCCTGGCTGGTGTGGCTCAGTTTGGTTGGAGCATCGTCCTATAGACTGAAAGGTTGCGGGTTTGATTCCCAGTCAGGGCACCTACCTAGGTTGTGAATTCAATCCCATGTCGGGGAACTTATGGAAGGCAACCGATCAATGTTCTCTCTCACACTGATGTTTCTCTCACACACACACTCTCTCTCTTTCCTTTCCCCTATCTAAAATTAATTAGCATATCCTCAGGTGAGGATTTTTATTAAAGGAAGGAAAAGCTAAGGTCCATCTCTCCTCGTCAGAAAAACATTCAGTTATTGCATGCAATTTTTAGAGGGCTCAGTAACCTCTGCTTAACAGGGTAGAACTTACAAGTGCGTCCTGATATCTGGTTCTTCACTCTTCTGGGAAGATGGCTCTTCCCAGTCCCCGGCCACTAGGCAGGGCTCTGTGACTAGTCCTGGCCCAGGAGCAAGAGTCCCTCCTGGGCTCATGCAGAGGAGAGCCCGCCTGAGATCCTGCAGCCGCTTCCTGCCGCAGTGAGCACGGAGGGGGCCTCATGGAAATCGTGGAGCCGCGAGGTGGAGCAGGCTGGATCGCGAACTGTGCACGTGTGCAGCGCCTGTCCCAGCCGGCCATCGTGCCTGCGGCAGAACTGTCCTGCGCGCACGGTGAGCCTTTACTGTGGCGAAGCGCAGAGATGGTGGCATTGTTTGTTACCGCGGCTGATTGTAGGCTGCCCTGACTCCACCGGCCTCAGGATTCCTGGCCGGCTCCCTGGACAGGGAGCTGCAGGGGGGAAGCCGCCACAGCCCTTTCTGTCTGACAGGTCACAGGCTGCCTGTTTATACGTTGGGAGTCTGCCTGTGATTTGTCAGAGGCAGAGCGCCTTTGTACTTCCATGTCTAGTCCCCCAAAAACAAGTTTGATAAGACACATTGAAGGTGAAACATTGAAATATATTCTTTATATACACTCTACTACAGTCAAACAGCTTAAGAAAGATATACATCTTTTCCACTGATCTAATTTAAATAGATTGTCAAAGTGTACTTCTAATACATTTCTAGAAAGAGCGTATAGAACTCGATGTTTTCTGCAACTCATAAAAAATAATTCCAAAGATGAAACATGCTGAAAAAGACAAATCAGTAGTTAATTGCAGCCAAATTCTTAAATAAAAAGGACAGCAGAATTTGAGAGTGAATTGCAAGATTCCTCATTTAAATACAGTTCACCCACCTTTGTATATTTTCCACAAGACAAGTGACAAGTTTTCTTCCTTAGGAATCAAGCATTTCTTCAGAAAACGAATGCTCACTTCATTGGGAAATAATAATGTAGCTCTAGATCCCTCGGGTTGAAAGATCTTCTTTTTTTCTTTTTCTTTTTTTTTCCCTCCTCTGAGAGCCTCCTTCTCTTTCTGCTGCCTTGGTTCAATAAAAGAGAATTCTTGATTGCTCAAATAAAAACGGCGCTTCTTTTACATTCTGCTCACAGTTCTTGGTAGCTGATGGTGTTACCAGTTTTAACTTTCCAATGTACACTGAACTCACCACTCCCAAGAAAAATGTAGCTGAGTTTCTCTAATCTGGTTTAATTTCACTTTTGTCTGTAATTGCTGGCTTGAAAAGCTTATGAAAAGCTTGGTGGTTGGTTCAAGCATGGTGAGACCAGAGTGCCCTCTGGACTGTTCGGGTTCAAGGCCAGGGCTGGAAGTTCTGGCAGAACCCTGTTGTCACCTGTTTATATTAATTTCATTCCCAGCGAGGAGTTCTACGCCGCTTCTAGCTCCGTCATTTTACTTGTCATGGATTCTAAATACTGTACCAATTTAACTAAAACACTTTCTACCATTTTGCCCCCCAAGTTGGGGGCAAAAAGATCCTCTCCTATGTGTGTTTAATTCTTCTTTGGTAAGGCTGTTAGGACAGTAGTAGTGATTCTTGATCCGTATAATTTCTACTGGACAAAAAAAAGTGACATTAATACTGTATTTAAAACATGACCATAGTTAAAAAACAAATTTTCTTGGCTTCTAGTTCTTTCCAAAGTGTCCCTGATTCGGAGTATTGCATGCGAGTTTTTCTTTCTAATTACCTCTCACTTGGTATTTTCATCACTATGAATTTTTATTTTTTTAAACCACAACATCAATCAAAAATTATATCCATGGTCCCAGAGTTCACTTTTCTTTATAGTCTTTTACTCTGTCTTCCCTATGCCTTTAACTCCCAGACAAGAGTGAATGTTTCTGTAGTCTAGGTTCTTTAGCATAATTAATAGAGAAATACTTTTCATGATGCATATTCTTTTAGAAATTATTTATAAGGCTTTATTACGATGACTGACTTGGCTGACAGTCGCTGGATATATATTTCACTTCTCATGGATGATATCTGCCTCCCGGTGGTAGATGGTACGATGTGTTCAGGATGGGAAATATTGAGCAAGAATCTAACTAATCAGAAGAAATGCTAGAATGTTTCTTAACTTGAATGCCAGTCCAGCCTGACCAGTGTCTTGACTTCCTGAAGCGAATCCTGGGAACACTACAAATGCTCCTGAGCACGTGTACCTTTTCAGTCCTCTGAACTGCTCTAGCAGTGACATAGCTATTACAAACACGACCAGTATCCATCATCCCCAGGCCCTTTAACACTACATGTACTCAGGGCGCTCTCTCTCTCTCTCTCTCTCTCTCTCTCTCTCTCTTCCTTTCATTTCATTCTAACCTTCAATCAAAAAATCAGAGCAAATAGATGTTTTTTCATCATGCCCTCAGGGTAAACAAAGTTGGATTTTGTCAAACCAACAGGGAAAACTAAAGTTAGCTCATTTAAGTGCTATGCCTCTAAGGGTTTGTATCTGTTGACTTCTAACATAGAATCGGGCACCCAAAATGAGAAAAAAAAAAATAACCAGTTAAGTTTAGCCTTTCGTGAGATATCTGATTTTTCTGAATTAAGACTATACATTTTGTCGGTGTCAATGGGGGAAAAAAGGAGGGATATCTGTAATACTTTCAACAATAAAAATAATAAGCAGAAAAAAGAAAAAAGGACTATACTTTTTTTGTATCAACTAATAAAATGTATTTTGCAAAATACAGCTAATTAAGTGTATTTTGTACTGATATCAAAGGAATTTTAGTTCAACACTCTCAAAGGTCTTCGTCTTGCTTATTCAATAAGCTCATGGGAAGGGATGTGTAGTTTTCCTTGAGTCTCCACAAGTTTTTAACTTCGATATCAAAATAAAAGTGGAGAAATATGAAATGCAAAAAAGCTTCAAAATCAATAGTCAGGAAGAGGATTGGTGAGAAATACCAGGAGAATCTGGGTCTGAATGACTATCATAATATTTTGAGGGTAATATTTTTGCTGTTCAGATTTATTTGGCCCAAGTTTTTGCCACCAACCACTAATAGGATTATGAAAAGAAGGAAACCAGCTATACAGGAGGAAGCTGTTATGTCCAACATTTAGGTATAATTAAACTTGAAAACAAAATTAATAAACATTAAAGCTCATTGTATTGAATATAACATAAGCAAGTGAAACGTTTTTCATAAAAATCTTAGTGGGGACAGGTAAACAGACCAGTAGTATGATGTGATCATAGGAATATTTATAGCGATGTCCAAACAGCTATGTTGACTATCTCTCTTCTGAATGGATTCACTTATTCCTTCACCTTCATACAGGGCTTTACATTGTAATCTTATCTGAAGATTTATATGATGAAATATGACTATAGTATATTCTTTGGTAATTTGATTGGCAGGAAATAGCAAATACACACATAGCTTTTTAATAATTTATAATTACTTACATGAATCTACTAAGTTTAGGCACACAATTATATGACTAATTATGTTAAAAATCCAAGTGGATGCTTAAATAGATGACCATGCCCCGAGGCCTTTCCAGTTGTTTCTGCGGTCTCATTTAACCATGCAAATGTTATTAAGCATTCCTGGCTAAAAATTGTCAAGCATGTGCAAGTGTAATTGCATAGATAATTATGCATAAAACTGTCACTTTC
Source organism: Tadarida brasiliensis (assembly GCA_030848825.1). Taxonomy (NCBI): domain Eukaryota; kingdom Metazoa; phylum Chordata; class Mammalia; order Chiroptera; family Molossidae; genus Tadarida; species Tadarida brasiliensis. The sequence goes on along the minus strand of CM061259.1, from coordinate 18,617,079 downwards.
TATATCTAACATCGGAATTTTCCTTTTAGAAATATCAGCTTTCTAGTGGGTAGCTTTCTCAGTACATGCCAAGAAAACTATAATTTGTAAAAGATAAGGAGACCCGTCCAATCTATTGCTCTTTCTTCAGGCTCTCTTCTTGACTCTTTTAAGCACACCAGTTTGAAGTAAAACAGAGAAATATCAAGTCATATACTAAAACTAAAGCAAATTTTAAATACCTGTAAGTGCAATAATCTATGCTCACAAAGTGTAATCCAATATCTGTCTTTAGAGTCATGTAAATATTTATACAAACCTATTAACAGGGATACAAAAGAATTAACTATCCTGTTCTATGAATAAAATGCATTTGACAAGTCTTTCAGGTTTGCATATACTAAAGCCATGTTTATATCACAGCAAAAAAAATGTCCAGAAAAAAATTAAACAGCACATTTACATTGGCAGATGAATTTCTCGTCATGAGAAATATTAAGGAAGCTCTACAATATAGAATCCTGCCCGATGCCATGCCTTGCCAGGTTGGATTCTGCACAGGCTTGCTTAACAAGTCCCAGCTCTGGCTGCAAAGTTTGGCATGTGTGCAGCTGATTCGTGGAGCCTGGCTCACATGACTCTGCCCAGCTGCAAGGGAAGCTGGGAAAGTATCTGGCTTTTCAATGCCTTACATGAATTACAATCTGTGGGGCATGGAAGTGGAGGTTTAGGTGCTGGCAGGCAACCACTAGAAGGAGTGCTAAGTCCTGTGAAGAAAAAAGCAGGGGGACAGAGGACAGAGAGTGATTGCCTTTGGGGAGGGTTATTCTATTTTTTTGTTTTATTATTTTTGTTTTTTAATTCTCAACAATGCTTTTATTTATTTATTCAGCTCAGGTACTTTTAAAAAAATTATCTTTATTGTTGAAAGTGTTATAGATGTACCTCCTTTTTTCCCCCATGGACCCCCTCCTCCCTGTTCCCATGCCCCCCACCACCCCCACCTTCGCTGCACTATTTATCTGTGTCCATTGGTTATGCATATATGCATATAAGTTCTTATAGTTCTCTTCCCACTCCCCACCCCCTTCCCTAAACAGAAGGTTCAGAGAAGCCACAAAAAATGAGGCATGGTTTGCACAGAAACCAGAATGAAATGACCAAACATTCTGTGTTAATATCCAGAAGCAGGGGGTTGGGTGGGGGTGGGTGGGGGTGGGGGGTAAAGATATCCAGGTAAAGCCAGGCTAGTCAAGCAACAGTGAGCAGACCAATACGATGGGAGCAAATGGAGCCAGGAGGAGAGGGAAGAAGTGAGCCTTTAGTGGCAGCCAGTTCATTTAGGCCTAAAGGCCATAGTGATAACTTCGGATTATATGCCAGTTGTGATGGAAACTGTCCTTGAGGTCTGAGTACAGGATTGACTTTTTAGAAAGATCGCTTTGGCTGCTGGGTGAAGAACGGGTTGTAAGGCAGTGGACTCTTTGACTAAAACCTACAGGAAGAAATACATTTTACCTTGTGACATAGAATACATATTGAAACAGGAGTTTCACCCTAGCCGGTTTGGCTCAGCGGTTAGAGCGTCGGCCCACAGACCAGAGAGTCCTGGGTTCGGTTCCCGCTAAGGGCACGTACCTTGGTTGCAGTTTGTCCCCGGCCCTGGATGGGGTCATGTGGGTGGCAACCAGTCGATGTGTCTCTCTCACATCGATGTTTCTCTCTCTTCCCCCCTCTCTTCCTCCCAGCTGTATCTGATGATAAATGCAAAGATGTCCTCGAGTGAGGATAAAAAAAAAAAAAACAAAAAAACAAAAACAAAACAGGAGTTTGACCAAACAATACTGCATGAGCGCAATCTGGGATTTTTCTATTGTAGCCTAGTCTATTTCATGATTTTACAAAAATTATAAGTAGAAGAACCTTATGAGGAAAAAATTGAAATTAGAATTGTTTACTGGTGACTCAAAATATACCGTTTCATTTTCTATCCTGATACAAGTATTTTAAGGTACCCCATGGAACACTAAGCTTCACCATAAGCTTCAGGCAGGTTCTGAAGGGTGCAAATCAAGGACCAACTGCATGAAAATGACCTACCGGGTGGTGGTCAGAGGGGTGGTTATGAATGTATTGCCACTGACTTACTGAATCAGAATCTCCTATAAATAGGGCTTGAGAATCTGCTTTTAACAAGCTCACCAGGAGATACTTATGTGAGAGAACTACTCGTAAATTTTTCAATATTTTAAGGTAATAATGCAAGGTTAGATTTTTATTATATGTATTATATATATTATATACTGTTTATGTATTATATATATATTTAGTTACATATAGTGTATATTTATATGTATTTATCAATATATAATACATTTACCAATATATAATATATAGATTTATCAATATATTGTATGTATATTTCACTAATATATATAAACTCAGTGAATCTTCAGATAACATTTCTTAATAATATTATGATTTCACATATGAAATATGGAGAGCACTCTAAATCAGTCCATCCGTTCCCTTCACCTCCTTTAGATATCTATTTTTAAATCAAGTGAGAGTCCTTGAACTCTTCCTCCCTAATCCCAACTCTTGTTACATCATTTATCAGGAACAATATTTTTCTCTGCACAGTTACCTTCCCTTTCTCCTTCTAAATATTCCAAAATTTCACTTCCTCAAGAAGCCTACCACCCACGTTGAAATGCAGTTAAATGTCAGGTAGTCACAACCCCATGATTCTAGGTGGTATGTGACCGTATCATTTTCAATAGGTTTGCACGTCATTGATTTTCACTAAACGTTTTCCTTGGAATTTTCTCATCATGTCATTCTGGTTTGATGCATTCCAAATACAACAGATCAGATGGTTTCTCTAAAAACAGTTTTCAAAGTATCATTAAAGTGTGGGAGAAATTTTCTTACTCAGTTCCAGAATGAAACGGGACCCCCAGGCAGCTATATTGCTGACCACATGCACACAGAATCAGCTGCAGCCGGCACATTTGATGTGTGCAAAGAATGGGACTTAAGCCCTGATATTATAAAGTCACTTTGTAAAATGTTTTCCAATTTCACACTCACTTGGAACAATGTCCCCCACATCAGTGGTATCACCATAGCAAAGCCTGTCACAGGGACATTATCCTCACTCCGTAGCCAAAGCAAAATATCCTGTCTTATATGGCTGCACATCACGGGAAGCATCTCCCATCGACTCAGCTTCAAAAACAAAAAGGGACAGAATTCTTACGTGTTTGTGGGGAAACATGGGGTTAAAGTGGACGGTATTTCAGGAAGTGTTCAGTTGACTTGCTCTGCGGTGAGAGGCTGCAGTCCTAGCTAATGACTTATAGGTAGGAATCCTCAGGTCTCTCAGGTGGTTTCAGTCGATCAGTTTCAGCAGAATGATGAAAAGGTTGAGATAAAACAAACTGACAGTTGCTACTCATCGTAGGCAGCAAGCTGTACCCAGGCAGCTGAGACCCTGGGAGCCCTCTTTCTAAACAAAGGTTTTCGCTGCAGTGAGCAATGAACTCCAAAAAAAAAAAAAAAAAAAAAAAGATGGGGGCAGATTGGCAGCTGGTGACCGACAGGAGGAGGGAAAGGAGGGAAACTGGGAAACAGCAATCGTTGGCTAATTAGAAGCCATTCCCACCTACTTAATACCAACCCATTAAGCAGAAAACACTTTTCATCCTTCTCCCCTGCTACACATGACATTGTACTCCAATCAATACCCTCCCACTGGCTGCCTCGGTGCCCACAAATAAATATACTTCAAGTTCAAGAATGCAGTAATTGATTTGGGACAGAGAAACTGCAGCTTTCACAGTGTATCTTCTGAAGATACTAATGCAGTATTTGTGATGCTTAGATAAAGTAATCATAGCTGTAAAGTGACAGCTGTCAAAATGGAAAAAACATAAGGGAAATCTAAACATGATAGACTTACTGAGCTTTCAAATATTTGGCTTAATAAATTCACTATCACTACCACCATTTGACCCTCTCTACCTACACGCGCGTGTGCGCACACACACACACACACTTTATAAGATGACATATGGGGAGTATATTAGGTGTATGTGAAATTAACTTGCATTATGTTTGAACATAATTTTGGTAGAGTTCTTTCATTGGTCCCACGTTTAAGCTTATGGGGATTTATCTCAACAACTCAGACTACTGAAAATTTATCCTAATGTAATACGATAATACTTGTGTGTTGTGACTTTCATATTATTTTGAACAATTTCCCATCCTCCCTTCACAGGTGAGTTTGGTGGCTCTAAGAAAAAAATTGTATCTTAAATAATACTTACATGAAAACAACTTGTTTCGGTTCTGTGACTTTTTTAAAGGTTTTTTTTTTTTTTATTTTCTGATCCTCAATATCAGCTTCCAAATTTTACACAGATTTTCTAACTGATACTCAGTCACTTCTTCCAATCCCTGTGCACTGATCTGGGACACGGATCACAGTACTAGCCACATACTTACAGATGTCAGACTCGTAGGTAGTAGAAAGGGAAACAGAGTCTTCCCCTCTGCTTTGTCAAAGTAGAAAGAAACACTGGAGGAACAAATAGGATTCCAGAAACTGGGGTGTAAGTTCATTGTGCAGAAGGTGGTGATATGAGACTGCCTTGGGATTTCAGAATAGGACCTCCAGTGTGGAAAGCTTTTTAGAATTTACGCTGGTCCAAAGGCAGAGGATGGTGCTATGGTTTCATCTTTGTGCGTAAAACAGATGAGGTGAGGTCCAAATGATCTTTGTATTGAGTATGGGTAGAATGGGTTAAGCTTTACCAGTTGTTTCAACTGTGTTATTTTAAAGCATGTATATTGTTACCCAAAATATTACCTGGCAGTGCCAGGCTTTTTAGAATAACACACACCAACCACCCTTGCATTACACCTCACACATACCCATAGGTAAGAGAAAACTTCCAGAGATGGAGCATTGGAGAAAGAGAAAAAGAAGAGGGAGAGTCTTCATGCTTTAAAATTATGACCTGATTCCAAAACACAGCCCCACTCATCAGTCTTATTTCTCAAAAGCATTTAAACCTACTGATATCAAGCCTCACAAGTAAGTCATAGGAAATTCTTCTGGTCTTCCCAGTCATTCAAGTTTACTATTTCAATTAGGAGTGTGTGTGTGTGTGTGTGTGTGTACACATGTGTGTGCATATGTGTGTATATTCATACATACCATTAGTAAAATTGAAGTAATATCAAAAGTGTTGGCATCACTTTGAGATATGTTAACAGAAATGGTAATAGATATAGCAAGTCTTTTATGATTACACTATAATTTTGGTTTGGGAACCAGACAATTTAAGAGGCATGGAAAGTGTTGAGAGGAATTTACAAAATTATAAAAAGAAGTTTCATCATTTGGAAGGTGTGGCAGATGAGTAAAGGTTGAGGCTACTTTAGACTTTGGAGAAAGTTCTCTTATGACATAACTGTCTCCAGTCGACGACATTAAGGAGAGAATACTTTAACAACTGTTCTCCATCTTCTCAGTATACGGAGGGGAAGCACATGGTTACCCTCAATCAATGTATTAAAAGCAAGGCAGCATGTTATAAGCAGACACAGTGATAACATCCATAAATAAGAGCTGAACATAAAAAGGAGGTTCACACAGACACACACACACACACCAGTCATACAAGCACTCAGCTATCTGGGGCCATTTGATGTGGAACCAAGAGACCTTACTAACTCAATGGCCTTTTATTGATTTAAAAATTGATCAAATAATTCATTTTTCTATTGATGGCCCTCAACCACCAAGAAAATGTTAAATTACACTAATTTTTAGTGTGTTCAAAAATGCAGGGGGAATTTTAAGGAAATTTTGTTTGGAGAACTTTAGTGATGTGAAAGACTCCCAGGTTGCTAGTTCACCCTCCTTTTACAGATGAAGAAACATGGGTTTGCAGAGGGTAGACGCATCCTGCCTCAGGCCAAGCAGAGTAGTTGGCAGGGTCAGAAGTTGAGTGCCTATCTTCAAAGAGCACATCTCACACTCTTTCCATCTTACAACAATTTTACTATTTTTAATTTTTTTTAATTTTGAGTACATTTAAGTTACAGAAGTTTACCCTCTGTCATCAAAAAACATATTGGAAAAATACGGGGATTCTATATTTGAGAACTAACTCAGGCTGCTCAGTTCATTGCTCAACCTATTCCACAGGTCTTTAGAAAGCTTAGAGATAGAAATGAGTCAGAGGCTGCTGGATGAAAGCACCATTTGAGAGTAGCATTCTAGGTTAATTGCTCTCTTATTTCATTAATCCATGGATGTGATTTTTCCCTTTTTATCTTGGAGGAATAATTAAGATAACAGTTGTGAGTGTGTCATGCTAGATCCTAAAAGAAATGGCATTGTTTAGTACAAATATAGAAGACAAATATCAGAGACATTATTATAATATTGAGAATAAGAGGCTGCCTCTTCCCACTTTAGAAGTGAAGCAGTCGGTGGTCTGCCATCCCGAGATTAGGCTCCTTTCTCACTGAGAAACACCAAAGATGTCATCAGCAGTTGAAACCATTAGTTCTTCTACTAATGCACCTTTTAAATGACTGTCTTTCTCAAGAACAGGTATTAATGAGGTTATGTTAAGGCATAGCAGATTATTTTAGATTTATATTTTACAATACCATATTGTCCTATGTTACCTCAAAAAAAGTTGTTAATGTGTGAGTGTTTACAGTCTTTATTCATCCTCATACCTGCTCCATTTCCCTTTGCCTACTCCCTTGCCTAATCCAAAGGAAGAGGATTTTCATTGGTGAGAGGGAGGCTAAGTTGATTCACATAGAGGCTAATTCATAACAGAATGAAGAACAAGGTGAATGAGGATAGAAACTAAGATACTGAGCAAGAGAGGAGAGAAGATTTACGTGGAGCTTTGGGCAAGTGTGGAGAGTGTTAAGGAATTATATGTACAATGAAGGAAATGGTAGATTATGATGTATGTTGTGTTCTGAATGAAGCCTCTTTGATGATATCTGGAAAATGCAAGAATTTAAATTATACTTGAACTGCTTTTGTTGCTGGACTGTGTTTCCTCTCCTGTGACAGAACTCTGAACTGAACCACTGGGTTTCTGGGTATACAAGGTCTTTTCAGGTTATCTGTTTGAATCCAAAACTTTTTTCTTTTTTTTTACTGATGTTAACTTGGGTACCTATGGTTATTACAACTTTGGTCCATTTAAATTTAAAAAGATTCCTTGCCTTCAAACTTCTATATTCTATTCTAAATGGTTATTCATAGCAAAGTAATAATTACAGGATAATTTGGTTGGATTTTGTTGTTTTCTCTGTAAGTTTCTCCAACAGTGTCAGAAAACTAGTTACATAACAAATATTTCCAAATACACTTATGGGAATGTAACAGTCATTTTATCTTGTTATTTATTTTACTGTTTCCCTTTGCTTCATAATTAATATACTTTCAACAATCTATTAATTTGAAATAATATGTTTCCATAGGTATGGCCAAAACATAATATTTAATATCTATAAAATAAGGAACTGAAGAATTCATTTTAACAGTGTTCACTTTTTGCACAAAGGGGGCAGGGGAGGGACCATTAGACGAGGTAAGACTCCTGTGTAAGGGATGGAGCGCACACTACAGCGCAGGGCAGGTCTCAGTTTCTTGAGTGTATTAAATCAGGATGTCAGAAACCAACCTGTCAAAGTAAAAATAAAGATACAGAACTTGTAATTGGCAGCTGGACCACAAGATTCACTTATGAATGAGGGTATTACCTCAAAAAAGCTGTTATTGTAGATACCATGTTTTAATTAGCCAAACAGCATGTTCCATAGCAGCCTTTGTTTTGTTTTTCCATTGGTCTACTTCCTAGTAGCAGGTGACCTGGAGATTTGCTTGTGGTGTTTTCATTTTAGATCTTTGTTTGTTGAAAATTAAAAGTCAAGGGTTTTCACTTAGCTATCGGAATTCTCATCTAGTTTGCCATTAAATTTCTTCTACCACTGAATTTCTGTAAGAACCCACATATGCACTAAAAGACTTCTGTAGAGAGGCACTCCGAGGGCACAGCTGAGTGGATTTCATTTTCTATAGATGCTAAAGTAGCCCTGGTTGATGTGGCTCAGTTGGTTGGGCGCAGTCCCATGCACCAAAACGTTGCCGGTTCAATTCCCAGTCAGTCACATCAGTGTTTCTTTCTTTCTCTCTCTCTCTCTCTCTCTCTCTCTCTCTCTCTCTCTCTCTGTAAAAATCAATGAAAAATATTTTGAAAAAAAAAGATGCTAAAGTAAAAACATTTTTAAATGCTGTGCTAAAATTTTATTTTCTGGTAGTCCTACTAGACATGAATACTTTGAGATAATGCAGTATTGGTGTAGCATGTTAGTGAACCTTGCTTGTAATGAAGTCCTACTGAACCCAAAATGTAGTGAGTTGGTTTTATATAATGCTTGCTTTAACTGAGTAAATCTTTCATAATACAATCCTCACGGTAACTTGACACAGTGCCGAGCAGACTTGACAGTCTACCTATTTGTCATGTGCATTTCAAGAGTTTAATCTTAAACTATAAACTGATACATGTTTTCAACCATCATTTGTTTAGAGATATTGATGTTGGGCCATAAGTTTTATTGTGTTTTCAAAATCTCAGCTCCGGAGTCTGAGAGGAAAGGAATCGTCTGTTCAGAGCTTGATTCTTTCACGCCCTCTCCTTGAGGTTAATATAAAAGTTAACTAAAAAAAAGTTAACTCATTTCAATATAATGTAATCTATGGATTTTTATTGAAAAAAAAATATATATATAGTTATGTTTTTATTGATTTTTAGAGAGCGAGGAAGGGAGAGGAAGAGAGGGAAACGGAGAACATTGATGTGAGAGAGAAACATTGACCAGCTGCCTCCTGCACGTCCCCCACCAGGGACCAAGCCAGCAACCCAAGCATGTGCCCTGACCTGGAATAGAACCAGCAAACTTTTGGTACACGGGATGATGCTCAACCAACTGAGCCACACCAGCCAGGGCTGAACATACATATTTTTTTATTGGGAAAAATATCAAGCCCTCTAATACTGGATTATCCAATCTAGAAATTTTTCTATTTACATGTGGCTATCTATTTTATTGTATTTGATTTTATGTTACAGACACTTTGTTATCAGATGTATTTCTAAATACACACTTTTATTTCAAAGTATGTCTGCTGCTGCTTTCTTTTCCTTTATCCATCATCGCCTTTCTTGCATACGTTATATTGCACATGCATGTCTAGCTAGTAAATTACTCAAAGTTTATCTACTATAATCCTCAAGTCCAAGAATGTCAGAATATTTTTATGTTTGTGAGACTCTGGCCATTCCACAAGGCTCCGGTCTCCTGGGATGCAATCAAGAGAAGTGATCTGTGCTAAGACCCAAGAGATGTGGACTCTAATTCAAGTCCAGCCATTTACTATCCGACCTTCCATTTTCTAACTCGTTACATGAGCAAATTATTCAAACTTTACAGGAACGTTGAAAGAACCGAGTGTGAAAAAACCTGGCACTGTGAGATATACATGTATATTGAGTATATGAAGTATTAAATATCAGTTCAGCACTTTAAGGATGGACTCCAGAAAAGGCAAATCTAGAGAGCTACGAGAAGCTTCAGAAAGTAGAAACCGAAACTAGCCCAAGGAAGAACACTTAGTCCTGCAGAAGGACATTCCTACAGATCTTCTCAACTCTGAACATGCCTGGATGTCTTATCTCTCGTACCCAAATGGGACACATGATACCTGGAAGAGAGCTGGTCTCAAGATATTGTATAATAGAACATGCTTTTTTTTTTAACAAATTTTTTTTCTTTATTGATTTTAGAGAGAGGCAGGGAGAGGGAGAGAGATAGAAACATCGATGAGAGAGAACATTGATTGGCCGCCTCCTGCATGCCCCCCACTGGGGATCAGGCCCACAACCTGGGCATGTGCTCTGACCGGGAATTGAACTGGCGACCTCTTGGTGTATGGACCGACGCTCAACCACTGAGCCACACCAGTCGGGCAGAACATGCTTTTTATTTTTGTATGTATTAAACAGTTTCAACAATTTAAACGATAAGAACATATATTTACAATGCAGAAAATGAAGGTCCTCATAACCTCTACACACACACACACACACTCACACTCACACCCCAAATTTAGAAAATTACTCATTTGACCATACTATACCTATTAATGCACCCAACCCTGTGTATTACTGAGGAGACTGGATATTGTGGTTTTTACCCATAGACGTTGACTGAAAAGTACTTTAAAAAGAAGTATTCCACTGAGTTTAATTTGGAGGAAGCAGGTAGATTTTAGCAGGTCTGGAAGAATATGTTAATTCTTGAAATTGTATATTTCTAAAGTGCCCTGTCACAACTGTTCAAATTTAATTAAAATATATTAAAAGTTCTACTACAAAGCAGAGGGTCACATTGATTTCAAATGGGAGGATTTTAGAAGGAAATGGGTAACTTTGTGTTTTAAACATTATTTCCTTTTACCTCTCATACTGAAAATTGATATACATTTAAACATTCTTTGCTTTCTCGTAAAGCTAAAATTTTGAGTTAGAATTGTGTTTACTATCCTTGACATACCAAATGAAAGTAAAAATATATATAAACTTTAAAATTGTAAAATGTTCCAATTTTTGAGACCCTCTACAGGTCTAGAATCCCAAGCAGCTATAAATGTCATTACTGAGATGGGGTAGGGGTGAAATATAACATCTTATCAGCCAAAAAGATTATTTAATGTAGTGTTGAATTTAAGATTCACTTTCTAGCTTCTGCTATCTTGTTATAAGAGGCTCTGAAAGCAGTGGAAATAGCAGGTGGTTCTATTCTACATGAAAACCTATAAATGCAATCTTATTTTGACTGGCTTCCAGGGTAGTCTTCCATCAAGAGGAGATTCAGAACCAATGTAAAGGAAGTAAAATGAGCCCTTGGCAGTTTCACCAACAGTTGAGAGCCAGTGACTGTGGGTAAATGTCATGATGCCCAGATTCATCCAGATAGAGCCAAATCTAATCTAATTCTGATCTGTTTTAAAACCCCAGACTATAATGGCTTGCATGATAAAGATTAAGAGAGAATCATATCATTCATTTCCTTTCTTTAAAATATTTAAGTCAATATTTTAAATTACATAGATCTCAAATATTAACAATATTTACCAACGAATCTAGCTTAAGAATGTGCCACATGTTTTGCTTATATTCAATTTGCAATATTATTTCAAAGCTTTTTGTTTTTAAATATGTTTTTATTGATTTCAGGGAGAGGGAGAGAAAGATAGAAACATCGATGATGAGGGAAACATCGATTGGCTGCCTCCTGCACGCCCCCTACTGGGGATCAAGCCCACAACCCGGGCAAGTACCCTGACCAGGAATCGAACTGAGGACCTCCTAGTGCATAGGTGGATGCTCAACCCCTGAGCCACACCATCCAGGCTCAAAGCTTGTATTAAGCTATAGTGAATTCCTTTAAAAATGTATTGCTTCTCTTTGTTTATGGCATCAAGCTATACCTAAACACTGGGATGTTTAGATATTATTTGGGAAATTTCAGAAATTAATTGGAAGAAATAAAATTATTTTTTAAATGCCATAAATTATAAGTAGAAAATATTCCATTGAGGTTAGCAATAAATCTTTTTCAAAAGTCCTCATGAAATAATTCTGGAAAGAGACATTCATTTTATTCTTATATGTATACATTATCTTTACAGGGATTCTAAGATCAAATATACTTCAGGTTGAAATTCTTCCTCTCATTTTCAAAGTTGTTGCTGCCCAACCTATAAATTTTAGAACAGCATTTCAAAACTTCTTTCTACAGGGTTGCTGTTTGTTGCTTATCATTTCTAGAAACTAACTCAATATGTGGTTCATTTCTTTCCTGGTGGAGAAATGTACACTCACCCAAGTACAGATGCAGACATGGGACTTGATTGTGCCTGAATGTGGGTGTCAAAGTTGCTGTTTGAGCTGCGTACACGTGCAGCTGTTTCTGTGCAACAGAGAATCTCTAAGAACCTAAACATGCAGAAATCAGAAAGCAAAGTGGAAAAGAGATTTTCCAACTTAATGCCCACCCAAAGAAAACTGAATGAAAAGAAGAAAGGGTAAATGACATTGATGTTCTGCCTCTCTCTGAAAATTTGGCTGCCCTCAAGGTGTTGGCACAGATACGGCGATAAGAGAAGCAGACAGACTTGAGATGTATTTTTGTATAGAACCAAGACTTGTTGATGGATTACATTTGAGGATACATAACAAAGAGAGTTACTGAGCAGAGATGACTTGGACTGGGAAAAATCAAGGATTCTAATTTGGATACTTTGTTTTACATGTTTAAGATGTTGATTAGAGCCTCAGCTACAAATTTCGAGCAGGACTTGGACATATATGTCTAGCCCCGAGGGGAGGACTGGTCTGCAGACACGGATTGCAGAGTCATAGCTTACGGATAGTATCTGCAGCAGTGGTGCTTCATGAAATAACCTTGAAAGAGCATAAAAGGTGAAATATGGCTGAGGTCTGAGAGCGAGCTTACTCTACAAGTAGAAGTTGGGTTCTGGGGCAGAGCCAGAGGTAGAGGGCAGGAAAGAGCACCGATGACTACATACCCATGAACACTTCATTGACATGTAGAATGTATACTTTTAAAGACTTTGCAAATGAATGGCTAAGGAAAATACCCATGGACCTACAACATAATGCACCTGTTATACTTGAGGAACAGCAAAGAAGTCATTATGGTGTAAAAGGAGTGAGCAAGAAGACAAGTGACAGGATATGAGGTCCCTAAGTTAGTGGCTAGGGTGAGGTAGGAATGATCCAATGGAGAGGGAAGATATTGTGGTGAAAGAGAAGGGAGAATTGTTGGAGGAATGTTCTCGTTTAGATAGGAGGGAATGGGATCTCCTGCACAAATGGCAGGGTCGGCCTTTGATGGCCACTTGGACACATCTCCATGAAGACAAGAGTGCATCACAAGGCGAGTTAGGTGAGTAGATCTGTTGGAAGTTTATCCAAGTTATCTTTTAGTGGCTCCCAGAGTCTCAGTGAAATAAGCAAACAACATCATTATCTAGAGGTCAGATTCAAGGAGAAAAGAGAAGACATAAAATCATTGTCTTCAGGAGAATGAGAGAGTAGGTGGACTAGGTCAATACATGATTATTTCAAGACAAGTCTAATGGGTCACTTGAGATTTAAAGTGCATTTTTTCCTTTTATTTGTTACAATCGGGTTATTTCTATGTTCTACCTCTGTGAAGTCTGGCTTATGAAAATAGTCCAGCTTGTTTGAAGTCTGATACAAAAGGAGAATATTGACATTTTATATTTTAATCCTTTGCCTTTCCTATACCCAACCATCGTTAGGGGTTATTTTAGCAAAACTATCTCCTTTTATGCTCTCCACATTTAAAGTTTTGCAGTTGAGAAAAATTTCATATTTTCAACTTTATCTCTTTAAAACTATATCTCTTTAAAAATGTAAAAAGTGGAAAATCTGCTTTAAATGGAAACTATTTCATAATTAAATGAGCCATTTCCAAAAATACTAAGCTAATGCTTTGCAAAGCTTTTATCAACTTTGTATTCAAGGAAATTTAAAATATTTTTGCACTATTGCCGTCACTTGAATCTACTGATCTTATGTATAGACATACTCATCAGTGTTATTAGAAACATCTGAGCAACATATAGCCTTTGACCCAAAATTGACCATAAAACTAAAAACTAAAGTCCACTCATTTCTTAATAATGATGGCTTAGCTCTCTGCTCCTGGGCATTTCACATAATGTGCCTGTGAGCTCTATTCTGTATCCAAAATTATGATTGGTGTATTTAATCAGTGGTTCCTGTCCTTATTGGGGCTATCAACATATCAAAACAGTATGTGCTAATTGCACATAAAAACAGCTAAGATTTCAGAACTAATATAAAATAATGACTAACATGTATTGAGCCCTCACGTTAGGCCCTATGCTAAGCAATTTCCATGCAGTGTCACTTTTATTCCTGCAAAGACATTGTAAGTCAGGTACAGGTAAGCTTCTTGGCAGCAGGAACTTTGGCTACCCTGTGCACTGCATATCAGTGGCTGGCATCAAATGGTCTTTTAATGTATGTCTATTGAATAAATGAACAAATATTCTTATTGCTATGATTTTACACCTTAGAAAACCAAGGCTTAGGAAGAGATTAGGAGTGAGGGACGGAGCTGTGATCTGAGCCCAGGTTCGTTTGATTTCAGAATCCGTGCTTTGAATCACTGTCTTTGCCCTCTCTGGTCACTGACCCCAGACTTTCTGAATTTATTTATTTATTTAGAATATTTTTTCTTTATTGATTTTAGAGGGAGAGGAAGGGAGAGGGAGAGAGAGATAGAAACATCGATGAGAGAGAACATCTACTGGCCGCCTCCTGCATGCCCCCAATGGGGATTTGGCCCACAACTTGGGCATGTGCCCTGATTGGGAATTGAACCTGCGACCTCTTGGTGCATGGGTTGATGCTCAACCAGTGAGCTACACCGGTAAGGAAGACTTTCTGAATTTAAAGGATGTTATCTCATATTAGATTATGCTTAATTTTGAACTCCTTGAAAATCAGAATTCAGTTGAGTGTATTTCTGTCCAACAAACTGTAATTTATTCAAGTCAAAGAAATTACAGACCTACTCAAGGGAATATCTGCCTCCAACTTCTTCAATATAAAAGATCTTCTTTTCTTAAAAAGTGAAGATGTTTTAAGTTTTCCTATCAACGTGGTAATAGAAAACTGACGCTACTCAAAATGTGGTGTGTACCTGGCAATGCGGACATCACCTGAGAGCCTTTCAGAAATGAGAAACGCAGAAGCTCATGCCTGCTCGGATCTCCTGGATAAGATCAGCGTTTTAACAGGATTCCTAGGATTCCCCACCCTGGTTGCACTTTAGAATCCTGTCAGCTTTCTAAAACTATTGATGCAGAGACCCCACACCCCACACCCAAGGATTTGGATTTAAACGGCCATTAATTAGGGGGTGGCACCTGGACAATGGTATTTTTCAAAAGTTCCCTGAGTGGTTTTAAGGAGCAGCTAGGGTTCAGAACCTCTAGAAGTGTTAGCTCAAAAATGATAAAATCTGGGTTCTTTTCCCAGGGCCTGCACTAGCTGAACCAATCATGTAACTTCTCTAGGTCTGCCTTTTCCTCTACTCAATGAAGATGATGGAGACTCCCTCCTTCAAGGGAGTGGAAACACACAGACACAATAAGCTCTGAGATGGTTTAATGCATAATGTGCATGTTATTTTTTCAGTTATTTTTATTGTTTAACTATACGTGTAATCTCCAGTGTTCATCATTCAATGTTAACAGCCTTATTTTAAATGACCTAGAGTGTGCAGTTTTTTAAGAAATTTTGAAATCATGAAAGCAACTGAAGATTTATAAGCTCCTCAACTATATGAGGAATAACAGAAAAGTGTCTGAATGAAAGCCAGTTCCGGGGCATTTTTGTGCAACACTGATTATCAACTCAAAGTGGAACCAAGATGGTAATTGGAACTAGGGCATACCCACTAGAAGAAGATACATTTTTCTGTCCTGCATAAATCATAGCAGAAACTGAGACTTTCTTTTGCTTTTAATAATATGTAATGTGCTTTTGGGTCTACATCTTTATTTGGGGCATGTGTGGAAATATATCCTTTATCCTTATTTTAGTTTTTAAAACCTATAAATAACCAATAGTAGACCCTTATACTACCTTTCACTATCATATTTTTGTTAGGTATGCCTTAGTAAAACCCATAATTCATAATGAGAGAAATCCTTTTTTTTTTTTTTTTGTAATCCTGAAAGTCGGGAAAAAATTCTAAAACATGATTTTTTTTAAAAGCTTGCGTATTTTGCCTGGCCAGTGTGGCTCAGTGGATTGAGCATCGTCCCATGGACTGAGAGGTGCTGGTTCCATTCCGGGTCAAGGCACATGCCCAGGTTGCCAGCTCAGTCCCCAGTGGGGGGGCGTGCAGGAGGCAGCGCATCAATGTTTCTCTCTTGCATCAATGTTTCTATCTCTTCCTTCCTCTCGTTCTAAAAAATCAATAAAAACATATTTTTAAAAATAAAAAAAATATATAAACTTGAGTATTTGACTTTATCAGATACAGTATTTTTATTGTATATAAGTCAATGTGTAATTAAAAGGAAAGACAAAAATATTTACAATCACTAGAGGAAAACATTCATGATATTATGTCTTATTATGTTAGAATTTCAACCATAAATACTGATATTAAAGATTTGATTCAAAACTCTGATATTATAGGGCAATAGGTAGTTTTAAGAAAAGAAAGATTTAAAGAAGAGGGAAATGCTTGAAAGCAACCATTTTGTTGCTGAAAGTTAGGCATAGTTAATAGGTTAATTTCTGTTTATTGAATAAGAGAGCCCAATGCTGATTGATATAGTAATTTCAGTGTTTGCTATGGCAAATATTTAGCTCATTATCAGTTTTAATAGCATTTTGCAGAACAAGCCTTTTCTTGACATCTAGAAAATACTATTAAATTTTCCTGCATAGATACATTGTTATGACATGCAATAACTACTTGAATATAAAGGGGATTAATAATTTAAAAGGTGTTAACAAATTAGGGCCATCATTAAAAATAGACTTTGAACCATTTTGTAGCAAAATCAGATTGAGGTAATGCTCTGCTCTTATGATAAAGAATTACTGCATTAATTCTGCAAAGTGAACTTATTGCTCCTATTCGTCTCCAAAACCCTGGAGCATTAAAAGACAGGAAGAATAAAATGATCACTGCATTTTTTTTCAGGCACAACAGCTCCAATATTTCCATCACAGTTTCACAGCTCAGCCAGCCTAGTTGTGTTAAGGGGGCGGGGGTGGGGGGGGCGCTTCAAGACGTCATTTCTTTCTTTAATTTTGCTTTTAGCCTGTCCTATAAAATCAGGCCAGATTTTCTCAGACAGTTTATAATAATAAATAGAGAATTGTATTTAACTTCGGGACCATCAGTATCGACTACATGGCTTAATGCTGTTTTGCTTTTGACTTTTTAAAATTTAATCCAGGAGTATGTTGAAGATCTTATTTCCACATCTGTTACCCTCCTGATGGCTGGAGTTGCTTTGGCTGATGAGGACGGCTAAGTGGTGTCCCTGTCCTCCTCTGCTACTCCGTGCACATGTCCCTAAGGATAAATATTCATGCTAAAGCTAAGCACTTTTGCACACAGAGGACAACCCCATACAAGTTGTGGTTTGGTCAGGAGAAATCGGTAGCTACATTCTCCTACTTGAATCTTTAAATTGAATACTCAATTTTCTGTACTTAGTTCTTCTTTTCTCTCAAAAATATTGTATATGATTGCACATTTTTAAATACTGTTATACTTGATAACTAAATTCTCTGTGCAAACTATTGACATAAACTGAAAATAAAATGGAAATTTGTATAGAAATTACAACTACGATGTAGATGTTTATAGAATCATGTAATAGTAAAGCTGAAATGGACCTAAAAGGTCACCTTGTTAAACCCTTGAATTATACAGGTGAGGAAACAGGCGCAGAGAGCTTAAGCAGAGTGCCTTGGCACACAGTGCTCTGAATGAAAGGACCTCTCTGTCATTTTTGCCAAGTCAGCCATCCTCCAGGTCTGAAATGGCCATACTTCTCGATACTCTCTGAGCACACTGTGGATTGCAGCCGGGACGTGGAATGAAAGCTGGATTCGGGGTCAGCGGGCCTAGAACTTTAGTCCCAAATTATGCCCATACCCTTGAGAAAATCACTTGGCCTCCTGTTAGTAACGGTTTCCTCATCCACTAAATGTAGATACCAGTCCCCTACTTCAAGGATGCCACATGGATGAACTGAGATTAAGCACTGTAAACCATGCATCACTATACAAATATAAGTTATTATCATTAAGAAGGAATGTCTGCTTCCACTAAATTAAGGCGTTTTGTTACCTGGGAGGGGGATTATTGGTCAGCGAGCACATCAGCCAGGCCTGGAGGCCACAGGACAGAGCAGTACGTGTTCGTAGAGGGAGAGGAAAGGTGGAGAAAGACCTCTGGCGCTGACAATGACAGCGGAAGAGCAAGGCACCAGGCAGTTGTCAAGGGAAAGGAAGGAGTGGGAGCTTGTGTTACAGTTGAGAACCTGGAGGCTTGAGGGGTTAAGTAATTTGACCCCAGTGACCCAGCCAGAAGGTGTTAGAACTGGAACTGAAACACGGCTCTCTGCCTCCAGAGACCAGGTGTCCACACAGGGAATGATTCACGGTGTCATAAATAGAATGAAATTCTGTTGTTGTTTTTTTATTAATCCTCCTCACCCGAGGATATTATTCCATTGATTTTTAGAGAGAGTGGAAGGGAGGGAGGGAAGGAGGGAGGAAGGGAGAGAGAGGGAGAGAGAGAGACACCTATGTGAGAGAGACACATGGATTGGTTGCCTCCTGCATGACCCTGACTGGGGCCAGGGATCAAACCTGCAACCCAGGTACGTGTCCTTGACCCGAATCAAACCCAGGATGCTTCGGTCTGCGGGCGGACTCCCTAACCCCCGAGCCAAACCAGCCAGGGCTAGAATGAAATTCTTTCACAAAGATCCTAAGAGAACTTCTTTTCTCGTGTCACAGGCTGTGGGTGACACACACTGTGGAGGAGACCTAAGGGTGCTCTCGAGATCTGTGACACCAACTTGCCAGAGCAGTGATGGACTAGACGTTTTGTCTACCGCAAGATGGAGTGAATGATTCTAAAGGAATTCTGATGGGAATGTGTTGATGATCTTCTTTAACTTTAAACAATTCGTTTAAGGACTGAACAACTTCTAAATGTCTAGTTCTAATAATACTGATTTTACCCACCAAGGCATCTTCTCAATTCACAATCCTTTCAATCCCTTCTAAGCTCACCAGAGGCTATATATTTCCTATTTGGGTTATAAATTGAGAAAAAGGTATTTAACAATTTATTAAACCTTTTGATTTCCTCCTCTGTCAAAGATCTAGTAACACCTAATGCTGGAGTATATTTATACATAATGTCATTTAACCCAGTTTTGAAAAGCACTGAAATGAAATATAGCAATTATGAGACTTTATTACAAACCCACTTTTTAAAAATACAAATTCCGCTTTCTTGTTTAATGTTTTCATCAGCCAGGTAGTCCATGTGCAACAAATATATTATTAAAATAATTCATTTAGAAATATTTAGCCCTACCAGTCCCATTCAAGCAGTGAGGCCTCCCCACCCACCATCAATGCCGTAAGAATGTGGAAAAGAATTGTAAACTTTACATGTGAGACTGCCTCCTGGTGTGGAAGTAGAAAGAGAAAAGCAGCTACGAAAACTGTAACAAATAAAAGGAGGGATTTGTTCTGTGGCAGATGCCAACCCAGAGACCAGGCTTGCACACCATGATTCCCTGATGAGAGGCATCTTCCCTCAGGTGTCAGAATTTTTTGCTTACATACATCTTACTTCTGTCTGAGGTTCAGTGATTAGGTATTTCTTTAAGTAAACAAATGTTCATTTTTAAGTGCAAACATCTGTAAGAAGGTTATGGACACTCATACGTTAGAATTGACTGGCTCAGTCTGATTGCTTTCTTCCTAATATTTTTAGCTGAGCACTGCTAAACTAAGACAGTGTGATTCTGAGTGAATCATTTTTTTACTCAAGACCACTCTCCTCCCAGATTTATTCCATTTCTGAAACCCCACTTTCCCGTAGTGATCTGCTGTCCTAGGGAATTCAGCCACCGAGCATCGTATCTGCCATGGCAGAGGCCCTGTGTCCTGAGCAACAGTCCCCTCGAGAGAGTTGAAGCTTTAAAACATTCCAGGCAGCGTTATTGACAGTTGATTGAAATCCTCTGAATTTGCACTCCTAAACCAGGATTCCGCCACCCCACCCCCCAGCCATAGAATATCATCATCATTTAAAATGGTATATCTCGGCAAATGCCAAGGTCTTTTGCAATCTGCCTATCTAATCGATTCACTTGGGTTGGGGCGACTTACAAACCAAATCAACTGTATTAGTGCTGATGTAGGAACAATGAATACCTTGCGATCCCTGAAGGACCATCGACTTATATGCAGAGATGCTTTCAGGAAGAAATTATATTAAATGCTTTCATTTTCATAGATAAGATGAAAATTAGAGTTTTGGTTCCAAATTTAGTCCATTCTTTGATTTAAAAATTAACACCTAGAATATAATGAATAAAATAAGCTGATGAACAAAATAGACCCAGAGACATAGAAGTAGGGATCAGATTGACAAATCTCAGGGGGTGGGGGATGGAGATAAATCAAAAAACTTATATGCATATATGCATAACCAATGGACATAGACAAGAATACTGTGAATGGGGGGTGGGAGCGGGGAGGAGGGTGTCAATGAGGGGGGGAAGGAGAATCACCTGTAACAAAAATAAATAAATTAAAAATTAATTAATTAACACCTGGAAAATCTAATGAATTTGACCTAAATGTTAACTTGGGATTTTTAGTTTCTTTAAAAGGAATAACTAGACATTTAAGTTACAATTTGACTTTATAAAGAATTGCTTTCTATGAAAATTGTTATGTCTTACAAGTGAATTACCCCTAACACATACACTTCTCTCTCTTTTTTATATTGAGGATGTCATGTTCTAAGTTTTTTAAATGGCAGACAATTATCCTTTTAAATGTATCTATGTATACATCCATTTAAGATATACAAGGCTAACTATTTTTAAATAAACCCTAAAATTATTTCAACTCTTTCATTTATTTATTTTTATCTATAGAATAATAAAATAGTACATGAAGGGTTTTTTTTGGTAACACATATAACAATACATAAATAATGCTTATCTCCAGACTTTAAGTCAACAAACCTGTGCATAAAAAGCGAAGTAGTCTAATCAGTAAAAATGCAAATTGGTGATCTTCGAGGGGGAAGAAAGGAAGAAGAATGGCCCTCTTTCCGCTGGGGTCACTTTTAGCAGGCAGTAAGAAACACCCTCACATTAGGGCACCTCAGGACATGATCATCCTTCTGGAACTGACTTTATTCAGTACATTCCTGTTCCTTTGGTCCATGTCGCCAAGCATTGCTTTACTCGACATCGTTAAGGCCTCAGTCAGAGGTGATCCCGTTATTATATTTTTATCATCTGTAGATAAAATGTCAAGCATTAGTGATGTAATAGAAGCAAATGATATCTATGTTTGAACATGACTTAAAAAAAAAAAAAGGAAAACCTCTTACCTAACTAAGCCTAGGTATATGTACTCTTCTAAACTGATTCTATTTTAAAGTATTTTTTCTTTTTAAAATTAATTATTCTTATTGAAATACTTATAAACCAATTAACCAGGGAACTGCGTGTCAGTAATGCCTTGAGGAATATTACTTATTGGGGTGACTGAGGCTTGGAGTTGTGATTGAATATGAGTCTATCAGCCCCCACCCCCAAGAGAGGGGTGAAGGCTGCCTCTCTCTCGGGTAGCCCCTTGAGGTTAGCTTAGAGCAGTGCTTCTGCTTTGGAAGAAGCTGTCAGCCCTCTGGGCTACAGGAATATGCTGTTTTTAATAAGAACCCTGCACAAGACAGTAGCTCTGATTTGGAGTCTATTTTCTCCCCTCTACCATTCTTGAAATGGAACCGATCACAAGGTGATTGAATACTTAATGCCAAACTACTTCTGAGCATTAGAAATCACCGAGAACTTCAAATCCAGTTGTTAAACTTTCGAGAGAGAGAAAATGGTTTGATTCCAATGCTTTTGGAGTCTGCCCACTTTGGCTCTGCAAACATCATTCGGTTGCAACAATGGAAGCGTGAGAATCACGTGGGGTGGTATCGGAGTGTCCGCCCTTTGGCTTCACGATAGTCAACCCTGCTATGCAGTGTGAGTTTTTTCTCTAGAACAAAGTTTAAAACTTGTATGGAGTCAGCCTTTAAATATTAATGTGCCAGCTCTGAAAAAGAAATAAGGTGCAGATTGAAAAAAAAAAAAATAGAGGCTTTTTGGTGAAGTCTATAAGTGCATTCAGTTTGGAGGTCACGGTCTATGACTTTCACTTTCAGAACTCACTGGTGGTGACTAAGACAAAGAAACTAACATTGCTCCTGCTTCTGCCATGCTGCTATTCTCTCTGCCATCCACCAGTTAACCACTGAACAATTTTACCTTTTTAAAACCTCTGTCATTTAACGAAATCTGTCTGAAAGTTATAAGTACACCTGCTCATTGAGTTACCTTAAGAGCACTACCCTAAATTCAGTTGCTCATCACCTTTAACAAACCCTTTTCTATCTCACAGTACTTACATGACCCGTGCTGTGGATATAGGTGACTACTATGTTCTACCATACCCTGCACCACATTTGAGTTAAAGCATGTAACACATTGGTAACACATTGTACGTATAAGTACATGCCTTGTACTTATTCAAGTCAGAAATAGGAGAACTGCGTGGGTGCGGAGGAGGTCAGCAAAAGTGTTCATTGTATCCCCAAGACTATGTGACTCCTCAACATGAAGTTGATGAAGAGATTAAGAAGAGCTTCTGCCCTGGCCGGTTTGGCTCGGTGGTTGGAGCATCGGTCCATGGACCAATGAGTTGCGAGTTCGATTCTGGTCAAGGGCGCGTGCCTGGGTTGCAGTTCGTCCTCGGCCCTGGTTGGGTCGTGCAGGAGGCAACCAGTTGATGTGGCTCTATCACATCGATGCTTCTCTCTGTCTGTCTCTCTCCCTCCCTCCCACTCTGTCTGATGATAAGTAGAAAAATATCCTTGGGTGAGGAATAAAAAAACAAAATTAAAGAAGAGGTTCTCATTTACTTAAAGCAGTCATAGTTGGGAGGGGGGCAGGCGGAGACATCAGAAGCAGAGCGCAAGCAATGGAGAATTGTGCCATTCGGCGTGGCCAGAGAGCCTAGCGAGTCCTAAGAAACTGCAAGTTGCACAGTGAAAGATGACAGGAGTTCCGGGGACCGAAAACCCTAACTCTGAGTAACCAAGATGGGGAGCAGAACCACTGAAAATGCAAACACGCCGACTGCTACGAAAACATCATCCCTAGGGGACTGACTGCAAGCCCCAAATCCAGAAATAGACTTCAGCTAAACATGTACAGCTCAGAATTGAAATAACAAAGCTTTGTTTGTTTGTCAGATTTGGTAACTGAGGTAGAATGTGGGCATATATTGTTTATATTTTTAAAAAAGAAAGAAAGGTGTTCGTGTCTGCAAGTGTATGAGAAATAAGAACAAGTGGGAAATGATACTTGGGTCACACTCCTTACTGTTCAGTAAGCCAGACAAACGATGATCTGTGGTCACTGAGAACCCAATTCTCGTTTTTTATTTGTAGCCCTGAATTCTTTTATGACTATTTTTCAGTGGTTAAAGTTTTTAGTAGTAATGTGCATGTGTGGAAAGTACCTTCTTTCTTAAAAGGTATGTGTGAATTGCCAAGTAGAAACGGAAATATAAATATACACTAAACACTGTATATATTGTATCATTACTTGCATTACTTTTTTTATGGGAAGGGAGGGGAATGGGAGGGGTTGGCTAAGTTAGATAAACTATTCCTAAATCCAGAAGTCTCAAAGCAGTAATCATGTGTTCATCCCTGCACACGTTTCTGAAGTAAAAATTGAACGCGGTTGATAGAATTGATGTTTCCGCGAACCCCAGTTGTGTGTGTAACGGTTGGCTACTATATGCTTTATCTAAGGGTTGACTCTTGACCATAACAGCAGTGGAGTTACAGTGAAGAGAGATGGGCAGCTTTTGTTGTCTACAAACTACGTTGCCTTAAGAGGCATTGAGACCAGTAGAGGAAAAAAGAGAAATTACACTGATTCGATGGATACACTGCTGAGAGCTTTGTATTCTGTTTCTGCCACAGATGTTATACCACCATTCAATTCACACACTCAGGCCCTGGGAGTCAGGTCCGCCTGACACATAGTTTGGCTAAAGTGAATCTACTGTATTAGTTTTTGTGAACATGATTAAGCTCTATGGATTCAAGTCAAGTAGTCAAAGGCAAACAGACCCTAAGGTAAGAGACAAAAGGAGGAGAAGCCTGGCAGTGATCAAATTGAATCGCGTAGGAAAGCAAGCTGCCATATGACATGATCTGAGCCACAAAACAACACAAGGTCCAAGATCTGCCAGTTGTTGTCATTGTTGTTGTTGTTGTTTTAATCTGCTAACAGGCAACATTTTTAAAAGCCTTTTAAGGAGACTGTCCATCACAAAGGCATAATTTTAATCAGAATTCTTACAACGTTTCCCAGATTCCTAAAGGCAATCAGCTCCACTCAAATGAGTAACTCAGATAAATCACCATTAATTAGCTAATATAAGCCAGCAGGTGGTTTTGAGCCCAGAGACATTCCCTGGTTGTTTAAATTATGTATACCACGCCACACTAAAGGAGTAAGGAGAAAGCAGTACAGAGACAAATCTATTGAAAAAAAAAATCTGTTGAGGGATAATATTCAACTAAATTCTCCTGCAACTCCCAAACCTGACCCAGAGGAATACAAGGCAGCTTTGACCCCCTGAATCAAAAAATACCATTCACCAACATCCAGCTCCTATTTCAACGTTGATTATGCATGCATTGTACAAAGTGTGCATTGGAAGCTTACTTGAATATATTTGTTCTAGAAAGATTACCAATTACTAAAGAATAGGACAGGAAGAATTGTTTTTCATGAATAATTTGTGACACAGAATCTTTTTCACAATCTCTATGCCCTTGTGTTCTCTCATTGACCTACTGCAATCTGTGTAATTGGGGGTTATTTCGTAGACTATAAAAGAGATAACGGCACCACGTAGCTGCCAACCATAGGAGAATGTATTTGTGATTAAATGGTGCAGAAGATGGTTAGTTTATATTGAAAATCAACTCATTCATATGGAGGCAGCTTTTCTTAATCCTGTTAGAGATCTATCCCTTTACTCTCATGAACATCTCCCTGAAGAGTTAAAATTCTGATAGTCTACCCACAATACTTTTTGGCCAAAACCATGTTAGACTCCAGATACCTCATTTGGTTTTGTTTTGCTAATGGTACCTTATAGTATGTATCATTTTATTTATTTTTTATTAATTTATTTTTGTTACAGATGTTTCTCCTTTTTCCCCCATTGACTCCCTCCTCCCCCTCCCTCCCTGCCCCATCCCCAGTTTTGTTGTCCATGTCCATTGATTATGTGTACATGCGTACAAGTTCTGTGGTTCATCACTCCCCTCCCCCACACCGTCTTCTGGCAATTGTCAGTCTGTACCCTACTTCCACGTCTCTGGGACTGCCCTGTTCCTCAGACTGTTCTGTTCATTATATTCCAGAAATAAGTGAGATCATATTATATTTGTCTTTCTCTGCTTGGCTTGTTTCACTTAGGATAATAGTTTCCAGGTCCTCCCATGTCGTCGCAAAGGATAAGAGATCTTTCTTACAGCTGCATAGTACTCCATTGTGTATATGTACCACAGCTTTTCTATCCATTCGTCTACTGATGGACACTTGGGCTGTTTCCAGATCTTAGCTATTGTAAATAGTGCTGCTATTTTAAACATCACAGATGTGATATCTACTTAATGTGAGTTCTAAAACATGAGCATAATAAAATAAGTAGACATCTGAAGCTGACTAAAGACTTTGCTGAAGAAATTCATTGGGTCTGATTCTGTTTAAACAAGAGAACTGAATTTCAGTAAACTAGAATATGTAGAGTCAGGAGACATGCATTCGTTTTAAGAAAACCAAAAGTGTATTTTTTTTAACTTTATTTTTATTGTTGACACTATTACAGATGTCCCCACTTTCCCCCTTTGCCCACCTCCGCCCAGACCCCACCCACTTTCCTCTGGCCACCACCACACTGTTATCTGTGTCTGTGGGTTATGCATATATGTTCTTTGGCCAAAAGTCTTTTGAAATTGAAGCCTCCAGAGATCAACTAGTTTCTGGAATAGGCTAGACTTGGTTCTGGGTCATTCTTTGAGCTCCATTTGGAGCTGTGATGCAGAACCTTAAATGTATATTTTCATCACGTCAGGAAAGGGGCAGAAACCAGACCAACCTACAGAATCGGGGAAAGGAGAGACCATTCCCTCCCGTGTTTCTCTAAACACACACTTCCACCTCATCGGGTGGGAGGGAGGACCCACTTCCCTCCCCCACCCACATATCGAAATTACCTGAAAGTAGTACTCTTGTTTAAACTCAAATTACATGGAATATACTTTAGACCGTTATATCACTATGTTGCATATTTGCAGCAGGATCAAACTAACCAAAAAATCACAACTACTTGAATTTCCTGAAGCTAGGTTCACCATCAAACCGCGTCATTTCTTCACAAATGCAAATCTCTAACATCCTAAGTTTAAACCATGTGGAACACCGGCACCAAGTGTATTTGGAACGTGGGACATGTTTAATGTCTCTAATCCTCCTTACAACGCCCCATCCTCTTCTGAGCCCAGGAACAAGCCTGCGCGGTGCTGCAGCCCCCAACGGGCCCAGAAGCCAACGCTGACTTGTTGCTTGCTTCGTGCAACCATGTTCTTCAATACCTTTTGGTTTTTTTTTAAGTTTGTAATAATGCTGTGACTACTGCTGTTCTCAAATATTTTATTTATAAAATCTATCCTCCCCTAGGGCTGGTACGGAGGAGCTACACGCTGAAGGCTAGCATGCGCGTGTAAACTCCGCACCCTGGGAGACCCAGCCTCCCGCACCTCAGCCGTGGGCCGGGAGTGAGAGCACACACGCTGTGCTTCCCACCTGCCGCGCAGACAGCCAGGCATCCCTTTGCACACAGGTTCCCCGCTGTGACAGTCTTTGCACAGAAAGAGAAATACCTAGTGAGGTAACACTGCCCCTTCTTTCAGTGTGAGTGCTGGAGGCCAGCACGACAGGCAGAAGAAACTAACTGTTTTCCAAAACCCCTCAACATCTGTACATCGGAATAGTCAACCCGATACAATATATTTCAGAACACCGAGTAGTCTTTGCACACTCCACACTCCCGATACTGACCACGCTGCTCCAGACACCACGGAAGACATCGGGACAGTGTGAGTCCGGGGAGGGTGGGCAGAGAGCCTGCGCTTCCAAGCAGAAGACCTGGGGTTTCCCCAGGTGCAAGGACTGTTTTGTTCTTGCAGGGACGGCTGAGGCAGCCTTCCGCCTGTGGAGTAGTAAGCATGACTATAGTTAATAGCTAAGCTGCAGTCCAGAGCTCAGACATTTGCTAAACTCTGTTTAATCGCTAAACTTTATTTATTTATTTATTTATTTATTTATTTATTTATTTAAATTTTTTTGCATTAAACAATTTCTTTATTTTTATTTTTTAAATTATTTTTATTAATTTGTTTTTGTTACAGATGTTTCTCCTTTTTCCCCCACTGACACCCTCTTCCCCATGCCCCCCCTCCCGCCCTATCTCCAGCTTTGTTGTCTATGTCCATTGGTTATGCATACGTGCATATAAGTTCTGTGGTTTATCTCTTCCCCTTCAACACCCCCTCTTCTGAGGTTTGTTGGTCTGTACCCCACCTCTATGTCTCTGGATCAGTTTTGTTCATTGGTTTGTTTAGTTCATTATATTCCACAAATAAGAGATCATGTGATATTTGTCTTTCTCTGCTTGGCTTGTTTCACTTAGCATAATACTCTCCAGGTCCCTCCATGTCATTTCAAAGGATAAGAGATCTTTCTTTCTTACAGCTGCATAGTATTCCATTGTGTACATGTACCACAGCTTTTTTATCCACTCATTTACTGATGGACTCTTGGGCTGTTTCCAGATCTTAGCTATTGTAAATAGTGCTGCTATGAACATAGGGGTACATATATTCTTTCTGATTGGTGTTTCAGGCTTCTTAGGGTATATTCCTAGAAGTGGGATCACTGGGTCAAATGGCAGTTCAATTTTTAACTTTTTGAGGTAACACCATAGTGTTTTCCACAGTGGCTGCTCCAGTCTGCATTCCCACCAGCAGTGTACTAGAGTCCCCTTTTCTCCACACCCTCGCCAACACTTGTTGTTTGATGATTTGTTGATGGCGGCCATTCTGACAGGTGTGAAGTGATACCTCATAGTGTTGTAATTTGCATCTTTCTGATGATTAGTGACATTTAGCATTTTATCATATGTCTCTTAGCCATTTGTATGTCCTGTTTGGAGAAGTGTCTATTTAGGTCCTCTGCCCATTTTTTAATTGGGTTCTTTGTCTTCCTTTTGTTGAGTTGTATGAGTACTCTATATATTTTGTAAATTAATCCCTTATCTGATGCATCATTGGCAATTATGGTCTCCCATATAGTGGGTTCCCTTTCCATTTTGATGATTGTATCTTTTGCTGTACAGAAGTTTTTAGTTTGATGTAGTCCCATGTGTTCATTTTTTCCTTTGTTTCTCTTGCCTTAGGTGTTGTAACAGTGAAAATTCTGCTGCGTATGATGTCTGAAATTTTGTTGCCTACATTTTCTTCTAGAATTTTTATGGATTCACAAGTTACATTTAAGTCTTTTATCCATTTTGAGTTTGTTCTTGTGTATGGTGTAAGTTGGTGGTCTAGCTTCATTTTTTTGCAAGTAGCTGTCCAATTTTCCCAACACCATTTATTGAAGAGACTGTCTTGACTCCACTGTATGCTCTTGCCACCTTTGTCCAATATTAATTGAGTATATTGTTTTGTGTCAATTTCTGGGGTCTGTGTTCTGTTCCATTGATCTATCTGCCTGTTCTTGTGCCAGTACCAGGCTGTTTTGATTACAGTGGCTTTGTAGTATAACCTGATATCTGGTAATGTGATCCCTCCTACTTTGTTCTTTTTTTTTTCAAGATTACTGTGGCTATTCGGGGTCTTTTTTGGTTCCATATAAACTTTTGGAGTGTTTGTTCTAGTTCTATGAAACCATATGATCATATCAATAGATGCTGAAAAAGCATTTGACAAAATCCAGCACCCATTTCTGATAAAAATGCTCAGCAATGTGGGAATAGAGGGATCATATCTCAACATAATGAAAGCCATATATGAAAAACCTACAGCCAACATCATACTCAATGCTCAAAAACTAAAAGCATTCCCCTTAAGAATGGGAACAAGACAGGGATGCCCACTTTCACCACTCTTATTCAACATAGTACTGGAAGTCTTAGCCACAGCAATTAGACATGAAGAAAAAATAAAAGGGATCCAAATTGGAAAGGAGGAAGTGAAACTGTCATTATTTGCAATTGACATGATATTACACATAGAAAACCCTAAAGACTCCATCAAAAATCTACCAGAGTTAATAAATGAATTGGCAAAGTAGCAGGATACAAAATTAATGTCAAGAAATCAACAGCATTCTTATACACCAATGATGAACCCACAGAAAGAGAAACTAAAAAACAATCCCATTTATCATCGCAGCAAAAAGAATTAAGATATCTAGGAATAAACTTAACCAAAGAAGTAAAGGACCTCTTCACAGAAAACTACAGGTCATTGAAAAAAGAAATAGAGGAAGATATAAAAAAGTGGAAGCACATACCTTGTTCATGGATTGGATGAATTAACATCATTAAAATGTCCATGCTACCCAAAGCAATCTATAGATTCAATGCAATCCCCATCAAAATACCAATGACATATTTCACAGATCTTTATTGATTTTAGAGAGAGAGGAAGGGAGAGGGAGAGAAAGATGGAAACATTGATGAGAGAACATCCACTGGCTGCCTCCTGCATGTCCCCCACTGGGGATTTGGCCCACGACCTGGGCATGTGCCCTGACCGGCATCGAACCAGTGACCTCTTGGTGCATGGGTCGACACTCAACCACTGAGCCACACTGGCTGGACTAAACTCTATTTAAAATAGAAAGGAAGAGGGAGCCTTCATTTCCTTTCTCTCTATTGCCCAGCCAAGCTCTGCTGCTAAGCGAACAGAGAACACCGCTGTGACTAACCCTCTGACGTGTCTCCCTCTGCACCCTGCCTCCTCCGGGGCCAGTCCCAGCTCCTCCACCAGGGGTTCTCTACCCACCCGCCACCCTTTCCTGCTCCCAGTCAGTTTCCGGGAGCCTATTGTTCTTGCCAACACATTTCTTCTCCTTTCTCTCACTTGATTCAGAGTGCCCTCTGCCCTTTTCCTTCGGGCTCTTGCCCACTCCTGCCTTACCCGCCAGTCCACCAACTTCTACCACTGCCTTCCTCAGAGCCTTTGTCCCTTATCCCCATTGTGAATATGGTACACCTGTCATCAAAATTGGAGATAGTCCAGCACCCACACCAGGCCTCTGGGTGTTGATGTTCAACATTTATTTGCTCTCTGAATCTGGGTAAGTGGGCTATTGATGAAGAATGACCAGGAATCTATTTCCACCTTCCCCTTAATTCTTCAGATTTTCACCCCTGGAATATGACAGCATGGGGGGACCACTCCCTCTCTCCTCCTCTAACACATACTCATACATCCCTACAGGGGTAGCCCTATCGGCTACTTGCCATTTATTCGTCAACCTTTACTTGAGAACAGACGTTTTCTCGGCCAGGGAAATATAAGATGAATAAAACAGTCGTCAAAGAGCCTCCTGTACAGACAAATAAGCAGGTGATCACATACTGCGCCAGGTGGTGAGAGAGGCAGGCATGTCACCTGTGGGGGCACACAGAGGCTGCCACTCATCCTGCGTGACAGAGTGACTTACGGTGTCTCCACACTGCTGAGCGATCAGTACACGCTGCGCCCTTCGTGGGGTGAGAACGCACACGACAAGACAGCCTGGGAAGTGTGCAGGCGTTTCCCAGACAGATCTCCTTTTATCCTGGAGAAAGCTGTATTTGAGGATCCTCTTAGCTCTGTCTCGCCTATTCACTCTTCATCTCTCTCCTCTGTCTCCCTTTCCTTCTCTCTCTCTCTCCAAACACACCTCTCTGCATGGGAGACATCTAACAAAAACCTTCTTTCAGAGTGAGACTAACTAACCACCAGATGCATTGGGATATTGTCTGTACAGACCAAATGCATCTCAGAGACATCAGTTCTCATTCCTTTCCCTCCCGCCCCCAAAGGCATTCCAGCAATACTCTTCCCTGTCGATACGTGAGCCACTCTCCATAAGTCCGGGTGACTTAGGTTTGTGGGCATTTGCTCCCCATGTCCCTGTTCGGGGTTCTCTCTGTTCCTCTGAGTAACTGCTCCGTGTAGGGAGTCTCCCCAGCCGTGTCTGTGGTTATTTCCATTCAGTCCATCCCAGATGCAAAGGGATCCGCCCTCTACTGGTGCTGCAACCCGGTGACCATGCCGCCCTCCCCGGCGACGGGACATCGTAGATGAAACGCTGTCACTTTAAACTGCTACATGAGTTTTGGGTTTTCAAAAGCTGAGTAAGCAGAATGCCCAGCAGAAGGAAATCAACGCCATCTATGATAATGCTCAAACTAGATGCATTCACCCCCAGAAGCAACACTTGGAGGACACTGACGTGCTGAAGACACGACTGGTATTAGACTGAATATTTCCCTGGGTGTCTTGTATTCAGTGCTTTGTTGTCTTTAGGACACGAGAGAGAAGAAGTAACCTAGAGAAAGCAGTCTGGCTGTGTGGTTTGCTCTCTTTCAAACTCTGTAAGCACCTGCCTCTAATTCAACCTGACACAGCTAATTCTGGCATTAGGGTTGGAAATGAAAATCAATATCTGTTTTGAGCTTGGCAACAGAGTGACTGTACCTTGGGTCGAGCATGGCCAGGCACTTATTTTCAGTGATCTGTGAGGTCAGAGAAATTTTCCAACTTAGAACATTGTAAACACATATTCAAATGAAATCTGATTGTCTTGATAGAATTAACTATGTCGCATTCCCCCACCCTCGTAAGGCCTGTTATGCTTCCCAAGGTTGCTTGTATGTTTTTTAAAAAACCCCTGCTACTGAGAACATTTTCCATGTGGGATTTAGAGACTTGCCCGGCCTCGCCTGCTAGGACAAAGGTCTTTGACTAATGTCGGTGAAGAGTAAAAGGCTCAGGCCTGAGGACTGATTTCTCTCATGATGTCAGGCTGAGAAGTTAGCTAATGCTGCTGCGGAAAAAACAAAAACAGGCAAACAAAAAACCCCTAACTGAGAGATTTCTTTTGCATTGGGTTTTTCGCTATCTTTCTTGGTTTTCTATTTCCATTCAATGTCTTCTGAAAAGAAAAGTATATTCCAAGATGTTTTATATACGTAGGCTAGTCTAATCTAACCTTTATGTCAGTCTAGTACTCAGATCAACTATTTTGTTTTAAAAGAGGAAGTAAGAGGAAAGGAAAGGAAAAGGGAGGGAGTGAGAAAGGAAAGAAGGGAGGGAGGGAGAAAGGTTAGTTTGCACTGATATGTGTAAACAAAATTTTTTTTCAGTGTTTTGAAGTAGTTCTTTAATTTCTAATTATTAGATTTATTTACTATACAAACTGATTTCTGTACTGTCCCAGCTACAACAAAGGCAAGATTTCTTTCCTCGCAGAAAGGGGAAAGAATAAGAATCCTACATGCCCCCTGTAGAGTTCCTTAATAACCCCAGCAATACTGTCTCGTGCGGTTCCCAAAGTGCCCCAAGTCAATTCTTGAGGTTGGGCTGCAGCAGACACTAGTGTCACAGAGTATGCACCTGGTCACTTCCTGGAGTTCAGACTTTGACCAGCCAAGAGCAACGTGGCCAGTTATATCCTTCAGCACATGCCCCCACCCCCAGAACCCTCACGGGGCTTCCTAACCCCAGAAGGAGAGGTAGATTGACTCAATAGCCCTTGTTTCTTGACATTTTCCAAAACAAACATGAGACACAATGTTTTTTTCACTAGGAAAATAGGAAGCACAGGCTGGATGCTTCCTATTACATCAGTGAACCCTGATGCAGTCTATGGACTTTGGGTGATAAACAGAGTTTGGAAAAGACAGAAGTGGGTAATTAGACTCCATGATGTGGGGGTTCATTCAGCAAATAGAACAGTGATGAAAAGCGCCCCCTCTGGGATCAGCCCACCCAGGTTTGAATCATGGCCCCACCATTTACCAGCTGCATCGCTTAAACTCTTTGGCCCTCTACCTATTCACCCGTAACCAGGGGATCATAATTTTATCCAAATAAATTAAATGAGATGATGCATGTGAACCCACTAGGTTCCAGAGTGCTAACTACCATTGTTACAGGGGTCCCTGGGCTGAAGGAACTTGCCATCTAGCACCATCTGGTAAATTTTAAAATCGAGGTATATGGTGCCATGAAGAAAAAGGAGAATCACCTAATTTGGGGAGAACTTCACAGAGGAGATGCTTTTGAATTGTGTTGAAAGTTAGTTAGGAATTCACTTGTTAGCCAGAGGAAAGGGTGATCCAAGAGTGAACCCTGATGTAATCTAGGGACTTTGGGTGATAATGATGTGGCAATGTAGCTTCATTTATGCGTGAATATATGTTCTTTTATCCTTTTATATATGCATGGAATGTTTCTGAAAGAATACCCAAGAAACAATAGCAGTGATTGCCTCTAGGGAGGGGATGCACGGAGCTGGAGATCAAGGGTTTTGGAGAGAATTTTCACTGTTCAACTTTCAAAAAAAGAAAGACCATGTGAATGTGCCATTTATTTAAAAAATAACTTTTAAAGTAAAGCATATGATATGCAGGGAATAATTACAGAATTCTTAGCGCTAGTCCATTGGGCTGCTATAACAAAAATACCATAGATAGGGTGGCTTACAAACAGCTGGAAGTATTTCTCACCGTCCTGGAGGCTGGAAAGTCTAAGATCAAGGTGCTGGCAGGTTCAGTGTCTGGCGAAGAGGCCACTTGCTGAGTTCACACACAGCTGTTCTTTCACTGTGTTCTCATGTGGTGGATGGGGCAGACAGTTTTATGGGGCCTTATTGGTAAGGTCACTAATCCCACTTACAAGGGCTTCACCTCATGGCCTAATCACCAAACGCCTCGCGTCTAAATAGAATCCATCACACTGGGTGTGATGATTTAACATGCGAATTTGGGGAAGATCCAAACATTCAGTCGAGAACAAGGCCTATTATTTTTTCTCTCTTTCACAAAGGATTTTATACAATTCTTCCTCTATAATGTCAACACAAACAGACTATTCTGTTCATGTACTTCCTGAAATGTAACCCTCTTTACTATACGTAGTTTATACTGTATTTTATAGTTTAGGAAGAGTGGCCGCATGGAGGCCTCTTTAATATCATTCCAAATACGTTGTTTGTATATCATCTTAATGAAAAGTATTACTCAACCCTGAGCAAGATAACAGGCAGCAAAAAGAGAAGAGTAATTATGTGACAATATTTAAATAAAAAAACGGGTCAGCCCAAGTAAGATATAACTGAGATATAACTGCAGAGACTGTATCAGAGAAAGATTTTAACAGATGGCTTAGGTGTGTAGATATAAGGGACTTGATTCAAGTTGATGAGTAATTTACCTGACTTTCCCAGCATGTGTGATTAGACGCGGTATGAAGCTGGAGCAAACCACAACTGTAGACGGTTCGGGTTTTTTATTCCCAGCTTTTTAAGTCAGATAAAAACAGCGAGATTGATGGCTGCATATTGTTATGTATTTTTATATTGATAGTATATGTATTTTAATATATTTATATCTACATATTTATATTATTTATATATTAAATATTTATACATTTTATATATATAAATTTGATATTGCCTTATCACTGAAAAGCCTATTTTTATTCAACTTAATTCATTCACATAGGATTAGCCAGAAAAATAGTCTTTTTCCGGTAACTTTTATCATCTGAATATGCATCGTTATCATTTTAATATCTTCCCATTATTAAAGCATGATTTATGTAGGTCCTTCCACGTAAAATATGTCTGGTTTTAAGACATAGCACCTTTTTCCCCTCAGCCACAGTGCAGTGGAGCCAAGCAGGTCAACTAGAAGGGAGACGATTTGCGTAGTGAGGGTCACCGTCCTCCCAGCTCTGCTGCTTCCCCCTTCCCCCCTCTGTGCCCGTGTGCACCCCAGCTGCAGAACTGAAACGGGGGAAGGGGCCTGACGCCCTCTCTGCTCTTTAAGACAACTGAATTTATAAAAACTAAGATCATTTGTGTAGCTAAAACCGTCCTTTATAAAGACGGGAAGGAAAAATTAAATAAATATTTATTTAAACTTAACTGTTTTAAATTATTTGAAGCAATTGTACATTAAAAAAATCTCATTTCTTCTCTGAAGCACTGCAGAAATTGTGACTAAAAATTTAAGTTTTTTTTCTACTTTACTTGCAAGATGAGAAAATAATATATTCAGGAGGAAAACTAGATCTTAAGAACTGAGTTTTTCTTATATACTCATTAAAGAGTTGTCCAGAGATCTTCCAGGAGAATTTTTTTTTTTAAATTATCTGGCATTTCAAACCAATAGCTTTGTCTTAATTATACATCTTTTGTGCACTCACCTAAAATCTTAAGGGTAAACATATTCATTCTTTCTTTTTCAATAGACATTTATTGGTCATATGTGCCAAGCAATATTTTATGATGTCAAA
The DNA here is from genome assembly GCA_030848825.1 of Tadarida brasiliensis. Classification (NCBI taxonomy): domain Eukaryota; kingdom Metazoa; phylum Chordata; class Mammalia; order Chiroptera; family Molossidae; genus Tadarida; species Tadarida brasiliensis. The sequence goes on along the minus strand of CM061259.1, from coordinate 18,581,385 downwards.
TTTTTAAAGTAAGTCATAAGCTACAAACCATGTTCACTCAGAAAACATTAAGTATGCACTCTCTCTAAGGCATCATGCAAGCTACTGTGGGTACAGGGACGAGTATATTACTTCTCAAAAGAGAAAAGACTATAATCTGAAGACTACAAATGGTGATTATATACTTAAGTTCAAACTATAAAAAGGTTTTCAAAAATTATCTATAAGTTAAAATATATGCACAGCTGTGTAATGTGTACATGTGGAGGATACAGAGTCTAACACAGAGATTCTCTGCTTTTCAGACGTGTGACCAACCAATCAGGGTATCAAAGAATCTGAGTCCTACCATGGAAAACCCAGGAGTCTTATTGTTCCTGAGACAAGCACATACATGCATTTTTATGTGTTCTGTTAATGTCTTAGTGTTTTTTCTGAAACCCTGTGCTCCTTACTAGACTATCCCACATTAATTGCTTTAAGAAATTGTACATAAAACTCTCATTTTTTTCTCTGAAGACCAGGGATGAATCCAAAGAATTACGCCATGATTGGAGATTGAGCTCCCCACCGCCCCCCTCCGCCATCTAATTTGAACACTGCTACAAACTGTACCCTAGAACCTATCCCACAAACGTTTTTCACTTGCTGGGTGCTGAATGAATGAATGAATAGTGGTTACCAGTTGAGAGACACAGTGCGCATTCAACATATTCTATACCCACTGCTGGAAAAGCAGTTTAAAATCTGCATCATTCTGAGAGTGGAGTAGCATGAATCTCTGCCTCTTTCATTAGTATACCAGTGAAATAAAAAATATGTTTAATCAAAAGAGTGTTGGCTGAGCAATCGGTTTGCTGCTTGGCTGCCTCAAAACACATGTCGTAATGGCCCAGGCCTGGTCTAAGTAGCATTTCAGGAGTCAAATGATTTTTATTTCTCATTGTCCTCACCTTCTCTACGAGAATGACTGATAGTCTTTCCTTGTGATATCTTGGCTTTTAAGAGTGTTGTTTTATCTATTTTTTATGACCAACCTTATACTTGTTAAGTGTAATTTTTGCTTTATGTAGAATATAAAAAAAATCTGTGATATGGTGCCCCGTGAATTAACAAGAATGGTTGGACGAAAGACAAGAAATCGTTTAAAAACGAATGCTCGCATTAAATACCTTGGATAGGTAGGCCTTCTGGGAATTTTTCTTTAGTGCAACAAAAGTGCACCATTTCTGTTTTCAGAAATAGTTTCTTTCAGACACTGAGCTCATTCAAAGTCATATTACATAAGTAAGGGCTTAGTTTGGACATTACTATTTTACATCTTAGAGTCTTACTAAATCCTTTTTTGATCAATTTGATATTGAAGGGATCTATATTGATTTCTGCTACACTTGTTTGTGGTATTTATTTTGATATACCGAAGATTAAAAGCCAAATTAACAAGTGTAATCAATTTTCTTAGTGATCAAGAAAAGTCCTCTAGTACCCTTACACACATTCATCTAGGGATAAAAAACTTAAGTGAAGATGTTGTAATAAATGGATCAATCTATTCAATCACTTGGCATAAAAACATTAGCCCTGGGAAAGCGCTTTCCTCTAAGAGCTTTAGCTACCGGGTTTCACTTGCATTGCACCAAATGATTTGCATTTTTAGAGAAATTTCATGTCTGCAGTGAGCTCCAGTGAAAACATGAATAAATTGCTTTTCTTTCCCTCTTTTTCTGACTTTATGAAGCTGAATCCATTAGGAGCTGAGTCAAAGTATAATGAAATACAGGCAGCAACAACTCACATGATGTAAACCCTGGATTAGGATTAGTCCAAGCTCAGTCCTCCTGGCCTACGTGTCGGACTAGTGGTCTGCAGGGAGATCCCTGGGGCACGTGGCAATGTTTTTAACTGCTGCATGAGAAGCAGTCTCTAGAAGAAAAGAAATTAAATAGACAAATAACGATTAAGAACTAAACAGTCTTTCCACAGCGGTTCTCTACAAAGTCAGATAAATCAACCTCCCCATGCCCAACACAATGCAGTTGCCTAGGAGCCTTTCTTGCTCCTTCCCTTCCTCCTGAATACACTGCCTTAAGAATGCATGTAGAAGTTACGAGCATGGACGACAAATGCCATATGATATCACTTGTTTGTGGAATCTGATGAACAAAATAAACTAACAAAATAGAAACCGAATCATAGATACCTAGAACAGACTGACAGCTGTCAGAGGGGAGGGGGGTTGGGGACTGGGTGAAAAAGGTGAAGGGATGAAGAAGAAGAAAAAACACAGATGTAGACAACAGTATGATGATTGCCAGAGGGGAAGGGGTTGGGGGAGGTGGAAGAGGGCAAAGGGGATGGATGGTGCCCTTAAGAGTCTTGACTTGGAGTGGTGAGCGCAGTGTGCCGATGATGTGTTACAGAGTTGTGCACTTGGAACCTGTATGGTTTCATTGACCAGTGTCACCTCAACAGATTCAATAAAAAAATTTAAAAAGACAAAAAAGGAGCATGGGCTTTGCATCTAATCCAACCTGGTTTTTGAATCTCCACTGAGACAGTATGGATGTGTGATATGGAGCAAGCTAATCTCTCCAACCTTTTGGTTTCCTTTTCTGTACAACAGAAATCATAATACCTGGAGCATAGAGTGATTGAGAGGTTTTTTAAAAAGGCCTAATTACACTCCCTAGTACAAAATACATTCTCAAGCCATGGAAACAAAGTTAATTTCTACTTATGATCTGAATGTTGCAGCTGAACAAAAGACAAGCAGCTATTACTTGATCTTTTACAGAGCGTGCCATTCTACTCCTACGTTAATAGTATAAATAAGAGTAAGCTTATTTAAAACAAAGAGTCTCAAACTTTAATGAGCAATGAATCAATCACCTTGGGATCCTTTTAAAATGCAGGTTCTAACTTACTAGGTCTGCATTTCTAACAAGCTCCTGGTAATACTGGTGTGAGAATTGTTTTGGTTTTTCAAGGGAGATATATTTCTAGGAACTAGAAATTACTAGAAACTCTGCTGCTGACAGGTCCATATTTATTCATCTTATAATATTTGGACTGGATATTGTATACCTACAGGATCTTTTGTTTGAAAATCTTAGCATACTTTGGAAAATTCATGTTTTGCAAAAATATTAAGTTTGAAATCTCAAGACTAGACTGTTCATTGAAAATATCTCCTCCACAGTCCTTTGTTCTAAAGTCGTCTGTTCATGAAAAGAACATGGAGTTTGTGTGTTTTCCTAACTCTATTATTTTTATAAAGGAACCAGAAAAAATCCAAATCTGTCTACCAGTATTTAGGTTTCTATTACATATATTACACTTCACCTAATTTGGTCAAGGAAAATTAAACTTTGGGAGTGATAATGTGAAATGGTTACTGCTTTTAAGTCGTTAACTCATCCTCAAGCTTCAGTTCAGGGAAATGTATAGGCAAGATAAAATTTCAAATGAATGGTTAAATTAGAGATAGACTTACTCATTTTTAGATTTGAGAAATGTTGATGTTCAAATCTTATTTTTTTTCTTTTTAACCAAAACAGTTAAAACAAAAAATATAAACTAAAATGTAAAAACAAAAGTAATGACCAACATATATCCTTAATGTATCACAGTTTACCTTCAGGTGACATTCGACCATTTAACAGAGTGTAAGAACCTTAAGAAACATACTTCCATTGCTCCCTTCCCAGCCTTTGAAATATTGTGTCATATATTATAATTTTATATATATTATATATCCCATATTATATTAGCACTATTTTGTTTAAACAGGCAAATGTCACTTGAAGAAATTTAATAATTAAAAACTTTTTATATATTTACTCATATACTTACTATTTCTGACTCTCTTCATTCCTTAACATAGATCCAGATTTCCATCTGGTGTCATTTTTCTTTTGCCTGAGGACTTAATCATATAGTACAGTCTGCTGCTGATGAATTGCTTCAGCTTTTTTTTTTTGTCCTAAAAAATCTTTATTTTGCATTCATAATTGAAAGATATTTTTACTGGGTATAGAATTCTAAGTTTGACAGGGTTATTATTTTTTTTTTCTTTTAGTGCTCCAAGTTTTTTGAGCTTGGGGTTTGTTGAACTTCTTAGGTCTGTGGGTTGGTGATATTCATCAATTTAAAAAATTTTTTTCCAGCCATAATTTTAAAAAATAATTTTTCAATTATTCACCCATCATCTTCCAGAACTCCAATAATATATATAGTATACTGCCTGAAGTTGTCCTATAGCTCACTGATGTTCTATTCATTTTTTAAATTATTGATCTTTCTTTGTCTTATTTCAGGTAGTTGTTACTCTGTCCTCAATTTCATTAATGTTTTCTTTCATTACACCTTCATGTCTCTAAACATTCTTTAATGTCTAAAATACAGTTATAATAACTTTTAATGTGTTTGTGCCAAATTCTAATGACTGTGTCAGTTTTGATTTATTTTTCTCCTCATTATGCTTCCTTGCAAGGCTTGTAATCTGAATTAGTTGCCAGACATTTTGAATTTTACCTTATTTTGGTGCTGTGTACTTTTATAATCCAGAAAATATTCTTGAGCTTTGTTCAGAGATACAGTCAAGTTATCTGGAAATAATTTGCTTCTTTCAGGTCTTGCTTTTCTGATCTGTTAGGTGGGGTCAGAGAAAGGTTTGGTCTAGGGGTACTTATTCCACACCTCTTAGTTAAGAACTTTCTGGGTACTCTACCCAATGCCCCATGAATTATGAGGTTTTCCCATTCCGGCTGGTGATAACAAGGAGCATTCTCAGCCTTCTGTGGATACCACATACTGTTCATTCACATTCTTCCGCACTGCTCTTTCCCCAGCCTTGAGTAGTTTCCTCACATATATGCTGTGATCTGTACTTTACTGAATACTTGAGGGTGACCTCTACAGATGTCCGGGATTCTGCATGCAGCTTTCTCCTCTCCAGCACACTGGTTGATAACTCTTGTTGCCTGGTCTCCTCAGCCTCTCAGCTACGTCTCCTCAACAAGGGGAGTTTGCTGGGCTCTCCCTGGGTTCCCCCTCTCTGAGCCACATCCTGAAAACTTCCTCAAGGCAGCAAGCTGGGCAATTATAGGACTCATATTGTTTATTTTCTGTCTCTAGGGATTACTGAATTTTGTTGTCTGATGTTCAATGTCTTCAAAATCATTGTTTCATATATTTTGTTCAAGGACGTGTGGTGGGGGCGTTATTTCAAGAAAGAGGTTAATCTGATTTCTGTTCCTCTATCTTGACTAGAAAAAATGCAGAATTTATAATGTAGTATTAGCAGGAGAAAGAAAAAGAACAGTATGAAGACATCAACATTATATCTTTATCTTAAGAACGCATTTAGCACCTAAATAGATTGATAGACCTAAATCAGATACTCTAATTAAAGTTTAGATTTCCAGAAGAAATTCAGTATAATTCTGTGTCAATGTGGTATGTAATGCCCCACCCCATCTATTTAAGATAATGGTGCTTATGGAGGAAAGAAAAGAACCTGTATTTTTTAGTTAGAATATACTTCTGATCCTTGTATAAATTTTAGTAGGCTTCAAATATTAACAAAACCCTTTGGAAAGGGAATTGTTATATACCAGAACCTGTAACAAGAATACATGACAGTGTTGGACACTTAAAATAATTTACTCAAACTTAAAAGTTGTGTTCTGCCCTAAAAGTTTACATCTTGACTGTTATACTCAACAGCTATAGAATAGCCACATCATAACTTCTACTTGAAAACACAGAACAGATTACCTTTCAACTTGTTAACAAAGAAGAGGAGAGTATTACTGAAAAAAAAAACTCGCATGTTTTCTTGGTAGAGTGAGATTAAGTCTGTAATCTCAGGCTTTGGTTTATAGAATTTTTACAGAACTGTAAGATGAATAACAAACCAATATTACCCCAAAAAAAGGAAAGGAGAAGAGAAACATCAAATTATATACAAGCATCAAATATGTTGACAGCTAAACTGCTCTTCTGTGACTAAATTTCACTTTGTGGTTGTTGTATGCTATTTCACACACACACACACACACACACACACACACACACCCAAGATCCATTGTCCCACCTTGCTCTGTGTTGCAGGACACTGACTGCAGACTACATCTCACAGGTTCACTTGCCTTCTGGCTTCCTGGTTTGGATTTATCCAAAGGGAGTCCCCAGCAGGAGATCAGAGGTTAGGAAGGTGAAGAAGTCTGGGAATGGTTTCTCTGCCCCTGACTGCAGCTCAATTCTGACAGCTGCGACACTCTACAACTGCTGCTTCTAGGTTCTATTGGGTGACGCCCTTTGCTAAATCTCCGTTTCCCACTCAGGGTGCAATAGCACCATCCTCTCCCCCTTTACCGTTCGCCCCAGGGAAGATAAGGGCATGGCATCCCTCCACTGCCAGCCGCCGGGTTCTCAGCCCGGCCCTCACCTCTCAGTAGTCCCTTCATTACTCTCGTCAGAATCCCAGCTGAATGTGCCATCTGTTTCCTCCCAACTGATACCCACTCCTCCTCCACTGTGAGTATCAAGTGGGGTGGCTAAAGGCAACCAAGAACAAGAAATATTAGGAAACTTCCACCTGCTGAAAAGTTCAGTCAATTAGAGAATAGAGCTAATGAGGCCAAAATTAGTGTCTGGCTGTGCTCCAGGATCACAGGCTGTGTCCCTGGCCAGCCATTTCCCACAGGGTCAGCGCCAAGGAGGAGCGTGCGGAGAAGGACACGTGAGTCTGGGCCAACCCGGCACCGCTCTGGACACAGGAGTCAAACACTAGCTGTTCAACTGCGATCGTTTCAAAGTCATCTTTGTTCCCAAAGGACAGCTTTTGTGACGTGGCTCTACTGAAAATTTTATATAGGTTGTTTAAAATAATAAAACCACAGCTGTCAATATCTTTTTCAAAGACATATGATCATTTTGTTACTTCATCTATAGCTAATTTATGATACCATGGGTTAAAAGTCACACTCACCAAATTATGTCTTATATTGCTAATGGGATTCAGGGTTTATAAGAATATATATTTAACTCATTTCTTGAAAAATTTTAACTGTTGTGCTTAAATGAGTAAAACTACATAACCATTGTCTAAAGAATAAATAAATAATGTTTATTTATTTGAAGTGACTTTCTGATTATCAAGTGTGAATGACAAATTTTCAGTTTATATAATATTTCCTCAAAGCAAAACTCTTTTCTCCTTAGTATAGTTGCCTTATAAAACCATATTGTAATTAGTTCATTGTAGATGTACTGTTGTATTAATGCTGATGAACTGGGCTTAATTCCATGGTTTTAATTTTATGCCATTTGAATACATGGAAAGGAGGGAGAGGCTTCTTTTCCCCCCAGAAGTCAGTTTCTGAGACTCTCTACTATCAATGAGAAAAAAGTACTGTTTCTAACAAAATTGAATCTATGATTGTAAGTAGAATGTGCTGAAATACTAAAGCAAAATATAATCTCTTCATGGCATAATGCTAAAATCACCCATAAGAAAAAAAATCACCCGTAAGATATGAGCATTTTCATACATAGTATTTATTCTTAATTGTTTTCATAAAACACAATCTGTTTTATTTTTTAACAAAACCTTTTGAGTCATTTTTGATAAGGTCAACAGAAAGCACAGTCTTTTAACATTAGGTGATCAACTTTTTGACAATAGCAGGACCCGCGTAGCTAATGGAATAATAGCCTGCAGGGTCCAGCTAAATATGATGTACGAACGTAATCAACCCCTGTGATGACTATTCACAAGTAATCCCTTTAGCTTTGAACTGCAGCATATATTTCAACAAGGCAAAAGCCATATGAAGAAATTCTCTGCAGACCACACTGATACAATACAGCCTTCATATCCTGCTCTGTGTGTTTGCTGTTTATAGTGAGTTTTAAATTTAAGGTAATGACTATTGTATATTCATGTGAGCATACAATACTTTTGATTTGTTGTGGAAAGGTTGACTCCATTACCAGGGGTCTAAGTCTATAAACTCTGACACAACCTTTATGTATGAGTTATTATTTACTTTTCTTCTAGAATAAGGCCACTAAAAATGTTTTGCATGGAATTTAAATTGTATATAGAGGGAATAGAAGACATCAGAATGGAGAGGAACAATGAAAGGTGGTAGGATTGGAGGTCTCAGTTTGAAGAATTCCTGGGGTTGGGGTACCAGAGGGAGTAATCTGGAAAGATAAAAGCTGGCAGTTGAGTAGTGAAATGCAGGAAACTGAGTTTGTGAGGGACTTGCAGTCACTGGTGGAGACTCAGTCTAAGTATGGCCACGGGAATTAATGACTGCGGTAGGGTGAAGGCCAGATCGAAAAGAACAGAGCTCAATGAGTTGGGACTCAGGGTGGAAGAATCTTCTACATGTACGTTGAAATTGCTAAATTGAGAACATAGTAGTAAAGAAACAATGAGCCAATGCTAAAATCAAATGAGAATGATACCGATCGTAGATAGATCACAGCAACACTTGATTGTATGAACCGATGATGTGGGCTGTAGGAAGAGGAGGGAGGCCCCAGGTCCCGAACGAGAACAACAGGGTGTGGAAGGACACCTACCCACATCCAGGTCCAGTGGCAAGAAGCCTGAGGAAAACAGAAACAAAAATAGCTTCTGGACTGGCAGCGTCCTCTGAGGACTGCCATGTTTCCGTTAGAGCAAGAAAGTAATGGGAGTGTCAGAAAATAGGGTGAGAACACAGCAGAAATGTCTCAGGAATTGTGGTGGGTGAGAGATGGGGACAGAGTAGGAAACATGCAGAGCCTTAGGTAAAGCAGAACACAGAACATGACAGGGGGCCTGTCATAAGAAGGATAAAGTGCATCTTATTCCATCCATTCCAGTGGCTTTGAGTCAAAAGTAGAAGGGCAGGTATGAAAGTTAAGTGCAAACGAACATGTCTATTTGTATCTATAAATGTCCCATGTCTTATTTCCTTATTTGGGTGCTTGATAGTGCTCTCTAAATTAATTTTCCTTCTGAGTGTTTCTTTAACAAGTCATCTTATCCTCAAAATGTGGCTGTTCTAGTTTCATTTTGTGTATCACAAGAATTCTGTGGGTTAGCAATGCAAGCATGGCTTGGCTAGACATCAGTTGAGGTCACCCAGCGGTGGTACTCAGCTGACAGATGGGCTGGTTTGAAAAGTCCAGGACAGCTTGACTCACAGACTGCAGCCTTAGTGGGGTGGCTGGAAGGCAGGGCTCAGCTGGGACTATCGACTGGAGCAGCTATTCATGGTCTGTCCGGGATGACAGGCTCAGGGTGGTGGGACTTGTTACATGATGACTGGCTTCTGCCAAAGCAAGCATCCTAAGAGTACTGAGTGGAAGCTGCATAGCCTTTTTGGACTTAGCCTCAGAAGCCAGGCAGTTACTTCCTCCACATTCTACTGATTACAAAAGAGTCCTAAGCCTAGCCCAATTTCAAGAAGGGGGGGAATTCAGTTCCACCTCTTGTTGGGGGAAAGTGTAGAGTGGGGGATATTATTGTGGCTACCTTTGACCAATATTGTCTGCCCTGATGGCACAGGTGAGACCCACTTCTACCATACAGGTGACAAGGGTAGATGCCCCTGAAAAGGGATTCCCAGGTTCAAGTTCAAAATAACTGAGCTGAGCTTGTGATAAACCATTAAATTTATACATTTTTTTGTTTCTTCTTTAGGAGAGCCTAGAGGATCCACAACTGAAAGTTTATAGCAAACCTCAGACCACTTGGAAGAACTCAGTGGGTATGATAAATCAAGTAAATAGTTTCTATTAAGTGCCCACATTGTAAGATACTAAGTATAACCTAATTCTTCCAACACAAGAAGAATTTCAACTAGCATTGAATAAGCTAATTCTGAAACACTGCTTTTGAAAAACTCAGATTTGCCCGGCCAGTGTGGCTCAGTGGTTGAGCATTGACCCATGCACCAAGAGGTCGCCAGTTTGATTCCCGGTCAGGGCACGTGCCCAGGTTGTGGGCCTGATCCCTAGTGGGGGGCATGCAGGAGGTAGCCAATCAATGTTCTCTCTCATCAATGTTTCTTTCTCTCTCTCCCTCTTCCTTCCTCTCTCTCTAATATCAATAAAGAAAAAAAAATTTTTTAAATCACAGATTTACTGTTAAATATCACATAAGGTTAAATATTTTTAATCTTTTAAGCTATGTCTGAAAATTACAGAAAACAAAATAATATATTTCCAAGCAAGTGTCTTTTACTTTCTAACCCAGTATAAAATTTAATTTTATAATTTATTTTATTTCAGATTTCCAGATAATCAAAAAAATAAGACTTAAACCAATTTTGGCTCAGCAGCAAAGCAAGAAGAAATGTATTATGTCTCCCGAGTCTTCAATGATCTATATAGAAGCATGTAACAAATAATACAGCTAGAGTTATAATAAAACTATGATTATGTTTTCAATGAATTTTGTATTGCAATATACAAATTTTGTCTAAAACATCTAAATCCATGAAAATAAAATATATCCCAAATGTTTGAATATTGACAAATATCCATAAAATAAACTAAAATGTTTCCTTTTATCCACTATTCTACAAGAAATACTGTCATCACAGAATCAAAATTTGATTGTATCTAATGAGAAAAATAATTATAAAGTTAAGGAAATCTATGCTGAATAAATGTGGGAAAATATTTCCTAAAATTCCAGGGAAACTTTTCGACATAGATAAAAGAATTATAGGCAGTAATGACTATCACACTGATAGGTACTGTTCACGACAGTTTGCTTTGCCCATGTAAAGGAAAACTCTTTCCTCTACTCACACCACTTCTGACACCAAATGTGTGTGTTTCCACACCAAGCAATTCTCCAGCTCTTGGCAGACACTGGGTACCTTCCAGTTTAACTCAATTCTGGTGCTAACAGCCAGGGGATAGTTCTACAAGACTGCCCCCACTTCAGAAACCAGCCACAAGTCCCAAGTTGTCACTTGTACTTCTGATTGCACTGGCTACAAATCAGGAATTCCCATGACCCATCCTCAGGTTCAATAATTTGCTATAACAGCGGAAAGATGTACTTACATCTGCCAGTTTATTGTAAAGGGTATAATAAAAGATATAGCTGAACCACCAATAGAAGATGCAGAGGGGAAGGTACGGGGGAGGGGCACAGAACTTCCATGCCCTCCCAGGCCTGGCACCCTCCCAGCACCACGTGGGTGCATTACCAGCCCAGAGGCTCTCTGAATTTTACTGTGGGGTAAAGTGTTTCCTTAACCATTTTCATTACCAATCGCTCACCTCATCTCACTCTATTTATAAAGTAAGATTAACCATGAGAAAACTTTTTCCCTTTTATAAGAATAATTCCAGCATTGAAATTCCAATAACAAATACTTTTTTTTTTCCTCTGAAGCCTTTTCTGTAATAACAGCCTTTTCCTGCAGTGTCTTCTTAAATTAATTTTAAGATCCTTTAAAAATGTTTGGAAAGTTTTGTGAGACTATTTTCATCAGAATGTCCACTTCTTTGAAAACACTTCAGGAAATTAGATATGGCAAACATAAACCCGTTGGGAAAGTCAACAGACACCAAATTTCACAATCGAATGCTGAACGGCCACACTGCTGTCCCTTCTGATAGATTTAATCAAAAGGTTTCTTTGGCGGTTTCTCCTTAAATTTCAATCTGAGTCATTTTTGTTTGTGAATCTGAAAACAAAATCAAGATTCGATGATGACAGACACAAATCACAATTGCATCAAATGCTAGTGCTCCCCTCAAAGGTCCTCCCATGAATGATCCCATGCATGACGCAGTGAGGACCAGTCACAGAACACACAGCATTTACAGTGGCCCCTAATCCCTTCTGAATCTAAGTGGCAGAGCCTAAAACACAGCATTCCACACTGGACTAGCATTCCTTTCTCTAGCAGTTTCTCCTTTTAAAAACTGCTATGATATTATGCCATTTCTGTTACCTAAAAGCGGTTTAAAATGCACCCCAGTTTATAGTGAACAAATATCTTTGTGCCCCCACATTTTAGTCAACACTGATAATATCCTGGTAGATATCCAATGATCTAATTTTTAAAGGATCCTTTATCTGTCTTCCCTCCCCGCACTTTTTCCCTCCTGGGGGGCCTTCCTGTCCTCTCACAGGACTGTGACAGCCTGTCTATGCAGGGATGGTGGCATGTATAAAAATGCAGAAGATATATTTGGTTAACTTTCAAGAGCTTCATTTAAAGGTAAAATATCAGGAGTTCTTAGAGAAAGAAATGAACATAACTTCCATTAGGTGAAAAGCTTTAAGGCCTTCTTTTCAAAGTTATTTTACCCAGATATTTTTATAGGGATGTATTATATTGTTATCACTAACTGATATTTATCTCCCCTCCCCACACACATGCATACCATAGATATTATAAAGTATACTTTGGAGAGTAATATGGTCATATAATTATTTTTGGATTTTTTAAAAGATTATCTGAATTGACTAAAAATTAAAGAAAAAAAAAACTCAGATACTGTAGGTTTAATTGATACTTCACTGAAAAGCTGATTTTCTTTCCACACATCTTGCTTTTGTATCTAGCTTCTCAAACTGTATTTGAAATAACAGTTCTTTGTAGCCTCATAAATATAAATTGTATGAAATCGCATTTGACTATATAGATATGTGTGTGTGTGTGTGTGTGTGTGTGTGGATTACGTCAATATTTTTTAAAAGCATTTTATTAATTTGCTTGGACAATCTAGAATTTACCAAGTTGAATAAATTTGGCTTCAGAGAACAAGAAGCATATCAACCTTTATAACCCCTAAACTTTTAAATATGTTCTGCATCTACTAGTAGTCAAAGAAATGCAAATTAATACAACAATGTAATACTAAGCCTATCATATGATCAAAAATTTTTAATAAAAATAACCAGTGTTACAATGGTAGGTAAAACAAGGGAATAGAACTATAAAATGTAAAAAATAATATTTTTTAATCTGAGAGCCTTTTGACAGTGTGCACCAAAAACCTTTAAAAACATATTTGGGGGAAAAAAATTTCTTTTTTTTTAAAGCCTGGCCAGTGTGACTCAGTGGATTGAGCGTTGTCCCATGGACTGAGAGGTCTGGGTTCGATCCTGGTCAGGGCACATGCCCGGGTTGTGGGCTCGATCCCCAGTAGGGGGTGTGCAGGAGGCAGCTGATCGATGTTTCTCTCTCACATTGATGTTTCTATCTCTCTCTCCCTACCTCTCTCTCAAAAAAAATCAATATAAACATATTTTTAAAAATTTAAAAACTCTGTGAAATTTCAATTCTAAGAATTTATCTCAGGAAATAATTAGACAAGTGAGGAATGATGAATGTACAAAGCTCATTGAACTTTCTTTCTTGTGCTAACATAACAAACAAAATCTAGATTCAACCTAAATACTGAATAATAGATAATTGGCCAAATAATGTATAGTACTGTTAGGTGAGGTGCATTAGTTTGCTGCTGCTGCTGTAACAAGTTACTACAAATTTAGCAGCTTCAAACAATACTCATGTATTAGTTCACAGTTCTGTCGGTCCAAGTCCCAGGGATTTCTGGTTAGGGCAGCAATTTTCAACCTTACTCATCTCATGGCACACATAAACTAATAACCAAAGTTCTGCGACATACCAAAAAGATATTTTTTTGCCAATCTGACAAAGAAATAGGTATAATTTTGATACATTCACACCAAATGGCTATTGTTGTATTGCCTGCTATTGTGTTGTCATATTTTTATTTGACAATCTAAGGAAAAAGAGGTCAGGTATGTTTTAAAAATTCTTATGGCACACGGTTTGAAAATTGCTGGTTTAGGGTATCACAAGGCCAGCATCAAGGCATCTGCTGAGCTGGGCTCTTTTTTTTTTTTTGAGCTGGGCTCTGTATCTGACAGGTCTGAGACAGAATCTATACCCAAGCTCATTGAAGCTGTTAGCAGAATTCATGTCCTTGCAGCTCCAGGACTGAGGCTTTTGTTGTCTTGCTGGGAACTTGAGGCCACCGGCATTCCTTGGCATAACCCCCTCCATCTTGGAAGCATTAATGGCCAATGGAGTCCTCAGTCTTCAAAGCTCTCTAATTTCCCTTTAAGGGTCCGTGTGTTCAGGTTAGGCTCACCCAGATGACTTCCCCATTTTAAGGTCAGCCGTGCCATGTGACATTATAAAATCATGGCAGTGATCCGTCCTCATGTTCACAGGTTCCTGGGATTGAGGCGGGACACTTTGCAAGCTGTAATTCTACCTACCGCACCATGGACAAAATACAATAACTAAAAACGATGACAGTAGCGCTGGAATTCGGCTTGCCTCTTCAAACCTACAAACTAGTTATTAAAGTACTGAAATATTTCTGCAGAATTTAGCTGTAGTTCTGTAGTACGGCCTTGGATTCCTGCCTTCTCCCCAATGCCTGTATATTCTCCCATCTTTCCCCTAGCATGATCATAACCCGCCCCCCAATCTAGCAGTTGAAGGACAGGTGCCAGACACAGCAGTTAACCCAGGCCACAGCCTGTCCTTCCTCATTGCTTGGTACCTGTGAAGTAGCAGTCATTAAATATTTTGAATATCACTTCTGGATTTAGATGTATATTTAATGATAGAAAAGAATATTATTAAGTGAGGAAAGAAGAGAGTTTATTTAGAATAAATAGATACATATGTAGATATATACATAAACAGATGTTAGATAGATAGATAGATAATATATAATATACACACACAAACATATATATGCAAATTTGTATTGGTTTATTTATATTAATGAATATATCTAGGAGCAATTCCTGAAATTTATATTGGTTTATTTATATTACTGAATATTTATAGAAGCAATTCCTGAAAGATACACTATGAAACGTTGTTATTTCTAAAAGGTAGAAAATTTCAGGTGATATAAATTTAATTTTTACATTTTCTGTATTTTCCAATGAATATGTATTATTGATATAATAAAATGTATAATAAAGACAAAATAATTCCTGTCGTTTCATTCTGTGACCTTAGAGAAAAAAACAAGTCCCTCATTTTTAATGCTCTGTTGCTTAACCAATAAAACAAACTATATGATATTTATCATCTTTGCCAGCTCAGAGAGTTTCTGATTCTAAATCTGCTACTCAACTGTGTACTCATGTTCAATCTAAGTTTAAAAAAAAAGAGGAGAGAGAGAAAGAAGGAACAAAGGGGGTCATCAGAGCTTTAAGAAATTGTCTTCATTTTGTCCATTTTACACATTGTAGAAAACTATAACTTCTTTTTAAAGTGACATCTTTCATTCAAGACTGAGATTCCCAATGCAATTGTTCACCTTTGCTCATTGTCAAGGTGCTGTATGTTTATTCTAGCTTTAACTATGTGTTCTGAACTGTCATTATTGAGGATATTGTAGCTTGCAGTGGACAGGACAAAAAGCTACATCTATGGAGCCAACATTGAAGATAGAGAACACAAGTGAAGTCTTAACAAGTGAGTAAATAAACAAGACAGATTATTATAAAAGCTTGAAAGGAACAAACGAGATGTGACAGAGAATAATGGAAGAAGGACTATTTTGCATAGGGTCAGCAGGGAAGGACTCTGAGTAGGCACCATTTAAACTGAGATCTGCAAGACGAGAAGGATGCAGCAGTGTGAACATCTGAGAGGAGAAGCATTCCAGCAGCAAGAACAGCCATGCAAAGGCTCTGAGGTAAGAGTTCGGCATGTTTGTGGAACACCAAGGAGGACAGTGTGGTTGCAGCGCAATGAGCGGGACAGAGTGGCACCAGATGGAGTTAAAGAAATAGGCAAGTACCAGATCGTAAGTATCTTTAGACCAGAGTAAAGAGTTCAGGTATTCTAGATATCAATGGGAAGTCACTCAGAACTTTGAAACTTAGAAGATGTGAACTTATTTATGTTTTTGAAAGACAACTTTGGCTCTTCCGTAAAGAGAATATAGGAGGGCAAGAGTGGGACCTTGGAGACTTTTTAGGAGGCTTCTGCAGTAGTCCAGGCAAGAGATAGATGAGATTCACTAAGAATAAAAGGTGTCAATGAAGATGGACAGAAGCAAATGGTTTGAAATATATTTTTAAGGCACAGTCTACAAAATGTCCTGATGAGACTGGAGGAGAGGATGAGAGAAAGGGGGACATCTGAATGGATCCTAGCGTTTCCCCTTGAGCAGTTGGATGACTGGTGGACCATTTGCTAAGAGGGGAAAGGCTGGAGGAAGATCAAGCTTTGAGGTGAAATAAAGAGCTCTCTATGAGACACAGTCTGAATGCTTGTTAAACTTCCTACAGGAGAAAGCAAAGAGGCGCACAGACATCAACATGCGAACTCAGAGTAAACGTCAGGCTAGAGATAACAGTTTTGAAGTCAACAGAATAAGGATGGTGGTTAAGGAAGAATAGCAAGATGGAGCATTAAAAATTAAAGGACGGTGATTTTAAATACAGGAAAAGAAAATCAATTATGTTAATTTATCTTAATGTAAAGTACATGTATCAAAAAAAGAAAGTATAATTACATATTCATGATCATGAGAAAGTACATGTATTATTAAATGCACATATTTGGAACTAAAGTATAAAACTTAGAATTACTGAACAATCGGGGGAGAGGGGGGACAATTTTATTCCCTGAGAGAAATCTTAACTAGAAGAATTTAATTTCTTACCAGCAAATCACTTACTCATGACTAGAACTAGCAAAATCAACAACATTTACTATGAGCCCAACATTGCCAGCCAAGTGTTTTGTCATGGGATATGGTAGCCACTAGGACTTCAAGACAAAAACCCTGACAAATTTCTAAGTAATAGATAATCACAGCAAAATTGTAACGCTCTGAATTCTAGAAGCATTGCCATGTTTAATGTGAACATTTACATGCTATTAATGTTTAATATACAAGTGTATATTAAATATGTAAAAATCAAATGCAATTGAATTTGACAAATATATTTAATGATTAAGTTAGTTGTTTTTTCTCTAATTTTTAGTAGATACTGATATTAATAGAAAATATTTTAATACTTAAATTGTTAGACAACTTTGCAAATCAATTTCAAGTATACTACTAACTAAAGTTTTTTTTTTAAGTTTTCTTAAAAGAAATACAAATGATCATCATAAACATGTCACTTCAGAATATAAACTGAAAACATTTGTTGGTTTATGATAAAATTTAATGTATTTATATGTAAAGTTAATTTTACATAAATCAAATAAATTTGATAGTGTTCAGATATTTAAAATTTATTTATTGAGCATCTTTTATGCCAAGTAATGTGCTAAATTATATGAAACACTTAAGACACCGTTCCTACCTCCAAAGACATGAAGATTTTGTACCAGTTTTAGGATAATCAAAATTTGAATTTGATTACAGGTTACATTAACACAGTTTAAGAACTCATGTGATAGAATATGGGCAAATGTTTTTATTTTGTTTCCTTTACTACTATACAAACATGGCTTGAGCGATAACTTTTAAAACATTCAACATCGTGATTTCTCATCATGATGTGTTTCCAAAAACCAAATCCCACTTTCGTGTCTCTGTTTCTTACAAGTAATGCCCTAATTGTACCACAGTAAGCAGGGAGGATGAAGGCTGCTATGACACGGGAGAACAGAGAAGTTGACACACCAACTCCAGAACCGGAAGCTACCTTCGCACCCTGGCTCTGCCCCTTGCTGGTTGTGTGACTTGAGGCACATTACTTAATCTCGCTGTGGCTCAGTTTCCTTATCTTTAAAATAAAGATCGTTAGCATAAGGAACGCTTAGCAGAGAGTACAGTGGTAGCCTGGGATTGAGGGGTTTAGAGGAACGTAGGAATTGACTGCTAATTGGTGTTGGGCTTGTTTTGAGTGTAACGAAGATGTTCTGAAATCAGATAGTGGTGATGGTTGCACACCATTGTGAATATACTAAAACCGCTGAGTTGTACACTTTTTTTTTTAATCCTCACCTGAGGATACTTTTCCACTTATCTTCAGATAGAGCAGGAGGGAGGGAGAGAGAGAGAGAAACATTGATGTGAGAGAGACACATCAATTGGTTGCCTCCTGCACGACCCCAACTGGGGCTGGGGATGAACTGCAACCGAGGTACGTGCCATTGGCTGAAATCGAACCCAAGAGTCTGGTCTACGGGCCGATGTTCCAACCACTGAGCCAACTTAGCCAGCTCTGTACACTTTTTTAAAGGATAAGTTTTATGGTATGTGACTTGTATCAATAAAACTTATTTTTTAAAATATCAATAAAAATATGAGAGAATGATAGAACCTATCTCATGGCTGTTATCAAGATTAAGGTGAGCTAATATTTGTCAAGTGCTTGAAGAAAAAGACTCGATCCATTGTAAGTGCTATGTAAGAGATAAATAAGAGAATTTCCCATCAAGGTAACTGTTCATGTTTTGATACACATCCCACCTCCTCCAAACACATCATATTAACAGAGAAATACAAAAATATTCTGTGATATAGCCCTGGCCGGTTTGGCTCAGTGGTAGAGCATTGGCCCGTGGACCAAAGAGTTGAGGGTTTGATTCCAGTTAGGGGCATGTACCTCAGTTGCAGTTTGGTCCCCGGCCCTGGTCGGGCTCGTGCAGGAGGCAGCCAGTCGCTGTGTCCCCCTCATGTCGATGTTTTTCTCTTCCTCTCTCTCTCTCTTTCTCTCTCTCTCCCACTCTGAAAATAAATGGAGAAAAAAGTATCCTCAGGTGAGGATTAATATATATATATATATATATATATATATATATATATATATTCTGCAATACACACAACCAATAAAATATTAGTATCTAGAAGGTAACGAATTATATAAATCAATAAGGAAAAGATAACAAAATAGAAAAATGGGCAGAGTATAAGAACAAATTCACAGGCAAAGAACTCCAAATAAGTAGTCAACAAAAATATGAAAATATAATCAACCTCATGGTTAATCAGGAAAATGTATAGTCAAATAGCAAGATCATTTTATACCCACTCAATCTGGCAAACAATACCCAATGGGAACAACCCCGAGTGCTGGTGCCGTGGAGAAATCGAACAAGCGCGTTAAGAGGGCAGGCTGCACTCTCTAATGAAGTCGAAGTACTCACACCCACGAACCAGCTCTCATTTCTGAGCACATACCCTAAAGAAACTGTCTCACATATGCATACAAAGACAAACTGAGACATTTTTTATTTTTTTTTTTTGTACGTGCCCCTAGTGGGAACCGAACCCGGGAATCTCTGGTCCGCAGGCCAACGCTTCAACCGCTGAGCCAAACTGGCCAGGGCCAAACTGAGAAATTTTTACTGTGCCCTTGTTTATGGTAATGAAAAACTGGAAAGTATGTGTTGATATGAAAATGGATATATGGTGACATTCCATATACAGCAGTTAATGAAAACAAGACTTACCTGTACCTGCACAGACAAATCTCCAAAAACACAATTTTGTACAAAAAGAAATGTTGCAGAAAAATGTGTACATTTTATTTTAACAAAATTTAAAAACATGTAAAACAATGGTGTGTGTGTGTGTGTGTGTGTGTGTGTGTGTGTGTGTGTTTAGCTGAAGAACAAAATTAGGATACTTATCTCCCTGGAAGGAGGGAGGAAAATGTCATCATGGAAGGATCTACGTGAGGCAGCAGTTATATCTGTAAAGTTGTATTTCTTTAAAAATATCTAACTGAAGTAAATACAGAATTATATAAAGATTCAATAAAGGTAACTCATCTGGGAACACAGGTATACATTATATTCTCTAAACATCAATGTAATAATAATTTTTAAGAAGTAAAAGAAGCCCTGGCCGGTTTGGCTCAGCGGTCAGAGCCTCAGCCTGTGGACCAGACAGACCCGGGTTCGGTTCCTGCTAAGGGCACATACATCGGTTGCGGTTTGTCCTCGGCCCCATTTGGGGTTGTGTGGGTGGCAACCAGTCGATGTGTCTCTCTCACATCGATGTTTCTCTCTCTCTTCCTCCCTCTCTCCCTCCTGCTCTATCTGAAGATGAATGCAAAAATATCCTCGGGTGAGGATAAAAATAAATAAAAATAAAAATAAAAAAAGAAGTAAAAGAAAAAAATTATGCCTTCCAGTCCCTAATAAAATTTTTTTTAATCAAATGCACTCCTTTTTCTAAATTTTTTCTTGAAATGTCATTTATTTCTGGTTTAATTTCTTCCCTATTAGCCTTAATGACTAAGTACTTTTTGTTGTAACTGGATAACTAATTTAAAAATAATTTTAAACAATTTTATAAAGGATAATATACCAAATAATTGCAAGCTTGCCATAAAGTTTCTGACATACACTAAATGTTCATTACGAATGTAGTACAGTACCCTACTTGCTCTTCTGTTTCCAGACTTTCTGCAGAGTGTTTTTTTTTTAAGAACTTAGACATTTTTAATGTAATTCATTGATTCAAGAAGGAACTTAGTCAAAATTTAACATCATTCTTTAACCACAATTTATTCAATTTAGATTAATCTACACTTTTAACAGGTAGTATTGCTATGATCAACTTCTAATATTTTCTTAAACCTGTGATTATTTTTTGGTAGACATAAACAAGAAAAAAGAAGAAAATCTTCATTCTTCCTTTACCCAATTTATCTACCAGAAGCAATTTTAGAAAAAATAACTTAGAAATAATTAACTTTCCAATAAAAAAATTCTAAGGAGAAATACAAGCTTCAGATTTTAGTCCAATAACTTAGCTAACAAAGCAAATACAATGTGATTAGGAAAATCCTGGTCACTCTCAGAACATGTACAAAGTGGTCAGAAACTCTCCTTTTTTCAAACCATTCAGATTAAGAATTTAATTGATTGTTATGGTTGACCAGTTAGTCAAAAGGCATTAAGGAGAGATTGCTTTATGATAACACTGTAGTAGGCATCATGTACAGAGTTTTAATAGGCCAGATAATCTCTGCTCTTAAGAAGTAGACACAGGAGCCAGGAAATAAAGACTTAAATGTTAAACTCAAAACCATAAAATTCCTAGAACAAAACACGGCAGTAAAATATCAGACATTTCTCATAGCAATATTTTTTTCTGATATATCACCTTGGGCAAGAGAAATAAAAATAAGCAAATCGACTACATCAAACTAAAAAGTTTTTGCATAGCAAAGGAACCCATCAACAAAATGAAAAGACAACCCACTGAATGGGAGAACATATTCACCAATGATACATCTGATAAGGGTTTAATATCCAAAATTTATAAGGAACGTATAAAACTCAACACCAAAAGAAAAACAAACAATCCAATTTAAAAGTGGGCAATGGACCTAAATAGACACAAAGAGGACATACAGGTGGCCAATAAGCATATGAAAAGATGCTCAACATCACTAATCATCAGAGAAATGCACATTAAAACCACCATGAGATATCACCTCATACCTGTCAGAATGGCTATCATCAATAAATCAACAAACAAGTGTTGGTGAGCCTGTCCAGTGTAGCTCAGTGGATTGAGCGTCTCCCATGGACTGAGAGGTCTCTGTTCGAATCCTGGTCAGGGCACATGCCTGGGTTGTGGGCTCGATCTCCAGTGGGGGGCATGCAGCAGGCAGCCGATCGATGTTTCTCTCTCACATAGACGTTTCTACCTCTCTCTCCTTTCCTCTCTCTCTCTAAAAATGTCAATAAAAACATATATAAAAATTTTTAAAAAACACAAGTGTTGGTGAGGATGTGGAGAAAAGGGAACCCTCATTCACTGTTGGTGGGAATGCAGATTAGTGCAGCCACTGTGGAAAACAGTATGGAGTTACCTCAAAAAAATTAAAAATGGAACTACCTTATAACCCAGCAATTCCACTTCTAGGACTATATGCAAAAAAAATCGAAATACTGATTTGAAAGAATATATGCACCCCTACATTTATTGCAGCATTATTTACAATAGCCAAGATTTGGAAGCAGCCCAAGTACCCATCAGTAGATGAGCGGATAAAAAAGCTGTGGTACATTTACACAATAGAATATTACTCAGCCAAAAAAAAAGAAGAAAATCTTACCTTTGTGGACAGCATGGATGGACCTGAGGAGTTTAATGCTCACTGAAATAAGCCAGTCAGAGAAAGACAGTATGATTTCACTTACATGTGGAAGCTAATGAACATAATAAACAGACACACAAAATAGAAACAGACTCATAGAGAGAATAGATTGACAGCTGTCAGAGGGGAGGGGCATTGGGGGACTGAGTTAAAAAGGTGAAGGGATTAAGCAAAAAAAACACCTCATAGTCACAGATAACAGTATGGTGATTACCAGAGGGAAAGGGGGGTGGGGGGAGGTAGAAGAGGGTAAAGAGAGGATAAATGGTGACAAAAGGAAACTTGACTGTGGGTGGTGAACACACGGTACAATATACAGATGATGTATTATAGAATTGTACACCTGAAACCTATATAATTTTATTAACCAATGTCATCCCAATAAATTCAATAAATAAAAATTGCATATCTATGTTTGAAAGAAAATATTCAGATATTAGCAATAAATCATAATTATATGCCTTGTTCATGTGGTTGGCATCGTTATGCTGATTCAGTGTGACAGTAACTTCTATGACCACATTGCCAACATTTCGAATGAGACCGAAAACACTTAGGATGACAATGGAAGTAGGCATTTGCCAGTCAGCTTTCCAATAGCCTTAGTCTTCACACACAAAATGAAAAAAAAATGGTCTGAGATATTGGCTTCTGTTACTAGTAATGTTCACTTATGTGGCATACCTAACAAGGAAATTGATGTATTTCATGGTTGCCATAAACTTCCAGGTTAACAGCATTTGATAGCATAACAAGGACCACACTTACACTTAAAACCCTGTGCAGTATGACTTGTTTTTTGTTTATTTCTTCAAAGGAAGCTGTACCTTTTTCAGCCCTCTGCTACCCACATGGCATGGAGTCCCAGGAAGTGGTTTAGAGATAAGTGTTTATCTCTTTATTGAAGGGTGTACTAGAGAGAGCTCAGATCATCCCCTGATAAAGATTCCTTTGCATGCTTGATGGAAGAAACCTTCTTGCCCACTGAATAACCAGCCTTTGGGGGCTAGAACAGTGTTTGCAAAAGGATATTGACTGGCTGGATCATTGCTTATTGGACCCAGTTAAAAGTTCCCTTTATTCTATGAAACTAGACTGCTATTTGTCAAAATGGATCAAAGATCTAAATATAAGACCTGAAACAATAAAATACATAGAAGAAAACATAGGTACTAAACTATGGGTCTTGGCCTTACAGAGAATTTTTACGTATCTGACCTCAAAGACAAGGGAAATAAAAATAAATGAATGAGCCTGGCCAGTGTGGCTCAGTGGTTGAGCGTCGACCCATGCACCAGGAGGTTGCCGGTTTGATTCCCAGTCAGGGCACGTGCTCAGGTTGTGGGCCAAATCCCCAGTGGGGGGCATGCAGGAGGCAGCCAGTCGATGTTCTCTCTCATCAATGTGTCTATCTCTCTCTGCCTCTCCCTGCCTCTCTCTAAAATCAATAAAGAAAACAAATTAAAAATAAAAAAATAAATGAATGGGATTATATCAAACTTAAAAGCTTCTGCACAGCAAAAGAAACTATCAACAAAACAAAAAGGCAGTCAACCAAATTGGAGAGGGTATTTGCAAACAACACTTCCGATATCCAAAATACATAAAGAACTCATACAACTCAGCAGCAAAAAACAATCCAATTAAAAAACCGGCAGAGGATCTGAGCAAACACTTCTCCCAGGAAGACATTCAAATAGCCAACAGATATATGAAAAGATGCTTAACTAGCTTTTAGGGAAATGCAAATCAAAACCACAATGAGATACCACCTCCCACCGGTCGGAATGGCTATTATCAACAGACAAGTAATAAGTGTGAGAGAGGTTGTGGAGAAAAAGGAACCCTCACACACTGCTGGTGGAAATGTAAACTGTTACAGCCACTATGGAAAAGAGTATGGAGGTTCCTCAAGAAAGATAGAATAGAGTCACTGTATGACCCAGAAATCCCTCTTCTAGGTCTCTACCCCCCAAATTTGAAAACATTTATTTGTTAAGATATATGTACTCCTATGATCATCACAACATTATTCACGGTGGCCAAGGCATGGCTACAACTGAAGTGTCCCTCGATAGATGATCAGATAAAGAAGATGTGGTACATATACCCAATGGAACACCACTCAGCCATAAGAAAAGATGAAATACTGCCATTTGCAGCAACATGGATAGATCTTCATAATATCATGCTACGTGAAATAAATCAGAAGGAAAAGTCAAGAACCATGATTTCATTCATACGTGGGATATAAAACGGAAAGCAACAAATGAACAAACAAGACAAACAAATACACAAAAACTCTTAGGCACTGACAACAGTATGGTGGTTACCAGAGGAAAGGTAGTGGGGAGAGACAGTAAAGGGTAAAGGGGGTCAAATACAGGGTGACAGAAGGAGGTTAGACTTTGGGTGGTGGGCACACAATGCAATATACAGATGTATCATAGAATTGTACACTTGAAACCTATATGATATTATTAACCAGTGTCACCCCAATAAATTTAATTAAAAATGCTGTTAAGAAAAGGGGAAAACAGTCCCCAAAAAGTTTTCTTTAGATTATGTTACCGACATTTTCTGAAAGCATTTTGTGATCTTATGCCAAACCAATATTTACTGGCCAGTATACTTAGTGGATGACGAGGGAGAGCCATGAATGGGCAGGTACCGTGCGCGTGCCATGCATTTAAGTTGTTGATAGACATCAACGATGGCAATCCAGTGCCTCGGACTTCCTTATTCGTGCAGCTGAGGCAGAGAGACGTGACTTACACTTGACTGCAGTGTCTGCTCACAGGAACGATAGGGAGCACAGCATCCTAATGGTGCTTATTTACACAGAACACCTAGTTTGCTGTCTCCCCTCTGACTTTTCTAAACCCTTTATTCTCAACAGTTTTACATTTAAAATAAATGTTTTTAATAAAATAGTTTATACTTTCCATCTTTATGTGTGGACATCGACTGGAAAAGAATCCAAATGAACTTAAGAAGTCAAGAAGAGGCTATCAGTGAGAAACATTCTAGCAATGTTTATGAAAATGAAATATTTGTTTCTCTTTCAACACAGAAGTATACATGAATGGACATATCATGTAACTTTTACTCATTAACTAGATATTAAGTAGTAAAATTGGGGAAGAAAGTAAACTGATTGATACAAAGTTTTAAGATGCAGTTGGTAGTCTGAAGGTAAGTTAAACAGTTTGCTCTTTTAGAGTCAATGCTGAGTCCTCTCCAGGGATGGTATGCTGCAGCCGGCACGTAGAGAAAATGCACTGTGGGGTCCAGGGATTTAAAAACATCCCTGAAGATGCTCAACGTGTTCATACTGAGACACTACCTAAATTATTCTCCAATAATTTGGGGAAGTGGGATGATAAGTTTTAAAACCACTAAAAATTACACGAGTTATACATATTGCAGAAAACACAAAATGCAAATAAACAAAGAATAAAAATCACAAATAAGTAAATGAACAAAACAGAAATCACAAAGAGATGAGTGCCGTAAATACTTTGCTGTGTGTGCTATATTTTGTCTGTGTGTTTACAAAAGGGTGATCAGACTCTGTGGTTCTCATTTTAATTATTTTGTTATGGTTTGATATATATTTTGTGATACAGAATTTTAAAAATCTACTGATGTATACATTTCGAAGGCTAGCTTTCATTCATATCTGCTTTCCCTATTCCCTCAACCCATTTTAATAGATTCTTGTGTACTCTTCCATTCTTTCTTTTTTTAAAAAAAAAAAAATAAATTCCATTATTAAGGCTTTTTTAGAGCACTTTAAGGTTGACAGCAAAGTTGAGAGGCAGGTACAAAGATTTCCCAGATCTGTACAGAAAGCCAGGAACATGCTCTTTCTTTGCCATCGGGGCACCAAATGCCAAGGAATCCAAAAATTCTAACTGAAAGGCTGGCCTTCCAGGTCAGCAGACATATCAGTCAAGGAAAGAGCATGGGACACATACTTTTTTTTTTTAATCCTCACCCGAGAATATTTTCCATTGATTTTTTTAGATAGAGTGGAAGGGGGGGGGGGGGGGAGAGACATCCGTGTGAGAGAGACACAAAGATTGGTTGCCTCCCGCATGACCCCAACCGGGAATCGAACCTGAAACCTAGGTACATGCCCTAGACTGGGACTCGAACGTGTGACCCTTTTGGTCCATAGGCCAATGCTCTAACCGCTGAGCCAAGCCGGCCAGGGAGGGACTCATACATTTTAACGATTTCTTGGCTTCATTTACAGCTTTTACATATTTAGGCAGATGATGCATGGGTGCTCGTTTATACTCAATTTCCAGCAGGGCAAATGATTTCTCAGTACTACAAATTCTGAGAGAGCCAAGAAACTTCTTATCTTCTTTACTGCTATATTTCTAGGACCAAACACATGGCAGATGAAATGTTAAGTTAAAAAGGTGCCCCATGGGCAGAGGAACTGAATAGACACCTCTCCAAACAGGACATACAAAAGGCCAGGAGACATATGAAGAAATGCTCAACATCTCTAATCATCAGAGAGATGCAAATTAAAATGACTATGACGTATCACCTCACACCTGCAGAATGGCCACCATGAACAAATCCTCAAACAAAAAGTGCTGGCAAGGATGTGGAGAAAAGGAGACTCTAGTACACTGCTGGTGGGAATGCAGACTGGTGCAGCCACTATGGAAAACACTATGGTGTTTTCTCAAAACATTAAAAATTGAATTGCCATTTGACTCAGTGATCCCACTTCTTGGAATATATCCTAAGAAGCCTGAAAAACCAATCAGGAAGAATATATGCACCCCTATGTTCATAGCAGCGCTATTTACAATAGTTGAGATCTAGAAACAGCCCAGGTGCCCATCAGTAGATGAGTGGATAAAAAAAAGCTGTGGTACATTTATACAATGAAATACTATGCAGCTGTAAGAAAGAAAGCTCTCTTACCCTTCGAGATGACCTAGAGCAGTTGTTCTCAACCTGCCTAATGCCGCGACCCTTTAATACAGTTCCTCATGTTGTGGTGACCCCCAACCATAAAATTATTTTCATTGCTACTTCAGAACTGTAATTTTGCTACTGTTATGTCTTAGGCAACCCCTGTGAAAGGGTCGTTCGACCCCCAAAGGGGTCATGACCCACAGGTTGAGAACTGCTGACCTCGAGGGACCTGGAGAGTATTATGCTAAGCAAAATAAGCCAATCAGAGTAAGACAAGTACCATGTGATCTCACTTATTTATGGAACATAATGAACAAAATAAACTGTTGACCAAAAGAGATCCAGAGTCATGGAAGTAGGGAACAGAGTGACAAACCTCAGAGGGTTGGGGGGGGGGGGAGGGCTGGGAAGAGATAAACCAAAGAATTTATCTGCATATGTGCACAACCAATGGACACAGACATTAGGTTGGGGAAAGCAGGAGGGGGTCAATGGGGAAAAAAAGAGGGACATCTGTAACACTTTCAACAATTAAAAAAATAAGTAAAAAAATAAAAAGTGCCCCAATGTTAAAAAAAAATGTTTGGGAAAGGCTACTTTTTGCAGTCTTTTTGGCTTATTTTGCTCTAAGAATTAACCATACAAATTAGTACTATAAAGTGCTTTGAGAATTCAACAGTTTTAACCAATCCCCTCCCTCCTTGTTCCCCAGAGACCTTCTCACATCTACGTTATGGTGAAAGACTTTTAGGAATTGCTCAAATCAGTGGCATATGTCAACCAGCCCACTTTGGGAGCATCCCAAGACCCCTGGAACGGACATAAGGTGCACTGAAATATGGTCCCAGACACAATCCATACATTACAAAAAGTGAAGAAATATTTTGGATATTCTTAAAGGGAATAAATATGAGATTTTATTTGTTATGAACAAATCAAGAATTCAATGATAGCAAAAAAATCAATCTTTTCCTGGAATTTTTCTACCTAAGAATAGGCAATTTAGAGAGGAATGGGGGGGGGGGGAGAGAGAGAGAGAGAGAGAGAGAGAGAGAGAGAGAGAGAGAGAGTTATGACCCTATCCATTAAATTTAAGGTGAAGAATAAATATCCCATAAACTTTTAATACGCATTTAACCCCTCATTTATCCATTTAAAATGTATTTACTTCTGTTGCCACTAATCTTGATTCATATGCTAACCAATTTAGCATTTTTAGTTTAAGCATGGACATGCATAGTAATTAATACTGATGCTAATTATGACTGACACTTGGTATCAGTGCAAGGTAGAATAGAAAATTCACACTATAGATTTTGAATTTAAACTGAAACTATAAAAAAAAGTGGGACTGTATATTAGGATTCTTTCAGAAACAAGCCACAGAAAACCTATTCAAACTCACTTAACCATCTAAAAGGATTTATTGGCTCATGTAACTGGAAAGGATGTGGATACCACTGACCACAGCAATCACTGAAACGAGGAACTCAGCTCTCGCCTCTCTCCTCTCTCTCTGTTCTTCGACTTCCTTCCCATTCCCTTCTCTGCTCTCCTCACTCCTCTTATTCTCTAACTCCTTCCCCCTCCCCCCACTCCCTCCACCTCAACCCACAGTGTCTCATCTCAGCTTCTCTTCGCATCGCCCTCCTTTTCCCCAATTGTAGTTTTTTCCATTGAGTCAGGAATCCTGGCAGCAGACAGCTCCAAGTTATAGCAACACAGCTTAGAATGCCCCAAGGACAGAAGATCTCAACTTTCTGTGTATGGAAACTAAGAGACGGAGTCCGATTGGCCTAGTTTGGGTCACATGTCCTTTTTAAGTCAATTGCTAAGACTTAGGACAATATGCTGCTGCTCCATAGCACCCCCTGCAGCCCCAGCACATCATCAAATGAAGTCAGTAAAAGAAGGCAAGTGACTTCCTAGAAGAGGGGAAAGTGATGCTTGACTTACAGAACTTCAGTTGTCCCAAGCAGAGGGCACGCTGTTTAATTTTTGGAAACTAATTTGACCTCATATATCAAGACACTATAAATTCATGATGGCAATCTATGCTAAGGAAAGAATTCAAGCCCAGAAGTCATATGCATGAAGAAGTATACTAGGACATCATTTATATACTGAATATTGTGCTTAATCTATGTACCCAGGAAAAGGAAAACGAATAGGGAAATTATACCTTCACAGTAGAAAACGATGTTGCCATAATAAGGAATACTGCCTGCTGACTGAAGTCTGTCTGCTACCAGGATTCCTGACCTAAGTGAAAAAGCAAAGTACAAATCTGCAAATACAATCCTGGAAGAAGAACTAGATAAAAAGATAGAAGAGACAAACAACCAGCTCCAAAGTGTTAGTAAACTTTGAGTAGTGCATCAATGCGTGATCGTTCATCCTTCACATATAGACTTATGTCATGTTTTAAATATTTCATATTTACCCTATTTCCTACAATAAACATGTATAACTTTAAAGATTAGCACCCATTAACTTCAAGGTTTGATAAATGATAAGACTCAAGCGTTTAAGTATCAAATAGGCATTCTTTGAACTTCTCATCTTCCCAGGTTTACAAAGGGTTTCTCAAAATCAGTCATCTATTTCAAAATATTACTGCAAATCGTATAGATCTAATGGCCTTTACTTACTCTAGGGAAGTGAACACACTGAAAAAAGGAACATACAGAATGAGGTACAAGCTGGTTCATCATAAGAGGAAGGAATATTTGCTTCTCTAATCTCCTACAGTCTATGCCATCCAGAGATAAAACGCCATCGGGTAGCATGGGCAGCTAGCAGATCAGCTGTTTCTTTAAGGATGGATTTAGATTGTGTGGAATGGAACAGAAACAGCTAGTTCTCTTTGGATTAAGGCAAGGTCTAACAGCTGTCTCCCCACCCCTACCCATCTTCCAGACCTTGCTGACCCTTGGCTCCAGGCCCTGATATGCCCAGACCTCGCCTATGCCACTCCCAACCCACACATGTCCCTCTCCTTCCCAACCTCAACATAACCTTTGCACCGTGATTCACATCACTCTTCAAGTTTCTATCAGGAGGATGAGGAAGGTCACTAAGACCGATCTTCTAGTCAAGAGGTAAGTAAGGCAAGAGGGGTGGCCCTGGGGAAGGGACAGCTTCAGAGACAGAGGCACACGCAACAGCTGTCCCATCTTGGTCCTGCTACTGAGACAGAGTAGACTAGCTCCCCGCTGAGGTCCCTCAGAGCTCAGCCTCAGTCGGCAAAATGAAAAGAAAAAAAAAAAAGCTCTGAAATGAAGTCTGACGGAGGTGCAAATAGAGTTGTTAATATCCGTAATCATTTCGTTTGCTCTTATGTCATCCTCATTTCTTAAGGTCATTATCAGACAGAAGGGCGCATGGTAAAGCTTCCTTCAACCTGAAGTCTGGTACCACCTACACGGCAGTCCTGCTATGTGACCTCAGGTAAGTCTCTTCATCTCTTTGTTCCTATCATGTGAGAGGTTTGCATGGAATCACCTCTCAAACTTCTTTTGGCTCTAACCTTTTATTATTCTGTGAAAGTCTTTCTACAAAGCCTTACCTACGGTGCTTCAAAATATCGGGCACAATACATGCAGCGTCTTTTGTTATTGCTCGCTAATTCTCCTTTGGGTCCTCTCACAGGATGAATTGGAAACTTTTCAGTTTACCAATGTGCTTATTACATATGCTAAGCCTATAAGCTAAACTATAAAATCAAAGTGCTAGTCTTCGAAACAAAAAGAATCACTCTCATTTAACATTTTCACAGAAAAATTTTAGCGATTAAAATGTAGCTATATGATTAAAATTTTAAAAACCGCTGTAATGTAAAATAGATTTCAGATTAATAAATAAATAAACCTATGATAAGGAGAAAAGAGTTCTGAAGAAGGGATTTAATATGAGAAATAAGGTGTATGGGGAGGAAAAAGTTTTTTTTTTTTTTTTTTTACCATTAGATAATATGGGAACATACTTTTAAAAAGCAAATTACTAAAGTTGAGTGAAAACTCTATCATTTGTGTTTGAAAAATAAAACCTGAGAAGTCAACTTTTATAATATTTTTATATCATACACAATGTCTCCTAAATCCCCCAGACAATAAACAAAGATCAAGTGATGTTTATCACACACGTGTGCTCCTCCGCTCTCTCCCCACCCTCCCACTGGAACACAGAAGTCAGGCAGCTGACCCAGTGCCAGCCACATCTGGGCTCCTCCACCGTCCTCACCTACGCCGCCGCTGCCTGCACTTACCCAGGAGTCTGAGACCCGTTCTGAGATCACGCTTGATATTGCACAAAGCAATAGGTTCCGTCCTTCCTTTTCTTCAATGGATACGATTGTGCTTTCACATTGGATTAACCACCTTCAGAGTGCCCTCTCTCAAGACTTCTTATGACATAATCACAATAAACATTCTTACTATTAAAAATTTAGAAGTCGACTTCAGAGACAGTGCCCACGTTGGTGTATGGTGACTCAAAACTGATCTATAAGAATTAGGGGACGTAAAAGGAGGGTTAGGACATGCACAAACCCAGCGCCCTGCAAGGGCAGTCAGAGTCCACGGGTGTAAGTCAATTGAATGTGTCTAGACGTATTCAGGTTAGCTACATAGAAATGCATCAGCTGAAGGTGTTCAAATGTCTTCCCACTTTAATAAACACCGCCTGTGCCTCGCACCCGCCAGGAGGGCTGCGCTCAGAGCTCCCAGCAACTTGAGGGGCCTCAGATCTCTCCATCTCCGTACAAATTCTTGCAGGCTCCTCGGTCTGCTGAGTAACCCTTGAAAGCCTTGCTATTCCTCTGTAAAGCTTAATAAACTGTTTTATTGCTTACGTCAGTATGTGGTCTCGTTTGAGCATTTGAAGTGTAACTGAAGATTTGAATCTCTACACATCCCTACCAACAGGAAAGGGTGAGTTAATTAAAAGCTTAACTAATTCTCCTCACCCGACTTCCACACCACCTTTTCTTGTGGCCTGGCTCCCAGCCAAGTCCTGCAGGCAGCGACTGCCAGAGCCAGTACCCAGCTGCTGGGAAACGTGGGGCTCGGGTTATTATACAGTGGCTAGATCATTACATATTAACACGAATAAGAAATAGACTTTAAATAGATAGCTGAGGCGTATTGACATGCTATCATTTTCTTAACTTTGTTAACACTGTGAGTTCTCATCCTGCAAAGCGATCGCTGCTCACATCCACAATTGTTGCAGCACGGACTGGCTGTTTCTCTCCCAAATACATTTTCCCCAAATACCAAACTGACACGTTTTGCAAATAACAGAAGTGAAACATTTTGAAGCAGTAGAACAGAAAATACAATCATCTAGTTCCACAAAAAGGGTCAAAGAGCAACTTTGCCCAGTTTGCAACCTAAATTCTTTTTAAATGTGTTGGTTCTAAAAATAAAACCATACCATCTTTGTAAAATAAGAAAATGAAAATCTCCTCTAGTTCTAATATCCTGCTTTCTAGAAACCAGAAGAAATGATCTTTTCTCAATAAAGGGGTAATGAACGGAGTGTTGTTTTCATCGAGCTGAGGATGATTATAATAATTGTGCACAAACTTAAAATTCTAGAGCAAATGTATGAAAAAGTATGTTAGTTGAAACAGCAAATGCATGCAAACTTCAGTGGCCAGACAGAATCTTTTCTTGAACATCCACCATAGTTATCTCATTTCCCCACTTGACTTTAACAAGTAATTATTATCTTACACAAGTCAAAACAGGCTCTGAAGAAAAGAAACGTTTCATTCTGCCTGCGTCAGTCCTGGGTGTGTGCTGCAGGGGTGAAGGGAAGAGTGGGTCGGTATAAACATCGCCTGGTGAAATACAAGGTGTTGCTCCGACCTCTGCACCTAACTCCACAGCTCTCATCATTCACTCATCATTTTCTCCAGCTGTCTTTCTGCCCCCAAATACGTAAACTCTTCCAAGATAAGACGTGTCTTTTATTCTCAGCATCTTTCAAAATACCTGAAACTCAATGAAAGTTTGTTAAATGAATTATCTGAATGTTCGATTTACTAATTAATACAGGAATCTTGGTGGGGGAAGCACCATCTATGGGGAAAACAGGTCTCATACTTAATGAAATCATGAATGTAGCAGCAAAATTCCCTAACTTGCAATGACTTCCAGAATACACCTGCAACCTTAGATTCATACATAAAACCCCAAAAGTTTACAGGAAATTGGAGAAAAATACTTAGTTCATTTCACTTCTATGCATCTATTTATAGTGTTATATTTTGAATGACCTTTATTGTCTACAAGCTGAACTCCTCCCTACCTGGAACATGAAAAATCAGTTTCTCAGTCCCAGGTTATCGACTTCCTAGACCCTGACATTTGGCTTGTTTCTGATACCTGGTTCTGCTGGCAGCCTATGAGCCTACCTGGCCAGTTCTATTTGGCTGCTATTTAAATCTTAGCATTATAGTGTTACAGCCACTGCTAGTATCTTAGCATCATACCCCTAAAGCTGAAGCAGCATCTATTTCACACCCTCCTAGATACATTACAACCACTTAGAATAGCCTAGAATGTGAGTTATTTTACCTTCAATCTCCTCAAGAAATAGAAAACAAGCTTATACCTAAAATACTAAAATAAAATTTTAAAAAACACTACATTTTTATGTGATTAATACAGAAACTTGATCATCTAGAAATGACATTCTCAGTATATCAAGTTCTCTCTCCTACCCTTTTCAGCTTCAAATAATTTATACATCAATATTATTAACACATAATTCTCTGAGGTGATATATATTGATTATTTTCTGAATTGTGTAGATAAAGTAATTGTGAGAAACAAGATTATTTTCCCAAGTTCTCAAAAAAATAGAAAATGTAACATTAACACACCAAACCCTCGTGTTATCATGGCTCCTCCTTACCTCCTCCCAAAGAAGATTTAAAGTTACACACCATCAGTGGACAGAAGAGCTCATATTTTGTGAGTACCCAAAATGTGCTAAACACTGTGCTAGTAACTCAGATAATAATTAAAGCATCGAGTAAAGTAGTATTGGTCTCGTTTTACAAGTGAGAATAGTAAGACACAGACAGATTTCTTCTCCAAGATCACATAGCAAGGAATATCACAATCCTAATTTGTTAAGAATTTGAACCTAGGCCTATCCAACTCCAAAGCTGACACATGCCATGCAAAAACCAGAATGCACATCATCCAATAAGTAAACAAACAAAAACCAAGTTATAAAAGGCTGGAGAACAAGAATATACATATTCCCAAAATATATGTATTTTTTAAAATCTATTACATTTTAACCCGAATCTTAAACTCTCACTATCAGCAAAAGGCAAAATGAGAAATCACAAGGGTAGCAGCCCTCATTGATCTTAATCAAAGAAGACTATCCATTTATCCAGAAGGGGAAACTACTTGTAAGTTGTAAGGGAGATTTTTTGTGTAGGTCAGAAACTGAACCTCATACAATAGAATATATTTTCTCCCCAGCAGTTATTCAAAGATTTCAGAGATGCTGTTCACAGAGCTGTTTCTTACACAGACCCATTTCTACAGCCAGGTTCAGGCAAACTAAAACAGCATGCTACTAGCAAAATGGAAAAATATATATATATTTATATACTAATGATGAGGCAATGGCCTCATACAAAATAACTTTCTCAAATCATTCGATCTGAGTCTTCCCTTCTCATCCCATGTCATCTTTCTGATAACAAGTGAGAAAGCGCCTGCCACCTGTCAGATCTACTGGCCATTCTTTAAGTCATCTAGCTTGTCAGTCCATCAGTCAGTCAACAAATATTTATGGAGTGCCCACCAAGTGCCAAGTACTGTGCTACATACAAGTTGAGCTCAACAGATTCAGTCCACTTGAATAAAGTATACACTCTGGTGGAGGAAGCAAGTCACCTAGCAGAGAAATATTTATATTCAAATTCCAGTAAGTGTTACGACGGCATTGCGAGTGCTGAGAGAGGCGATCACCGGATAAGCATCACCTGGCCCAGAGCAGAGGCGGAACAGGCTAAGAAATGCAACCTGAGGATGAAGCGTCTGAGCCGAGATCTGACTTGCTTTTGCTAAGTACATGATTAGCCATGGACGTCTGTCAACTAGGTATGTGTACAGCACGTTAGAGACCGTGCAGTGTAAAAAGAAGCCTAAGATATACATCTTTGAAGAAGTTTACATTCAGTTAGACAGAAAAGATGTATATACACAATGTATACACACAAGAAGTATTAGAAAAGTAACAAGTAAGTGGCACAAATAACTGATCTGGGCAAAGGGATAAACTATGAAGGAATGGTGTGACCCACGAACAGTCCTCAGAAAAGGTACGTGATGGAGGCCCTACAACAATGGTTGTCCAATGGTTTTGACTAAAAAACACAATATGAAATACATTTACTCCATGGCCAAATATAAACAGATATCAATAAAACTAAAATGAAAGTTTCGTGAAACAAAGCTTGTTTGTGG
The DNA here is from genome assembly GCA_030848825.1 of Tadarida brasiliensis. Classification (NCBI taxonomy): domain Eukaryota; kingdom Metazoa; phylum Chordata; class Mammalia; order Chiroptera; family Molossidae; genus Tadarida; species Tadarida brasiliensis. Next base: position 18,545,835 of record CM061259.1, on the reverse strand, counting down.
ACATGTGGTCCACAGTGAATGTTTTATTCTATTCATTTTTTAAAATATTTTGTATGCTGGTAAAAAAAAAAAAAAAAAAAAAACCACTAAATCAGTTGATTACCCACTAATGAGTCACAATCTAACGTTTGAAATTTCTGTACCACAGGAGTTCTGCACATGGTAAAGGTTCTTCACAAAGATAAACGGTAATCAGGAAAGTAATTCTCCCCTCCTACAAGGTGATGCAAGCCCACAGGACCTCTAGGTTTTCCCAGCCCTCCTCCTGCTTCTCCTCACTCTGGTCACACAGCTCCGGGAGCAGGAAGGAATCACACCCAGAATGTGACTACACCATACACTTACATTGTAACCTCCTCCTAGGCACTGTCCCCACCGCTGTCTCCTACCACCAGCAGCAGCACAGCCTGCCTCTTAGTCGAAATGTCTGAAGCTTCCTCACACGAGCATGAGTGAGCACTGCTACTGGAGACGTGACTAGACCGAAATTCCAGGTCAGGCTTACATTTCAGCGTCTGGGGCTGCACACAGATGGGACTGTATCCCCTGATTCAGTACGTTTCTTCATAAGCACAAGGTTTAGGCCCAATTCGGTTTTCCAAGGTCAGTCCCTTTATAAATTCATCAGACCTCCAGTGACCAGAGACAGAAAAGCATGGCTCATGCAGAGTGGGTGACCCATGAATTCTGTGGTGATCCCTCACCAATGCCCACCAATGCTAATAAATGCTTCCTCTCAGAAAGAGATCTCAGTCTTCAGTCATGCCTAGCTGAAATACTTATTTTTATTAAGTATAGAGGTAATGAAAGACTAAAAAAAGAAAATCTGGCCATAGATTTGACCTAGGAACCTAAGAGGAAGTGCCCATCATTGCGTGCCCATCATTGCCAGCATCGTGCCCCAAAGACATCCCGCAGTGTTGTTGTTGTTTTAAGGAACAGAGAATAGAAAGTGCTCAAACAAAATAATAATCAGTCTGAATTAGGCGGGGAACAGGTTAAGAAATGCATCCATTGCATTGTATTGCTTCCAAATGATGAAAATATATGTATTGATCAGGTATTAAAAATTAAAACCAACATTGATAAATACGTATTTCTCATTTTGCCCTACTTGTTTACAAGCCTCCTTTAAAAATCTGGAGGAATGGTTGTCTTCCTCCACCGTAGGCATAACTAATGTTAATAACCTGGGAAATCACAGAGGAATTCCTCAGCTGAACTAGCCCAGTATCAACATCACAGGGGAGATCAGAGCCGCCTCCTGGCCCGGCCTGGCTCAGTCAGGGTTTTTTTTGTTGTTTGATGTGTAGTAATCCGAAGAGCACTGATGCTAACAAGAAGGTATTTGGTGCTGCGATGCTGGACAGAAGCATGACCATGTCTGTCTGGTCTTCACCACATCCACTCCCCAGGGTAGCCTCCTTCTAGAACTGACATTTTCCTACAAATGAAACTTCAAACCTGAATAAGCCCCAAGTTTAGGACTGTGACTCCTCAGTCCAAATAAGAGGGGCTAACAGATCCTGAACGTTATCTAAGGGGTTTTGGAGGTTAAGGAACCTGTTGTGAGATTTGCTGAAGTAGCATTTACGTTGTTAAACTTCCATATAACAAGCTGAGGCCAGCTGCCCCGCCTGTTTACGTGGCTGGGAAGGAAAGAGGCCCCTTTACGAAGTACTGTATTTGCGCTCCTGCGTGCCTGGTTGTTGATGGGTCGGGGTTGGAGAGACAAATTGCTCCTGTTCCATCTTTTTGTCAAAAGGCACCGTGAGTTGTTTTCTGGGGTCCACACGGGGTACCCTGTAAAAATTACAATTGAAAAGGCTGAGTTCCGCCGGGTGGCCTTGGATGGGGAGTCAAGTGAAGCCCAGTGGTGCGCTCTGGGCGTGTGGTTCACCAAGGCAACGGGCCTTGGGGACTCGGGCTCCGGCCTGGAAGCCTTGGGCTGCTTCTCGGGCTCTGGGACGAGGCTGTGCGGTGGCGCCCCGGGCGGGCCTCGGCTTCCTCCGCAGAGGTGGGCGGTGAAGGCACCTCCGGGGACCTCTTCGCTCTGGTTTGGGGGGGAAAGGGCGACAAAGGCCTGAAGGCAGTTGGGAGGATGGAAGGGCGAAGCGGCTGCTGCGTTCACACTGCGGGAGGGGCGGGGCGCGGGCTGTGAACGGGGACAGCGACCCGAGAGTCCCGGCGGCCCGGGAGGGGTCCGGGGAAGGACCCCGCGCCCGCCTCGAGGCCGATGGGGGGTCGAGCCTGTGGCTCCCGAGGCTCCGGCGCTGCGCCTTCTGAATGCAGTTTTGACCTGTGTGTCCCCGGTCGGCTGCCTAAGGCCACAGCCCGGAGGGAAGAGGCCCAAAGAGAAAAAGGGAATGGGGTGGGGGAGGGGATCGGGAGCGCGGAAGCGGTGTCATTTCCACCAACTGGGCTCTTTCCTGACCCAGCCGCTCATCTGTCACCGCTGTCTCATTCCTGTTATTTACATCTGTCTTTAGCATTCTAATTACTCGCTTTATTACTTTAGCCTGGAGGAATCCTGTAAAAAACAACGGAGATGAGGGTCCTACCACACAATAAAACTGCCCAAAATCCCCACTGCACATTATACAGAGCACTTGAGAATATTTGTGCTGTTATATGACCTCAATATGTCCTTAGATTGATCTTATTATATCTTTCTTTCTCCCTTCTCTTCCTCCGTGTATGTAATGAACTCTTTCAGGTACGGAATGCAAGAACCAACTGTCCAACAAATGATGCAAATGAGTGGGGGGGGGGGGTAAAGGGGTGGCAGGTTAGAGGTGACTTTGAGTATTTGGAGCCCTCCCCCCAGGACCAGTTCCTAAAGTCTTGGTTTTATTTTTACTTCACTCTGATAAAGTAGAGCCCTCTTCACACACAGGCTTCTAAGGCTGAAAGCATCTTGGAAATTTAGAGGCGAGAATAAAATGCCTAATGTCTTTAATTATCTTGCATTAATCTCTGAGTCCCCAGGTCTCAGGAGGGGAAGTGAATTTAGAGTAGATAGAAGTGAGGTTCAAAAATCGTGATGGTCTCCATGTTTTTCTTATCAGGTGATATTTAGAAGTGAAGTGGGGGGAGGTGTACAAAAATCTCACTAAACCTTCAGTAGCAGGATTCACAGATACACTCAAGACTCAAATCAAAAGGAGGCTGATACCACCTACCAGAAAGTCCAGGACAAAATGCAGCTTTCTAACTGTTATTTATTCCTGCTCCTGGAATTATTGTTGCACTCAGTTGCAATTTTCTGGCTGTGCTAATGGTTTTCTTTATTATGTTACACTAACATAATCTCCTCCAGAAAGAAAATGACAAAATATATGGATTTTTAGATAAATAACCGAGGTAATTTATTGGCCTTTATGCTCTTCTGATGGGGTGGTTGATAGATAATGTAATAATATGTACATAATTAAGCGGGTTTACTGTACCTCAGTCAAAATATGGTCAAGGGCAATATCCCTGTCTTTGGGCCTATGGTTTTCTCAATGGCTATTTACTTCCTCCACCCTGTGGAATAAAGGGCAGATCTCAGGAATTAAACAGGTGCTAAGTAAGGGATGGAGGTGTTAAAAAAAAACAAACAAAAAAAACAGGTAAATTCTCTCATAAAGAACCTTATATTAGGGCCCGTTTTTCTACACTCCCCACCCCTCATAAGGTTCAGGGAGTCACGGTAAATATGAATTGACAAGAAAAAAGGAAACATTGAAGATAAAAACAGGTCTTCCCAGAGAAATGAATGACTTACACCCAGGTCAGGGAGCAGAACCCAAGCAGGGCCTGCTGTCAAGGAAGCGCGAAGGCTTCTGGGAAATCATTCATAGCAAACTTAGTCACCAAATGCCCCCTTGCCCTGACTTCTGGAGGTTGCCCATTGAAGGCATGGTGTACTTGCTCTTCCAAACTCATCTAAATTACATCAATAACAGAGCGCACTCTTTAATGAGCTCTCAACTTTAAAGACTTGAAGGATATTAACAAGCCGCTTGACAAATGGTGCTTAGAAGCACATTAAAGACGCTGCTAATGGAGCGCATAATGACGGCTAATTTTCGATCAGATATAAATTAGAGCCCCAACAGTTATTTGCCTTAAGGACTTTATGTAAATGATTCTGTTCTGTATAAACTGAAAAGCGAAGAGAGCCCTGCCATTTTGGCAATCCTTGTGGATATGATTAATAGATCTGCAACAGAACTGGGCAGAGACAACTGATGGCATTTCCCTCTGAAAGTCAGTGTGTTTAGGTAGTAAATATGATACCTTCCGGAGTCGATGTGTGCTTTCTTCTTCCACCAAAGGAGGAAAGGTGTCCTTGGTACCTCCTCCACATGCTTAAAGAGGGTCACAAAACAAGAGCATCCATGCATCTCCCTCAGACCTGCACCTCACACCCACCGAGATACCCAGGACAGCCACTAGGACCCAAATCTGCATTATATGCCCCCTAACCACATATCCCTGCGTCACCCTCAAAGACACAGACAACATCACTGGGATCTAAGCTCTACTGATCACTCTTTAAAATCCTCTCACTGTGAAATAGCTTGAGATCTCACTCCTAGCTTTGCACACAAGTTAGATTCTGCTAACGTGTGCTAGGAAGGTGAAGGGATTGGGAGAAGGAAAGTGAGGAGGAGGAGGGGAAGAAGAAAGATGATGGTGGTAGTTGGTGGTGAATTGAGAGGAAAAGTAGAAAAGAATTTGAGAGCAGAAGTTGAGATAGGAAAGGTGGAAGGAACTTCTAATACCTACCCAATTTAAAGTGGAGAACACATCTCTGGCTTTCCTTTTTTTTTTTTCCTTCTAGCCTCCCACATAAGTGCTAAGTCTCAAGTCATGAGACTCTGTGAAAGGGTTTGGAGATTGATTCTTAAAACTGATTTCCTCCCAACCTACTCTGGTGGTTATATGGGGAGCCTGGAAGAGGAGTTTCCCAAAGATGGTTTTACCTGTGTCCAGTTTCTGCTTTATCACTTCTGCTTGGCATCAGCTGGGGCAAATGCCCTGTGTAACACTCTGGGTGTAGTTTCAGACATAGTATCCCCTCCTGAACAAGAGGAAAGAGTTTGTGTAAGAGTGAGTTTTCAAAACCCGAAAAACCATCCAACTCTAGCTTGTCAGCTGCTTATTATGAATTACAAACAAACAAAAATCCAGCCTTTCTGCTGCAGGAAAGCCAAGCATCATTGCACCTCAGGACAGTTTTCTCTGCCTCACACGTGCAAGATAAATATGGATTTGGGGGGATCATTTTTATAAGCAATTCATGAGTAGTGTTAAAGTTGATACAGAAATCCTGCCTCAATAAAGGAGCTCTTTCTATCAGTGACATCAGCTTCTAAGATATCCGTGTCCAAGCCATTTGAGAGATGACAATAATGAGAAGCAGGCAGGGGGTGGAGGGCAATGGAAGGGTGAGGGGTTGAGCATTAAAGAGATTTCTCCTAGACTGATGAAATCATTTTATCTTGCAGTAACTGATACCTAATGGCCAGGAGTTAAATGATGGAGAGTAAGATGCTTCTTACCATCATTACTGAGTTATGAACTTGTTTTAAATCGGGGTTCAATAAATACTATTGTTCTCATCTTCCACTAAATCTGTCTACTCCTCCCTCCGACCCTCCTCCCCAACTGCACACACTTCTGCTGCCAAAGGCACACACGGGAAACATCTGGACGTGTCTTTACCCACCAGGGCAGGATTCTGTAGCAATGGGAGCAAGCAGAAAGAGCAGCCTCAGCTCTCATTTGGTCTGACAGCAAAACCCTGCTCCTCTCTGTTTTCCACGGGCTGTTTTATGCTCCACGCTGATACAAGATTTGGATGGTCAAAACGATTTTTGAAAAAAATGAAAAACAGAGTTTTGTTACCAACAAAATTAATAACAAATCCGAGGAATTCTGGTCTCACCCGGTTCCAAAAGGAAATGTGTCTGGGCATCTCAGGATGAGAGGCAGTATTTGCCACATTTCAACTCAGAGAGCTTGATTTGTTCGTTCTTCCACTTTTTCCTCCTGCCCGGAGTATATAATTCATGTCACCTTTTGGGATGTTTATGGCTTTATTTACAGTGAATGAATACATAGTACCAAGACTAATTACCAGTTACCCGAGCACTTCAGCTTCTATCCTCTGAGCAAATTGAGAATACCTGGCATCGGGGGCTGGGCTGGGTCTCCGCCTGGTGCCCTTTCTACTTTATTGTGGCTCCTCTTCCTCTTTTAGATGTCTACAGGGTCTAAGACAGGGAGGGGCAGATGTGGTCACTCTGCGTTTCTTCCTCTCCCTGGGGGAAGGTGGAGATCACTCTCCCATTAACCACCGGTCTCCTCGTCACACCCCCTCGTTTCTCGTTCACCGCTCAAACTCCGAATGAATCCCAGGGGGGGAAATACGTCTTACTGAAAAGGAAAGCAGCATGAGAAAAAAGAAATCAATGAAATGAGTTAGGAAATGGAAGGATGGGCCCCTCTGACAGTATTGTAATTAAAAGCTCTCAAAGTGAAAAGTTGAAGGAAAAAGTGCAAGTTGCCAATCAAGTCTTACCTAACCCGTTTCACAGAAGTTAGAAGCTTAGGATGCCCCACGGTGCTCAAAAAAAGACTTTTCTTTCAGAAGGATCACAGGTCCCAGGTGGGCAGCCAGAGGCTGGGTTCTCTTCCCTGCTCACCCCCCTCCCCAAAGACTGAAGACTGTGCAGTTGGAGGTGACAGCAACTGCCTTCATTCTGGTTCCAGGTGAAGAAGCGGTCACTTCCAGGTACTGAGATGGAAAGTTAGCCAGCTCTGGCCTTGTTAGTTAGAACCTGAGTTGGTACCAAAGTGGGACTTCAAACTGCCCCCTCTGGAAGTCACCAGGGAGTGGGGGAGTGGGGGCAGAGGCTGAAGCACTCAGTCCTGGTTCTCCAGGGTATCCTCGATCTAAGATCTAATTCTGGCCCCTCACCGCTGCTGCGGGCAGTTCCCCAGGTCCTTCCTGGGAGTCCCAGACTACTCCCGCCTTTGGGGACAACGGTGCTGCAGCCAAAAGACACCATGTGTGGGCTCCGTGGCAAACAGAAGGTAAAAGCCTACAAAAAGATAGGCGGGAAGGTGAGTCTCAAGCACCTTCCCAGGGGAATCACCAGTCTTGGCTAGACACAGGAGAGATTTTGAGTGAGTCTGAAAAGTTTCAGCAAGGCATCCTAGCCCCGGAGACTGGCTCTGAGTGTGCCTGTGTCCATTTACGTGTGTTACCCGGGTGACAAGTTGCGAGGAAAATGCCACAGTGAAGTAGAGGATCTCTTCCTCTCTCCTGGCCCGTGGCTTCAGGCCAAGCCCACCCACGCGGGTGGACTCTGGATGGAGGTGCCTCTCCTCCACGCGGTCAAGTGATTTGGTTCCTGGCTGGTTCTTAGCACACCTGTTTAAAACACAGGGCCCGCTGATCTCAGCCCGCCATCCCCACAAAGGGAGAGGTGCGCCCCCCTCCCACCCCTAGTGCAAGGAATAGAAAAGCCCATGGGTTTATAACTAGGAAAGCAAGAGACCAGGATTGGAGGGGAGACCAGGATTGGCCCTATTCTGGGCCAGTTGCGGACTTTCTCAGAAAATCATACCCTTGCACATCTGGGCCCCAGACTGCTGTTGAATTTTGAGCATAAGGTGATTGTTTTTTTCCAAAGGGATGACCCTTTCTCGCCCCAACCAAAACTCTCATCACCTCACCAAAAGCAAGACCCTACTCTGTCTCTTGGGGTCAGGGAACCTCCACCCAGTTTGACCAGATTGTACAGAGATGCAGACTGCCTTTTAGCAAAGCCCTGCTGGCCCGCTGGGAAGTAGGACTGTCTGGCCCAGTGTGCACGAACCCTCCGCCTCCTGTGAGCACTGCAACCTCCAGCCACTCCGGCCATCTAAGATCTCAAACTCTGCCCCCGCCACTGAGGCCGAGGGTGTTGATTTAAGCCTTTCAATCACTTACAAACCCACCAGTAACTCGTTTTTTGTTATTTTGTCTTAATCAAAACCCATTGATTTAACAGGACTATTTGGCATCTTACAAGAATTTCAGAAGCCAGTTAACTTCTTTCAAAAAATATTGGATACATACTTTTCATTTTCTTGTCGTCTCAAATTACTCAGGGAAACACAGAAGCTACAAGAGAACACCCCCCAACCCCGTCAAAGAAAAACAAAACACTTACCAATATACACAAATAAGACTTTGAATGTGCTCCCAGGGTCCAGAACATGGGAAGGTTAGGGGAAAGAGAGAGGAGGAAGTATTGTATTTCTGAAAAATTATAACAAAAATTTATGAACCACGACCCAGACACTATAGGAGGGCGAGGGGGGCTCAGGCTTCTGTTAGCTACAGAAAAGTCTGGGGATGAGGGAGGGCGCTTGCTTTCCGTCGAATGACAGCTGGAGTAATGGCTGCAGACCTCGTGTGGGGGTGGGGTGGGGGTGGGGCGGGCGAGGCTGGGCGTAGGGGCCAGTAATTACCAGCCAGGCTCACGCGCCTCCCTACTTTAGAGCGAACGCGTTCTTTTTGCGCGCCCAGCTGCGCGCTGGTCTTGCTGCTCAGCCTCGGGGCATCTAGGAGCCTGCATGGGGGTGGGAGGGTGTATGCTAGAGAACTTTAAATCGAGGTTCCTAAAAGGATTCTGAACTCGGATGTCCCCAAGGTCCCAACCTGGCGGGGCTGTGGAGCAAAGGAAGGCTGAGCAGAGACTGCTCCACGCCAGCAGCCCCCAGCCGGTGGGCCCGCATTAAGAACCTGGCATTAAGGGCGGGGGGTGGTGCCGAAGCGGGTAGCAGCCTGGGAAACGGCGACCCATCAGATCTGGCTGCACAAGACTGAGACGTTTCCACGAGGGTTGAAGGGAAAGCGGAGCCGGTTTCCAGCCCACTCCTACCATCTCCCCTCCCAGCCCAAAGAAGCGCAAATCCTCAGAAGGCGCACCAGCTCCCCTGGGCCCCAGAACCCTGAAGTTAAGTGTACGCCCAGGGATCGGCGCTGGAAAGGGCGGGGAGGAGGGGCGAGGGGTAGGGGCTAGGTTCTCCACCTCCTCCCGCCGCCTCCCTCCCGCAGGCTGGAAGCCTCACGTAGTCTGGGATTTTTTCAGAATAATTGATGGGTCCAGTTCTCCAGAGCTTTCCCGGTGAGAGCGCGGCGGACCGCGCTAGAATTTAAATAGACGTGATTAGTAAAATGGAAGGGGGCGATGCGCCCGGGCCTCTCTTTCTCGCGAGTTCCTGGCTGCGCTCCTGGCAAGGCGCCTGCTCCCCCAGGCTCTAGGGGCCACGCGGGGCCATCACGAGCTCGTCCAGCGCGGGTGGGCGGCTCTGCTCCCCACCCCCAACCCTATGGACGCCAACCCTTTACCCCCTCCCCACCTGCCTCTCACCAGCGTGCACCTCGACCTGGAGGAGAGGGGAGTTGAGGCTGGCAGGCAACCCAAAGCCGGCGGGTGCAAAGTGGTGGTAAGCCAGAGGGCGGGTGCAGGGATCTGGCAGCGCGAAGCGTTAGCCTGGAAAAGCGAGGAAAGCCTCTCGGTGATCACTGTCCCCGCGCCCTGCTTTTCACACTCTTCCTGTTCTGTACCTCGCCCTCACCCGCAGTCCTCTCTCCTGGCTGCCAAGCCAATGCCGCCAGGGCCGCAGAAATCACCCTCTTCGCTTACCACAGCGCTAAGAAGGTCCCCTTCACAAAGAAGTGACCTGGGCTGGGGAAAAGCCTTTGCCTTTGCTCTAACATCCCTATCTCATTGATTTGTTCCTGAAAAGGGGGCTGTGCATTCTTATAACATCTACAGCCAATTAATATTGCATTAATTCTATAAAAAAAAAAAAAAAAAACAAAAGCACCAGAATACTGCACCCTATCAAAGCCATCTATTATTCACAGAAATGTAATTGGAGACCTAAGATATGTGTGTTATGGGCCAGTGGAGGAAAACAGAGTCGTGACAGTATTTCAGAAAGGAAGGGGATCGGAGGGTATCTAATATTTAATTTCAAGTCTGTGGTTTTCTAATTCGAGATTAAAAGCAGTCACGTCTTTGAAGCCAGACAGTTGGTATAAATGTACAGTTAAAATATTCTATTCCACAGTCCCTAGACAGAGCTCCCTGCTCGTCCCAGGCTTCATTAAATTTTTATTATCATCCCAGACTAGAGCAGGGAATGAGTGGAAAGACTGTCCATCTAATTGCAATTGATAAAAAAAAAAAAAAAGCTTTTAGATTTCCCTCCTCATTTTAATATATTAACAGCAGTTTTCTTCATATGTCCAGTCTTTCCCAGCCCTGTGATACACATAATCACTTTATCACACAGATACATTTTCTACTTTCCAAGAAGCACGAGGTTTGGCTGTCTTCTCTGCCCTTTGAGAAGGCCTGGGGGTGGTGGGGTGGGAGCCAAGGGAGACAGGGTACTGGAGGCTGGCTTCAGAAAGTAATGCTATAAAAAAATATATTAAAAAAAGATGACATCAGTTCTTGAAGCATCTGGCAAAAGATCAACGAGAGACAACATTTGCACTAAGCTGGTTCTTCCTGTGGCAAGATGAAAGCATATTGTTACCCAAAGAAAACAAACAGATTATTAGACTGGGCTGCACTTTTCTACAGGCTTTCCACGATGTGGGATGAAAGCAGAATAATATTTTATTTTATTTATTTATTTCTCACTACCACCACCCCCCCATCCTCACACACACACACACACACACACACACACATCAAAAAACATTTGCTCGTTATGAGTCTTCATGTGCTGCTAATCTGTCACACCAAAGAACTGTGGACTGTAGGTGTGTGTGTGTGTGTGTGTGTGTGTGTGTGTGTGTGTGTGTTCAGGGAGCCCATCTCAACAAGGGTGGTTTAAATTTTTTTGAAAGTGATGTAAATAAAGCTTTTCATCTCCAGGCACTGAAAGTACAGAATAAAGCCCACAGTTTGCTTTTTGAGCAGCTTCCTATTATCACATCGCCACTTAATTTTATTTCTATTCTCTCCAAGTTAAATAGAAAGACTGGCTCACAAGGGAGCTGCCATGTGCCTACAGACTGGGGATGTCAAGCAGAGAGACTCACTGTGCAAAGTTAATTTCAATTCCCGAGGAGGATTTCACATTCCGGCTGGCTCTGACCCACAGTAATTAGCTGAGATAACTAATGATTACTTACTTATTCCTTGTAATTATCTGGATTTAATAATTTGCTGTGTAATTTATTAATTCGCTCATAATAGCCTTTCAGTACTGGGAATGGCTCCCTTAAAGGAGCAAAGCAGGAAAAATTTAGTTATTTTTTTTCTCGTTGCCATAAATCTGTCTCCTGACAAATGTGGACTTCAGGAGCATTTCTATCATCATAATCATCTGGAACCTTTGTCTTTCTTTTTGTCCCATCAGGATACCAAAACAACTTTTTTTCCTTCTGTTGCAGCCCCTCCCTCCAAGGCCAACTGAAAAGTTAAGTGCAAGCAGTTTTGAATTCTAATGTGGACCATTTACCTGGAGATATAAACTGTTTTCACCAAACAATTGAAAAGATGAATATCTAAACTTACTGTCATGGCTTTCCTAGAAAAAATTGAGCTTCATTTTTTTAGTAAAGTGCCTCTTAAAATCAAGTAAACTTTTCAATGCCTTTTTTACCATGTCCTCAAGAGCTTCCCCAATAGATACATCAAAAGTAATTTACTCATTTTAAGTTTAAAATAAAGCATTTTACACCCCCCCCCAAACTCTAATTATTTTGGCAGAGGTCCCACAATCTGTCCTTGATAGTGAAAAGACCTAGTTATGTTTTGTTATTTATTTTAAAATACAATTAACAGAAAAACAGGAGTATATTACATTGAATGTAAATCTTATTTCATTTGCTTTTGCATATTTCCATTTTTCCCAAGCTATCTATCAATGAAACTTAATCCGATGAAAGAACTGACCGACTAATTTAATGTCAGATGCCCAAAGGAAACTGCATTTTTCTAGGTAATCACTTTGAACAAAAAGATTGGATCATTTGCCTTTAGAGAAGTTTAAAAAATAAACTATGTGGTTCTGAAATGTCAACCTGAGGATGACTAGGTGTGCTGCTAAGTCAATATATAAAATATCTTTTTCCAATAAAAAGTAATTGTGGACCTTAAGGAAATAAAATTAGAAAAGGAGTAATGAATACCAATGAATTTAATAGATATGACAAAGATCTTCAACCTCAATTTGCTATTTATCCATTTGAGTATTTTGAAAGTCAATACCAAATGGATATTTCTCAACAATTTATATATGATTCATTCTACTCTTACCTTTCATTTCCTTAAGATCAGTCTTCCTCTCTCCAAATCTCTTTGGTTTGTTTGGTATGTCTCTGCAACTCTAATTAATAAAAACTTTCAGAATATATTTTTTCCTAAAAGTCTGCTTTTCCCATAAAACAAACACATTTAAGCAGGTTTAATTAATGGATATAGTTTCCATCTTGTTGGAAAGAGAGGTTTTTGTTTTTTACCCTTGTAAAAACATAGAGAAGATGAACATAAAATGTGATACAGTTTTAAGAGCCCAGGAACATGGGAGACAAAGAAAAACACTGGTGAATGAAGGGGTAAATACAGACCTTCACTCTCAACTGTTTAAATAAATAGATAGTTGCTGTTATGTTACTTTCCTCACAAAATCTTGGACAAACATGCATACAGGCAAGCTATCGTGTACTTGAAAATGCACTAAAGAGGACCTATTTTATTTTTATTCAATATATTTCTCAATTTATACTACTTCCATGGGATTTCTCTATTTGAAGATGTCATATTTGTAGAAAAAGAACTAGCACACTTGTCTTTTCCCTGACTCCCCTCTCTTAATGCATATATCCTAGACCCTTAGATAACAGCCACATATGAGAAGGAAGAGATGCAATTTATTGAAGCTAGTTTTTTATCCTAGCCAGATCAGCAAGCCTGATTTGCTACACACTCAACCCATTTAATTCATTTTCCCCACTCTGGAAAAAGTAAGAAAGCAGGAAGTTCTCCAGATGGCTACAACTACATGGTCAAATGTGTCCCATGGTTACTATCCGTGGTGCTGAAATCAGTATACAGCATAGTGAGATTGGAGGCTGGCTGTTTTAAAAGATTTTCAGGAAAACTGAATCTAATAATAGGGGATCAAATGGAAGAAGGGGCTTTCAACCTCCAAAGTAGAGGAATCAAATTAAAACATCAATATCACTATATTTTATTCACAATGATTTCTTTTAAATCCCTACAACTTTCAGTGTTTTTAGGCATCTAGGCAATGCATCCCATTATTTCCAAATGGACACATGGATTTGGTTTCTTCAAGTGTCTTCTCATTTGAGTCATAGGATGAGAAATCCATCTATCCATTACCCATTCAACTTTTACAGCTCTTTTTGTTACATCTGAAAATCACAATAAGTTTTCCAACAACATTTAACCCCAACTTGAGTCACTGTAACAATTTTAACTGTTTTCATTGACTCAGGATATTTCCTAACCTCATCCTCAAAATCAGAAATATCCCCAGGCAGTTCCACATTAGAAGGGTCACAGCTCAGGTTAGCAGAATTACCTCTGGAGGATGACCTGGTTCCTCTCTTGTTGGACCTATAAATTAGTATGATGTTCTCATCATTAATAATGCAAATATCTAAACCAGGGCTTTCCTGGGGAAGAAACAACAACTTGAAACTCTAATATGTTGCTCAATTGTTGTAAGAAGTCTTTAAGAAAATTATTAAAATGAGTAAGCAGGTATCTTTAAACTAGGATCACAAAAAAGAAAAGTTTGTGTGTCAAATGTGCAAAATTTCTTTGTGCCAGACCACCAATAGACAGACTTCCAGCAACTCTGATATCTGTGTGAGTCATAGAAAGGGGGCAATAATTTGCTCTTAACCACGCAGGATTATCTCTTCCTCAACCCTACTCTGCCTATTGCAGAATGTGAGTTTCCTTAAAGGTATGGGGGAGAGGGAGGGAGGGGGAGAGAGAGAGAGAGAGAGAGAGATACTTTACTTCTGCTCTGGTTTTGGGGCACCACTTCCCAGGAGTGGTGAGTAACCTCAAGACTATGGTGGGCCAGCCCCCAGGCCTCAACCTGTGTGTCCCACCCACCCCAAACTAGGCCTTGAATTCTCTTGCCACACCCAGTATCCCAATACTGCTGAAAACTGAACTGAGTTTCTTTCTTCCTTTTACCCATGCAACATCTCTGCTCACAAAGATTATCTTTGAAGAATTATTGCAGATCCAGGGGAAGGACTCCAAGGGAGGTATATAGAACCACATATGCTGATCTTAACTGGGCAGAAAAGCAAAGCATCCTGTGAGATGAGCTCTGGCTATTAGGAGGCCATTAAAAACCCTGTTCTATACTTTCCTATACAAACACCCCCTACTAAATCCAAGTCAGACTTTGATAACAGCCACTCCATAATAAACCATCAAAATGAGTTTCTGCTTTTTAAAAAATCCCCCCATCAAAATAAATCCAATGCAAATTATTTAAAACACCACATTTTAAGCCATTTCATTTTAATAGCATATTTTAATGAAAAAGCAGCATACTTGGCCAATAAAACATTAAAATCATCTCTTCAATGAAAGACAATCAAACAACACCAAAAATAATACATTACCATAGTAAATAAACCATCTATGAACAAAAACAAGAAACCAGGTCATATACAGAACTCAAGACTTCGGAGAGCCTCGAATGGAACAGCAATACAGTAAAATTTGGAAGAATATATCTATATGTGTGTCATTTTGAATGAAATATTTACAATACATAAGGTACCAGTCATCATGTACCCATTTTTTGTTCCAAAAGAATTCTACCAAACAATGTGAATTTACAAGCAGTGCACTGTCTTTCTTATAGTTCAAATTAGTTTTTCTACAAACAAACCTCCAAAAGGAAAAACTGAAGGAATCCTGTAAATGTTAAAATATAGTCAACAAAGCAATTGAAAACTAGATGATTGAAATACCTTGGTGAATCTTAGAATCCGGAAGAACAAACACCAAGTGGCAAATGCCCCTAAAGCTAGAAAACGATGCATTATAGTCATGCTTCCAACTGTTTCACTTCTTCTCTTCCATTAGAGGTGTGTGTGTGTGTGTGTGTGTGTGTGTGTAAAAGGGTGAGTGAGAGCTCGTGTGCAGCGGGGACAATGTGGGAATCCCCATTAAATATGTAATGAAGTAAACAATACTTTGGACAGTGAATCAGGTCTACACGATTAAGACATCCATTACTGAGTGTCAACTCACAAATCAGAACACTACCAGTAAAAACAAAGAAAAAATTCTTCATTCAAAGTGAGCATATACAAATAGGCCAAAAGAAACACAGTGTTAAGAGGAAAGCTGTAAAAATTCAGTAAACTCATCAAACATAAACATTTTTTAACTTCACTAGCCATACATTTCCCCCATTTTTAAGACTAAAGAAGTTTAATTAATTAGAATGTGCACAAATTAAGTTGCTAGAGAGATAAATTAATAATTTACAGAGGGTTGTTCGGCAATAATCTAATAATAGCTTTCAAGATCAGTGAACACAGCAAGCGAAACTCCTTTCTTAAGCATTAACACTTCAGAGAAGAAAGAAAGGGGTAAGAACAACAATAAAAATATATATGTATATAATATACAGTGTAAATGCAGAAAATCTGCCATCTTTTTTTAAAATTCAAAATATTTTAGAGATGTCTCTATCACATTAAGCATCAACTCTAGTTTAAAGTTTCAGTCCTGAATCAATTTCTATTTCTGAAAAATAGCTGCAAAGTGTACTTTTAAACTTGAACAAGGGTGATGTCTTTAGGAATAAAAACAAATCTTACTTGATTTGGGGGCCTTTCAAAAAGCTGTCTCCTCTGCCTTCCTGCAAACAGCCAGCTCCAGACTTCCTCTGAAGAAGTCCAGATGCCTTTTCTGGGGTGGGGTGGGGTTAAAAGGGGACAACTTTGCTGCAACTTGACAAATCCCTTCTTTTGTTTTTCTTTCCTTGCAGAAGTCAGTACTTATTCTCACTGGGCTTGGGGCTCAATTGCTCGCTCGCTCTCCAATCCCCGCTTTCTCTAGATTCACATTTACTGGAATTAATTCTGGTCGCCAACAGTGGAAAGAAAAGAGGCAGGAGAGAAAGGGAGAGAAAAGAGGGGATGAGGAGGGGTTTGTCCCTGGAGAGGCTGAGGGTCTCCTAAATGCCCGCGGAATATTTCATTCTTTTCTGTTTCTGCCTCTGGTTGCAGAACCAGACGCGCACCACGTTTTTCTTAAGGTCCAGCTTCTCCGCGATGGCGGCGATCTTCTCGGAGGAGGGCCGTGGCTGGATGGCGAAGTAGGCTTCAAGCGAGCGCTTCTCCGGCGCCGCGATGGACGTGCGTTTGCGCTTCTTCTCCGCACCGTTGAAGAGCTCTGGCTTGGTGAGCTTCTCGCGGTGGGACTTCTCGGCCTCCTCGAGCCACGCTTGCAAGATGGGTTTGAGCGCGATCATATTGTTGTGCGACAACGTGAGGGACTCGAACCTGCAGATGGTGCTCTGGCTAAGCGAGCCCACGCCAGGGATCTTGAGGTTGGCCAGCGCGGAGCCCACATCGGCCTGGGTCACCCCCAGCTTGATGCGTCGCTGCTTGAAGCGCTCGGCGAATGCCTCCAGGTCCCGGGGGTCGGCGTCCACGTCGCTCATGCAGCCCATGTGTGAGGGCAGCCCATGCGCGTGGGCCATGCTGAGCGCCGCTTGGTGCACGGGGTTCATGGTAGCCATGTGCGGCGCGTGAGCCGGCGTGGATACCACGGCGCCGTCGGGGCCCGCCATGGCACCCAGGGCCAGCCCGGGACTCAGGTGCTCCAGCAGCTCTCCCTCAAGCGCCTGATGCGGCTGATGGTGGTGGTGGTGGTGGTGATGGTGGTGGTGATGCGTGCCCGCCAGCGCGGACGGGTGAGAGATGGGCACCGACGAGGAGGCAGACGACGTGCACGGGATGGTGTTCATGGTGTGGTAGGTGGCGTCCGGCTTGAAGGGGCTGTGGTGGGGCGGGTGGTGGTGGTGGCTCTTGCTCTGCGAGACGATGTCCACGGCCGCCAGAGCCTCCGCGCGGGCCAGCAGACTCTCATCCAGCCCGCCGAATATATTGCTCTGCAATTGCAAGTAAAAGGCACACATTACGCTCAGCAGGGAATTGTGCGCGCGCTCTCCGGAAGCCCTGGCCCTTTGCTCCACAACGCTGCCGCGCCTACAACATTCCCAAAGCGTTAAAATAATAATAATTAATAGTAATAATAATAATAATCCTGAAAATTGCAGGTGAGGAGGAGAGAGGCAGGAAGCCACCCAGAGAAGCCGAGCGTGCACGAGGAGGAAAGTGAGCCTGCAAACACAACACAACACAACACGCGCACAGGCAGCATCCCAGGTCATAAAAATTAATATGAAAGGAAAGACCCGCTGAATACATAAGAGGGGGGTGGAATTGGTTGGAGGTGTGGGGTGATTTGCTGTGCAGACATGAAAAAAACATCAAGCAGATAAAGGGGGCTGTCAAAATGTGCCTTTAAGCGGTGATTATGCAGAAATACGCACCGGTGGGGTTGGAAGACACGCTCTTCGCATCGCCTCGGAGCCCCCGCCGCTGCCTCCGCTGCTACCACTGCTACTGGAGCTGCTGCTCCGGCCTCCACCGCCCCCACCACCGCCGCCGCCGCCGCCAGCATTGCTGGAGCTGCTCGGAGAGCTGGCCGAGGGCGCCGCGGGCGCGGAGGAGCCGGGAGAGGCGCTGTGCAGTGCCGAGTACTTGGGCTCCACGTGCAGGCTGCCGCCGTGCGGCATGCTGAACGCCTGCTTGCTGTTCAGGGACATCATCATCATCTTTCCAGCCCGTCGGAGCGCTTGCCTGTAGCGCACGCAGTGACCCCGGCTGCCGGGACCCTCCGGAGAAGTGCTGGGCGATAGCGGCAGTGGGGAAGGGCGGTGCAAAGTTGCGCTCACCAGCCGCCGTAGGGAGCTCGGCTTGCCTTTCCCTGGCTACGCGCTCCTCCTCTGGCTCCAGCGTCAGTTTGATCGGATGCTGGTTTCCGCTAGGCGCTGGCAGCAGACCTGGGCGCCCGAAACTGCCCACGCGCCTCGTCGCGGCGGAGTTATACTCGCCTCTCCCCGCGCCTGCCCCCGCACCCCCCGCCCCCGCCCTCCCTCCCACGCGCCTCCGCCCTCCCCTGCTCCGATGCTAGCGTCGCCCCTTCGTCTTTGCTCCCTCCAGGTTCGGGCCCTTTCAGGTCTCCAGATACCCGCCTCCTGCCCCCCACCCCCCGCCGCGCCCTCCACCTCCGCTTCCTGCTCCTGCCAGCGCTCTGATGCTGCCACCCCTTCCTGGCGTCCCGCAGCTCTCACTTACCTTAGTGTCCCACTCCACCCCACCCCGCTGGCCAGGTCTACACTCCAGTCGCGGGGCAGTTCCTACTTAGCAGCCGGTCTCCAGCCCCTTCCGCTTCTTTTGCCCTCTCCCCGCCTCACTGGGAAAAGAAACTCCTAAATAAAGTTGCGGGCCAAGCCAACCAACCTCGGGTGGGGTTTCCCCTAGACTACTAGGAACGCCTCTTACCTGGCTGCCTCCCCTGCCTCCTGCTTACAGCTAAGTTCCATGCCTCCACCCCCACTCGGCCCGCCCCTCCCTGCAGCTCAGGTGACCCTGATCCCAGGCTCCCCGCCACGCCGGTGGACCCGAACGCTGCCGTGGACCCGGTTCCTCCGCTCCGCTCTGCGCTTCCGTCCGGTGAGCCCAACCGTTGGTGATCTGCTCTGCACCACCTCGGCCCGGCGGGTGCCTGGTGCCGAAGAGACATGGGGTCGACAGGGCTGCAGAGCTTTCTCTCACTCGGTTTCTCGCAGCTCTCAGCGGATTGGACGGCAGTGGAGCTGGCCCGGGTCGCCTATGCGCATGCGACTCCCCCCCCTTCACCCCCTGTCCCCGTGTTCCCCCCAGCACCACCACCGACACACACTCCTCTCCACCCTCTTTTCTCTTCTTCCGGATCTTTCTCCTCCTCCTCCCTGTATCCAGCTCAGTGTGAGTTGGGTCTTGGGCGGATCCACGGGCAAACCCTGCCATTGGATTTATTATTCTTCATTAACCACAATCAAAGGAGGAAGGGGCTACAGACAGAGGGAGAGGCAGGGCCAGAGATCACAGAGCGCATGTGCTACTGAACTCCCCCCACCCCAACACACACACACACACACACACACACACACACGCCCTCAGGGGCTGGCACCAGTCCCACTTATCTTCATTTCCACAGCCACTCGGCGCAGAGATATCCTATTTTTAGCCAACACTTTGCTCGCACTTTTGTCCCAGTGGGGACCACTTTTCTTAGAAGTGGACACACACTATTCCAATTGTAAAAGAAGGAGACAGCCTCTCCTACAGACACACACACACACACACACACACACACACACAACACAGTCTTCCTCTTCTCCCCGCTCTGGTGCCTTCTATCCACTTCCCTCGGTGTTGGGGGCTACTGTCACCTCCCCAGGGTACGGAAAGAGTGGGGTGCAGGTGAGGGTGAGAAGGCCCCGAGACTCGGACGCTGGAGCCCGCGGGTGGCCCGATCCGGCTGGGGGTGGCTGGGAGCAGGTGCAGGCACACGGTGCCTGGGGAAGGCGAGCAGGTGCAAGAGCAGGCGGCAGGCCTGAGAGGCTCTGGCGCTCGCTGGGACAAAACAGAGTTGGAAGGAGCGTGGCGAAGGGGGCCCCTCGAACGGTCACCTCCCGGAAGCCCCGCGGCGAAGGGAGAAGGGGGCCGCCGGCTCACCCCCGACCTCAGCGGAGCGGGACGGCAGGTTCAACTTGGGCGTTTAGTCCTTGCTAGTCGCCAAAGGATTGGGAAGACCGCCGCAAGACCGCCGCAAACGGCGTGCGACGGGCTCTGTCCATGGTCCTTAACTCCCTTTCGCTTTCCTGTGCTACTCCCCAGTTTGCCTTTCTCCTCCCTTCGTGGAGGAACAAGTAAACAGTAGCCGAAGGGGATTCCTCCTACCTGCAGTGTTCCTGAGCTGAGCCGAGAAGCCTGGACACAGGGCTGGAGAGGGGGTGTTGACATAAATGAATGTGGCTTGCCCTGGACGGTTCAAGTAAATGCTTAGGTGTTTAATTTCTATATCAACAACAGCCAGGGTAATTTTCAAGGAAATAAAAAAAAATGACATTGTACAGCTCTCACTGTCTCAAGCTTCAAGAAATGAAATAAATCAAAGTTAAAAGCTTGAGTATCATTTAATTATAGTGCGAACAGCGCTTTGAAAGAAGTAGAGCAACATCTCTAAACAAATTATGACTGAGCCAGGAAGGAATTATTAGATTGAAATTTCATTTAGGCTCGGGAGACCCCGCGCTTCACTGTGTAATCTGCTATGCCTCATCTGATTTGTATGCTTAATTCAGCTTGACGAATTTATTAGTTTTCATAATAGTGAAAAAATTGAGCAGCACTATGGGCTAATGCATTGTGTGTACTATAAATTGTATGTCATCGTGGAAAGGCTGAAGTCTATAGAAATCTTTTATTAATGCCGGCATAGGAGGGAGGTTTTCGTGCAAGCCTTGGAGAGGTTCACACCAAATTCCACTGTTGCTGTGTCTCACTGGTCCATTAGCATATCGTCATACTAATTAGACTACTTCATCAGTGATATAATTTCAAACTTCAAATTATGTTCTAATTAACAAGGGTTGTCCAATTTGTTTAATCTTCAAAAGGCTTTGGATGCTCTAATTAGTAGAAACTGTTGAGCATCTGTAAAGCCTAATAAAAACCCATTAAAATATTTTGGATATATTTTCTATCAGTTCTGTGTAAGGGTAACATGGCTTGTGAGAGTGCAAGAGAACAGTAACTGGAAGACAAACATATGCATCTACCTAGTTTCCCCAGATTATAATACCAAGTGAATCACAGGAGAAACTTTGGGTATTGCCGCTCCTAAACAGTCTGATTATGTGTTTAAATAAAGACATAAGAATATCAGGTAGACTCAACACCAAAACAAACAAACAAACAAACAAACAACCAATCCAATTTAAAAATGGGCAAAGGACCTAAATAGACACTTCTCCAAAGAGGACAGGCAGATGGCCAATAGACATATGAAAAGATGCTCAACATCACTAATCATCAGAGAGATGCAAATTGAAACCACAATGAGATATTACCTCACACCTGTCAGAATAGCTATCATCCATAAATCAACAAACAACAAGTGTTGGTGAGGATGTGGAGAAAAGGGAACCCTCAAGCACTATTGGTGGGAATGCAGATTGGTACAGCCACCATGGAAAGCAGTATGGAGTTACCTCAAAAAATTAAAAATGGAACTGCCTTATGATCCAGCAATCCCACTTCTGGGAATATATCCAAAGAATCCCAAAACACCAATTCAAAAGAATATATATGCCCTTATGTTCATTGCAGCATTATTTACAATAGCCAAGAGGTGGAAGCAGCCCAAGCACCCATTAGTAGATACGTGGATGAGAAAGTAGCCGCATGGTTATGCAGTGGAATACTACTCAGCTATAAAAAAGAAGGAAGTCTTACCTTTTGTGACAGCATGGATGGACCTGGAGAAAATAATGCTAAGTGAAATAAGCCAGTCAGAGAAAGACAAGTACCATATGATTTCACTCATATGTGGAATCTAATGAACAAAATTAATTAACAATATAAAAACTGACTCATAGATACAGAGAACAGACTGACAGCTGTAAGAGGGGAGGAGGGTTGAGGGGTCTGGGTGAAAAAGGTGAAGGGATTAAGAAAAAACTAAACAGAAAGAATACCAAGGAGAAAAACCACATGGGAAAAAATTCTTCTCTTTCATTAGGTGCCTAATTAGATGTAAAGTGAAAAGCAACCCTGAGGAGTTTCCCAAGCATTGTTGTGGCAACAGTCTGCTGAACTTGGATTGAAAAATCAAATATTTGGGGGTGTTTTGAACCTCTCCCTGTCCCCTCCTCCTTTATTAAGCTTAATTACTTGCAATAGTTGTTTTAATGTATGTTGTCACCTGGGAGTATTGAGAAATGCATATCGTTAATATGAATTAATCTTGATTTTAATAGCAACTGACAACTGATCTCCAAAATGCTAAACACTTGTCACCATTTCATATGGTAAATAAGGTGGTATAATAAATTCATGAAATAAAGAAGACACCGTTGAAACAACCGGAAAACTTTGTTTGATATGGAGTTTATTGACTGAAACTATTTTCAGGACAATAACCAAGAGAATATTTTCCTGATGGCTAAAATCCATAGAGCCTTAAATTAATTTCAATATAACTTTTTAAATCTATCAGATGTTTCTCAGTGATATCTCTAATTCCAGACAGACAAAAAAAAAAAAAGAAGCCCTTATGCTAATTATCAAGTTGAGATAAAATTAATATGTGGCTGAAGAGCAGTTCAAGAGTTTATTTCCCTGTATTCCCTTCCCCTAGAAAACACATTTTTTTAAAAAGTCCCAGAGTTAGATTTCCCCTTTTCTCACCTAAAGTGAAAAATGAACAGCAGTAGTTATGTTGCATTAGTGGGAAAATGTCATTCTTCCTTCATCACCAGGACTTGCAATCATTCCTTCCAGGAGCGTTCAGAACACCAACATCTTTGAGGTGATATCAAAACCCATTTCGGTCTTGCCCACAGGCATTGCTGCAAAGTGTCCCCAGTAAGTGTGGAAGCTGCTCACCAATGAAGATACACACCAGCCTCCCAGACAGTGGAAGCCATCTGAAGAACTAGAAAGTTGGGAATAAACCCAAGGGGTGAAAGGAAATGGCCCAATGTCTGAAATCTGCTTCATGTAACCTCAACATACACTCTTTCGCCCAAGCACCTATCCACATTGGTACCTCTGCACACCGGCAGACCTACCAATAAACTGAAAAGAACGAAGTGACTTTTAAAGCACAGAAATAAAAAAATAGATCAACTGTGTGACTACACCGCGCCTTTCTTCTTGCCAAGCCTCTTTGTTTGACAATAGCTTCTGCCCCATCCGCTGCCAGATGTGGACAGATGTGACCAGCTTCCCTCCAGGCAGGAAGAGTCTCTGGGGATTCCACTCAAACTCATGACAGTGGGGTCCCGGCAGCAGGCATCCCCTCACCACAAAATCAGCCCACAGCCATCTGGAGGGGAGAAATCAATGTCTCCTCTTCTGTATCTGGGTCCTAATTTACTATTAAAATTTTAAGCAGTGCATTCATATTTTACCGGACCTAATGTGTTTTATTACATTTTAATCCATTAAGGGCAGCGTGATTTCTTTCTATTTCAAACAGAATTGAGTTGGACTGCAAGATTTCTTAAAGGACAGGTCTGACCCTGTTCATACACCGTTTCGATCTTGGGTAGACAGGGCGTGGGGGAGGAAAAAGGGCAGGGATAGACCCCTCCCCATCTCCTCTCCTCAAGGATTCTGAGTAGAATCAGACCCCCTGAGCTCTCCCTGGACTCCGTAGCTTGGGGCTGAAGTGTAGGAAGTGATTAAAATCCTCCATGGCCTCTTCTGTTCCAGGGAAGGGGGGGGGGGAGGGAATTATCCCTGAAATTGAGACTTCTGGGAGCCCTCAGAGAGCTGGCCGCAGAGGGAAGTGCTGGGGAAGGATGGTGAACCTGGGTTTCATGCGTCCTGAGATAGGGGCTACTTTCCAGGAGTGACGGGCGCATTTTGCTCATTTTCCCTCTTCCAAGCAGTCCACCCATGCTGTTGTGTTTGTCTCTCATTTCCCCTCTGCACTGGCTCTCCGTGAGCCCCAAGTCTCTCCCCTTCGCCCAAAGGTGCCAGGCACCCTCTCTGCCCGATGGCACAGCCTCCTTTCGTGCATTCCCGGCTAAGTCACCCTCTCAACCTCCCAACGCCAGCAGTCAGCCAGCGTCTCCGGAAACCTCGGCAGCCAGCCGGCGGTTCCCAGGCCCTTCTAGATCGGAATCCGGGCTTGCATCCTCCAACCCTCCCATCAAGGCCAGGCAGGGCGATGGGAGGGGAGCAAAAGCAAGTGGCTCTTGGTGCTTTGGGGAGAGGGACAGACTGCGCCGGGGCCCCGGGCCTGTAGTCGCCGGGCGAGCCACGTGGGGCTCTTTCTAGGTAATTCTGAACTGAAGAAAGTGGCCGGGCAGGGGACGATGGGTGAGCGGAGGCGAGGTAGAAAGGAAAGCAACGGTTCCCTCTTTCCCCGCGGAGAGAAGGGAGCAGAGTTCAATTTCAAATAAAGCGGACTGGGAGGAGGAGGACGCGGGACGCAACCAGCCGGGGCCGCTGGATGCCCGCGGGGCTCTTAGACGCCTTCGCCATTCCGCCTGGTGGCTGTGCTTAAGCTGTGTGTGGCGAGGAGCCCGCACGCAGGCCACTACTGATTGGCCCCACTGGAGTCGACCAACCTTGGGAGCAAACACAACAGGCGCCAAGAAATTAAAATCTGCCGCAGGGATGGACTCAGTCCTCCGTGCCTAACTCCGCATACCCCAGAGCGCGGGGGGCTGGGGGGGGGCGCGGATTCACACACTGACGCCCTGGGCACAGACACGCTCACACACCCACGCACGCATGCACACACGTGCTAACAGTCACACACACTCACTCGGACATACACCTGTCCCCCACCCACCTATCCCGAGCTCCGCCCGCCTCTTTTCGGGGCGGGGACAGACCTCTTTGTTCCATCCACAAGCAAGCACCCCTGTGTTTACTTGCCCAGATGAAACTGTTGGTGTTTTGTTTTTGTTTTTGTTTTTGTCTCAGTAAATATTCCTGATCCGTGTGTTTACCTTCTCCCAAAGTTAAGTCCAGTCACGAAATCAAACTTAAAGCATTGGAACAATCAATGAAGACTTTGCAATCCATGGCACCTTGCGCTTCCTGGAACTAAAATAAATGCAAGAAATCGAAACTTAATTACTTGAAAGAAATCCAGAAATCCCTCTGCATAATGTATCCAGTCATTTTTGGTAGCGTTTGTGTTGGAAGCAGTGCTTGTTAACGCTATAGTTTTGGCGGAGATCTGGCTCCCTTCCTGGATTCTTTGGGGGTCGCTGCGCCCCACCTTGACCAGGAGGTTAGCCTTGTACTAGGCTCCCCCTCCTCCCACTGCTCACAGCTGATGTAACATTTCTTTTCAGAAGTGCCAACTGTAAAGGTACAAGAATCCCCGGGGCTGAGTGTTGTGTGTAGGTTAAAAAAAAAGTCTCACCCACTCTCTCTTCTTTCGGCTTGCTGGGGCTATTATTTGGATTTGAATTTGTCTGCGTTGTTTACTACTGGATCTGAAACCAGGCCCCTTAGTAAATGCTAACCAGGACCATTTCTCTGAAGGAATAGTGCACCATCGGAAAGTGCTATTCTGCTGGTGATGGAAAAATTGATTAAAATGTGGACCGTCATCCTTCTCTCCAGGGAAGTTCTTTCTCCCCTCAAGTGTCATTATGTTCCTAAGGCGCAGTACTAGAGTATATGTTCTGCCTACACTGCTCTTCAAGGCGCTTAGCCTTGACCACAAACCCTGGACACTAGTTTCTTCCTCTGACATCTGTTCCTTTCAGACTCACTCATTTCCCCCCTGGTCTTCGGTTTCTAGCTGATCAAGAGTCTTCATATTTATAAAGTGCCCAAAGTCCTTCATCTGGCACCTCTAAATAAAACAGATGCTCTGCATTCTGCTTAAAGATTCTGGCTCAGATCAAATAACTTTTGTACATATCATAACTCTGACATGGGGCACTTTGGGGAGTTTAGAAATTTGCTGGTGACTAGGGATGTGGCCAGTGAATCTGCAGAACAGGATAGTCGTTGAATTTATTAGCATGGCGAGGGTGACCCCAGAAAGACAAGCTTTCTCATAGACACCTTGTAGAAATCTGAAGTAATGTTATGAAAGAATGAAAAATACATTGGGGAACAGCTTGGCAACTGAAGTACATTTTGATTTAACTTACATTAACAGAAATGTAATGTAAAAGTGAAAGGATCTAACAAAACCATTAATAATTAAAAAATAATTACAGATAGTCTATCCTTACTATTCATAACCACTCAACACTTTAGACAAAGAAAACGGAATACTCTTAATGGAAATGAGATGTGAGCAGACTGCTAATGAGAAGTTAACCAAGAACTGAGCATTTGTGAAAGGAGAGGGTTTCCTTGTTTCCCCCACCTGAAAATTTTAATTCTCTCAGACTGAGTTTGGACCTTTCTCTTTTGTCAGTGTATACACTGAGTGTCAGAGTTTATACAACAGAAATCTCTTGAGCAATAACAATACAGACCTTATTGAATTCTGAAGATTGGGGGCACCAGATGGCTTGTCTATTAACCATCTTCATTGACAAATATTTATAGGTGCCTAGGAGATTCATGGCTCTGTAATAGATTTTGGTTGGACAATCCTATCCCACAAGGGTTACACAAAACAATGACCCTTTAAAGATAGTGGTTTGTTCCCTTTCCCTATTTGTGTTCATTAAAAAAAAAAAAAAAAACCCACAAGATTAATCATTCTTTACGGATTCAGTGTCAACCTTTTTTTTATACTCCTGTGTGAGTGTATTTTTCTGTTACCTACATTGTATTTACTTTATTTTCAGTATGTATTTTTCAATATCCAAAGTCTTTAGAGTAGTATTCTACACATAATCATTCAGTAAACCTTCAATCATATACTAGACCTTTAAAAAGGTGTTGGAAGGAAGATATAGCAACTCCATTCTGATTTTCGCTGCATATTCTTCTTTATTTTGTTTGAAAGACACTTGGGACTGCCCCTAGAGTGCTCTGTTGATGTTCGGAGGCACTGGGAGGAAATCAAAGCAGCCTGGCAGAAAGCAAACTTCACTGCCTCTTTTCAGAGATAAAGGGGAATCTTACAAAAGGAGAGATTTGCGATTTGCAGACAAACAACTGGAATTCAATGAAGTCATGGCTGAGGCATCTGCTGGGAAGCCAGCAGGAAGTGGTGACCTACATCCTATGTCAAATCGTGTGCCTGTAAAGAATTTGAAGCTTTCTTCCTTCCTTCCTCATCCCCAGATGAATTAGAAATAAAACAGCATGATTTTTGTAGGAAACAACAACAAAACCTAAGGAAAAACACTAATAGACCGACAGCAATGCTCATAAATACTTTTTAGCCATATAAATATGAGTTGAGTGCATAAAACATCTTAGATTCCTGTAGGCATCCACTCTCAATTTTTTTCATGCAGCAGAAAGACATTACAACAATAACAACAAACTCACCTTTAAATTTTTATCCCTTCTTGAAATTTTGCATATGGCTTATGATGCGCCTGTAAATCTCATATACACAGAAGTGTGCAAATCAACCATAGAATTAGAATATTTGTACCCAAATGTGTGCTATCATCTCCCTTTTTCTTTCTCTCTTTTATGTGCCCAGACAGATCATGCAGACATCACAAGTCCAGCCAGCATGTGCTCGGGAAGATGCTATAGCTCTGTGCTTTGACTAGTTTTTCCTGATATGCATGTGACATGAAACTGACCAAGCATCGTATTTTAAAGCATTAACATCCTACTTTGTGATGCCGTGTGCTCATTGCATTTCTTCTTTGCCTTTCTTTTCTTTTTTTTTTTTAAATTTTATTTTATTTATTTTTTATTTATTTTTTTATTTTTTTATCCTCACCCAAGGACATTTTTTCATTTTTTGCTCAGATAGAGTAAGAGGGAGAGAGAGGAAGAGAGAGAGAGAGAAACATCGACGTGAAAGGGCCACATCGAGTGGCTGCCACCCGCACAACCAACCAGGGCCAGGGACAAACTGCAACCAAGGTACATGCCCTTAGCGGGAACCGAACCCGGGTCTCTCCGGATCGCAGGCCGACGCTCTAACCACTGAGCCAAACCGGCCAGGGCTCTTCTTTGCCTTTCAAGGGCAAGACCAAGTAGGCATTATCAACATTGTACTTATCTGGCATATTTCTTTCTCTTTTTAAAATAGGATTGAATTATTTTATTGGTAAATTAATTTTTTAATTTCAAATGTTAAATTACAAAATATTTTAGGCTTACAAAAACTACACACACACACACAGTCAGAGCATCAAAACTATAGAATAACACACTAGCCAAGCTATGAAAACAACCTATATCTGTCAGTGGATGAATGAGTAAAGATGATGTGGGATGTACAAAATGGAATATTATTCAGCCATGAAAAAGACACTATTTCTATTTGCAACAGCATGTATGGACCCTGAGGGTGCCGTACTAAGTTAAATAAGTCAGACAAAGAGAAGTACTGTGTGATCTCACCCATACATGAAATTTTAAAAAGCTGGAGAAAGGGAATGCTGTCTTAATCATTTCTTTTTATTCTGTCTTTTTGATGTGTGACATCTTAGGATCTTGGTTGAGGAGAGACTGCTCATCTTAGAGTCAGCTAATTCCAAGAGACAGCAAACGGCTTGCCTGTGAACGCTGCTTTCATGGGCACACCAACCAGTCCAGAGCCCACATGCCCAGCAACTTTCTTTATGGAGCTCTCACATTCAGGGCCACTCACCACTGCCCCAGTCACCCCAGGGCCAGGTGCCAGACAGCCAGAGCCAGTCCCTGTGGCCCAGAGCATGCTGAAATTATTCAAGCTAGCCTATCCTAAGCCTGCTTTCCTGCCTCCACCATCTTTTCCCTGTGGAAACCACAATAAAGGTCTTGCCTGCAGGCCCTCTCACTCCCTCTGTCTCCTGACTGACCCTGGTGCCCCACCATGTGGCCCCATGGCAAGGTCTGCCCCCTCCTCTGGGAACGGAGAAACAAGTTTTCATTTCACTGGCAATGGTGCCCTGGCTTGTTGATCTCACCATCCATGAACAGTAATAAACTTTTATTTTCAAGGAGACTCTTTCACTCATTCTTTTTACTCAGAACTCTCAGTGGTGCTTGTACTGTGTGGCATTTTTCAGTCACCTAGGCTGAAATGTTTCCTCCTCCATTCCTGCAGTTAATTCAGAACTGATGGTTTCCTCCTGCTCTCCTGGGGCAAATTTCAGACGTAGAGCACCTGACTCAACCGCAGTGCCTCTTCTGTGCTGTAGAAATGAAGCCGGAAGAGGCGCCTGAAGTGATGCCTTCCACCGAAACCTCCATCCCCTGCCTACTAGGTCATCACTGGTCGGGTGAAGAAGGTGTTGGTGGGCTAAGCAGGGAGTGGCCCATTCCAAGGAGGTGTTATAAGGGGTCAGTGTGACATGGGAGAGCTGATGGAAATCTCGCCCTGGGTCTGCTCACCACCCTGGCTGGTGGACTTCGGAGCCAGGTAGGGAAAGAACCAGTGGGAGACTGTCGTTTGTTTTAGTCTTGGGCAAACAGAATGCACTATGCAATGCTTGGGCCTGTCTTCCCAACTAGTCACAACACAGTGTGTTCTTGGTGAGGCAGGTTCTCCAGATAGAATGGACCAGTCCTGCAGTGTGTGTCCTCACACAGACCTGTATGCAGGTATTGCTCTTACCAGCAGGAGAGTTTGGGGCGGGTGAGTTGGTGAGAGACTGAGTCTTTTTCTTTTAGTTTCTTCTCCTCCTCCTTCGTCTTTCAAATCCAAACTCTCCCTTTGTGTAAATCTCTTCTCAAGACTTTCAAACGCACGCAGTGTTCTATCAGTTTAATCTTCTTGACAAATCTTCTGTTGGGATGTCTGGCATGCTTCAGGCTGAACTAGGTGACAGCAGTCATTCTTCATCACCATCCCCTTCACCATGGTCCCAGGATCCCCTTTTAGGTTAAAGCCTGTTTCCTGGAACCTACATCTTCTCTTTAGGTTGACACCCCGTGCTTCCTGAGAAAGAGTGCAATGAGACAGATTTTTTGAAAACCACTAGGTCTAAAAATGTCTCTATGCTATTCTTATACTTAAATGGTTATGTGACCAACTATAGATTTCGAGGCTGGGATAATTTCCCCTGAGCATTCTGAAGAGATTGTTCCATTGTCTTCTAGTATTTGGTGTTCCTTTTGAAAAGTTCAAGGCCATTCTCATTCTTGATTTTTGTAGGAAACCTGTTTTCTTAAAATCTCTGGAAGCTTATAGAGTAGCATGTTCTTTTTGTTTATTTTGATGAACATTTCAATCTTGAAATTCACCACTTTCATTCTGGGAAATGTTCTTGCATTATTTTTTGAAGTTTTATGGCTTTTTTCTTCCATATTTCCATATGTCTGAAATGGCTGTTGTTTTAATATTGGGCCATCTAGATTGATTCTATGATTTATTATTTCTGTACTATTTTTCTCTTTGTGTTTTTATTCTTTTGTGATGTTTCCATAAATTTTATATTTCAACCCTTCTATTTATTTTTCCAGTTCTCCTATCATCAAAAACATTTCTTACAGATCTTTTTATCCTCTAAATGTAAAAAAATAACATTTTTCTCTTTTCATGAATACTATCATTTTAGCTATATCTCTGAGTTTTATTCAGTGATATCTCCAATATTAAGAGTGTCTTCAATTTCTTTATCCCTCAGAGTCTGTTTCCTCTAAAGTACTTTTGTTTTTAATATGATTGTTTTGATCTCTGTCCCTTATATAAGATACTATTTGGTTAACTGGGTAAAACATTGACTAGAAGCTCCATGCACCTGAGTGTACCTTTAGTACTTTGGTTTCCTATTTGGGGTGACGTGGCTGGGCTCTTTCCTTGGGGATAAAAGTAGTGATAGTTGTATTGCTGTTGTTGTTTTCTTTTCTAACCTGGTTGGTTCCCAGAGAGGAGTTCTCAGATAGAAGCTGGTCCCTTGGGTAACACCTAAAAGGCTGGAATGCTCCAATTCTTCCCCACCTCAGGAAGAAGCCAGGATTTTGGTCTTTTCCCCACTTGGTCTGTGCTAACTTGGGAAAGGTCGATGGCCAGTGAGTGCATGCTTGTCCAAGCCTTGACTTTTCTTCTCAGTGGCTCCCAACCTGGAGCACTTTCTGCTCAGACGCGGGCCAGACAGAACCAGTCCATCAGGCAGCCCCTCGAGATGTTAGAATATTGAATACATGGACCAGTCCTCTCCTGACTCTGTGGTGCTGTCATTGGGGAGAGATTATGGTGAGATGGTGCCATGCATTTTCTACTTGCTTGGATGCAGCTGGCTCACGATCAGCTGGGGTGCAGGAACCTCTCAACTGGTCTCTGGATTTTCTCTAAATACTGATCCATGTATTGTTGTTGAATTGGTGTGTCCACACAGAGAAGGAGGTATGGTCTTTCTGTTCTGCCATATTTCTGACATTACCTCAAATCTCCTCCTTGTCATGTAAGGAGAAAAATTATCTTGGGTTAGAGCTCACACTAATGACCTTAGTCTAACTTAATTACCTCTCTAATGACCCTCTCTCTAGATGCAGCCATGTTCTAAGGTACTGGGGGTTATTATTTCAACATATGCCTTTTGAGGGGATATAATTCAGCCCATAACAATGCCACAACATTGATGAACCTCTAAAACATTATGCTAAGTGAAAGAATCCAGAAAGTAAAGGTTACATATTGTATGCTTCTATTGTGGAGACAGACAGCAGATTGGGAAGTGATTACTTAATGAGTGTGGAGTCTCCTTTGGGGTGGAGAAAATTTTGGGAACTAGATAGGGGTGACAATTGCACACCATTGTGAAAGTACTAAATACCACTGAATAGTACACTTTAAAATAGTTAATTTATGTTATGTGAATTTTGTATGTTTAAATGAATCTGTGGATTTGATGCCATGTGAAATTGCATGTGTGTTTGCATGTCTATAAAGAGATAAAGCAATGTTGGGGGGGGGGACAACAATCGGTAAGGTACAAACTTTTCTGTAGGTTTAAACCTTTTCAAGTAAAAATTTAGCAAAACTGAGAAAATAGTATTTAAAAAAAGCCATTTCCATCATTGTAAACTTATCTCTTGCAAAGGCAAAGGGTGACGGCTATCCGCATAAAAGAAGTTAAGTCAATTATTTAAAAAAAAAAAAAAAAAGAGTGATTAAAGAAAAGCACAGGTAGATTCTGCAAATTATCTCTCTGGTTAAACTTTTCCCAGTAGAATGCAAATTCTATTAGTGATATTGCCCAGATTTCATAAAATGTGTGTATCTCTCAAAGTAATATTTCCTGACTCAGTACATAGGAAAAGTTTGTAGTTACATCAAGCTAGAAACAGATTTTAAATAAACAATGCATAGAAAGAGTATTTCAAGTAATATTAAAAGAGTGTGTATCTCAAATATTGCTGGTGCCAAGAGAGGTTTTCATAACATCACACTCAGTGTGGGTCTCTCCTTGCTATTATGTGCTCGTCCTGACCTTGTTTACTCAGGGCCTTCTACATTTTGGCAAAAGTAAAGGTTAATGTTCTACAATGAGCCCTTCAAAGATTGAGAAAGTGAAGGAAATCTTAGAAAAGGAAGCAATGGAAGAGAAATATGACCTCATACCAAACAATTGTTGACGATTTGCAGTCAACAGGAAGGAAAGTTTTTAGTATTTCATATCCTAACATGATAGTTTGTTACTGACACATGTGCCTTTTATTGGTTTTAGCTATATTTCAAGAAATTGATTGGGAGTCTTGGGTTGATGTATAATGCAACCTTTCCCGTTTAAAATAATGGAATATAGAGTCCCAATCCATGGTTTTATGTGCAGCTTATTTTTAGGAATGGATAACTGACATTAAGCAGTAGATACCAAATTGAGAAAATGTTAGTGTGACTAGCACATGGAAATGGCGACAGACCTGAAGATGGTATGCAAAGGACTGATATTTGAGACACACATCTAGATTAGTAACACTTCCTTTACCATCGTTTACTCTTCCCTTGTTCTTTATAACAAATGGCTCACCACAAATAACTTTAATCATGGCTTATTCCATCCATTCCTATACCCTTCCTTTCTTCCATCCATCCATTCATCTTTGAAGCAAGTCAACATGCCTGGTGTTGAGGGTCTAACACCCTCTGCCTACTTCTTTACATCTTGATTTTTCTTTTTATACTCCTGTCTGTTCCAACCCAGTCTGTTTAATAAACATTCGTGTGTCCATATGCCTTGGGTACCAGTTATACAGAAATGAATAATAGGTTCCTTGCCATCAAGCAACTCACGATGTATGGCAGTGTTACTCAAAGTATTGTCCCTGAATTTTTGGTGCTTGATGAGTAAAGGACCTTGGCATATACTGTAGATCAACAAGATCACTAAGTTTTAGTTCAACTGACATTTCTTTCAGAGGAAGACTTTCTCAGTGAAGGAAGAAATGTGTTCAATTACTTTCTGGTGCAAGTTCCTTATCTCCATGCAAACTGTCACCACTGCTGCAAGAACTAGTCTAGAGTCTGCTTGGAAAGCAGATTTCATGACAGATGTCAAATCCAATTGGGAAGGTCTGGCTATATGGTGTGCTGAGTTTAGAAGCTCAGTCCAGGCTCAGAGGTAGAAAACACTGAGATTGATTACTAATGTCTGCCATGGGCTTGGGAGTACAGAGTGGTAGCATGCTACAAGGTATCTACTGAAAGTTACCTACTCTATATCAGATCCTTAACATATGTCACTTTTATTTCTGCTTCCACCCTGGTTCCACCTTGTTGCCACCTGTCTGATTCAGCTTTGGTATGAGCAGCACTCTTGGCATCACAGTCTGCCTTAGCCTTGCCAGTGACTTCTTGCTGTGGGCTACTGTTCAGGGTAGCCTGGATCTCTGGTCTCTGCCCTTACCCCTGACTCTGTATCTGGCAAATGTCTATCCTCATATTTCATTGGTTTCTCCTGGCCTCCGTTGACTAGTCTAGCCCACACGATCAGTCATTTCTACAACCATTTTTATAGACACCTTGATCTCTTTGCTCCCTAACCTTTCCCATACAAAACTACCCATTTTCTCCACTTTTGCCTACAGACTGCTGATATCACTGTAGATAGTAAAGAGAATGGACTAGGTTCCTCTTTAAATTATTATTTACTATATTCATGCTATCTATCTATAATACATTAAATATTCTATATTATAATACATATATTAATATAATATACTACATTCTACTATATATTATATGTATATATCTTTAATAGCTTGGCACTTATCCCCTCCAACTCGTTCTGGCGTACCTTCCTCTACTGTAGTCTGTGAAGCTAAAAACCACATTTCCCAGATCCTCTTACAGTTCAAGTACTGGCTGTGAATGAAAGGCTGAGGTGTGGGTCATTTATTCTCTGTTGACGTGAATCTAAGAGGAGTGGTACTTCCTTAGAGCCAACGATTGTGTACCCCTAACATGGTGTATTCCTGAAGTCTG
This sequence comes from Tadarida brasiliensis, assembly GCA_030848825.1. Taxonomy (NCBI): domain Eukaryota; kingdom Metazoa; phylum Chordata; class Mammalia; order Chiroptera; family Molossidae; genus Tadarida; species Tadarida brasiliensis. The sequence continues at coordinate 18,511,426 of CM061259.1, read as the reverse complement.
TAGCTTCACCCATGCCTTCCTCCCTCCCCTTCTTGCTGATTGTGGTAGAGCTCACAGTGTTCCTGGCAGGCTAGGTCTGCACTGTGGTTCTGGGAGTCATTCCCTCAAGTTCAGCCTAGAGTCTGCTACTTCAGCCTCTCAAAGATTGGTAAGCATCCACCTGTATTGACTCTCTTCTTGCCCAAAATAGATGAAGTAGTTTCCATTACTTGCAGCAAAACCCTAACTGATACTCCAGCCCTAACATTATTTTATCTACTGCTCAATATTCTTTTTACTCATCTTTGGCTCACTCTCCATCTCATTCCCTACACAATTTATTGCAAACATTTTCCACGTCTGCCAGCCTGACTTTGAGAATATAAGCTCACCTCACAGTTTACTAAGAAAATGATTGACTATCACACATTCTCTTAAGTTTTTTGCCATTTAGCCATTTTTTCTGTATTTTCACCCAACGTCTCCTCCTTTGATTCTACCGTAAGGGTTAACCTCTTCTCTCAAGTTCACCTTTTAATGTGCTCATGATTTCTTACCCTCTCACCTTCAAAACCTGGTCTATCAATTTACTCTTTTCCTTGCATCTTCAAATTTTCCTCTGCAGTCTATCTCTTCTTACCCTACAAATATATTCGAGATGCTTTGGCCATAACATTGAAATTAAACAAAAACTTTCTTTAAATTTCTTTCCTCCAATATCTCTCTTCCTTTCTCCATCAGATTTTAGAAACGGTAGTTTCATTTTTGCTGCTTTCACATTCTTGCCATCCGGTCATTTCTTAACTCTGGAAAGATTTACTTCTGTCCTCTCTACTGATGTTGTTCCCCCTTAGGACAGAGTGACCTTTCAGTTTATACATTCTGTGGTTCTTTTTCCAAAAGCATGGGCTCCAGACTTGAAATTTTGTGTGGGCTCTACAAGTTACTGACTCCAGTTCTCATTTTGCCCCTCTGAAAAACATGAGTAATAATAGCTTATTCTTCCCCCAGATTACTGACTGGATGAAATGGCATATCGTATGTAAAAGGCTTAGCATAGTTCCTTGTATGTAATAAGCCTTAATAAATATTAGATAATACATCAATATCAATGATAAGCTCTGCAGAATGTGAGAATTGGCAGTTTTCTCATTCTTTTTTTTTTTTCTCACCTGAGGATATTTTTCCATTTATCTCCAGATAGAGTGGGAGGGAGGGAGAAAGGGAGAGAGATAAAAAAACATCGATGGGAGAGAGAGACATCGACTGGTTGCCTCCTGCACCACTTTGACCAGGGCTGGGAATGAACTGCAACCAAGGCACGTGTCCTTGACCATAATTGAACCTGAAACTCATTGGTCCACAGGCCGACGCTCTAACCACTGAGCCAAACCAGCCAGGGCAGTTTTCTTTCTTGAAATGAATTGGCTATTCAATTTTTAATTTTTTTTAAAATTTTTTGAGGAAACACCATACTGTTTTCCATAGTGGCTGCACCAGTCTGCATTCCCACCAGCAGTGTACTAGAGTCCTCTTTTCTCCACACCCTCGCCAGCACTTGTTGTTTGATGATTTGTTGATGGCAGCCATTCTGACAGGTGTGAGGTGATACCTCATCATTGTTTTAATTTGCATCTCTCTGATGATTAGTGACGTTGAGCATTTCTTCATGTGTCTCTTAGCCATTTGTATGTCCTATTTGGAGAGGTGTCTATTTAGCTCCTCTGCCCATTTTTTAATTGGATTCTTTGTCTTCCTTTTGTTGAGTTGTATGAACACTCTATATATTTTGGAAATTAACCCCTTATCTGATGTATCACTGATGATTATGGTCTCCCATACAGTGGGTTCCCTTTCCATTTTGATGGTTGTTTCTTTTGCTGTGCAGACGCTTTTTAGTTTGATGTAGTCCCATGTGTTCATTTTTTTCTTTGTTTCTGTTGCCTTAGGTGATGTATCAGTGAAAATGCTGCTGCGTATGATATCCGAAATTTTGTTGCCTACATTTTCTTCTAGGATTTTTATGGATTCATGAGTCACATTTAAGTCTTTTATCCATTTTAAGTTTATTCTTGTGTATGGTGTAAGTTGATGGTCTAGTTTTATTTTTTTGCATGTAGCTGTCCAATTTTCCCAGCACCATCTATTAAAGAGGCTGTCTTTATTCCACTGTATGCTCTTGCCACCTTTGTCAAATATTAATTGAGCATAATGTTTTGGGTCAATTTCTGCGTTCTCTGTTCTATTCCATTGATCTATATGCCTGTTATTGTGCCAGTACCAGGCTGTTTTGATTACAGTAGCTTTGTAGTATAACCTGATAGCCGGTATTGTGATTCCCACCTACTTTGTCCTTCTTTTTCAAGATTGCTGTGGCTATTCGGGGTCTTTTTTGGTTCCATATGAACTTTTGAAGTATTTGTTCTTTGACCTAGTGATCCCACTTCTAGGAATATATCCTAAGAAGCCTGAAACACCAATCAGAAAGAATATATGTACCCCTATGTTCATAGCAGCACTATTTACAATCGCTAAGATCTGGAAACAGCCTAAGTGTCCATCAATAGATGAGTGGATAAAAAAGTTGTTGTACATTTATACAATGGAATACTACGCAGCTGTAAGAAAGAAAGATCTCTTATCCTTTGAGACGACATGAAGGGACCTCGAGAGTATTATGCTAAGCAAAATAAGCCAGTCAGAGAAAGACAAATACCACATGATCTCACTTATTTGTGGAATATAATGAACAAGGTGGGCTGATGAATGAAATAGACCCAGAGGCATAGAAAGGAGTATGGTTCAGACTGACAAACCTCAGAGGAGGGGGGTGGGGGGGGGGATGGATGAGATGAACTGAAGAACTTATATGCATCTACACATAACCAATGGATATAGACAACAATGCTGGGGGGTGGGGATGGGGAGGTGGGTGTCTGGGGGGGGGGGGGAAAGGAGAAACATCTGTAACAAAAATAAATTAATAAAAATTGGAAAAAAGAAGTCACCTAAAAAAAAAAAAGAAATGAATTGGCTAAAAGCAAACAGGCAGTCTTTAGTTAAAATGACCATACAAATACCCTCTGGCCTACCAATTCCACCACTGGGTTATACTCCAATTAAGCTTTTCTACAGATCCAAAAGGTGACATATTTGGAGATGTTCCTGTCAGTGTTGTTTGCAATGACTGAGAGACAGAGGCAGCAGATAGAAGCAATGACTCATGGCAATATAGAAAGGACTCCAAAAGTTGAGGGAAAGCTGAGCCATGTCTGCCATATAATGTCATCTATACACATAAACAAAAATAGCTATGTGTTTTTTCAAAGAGATAACTATATCCAAGGACATAGTCAACTCATTTGAGTAAGTACCACTGGCTGATAGGAATGTAACTGGAAAATAAATTCATTAAGACACATCAAGCCTTAAAAGAGTTCATTTCCTCCTACGAATCTTACTTCTAGGAATCTCTCTTAAGGAAACAATAAAAAATGCACACAAAGATGAAAGGCAGTGTTGTTTCTAAGGTGAAAACAGGAGACATCTAAATGTCCAATAACAGAGAAATAATTTAATAAACTGTGGTACAACCATATTATTGAATAGTATGCAGCAGTGATAGTGATGCTTTTAGAGAATATTAATGACATGGGAAAATATGCTATCTATGAAAAAGTAAACAATACAAACCAATAATTCATTTTGTTCAAAAGAATTATATAGATACACAGAAAAGAGTGAAAAAAGTATTTAATTTTATTTTAAGTGTTGCATCTTGAGAGATTTTAATTTTCCAAATCATCTGTGATGAGCTTTCATTCCTTGTATTCGCAGAATTGTGTGTATATAGACTTAGATATAGTTATAGATATAACTTTTCCAGGTTGCAAACTTTTTCATAGAAGATTCATTGCATCTCTTATTTAAAGTGCTGTAACTAAGTGGTCCATCAGCTGCACTCATTCACTCTCACTAGCTGCAGTGAATATTTATACATTGGAAATGCTATTTAATTGACTTGAGAAGGATATATTTTGCCATCTAAGTTTTATAGTACCTCTCTGAAATGGGAAAGTCTCACAGGCTCATATAGGAGAACCAGTCTTAACTATGGCACACTTAGCTGGGGATCCCACAGATTAATCCTCTAAATATGGCCTAAATCATTTCTACTGCCGTCTATATCGCCTCCCCCTGCCTAGAGCTGAACCACAATGCTCCCTGGGGTAGCTAAGAGACAGGACAAGAAGGGGTATATTATCAGACTCCTTATTTTCACCCTTTCCAATACTTTATTCAGGAAAGAATTCTCCCGTGGTTAGTTTAAGGGGGGAAAAACACTTTATCAAGAAAGTTAAAACAGTGTCTCTATTCTCAGAGGTAAGATCCATTATATTCTCTACCTGGGATTTCCTAGATGATATATACTTGAAGAACTTTGGAAAACTAGTTGTTGTTATTTTTACTTGAAAAAATACCCCACACAATGATGACTAGATTTATGCTGAAGATGGTGCAGGGACTTCAATATTTGATCACCCCGTTAGTGCAAACACATGGCAAAGTTAGATAAAATACAAGAAAAGAAAATCCCATCATTGCATGATGAGGAAGGAAGGTCAGTGGTCCCACCCTACATACTAGTAACTGGCAGGGAACCAAGCATTTACCCACAGGTGTCTGGGAGGGCAGCTTCTGGTTCTTTGATTAGAGAATTGGATTCAATTACCCACATATCACGTCACATCACATCTCATGGCAAAGGTTCGAGGTCAAACTGGTGTTATTATGTGGACTTAAGCTCTCAATAACTAATGAATATTTTGTCAGTGAACCATACATGTAAAGTTGATTGGTTGGTTGGCTTTAATCTAACGCAGGAGTAACATGATCTGTATTTTTCTCTTTATCTCTTAATATCCTTTACTTAATAATTTACTACAAGTTAGTAAACTAAGTTCAAATATTTCTTATTTCACTTAGCATAATACTCTCTAGGTCCATCCATGCTGTCACAAAAGGTAAAATTTCCTTCTTTTTTTCCTTATGGCTGAGTAGTATTCCATTGTGTAAATGTACCACAGCTTTTTTATCCACTCATCTACTGATGGGCACTTGGGCTGCTTCTCAATCTTGGCTATTGTAAATAACACTGAAATGAACATAGGGGTGCATATATTCTTTTGAATCAGTGTTTCAGGTTTCTTCAGATAAAGTCCCAGAAGTAGAATCACTGGGTCATAAGGCAATACCATTTTTAATTTTTTGAGGAACCTCCATACTGTTTTCCACAATGACTGCACTAATCTGCATTCCCATCAACAGTGCATGAGGGTTCCCTTTTCTCCACGTCCTCATCAACATTTGTTTGTTGATTTATTGATGATAGCCATTCTGACAGGTGTAAGGTGATATCTCACTGTGGTTTTAATTTGCATTTCTCTGATGATTAGTGACATTGAGCATCTTTCAATATGTCTATTGGCCATCTGTATGTCCTCTTTGGAGAAGTATCTATTCAGGTCCTTTGCCCAATTTTAATTGGTTTGTTTGTTTGTTTGTTTGTTTGTTTGGTGTTGCGTTGTCTGAGTTCTTTATAAATTTTGGATATTAGCCCCTTATCAGATGTATCACTGGCAAATATGTTCTCCTATTCAGTGGTTTGTCTTTTCACTTTGCTGATGGTTTCCTTTGCTGTGCAAAAACTTTTCAGTTTGATATAGACCCATTTGTCTTCCTGATGCTACTTAGAACCAAATGGTCATAGAGAATCTCTAGTGAAGAGAAAACGCAGGGCTAAATAATTCCAACACAAAATTAATTTGTAACTAAATTTGCTGAATTAACAGAAATGATTTTCTTGAATTATCAATTTGATTGTCCAAATTATCTGTTCTACATGGTTTTCCCGCCAGTCATTTTTACATTGATTCTAGAAACACAGCTATTTAGTGTGCAACCAAGTATATTAAGTCCAGATAAAATATAAAATAAAATTCAACCATAGTTGAAATTTAATTTTATTATTGTAGAATTAGCATAACAGTGAACTGAGTTTCTTGATTCCTCTCAATTGTTTATTAAGCAAGGGTTTATTGAATGCAGACTCTGTACCAGGCACTGTTCAAGGCTGGCTTGAGAGAGAATATGTTTATGCCTCAACATTGTGAAAATAGCCTACTATACTTGGGGTGGGGAGGCAGGTTCCTAAAGAATGACTCATGGCCATGTAGGGGGCCCACAAGAAAGAAAGGGTGTTTTCTCCTTGGCTGGATCCTTGCTAAGTGTCAGAATTTTCAGGCCCCAGTTGAAAGGTATGGTGAGGGAAATTTTGGAAAAGCTTTGTGATGGTGGTTGGGATACTTGAACATAAAGACCAGTGATTGCACATGGCCGGTGTGGCTCAGTGGATTGAGCATCGTCCCAGGGACTGAGAAGTCCTGGTTTGATTCCCAGTGAGAGTACATGCCTGGGTTGCGGGCTCGATCCCCAGTAGGGAGCATACAGGAAGCAGCAGATCAATATTTCTCTCTCACATTGATGTTTCTATCTCTTTCTTCCTCTCTCTCTAAAAAAAATCAATAAAAGAAATATTTAAAAAAAAAAAAAAAGACCAGTGATTGCTTCTTATTTAGCAATTTCAGTAGGTGAGATGCTTGTTGGAGGAGCACACAGGAGTAGCTTGTGTAAGAATATTGATGATATTTCTGAACCTAACATCTTATGATTCTCTAAAATACTCGGTTGAGCCGTCCTTTGATTCCACTGCAACAACTAAAACAAACAAACCAACAAAGTGATTACAAAATGAAAATCTTGAAAATATTGGAGCACTATGAAAGCATTGACATTTGGAAGAACTTAAATTTTACATGAGAAGGAGGCCCTTTCTGGTTGAACTGCCACAATCCCCACTCACTGAGGAGGAACCTGAGGCACAGAGGTGTTAATGAACTTGCTCCAAGTCTCACAGTGCGTAAACAGCAAGACCAGGCAGTTCAGCTACAGAACTAACCTTTTTTTTGGAGATGGTTAGTAACATCTCTGGCTAATGTGTGGCCCACAGGAAAACACTGGCATATGTTTAGAAGGATCTTGCACCTGAAGACCAGAGGTCAGGACTTGAAATAGCCTAGACAAGTTCCAGCTGCCAGCAAGAATCCTTGGCTCTACTAATATTGCATGAGTCAAGGCTGTTGACTTAGCCATTCTAACTGTAGCTCAGAATCCATTTTCCTTTATCAAATTTCAAATTTTTCAGTTTTCATAGAAGGCCATTTCTAAAATATCTGTTGTCTCTTGAGTTGTATGTTAAGACAATCCAGTGAACTGTCTGTACCAGGTCTACAATCTCATGATCAACGATAGCTCGTCAAGCCCATAAATTTGTTATAACAATTGGCCCAAATTAACCTGAAAATAGTTGGGAATTTTGTAAAGATGCAGTCTATGTTTCTGATAGCAACATTTGTGTGTGGATGATTTTTAAGAAAATAACAACTATGTAATTAAGTTGTTGCTCAAATTACAGAGCTAATGTCTTTATTAGCTAGTGTGTATTGTTTAGATGTTTATCACAGTTCCATATACAAATGGCCATTCTCAAAAGCTTTTAATGTTTTGTATTTCCCAAGGATTTTATAGAAGAAAAGTGGATACCATAGACATGTGCAGTTTGCAAATAGCTCTGGGTGTGAATGCCAGCTTTACCTTTGTAACTGTTTCAGATAAAAAGCTGATGAAAGAAAAATGTTAAATTAACCATTAGTGATAACATAAAGCAGTGAATTTTTATTTGAGGTTCAAATGTTGGATTAGTATTTTATGTACCATCATTTGAACTGAAATATATTGTCTGAGGTATATTAAGAATTTAGGCATTAAGAAGTGTGTTCGCCCTGGCTGGTGTGGCTCAGTTGGTAGGGCATCGTCCTGTGCACCGAAAGGTTGCTGGTTTGATCCCTGGCAGGGCACATGCCCAGTGGGGGGCACGTAAGAGGCAGCCAATCCATGTTCTGCTCTCAAAGCAATGTCTCTCTCTCTCTCCTTCTCCCTTCCTCTCTCTAAAAATCAATTAAAAAAATGTGTTCTAGTAAAAGTTTCAACATATAAAGCATAGGATAGAGACTATTTCCAGGGCCAAATTTACCAATAAATTTAAATATATTCAGCAATATCTTTGTGTTCTTATTTATTTCTCCCTGAAACTTATTTTGGCTCTTGAACAGGTACTAGTGCTGTAATTTACCATATTATTTTGAACAGAAATACTTCTGAAAAGAAGTACAATGGCATCGGAATAGTAATGGAAAGAAGCACGTTGCCCTTAAATCTCAGTTCACTTTGTGCAAGAGTAAAACCTCTAAGCAGATCACTGAGGTGCTGTGGAGCCATTAAGTGAAGGAAACTTTGTCACAGTGAACACACACACAGAAGGACTTTGATTCCAGTTGGCACTTGATGTTCAAGTGCAAGTTTAAAATTTCCTTCCCCTTCCAGGTAGGATGTTAGAAAATCCCAGGTGGTAAATTCATTTTACTTTGGCTTGTTTTCAGTCTTCATTCCTCTGGCAACTTCAGTCTCTTGCCAAAGAACTGTCCCTACCATTTGGCCCGGTTGTTTTTTGGCAGCACAAAAAGGGAGTGGAAATCACTGGAGGTGTTTTTTCGGAGACCAGACATGTGGGGTTGCAGCAGTTGGCAGCTTCTGATTATTCCCCACTAACAAAAGCTCTCAAAGAGATTTCAGGGGCCGCACATTTTGTTCACCTAAGACTCCCCTAGAAAGGCATTTTCTGTAGGAAAATGGCCTATAACATCCCTTGAAAAGAACTGTCTGGATCTTCTGCCCTTTCTCATTCTTTTTCCTGATGGCTCATTCCTTCTGTCTCCCAGAGCCCTCCTGTTCCATCCGACTCTCCTCACAACCAGCTCTCAAGAAAGGTTCTGGCACCTTAAGGTGTAACTGACTTACCACTGTATCAAGTAGGTATCAAGAGTCAAGTTTTCGGGGGAAATCTGCATTTTGATAGAGTTCCTGAAAGTGAATCTTTAGTTGTCAAGTGTCCAACATTAGCAAGAAGACACTGGAGAATGGAGAGAGGCCCTGAAATTATATAATGCAAATTGGTACTTAATCTACCTATTTCTTAGGGTGGACATGACAAAAAGAGGCTCAACTACTTAGATCGGCTTCATAAGGAAAGCAGAGAGTTGACCTACACCCAACTGAACTTAAACCTGTGAACTGGCACTGCGTAAAACGGAAGACAATGTTGCAGTGTTGTCTCTTAACACACTTGCAAAAGGAAATATGTATTTAAAGTATCTGCATGCATAGACGATTGATGAAAGAGAACACACTTGCAAAAGGAAATATGTATTTAAAGGTTACCCCTGTTGGCTTTACTCATTCAATTACTCTTTGCCATTTTTACGCATAGAACAACAGAGCTGGAAAAACAACAGGGCTTTAAAATGGTGAAAATAATAAAGAGAAATATAGCTGGAATTCCTTGTTAAGGAGGGCGCTTTTTCTACTCGTGCAATTTAAAATGGCAGCAATTAGTTTCTTAGGGGCACCTAATCACTTGCACAAAGAGAAAACATATCATTTTAGATACAGAATCAGCATTTGATTTGATCAGCAAATTCCTAATTTGAAGAAAGAAAAATAGCTTCAGGGCCTGGGTGGGCCAGAGTAGTGAACCGTGCATGTAAAATGCAAGCCTTTGATTAAGAATATAAATAATTATTAGTTTATACCACGTGGTACGTCTCCTTTTTTCTCTCTCATGCTCTATATCTGCAGGGTATTTTATGAAATTTAACTCTGGGGAAGAGGGCAAACTAGCCCAAGGGGCCCCGGTCCTTGTGTACCCCTGTTAACTCTGAATGCCTTGCAGATACCTATTGTCAGAAGGTAAGAAAATCATAGGCGTCAGCTGTAGACAGAACACAGTAACATTTTGGAGATTCTAAGACATCTTGTTCCTTTCTGGTTCCTTCTTTCTGAAATGACAGCTAGTTGTACATTCAAAAACTAAATATGGACACATTCCATTTTAGGTAATCATACTTTCATGTCAAAATTACCACTGGGATCGTGCAGCCTTTTAATCTAGACTTTTTATTTATGAAATTAATTTTAATCAAGTACTTCTTCCTCATCTCCAGTGATATAAAGCAATACTACAGTCTCTGTTTCTTAGTAAATGAAAAATAGAGTGTTTTTAGTATAAACATTTTTCTGAGAACCCAAACATTGAAATTTGATGGTGTGACTTTTGGGATGTCAGAAATGTATTCTATGCTTAAATTTGAAATAACTCTGCCTGCCTATGTAGGCATACACCATAATGTGGGACATGTGGGTGATTATTCAGAAAAATTCAACAATCCTCTCAGTCTGTTTCCTTTCCTGAGAGTTCATCTAAATACCGCGGGTGCACAGCTGACTGTGTGTCAGTTGATGAGATGAACTGGAGGGTTGGCCATTTTACACGGGGCGTGGCTTTCTCTCTGTATCTAAGGACTCACATGTCCAACCAGACCTCCCAGCTCACCTCCTAAACATCTAAAGAAATTGTGTTCCTTCAGTTCTTTACCAAGACGACAAATGGATAAGATGACTGCACCCTTGAGGGTGAGCAGTAGTCTGAACAGGGATCAGCAATGACACCCAGTGTGGACTGTAGTTTACCTCCAAGCCCTGGTCTTGTGAGCATGGTCATTTATGAACCAGTGCCAGCTGGGGTCTCCTTCATGGCTCCTTGTCCCAGTTCTGTGTCTCTGACTCACCATTTCCCCTTCCATTTACTCCAACCCTCATCTGGTCACTTTCGAATACCAATACTCTTCAGTAAGTGTAGAGAACTTGAGTCGCTTTGTCTGCTGCTGTCCTAAGTTCCTTCCTTAGAGGACAGGCTTTCTGGGTCTCAGCAGAGGTCATTAACTTTTGCCTTCTCTGTTTCTAATCCTGGCCCTGATTTCTTTTGTTCGAAGGCAGACAGTGAGGACACACAGAGGAAGGCCCTCTGGGGTTACACTCTTTCTCCATGATTTCCTTTCCTCCTCTCACATGCTTCCTGAAACTTAGAGAGGGATTTTATAGTTTACCATGGCTACAGGTAGGAAGAGAAAGGAGTCTTTAAACCCAGAACTGTATGGAACACTTTTCCCATCATTCGAAATTTTAGTTTCTTCTCGTGGACATCAAAGGTCGCCGCTGCCGAGGACGTGTTTCCCACAGTGAAATCTGGCGGGTACATGTATAGAAATGATGATTAGTGATATGATCCATGTTCTTTACCAAAAAAAAAAAAAAAATTTTTTTTTTTTGTATTTCATAAGTAGAATGCATTTTTAGGAAGTTCAGTTTTAGAAATATAATGTGGAGGTTTTTGACGTGGAAATGACTTAAATACCAAGAACATATTTATGTTTTAAAACAGTCTCAATGTGGCCTGCACTGGAGGGAAGATAAAATTGAAGGTTTAAAGTGTTATATATTCTTCATGCCCGTCATTCAACTATACACACCAGAATCGGCTTAAAATCTGTCTTTTCAACCAACAGTATCATGAAACATGTCAACAGAACAGTAAAAAGAGTGGGCTATACAAAAATTGCTTTTAAGGGCTATCCATCACCGTTTCTGGCAACGCCTGGATAAAACAGAGGAAGCCTATCAGTCAATCGGTACTGCTGACACACAATGCGAGTACCTTCGAAAGGTATTAGGGGAGCCAATAAATCAGCTGAGATGATTCTCAGATGATGAGGATGGAAAAGGTCTCTGGGTGCTTCCCAATCATCTCGGCCCACAGATTGCAGACCCAGAACATTTCCTCTCAGCTTCTAAGTGTCCATCTGCTCTGCACCCATCTGATGTTGCCCCCATCCTTGCTGTGGTCATTTTTAACTTCATGAGCTGTGATGATGCATAGGTCTTGCATGGGAGAAGTTTAGACTAATTTTGAGGTTTAGACTTCTCATGCGTTTATTAAATAAAGCATAGTAATGCTGTTCTTCGAGTCTTATTTGTTTACAAATTTTCATCATGTTACCTGTCAGTCATTAGGAGAGAGGTGTTGAAATCTCTCATTGTAACTGTGCATTTACCAGTTTCTCCTATAGTTTCATGCATTTAAAAAAATATATTTTGAGGTTAATTTATTATCAGAGGCATATTACTTAAGAACTGTTATGTCTTTCATTATTATGCAATGAAGTTTTATCATCACGAAATGATATCTCTTATCCTTAAAAGTGATTTTTTTAAAGATAAAGTCTGTTTTGTATGATAGTAATATAGAAATGCTAGCTTTCTTTTTGTTACGTTTTTTACTTTTGAAAAATTTCTTTTAATTTTTTTTTCTGTTTCTCTGTTTTCTCATTTTAGTATTTGCTCCATTTCTATTCTTTTTACGAGTAACCCTTGAAATTTTACATGGTTACTTAACAACTTGAAAAGGCTTTAAGTTAATCAATATAGTAACCCTTCTTCTAGAAAAGAGAAGCAACTTAGAACAAATTCATTCCAATTGCCCCCTCCCCCGATCATATTGATTTGTTTCTAACACAATAACTTTGGCTTCTGTGTGTAAGAAGGGCGAACGAGGATGCGCGGAAGCCAGTCAGGAGACCTTGGCCCCGGTCCAGGCAGTGACAGCAGCTCAGATTGATGGATTGGATGCAGTAAGACAATGAGGGGCCGTGTCTTCCCAGCAGAGGGTGGAATCAGGGTACCATCCTATATAATGTAGCTGGTTTCAGTGTGTGTTACCATAAATAATAGCTTATATTAATTGAGGGTCTGGATGGGCCGGGGCACTGCAGTAGCACTCAATATGGATTCCTCCTTTAATCCTCAAAACATTCCTGTAAGATAGATGTGTTGCTTCACCCAGAGAGAGACCCAAGATTGCCAACGAAGCCCTCAGCCACCGTGACACACGAGGAAGGTGAGGTCGGGCCACAGGTGGACAGCTGAGCTGCAGGGCTGCAGTGTGGCACAGGGAGAACACTGTCCCCTTGGGAACCGCAGTCTAAAACCACCTGCTTGTGCGTGCTTGTTTGTTCCATTCCAAAGTAAGAGGAAATATCCTTATTTTTCTCTTGAAACTACAAAGTATGTTAGAGAATTGGAATCATTGTGAAAACAGAGGCTCTTTTTTTCTTCTTTTTTACCATATTCAAATGGAAAATAAATATTCACTTTCCCCATGAATATACTCCCCTGTTGCATGAAGTATGTACCTCTATCTATATATCTAGTGTCTAGTTTGCATTTCATGATTACCTCTAAGTTCATAGTTATTGAAAATTATTCCTTGCATTAAAAAATGTAAATGATTGTCCCACAGTAAACAGTTTTTGGTCAAGAAATATTGTTTAAAAGTGTTTTAAAAATTTAGTGAGATATTGATTATAGGTAGTCTCAATTTATAAATAAGCAGTGTTCCAAAATTGGTTTAAAATCTCATTTGCATTTCTGTGAAAGACAAGAATCATAGTCAGCATTTATAAAATGCCTACCATGTATTGAGTGCTTCACAAATATAATTTGTTAGTCTCCCAGAAAATACTACAAAGTATGTAAATTACTCCCATTTTACAGATGAGGAAACTGAAGCTGGAAGAGGTTAAGTAACTTACTGACAGTCCAATAGCTTATATATTGCATAGCAGAGTTGGGGTTTTAACCCAGCTCCAACTCTTGGCCTCATTACACCATTCATGGCAAGCTCAAGAAGTCTAGCACACAATGCAATAAACCAATGGTCTATCATAGAATTGTACACTTGAAAACCCTATATAACCTTATTAACCAATCTAACCCAATACATTTAATTTAAAAAAATAAGTAGTCTGTTGAAATCATAAGTGCAGCTTCAATATTACTCCTAAGAAGTCAGGGTTTGCCTACTCCCCCTGCGCTTTTCTAAACCTTGAGTACTGATTGACCTGTGAATCTTTCTCAGTCCACAGCCAATTCCCTGTAAGGTTGGAGCAATCCTAAAAACCAGAATTTCTCCAAGCCCAGATATAATGTAGAACAGGAGCAGGGCTGGGCAGAGAATCAGTATCTGGGCAGCCAGCTGTGGGTCAAAAGGGGGCTCCAGTAACAGGAGGCATGCAAGAAGTGAGAGACTGGGCCAAGGGGTTTGCCTCTTGGGTGTGGGAGGTGGAGGCAGGGACTTGGGCCTGGGCAGACCTGTAGCAGGTACCGGCTGAAAAGGGGTCTGTTTACAGGTGGCATAAATAGGAGGTTGGGGAGACATTCTGTGTCAGAAGAACACAGCCATTTCCCTTAGATTCTAGTTTTTAGGTGTGGGAATTATCTGTATATTTTTCCTTTCCTTTTCCCTCCCAAGATATCCTACTGGGAAGTAAATGTATTTCAGCAAAATGAAAAGTAAATAAATTTGGTAGAATTATTTAGGACTAGGTCTCTCTGCCCCATGTCTTAATAAGATTTTGTTTCTACCACTCTTGTGGCTCTAGATTGTACAGAGAGACAAAATCTAATTTACTTTCGTGCTTTCTATAATGACCTAGACATAATAGGTGTTCAATAAGCATATGATAAAGGGAATCAAATTGAATTCTTGATGACCGACATGATAAAATCAGGAATACATTTTCCTAACAGACTGGATTGGCAACTTTTGAAGACAGGATTACAAAGGTAGACAGCATTGTAGTATATTAGCAAGGCTGTATCTGCTAGGTTTTTACTTTAAGTAAAATGTTTCTAACTACTTTAAAAAAGTATCAGTAATCTTATCATCTTTCTGCTAACATATCGGTTGCTGTGGCCTAAAGAATCAAGTCCAAATTGCTAATCGTGGCTACTTGGTACCAAGGGCTGGTCTCTTACTTAGGCCTTCGGTCTTCTTACTGTGGTTTCTGTCCTGACCTGTCAGCAGACTCCACGACTTTACTCCTGCGGTTCACATCCTCTGTTAACATTCATTAAATCCTGGGGTGTGTATGCGGATTCTGCCCAGGTGTCCTGTGGCCTCCCATCTGAGCAATGGGATGGCCTTGAGTTAAATGTCCTTCATCACAGCAATGAATTTCAAATTTCTGGGAATGAACTTGTAGTTAGAGTGACATGAAATGGAAATATGATTTAGGACCTCACGGAGTGCTTCTCTTGGTGGGGCCAGTGTACTTCAATCCTGTGCTTGACTCTGTCAGTTGGGGAATGCAATTTTCTCCAGCTTACCCTGATGTAATAATCAGGTTTAAGGGTCCTGGGTCGCTCTAACCAAGCAGAGAAGAGCCAATGCACTCATTTAAGAAATGAATATGTATCAAAGGGGCCGGAAAGTTCATTAAGAGAGCCTACTCTGCTTTCATAGGATTATCTACTTGCAAAGCCAGATTGTAATCAAAGGGCTATTTATTGAGTGTGAAATTGGAGCTAGGGATATTCTTAATGGTTAGTGCTATTGAGTTGTGATAGGTTAATTTATCCACTTTGAATAGAATTAATTTAATTCAGTAGTTGTCTGTTGAGCATCCTCCAGAGCCCTGTGAGGAGGACCAGCAATGGTGATGGCCTGTTAGTGCAGACTCTTCCCCAGACAGCCCTGGAAACAATGACGGGCACGTCATCTCTGACTCTCCCTCTCTGAGCTCCCTGCTGCCACACCCCTGATGGTCCTTTCCTGGGACCAGTGAGGGTGCAATGTTAGGTTAAAACTTTCTAGACTGCATTCCAGGCATGCCTTCATGTAACAGGTACCCACATCACCCAGCTGGAACTTGGGTCCCCACATCTCCTTATCCACACTTTACAGTCTCTTAGGCTACCTCTACAGTTGGTAGTTTTACTGGCTATGTTGATTTACTCCTTTAAAATAGAATTATTCTTTTGAAAAGTCACCTTTTTAATATATGTCATACTTGCACACAGTGTAAAATTTAATAATACAAAAGGATGTACAGTAAAATCTCCACTTCCCTTCCACCCTTCCTCCTCTGTCTTTTTTTTTTTTTTTTTTTTAACCTCCTTCCAAATTTTTTATTCCTGCTGCTGCAGCCTGAGGAGGGTGTTTAGAAAACACATTCTGAATTAGGTTCTTCTCATGTATGTTCTCTCAGCACCCCACACTTCTCTTATTATTAGCACATAATTTCTTGATTCCTTGTTTGTATCTACTATACCTTCAGCTCCTTGAGGAATTCTGTTTTGTTTTATTCCCAGTATCTAGCATAGTTGAATATATCTTAGTACATGGCACAGTAGATATTTGTTGAGTGAATAAATATTATTGGTAACTGACATTTGCTAGGTGTTTACAATAAATGTAATAAGCCACTGTACTAAGATCGTTATTTATTGTAGTGTATGGATATGGGTCAATGCCCCACCCATAGTCCCCTTGCCCTTACTATTTCAATGCACACTGGACCAACTTCTAAATGCATTTCTTTGCCTGAGGGCTTTATCTGACCACCAGAGCCCAAAATGCGGAGAAATTAATGAGCCCCTCCCACCACTACCAGTAGCCCCTAACCAATGACTGCTGGGAAGTGGATATAAATACTGAGTTCCTTTCCCCCCAGGGTGGGATACTTGAGGCATGCCTCCTACATTTGCTTCCAGAATTTCGAAGCAAGATTAAATGCCAGGTCCCTATAATGGTAACTTTTTAAAAAATGTGTTAGCTGACACCAGTGTTCTGAAATTAACATCATTGGCTTAACTTGGATCATGTGCCCACTGGAACAATCACTATCCCTGCTGTGACTGGTCAGACTTGGGTCACCTGTCCATCTTTGGCATCAGGGATGGAATAAATTTCACCAGAATCACAAAAATGGAGAATGAGAAAGAAAAAAATCAGAGGCCGTTTTCAGAAAGTACTGCGATTAGAGGTGGAACAGACAATGAACACCCGTGTTCCATTACAGACAGAGGACTGAGACTTACTGAAAAGAAAAAAATTTTTCATTAAGATTTATAGCTGGTCTGAATTATTTATCAGACCTTCTAAGGAAAATAATATTTCTCTATTTTAAACTTTTCCCGAGAGCCTAAAATGAAAGATTCTTTTTATAACTAAGATAGATATTTTTCTTTTGCGGGGCGCAGGAATCATAATATCCACCCCCAGTGATTCCACAGGTCAAGCATTTGGCTTTTACAAACATATCGAAATATTATTCAGCTCTGCAAATATATCTGACAGAATTTTCCAAAATAATACTTGAGTTTTCATGAAGTGATAACTCTTTTGAGCAGCTGGTCATGGAAAGTTTGAGGTATCAGAGATTCAACGCACTTGAAGTTTCTCATATTAAAATACCTAAAACCTCTGTGTTCTCCTCCCTAAAGTGTCCCTATTGGCTATCAGTTAATTCCTCAAACTTAAAGGATTAGCCTTCTCGCTGAACATTCCTATTCTTTTACTCACCTACCTTCTACTGTCCTAGGAATGCCAAATTTCTTATCAATTCAGCATTTTGAAATATAAGAATAATATCCCCCATCTTCAATTTAGAGTTTAACTAGTCCCAGAATCTCTGCTCTGCGGAATGGATTGGTAGCTCAATCTTACCGCAATACTGGTTATTCGGTGAGTCATCTCGTAAATCAAGATGCATGACCGAGGTCTGTCCTCTAACACACACTCTGTCTTTCTCTGGAGCGTGGCAAACAGGAAGCCTGTCTACACAATCCCTAAAATGTTCAGAGAGGACAAAAGTGCTTTACTCTTTTACTGACCCATTTTTCCTAATAAAATGTTGGTTGAGAAACTGGAGAGCTGGTAGGAACGTTATCCCTGTCTCTGGCGATCAGCCCCAAGGTGGGGCAAAGGAAATGATTGGATCCTACAGGCTACACCTGCTTCCTGGGTCTGTAGGGAAGGATTAGAAAGAGATGACCGGAAAGAAAGTTCAAACCATTCCTCCAGAGCTGGTGTGACCTAAGAAATCAAACTCCAAAAACTCCAAAAGTGAAGGAGAATCGATACAGAACCCTTTAGCGAAATATATTAGAGCACAGAGGAATAGAGTAAAAAGAGACAAAATTTTTCTCAGAGCCAATGTATGCAAAACGGCAGTATTTGGCATGCAATGTTACATTTTCCTTCAACACCCGATACAGATAGCCTGTCCTTCCTCCCCAGGGCTGGCTTGGACATTTATGTCCCCAGGGTGATTGATGGGGGCACAGCTCAGGCCTGCGTGACTTCAGCCGTATCAATGTAAAGGAGACTTTCTTTTTAACAGAAAGAAAATACTTTGTGAGGCTAGTCATTGTTGGAATGAAATTCCAGCTTGACATCTGTCCCAGACTCACCTGCAGCTGCTGCTTACCTACTTAGAGGCAGCTGGTGACATGACACAAAGTGTGTGAGAGAAGGAGCTAGGAGAACTGGACCTCCCCATGCCTCCCGTCCCCCAGCTGAGTTATGTTGGGGGTCACATAGTCATTCTTGCTACAGCAGTGTTCCTGACTTTGGTTGCACATTAGAATCACCTGGGAGCTTTAACAATTCTCACATCTAATCTCCACCCTAAACCTCTAAGAATCTCTAAGAGTGAGGTCCAGGCATTAACAGTTTGTAAAGCTCCAAAGTGATTGCTTTGTACAGATGAGGCTACAAACCATTGCCTAGAACTAGGGTTTTTGCTTCACCACTGGTGGGAGTTATAAAGGATGGAAAATGGTAACATAGAGGATAGAAGCATCTGGGGAAAGACATGGGTGCAGGGGAGAAAGAAGGGTTTACATTTTCTAATGTAGAAGACATACTTTTGGAAAAACATTGGAGTTAAGAAATATTAAAATCTGGGGAAAATACAGAAAGAGCTCTCACAATTGGAAAGAACCTTAGATGTGTTTCAACCATCACAAACAGTCCATGTGAAGCCTGAATCCAGCCTCTGTTCTAATACCAACAGTGACAGATACACCGTCAGCACCTTCTTGGGAAAGGTCTTTCTGTTATCAACTTAACATCTACCTTCCTTATAAATTATATCCATGTTTCTAGTTCTGCCCTTTAAAACAATTCAGAATAAATCCAATTCTATTCCACCCAACAGCCCTTTGAACAAGGGACAGCAACCTTCTGCCTACACACTGCATTCTAATTAATGTTCATGTCATATATAACTCACAGTTATGAAAAGCCCTCCATATTAAATATGTCATTTGGTCCCCACTTTGTCTCTGCAGAGTAGGCATTAACTTATTATTTAAATTTTACAGATCGTGTGTATTTGACCAAAACCACACCAATAAGTGCCAGAGTCACAACTTGAACCCAGGCCTTCTTACTAAATCTGTGCCCTTTTTACCATGTTTGTTACGGACACTGAACATGTGTTAATGCATCTAAGATCCAGTAGGTTTTTTTTTTTTTTTTTTCTTATAGCAGCTTTATTGAGATATGATTCGTATACCATGAAATTCAGCCTTTTAAAATGTACAATTCAGTAGTTTTTAGTATAACTGTGGAATTGTGCAATTATCATAACAATCTAGTTTCAGAACATTTTCATCGCATTCACAGTCGTGCTGTTACCTCCTCCCTCCAGCCTCTGGAAAAGGTGTTCTCTTCATACACTGGAATCATGTTCGGCTGTAAAAAGGAAGAAGTACTCACACATGCTGTAACATGAGTGACACCTGAAAACATTATAGTAAATGAAGGAAGCCAGTCACAAAAGTTCACATGTTGTATGATTCCATTGATATAAGATGCCAGGTCTTTAGAGCCATTCGCTTTTACAAAAAAAAAGAAAAAAGAAATTGTAGTAAAATTTATTATTTTAACCATTTTCCAGCGTCCAGTTCAGTGGCATCGAGCACATTCATGTTGTTCAACCATCACCACTATCCATGTCTAGAACTTTTCATCATCCCAAGCTGAAGCTCTGTGCTCATTAAACCATAACTCTCCATTCCCTCCACCCGCAGCCCCCGGCAACAACCACTCTACTTCCTGTCTCTACGAACTCGGCTGTTCTCGGTACCGCAGATGAATGGAGTCATGCAGTGTTCCTCCTTTGTCTTCTGGATTGCCTTACCTAGAATAATGTCCTCAAGGTTCATCCTTGTTGTAGCATGTGTCAGAATTTCCTTCCTTTAAGACTGAATAATATTTGTATATACATATATGAAATTACATATATATAAATGACATGTAAAATATATTTTACATGTATAAATGAAATATATACATGACACACACATATTTATAGTATTTTTATCCACTCATCTGTCAATGGACTCTTGGGTTGCTTCCACGTTTTGGCTACTGTGAATAATACTGCTACAAACTGTCCGGCCGGTGTGGCTCAGTGGTTGAGCATCAACTCATGCACCAGGAGGTCGTGAGTTCGATTCCCAGTCAGGACACATGCCCAGGCTGTGGGCCAGATCCCCCGTGGGGGGCATGCAGGAGGTGGCCAATCAATGGTCTCTCTCTTCAATGTTTCTCTCTCTCTCTCCCTTTCACTTCCTCTCTCTCTAAAATCAATAAAGGAAAAAAAAAATACTGCTATGAACATGAATGTATAAATGTCACACGTATCCCTGAGATCATGCTTTCAATTCTTTGGCGTATATGCCCAGAAGAGGAATTGCTGGGATATGGTACTTCAATTTCCAATATTTCAAGGAACAACCGTACTACTGCCCTTGGCTTTCGTAAGCAGTCCCAGGAACTTACTTTACGCAAAAGCTTCGATCCTATTCCCTTTTGCATGGAGCGGCCAAGCCTGCCTGCTGATCCATTCCAGGCTCCCAAACAATGAGATGACAAACCAGCTCCCCAGCTCCCCACTTCCCACCACCAGCACTGCTTTTCATAAACTATCAGGTTAATGAAATGTCTCATTTAAAAAAAAATCAGTGACTCAAGCTGAATTCATTCTCAGTGTATTGTCTGTTAACACGAAGGAAAATCTGAAAGCAGTGCTTCGTTTTTCATAACCCTGTGAATCAAACTTTTCTCCCTGTCCATGAGTGTTCAGAGAAGAGCCCATGTGCGAACAGGTGGCTTCTGCATGTGGCCCAGACGCACGTGATATGCTGAATTGTAGTCAGAGAGGATTCAATTTGCATCCCCTAATGGTTTAGTCACAGTCATGCCTCCAGGCATAGGAATAGACTGGATTTTGTATCACTTATTTTTCTTACTCAGGAGGGAAAAGGCAGATTGAAGCAGTTTCTGATTTGGAAAGAAGGAGAGAAGTACTACCCATTTTCCCTTACCCTCGAGTGCTTTCTTTGTTTTCCCCTCCTAAATGTCACTCTCCCTGGAAAAAAAGATATTCATAGCCTTAAATTCCTCAGTTTATCACTAACATTTTGTTTGCAGGTGGAGAATCCAGGATGTCAGCAGAGTAGGTGGGAGCTACACTCCCCTCCTCCCAGGACCAAATTGGAATTACAACTAACACAGAGAGCAATTAACCTGAATAACCAACTGAAGGCTAGTAGAAAGGAGTCTTATCGCCAAGGGTTTACAGAAGAAGCCACATGGAGACTGGTAGGAAAGGTGGAGCCGTGAAAGGGGCTGGACCTGCTCCCACAGGCGGCAGTGGCTGAGATTCCAGAGGGATATCTCAGCTGCAAAGGTTCCCCCTGAGAAGCGTGGGGTCTCAGGCCCACACCTGGCTCCCCAGCCCAGAGTACCGGAGCAGGGAAGAGGCACCCACATAACATCTTGCTGTAAAAATTGACAGGGTTTCTGTCCATTGGGGAGAGATGGGAGGCTGCTAGAGACACAGGTGCCCTCTTAAAGAGCAAACACACAAAATCTTATTCACAGCCACTCACCCTGGGCTCTGGTGGAGGGAGGGCTGAGCAGACTAGTCACATGAGGAGAGCCTGGGGTTTGTGGCTCTGGGGAGAGAGCTGAAGGGACGGGTGTCAGGACCCCAGTTCTGAGCCTATCTCCCATATCCCAGGTACCATTTCTCTTGGGTGGAGCACTCCCCTCCAGAAGGAGTCAGCCCGGGGGAAAGCAATAGCCTCACCCTGTGGGCTCCCTCTTGCCCCACCCTGTGGAGCTTGCCACCTGCTGAGAAGTCAGCTGCCTGGGCTGGGGTGTAGAGGTCTGGGCAGACTCAGGGGGTGTCAGTGATTGAGTAATGTGGCCTTGGGGTGGGGGCCATTCCACCTACTTTCCTGTGATCCTGACTGGCACCTCTTCCTCACAAGAGATCCATTAGCCCCACTCTCCAGGCTCCTGTGGGAAGGTCATTCAGCAACATATATCATCTTCCCGTGTTAGGAGATACCCCTCAAGGCTGGCTCCAAAGATGGGCTTAGTTTTAATAAGTCAGTGAAGGTTTTCTGTGAAAAGCCATCTCCTTTTCAATGACACTTAAACCAAGCCACCTCAGAATTAATTCAGCTCTCAAATTCCAAGCCAAGCAAGAATAAAAAAACAAGAATCTTAAGTAATTTGAAAAATGTTAAGTTTGCCTCCATTACCTATTTCGTGGAGCACTCCTTTTCTCACTGCAGAGAATGTATCTGCTCCTCCGTGACGTAGAGGGATGTGTGTGATCTTGAAAGAGATGCATTAAGCACATCAAGGCAAACATTTGTTACATCATCCTTTTAGACGGAGAAAACGAATTTGTCCATACTGATGGAAAGCCATCAAGAACTTCCCTCCGCCCACTACTAACTAAGGCCCAATTTATATAAATTGACTATGTCAAAGTCCCTCTGGACCCCTGGTGCCACCACTTTTGCATTGGCCTCAACGCCGCCATGAGAATGACTGAATCATGAGCCCACAGAGCTCTGCCTGCTCTGGGCAAGAGCCCCGACTTCCTCTTCACCGAACTCATAGACACCTCATCTTTGTCTGCTCAAGAATCCATCAAGAATAATCCCATCCTATTCTCTACCCTGTGTACTTCAGCAGCCTCAAGAAGTTCAAGACTCCCAGATCATAACTCTTCACCCCAACACTCTACCCCATAAGGCTCTGTTAATCCCTTAATAATTGGACCCAATCTTTCTTTCCTCTGCAAACACATGGTCCCCTCCTCTCCCAACCCTCTCCCTCCATCCCAGACTCACTGTGCTCCAGCCTCCCTGTGGTTACCCATACCCCAGGCACACACCAGCCTCAGGGTCTTTGTACTTGCAGTTCCTTCTGTCTGGAACATGTTCCCCTCAAATATTCACTTGGCTCCCTTCCTCACTTCCTTTAAGTCTCTGTTTAAATGCCATCTCCTCTGAGAGGCCTTCCATGATCAGTAATCTAAAATAGTATATCTAGCCCTGGCCGGTTTGGCTCAGCAGTTAGAGCATCGGCCCGCAGACCAGAGAGTCCCGGGTTCAGTTCCTGCTAAGGGCATGTACCTCGGTTGCAGTTTGTCACTGACCCCGGTAGGGGTAAGGTGGGTGGCAACCACTCGATGTGTCTCTTTCACGTTGATGTTTCTCTCTCTCTCTTCCCTCTCTCCCTCCCATTCTATCTCAAGATAAAAGCAAAAAAAAAAAAAAAAAAGTCCGCAGGTGAGGATAAAAAATAATAAAAATAAATAAATAAATAAAATAATATATCCACGCCATGACTATCTTTCCCTTTCTCTGCCATTTTCTTTCTCAAACCACCTGATGCATTATATGTTGCCTTTATTTATTCATTGCTCTCTCCTCCCCCTAGAACAAAAGTCCTACTTCACTCTAACAATTTATTCCTAAAGTCAATGACTTTCTATCATCGTCACTTTATATTCTATAATCATCACTTTCCATGATCATCATATTCCCACTTCATACACTCAATAAATATGTTGATTGACATGAATAGTCCCAATGCTGCAAATACAAGAAATGCTTTTAGTCCCTTATTTTATTGAGACTTTCTCCAGAAATATGTACCCACAATGACAAGAATTATCAGTGTTAACATTTCAAAAAATTTTAAATCTATATCTAGCAAATACGTATTGCCCACCTACTATGTATCAGACATTGTTCTATGTGCTGGGATATAATATTGAGCAAAATGCAAAAATATTCTATCCTCATGGATCTTCTAGAAGAGGAGACTGCATACACAAGACAAGTAGGTAAAATATATAGCATGTAA
This sequence comes from Tadarida brasiliensis, assembly GCA_030848825.1. Taxonomy (NCBI): domain Eukaryota; kingdom Metazoa; phylum Chordata; class Mammalia; order Chiroptera; family Molossidae; genus Tadarida; species Tadarida brasiliensis. The sequence continues at coordinate 18,487,350 of CM061259.1, read as the reverse complement.
GATGATGTCAAGGGCTAAAAAGAAAAAAATAAATTAAGAAAAGGAGATACAAATGATCAGAGGTCAAGAAAATTGACATTTTCAATAGGGTGATCAAGGAATGCCTTGGAGAATGTAATTTTTGGAGAATGTGAGGAAGCTGGCAAAATGAGAGAGCATATATGCAATGACCCTGACAGCACACATTTCATTTTCTCGGGCTGCTAAGGAGGCCAGTGTGGCTGGGACAGAGAAAACAAGGGGAAGAGTAGAAAGTGATAAAGGTGAGAGAGGTGAAGGGCCGGGTAGGTGACAGTGACGAGAAGCCTTTGAAATACTTGCCTTAAGTTTTTGGGTGATTCTGGCCACTGTGCTGAGAATAGACTGCAGAGGTAGGAAATGACAAGAACAGGGCTTTACAATCCAGATGAGAGATGTGTGATTTGGGCCAGAGAGATGTAAAGCAGGTGGTTAGAAGTGGTCTTATTCTAGACATATTTTAAAAGTAAAGCTACCAGATTTTACAGATGGACTTGTGTGAGTTGTTTGGAAAATAAGAGTCAAGAATGACACCAAAGTGATTGACCTGAGCAACTGGTAGGGACAAGTGCCAAACAGCAAGGTGGTGAAGGCTGCAAGAGAAGGGGACTTTGGGAGGAATATCAGGACCCCTTGCTTGTGTTTAGATTGAAATGCCTATTATACATGTATCCAATTAGAGTGTCGAGTAACAGTCAGGTAAGTGGTTCTGGATGAGAGAGCTTTGGACCTTAAGTCCAGATTGGTATAAATTGTTTGGTGTGGTTTTTTTTTTAAATCATTTGTTATAAAAAGAAAAGGTTGGAAGCAGACTGTGTCAGTCATAATAGTCCCTGAATGATTCCAGGGAATGAGATGCTCACACAATTATTGGGAAAGAGTGCAGGCCAGGACAAACTTTCAGGGAACCCAGAAACACAGGAATCAGAGAAGCACACTGACAGCCCTCTCCCGTTTCTCGACTAAGTAGGACACAGGTAAAGTGCTGAGAGAGAGACAGGCGAGGAGGGTTGAGTGTGGATTTTGAAGAAATATTAAAAGTTGGATTGGTCATCAAAAAGAGTCCTCTGAGCCGACTCGACTTGTGATTTGTCGAACGAATACTGAGGATTACGATCTAATGGTATTTCATGCTTTTTTCTTTCCCTAGGGCAACTCTATGGACATTTAAAGTAGTTCGGTTTAAAAGTTCCTTTGGGGCACAGCTGCACACTAGTTGCCAGTAGGAGATGTAGGCAGATTTTCAGCCCACCCCAGTGATCCGATGCACTAGGTCTGGGGTGAGGTCCAGGAATTTGTCGCAAATACTGGCGATGATTTTGCCCACTGTGATGAACACTGCTCTGAGTTGCTTGCAGACTGGAACTATTGATACAGAAACAGCTCCTGAGAGTTAGGGGTGGCCTTCATGCATGCTAGCAGCAAAGAGCAGCCTTGGGAAGCAATAGATTGTTCAAGTATCAGAGAGAAAAAAAGTTTTCTTTTTCTTTTATATTTTTTTCTTTATTGATTTGAGAGAGAGAGGAAAGGAGAGGGAGATAGAGGTAGAAACATTGATGAAAGAGAACATCGATCGGCCACCTCCTTCATGTCCAGCCTCTTGGTGCATGGGTCAACGCTCAACCACTGAGCCACACTGGCCAGGCAAGTCTTCTTATAACAAAATGCTGAAGATCTTCATTATTCTAGAATGTCCTCCATTATTTTAGAATGATTCATCCTTAAGGAAGAAGTAGGTCTGTGTTCACTCTCTACCTTAACAGCTGGGGGAAAGTGGTTCTGTGTAGTAATTCTTAAAAGAAGACATATAGCTATCTCTCTAGAAAATGTCCTTGGATTTAGCTCATAAACTCTGGCCTTTGAATCTTTTGCAAATTAAAAAAAAAATAACCTGGCCCTCAAATGCCTAGCCAGGATGACTCATCCAAGAGAAACTTAGACGACATTATTTTGTCCCCAGGGCTAGCAGTATTAATTTTTGACTATATTTGCCCCAATAGAAGATGTGGGCAGAGATAATCATAAGGCATTTTTAAATTGCAAATAAATACCAAGCAGATCGACTTTATGTGATCATGAAAACTATTTTTGGCTGATTTCATTATAAAGGAGTTTTTTGAGGGGTGGTTGCCCTAGAGGATTGTTTAATCAAGGTGTAACTGTATTAACATTAAAACAAGTTTCAACCATTTAATAAAACCATGTCAGAATGTACATGGTATATTTACCTAAAAACTTAAAATTTTCTCTTTATTACTAGCAACTACTTAACAACCCTTAACTATTCAGCTTAATCAATTAAATTAATCCCATGAAATGAAATGTGCCATAGAGATGACATGTGACATCATTTTTATTCATGGTTAGAGACTATGAAGATTCTTTTGACAAGCCCTTAAAAATCTTGTGGGTGATGTTGAAAACTTCAGTGTACAAGTGCTCAATCAATTTGGGGGCAGGGGAAAGCCTCCTGATTTGATGAGTCAGTTCTTCACAGAGAACACGAGGATAGCAAACCCCTAAGCTACACAAAGGCTGCTAGAGTTGTCACATGCTCATTACTGGAATTTTCTAATGTTGAACAACTGAGAAATATGAATATGCAAAGCTCAGAGACTCTGATCAGCATCTGCCTCTCTCAGCCTGGCCTCCTCCTGCAAAGGAAGTCACTGTGCCTCTGGCTTCTAAGCTCTGTGTTCTGAATCCCCAAAGCAAGCAGGAGAAGAGAGAGAGAGGGAGTGGGTTTTTGTTTGTTTGTTTTTATAGCAAAAACTAAGGTGGTCTTTTCTAGAGCATGTGTTTTCAGATAAACATCAGAATTGAACCGGTGACTTGCCAGACATTTACCTACCAGGATTTGTGCACATGGTTGTCCCCGAGGTAAAATAGGGGACACCCCAGGGGCTGGACATACTGAATTATCTTGAGTGGTCTACAAGTTCTTGCAGTTTTCATTTCTTCCTCTGTTTTTGATTTTTTTCATTTAGAAAATAAAAAGCCAAAGCACCACCAGCACTTTATATATTTCCATACTTGTGTCTATGCTCAAGTTTCTCTAAAAGTCCCAGTTCTTTCTGAGAATTGTCCATCCTAAGAAACATTAATTTTGTGTAAGGATGACTAACCCGAAAACAGAGATCTAAATCTACCAGCATCCTTTACATTTTACCTAGTGGCTGATACACTGTCTCCTGGCCCTCATACCCCATCTGTAACCTCTCCTTCCCTGCACCACTCTGTGCTGAACAGCAACCAAACTATCTTGGGCCAACAGTACCACCTACTGGTCATGGTGGTAAATTGTCTGTTGAAATAGCTTTAGCATACGCACAAACCATAGACTCCTATTTTTTCCATACTGGAAATTCAGCAAACTGTTTTGGAAATTTCTCTTCAATTTCAATTTGCATACATCCATGCTATCTCGGTCACCAAAAGAAGCCCCAACACCACTCACCATTTTAAGTCACATTCCCATACAGCTCTGTTCACTCCGTTATAGGACCCAATCTCATATTCTTCTCCACAGCACAAACCCTTCTACTATATACTCTGAAACATATTGCCATCAGCAAAATTTCCTATATCCTCAGTCTTCTCTACATGCATCCCACCTCTTTATTCTAGATGGAACCTGTTCTTCTTGCAGCTGTGAATACTCACTGCCCATTCCAGATGGCCCCTCTTTCTTTTTCACTCAAAACGTTTTTGTTTCCCTTGAAGCTCAGCCGTTGGTCATCCACTATTCTACATGTCAATCATCTACAAACCTTGTAGTCATTTATCATTCCTTGAAGATCCTCGTGCTCAATCTGTCACTCTCTCCAACAGTATTCTTCTCATACATTTTGGTGATTGCAGTATCATTGAGAAGATCTTTGCAATAATCTCACCTCCTGGGCTCTGGATGTCCTCTTCTCCCATGATCTTGTCCTTCACACCAGTCTAGCTACCTGCTCTTATGGCCAAGTCCCTAGACGTGACCACGATCAGTAACTGTATCCCCTTCCTAATGTCAATTTCAGACATCTCACACTCCCACCACTACATCTCATCTCTCCATCTTAACCTAATCATTTTTCAGCACCAGGAGAAACACCTATCTATTGAAGTTAGCATTTATCGCTCACATGGTCTATTTACCTCTTTCCTAAATTAAGACTCAGTAGTTCAACTTGATAATGCTTTCCATTCATACATCCCAATTCCCTTGTTCCTCTCTCCCACCATCAACTTGTTCTTAGTCAATCCAAATTTCTACCTACTCTTTCTAGTCCCTGAACTATTGAAGGTGGCTGATGAAAACACACACTTATGCGGACAGATCTCACTTCAATCCCTGACTATTAACCACAAATGGACTCTTACTATTGCTAGGAAATTCTACTGCCTTTGAGGTTTCCTCTCTTATTCTCCTAGACAACTATTTTGCCCCTTTCTTCTCTCCTCAAACATACAGCACTTCATTCTTTACTCTCACCCTTTTAACAACCTTGTTTTTCATTTTACTGAGAAAATAGAGGCAAGTATAAGGAACTTCCACATGCTCTCACAAAATCCTTCTTCTATGCCCCCCTCCTGCCTTCCCTTCTGTTACATGGAATAAAATGTCTCTGCTTCTATGTAAGGACACCCCCTTCACATATAAAATGGATCTCCTCTTCCACTCAAGACCATCCATGCTCTGCCTCATGGACATTTCCTTCTCTAATTGGATTTTCATCTTTAAAAATAAAACCCAGTCTTGAACACACATGCCCCTCCAGATGCTACCCCATCTCTCTGGCCCCCTTCACAGCAAAAATCTTCACAATGTTGAGCTACATGTGCTATGTGCAATTCTTCTAATATTTCCTGATGGAGTTCCAATTAGGCTTGCATGCTCTACCACTCAAAGATCAATATGATTTCCATGTTACCAAGATAATGGTTATTTCTCAGTTCTCATCATCTCTATTATCAGTGGCATTTGGATCCGTTGATCACTCCCTCCTTCTTAAATTGTTTTCTTTCCTTGGCTCATCTTGTCTTCCTATTTCTCTGGTCATTCCCCCTGTCATAACCTTGCTGGTTCCTCCTCATATTCCAGACCTCTAAACTTGAGAGTGCCATGCCCGTCCAATGTAGTTAAGCGTTGACCCATGTACCAAGAGGTCGCTGGTTCAATTCCCAGTCAGAGCCCATGCCCAGGTTGTGGGCCCAATCCCCAGTGGGGGGCATGCAGGAGGAAGCCAATCGATGTTCTCTCTCATCGATGTTCTCTCTCATCGATGTTCTCTCTCATTGATGTTACTATCTCTCTCTCCCTCTCCCTTCCTCTCTTTCTAAAAATCAATAAAGAAAAATAAAAAATAAAAAAATAAACTTGAGAGTGCCAAAGTATTCAACCCTCATATCTTTTTTTTTTTAGTATTTAAACTTCAACATGTTTATTACATAGCTAATGCTATCACATGTAGAGTCTATTAATTTTCAATAATTAAATCTATAATTATACCTACATATTTACCCATTCTTTCCTTCTACTGCATGATTTCTGTGGAAGGAGATATTGCTTCCTCTATTCAAAACCAATCTCTTTATCTATAGTGCATTTTTAAAACTTTACTCATATTTGTTCCAGCTTTTTTGAGGTACAAGTGATAAATACAAATTGTATATACCATATTTAAGGTATACAACAATTTTTGATATGTGTATACTTTATGAAACTTATTCTTGATTATTTATTCTTTCACCTTTTCTTTAGTCTCTTTTTAGGTCGCTTCCAATCAACATTTTTTTTTTATTTGTTTTTTGTTGTTGTTTATTTATTTATTTTTGTTACAGATGTTTCTACTTTTTAGGTCTTTTTTTTTTTTTTAATCCTCACCCGAGGACATTTTTTCATTTTTTGTTCAGATAGAGTGGGAGGGAGAGAGAGGAAGAGAAAGAGAGAGAAACATCGACGTGAAAGGGACACATCGAGTGGCTGCCACCCGCACGACCAACCAGGGCCGGGGACAAACTGCAACCAAGGTACATGCCCTTAGCGGGAACCAAACCCTGGTCTCTCTGGACTGCAGGCCGACGCTCTAACCGCTGAGCCAAACTGGCCAGGGCAGGTCTTTTCTTTATCATTCACTCTTCACACGATCTCACTCAGTCCTCTAATTTAAATGCCAACTATCTGTAGACAACTCGAAATTTTTATCTATAGCTCAGATCTCTTCTTTGAATTTGAGACTCATATAATCAACTTCCTACTTTGTATCATCAGATGAAAGTCTAACAGACGTCTCAAATTTAACATATCCCCAACTGAACTCATGGTTGCACCCCATCAAATGTGTTCCTTTCCCTGTTTTTGCTCATAAAGGTTAATGGCAACTCCATTCTCCCAGTTTCTTGAGCCTAACATCTTGAGTCATCCTTGCACTCTCTCCCTTTGTTATAGACATTTTTCAACATACACAAAAGTAGGGTGAATCTCGACTCCAATTATTTTTGCTCTCACTCTACATCTAATCCATCAACAAATTGTATTTGTTCTACCTTCAAAGGATAAACAGGCCACTTCTCAGCAACCCCACCATTATAACCCTCCACCCCATAATTATTATTGCAAGAGTTTCCTAACTCTTCTATTTCTGCCCTTGACTCTATATTTTCAACACAAAAACCTGATCATTCTTTTGAAATTCATGCAAGATCATACCACCACTCTGCTCAAAACACTCAGAGGAAACTCCAGAATTCTTAGGATGACTGTGCCCTACATCATCGGGCCCACCACCACATGCCTTCTACTTCCAGCCTGGTCCACATTCGCATCCAATTCACAGTCCATTCTCTGGTCTCAGGACCTTTGCACGTCCCAATTCTCTGCCTGGAATGCTAGTCCTTTAAATTCTTTAAGTCTCTGCTCAACTGTAATCTTGTCAACAGTTCCTTCCCTGAACACTCTACATATTAGCATCTCCTTTTTATCCTCCCACCATCACTTGTATTTCTTATTTTGCTTTATTTTTCTTCATGTTTCTTATCTCCTCTGACAATACTTACATTTTATAATTCTTCTCAGTAGACTATAAACTTCATGAGAGTAGGGACTTTGTTTTATTGGTTCTTTTCTAATCTTTTGAACAATACTCAGTGCATACTAGGAACTAAATAAATATTTGCCATACAGATCTCCCCTTTTCTTTATCTAACGCTTGCATTTCCATCTCCCTCTCCTGGTCTTCCGTCGTTCACTGCTTTTCTTAACATTTCTGAGTTCCAAAGTAATGTCATCCAGGGCCCAAAAAACGCATTCAGGACCCAATTGTGCAACAAATGTGTGAAGCAACTGGGTGTAGAAATACAGGTCTGATGGAATGTGTGTTCCCCATCCCTAACTGTTCAAATTCTAATTTTTAAAATTGAAACAATGTATCTCTAAGGCTGCAGGCCATGCATTTGCCATCCTTGTCCTGGCAGCGCTGTGCAGCTCTTGTATTAAGGAAATTTTTATAACTTTTTAAGTTAATTTTGAGAAAATCCAAATGCACAGTGGTCACTTTCAGAATGTCCTCAAGTTTCTCTCCAACACTTCACCTATATTAAATTAAACCTACAATTTTCTTCAAGTGCTAGCATTTGAGGCTTAACTATTTTCTTGCATTTTTACTAATATTATAAAGTTCCTTTTCTACTATTTCTCATGTGAATTTTAGTATTTAGTATTTTATGGGCCTGTTACAAGGCCTTGGACCCCCGAACACAATTATATAGTGACTCTTCTCAAGGGAAGCAAATGGGACTAATGAACTGTGATCTGTGTCTATTTTCCTAAGCAAGAGAGACCAAAATCTGTGTGCAACTTTCTAAAAGATAGACCATAAGAAAGGAAACCAAATAATGTCTGAAAATCCTCTGCTTAAAGCTCTTTTATTTAAAAATCTTGCTGGTTTGTCTGTTTGTATAAAAATACAGAGCCCTGCCCACAGTGCCCCAGACAGGACAGGAAAGCTGTGCGGGATGATCACACAGGGCCATGGTTTCTGCCCTGATCAACTATTAAAATGAGTCAGAACTCAACCCCTGACCAACCCTTTCACCTGCTCTCTCTGAGCTTCACCCAGTTATGCAGACAAGTCATGAATCCCCCTCTACTGTTCCGCCAAAGGCTGAGGCCTCTCCAGGCCCTGTACCACTCCTACCAGGGGAGAATTCCATCATCAGGCCCAGGATGGCTCAGTGTGGGTGCCATCTGCTTCTTCCTCAGCCCTGCATTTGATAAGAAATAATGGTAAGCCCTGGCTGGTTTGGCTCAGTGTTAGAGCATGGGCCCGGGGACAAAGACTCTCGGGTTCAATTCCAGTCAAGGTCAGGTTCCTGGGTTGCAGATTAGATCTGACCCTGGTTGGGGGTCATGCAGGAGCCAACCAATCAATGTGTCTCACTCACATTGATGACTCTCCCCCCACCCCTCTCTCTGTCCCTCTCTCCCTTCCACTCTGTCTAAAAAAAAAATCAATGGAAAAATATCCTTGGGTGAGAATTAACAAACAAACAAACAAAAAAGAAATAAAGGTCATAACTCTCATTGTCCAGTGATTTCCATTCCTCTGAAACTTTGAAAAACTCATGCATACTCCAGCCTGCCTACTTCACTCTTAATAGTACCTGCAAGGTCCCAACCACCGGTGTTTGCATTTTGGCCTCTGATTTTTAATGCTGTTTTTATTGGAAAATGAGTTCTGAAGCAGCTAGTTCATGAGTGAACCTTTGAAACGCAATTCAAGTATAAATTGGGAATATTGCTTCTTCTCAAACAGGATCAGACACAAGAATGTTCTGGTCAGACTGAGTCACTGCAAATGAAGGAGAGGGGAGCCCAGCACTCCTGAATGTTATCAGAGTAGGCAGCCCTGCCCCGCCCTTCCCCCAGTGCTTATGAGACACATGGGGGTTTTTATTCTTGGCAAGCACGACTCAATGTTGGAGACAAAGATATTTGCAGAATTAACCAGATAATACTCAAGGGTGGATCATGGAAAGAACTATACAAGCATGTCACTCCAAGATGGACCCTAAAAAAATAGAGTTTGGCTAGTAAGTCCTAAATAAGGAACGAGGCCCAGTTGTGAAATATGTTGGCAAAAATGTCACTTGATATTGGCCTGGCTCCTGAGCTCAGCTGCAAGACTGGCTACTTCTGAGCAGAGCCCTACGATGCAAACAGAAACGTCCAACTCTAAGGCTAACAGGAAATTGTGTGTTCTCAGAGGTCAGATTTGCGGAAACTTTTGAATAAGGTACAAAAGGGCAAGAGGACCAAAGACCCTGGTGAAATCAGGACCCTGTCCCCTGAAGCCAATGGCTGAATGGAAATAATTTCATATCCTCATGCCTGGATTTTAAGTGCAGAAAGCAATATAGTGTGGCAAAAATATGGGACATAAATTTAATAAAATGAGTTTTATGAGATGGAGCACCACAGAGCTTCCCTAATTAAACTTTATCCTCACGTTAGGGCAATTTTCTTCCTTTTGAGACCAGCCTATCCTTTATTTCTTAACTTCCTGTCATTCTTTTTATTGGTAAAGCAATTATTTTTACTAAAACCAGTGGACAAAGCTCATAAAGTGACATTGTTTTGCCCACACTCTGCATCATTGAAAGATATGAAGAATAAGTATGCACTTTTGGAGGGGAAATAAATCACCCAAGTATTACTCATCATAGTAGATTGTGCCCATGATTATAATTTTAAAATAGATTTTTCTGGATGAAGATTGGGAAAATATCCTTTTTTAATGTGAGAAAACAATGTTTGCTTTTGGAGACATTATATCAAATAGATTTGAGATTAAAATATCAACTCAGAGGACCAAAGGAAGATGTCCCCCATCAGTCCTTATAGATAGATAGATAGATAGATAGATAGATAGATAGATAGATAGATAGATAGACAGGCAGACAGACATAGATTTAGATTCCTTAAATTTTGGGAGAAAGTTAAGAATAACAAGCTCTAGTCCTTCAAAAATAGTTGTATTGTCCATTTGTGGAAGGGGATGGGACAGATTATACTATTAGGTACAGTTGCGCTGTTTCTTTAAAATATAAGACCTTTAGCTATGAGTATAGTGATACAACATACCACATTCTTTTAAGTCAATATTTCTCAAGAGATCAGTGTATTCTACCTGCTGGGAGTCTCTAAGAAACACCCAGTGGTGTTGGTGATAGCCTCAGACTATTTTCTTTAAAAAATAAGAATGATTCTGATCAATGGACCAATAGATGCCTTATCAGATACAATTGTTATAAGGAGGCCACAAGAATTTCAAAGCTGCTTGCCCAAGATGAATTCATAAAGGGGTCCCTGTAAGATTGATTTGCTTTCTTTATTTGATTGCTTTTCATGAAAAAAATAAAAGCTTCCAGAGATGTTCCTTCATGAAGGAGGTGGGAAACTGTGCAGGGAGAAAGTGGAGGGAAAACTAGGAGGAAAATAGAAGGAAAGAATCTAAAGAAAGGGACTCTATTCATTACCATTATAGTTTTTCTCCCTGAAATTAAAAAAAAAAAATTGAATATAGATATAGGTAGATTATTTGCTGTGGGCTGGGTTAAGTAGAACCTAAATAAAATGATGCCCAGTGTTGACTGAATCAGTGTCTTTAAGCATCACAATGTAGGCTCTCTTCATTTCCATAAGCAGAACAGGAAAATTTAAAAAGTGATCTAGTGTTCAGGAATATTTTACTTACTATTTTAATAAACCTTTGTTTATGCCTAGAGGCGCCATTAAATTACCAGCCAGACATTAATATACAGCTCACTGGGGACTGGTGTCTACACAGTGATGACTGCTGGGTGTTTCACTCGGGGCTCACTCACTACTCTGTTTATACACAGCTACTGGACAGACTTAAAAAATAGTCTGAGCTTTGTTGATATCCCAAGATTGTTTTTCTAGCATACTTGGAGATGACTGGCTACTTATGACGTGGGTCAAATAACCACAATAGCAGGCTTTTTAGAATATTTAAGGCATCTTTAGACATTTTTTCTGTGGTTGCAGTGAAGGATACTTTAATTTTTTTATCTGAAGAAGTGACTGAAAAGATGATGGCTGATGCTGAATAGTATGTTTTGCCCTTTTCCACTCTAAGTTCAGAGCTTGGCACAGGAGCCAAATGTTAAAAGACTGTTGTACCTGGCAGATCACCTGAAGGATACGCCGATTTCCACCTGTGCAACATAGGCCAGTTATTATGTATTTCAGAAAATCAGTCAGGACATCGCCATGAAACCAGAGTCTGAATATGTTTGGCACATGAACTCTAATTATAATCATTAGATGATAAATAATTCACCATGGATCAGTACAATGAGTTAATGGCATTATATTTCTTTGATGGGTGATCTTGATTTTTTTCCCCCACACTTAAAAAATAAGAATACTACCCGGTCATGACCATCTTCTGATCACTGAGGGTGTGCCAGGCAGGCCCTGAGGCACGTGCTTTCTATACGTCATCTACTTCAGTGTTTCCGCAACAGGTAGGCCATATTATCTTTGCATGGGCTGCTTTCTCGATTCCTTCAGATCTCAAATGGCAGTCCTTCCAAGCTACCTTCCCTAGGGACCCTGACTAAATTAGGGTACCGAGCCCTGGGCTGAGAGCAGGGGCTTTGGCCCAGAGCCTCTGAATCTGTCTAGAACTTCTTAGATGCTCAGTAAATATCTGTTGAATAAATGAATTATTTTTCCTCCTCCAATAATATAAGGTCAGAAGCCTCCACTTCTTTGTTTCCTTTGTTCTTTCATTTATTCACTCAACGAATATTTATTAAGCACCAACTATATTCCAGGTCTGTTCTAGGCCTTCAGAATATGCCCACAAACAAAAAGACAAAGTTTCTGCCCTGGTCGGGTAGCTCAGCTGGTTGTAGCATCGTCCTGATACACCAGGGTTGTGGGTTCGATCCCCAGTCAGGCACATATAGGAATCAACCAGTGAATGCATAAATAAGTGGAACAACAAATCACTATTTCTCTCTTTCTCTTTCTCTCTCCCTCCCTCTCTAAAACAATCAATCAATCAGTCAATTAAAAAAAATTTTTTTTTTAAATAGACAAAGTTTCTGCCTCTTTGGAACTTACCTTTTAGTCATTAAAATCTGAAGTTCTTTTTTTCCCCCACATGGTTTCACTGGTTTTCATAAAAGTCGTAACAAATGTAAACACTGTCTTAATTTCCTTCTATGGAAATGTATTCATGCTTCTTTCAGAATTATAGAAATCAGGCAAAACCTTACATTTTTTTCTTTTGGTAAATACTGAATTCTGTACTTGAGTAGATGGTTGAGGAGGTAAAATGAACTCATTATAAGCTAATGACAGGCATGACTAATAAAAGCATTGTCCTTATAGACAAGATCATGATAAAGAAATCAAGGCAGGATTAATTTCGAACCCATTATTTTCTATTTTAGGGGTTTATCAATAGATTTTAGCACATAAACAATGGTTTTACCCAGCCTAAACTATTTCATCCCATACGATTCCTTCTTAGGGAAACAGACACTCTGCTGCTGCCCACGCACAAGCTTTTATCAGGAATCACATAACTTGATTTATTAGTTTGTTTTTAACCCAGTGCTAATCCTGAGTAAATGTGCTCCGAGTCCGAAACCACCCCAAGATTCCTTATCTGTAAAATGGGGATAATAACACCTGCTCTGTCAATGCTACGAACTGTGAGAAGTGAATGGATTCGTGTGGGTTTTAATAATTGTAAAGTTCTACATATAATTGTATATAAAATATGATTTTTACTTGGTACAATTTTAAGAAGAGAAAAATGGAGCCTCTTAATATCTGAGACATATCTAAATAGTTATAGCAGGAGAAAAATTAAATTTAGTATAATTTGAAATATACTCCACCTTAATTAAATGAATGCCAGACTCTAAGAATAACCAGTTTCAAGTCTACATTGGTCTTAAAGATGGTATAGGAACAAGAATAACTCCAGGATTCACCTCACTGCCATATCAAATTTATAACTCTTCTAAGAATGCCAAAAGGCAAGCTCAAGGTGCTAGGAAATTCTCATTCTTTTGGAATTTTCCCCTTGATTATTTAACAGTGCAAATTAATATAAACACAAGAAGTAAAGTGTTATTCAATGTAGATAAAGGGAAGATTTGGATACAATAGCACAAGCTTAAAGCTGACCTTGGCATTTGTGGACTAATACTCTGCAGAGGGTAGCTCAGGCAGGAGGACTGGTCCCACAGCTGGGCTTTTTCCTACTGCACCTACCAAGGGCTCTGCTAGAATCCACAGCTGTCTTGGACACCGGTCCAGCACACCTGACCCAGCAGGAGCACAGTGGCCTTTGAGTTTCTCTGTCTATTGACATGCTGGCAAATTCTCCTTGGCTTCTTTTCACCGGTTTTTCCACATGTTGGGGACTAGGTATGTACTGGGGTTGGAGACACAATAGGAGGCAGACCTCACCTAGTGTCCCAAGGGTACCAGTGGCACTTCCTAGAGGAGGAAACACCTACAGTGAGTGCTGACAAGTGAGCAGAAATTGTGCAGAAGAGCAAACCTGCTCGGGGAAGAGAAGACAAAGTACACCTATGAGAACAGGAAGGGATCCAGATGACAGAAGGCCTGTGTCTCATGTCTAAGCATTTGGATTCATCTAACAGGCCAAGGGCACCTTGACTGTTTTAAGTAGAGCAGTTACAAACTGAGATTTGGATTCCACATAAATAAGGTAACTCCACGGATTTGAGAGGAGAGAGGGCAGTGGTGATGGTGGGTGGTTAAATAAGGAACCCTGTTGGGAGGTACGTAACAGTTCCATGTCTTACCACTGACCTGAGTAGCTGCAGGCAGAACAGCAAAATTAATTTCAACAACATGCATCAGGAAGCCTTTTAACGTTGAGAATATCCTGTTATCATATAGCAAATGACAGGAAGTGAGAAAGAATGTTGTCAGCCTTCTTTCTGACCATCAGGACCCCACAAAATAAAATAGGGTGGGGCAGGGGCAGGGTGGCAGGCAAGTGGAGAGCTGGCCTTAGTGCACCGACTTGGGAGGTGCTGGCCCTCGTGCCTAGTCGTGCCTGCCCAACGAAGATAAAGGGGCGGGTATGAAACATTTTTGGCGCTGGAGCAAGGGCCTTGAGGATTGGAGGTGGGGAGTGAGGCAGAGTCCTGGATGACTTCCTGGTTTGTGATGTGGAGCGACTGGGAAAGCAGTGTTGTTGAAAATGCTTACGTTAGCAGATCTCAAAATAAAACTTTCATGAGAAAATGAAAGCAAACAGAAGCAAGAGCATAAAAGCACAGAAGCAGATATGTCTACACAATGCGAGCTTCTAAATTAACATTAAGATCTAGCCATTCATTGAACAGGTTATTGGCTACTCATTTCCTACATTTATCTCAGTTCCATTTGGCAGCCCATCCTTGGATATTTCTTTCTCCTTCTGGTCGCTTCAGTACTTCTCACTCAGAAGGAGAGTTCGGCTCATGGTTAAGGTCCCTCAACTTGGTAGAAACATATGTACTTGATCAGCTGACAGGATTCCCAGATTGGAGAATGAAGCTTTATAAGAGATTCCATCTTCTCATCCAGAGCTTTCAGGATGTTGGTTAGTGAACTGAAAAAGGCAAATAGAGCAGGAATATATGTAAACTACCTCTTAAAGTTTAAGTTTATATACACCTTATATGTATACCTTATATAGTTTACGTATGTATGTGTTTGTGTGTAAATACACATGCAGACTAAAAATAGAAATGCCTGTTCATGTTTACAACCTTTGGATGTGAGGCTGAGTCCTTTTCTCTGAATTCACATCGTCTTTCCCGAACAGTCCAGCCATACGCACCATCTACAATGTTCCGTTTCCATTTCTTTAAGGTGCAATAAGAATTGTGAACAATCTCAGTGTAGAATCCTAGATTTTTATAAATTTTTCCCAGTATTTGGCTGGTGTCTCACCCACGTTTATACAGCAGTAATTTTTAAGCAGTGTTTCCAAAGCAGTTTACTTAGTCTTCATGAAACCACTAAACCTCTTTCTTTTGTATTCATGCTTTATTAGTCTGGATAACATTAAATTAAATAATCTAATTAAAAAAATAGGTACAAAAGACAAAAACTGGTTTGGGAACAAATACAACTGACTTGGTAAGAGAATTTCTGCATTATTCTTGAGTAGCTTCCCATTAGCTCACGACACTCCCAAACAGTTCCGAACTGGACTTTAGGAATTAGACAGGTCCAAGTGAAATCCAGACTCTGTAATTTTCTTCTTAGCTGTGTCAGTGGTTTAGTGAGTAAGTTGTTTATTCTTTCTGAGCCTTGGTTTCTTGGAAGGCAGCACGGTAATCTTAACTTCCAAATTTCAGTGTTCAATGAACTACGCAGATGAACTCATGTAAGAGTCCCTGGTACCTGGTACCTGCCTCATAAATACTCATTCCCTTACTTCTTGGTGACACAGAGATGGAGATTTCTGTCGTCATCGCTCCTCCCAACTCTTTCTGTCAATATAATGCATAGTTATCAAAAGTTCTGAATAATTTAAATAGTCGAATCAAACTGATTTAATCCAGGAAATAAATAGATTCTTAGGGTATGTTTAGTGGATTATCCTAATCAGTTGAAAGTTCTAAAGAATGAAAATCAGTTGGTCTCTGATCCAGAATACAGGTGAGCATTTCAAAAGCAATTACAGGACTAACAATTCACGGGCTCACCTGCCGGTTTGCTCCATTCCTCTCCTCCCCACCCTTTCTGTAGTGCTAATAGCAGCTGGTAAGGGGACCTAGAAAGAGAAGGGCAGAGAGGAAGGGTCTTCAAGGACACCAGCTTATTTCATAGCCTTCTCTTCCCATACCCCATTCTTCTGCCCCCATGAAAGTATTATTCTCTTGGGGTGATAGAATTATGCCCCCCCCAACCCTGGCCAAAGCTTGGATATTCATATACAAACCAGTGTGAGTTCCACTCGGGTCCTCAAAAACCCCTCTCTGTTGGGCCTATGCGTGCTTCTGTTTGAACACTGGGTCTGGTGATGATGGAGGAGGGTAATATGGGCTATTTTCCCTCTCAGCGATGTTATAAGGATAAATGAAATGATATTCATACAGCACTTTAGGATGTTCTTATAAAATGCACCTTTGTAAATATGAAGTATTCTAAAAGGCCGGTGACTGCAACTTCTATTTAAAATAAAAATTGCTGACAACAATTTCAACCCTAGAAAGTAAACACATCAGCTTGAAATTGAAGTGCACTTTGCCAGGGAGCAGCAGGCTGATCGCATAGCTGGGTCTTACTGCAACGAGGCGAAATGTTAGCCTGGATCCCTGTACGCTTCGTCCTGCCCTGCTATGTGGCATCTCAAGTAATGGCCTGGTTCTGTGTTCTTGGTGATTCAGGAACATCTGAAAGTGTGGCCCAGTCTTCGAGACTCTGAGGGCATCGCAGCCTATCTCAGGAAAGCTTAGCTCTGAGGCATCTTGAGACATATTGATCTGCAGGATCCAAGCCTGCTCTTCTGGTTAGCTAGAGTCCCTTGGGCCACATTAAAGCCATCTCATTGAGATTACTCTAAGACCAGATCAAAGTGACTCCGGAAAACCTTTAACCTGATGACAGGAGGGACTCTCATCCCTCAGATGGCCATGATCTGGGAATGGGGCCTGGTTTCTGGAACATGTTTGGAGCTATGTGTATGCAAACACTATATATTACCCACTTAGAATGTACTAGGGGATGTTCTAACATTGGCACCAAGCACTGATGTGTTTTATACTCTATCAAGCAAAAGATGGCTGAGGACTACCAGAGACCACACACTAAGTGCACACTTGGCAGTTGTGAAGACTTTGTGTATTGATAGAGGGCCAAGCCAGCAAGTGTGGGAGGGAGAACTAGGAAGAAAATGAGCCTCGGGAGTGCAGCCCTGGTAGATAGCTCAGGCAACCGTGCAAGTGAAACCTAACTGTGGAGTCACACAAAATAAAGCTTTACAGAATCAGCACTGGAAACAGAAATTTCAGTAAGAGGCAGAGGTCGATGATGTCAACCACCGAAACAAAACAGCCTGTGAGAACAGCCACATCCTCGACAGCTGCAGTGTATTTGACCCCTCAGAACTCCATTCTTTGCCCTTGACTGTGGACGTCTCCTTAGGCCCTGTTTGTCTTCCTGATCTAACTGTGTCATGGGGTAGCTATTTACAAGTTCACAGAAGAAAAATACAACCTAAAAGTAACTAGCAAATTCACTACTGGTTGATGATACACCTACAAATACACTGAATAAATCTCAGAAATAAATAGTGGGCTTGTGTTTAAAATTTTGAACTTCAAATTTGGAGATTTTGATATTCTTTTTGGATCTGTTCTCAAGTAACATCAGAGAAGGTGTTAATATTTTGGTGCTTCTATGTCTATGTTTTTAAAATGAGGGGAATTGTATGGTGTTTGCCTGTGCAAAGATTCTAAAATGGCATTACATGTCTTGCCATCATTGTATGATTTTCATGGAAAAGTCTGAGACTTTCACCCTATTCTATTTCTAACTCTATTCCACAAATTTATTATTTTTTCCATTTATTTTCAGATAGAGTGGGAGGGAGGGGTAGAAAGAGAGAGAAACACCGATGTGAGAGAGATACACCGATTTGTTGCCTCCCGCACCACCCTGACCAGAGCCGGGACAAACTGCAACCAAGGCATGTGCCCTTGACTGAAATCGAAGCCAAGACTCTGGTCCACAGGCCGATGCGCTAACCGCTGAGCCAAACCAGCCAGGACTATTCCACAAGTTTAATGTTTAGGACCACTGTTGATTTTTCTTCTCATTGAGAACAGGAAGAAGTGCCCGGTCAGTGTGGCTCAGTGGATTGAGCATCATCCCATGGGCTGAGAGGTCCCGGTTTGATTCCTGGTCAGGGCACATGCCCAGGTTTTGGGCTCAATCCCCAGTTGGGGGTGTGCAGGAGGCAACTGATAGATGTTTCTATCTCAGGAAGAAAGACAAGGGAATGAATATTTATTAACCATTAACTCTATTGCCAAGTGCTTTATCTATATTTGACCCTCATGACAACCTTATGAAGTAGGTATTATTAACCATGGCATGTTTCACTAGGGAGGGGAAGGGTTATTTGCCTCTCAATAAGATAGCATAAGATCTTTATGCAATTCTTAAACTATCAACAAAGTCATGCCTTTCCTGTGATTTTTGAGAATTCACGTTTGCCAGATGTGAACCCTGCTCCTCGGCTCTTGTTCTATCAGTGAAGAAACAGACCTATGACTGTGGTTAGGTATTGTACTCAGATGGTGAGTGTGAAGCTGGAGGCCTTTAGGTTTTCACTTTCTTGCATTCTTAAGTATAAGGCAGTTCAAATGGATTTTAGATGTGTCTTCATCTGTAATCACCACTTAGCCTTCACTATAAATCTTTAGGTAGATGCCTAAAATGATCACGAGAAAGTCATAAAGCATGGGATGGAACCACTGAAAACACGTTTGTTCTGTCCCTCTTCATTGTTCTTAGAGTGTTTGGTTTTAGGAAATTCAACAAGTGGGAATAGTACTACGACATCTGATAGACCCCAGCTGTTTGCAGTGTGCTTCCAAGTGAGGAGGCATGTCATTTCAAGAAAAAGGGAGAAAAACAGACTGTTTGCAAAGTACTTTTATATTGCTTTTCCCTGTGTTCTTCTTGAAAGCAACACAAAAACAGATTTCTCTTTTGTGGTTAGTTATTTCTTAAAGTCTCAGGGTTTATACTTGACTGTCTTGGGTTAGGTAGTCAGTGAGTGCACATTTCTTATAATATATACCTCAAGTATAGGGACCCAAGTTGTGAAAAGATGAAAATATTTGTCAGATAGTCCCAGCTCTTCATGAAGTTCACTTAGTGAAGAAATGACACATAACCAGAAGAAATGATGATTTTTTTAAATTTTTTAAATCTAGTCTTTCTACAAGCCCATCAGAGCAAAGAACCCAAAATGGCTTTTTAAAAAGACATTTCAGCTTAAAACCCAGCAGATGACAACCCCAGTCTTAGAGCCCTCCGGGGATTTGTGTATCAAACACTGATGTATCACAGAAACATTTATTTTGTAAGTAATGTTAATGATGTTCTCAGAGCTCTGTGTTTATTGTTTAACACTGCTATCATTTATTGATGACTAATGGCCAATAAACAGAGCCCCTTGCCTTGACTCTGGCTTCTAGTCAGTATTTATGGATTAGGCCCATTAGCCTCTTTCTGAAAGCCATTGGGACAATGCAGCTGGTACCCAGCAGAAAAAGAGATGCGAAAAACATTATCTGCCACTCAAGTAAAGACAAAGAAGTGAACCTGTAAGGAGAGTATGCTATTGCAACCACGCAGAAGCACTTAAATAGAAGTACTATTCTGGCCTAATTAATATTCTTGAACATCCCACAGCATGGCTCACCTTTTCATTCCAGCGTCCGTCTCCAGCAGGCTGATGTTCTCTAACGTGGTTCCGTAAGAGACTAGGGAATAAAGCGATTGAGATCACTTTCAAGAAAACAAATGCTAAGGCATTAAGAATGGAGAAATAAAGGAATAATAAGGAGATTTAATTACCGAAAGTACACGGTAAAAGGAAGATGACACACAATTCAGAGAAAAATACACCAAAAAGATACAATATTTAAAACACTCCATTCAAAAAAAAATGTAATTTGTTTGCCACATGAGGAAAGGGGAAATATTAGTGGAGTTTTCCCCTTTTCTAATCTTAATCTGAAGCTACGTCTGGGTTCTTAAAGTACTGTTTCATTACATTCACTTTGCAGCTAGCCCAGGTGCACTTACGAATTGCCTTTATCTTTCAAATGAACTCCTACAGGCTCATCTTCCAATTGTTTAAGACAACTCTAAATATCTAGAGATTTTACATTTTCTTTCCCAAAACAGAGATCTGTATCTAATAATATTCACCACTAAAACAACATTTCTGGGAGAGTGGGTGCCAGGGTGGTGTGGTGAGAGGAAGAGCAATGTGACAAGGAACCACGCCCCGCCCCTGCTCTGACGTCACGCAGCATGGGATGTTAGGGGGCGCACACTGGTCTTGTTATAATGGGCATGTTGGACTAGAATTATCTTAAAGTTCACCTTCAGTTTCCAATTTCTGAAATTCCAAACTGAAAAATCCAAATATAATTGATTCTCGAACAATCATTTTTGGTTAAGTGTTCGAGGTGGAAATGTGACCAACTTTGGAGTGAAACCAGGAAAGTCTAACTGTTCACCTTACCTGAATTACTTCTGCCTACTTGGTCCATCTCCTCACGTGATTTCCTCTACTATTTTAAAATTGTCCTCATTCTCTTGAACTTTTCTTATTTCACTAAGCCATACATCTGCCTGCTAAATCTTTTTTCTGTGTGTGTGTCTTTGATCTTTTGTTGGGTTCATTTCCTCCACATTTCCTCTACATTCCAGAAAGGAACAAAAATTGTGTCAAGGACATAACTTTACAGATGCAGGTACTAAGTTCCATTGATATATTTTTCTGGCTTCAGGCCTTGATATTGCATTTTCAGGAAAGTGCTGCTTGTTTGGGGTTGATGCAGGCAAATTTGCCAGTGGGATTTAATAATACAGTCCTACTCGTGCCCTGGCAAAGCTGTAAGCTGCACCCAGTAGATAAATCCAGGGAGTTATTTTAGAGTAAAAAGAACTTAAAGTCAGAAAGGAAGCTTAAGAACATTAACTTTTTCTTATCTAAGGTAGTATAGAATACATTGAGAGGGGGTAGCACATTTTTCTTTCTTTTTTTTTCCCTCTCTCTCTTTTTTTTTTTTTTTTTTTTGCAGAGGCAAACCTCTGTAACAGGCCAGAAAATAAATATTTTTGGCTTTGCTGGGTGATATGATCATAGATGCAACTACTTAGATCTACTATTATAGTAAAAACAGCCATCAACAATACTAAACAAAAGGGCATAGCTGTGGCTAGGTTTCAATAAACCTTTATTTACAAAAACAGAATGTGTTTTTATTTACAAAAACAAGGACTTTAATTTGCCCACCTCTGGTATAGGACAAGCACTAGGATAGTAATTTGGAGATGTGACTTTAAGAGCTCTGCTTTGATAGACTGTATAGATTAAGAAATGCCATTGATCCAGTAACTCAACTTTTTTCTTTCTTTCTAGGGGAACACAATTGCAACAGCCCATGAAGAAGAAG
The DNA here is from genome assembly GCA_030848825.1 of Tadarida brasiliensis. NCBI lineage: Eukaryota > Metazoa > Chordata > Mammalia > Chiroptera > Molossidae > Tadarida > Tadarida brasiliensis. The sequence continues at coordinate 18,466,065 of CM061259.1, read as the reverse complement.
AAAGTGATACTTCTTTTTGAGAATGGTGGTGGTACTTGTTTTCTTCCTCATTGTTCAAGTGTTTCAGTCCTAGGACCCAGGGACACTTAGAATTCATGAGACAACCTCATGATTGATGGTAGGAGATGCAGAGTATTCAAAATTAATATTTATAGATGCCTGGATGGTATGGCTCTAACGTGTCTTCAGGTCCAGTGTCTGGCTACCAGGTTAAACTTTCTTTCTTCAAATATGCACAAATTGAATTTACCAAGAAAGGTAGGCCACTCATAACAGCAAACTCCAATCTTTGTTTTCTCCTTTGTCATTAACCTTATCACTGAACCTGCCAAGGTGGGAAGTTCACGAGGCACAGTAGCCATGGCCACCAGGCAGTGATGGAGCCTTTGAGGTGCAACAAAGCCCATGAGTTCTGAAGATGTGTGAAGGTCATTGTGATAAATGTTTTCCAAGAACTTGTCATCGAGGGTAGCTGTGAAAAGAACCCCTAGGATGACAGCTACATGTAACTAGCATACAAATGTTTAGATGAATGTTCAGGTCCTTAGCTGGGTTGAGAAATGCTTCCTGGTCTCAACTGTTGTATGCAATGCTTTGGAAGGAAAAATGAAGCATTGTTCAAGAAGACAGATGAGTAGAAGGAAATGATGAAAAGTGATATTTCATTTGATATTGATAACCTCACAATAAATTATGTAGAAAAATTAAAACAAAACAAAATAATTAATCGATTACCAATCATTTCATTTTTACTATGTGTAAGTTCAGAAAATTGTATGAACTGAAGCAATCAATTGGGCATTAGTCAGGTGTAGCAATTCACTTTTTTTTTTTTATCACTCTTCAGATCAAGAGATTACTGCTTACTTTCTAGTTGTCAAAAATGCATAGCATATTAATTAAGATTGGGTTGGGCTACAAGTATTAGAAAACTCAATAATTAGAAACAAGATAGAGGTTTACTTCTCTGTAATATACACACAGTCTAGAGGTAGGTCATCCGAGAGCTGGTAAAGCAGCTCTGGGATGTTCTACCTGTCTTGGTAGAAGATGCTGCTGGGATGTAAGCCTTTATATCTCTATACCAGCCAACAAGAAGAAGAAGGGTGTAAAGAGGTGACTGTCGCCTTCTTTTAAGGATCTTCCTAGAAATCAGGCACTTCCCATTAGTATCCATTACTGGGATGTCACATGCTCATTTACTAGCTGCAAAGGAAGCTGTAATCTTTACTTGGTGGCTATATGCCCAGCTAGAATCATGAGTTCTACCACTAAGAAAAACAGAAAAAATGGCCAGTGGGAGGCTGTCAGCAATACCTACCACCCATTCTAATTACACAGCCCTTCAATCAGTCAATCAATCAATCAAGTCTGTTCTTGGAAATGTGCAGCTTTGGGGAGCTCCACGAACCTAGTGTAATATATACAGGTCCCCAAATCATAGAGACATAAAGCTCCCCCAATATCTGTTAGATCTTTGTTCTCTCTTAACTTGGACTTAGAACTCCAGCGGATGCACCATCTTAGAGGACAATCAGAGATCTAGCTATAGGTACTTTTCCAGGAGGAGATAAAAATACCTTCTGCAGACTTTAATGTGTTTGGCATTTCTCTCAGGAACGTGAAGTGGGCAGCCACTCTATAAGTGGTCTTTGACGTGCCCTACAGGAATGCGGGCAGCTCTCTTTCCCCTGGAAACCTACATTTAAAGAAATTACACAGATAATTATTGTATAGTAATTTTTTTCTGATAATGTAAGGTAAAGTTATATAGTTAATTTATTTTAAACAAAAATCCCTATATTATTCATGCTATTTCACACACACACGTGCTTTTGAATTTTCTCTTTTTATCTCAGTCATTCTTCATTAATGGTGCCAAGTTATGCCTTTGTTTTTAGCTTAGCTAGTTTTTCCGAGTGCTTCTGTGATATTGTTATGCACAGAGTTGGCCTTATTTCTTTTACTCTTTCCACCCTTCATCATTTATTAATGCTACAGATTGTGTGATGAAGAGTTGTCAACATTATCATTTTTCTATATTTACAGGTATAATAACTGCATTGAAGTGGATTTGTCATCTAATAGCCTTAAATGATCCCTCTCTCTCGGGCTGCATTTCCCTCCATTATTTATTGTGCCTCCCAATAGCTTATCATCCACTGCTGTCTACTCTCTTCTTTGTCCTTAATTTCCTGAGACAGATTTCCACTCAAGAGACTGAGAAACTATTAGATGGAGAGTTTCCACAAACCACAGGAGCATAAGGTCTTCTGCAAAGAGACACGTTTACCCACTGTGGGTTAAAGGAGGAAAGTAGCATTACTTCTTCCCTGCTGACAAACCCAGTTGCTATCAGTGTGAAGGGGGAATAATCGCATTCGCATTGAGGGAATCTACATGCATAACTCTCATTAACATGAATACAGTAGAAGCTAAGTGCCTAAATTCCTGTGCAGAGAAAAGAGAAGTGGTTATATTTCCCAATCTAATGTAAGACGTAGCCTCCTATATTTGAGTTGTAATTTTCATAACTGCTTAATAATAGTGTATGAGTTGTTCTAAGGAGAACCAGTATCAAAGCAGAAAGTAGTACTCTATCTCTGTAAAACATTTTAGCAACGTGGAGAGAAACAGACTACCAGATAATTATTTGGGAAATTAGCTAGCTAGCTACAATATGTTTACAAATTATGTGTTTATTGGTAGGATACTGTTGTAATTGGCAAGGCCACTACATCTCTTTATCTTTGCTCTAGAATACAGGAAAATAAGTTAATATTTCCTTTCATGGTAACATTTTAGAGCTAACAATATTCACTAGTAAAAAAAAGCTTTCTCTGATCAAAACAGTTGTTCTTAAATATGTTTGTTCAAAGATTACATAACATGTTAATGATTATGTCCTTAGGTGTCTTTTCATTTAATTTGTAATTGTTTCAAGTGATTAAAAAGAATATGAATGACTTATTTAACTTCTGAAAAGAAGAATATAAATATCACTATGCCCTGTATACTTTTCACAAATTATCCACCAGTGATAAATACATTACCTGGGTCAATTACTGAACCAAACACTACCATCTAAATTGTTTCTATGCATCACCATGCAGCTCTTTATTTAATTTATCTGAATGGAGTGCTGAACTCCATTTAAGCCCATGCTAAGACTTAAGAAATTCTTAAGCATCACGAGGACATAAAAGTGTTGGTAAGTTTTGGGTAAATTATTACAGCATAAGCAGCCAACTTGAAACAGATGGAAACAACTACTTGTTTGATTTTGAAACCAAGAATTAGTAGAGACTTAATTTTAAACTTTTAACTTGTTTTTCATCTGTCACTCAGTTCATGTTATCAGATATTAGGTTCAGAGACTCATGTGCCTGGTATGTACTTTGTTACTCGAGCCCATACTTACATCATCATGGGAGATATTGATGCTGTGTCAACACTAAACACTCACACATATATGACCCAAAACACATGGTTTGGCTGTGTCAACACTAAACACTCAGGATATGTGCTACCAAATCAGTGAATTGATAGCATGATATAAAATAAAAACAAATAAACTGATCCAGGAATATTTCAACTTCTGACACTGAACAACTACACAAATATAACCAACAATAACTCCCATCACCACCGTTTTAAAGCATGTACTCCTTGTCAGGCTAAATACTTTACATAGTCATTTTTTTTTTTTTTTTTTTGGACACATCTCCATGAGGCACTTTTTAACCAAATCACAGAGAGGTTACATTGCTTTACAAAAGTAAATGGCTAGTAAATGACTTAATCAATAAATGATTCTAAAGTCCTCCTTTCTTAACCGTATATTATAATTCTGGGTGTACCAATTTGGTTCGATTAGGTCATAAGGAGAAACCTGAATGTGATAAACACACCAGGTTTATTTATTATGTGAGTCCTTTTGTGTTGGTAAAGAAACTGAAGTGATTCATTTGAAGGGCTCAGCTAATGAGAGCAGGGTCATGGCTAGAACACAGATTTTTTGGATTCCTGGTCCATTTTAGCTTCTATCCACTACCACCTCACTTCCATCCTGTGATACCTATTACTTTGTAATAGCCACCATCTTCTAGGATACCCTATAACTATTTAGACCTTGAGGACAGTTAAATAATTATAAAACACACCTTCTGTATCACCTATCATATGATAAGCTTTGCTATTTTCTTCTCTCTACATTATAACTCTGATTCTACATCAACTATTCAAGTCAATAAACATTTATCAAATATTTATTATACCTCATGGTACTATGTTAATCTGTGTGGATGGCAGTAGTAAAACACCCACAATTCTTAGTCTTGAGAAGCTTCCAATCTAGTTGTAGTAACGTATGTACACAAATAACTTTATGGTAACTACAACACAGGAGGAAACACAAGAGGAAAATATTTCTGGCTCAAGGGAGGAGGAAAAGCTTTCATAAGATGCAAGATTTTGTGTGGGTCATGATATTAGGGAGGCGATATCACAATATTTTTGACACTGGTCATGTTTCTGATACATTTACTCATCATTATGACAACCCATAAGAGGTAATAGCCCATAGTCATCTCCCATTACAGAAGTGGAAACTGAGGCTATATCAAGTGACTTTCCAGAGTCACATGGGTATTGCTATAAATAGTAGAGTCAGGATTTTAACTTGAGGAGCTGGATGCTTGGAAATAAACTCTCACTCACTATGGAACACTTACCAGGATTCTGCTGCTTGGGGTTCTGAGGTCAAGTTTACCTACGTTTGAAGCCTAGGCCACTTATCTGCCATAGGAAAACTTTTACTTTATTTGTGTTCGTTTTCACATCTGTAAAATAATACTTATTGTGGTTTGAATGGCCAACTACAAGTGGGGAGTTACCAGAAGACCACCTGGCTGGCCACCAAGGAGATACTTACTGTGGTGGGTTCACTGCCGTTCAGGGGCTGATTCCCTGTCAGCATCCTGGAGCTGATCAAATTCAGGGAGACTCTCTCATAAGCACAGAACCTACTGTGTCCAGTCACCATGCTGGGTAGATATTAAATATTGCTGGGCTATTGCTAACTTTGAAAATGAAGGGAGCAGAAAACCAAGGAACATAGGCAGACCCTGGAAGCAGGAAAAGGAAAGGAAATAGATTTCCTTTAGAAACCTAGAAAAGGAATGCAGACCCGCTGACACGTTTTCAGCCCAGTGAGATCCACTTTGGACTTCTGAGCCCCAGAACTGTAAGAGAATAAATCTGTGTTGTTTTCAGCCACTAAGTGGAGGCAATTTGTTACAGCAGCAACAGGAAACTAATACACATGCCAGGATCATTCCCTCCTTCGAGCATTTACCCAGGTTGCTCACCAGTGTTCCCTCTGACTAAGTGTTCATCTCTGAGATATTAACATGTGGACATTTCCCCCATCATGGGGGTCCAAGTGGGGTCTCTGCTTAAATTGCACCCCTTTAGAAAGACTTTCCCGGACCACTCAAAGTAGCCTCCTTGTTAGTTTATCATGTGACCTGTCTTATTTTTATCATGACACTTAACACTCCTTGTTACTTTTCTTTTATGCCATTATTGTACTACACAAGGAGAGCTCATCTTGTCTCTCGCTTTTCCTTGTAACCATGGTATCTAGAAGAATGCCTAGCACCAAGTAGGAGCTCAATGTATATTTGTTGAATAAATAACTGAGCATTTGTTCTGGGCAAGGCACACACACTGCCTCATTGACTCTTTTCAACAGCTTGATGAGCTAGAATTCTTACCACGATTTGGTTAAACATGAAGTCCATGAAAGCAATCATAGGTTTACCATGTTCTTGGCACGTAATAAACATTCTTAAATATTGTAAGTAAATGAGCCACATTCAAAGAGATTAAGTAGCCAATGTAAATAACATATTGTGCTACATTAAGGCCTATGGTTTTCATAATCTATTGTTGAAGAATCCTGGAGAACTCTGTTCTCATGAGCTCAAGCCTCCATTCTACCTGGCTTCTGGATATCTCTATTTACATGCCCCACTGGCCTTGAATACAAGACATAAACTGAGTTTGTAATCTCCTCCCCCAATCTACTCTGTAAAGATTCCCTGCTGAGCGGATGGCACTGGCATCCATCTGACAGATTCTGAGAGTCATTTAAGACTGGTTCACCATTGTCCTAAAGATGATTGTCACTTAGTTTTCATTCTTCCTATGTAACAGTTCTTTATACTAATTGCCTTTTCCTGCTCCATTGCCTTAGAACTTCCTCCTGGACTATTTGTCCCTCTGCTTCTAAAGTAACCTCTCCAGAAAAATGAGACATGTCATCACTAGATGGTTTAAAATCCCTCCATGGCATCCTATGGTATTTAATGAACTCTAACTCCTTTACCACAACATGACAGGTCACACACGATCTGTACCCTGCCTCGCTCTCTACCCTTCCCACATCCCTGTCCCTCCACCCTGGTCTTTGAATTCCATGGTGTCAAGCTCTTCCTTGCTGAACAATAACTTTCTCCCACCTGCTTGTCATCCTTCAGCTCTCAGGGAGGCCCTCCCCAATCTAGATGATTGGCAACATCCTGCTCTTCTCCTATCTCAATTTGTAATTACATACTTGTTTACATCTGTCTCCTCTACAAGATTATAAATACCTGAGTGCAAGGTTTTGTTTTGTTTTTGTTCACAACTGAATGAGTAGCACTGAGACAGGCCTGGCACACAGTGGAGGCACATTCAATATCTGTTCAATAAACAAAATATTTATTAAATAAAAATGTGTATCGTGTCTTTTAGAGAAGCATGCTTTATACAGTTTGGTTGGGATGATATCAGGTGCAGTGGCATGGGTAACAACAAGAAAGATTAAGGTGAAGAGGCAAGGCAAAGACAAAAAATGACAGGATAAAGTAAGTGAGAGAGAAGTGACAGAATGAAAGAGAAGGCAGGAAGGGCCTTGTGGTGAGCTAAACGGTGGCCACACCAAAAACAGGTGCACATCAAATCTCTTTAATCTGTGAATGGTACTGTGCAAATTTCCTAGGGTTGCCTTTGCAAAGTACCACAAACTGGATGACTTACAACAACAATTTACTATCCCACACTTCAGACCAAATTCTGAAATCCAGGTGTCGGCAGGGTTGGCTCCTTTTGGAGGCCCTGAGGGAAAATCTGTTCCATGCCTCTCTCCCAGCTTCTGGTGGCTGTTTCCAAGGTGAAGCCTCGGCATTCCTTGGCTTGTAGACACATCACCTCAATCTCTGCTTCCAGCTTCACGTGACTTTCTCCTCTTCTGTCTCTTCTGAGTCTTCACATGGCCTTCTTATAAGGACACCAATAATTGGATTTAAAACCCATCTTAATCCAGTATGACTTCATCTTAACTAATGACATCTGCAAGACTCGATTTCCAAATAAGGTCACATTCTGAGGTTCCAGGTAGACATAAATATTTGGGGCACAATATTCAATACAGTACAGTTACCTAATTTGGAAAAAGGGTATTTGCAGATTAATTGAGGATCTTAAAATGAGATAATTCTGGCTTATCTGGGTGGGCCCTAAATCCAATGACAAATGTTTTTATGAGACACAAAGAAAAGGAGAAGACACAGACAGAGGTGGCAGTATGAAGACAGAGGCAGAGACTGGAGTGATGTGGTCATAAGCCAAGGAAGCCCCGTTATGCTGACAACCACCAGAGGCTGGAAGAGGCAAGAAAGGATTCCCCGCCTAGAGCCTCCAGAGGAAGTGCTGCCTTGCCAACACCTTGGTTTTGGACTTCTGGCTTTCAGAGCTATGAAAGAATAGAGTTCTGTTATTTTAAAACCAGTTAAAAGTATTTGTTACAGCAGCCATGGGAAATGAATACAAACCTTAACATAACAGAACCCACAGCGCACTGTATTGTTTTCCTTTAAGTACCATTAAAAACCAAACAAAGAAAAAAAAAAAAAACCTTTTCCATGAGCGAGATTGTGCTCTAAACAGATGAAAGTTCGGTAAATAAGAATTTGTGAACAGTTATAGTTAAACTGGCTCAATTTCTGTATGCATGTTTAATGATCTTTTAATACAAGGGCATACCTTCAATGACTGAGATGCGTGACTCTTTAACCTACTAAGAAATTACTCTAAGAAAATAATTGTGTTGTAAACTACCTTTCATGTTTCTCCACTTATCTTGCGACTGCCTGATAATTAACATCAGATTTTATCACACCTCGGGTGCTTTCTCTTTTTAGGTTATTTAATGTTATCTGCTTCCCTATTAAGTTCTTTTCATCTTGAGATTCACTTTATCTTGAGATTCACGTTTTGTCATTCTGCCTGATGTATAATTAGATGATGCTGTGTACTGTGTAACCTTCAACTGGTAGCACAACTCATAAGCCGGCTTAGTTTTTGGACAGCCAAGTCATGTCATCAAGATAAATTAACAGGAGGAAAAGACAGGATGAGTCTCTTTCAACATTTTAATAAATTCAGAATTAAAATCTGGGATCACGGAACTACCCCAGAAGTCCTTCCGAACCCTAAGTTCCATAGTTAACCAGCGAACCCTTAGAGGCCAGACTATTTCCAGTGTCACACAGTACTTCATTTCTTTATTTGGGTGTACGGCGGGGAGGCGTGCTGATCCAGCAGGGTCTATGGTAGGAAGTCCGTTCGTGAAACTATCAATGTCTCTGGTTGCCAGAAAACACCTGAAGGGAGAAACTGGGGGGCATGCAGAGCACGTGGGCAATGGCAGGCAGCCCCCGCCCCTACTCGGCCAGCCCCTCACCACTTCTGCCTTGGGGTCCCTGAACCCCTTCCCCGGTTGTTCTGCTGCCCAGATGATCTGGTCCCCATCCCTGGCAGCCCTCCCCACTCCCGGCAGGTGTAGGTAGGCGGAGGGCTCGGGGCACAGCGCCCGCCGCAGGCGACAGACCTGGGGGTCCCACCCGCCCTCGCGGGCTGCAGCGGACGCGGGAAGGCAGGGGTCCTGCGGACTTGGGCGTCGGCTCAGCGCCCAATTTTCAACCCATCCCGCGGCTAAAGCCTCCCCACGGCTCCCGGTACGCCCCGACGAGGAAGCCGCTTTCCCGCGCGGGCTTGGGACGCATCTAACTCCGGCGGCTCAGGCGGGGGACTGGGAGACTGAGCGTGGCCTCTCCCTACCCTACCCCCACCCCCGAGCACACGTCATCGCCGGCGTCGGGGAAGCGTCGTAATGCCCCGAAGAAGCGCGCCCTCCAAAATCCTGCACCCCGCCGCAGATGCCGATAGAGAAATTTCCGACCCAGCGCAAGCTGGCCTTTCCCACAGCCTCGTGGCGAAGCAAAAGGAACCTCCCCGTGGATGTGCTCCAGGGGCGCGGGCGGCTGTGCCTAAAGGTTTGTTGGAGTGGGACCCTTGATAAGGCTAGGTGGCTGTGGCGCCTCACGTCTCTCCCTGCCCCAGTCACCTAAGGTTCCGCAGGTCTTGGAAGTGGCGAGTCTGTGAGCCCCACCCGGCAGCCAGCCTCCTTTCCCCGACCTCCTGCGCGGGCCAGCCTGGCCCTACTGTCTGGGGCAGGGCATTCGCGCTTGGGAGCAGCGGCCAGAGCGGGTCTGGCCCTGTGCGCGTCTATTAGGAGGCGCATGGTAGTGATGGCGGCGCTCAGTGAGGCTTTCCTGTCACTGGATACTACTACTCCCAGCCCTCCTCGAAGCCGCCGGAGCAACCCCCTGGTCTTTAGTTTACAAGTAGCAATTTGACTTGCTCTGCTGCATGTCAAGAGGGACCGTGGAAAGTGTGGAGACACCCCGGGGATTAAGCGGTCGCAGTTTAGAAAGGAAAAAAGGCAAACAAATAAACAAAACGCACCCACCCTAACAAACATGAGGCTGCTGGAGAGAATGAGGAAAGAATGGTTCATGATCGGAATAGTGCTGGCGATCGCCGGAGCTAAGCTGGAGCCGTCCATAGGGGTGAATGGGGGTAAGTCTGCACCTCCGCACGCTCCCCCGCGGTCCCCACTTCAGAACTCATTCGCGAGTCTGGGAAAGGGAGGAAGACCGCATTGGGAAGCGCCTGCCTCCCTCGGGGGCACTGACCAGCCCAGGCTGTCTTTTGGCCCTTTTGCTGATGTTTTAATTCGCCAACCGCGGAGGGGATTTGTAATTAGGAATGGGACGAGCGACTTTGAACGCAGGTTACCTTTCCCGCGAACGGTCGGTGCGTGCCCTTAGTGTCAAGGAGTGAGGTGACTGAGAATGAAATGAAACTTATTTCTCTTCCCTTCGAAGTAGCATCCTGTCCCGCGGGAGGCTAGGCTGCGAGGGGTTTCTTATCTAGCTCATTACCATGTCCATTTCCAAACACCCCGCCCCCGTTTAAAAAACCATCGGGGGAAGAAGAACCAGGGACACCCCTTCCTCCTCCAGCTCAGGTTCTGTGGCCCACAGGTTGGGGAGTGATGGTCTGCAGCGTTTGCTGCTGCCCCAGAAACTCCCAAGCTGGCTGACACGTTGCACATTTTCATTACAGGACACCACTTCCGTGTGCTGCCTGCCGGGACTCAGGAGCTGCACTGAGCAGTGGTCTAACAGATACCGGCTGTGTTAGACTCTGTGCAGTGTGTATTTTGGCAAGGAAATGTAGGCAGACTAAAGTCAAACTCAAATCCTGCATAGTGGGAGCCTTGTAATGTGGGATGGGCATTGCTGGACATGACTGGGAACATCATTAGCCTTTTATACCCCTTCACCGCCCCCCCACCCCCCATCATGTCCTACTTTTCATAAACATCAATTGAATTTCTTCAATGTATTGTCTTTCTGACCTTGTTGCTCAGTTTCCATGCTTATTGACAGGTTTAATAATCAGTCATACAACAGGAACAGATAAGGAGAGAAGTGAGCATAGGCAATCTTTATGTTAGGAAGTGCTCAGGAGGATATTTGAAGTTATTTGTGCCTTGTTGTTAAAACATGATGAGAGTGAATGAAATGACCTCTCAGGAGGACAGTGGTTCCTTCTGCCCTTTCCCTTCAATACCTCCACTAAGGAGTCGCTTCAGGGAACATTTCAAAGGAATTCCTTGAACAAAGATTATGGAGATTAAAACTCCCCCTTCTCCCCCATATTCAATTTAATACAAAATGTGTGGGGTACCGTAACTGAGAATAAAGCTGTTACCTGTGGTTATTTCTCTCCCTGAAGGTACCATTTCCTTCTTTGACATAACTTCTCTGTGAGCTTTGTGGAAACTTGTGAATGTCAATATTTCAGGTTCTGTCAAATGAGTATCCCCTGCCCCTGCAGCTAGCTGGATAGTGAGAATTAAAGTGAGTGTCTTCGTGGTGATCTGGAATGCACACTTGCCTAGCTTCACTAGTACATTTAATAGCTACTGGTGTTAGATCTTTATTTGCTCGGTGTTAGGGTGAAGCTACAGGTGAAGCTACAGGTGATGTGTGATCTTTAAGTTTAGATCTGCAGGGCCTAGGTGTGGTAAAGTACCGTTTCCCTTACATTTCCGGGGTGCTCCTTGGGAAGAAGGGTTGTTGAATGCTGAATCATTTCCCTAGGGCTTCCTGTGGCATGTCTGAGATGGAATCTGTAATCTTATTTCTTCCCTCTATTCTGCTTCTTGATGTTTTGGTATATTATTGTACCTTAGAAATATTGTTTCCCATTTTCACTAGTCCTCATACCATTAATTTAGGATAATTCGTTTCTTTGTTTAATTTTAAAAGAATAGAACATTAAGAGCTAGAAGAAATTTTTTTAAAACAGAGAGTTCAAGGGAGGGAGGGGGAAGAGAGAGAGAGAGAGAGAGAGAGAGAGAGAGAGAGAAACATTGATGTGCTTTCGACTGGTTACCTCCTGCACTTGCCCTGACCAGGGCTGGGAATCCAACCTGAGAGTCTTTGGTCCACAGGCTGATACTCTAACCACTGAGCCAAACCAACTAGGGCTAAAAGGGATTTTTAAAGTGTTTTAAGCCAACAGACTTCCTTCACAGTTAAAGATACTGAGACCTGAGGTCATGTGACTGACCCTAGGTTAAGTTAGCTAGGGAAGAGGAAGGACTGGAGACCAGGACACCCCCTTATTTCATACCAGTTGCAAAATCCATACACGATTTCTTGGTGAAAAATCATTAAACATGAATAACCATGATAAAGAAGGGCTCTCTTTGATCTTCCATGCCCTGAATTTTAGCCCAAGGGAGCAGAACAGAATCCACTAATATTAGACAACAGTAAACTCATATGATTTCTTTGATAGCTGTCCATGTGTAAAAGTTACTTTCTCTAAAAGCAGAAATTAAGCAAACAGTTGTTTGGGGTTTCTTATATAGGCTGTCAGGCCAAGTTCTTAACACTTCTGCTGAGCTCTTGACATTATAACCTCTTAAATAAAAAAATTTAAAAAACCCTCCAAATATTGTCAAGTAACACTTTCACTCCACTAGTTAATCCAACAGAAATCTAGGAACATGGAAAGGAATGGTAGCTAAAAATGTTTCTGTCTTATTCTGCTCTTTAGCATCTCCTTTTGCTTCTAACTTTTAGCCAAAGTTTCCATTTATGGGCTCTGTACATTGAGATTGGGATTTTTAATACATTCACATTGACTGAACAATTTTCAGAAGAACAGTTTTTCTAGACATTCATTTAAAGAGGAAGAGTTTGGGTAGTCTTCCACTTGTTAAGATGCTCGCTTCACCTTTACCTGGATAGGTACCTTAATGACTGTACTCTTTATTTTTAAGTGTAAGACTTCTACATGTAAAGTATCACAACTATGATCTGACCTCCGTTTAAAAACATCTTCATAGCCAATTGGTGAGTTATGTATGGCAGGAAATGTATAGATGTGGGAACCCTAAAATTAGAGAAGCTGAATGACTTTTCAAATGTATATTATCAATGTATATTTCAAATGTATATTTTCAAAAGTATATTAGGTAACTAGCCTAGGTAACTTAATTCTTAGTTCACAGTTCTTTTTACTTATATTTTATTTTTAAATAAATAGGAGGTTGAAAATGAAGAGCCACAATAGATGTAAATGTATATAGATCTGAGGTGTCGTTAATCTGTTCCATTGACACCCAGGGAAACTGAGCTATGCACACCTTAGAGTTTACTTGAGTTTAGCACTGTGGTGTTCATTCTTGGGAAGAGAAAGTTTTACTTCTTAGGAAGTACAGAGTAACTTTCTCATTTCTACCTGCATCTTAACTTAAATGTCTGCCATTGATAATACATAAACCCTAAAAAGGAAACTGCTTTGTTTTTCCATAAAATAAAAAAGGAACATAACAAGAAACATGATATAAACTTAAATGCATTGGCATGAATATTTTAGATTAGGTTTAGAAGTGAAATTTAATTTGGTGATGGATAGATTTTATGAAACAGTAATGGTTCCTTGCATTCTTTTTGTTGTTGTTGTTAATCCTCACTCGAGGATATTTTTTCCATTCATTGATTTTTAGAGTGAGTAAAAGGAAGGCAGGGAAGAAGGGAGGGAGGGAGGAAGGAGGACGGGGAAGAGAGAGAGAGAGACATTGATGTGAGAGAGACACATAGATTGGTTGCCTCCTGCACACCCCTGACCGAGGCTGGGGATCGAACCCCAAACCCAGGTACGTGCCCTTGACCCGGAATCAAATGTGAGACCCTTCAGTCTGAGGGCCGACGTTCTAACCACTGAGTCACACTGGCCAGGGCCCTTGCATTCTTAAGCATTCCAAATGATTTTCTTTTTCCCCATTAAAAATATGAGTTCTGGAGTCCAAAAGTTAGCCCTGCTTCATTTTTTTATGGCCAATTTTTTGCTTGATTTTACTACCTCATTTGATTTTCATTGATAAATATTATTTTGCTTTTGTTTAAAGGAAAAGTTAAAACTTGTATTTCCACTGTAGCTTCATAGTCATCTTAAGATCTGGATCTGGTATTTTGGTGATGTGGAGGATGTAATCATTACCTTGGAGAGGGCCAGGTATCATTTTTAAACAGTAGTTTTAACTTATCACCTCTGTGCAAATATTTACCAAGTTTTATTGCAGGTCTGGGTGGCTTCGAGGTCCACATTCAAAAGTTGAGCTGTCTATTGCCATCTCGGTGATCATGTCTCAATGGGGCCTTAAGGTTCTCAGAACAATGTCCTCCTTACCTTTTAAAAGGTATCTTATAGGTAGCCCTGGAATACCCTCACCGTGTCCTTTCACGGTTTAGAGTTATTTAGAGCTGCCTCTAATAAAACAACAACAGTAAAACCCGTCTCCACGATTTAAAACATTGAAAGTCAAAATTCATTCTACTGAATGATGCCAATTAGTTAGCAGTTACCCTGTGTATCTATGTATGTGTATGTGAACTATGGGAAGAGTTCTTAAAAATTTTGGCTGTTGGTCAACTAAGGTAGATGCTTTAGCTGCCCCAAAGAAACATGCAATCTGAGCAAATGCCATGTGCTGCCTATTGGAGATGCGTCTTAGACACATTCCCTAGCTCTCACTTGCGGCCAGATTGCTAACTCTGACCCATCCTTATATGGAAATTCTGGAGGCACCACTGTGGCCAGAACCACAGTTGACAAGAATAAAGTCTGATAAAAACAATAGGAGATTGGAGGAAAATAAAAATGATATGGGTTTTAAAAAACGGTATTTAAAATTCCTGGGAGGCATCTACTTTTCCAAACAAGCCAGACTCCTTGACTTTAACATCTGCTTCTGAATTACCTGTCTCAGTTGTTGAGGAAACATTATTTCTAAGTGTGAGCTGCTGAGACAGATTCACTCGCAGGTAGAACAACAATGTACATCCTTTGAAGTTTTTGAACAGCCTTTACTGCCCTGGTATGTAATGCCGTTGGCACTTACCTTCTCCCTTTTGCTTCCTTTTCTCAGATCTCAGCAAAATGATCTGTGTAAATACCAGGTACATAAAAGAATTTTTGGCATTGTTTGAGGAGATCTTTCTTTTATTCACTGATATACTACAGTGCCTAAAATATAGTAGTTGCTCAATAAATATTTGTTGACTGAATGAATGGTGATTTTTCCTGAGCTTGAACGGAGCAACAACTGTAGGTGGATGGTGGAGACAGGGAACGGAGGAGGAGCCATGGATGAGGTCCTGTTGTTTTGTATTAGCCCTGGCCAGTTTTGCTCAGTGGTTAGAGCATTGGCCGGCGGACGGGAGAGTCCTGGGTTTGGTTCCCGCTAAGGGCACGTACCTCAGTTGTAGTTTGTCCCCGGCCCTGGTTGGGGTCATGCGGATGGCAACCAGTCGATGTGTCTCTCTCACATTGATGTCTCTCTCTCTCTTTTCCCCCCTCTCTCCCTCCCGCTCTATCTGTAGATAAATGCAAAAATGTCGTTGGGTGAGGATTAAAAAAAAAGGTATTTTAGTTTCTTAGAATTGCCACAGCAAATTACCACAATCAAGGTGGCTTAGAACAACAAAAATTTATTTTCTCACAGTCTGGAGGCTAAGGTCTGATCATTATACTCACAACATTAATACATCTAGGATGTTGCCAGCCTAACTTCAGAGAGAGTTTTCTGGGGGGCAAAGATCAGGCCTGTCTGGTTCACTACAGTATGCCCAGGGCCGGGCACAATTTCATAATAATTACCATCTTAACTGCATGTTGTTAAGTACTCTGTTATTCTATCTGTATTATCTCAATCACATAGTAAATGCTCAATAATTATTTGTAGATTGAATACTCTTAGGGAGAACTGAATGTATGCATGAATACAAGCTTTTATTTCTGGTATCCTAGAAGAAATAAAATAATATTTGCTAAAGAGAACGTAACTTCTTCCATTGATTCCTTTCGATTTGGGAACTGATTCTGTGGCAGATGTAATTAGGACCTATGTTGACTCTCTGCTCTACTGTGTGAGCGCAGAGTGTATTTTTATTCTTCTGGTCTAAGAATACTGTGCTGAACTGGACAGCTGTGGTCCTTGCCTTCTGGAAACTCCTCTCTGGAATTAGACTGTATCACAGCAAATGCTTTACTCTGTGAGGACAGTAGTGTACCAGGGTCAACACTAAGAATGAAGTTCTTATTTGTCCTTCTCCAATGGATTTGTCTTTCATACCCAGTTATCCACTGGAAATTCTCATCTAACAGTAATTAATTTCTCTCTCTTTAGGACCACTGAAGCCAGAAATAACTGTCTCCTACATTGCTGTTGCAACAATATTCTTTAACAGTGGACTATCATTAAAAACAGAGGTACTGTCACCTATGGGGCACATGAAAAGCAGGGAGAAACATTTAATTTATACTTAATATTTTGAAATTTCAGAATCCTTTTGTAAAGCTGTATGTAGTTGTAGTCTGAAGGCTTCATTATAACAGAAGATAACTTGGACTTCAGCATAGGATTTGTGTTTTGTACGTACCTATTCTAGAAACTTTATAGTCGAGCAGCAGGGACTCTGAGGATGTGGTTATAATGGGTATGTTTTTAACATGGCAACTGAATGATGCATCTCCTCAGGTCTTCCCCAGATATGGTGGTAACTAGAGTGGGGCCTGCTCTGGCACCCTTAGTCTGTTGATGTTTATTTGGGTTCCCATAACTTTGTGGATCATCTTTTGTTCCCAGGACTGATACTGTTCAAGTAATACTTGTTATAACTTTTAACTAAATTGTGTTCTTTAAATATGTACATCTTTGCTAGTGCTGTATATCTATTAAATGTTAATAGATGCTTTAAAGTATTGGTATTTTTCATACTAAGTCATACTCTATCATGAAGACATACGGGTAATGTTATTTACTGATCCATGTGTCACTGAACATGGGATTCCTTGGAATTAAAGAAATCCAGACATTTTTAAACCCGATACAGGAATGAGTAGAATTTATGATTCCGTTTTGACTCATAATGGAAGAAAAAAAGGAGAAAATATCCACTTGCTTTTGAAGAAATTACATAGAGGTTTAAAAGTTGTCATTCTAAGATGCTTAGTCTTATGTAGACAGGGAAATCTTACTGTGTAAGAAGGATTTTTTGTTGTTGTTAATGCCTTTAAAACTTACAATTCTGTTCGTGCATCATATCTTGACTTTTTTAAGTGTGATTTTAATGAAGATAAAATTTACTTACCTCCTTTTTGATCATCTTAGTAGCAACATGGAGAAAAATATAGTTTTACTAAATTTATGTATTCTGTAGTTAGCAGATTGGTATAAATCTTTCCATTGGGGCATTTGGGATATAGATGGGATCCATGTGTGGTATCTACGACAGATAAATTGTGTCTCAAGAATGAGAAATAGTCTTACTGATTACTGGTCTTCTGAAAATAGCTAACATGGATGGGATTCCCCAAATATGTTAAATTCCACTTTTTCTAAATTATATTGATAAGAGAGGACTTTGATTAATACTTAGAGAGCACAGGCTTTACCTATCAACACCAGAGTTCTATTGGTCCTCAAATGTGGGACACAATGGTACAGAAAAATATTTGCCACTCCTGTGCTGCTGGTCAGCTCGGAGGTCTTCTTGCTGGCCTTGGCTATTGCTCTTTGTGAAGCCGCTGCCTCACCCAAGTCCTCTACTTGGGGGGTTGCTCTAACTCCGCTCCCTGGTGGATGCTTAATGGCTACAGCCTTTGCTTATGCCATGGGAAATCTGGCAAGAGACTTGATTCTCTCCTTAGCTTTTTGCTTAATGCTATTCTGTAAAGCAGCCAACTTTGTGGGATGCCCAAGTTGAAGAAGGAATGTCACAGTTACCAGCATTTCTCTAAGGACTGAATTCTTCTGCAAGCACCTAGGAAACCTTCAGAGTCATACAGCCAATTTGGCTCTAATGATGAAATGCCTGGATCCCTGTGCATTCTCATGTATCTAAGTAGCCATCAGAGCCATTTCTTTCATAAAAGACCCTTTTGAAGCTAATACAACATTAAGTCATTTTCAAGATCCATTTAACTTAAGATGCCCTAGATTGTATCATTGTGCAATGTTAAACCATCTCTAAGCCCTGCTAATTTCCTGGGCAACCAAACAGTTGTAAGTTAGATGGTAGCAATCTTGTTGTTATTTGTTTTCTAGTTAATAATCTTAAATTAATTTTAGCTGGGACAATTACTTTTTTATCCTATTAGGTCTTAGAATAGTGCATTTTTGCACATAGGAGACAGTGAGTTATTATTGACTTGAGTTTACTGGAAAGCATTTACAGTGGTCCCATTCGAATTTGATTCATACTGAATATTTTATGTAGTTTTACTCATACATTGATGAAATGATGTGTATGCTAAAATTTATTTTGCTCATTTATTAAAATTATAAAGAACTCTGTGTTGATATGTCATGCTAAAAATATTTCATGCTAAATCTTCAGTTTTATAACTGCTGATTTCTAGTTTTGAAATGCGTCTTGAAATTATTTCTGAAATTTTATTGTACTGAAATGTAATAAGGTCACATTTGAAATATATTTTATATATAGCTAATTTCAAACCTACAGTTTCAGAGGATTTGTCACTTAACAGACCGTGGCAGGACCAGTTCATTTAAACAAATAACCTATCAAGTGCCTGTGTCTAGAAGGCACCGCGCCAGGTGCTGGGATAGAAACCAAGATGAACAGAACATACAGGTTTTCCCTTATTTTCCTAAGAAGATTATTTTTTAAATTCCCATTCTCTCAGAAGTAAATATAGCAAATCCCAAACTCTAGGTTCATCCTGCTTGTTTCCATCCCAGAGCTCTGAGGCTGACCCTCAGAAATCAAGTAAAGCCCTGGCCGGTTTGGCTCAGCGGTTAGAGCGTCAGCCTGCGGTCCAGAGAGGCCCGGGTTTGGTTCCCGCTAAGGGCATGTACTTCGGTTGCAGTTTGTCCCTGGCCCTGGTTGGGTCGTGCGGGTGGCAGCCACTCAATGTGTCCCTTTCATGTCGATGTTTCTCTTTCTCTCTCTCTTCCTCTCTCCCTCCCACTCTATCTGAACAAAAAATGAAAAAATGTCCTCAGGTGAGGATAAAAAAAAAAAAGAAATCAAGTAAGGGCCATGTAAGGGTTAGAAGGGAAATTGGTGTGCAATGAAAATATTTCCACGTCCCAGTCAGAGTCCCTGATTTTAAGCCATTCTTGATGCTGTCAGTGAGATTCTGAGATAATCAGTATGCGGAGTATCTCCTTAAGTTTATTTTAATGGAATTTGACCTACATTACATGTGAATAAACACAATGTTATGCAGGAATCAACTTTTCAATTATTTATGATGGTATTCATTTCAGTAAGTGGCCCTAAATTCTACATGGATATATATGGAATAATGCTATTTTGGATTTTATGATGTTACTTGCTTTTTCTTTTCCAGTGTTACCTTTTTTTCTCTTTTAACGTATGAAGATCTAGAAAATAGATAACACTAGGTTTCTGTGGCAGTCTTGAAAATCTTTCTTAGAAACACTTCATGTCTGTTATTTCCCTGTTGTTAAGAGGCCCCTTATGACCCAACACAGTAGGCCCTTGTGATTCATTTTGCCGGGTTCTTCACGGTTCCATTATTCTGATGTGATATCAGTTGTTTCTAATTGTCATTTATTAGGCCAGCCAGTATTCTCTAACTGCATTTTATTTTTCATAACTCTTTTCTGATTACAGAAGTGGTAATTCCCCATTGTAGAAAGATTAGAAAGAGTAAGATCACTGTTCTAACATCTGTGTGTTTTTTAGTTCTGTTTTTCTTAAACATATTTTACATATAGAATATTTTCAAAATAAAATACTTTTTAAAATTGTATATATATATTAAGTATATATATAATATAAACATACTTGCATACATATACCCACATATACATGCATTTATAGTTTATTTTTTTCAGTATGACATTGTATAATAATAATTTTTCATGTAATTTAATACTTTAATTTTTCTTCACTTATATAATAAAAATAAGATAATTTACATTTTACTTACCTTTATGTACGTAAATCAAAAGGTACAGAAGTATATATGATGAAAAATCTTCATTACACCATTCAACCAGGTATCTATCCAGTTCTCTTCTCTAGAGACAACCAGTGTTAACAGTTTCTGTGTATCTTTCCAGAGATATTCTATGCAAAACATACATATTTGTATCCCGCCTTTAAGCTGTTATTTTTTTTTTTAATTGATTTTTAGAGAGGAAGGGAGAGGGAGAGAGAGATAGAAACATCGATGAGCGAGAACATCGATTGGTCACCTCCTGCGTGCCCTCCACTGGGGATCGGGCCCACAACCTGGGCATGTGCCCTGACTGGGAATCGAACTGGTGACCTCTTGGTGAATGGCTTGATGCTCAACCACTGAGCCACACCTGCTGGGCTAAACTGTTATTTTAGACTGTTTACCACCTTATCTTATTTAACTCAAAAACATATCTTGGAGATTATTTTTTTTTATCAACATATAAAGAACTCTCTTTTTGTATGCTGAAAAGTATTCCGTTTTATGAATGTGTCATGATATATTTTCTTGGTCCGCTATTGATGGACATTTAGGTAATTTGCAAGGTTTTGCTGTTATAAACATGCTGCAAAGGATAATCCCCAAATATGTCATTTCCCACATTTGGGAGCATATGTGAAGGTTTAATTTCTAGAAGTGGAATTGCTAGGTCAAAATGATATGTGCAGTTTACGTTGTGATAGATTTTCCAAGTACCTAGAATGGTAGCAGGTGCTCAGTAAGTATTTGTCAAATGAACAATCGAGTTGCGAAATTGCTGTCCACAGATTGTGCCAATTTACCTGCTGGTTAAATAGGGAGAGATTCTCCTCCGACATCCTTGTCCGGTTTGAACATGGTTTATAATCGCTCTTAACACTGTTTCATTCTTAAGTTACTTATTCTCCTGTCATTGGATATTTAAGTTGTTTCCAGATTTTACCATAATGGATAATGCTGTGAGGATTAATTCTGTGTATAAATGCTTGCAACCATTTTTTATACTGTTGGGATAAATGCCTAGACATAAAATTTTGGGGTCCAAGAATATGAAATATATTATAGTCCCTGATATATATCCCCAAATTACTTTTTAGAAAAGTTATACCATTTTGTATTTCTATGAGAAGTATATGCAAATACCTTAATTACCGCATTCCGGCTAATCATTTTATTACAATTTAAAAATTGAAAACACTAATATGTATTTGGTATTTATCGAATGCCTCTGAGTATATCTGTGTGAGATTTGGTTTCAAGACTGCTGAGAATTCTTGGAACTGCTGGTGCTCAGGTTTCTCCGGGGTGAAACTTCTGATTCAGTGTAAGGATGGCTCCTTTTCCCTTTGCTCTGATCCATGGACCTAGGATGGCTTCTGGTCTGTCCAGTGTTTTCCAGTTGCCCTACATTAGTCCCAGATTGCCAGAAGTTTCTTAGATGTCGTTAAGGATATCTTGTGACCGAAATGGAACTGCTGTGTGTCTTCACTCAGGGAGAGAAATAGTGGGAGCCAATGAGACAGATCCTAGAGGTAATCAGTGAATGAGACTATTTATTCAACTATAAACTCAGGCTAATGCCTCTGAAGCTGAGGGTCTTTTGAATGTCTTGCTTGAACTGGGGGTGCTGGGACATTATTACAGTGCTATGCTTGTAACCAGTGAATCTCTGGCAACTTTGAATGTACTTCAATGACTGCCTAAATGTTTTATGTAAGTTTTCTACTGCTTTCTGCATTTGTTTTATTTCCACCAAATAACCACATAACTCAAAGAAATTCAAATGCAAACACTTGTTAATTAATATATCTTTAAACCCTCAAATTTAACTGAGTACCCTTTTTTTATTTTTATTTTTTTATATATATATTTTATCCTCACCTGAGGACATTTTTCCATTTTTTTGTTCAAACAGAGTGGGTTGGGAGAGAGCATAAGAGAGAGAGAGAGAGAAACATCGATGTGAAAGGGGCACATCGAGTGGCTGCCTCACACACAACCCAACCGGGGCCAGGGACAAACTGTAACCGAGGTACGTGCCCTTAGCGGGAACCGAACCCGGGTCTCTCTGGACCGCAGGCCGACGCTCTAACCGCTGAGCCAAACCAGCCAGGGCTGAGTACGCTTTTTTTAAATTGTGAGACTCATAACATGTGCCTGGTTTCTCATGTTTGATGGGAATTGTTTCCCTCCTGCACAACAGGACGACACAGTAGACGAAGAAGGCGTGGGTTTATTGGGTTTGATTCTGAGCTTCACTGTGTAGTAGCTTTCAACCTCAATTTCCTCAGCAGTAACATAGGGATAATAATAACCACCTAATGGGGTTGTTGTGAGGATTAAATGAGAACATACATGAAGTGGCAAGCTCAGAGAATGGCATATAACCAGTGTTCAGTAAATGTTAACAAAAAAGTCTAGTAAGTCGATTTTGTGGAAATAGCCATTTTGAATTACAGAAATGTTGTTGGGAAGAACATTTTAAAAAATTATAATTTGTGCATAGATTTAGTAATACCTTGCCAAATTGAGGCCTTTCTAGGTCTGGTGTAATGAATAGAGGTTAATTATCATATTAAAATGTGATAGGTCCTGCTAAAAATTTTAAACAGATTTATTATTTTTTTAGATGGTTAAACATACATATTTGTTTACAGTGCCAACAGTTCTCAAATATACTAGTGTAAAGGTAGTTGGTTTAGTCCTGGTCCAGAATTTCACAAATCTGAATTGTTGTGATATATTATATATTTGAAAGCAATTATAATATTTCATAAATTTTATATAAAATTTTATATAAAAATTATGATCTGCATGGACAACTTCATAACCATCATCAATAACTTCTTTCTTAAAGTTTGTCTCTTATGCATATGCTTATAGGTAAAAAATTCAGCTATGAAATAACTCCAAATTGATGGATGTAACTAGATTTATTTGTGGTGATCATTTTGCAATATATACAAATATTAAATCATCATGTTATATACCTGAAGCTACTATAATGTCATATGTCAATTATACCTCAATGAAAAAAAGTAATTTATGTGATATTATTTTGGTATCTGTCTCTCTTCAGAAATTTTTTTTTTTTTACTTCTGTTATTTTGTGCCCTTTTATGCAGGAGCTGACCAGTGCTTTGGTGCACATACGACTGCATCTTTTCATTCAGATCTTCACACTTGCATTCTTCCCAGCAACAATATGGCTTTTTCTTCAGATTTTATCAATCACACCAGTCAATGAATGGCTTTTAAAAGGGTATGTTTAAATATTTTTAGAAGTCCCCTTTTAAATTAATTAATTAATTAATTAATTGTTTTATTGTTGACACTATTACAGATGTCCCCATTTCTCCCCCTTGTCCCCTTCCACCCAGCCCCACCCCCGTCTTCACCACACTGTTGTCTGTGTCCACGGTCTATGAATATATGCATATATGTTCTTGAAGGGTCCACTTTTAATAGGACATCTTTAGTGACATTGTTTCTGTAGCAACTATATATAGAAGGGCTTATGTATGATATAAGAAAGTAAAATCACTTTTAACATTATTATTATCCTTTAAAATGATAGTGCTTCATCAAGGAGATTCGTCAAAATTTTATAACAGAATGTTAAAATACACTCATATGCTTAATCTTAAGGTTCTAGATGAACAGTTTTCTGGGAATTTAAAAAGAGTTGTGTTGGGAGGAAAAGAGAAGGGACTAGAGGATGTAAGATCTGTATGTATGTGTAAACGTAGGCTATCAATTGGGTGCTTTAACTTTTGCGATTTATCTTACCAAATGTACACAGGTAATGGCTGAGTATAATGTGCTTTTAAAATGTATAAGAAAGAAAAAATATATATAGGGGACAAACATTTACTTTTTTTACTTGTGCTGTTTTATTGGATAGTTGAATTAACAATGAATTTTCATTAGAATCTTTTCTTCCATTAAAAATGTCATGTTTAAAGGATTTAATAATTTAAAAAAATTACTTGAACTTAAAGCCAGAAGATTGCACTCTGACCCTGTCCCTAACTTGCTGTGTGACTTTGAGGAAAAGCATTTAATAGTTTTAAGCCTCAGTTGCCCAGTTTATAAAACGAAGATAATCTTGCTTTTACTGCCTGCTTAACAACAGTGTCGGGGAAATCCATTAAGTCATTTGTTTAGCTCCTACTATGTACCAGGAATTATTATAGGTATTGAAAAACCAACAGTTAACAAAATTGGCCAAGAGCCAGTTAGTTTTGCATGCTGAAGAGACTGTGGGTGTGATTGTCAGTAAAGAAGTAGATAGATGATCAAGACAGAAATAAGTTATACGAAGTAAACGGGCTGGGTGAACAGGCTGGTGATTAATTTAGATTGTAGAGTGTTCTAGGCAAAGGGAACAGAATGTGCAATGGCTCCAAGGCCAGAACAGCCCTGGTGTGTTCTGGGGTCAGGAAAGCAACCGTGATGGCCAGAGCCTGGTGATGGGAGGAGGAATACTATGACTTGGAGTTGGAAAGGTAGACGGGAACCAGTCACTCAGAGCATTGTAGGCCATGGTAAAGCATTCAGATTTTATTCCGAGTGCCACAGGAAAACTACTGGAGGGAATTCAGTGAGAAAGTGGTGTTGTCTGATTTATATTTGCAAGGGATTCTCCTGGCTTCTCTGTGGAGAATAATAGATAGTAGAAGGGCCTGAGAGAAAGCTAGGAGACCAGCTTGGGAGCTAGCATGGTACAGCAGTGCAGTAGGGAGAATGGATGCGTAACGATGTATTTTATTTTTTTTTATCCTCACCCGAGGACATTTTTGCATTTATCTTCAGATAGAGCGGGAGGGAGAGAAGGAGGAAGAGAGAGAGACACACATCGACATGAGAGAGACACATCAAGTGGTTGCCACCCACACGACCTCAACTGGGGCCGGGGACAAACTGCAACTGAGGTACGTGCCCTTAGCGGGAACCGAACCCGGGACTCTCTGGTCAGCGGGCTGACACTCTAACCGCTGAGCAAAACTGGCCAGGGCATAAGGATGTATTTTAAAATTAGAGTTCTCGGAACCCATGGATGGATAGGATATGGGGAGAGGACAAGGAGGAATCAGGATGACTTCTGGATCTGGGATATGAACCACTGGGTCATTGGTGACATCCTTTACTCAACTGGAGAGAAATGAGGGGAAAATCAAGAGTGCTGTTTTGACCGATTGAGTTTGAGAGAATGAACATAAAATTTTATGGAAAAGCATATAATGTCACATAAATATGATGACATAATTTTTGAGCAACAATGTACGAGGCGGGCACAAGTAGGTTTGCAGTTGTCTTACAAATAAATAATACATTAATTAACAAATAATAATACAACAATAAACTCTGTTTTGCATGCTCACAACTGGAAACCGACTTTTGCCCACCTCTGTGTAATGCGTATTAAGAACCAATAGTTATTGAATATCTGCCATGTGTAGAGCACTCAAGAGATAGGAAGATATTAACTAATTTTGCTTGTATTAAGGGAACTTCCAATTTAGTTGGATGTGTAGGACATACATATAAAATAGTAGCCAATCAAAATGGGGCATCATATGATTTGTCAGATGAGGGGTGTAATCATTTAAAGGGTAAGAGGTTCAGCAAGGGTGGTGTACTCCTAAACCAGAGAACTCAAGTATGAGCATTACTTGGAGGAAGATACAAAGTTTCCTTTAGGCCAACTTGCTGAAGACCAGAACTACTGAATCCCTAGATGATGGAGAGTTCTTTAATGTACCAAACAAGAGAATGAGATGCTAAAAAGTGGTCATTCAGGAGGATTAATCTGGGTTTACAGGTGGTGTGGAGTAGGCTTGCAACTTCAGTTTGCTGAATAAAACAAGCACACAATTCTCACCTCAGTTTATTAAATTTAAAGGAGTACAAACTTAGCCTAACTCACTTTGGGAAAGTGCTTCCTAGCTCACTTTTTTCTCCCTTCCTCTCCACAATTTGAGAGTATATATTTAATAGGTTAATTTTAAGGACTTGCAGACTCCTATGTCAGGATCCTGTGTTAAAGGGAAAAAGTGTAGGAAGAGAGACCATTCAGTAGGCTTTTGGAAATGTCCAGACTTGGGCGAAAAGTATCTGAGGGGAGATGATGGCAACAGTCATGGAAAAGAGTGGAAAGTTGGTTGTGGTGATTGATTGATGAGGAGTGAGTAGAACCACACAAAACTCCAAAGTTTCAAACTGGTTCATTTGGAAAAAACTATCCCATTGACAGAAATAGGTCAATTGAGAGGCATATTGACTTTTTCTTAGAAAATACATAAATTCAACATTAGATTAAGGTAGCATTTATAGGCAGCTAGAAACTTGGAAATGAATGTTAGGGCTAGAAATATAAATTAGAAAGTAGTCCTGCAGATTCAAATATGAAAATAAGATTGAGAAGAAGGCAGGAAAGGCAGCAAAAACTAGAATGAGCTGGCTTAAAAGATAAGAGATAAATTAGATTGACAAGGTACCATGGTAACCAGTAGAATAGAGGGCTTTGAGAGACAAGAAGGTAAGGAGAATGAATATGAGAAAAAGGATATTGGATTTGGTGATTAGGAGATCACTGGTTACTTTTAAGATTCTACTTTTACTAGTAGAAGGGGCATAAGTCAGATCCCAGGGGAATAAAAAGAGAATGAGCTTTTGTGTCATTGAGGTGGAATGCTCTTTAAAGAAGGTCAACAGGGAGCCACAGAGAAAAAAGTAGGATTACATCTGGAGGAGGCAACCCTGCTAATTTGAGGTTAATTATCTACATTTATGTGTTGAATCATCTGCCACCTTGAAGGCAGGAAGAATGTCTTATGCTTTTTTATACCCTTGTGTAGTATCCTACCTAAAGAAGGCATGAATATTCAATGAATAGTTTAGGGATTTTTTTTAAAGATAGAGAGAACTCTTCTTTGTACATAGAAGGGAAGGGGCCAGAAGAGAGGGAACAATAAAAACAAGCTAGAAAAATTAAAAATACCTGAGAGGACCTATCCCTGATATTGGTGGTAGAGGAGGTAGAAGGCAGGGAGGCTGGAGGTGAGGTCAGTCTTTGACCTTGGATTCCAGAATGAAAGTCTAACCCTAGACAGGCAGGCAGTGTCATGAGTTTGGGCAAGTTATTTAACTTCCCTCTTAATTTCAGTTTTCAGTAAAATGAGAATAATAATAATATTTCTCTTGAAAACTTGTGAGGAATAAATGAGTAAAGTGTCTAGAACAGTATCTACTATAAATGGTAAATACTCAGCTAGTATTAGTGATGATGATGGTCATTATCATGCGGAAGGCTCAGAGATTGGAAATTCATAATCGGACAGAATACATTAGTATCACTTGGGAAAATAGTCCTTAAAAGGAGACCATATTGAGTTGACTTGAGCTGGAAACTCCATAAAAGTTGTATTCTATAAAAATGAATTAAAATTTTTATTTTTTTCTTATTTCAGAGCTAATATAAATTCTTTGCGTAAAGTTTAGACAATTCATTATTACAAAAGTTAATAAAAATCATTTATAATCCCACATTCAAACTATCAGTCAGAGCCTCTGTGCTCTGTATTCCCTGTATGAAGTTCCCATTTCAGTCAGGCTACTACTCACTGTCCCCAGAATGCATGTTCCATGTGAATGCTGAGTAATGGTTTTTTTCTTTAGCATTTTAGATTTACTACTCATACTTTTCATTTGCTGGTCATGTGATGTATTTTCTATCCTAAACTCAGAGAATAGACTTCTTGTCATGATCTGGGTATTAAAAACCAAATTCAGAATAGACGCTAGAATTCCTGTCAGAGTCTGAATCCAGGAAGTGTATGATTGTGTCATGCCTATTTCTATATTGATATTACAATATGAAAATGTCTTTCATGAGATGAAAGTTTGAGAATTGAATTGCTGTTTTGTAGAAAGGAATCATCACAGGTAAGCTTGTGTTTTGTTAAATATTTTTGAACTTGGGAAGTGGTTTTGAAGTTTTATTTTTGCCTAAAGAGTTTCTCCCCGCCCCCCCTCCCCCCCAAAAAAGTAAGGAAAGGACACCTGAAAATACCCTCAGGCTAAATTACACACATTTACCAAAGAAGTAACCATTCTGGTTATCTTTTCAGTGACTACACTTACTCTAACTTGATGGTTTTTGAAGTATATAATAAGAGCTTAAATAATTTAAGAGATGACACTGCCCAAGCCTGTGAATGGAATGAGAGCTTCCCGGGCACTGGCAGCGCCTTCTAACCCACGCAGCCTCGTGGGATTACCTGAACTCCACGGGGCGTGTCCCAGTGATCACTCTCCTCTTTGCATTCACGCAGCTCTGCCATTTTAGGGTGAATGTAGTGAAAACTATAATTGAAAAAATACTATTTATAATTGCACTTTGTTTTATGTTTCAGTTTGCAGACTGTAGGTTGCATGCCTCCCCCTGTGTCTTCTGCAGTGATTTTAACCAAGGCAGTTGGTGGAAATGAGGTGAGTCATGGGGCTAACTTTATTTAAATGGAAATGGGTGCTGTACTTTTATTTTTATATTCTATTTTATGACAATGGAGTCATGTCACAGAAAACACATAACCATAGCAGCTTATGAAAGAAGCGAGTTATTTATATATTAGGATGGTGCTGAAATTGGTGATGATGAGTGGCATTTGGGATTTCAAAGAGAAGAGCAAGGGAGGTGAATGAAATAGGGATGGTGATTTCTCCACCTCGGTGGGAAATTGGGAGACAGAGAACAAGTAATCCAAGGAAGGGGACTTTGCATCCAAGACTCACGAACCAAGGACTCCTGCCATGGCCATTCCTTAGTTCTTAAAAATTTGTAACAAATTAAATTCATGGAAAAAGGGTCAGTATAAGTTTAATGGCTAGTGATGATGATATACAAATGAGAAATGAGGCCAACTTTCTAAGATAGGTTCAAAGAAGTTATCCAGCTGCTACGGGACAGTGACAGAAGAACACGTGTGTGTTGGGACAGCAGTTCATTTCAGGAGCTACTTGTAGGTGGTTCTTCTTACAACTTTGTACGGAGGGCCTTTGCTTTGTAGTAGCTTATTCCTCCTTTTCCACCTATAGTCTATCATTCAGAAAAGAATACTATTGAATAAGGGAAGATTTAAGGGGTTGCCACTTCAATTCATTCTTAGGAGTTTGCTTTCTCAGCATTCTTTTCATTTTCATCCACTTTATTCATTTAAAAAATTTTCTTGATCACCTGCTATATTCTTTTAAAAGGTTTTTCTACCTTTTTTTACTCAGCATAATTATTTTGAGATTCATCTATATGTGTGTATCAATAATTCATTCCTTTTTGTTGCTGAGTCATATTATTTTGTATGGATGTACCACAATTTGTTTACCCATTTACTTGTCGCTGAACATTTGGGTAGTTTCCACGTTGGGGCTATGAACATTTGTGTACAGATCTTTACGTGGACGTAAACTTTCAATTCTCTTGGCAATACCTAGCAGTAGAAGGTGTGGATCATCTAGTAGGTGTATGTTTCAGTGCATTTCAGCCAAGGGAGGAATCACCAATAAATAGTTGTAAATCATCTATAAATAGCTTCTGAAGTGAACCACTTCTTTTACTATATAGGCACTCTCCTTTTAACCACAGGTGCATGTTTAACTTTTTAAGAAGTTGCCCAAGTATTTTCTAAAGGGGTTGGACCATTTGACATTTCGTGCAACGATGTCTGAGAGTTCCAGGGCGCCACATCCTGGCAGCGCCTGGTATTGGCAGTCTTTTTCATTTCAGTCCTTCTGATACGTGCGCGGTGGTATCTCATTGTGGCTTTAAGGTTGCATGTCCTAGTGACTAGGGATGGTGAGCACTATTATCTTTCCACATGTTTATTTGCTATCCATGTCTATTTTGGTAAAATGTCTATTAAATATTTTGCTTTTTTGGGGGGTGTTTTATTTTCTTATTGATGAGATTTGAGAGTTTTATACATTCTGGATACAAGTCTCTTTCATCAGATATATGCTTTGTAAGTATTTTCTCCCAGTGTGTGGTTTGTTTTTCAATTTCTTACCAGTGTCTTGAAGAGCGATGGTAGTGGAGGCACTAAGATGTGGTTGGATTCCTTAATGTATTTTGGAGGCACAGGATATGTGTGTTAGAGATACAGAGTTGAGAGCTCAGGTCCAAACTGGAGGTATAAATTAGGGTCAGCAGTGAGTACATGGTATTTCAAGCCAAGATTGGAGGAGATTACCTGGGGAGAGAGCATAGATAGAAAAGAAAAGAGGTTCAAGGACTGAGCTCCGGGACCCTCCATCACTGAAAGGCCGTGACAGTGAGGAGTAACCAGCAAAGGCAACATAGAAAACAATTAGTGAGATGGAAAGAAAGAAGAGGAAGCATGTTATCCTGAAAGCCAGGTGATGAAAGTGTTTGAAGGAAAGGGGTATGGTCAGCTATGTCAAATTCTGCTGATGTAAGTTGTATAAGGTGAATTCTGAGAATTGATCCTTGAATTAAGCTACATGGAAGTTACTGGTAACCTCATCCAGAGTGGTTTTGGTAGAGTATAGGGGCAAATGCTTGTTTGAAGTAGGTTCAAGGAAAAACAGGAAGGGAGGAATTAGAGACGAGTTATAGACGTCTGTTTTCAGGTCCTTTGTAATAAAATGGAATAGAAAAATGGGGCTGTATTCAGAGGAGGATGTGGGGTCAAGACTTTTTTTAGTGCAGAAATGACCACAAGTTTCTATCATGATGGGGATTGTACGGTAGAGAGGGAGCTGCTGATTTAAGAGAGGGTGATGGAGTGATTTAATTGGGCAAGTGGGAGAGAATGGTATTGGGTTGTAAGAGCTTCGGTAGAAACTTGGACCACTTATTCGTAATAACAGGAGGGAAGGCAGAGTGTGTGGATATACTGTGGAGGTGGGTAGACGGAGTGCACTTGGGAGTTTTCTTGTGATGACTTGTATTTTCTCTAAGCAGCTGAGAGTCATAACAGGGTAAGTGCTGTGAAAGTTTGAGATGAGAGCAGAACGGTGCCATCGCCGTCTAGATGAGGAGAGTAAGTTAGCTGGAGAGTAGGTAGCACAGCCAGGCAGCCCTAAGGAGCCAGCTGAGATTTAGTCATGCATTTAAAGTGAAGTCAGGCATCACGGTGTGTGTTTTTCTCAGCTACATTTAGCTTCTTGGTGTAGGAATAGAATTGGCAGATAGTTGGAAACCCGGAGTTTCATTATGCTAATTCTTTCAGTTGCCACACAATTAGTGAGATAGAGGAGTCATAGGAGTTTTGGACTAGTACCTGCTATGACTTTCTATTGCCTTGAAATAATTTGAGGAAAGGGTCTCTTTTGGTGCATCTGAGACCAGTGTTCATTGGTTTAAATGTGTCATTTATCTCTTCCTTTCTAATGTGATTCCCTTAAGAGCTTTAAGGCCAAAAAACCTTTTTGTTCTCAAATGACTTTTGGCAAAAGTTCAAAGTTCACTCATTTTTCTTGACAATAACATATAGCATTAAAAAAGTGTATTTACATGTTCATTCCCCAGTAGATATTTAAATTATTTACATTAATGTTGTATGTTAATAATGTTGAATTTACAAACATTTCCTTTGTTTTCTAATGTCGTTGGTCTAGTTCTTTAAATGTTTATATGGAGAGTCTTTATAACTCTCAAGCATTGGGGAGTAAGATTCAGTTTTTCTTTAATATGGAAAATTGAGCTTCAGAAATGAAGCTCACGAAGTCCAGTTCGGTCATATCTTCTGATATGAAATGAATATACTATTTTATACTTCTTATGGAAGAAAATGATCTGCAAGTAAAAAAAATTAGATAATTTTAAGTTTAATGTTTTTCTAAAATAATGTTATAAAGTAACTGAATATAAGCTTTTGCTGAAGTAAATTTAAGGGAAGATGAATCTAGTCTACGGATGGAAAGTGAATTTATTAGTGCATGTAAATTAAAAGGTCCAAAAGCTGAGTCCAGTATCAGGTGCCACTGAGTGAAGGTTCTGAGTCTCCTTCTCTGTGATTCTCTGTTCTGTTTGCTACTCTGTGCTTTGTACCCATGAGGGTTTCAACATGGTAGGAAAGTTGCTGTGACGCATTTCCATGGCCTTTCAAACTGACTAATCTTTGCAGTATTTATGACATGTAAGAAACCCTTCTTCCACTTTGTGTTATTAAACTTCTTAACATGTAGTTTATGCTCATATATATTTATATATACATCTTTTATATATATACACATATTTAGTGTACGCCCTCGTGTATAAAAGAACATTTATGATTATGTAGCATATTTGTATTTAATGATTTGGGGAAATGTATGTAGATATAATAGTGTCATTTGAAATGACACTCTTTTATTTTGTGAAGTTGTTATATAACTTAGGAAGACATTTTTTCTGTTACTAATAAGCCTTTTATTTTAAAGACTTTTTCCATAAAACTATTGGTTACCAAAAGGTTTTGTCATGGATGAAAAGTTATTTCCTCCTTTAAACTCACAGCTTGTACTTTGGCAAGAAATAGCCTTATTACCTTTTGTTGAAGTTATAAAACAAATTGTTTTTATAACTTAGGTAATTTTGTTTCAGGGAACCAACTAGAATTTAGAGTAATTTTTAGCAGCACAAGGAACTCAATGTATGTGCATAACAATGTATAGTGTGGAATGCTGGTGTATCCTTGAGGAATGGAAATGAGGCTGTCTAGGGTAGAGCTGACTGGCAGTCTTATTTTGTGGCTTTTAAATTTTAAACTACTTTTATTTAAATATTGCAACCATGGTTAGATTCTTTATTTTTTCTGATTGTTATGTATTTATTCCAGTGTTTTAAGTATAACTTTTCAAAAGTGTGCTGTTGACATGGTCTGATTGATGGTGATGTTGGTAGTGTGTGTGTGTGTGTGTGTGTGTGTGTGTGTGTGTGTGTGTGCAGCTTTAGTTCCTTAAATAATAGAAAAAGTAATAAGACTTGGTGAATCCTAATTTTATTTCTGAGTATAAGAAAGAAGATAGATAAAAAATGTTTTCTATTTTATTATAACATGGGAGATATAGGATAAGCACATATCCTTTCTTTGAAACCATACGTTTAGTTTAAACTTCTGTTCCAATATAAAGTTCTGAGGTAAAAAAAAAAATACGATTTCCCCCCCAATAGCCTTATAGAGATTTTAAACCTTATGGGACTTGCTAAGGAAATCATTGTATTAAAATTCGAGTAACTTCTGCCTTATAGTAACTACCACAGGGATTCCTTTTATAAAAGAAGGTTCTTTTTAAAGAAACTGGAAAATCGTTTCTCTGAGTTTGGAGAGAAGGTGTTAGGTCGTTTTCATGCTGTTATAGAGATATTTCATTTCTCTGTCACTTACGCTGGTATTTTATGAAACAGTAGAAAGGTGGGTTTGGGAGAAGATGGACTATCTTCTTCAACCCAAGTACTTCTTGTTTTGCAAACTGAGATAGCAAAAGATTCAGCTCAAAGCCACTGCCTAAAAAATGTGAAGTCACATTTTTAATGAGTTCTTCATTCCCAGGTAACGTTGCAAAGTTATAACTTTGTAAAATTTTATGATTCTGGGCATGAAACTTAAGTAGGAGAGAAATACAGAAAAGGATTTCTGCCTTCAAATATCTGAAGGAAAAAGGAAAGGAAAGGAAAGGAAAGCATTAGGAATCATAATAGATATAAATGAGGGCAATTTAGATGTTTCAAGTCGTATCTGAGAGGAATGTTTTATGCTGAACTCTTTGTTATCTGTGTTTAAGGCTGAGCCTGGTCATTTGAACCATGAGAATATGGCACCTTCAGCACTAATAGCAGTGTGCTGATTATAGGCATGTTATATATGTTGGCTTGTCTATCTTTCTGTTTCTCAAAGTGGATTCTGTAGATCACCTACACTGGCGTTACCTGGGGTTATTAGGGGAAAAATACTTATCTTCACCTTAGACCTATTGTATTAGAATGTGTTATGGATGGGCCTCAGGATTCTACTTTTTAAAAAAATTATGAAAAAATAGATCTTTAAAAGGTCTCTAACACACATATAGTTTAAAGCATAATAATAAACCCCACTGTGCTCACCATCCCGCTTTAGAAATAGAATGTGATACTCAACCAGTAGTTAAACATCCACTTTATATAGACACTGTTTTCTACCAGAGAATAAACAAACAGGAGAATTAGATCTGGGGCCTACCTTCCAGAAGCCGGTATTTAGTGTGACATTATGCTATTCAGAAATCTCTGTTTCATGCTATAAACCTCATAAACATAGGCAAAACAGAGTGGAATGGCTTTATATTGGCCCATATCATCAAATTATTGTTTTCCTTTTTTAGTGTAGAAAAAAGCAAAATGCACCCCAAGTGAGTTCAGCCCCACTTGTCTGTGTGTGACAGCCAGACTTCAGTTTGGGGACCTGGACTGCGTTAGCTTCTTGTGGGTGGTAGGCTGTCCTCCTGCCTAGGCGGGGGTTAGGACAGCACGCTTCATTTAATGCAAACCCATTTAGCTGGCATTCTGATTATATTACTTAGCAGATTGAAGGATTTAGAGCTCTTTGGTAGTCATGTAGAATCCCAAATACATTTTCGGCTAAGGTTTGATTTCAGGTATAGTAGAAAGGTAACAAGTTAAAAGAGAATCTGTGTGTTTTAATTTCATAAATGAGGTTAGTGCCCAAATCTCTTCAGTGACAATTTAAGGATGTCTCCTGAGCAAAGGAAATTATTGCCTGTGGTGAACTCTTTAAGTCATAGACGAAGGTCATGGCAACCTGAGTATATTTTTAAAAGGTTTCCTATCTGCTTGGAAAGCAAATGAAGCACTCATTACTAACTTTAAAGTTACAGCTATGAGAGGATTTTCTTTTTGCTAGAGGTGAAAGATCAAGATCATCGCAGTCCAAACTGAGACAGAAAGTTCAATTTCTGGATTATCAGGGAGGCCTGAAACATTTCAAGGTTATTTTGCATTATCAGTGGAGAGTTGATCTTGCTAATCCAATGCATGAAGATAAGGTTCATTGAAACACTTATAAAGGCATTTAGAGGAGATCTGATCAGCAGAGAGAGAACTGGAGTGAGAATCTGATCTGTCAGTCACTTGACTCAGCTTCAGCAATCACTTGGCCTTTCTGGGCCTTGCCTTTCTCCTCTATTTAATGGGGCCGTTACTGCTTTTGCTTGCAGCGAAAGTTTAATGGTGTTGTGGAGGAATCTTGTATCTGAAAAAGGCTGGCAGTGTTGAGCCCTCTTGCAAGCTGGCTGTCTAGGCTCCTGTGCTGTCTGGGAAGTGGAAACCGTTTTTTCCCTTTGGCAGGTGAAAGAACAGAAGTAATAGCAGCAGCAGCAGCAGCGCAAGACATTCCTGTCCCTTCTCTTCTTCCACATCTACCTTTAAACTTCAGTTTCATTTTCTGGATCAGGTTAGCATTCTCAGGATCACTAGAAAGAGTCGAGTGTGTTTGTTTTAAGCTGCTGTAAAACTTGTGACATATACCTAGATTTCCTAAGACTTTTGGGTGTTAATTTAGAAGTCTTTCATTTAATCCCTTCATGCCTCTCAAATTGTCTTCCATTTCTACCTCTTTAACCAAGAAGGCTCTCCTTAATGCTTGGCAGTGATTTCTGTTCACCAAATCCAGTGGCCAGTTCTCAGTTGTCATCCTCCGTGACTTGGCTGCAGCCTTTGACACCATGGCTACTGACCCCTAGTGTCCTTTGCTTCCCGAACTCTTCTCTCCCAGCTTTCTTGCTGCATTTCCATCACTCCTTTTCTTCTTGTCTGCCTTTCCCATCCCAGTGGGAGTGTCTTCCAGGGACCTGATCTTGAAACACCATGTTTAGCGTTGCCAGATTTCTGTTTCTGAGTCCTTCTCTCTGTAGTTGAAGTCATTTGACCCTCACCTTTGGGTCCAACTCTGCCACAGACATAAGGACCAGTCCTCATCTCGGATGAGACGTATTTAAACAATGCCAGCTTACCACACTGCAGCACAGTTATCACCACCTTTGGTGCTAGGCCATCTGACCTTTAGCAAAGGATACACTTGCCAAAGAATCAAAGCAGGTGTTTGATGTCTACTTTTACCATGACTCACCTGGTAGTCTGAATGGCCACCAGGTAAACCCAGGACCTCTCAGAGCCTTGGTTTCCTCATTGGAGAAAGAATAGTATTTGCATCCATATTTCATAGGATTGCTTACAAGGATCTCATGAAATCATATGCAGAAGTACTTGTAAATTGTGAGGGCAAGCATCGGTATTATCATCATTGCAGAGGTTTGTCACTCATGAAATCACCTGCTCCTCCAAGTCATTATAATTGCATTTGCAAGAATCTGATTTTCTAAGTGCACTCATTCATTCATTTCATTCATTCATCTAAAAATGTATGTTGAATGCTTGCTATTGCTTGCTATCTATAGTATCTTCACAGAATTTTAAGTTTAGTAAGAGATATAAAAGCACAACAGTAAATTACAGTGTAAGATAGTGTTAAATAAATGTACAAGATGGTGGGTTTTTAAAGACTTTTAATAAACTGGGTAACCCCAGTTTATAGTGTGTATTATGGGCCTCGATATTTTTGTGTCAACATTTCCTGCCATCCTGGAATGCTGTGTCAGATATCCAAGATTACTCCTGCTGGAAACAAAAAGGTGTGGGAAGCCATATTAGTAATGGAAAGACTGCTTTGGGGATTTAGAACCAAATATAGGGGGGATTGAACAGATTTTCGGGGTGTTTCCTCTAAACTGTAAAACCTAGCCTTGTCCTGGTAGCTCAGTTGGTTGGAGCGTCGTCTGTACATCAAAAGGCAGCAGATTCGATTCCTGGTCAGGGCA
Organism: Tadarida brasiliensis; assembly: GCA_030848825.1. Classification (NCBI taxonomy): domain Eukaryota; kingdom Metazoa; phylum Chordata; class Mammalia; order Chiroptera; family Molossidae; genus Tadarida; species Tadarida brasiliensis. Next base: position 18,429,225 of record CM061259.1, on the reverse strand, counting down.
CATGCCCAGGTTGCATGTTGGATCCCTTATCAGGGCTCACACGGGAGGCAACTGATTGACGTTTCTCTCTCACATCGATGTTTCTCTCTCTCTCCCTTTATCTCTCTAAAAATCAATCATTTTGGGTGTTCTTTTTTTTCACTTATTTTAATCAATTACATGTAAGCTGGGTTGTTTTAGGTAACAATATCTTGGGAAAATATGTAGAAGGCCCTATATATATGAAGGAAAGTAATCTGTCATTTCGAGCTATTTGCTTCTTGGTGAACTATGATCTACTTTATGGCATTCATTGTAGATCTTTGTGCTTTCTCAATGTATTCTCCCTATTATATTATATGTTTTAGAAAAGAGGATTACATTATACATGTGTCTTTCATATGAAGGTGGTCAGCAACTAGCAGACTAAAGGAGTCAAGCTTAATCTTTACTGCATTGCTGCAAACTTTGGAAATGACCTTTTAAAACCATACTTGCTTTATGAAGACATCAGGCTGTGTCTTCTAAGTATCTAATGAGAACATCCTGCTTAGTGCAGTAGATTTTTCAAGCAGATTATTCATGACCAAGAATACTTGGATCCAAACTATAATGGTCTAAATGTATTTGAGTGGGACTGAGCTGCATTCTAATAAAGTGATATTGGACTTGCAGGGCTCTCTAAATGAGTGATTTGCATTTAAAACAAACAAATAAAATAACAAACAAGAAAAACAACCTACAAATAGAAACTGGAAAGTTTCCAAGGTGCAGTTACTTTGTGTAATTTACTCTCTCCTCTCCTCTCTTCCCTTCTCTCCTTTCCCTGTATTCCTCTACCTTTCTCCTTTCCTTCTCTTCTTTTTCCTCCCCCCTCTTCCCTTTTGGGGAAAAAAAAATACCAATCAGTATTTACTAAATTGATTTTGTGAACTATAGTTTGAAAAGCAATACTCTAACCTGTAGTGGACGCCTGCCATCCATGTTTCCTCTTGAGCCAGCTCCTCTGATCTTCTGGACAAATTTTCTGGCCTTTGGTCTATCCTCAGGGGGATTCTTAGCCTTTTCTTGCTTGCAGACAATTCCTTTGGTCTTGGCCCTCAGACTGCTTTGAGAGCTTTGTGTTCCTGATAATTTCTGTAGCTGTTTGTGCTCAGCTCACTTGACTGGTCTGCAGTGACCTTCTCATCTGTCCGTATCCACCGATGGAAGTCCTGCCTGTCGGTCAAGGCCCAGCTCAGACACCATTTCCCTCTCGAGAAGCCTTTGCAGATGCCCAGTCAGAATGAATCTTTTTTTTACTTTTTTTGTGCCTCTGTTGTGACACTCACCCTTAATCAGATGTTTTTGTGTGTATTTGGCTCTCCAACCAGTTCTTGCATTTTTTTTGCAGGAACCGCTTTTCTTTGTATTCCTTTAATGCAGTACAAGAGTGTCCATAATAAAAATGGTGTAGGATTTGGGGAAGCTAGATAAGGACTCCAGTTTTCTCATATCATATACTGATCCCTGCAGAATTGTTCAGAACGATGATAAAGTCACTTACATTGCAGTAATTTCCATAACTGTATGTTCTCAGTCTCTCCTTCAAGGATCTTTTCATACATTGAGCGTGTCAGAATAAAGTGGGATGGAATTGAACAGTGTTCTGTCTAGATTAGCCATATTTTCTCATTGGTGCAAGTACATTTTAGATGCTGTTAAGTATTTAGAGTTTATGCTGCACAGTGTTCCTCATTTAATGATCTTTCAGATACTGACTCTGAGAAAGCGTTATTACGAAGTTCCTTTCTAATTGCAATTACATTAAGTTCACACTGGTTTGAAAATGGTACACTTTCTCAACTAGGCATATGGTGATAGCTTAATTCTCACATCAGTCTGAGAAATTACCTATATGAGGTAAAGCATACTTATGTATTTATACATATGTTGACATAAAAAATGTCCAAACCTGGAGAGAATTTTTATGAGTTTATTTGAGCCAAATTTGACAACAGTTGCCGGGAAGCAAAATCTCAACAGATTGAGAAAATGCTCCAGAGAATGGCAGTTTTCGGCTTATTTTATACATTAGAATCAAAGGAGGAGACGTGAGGAGGGTTACATGAAATCCATTGGTGGTAGACTAAGGGTGCAGGAGAAAGCAAAGTGGAGAAATGTCTGGGATTGGATAAAAAGACAAAATAGACACATACTTCTTTGACATTGGTGGGTACAGCATAGCTAGCATGAACGTCTACAGCACATAGAGATGGTGTGTGGGGAACAAGATAGCATTGAGGCTTCTGTGGTCTCCTGCTCTGCCTGCTGCTGTGCCTTGAGGGGTCCGGAAAAGAAAATTACTCTGACATTTCAAAGGTCTGTTATCCTAGATACAGGGGAACCATGCACAGGGCTCACTCAAGGTGAAGGTTGACCTTTGTCAAGGAGGCTACAGGCCCAGGCCAGGACTACCCGCCATGACTTGCTTTTAGTTAGGAATTTTTATGTTCAGACGGTCTATGCTTACTTTTGGTCTCCGAGTTTGTAGGGCCCGCCACGCAGGCCTCTCCCGAGCTTGTCAGGTTTAGCACGTGGCCCCTTTTTTGTCCACACGTACTAGTGTGTTTTTAAAGTTCATAATGAGTTAGCCTGTGAAAAATGCTTACAACTTTTGTGGCCCTCCCTTATCAAGGACAACGGGGACTGAGTTTACATCAAGTGTTTGTCAAATAAGCCATATTGCACGGGTCCTATGGAGTTGTTAGCATGCGTTTATTCTTTTTGTTCTCCAAGGTTTGATATTTCCAGATCCTCAGTAGTTTTAGTTACCAACTACTCTGCCGTGTGCTTGCACGCTTGCTGTTCAAGGTGGGCTACCTAGTCACAATTCCACGGGAGAAATGAGAGCCAGCGTTAAAATTAAAAAAGGATCTACCACACTCAAGTAGTCTATAAAGAGATACATGAATTCTGTTGGTTTGATATCGTTATCTTTTTGTAGATCAAAAATGAAATTTTGTTGGAGGAATTATGTGTCTCCCTTTAAAAATTTTTAATTTTCAAATTGTGTTTAAATACTTCTGAAAGTAAAAAAAAAAAAAAAAAAAAGAGCCTGCTTTAAGAAACAGTTTGTCTATGGGTGATGAACTTTTACAACTTTAGACCCAATTCATTATAAATTGATTATCAATAGAGAAAAAGGAAAGAAGTTAATTGAGTTAGAAGCTTGTTTATAAGGAGCTACACGCTGGGCGAAGCCCAAGCTCGGGTTTTACAAAGCCTCTCAGGGACGTGAAGACGTGCTGGCACATTTCTGCACTTGCTAATTTCCGACCTCGAAGGGGAGAAGGGCACCACAGGACGGTGGAATGACTCAGAACCGCAACAAGGCATCATTCCGGGAAGCACTGCTGCCTGTGATGGGCAGTTCCTGTTCCCCGAGTGGATTCAGCCAGCTGCTAACCCGCAGCGAGAGCTGACTGTGAGCACAGTAAGCTCTTGCCATCAAAGTAATAAGACTAGCCAGTGCTTTTAGAGGCCGTGATACGTGTCGATCCTTGTTCTCAGTGCTTTACATAGATTGATTCCTTTAATCCTTTTAACAACTTTTTGAGATAGGTGCTATTATTATCCCCATTTTTTAGATGAGAAAACTGACACCAAAAAGGATTAAGAAACTTGTGCAGGGTTATATGGCAAAAAAGTAGGACAGATGGCATAGAATCTCTCCAGCTACACAGGGCTTAGTGCCCGAACTCCCTGGGTGAGAAAAATAGAGGTCGACCTACAAGTACACCCCAAAGCCAGAAGATTGGTAAAAAATGATCCCTAAGAAGTTGTGTGGGCCTTGATTGCCGTACTTGACTGCAGGCCTTCCTTCAGGAAGCTTTGCCTCTCTGCCAGGGTCCTTCACAGGTCAAAGCCCGTGCAGCACAGAAGGCCATGAGTTCCTGAGTGTCTCACTGAGCCTTCCTTAGGTGCAGGAATGTGTCTTGTTTATTCACTGTTGCAGCCTCTGTTCTCCTGCAGTATTTGGCAGATATTGGGACACGGTGATATATTAGAACAGATTAATATTTTTGAAAGAATTTGTTTCAATCTAGTCTTATCCGTGTCTCTATTTAATTATGTCTTATTAAGGGAATAATTCATATCCATTTTTATTTTGTCCTTTGTTAAATAAACTTTTATAGAAAAGTCACAAACTTCTATAGAAAAATCAAGATACATAGTTGGCTGCCTCTTGTAACATTTTGGCTTCTGTCAGTTATTCACACCCATTGTGCTTTGTCTAAGCATCAGCCGCCGCAGCCATGAACACGGTGGCAGCCTCCCGAATGGCTGGCACGATGCCTGGAAGGAAATAAAAGACTTCTAATGCCTGGAAGGAAATTAGAGACTGTTACATGCTTGATTTGTCCTGGAAGGAAATAAAAGACTTCTATAAAGTTGATCTTGCATTTTCAAACTTAAGTGATGAAAAACATGCACAGACATTTTAGTAGCTAAATGGGACCTTTGGTCTGTTTTCTTTTCTCTTTAGTTTTGGGTGACTGAAACTATCTAGTCAAGTAAATTTCTTGTGTAGGAAAAATGATTTTGACATGAGAAAACATTTTTTTAAAATATGTTTTTATTGATTTTTTTGGAGAGATAGGAAGGGAGAGAGAGAGAGAAACATCGATGTGAGAGAGAAACATCGATCGGCTGCCTCCCGCACACCCCTTACTGGGGAGTGAGCCCACACCCCAGGCGTGTGCCCTGACTAGGAATTGAACCAGAACCTCTCAGTCCATGGGAAAACGCTCAATCTACTGAGCCACACCAGCCGGGCAGAAAACATTTTTTTTTGAGTGAAATAAATGGTGATTTAAAATAGTGATTTCTCTATGGAAGTTTTAGTATATATAGAATTAAAGTATATATGAGAATGCTTCTTTAGGTCATCACCTAGTGTAATAAGTACAGTGTAGATTATTTTGCATATATTATGAAATACTTTTACCTGTATTTTCTCCTTATAACTTTCCAATAATTGTATGAAGTAGATAAGACTGGTATTATATTATCTTGAGTTTTGTAGTTGGTCAAATTAGGATTCAGAGAGGTGACGACGAAAGTGTGGCCTCCTTCTCCAGGACACTTCCATCCCATTATACACTATCTCAAGCAAAACAGCATAGTTCCAGAAATCAATCACAAGAGAAAGAGCTCTTCAATCTTTTGTTGGCTCCTCATTAAAAGTAGATGGCTTGAAATTTTTCTGGGAGCTGAATGTCAGTGCACTATTAACTTAAACAAATTATTGAGCACTTGCAATTTACAGAGCACTGAGTTAATATTTTGAGTGGGGAAATAGCATACAAAGAGAATCCAACCTAGTCTGCTTTCACAGAGGTCGGTAACGAAAAGGGGGAAATTAGCAGGAGCATAAACACATGTGCGTATGAATGAGCAAGTAGGGTAAGTAAGGAGGGGCTGGAGAGGTCCCTAGAGCTGGAGCCAGGCCCCTGGGTCCTGGTTAGAAAGTTGGTTCTTGGAAGTGATAGGCTTTTAGGTTCTCTCCCAGTGGTTAGGGCATTTTTGGAGAGGCCTCCCCAGTGGGGTTAAGATAACAAACTGGTTGGAAGATCCAAGAGAATGGGTCTGATGGAAGGGGTGCTGTCCCAGTGGCTGGTCGATGTAACAGACTTGCTGCATGTAGGAGCAAGGGGTGTGGGCTGGCCCAGGGGGCCATGCATTGTGGCTGACAGCTGGGCTGCAAATGTCGCTTCCTTATACTTGGTCGGTGGCAGAGTTAAAACTTTGCTGTGTCCTGTAGATATCAAACGTGAATGGAATAACCAAACACTTGGGTGGCGTGGGTGGGTCAGGGGCACAGGTAAGCCAAGCCTGTGTGTCCTACATCATGGCAGTCGTGGAGTTAAAAGAAAAGATTGCCATCGCCCTAGCCATTGGGAGATTCTCCATAACCATCTCAGCAACTTCCATTCCCTGCAGGATGAGAAGGTAAAAGCAAAGCTGAGGTTCCTGCCACACCACCAACATGAGGGGCCTTTTGTCTTGACTTTGTTTTGGTGCCCCAGATCTAAACTCCACCACCAGGAAGCCATTCCACCCAGGAACACAGCAGCAACTAGAGCCCTTTCTAGCAAATGTTATTCTGGTATCTGAAACTATAAGACACCACGAACAAGGTTTTTCTTTAAATGTCACTTATTTAAATAAAGAAAAAAATTAACTTCAGTGTTAGAAACCCTGTTAGTATATGCCCACCTTCCTCCCTAAATCCACACCCTTGATTAAGTAATAAATAGTTCCTGGCAGTATGTTTACAGTTATCTAGTTAGGTGATTAAATTAATGTTACATGATTGTGCTTAGCAAATTACAAAACATTATGCAATTATGTTATTACTATTAGACAACTGGCTTTTAAAAATTTGTGATTGGAGAGTCTATTGGATATAGTTAATCATTGATAAATTCATCACTGCTCTCTTGACAGCTTATATGAATGACCTATGGTTTGTACTTGAACTTTGAATTGTCTTCCTGAACAATGTGTTATTACTTTTGGGGTTAGGAGTTAAATTTGATCTTTTCCAGCTTGGTTTAGTTTGGTTATCCTGATTTTCACTCTTTTGCTCCTTTACCTATATTTTTTTCCCAATGGCAGCCAGGGGTAGGGGATGGGGTGGTGGAAAATCATAGACCTCAGTCAAAACCTAGTTATGTCCTGGTCTCCACACTGACTCAGTCTAAGCCAACACAGAACATTGACTCATGGGTAGGAGATGCCACATTTATTATTTAGTAAGTGCTTAATTCGTACTTAAGGAATTAAAGGAAACTCACTATGTTGCAAGGAAATGAATTGATTCCCTATGTCTGTTCTTTAATTGGGTATTATTTTCTCAAATTGACCCAATTTTAAATTTCTTACTTTTATCATGGTGATTTATTGATAACTCCCATTCTTTTATCTGAATTATACTAATCAGATACCAGTAATAGAAATTAATTTGTTTTCCCTTTTTTACAATCTCATTTATTTACCTACAGTAGTTGTTGTATTTAATTGAATATCCTGGTTAATATATGTGTCAGATACCCCTGGTTGCTTTCTAATATCCACTCCTTCATCTTTGGAAGAGAACTCCAACTTTCAGCTGGGCACCCTGCCACGGAGCTAAATACCATATATACTAGACTTCCTGATGTTCTAGTGGTCATGTAACCTAATTCTGGCCAGCAAAGTGTAAATGGAAGTATTGTATATTACTTCCAGGACATCTTGAAAGTGGGCGGCACAGCCGTCATTTTTCTTTCCTCTCTCTGCTTACTGGAATGTTGATTTGGTGGCTAGAGCTTGAGGAGCAATCTTAGGCCATGAGACAGCCCTCTAATGATAGTAAAGTAGCAAGAATAGTCTCTGGGTCCTTTGCCTATGGAGCCGCCATGGCAGCCCTGGATTGCCGACCTCTGGGCTGCTTTACATGAAAGAAAAGTGAACACCTTTCTTGTATAAGCTATGGTTATTTGGCGTATCTTCTTTTGTATTCAGCCAAACTTAATCACAATTAATATAAAATATATGAGTATAATTATCAAATAATAGAATATACTAAACTGTACTTAACACTAGAACTACATTGAATATAATTCAAAATAATATGATATTAAGAAGGTACCTGAAGAGATGAATTAATTCCTGGGTCCATTGTAACCTAATAGTGTATACTATTGTAAAAAACATCTCATTGCTTGTCTTGAATTTTCTACCTCTTTTGATTCTTCTAGAAATTTTGGTTAATATTGAGAAATAGTTTTGTTACTGAGCACATTATTCCTAATGCTAAGTACAGAACTCTAGACAGCTAATGGAATTTTTGAAAACATTCTCTTTGGAATCCATTTGCTAATGAGTTCTGGGATGATTTTTTTTTTTTTTCATTTCTTGAATGGTAGTGATAAGAATGTATAAATTTAGGTGTGATTGGTGATGCTTCTCACAAACTTTATGCATCTTTGGTCAAGGAGAAACACTCAAAACAAAGATCTATGAACTTTCATTATCCTTGAGTTGTTTTTTTTTTTCATCCTCACCCGAGGACATTTTTTCATTTTTTGTTCAGATAGAGTGGGAGGGAGAGAGAGAAAGAGAGAGAGAGAGAAACATTGACATGAAAGGGACACATCGAGTGGCTGCCACCTGCACGACCAACCAGGGCCGGGGACAAACTGCAACCGAAGTACATGCCCTTAGCGGGAACCGAACCTGGGTCTCTCTGGACCGCAGGCCGACGCTCTAACCGCTGAGCCAAACCGGCCAGGGCCATTATCCTTGAGTTTTTATTTATGATGTTTCTAATATACTTCTTTTGAAAAAATTATAATGAACTATACATAACACCAAATTCACCATTTATCTATTTATTTATTTATTTATTTATTTATTTATTTATTTATTTAATCCTCACTCGAGGACATTATTGCATTTATCTTCAGATAGAGCAGGAGGGAGAGAGGTAGGAAGAGAGAGAGAGAAACACCGATGTGAGAGAGACACATCGAGTGGTTGCCACCCACACAACCCCAACCGGGGCCAGGGACAAACTGTAACCGAGGTACTCGCCCTTAGTGGGAACCGAACCCGGGACTCTCTGGTCTGCCGACACTCTAACCACTGAGCAAAACCGGCCAGGGCCCAAATTCACCATTTAAACTATTTTGAAGTGTCTAGTTTAGTGGTATTAAGTATATTACATTGTTGTATAATCATCACCATGCCCATCTCCAGAAATTTTTCATCTTCCCTAAGTAAAGCTCCCTACCCATTACACAATAACTCCCCATTCTTCCCTTCCCTCAGCCCCTGGCAACCAACTTTCTTATTTTCTGTCTCTACGAATTTGACTACTATAGAAACCTCGTATAAGTGAAATCATACAGTATTTGTCTTTTTGTGACTGGCTTATTTCTGTAACATAATTCTTTGGTTGGGAAATTCTTTACTTGGGAAGTTTTTTAATCATAAATGAATTATTGTTGCCTAAGGTTGTCTTTCTTACATTCATCTTCTGACAGTTTTTATCTGCTTGGAAATTACAATGGATGTTAACAGAGTATATGGTGTTATGATAAAATAGGGTATTGGAATCATTGACTTATGAAATACAGTACAAGGTAGACGTCATTCTATAGTTATGTGTTTAAAAAAATTTTTTTTTCTTTGTTGATTTTAGAGAGAGAGGAAGGTAGAGGGAGAGGGAGATAGAAACATCGATGAGAGTGAACATCGATTGGCCGCCTCCTGCATGCCCCCCAGTGGGGATCAGGCCCACAACCTGGGCATGTGCCCTGACCGGGAATTGAACCAGTGACCTCTTGGTGCATGGGTTGATGCTCAACCACTGAGCCACACCAGCCGGGCTAGTTATGTGTTTTTAATATTGTAAAGACAATTGAAACATAAAACAAGGACTTTCTTTTAGCAGTAGGTATAAGATGAGTGCATTAGATATTTTAGCAATCTGGTGAATTTTCCATCATCCTGCATAAGAATATAAATATTATAGTGTACTGTAACATTTGATTTCATATATTGCCTGACTGTATTAGAAATAAATAAAGTGTCATTTTAGGATAAAATATTAAAGTTCACAGATGAAGCAGTTATTCCACTTGGCTTATATTCTATTTGTGTACCAAAAAGTAAAGTATTTTTTCTTAGAATGTCTAGATTTGGGAGATTGGACAGTAATCCCTAAAAAGGTATTAAGATGTTGATGTATTTGTTGCCTTGGGAAATATATTGATGATCTGTGTCACTTCAAAAATAACATTTTGTCCTGACCGTAACTGTGTGTTTTAAAGCTTATATCACTCTTCTTGATCCTGCTTGGTTTCCTCAGAGGCACTTTACAGAAGCACACGTTAATAAAACCTTTCTGGTAAATCGGTAGCTAAGATTCTTTCAAAAAACCCCAGTTAAAAGAAGCAGCAGCAGAGGGAGTTGTCATAATGGGAGGCACGCAACTGTTATTTGCAAATCTTAGGCCTTCTCCCACAATTTTGGTGTAACCCTTCAGCTAACAATTAAAATCCTTGTTTTATCAGCCATCACCCAACCCTAACAGATGGGTGAAGAATTAATCTGATTTGTATTTTCCCCCACAACTTTCCCCTACACATTGTAATATTCTATGATTAACATTCAGTGAATTCTTAAAGATGATTGATGGGCCTTAAAGATATAATATATACATTCCATTTAAATTATGCCAGAGTAAGACCACAGCACAGAAGAGCTCCTAAGACCCCTGTAGACATTTGAAGACAATTTTGATACTCTCGTCCACTGGAAAAGAAATCTGCTGATACTGTAATGTTTTTTCCCTTGCCAGGACCCTCCTTGCCTGGTGTCATTTCTTGAGCTCTCCTGGGAGGAGATTAGTCTAAAACAACAAAGTAGCCAGATGTCTGGTTCTGAGAGAGTCCCAGAGGCCAGGCTACAGTAGGCAACAGAAACCGTGTGGGGCTGAAGATCAAAGATACCTGAGAATTACTTATGGGCACATAGTATGTGTCATTCCCGTTATTAACAGTCTGAGAGAATTTGTTTCTCTAATTAACCCTTTTGTTGGAGTAACCTTAAATTTTAGTGAGTATATTTCTTTTTTTTTTTTTTGATATGTTCTCTTTTGTGTGGTTTTAAGAAGTGCACATACCAAAAAAAGAGATATGAAAAGGAACTTGTGCTTGATTGAAATCTATAAGCTGTTATTCGTATCCAAAATAGATTTGCTATCCAGTGTGAAATCAATTATCATGAAATAAGTGGGCTTGTGGTTCTCAGTTAAAATTACAAGTCAACAGTCAAGAACTACATGGTGTTTGTGTACAAAGAGCTGTTCTTAAAGCTCCCATCCTTATTTTTAAAGTAGTATTTCAACTCTTAACTGCCTTAGAGTGGAGATTTTTAGATCACAGTTTCCTGGTCTTAAAATGAATTCAGAATAAATCCCAGTGGTGGGAAAGCTGTACCTTATTAATAGTTGACTTCTTTCTTTTCACACTGGTATTATAATGAAATGCTAATTAAAAATTCTTGCTATCCTTTACCTGTTCGCTTTATAGGCCCAGTTTTACACTGTTCACACATATGAAAATTTGGAAAACAGGAATACACTTGCTATTTTGAGTTCATCTTCATCCTAAAGTCTTCGTCCTGAAGAGCTTTTAGCTGAATGTATTCAAAAGGATGTGTAAAAATCTGATGATAACTTTTGATGTCTTAGCCTCTAGATGAGAGTGTCAAAAGGGAGAACAAAAGATTTTGGCTGGCTTCGCCACTTGCTTTTGTTTCTGTTCAACATCGTCATGTAACAACAAAATTGTGTATAAGCCTTCGTCCTGCTTTCCTTGAGATGTAATCATAAACCATTGTTACCGAGAGCACGATTAGCCAGCTTCAGCGCAGTTAAGTACTGCAACGCATTCTTTAGCATCTAGCAATGTAAACTTGGCATAAAAGCTGTAAAAATGTCTTTAAGCCTAATTGGAGATATGTGTTAGCAACAGAGTGCAGAGATTTCATATTCTTTGTGTGGTGGTCAAGGCTTCCTTTAACTCCTCGAGGAAAATGAAGCTCCTCGCAGCCATTTACAAGGATTAATTGATTTATCACTGTGTTTCTAGATTTCAGTATTGAAGCAAGAATAAAATTGGCTTCTTGCACAAAGAACTGGAGAGGGAACTGAATTTTTTTCTTTTTCCCCAGAACAGAACTTCTTGTCACTTGAGTGACAAAGGGTGATCTGTGTTTTCATTCTCGACACCTGTTTCTGTTACTGGCTGTCCCATTGTGAACAGTCCCACTTGCTGTCACCAGAGCCTGCTTGTCTGTTTTCTGCTTTGAATGCAAGTTGAGTCAGTTGTGACCACTGTACTGTAAATATTTCTAAGCCCCAGTTAATGGCTCACTTTAAGCAAGCCATATTTGGAGGAACAAAGCGCCTCCCAGTACCACGGTATTATTGTCAGTTCCCGATGGCAGGGGACGAGCGCCCAGTGGTGGGAGTAGCATTCCACTATGTTGTGGTTCTAGGGTTGTTCTTGTTCCCCTTTCCTGGAACTCCTTGCATGCCTCCCCTCTCCCCCGCACTCCCAAGACACACACCCCAAGTACACACACACACACACACACACACACACACACAAATACACACAATTAAAATAGGAATTTGCTGAGGAGAAGACCAAAAGGTAACTTCTCCTTTCATCTTTCAGAAGTTACCAGTGTTGCGGGGCACTAACCTGCTAATGTATTCATCTTGGGTTGCTTCCTTGACTACTGGCACTCTCTCTCCCTACCCTACCCTCCTCCCCATCTCCTATTTACCTTTAGGACCCTTACTGTGTGTATCCTCTCTTTGTGGGGCACTTCTCCCACAACTCTGTGTACAGGGAAGTGTTTTATTATGCTTTTTAAAAAAAATAGATCTTATCAAATTTGAGGAGGTGAAGAGCATTAGCTCTCTAGTTCCTGCTTTTATTCATTCACCCTGTCTTCCTCACTCAGATGTCTTTGTGTGTTATATCCTCCTCCACCCTGTCATATATTATTTCTCTTTCTCATCTTTCAGTTCTTAACTCTGTTTCAGCATTCTGTCTATAGCTTTCTAAGATGGATTCTGATTTGAAATAAGAGCTAAGTTGTAAGTGCAGGCAATTAAGATCTCTTTTTAAAATTCTCTTAATGACTTAATGTACAATGACTTAGTACTTGAGTGGATATTGAGGTAGTAATCTATAAACTTTTCTGTGATAGAATTGCATGCTAAATAAAAATGCTTGCAATATAGATCTAGTTGGCTTTGTTAGACTGTGATGGTTCAATATGCACTTTAATTTCTCTTAATTTCAAAAGCTTTGAGGTTAAGTGTCTAATCTTAAACTTTTAGGAAAATCTATGATAGTCTGACAGATTTTAAGAGCTACTTATTTATTTACCTTTTTACTGGTTTGATACATTTCTTTAGTTTAAAATTAAAATTTATATTTATTTTCACCTGAGGTTTGGAGTGATAGCCTTGGAACATGTTACTGTTTAACATGGTGGTCTTGGACTCCAAGGTAACTGAGTCTGAGGTCGCCAAGTGATAGGATTAGATCATAGCAGATGGGAGGGTTCTTTCCCCAGCGGCCAATGACGGGTAGCAGGCTGCTTGAGAGGGCAGTCCTGGAAGGAAGTTATGTTTTGAGTATAAAATGATCAGTTCCTGAATCGCTGTGAGTTCTAACTCTGTTGCTAAAGCAAAGAGGAGCATTTTTAAAAGAAGGAATAGAAAATTAAGTATTATCCCTGACTGTATCCAATCTGAACAGTTGCTAGGAAAGTGTAGTGTTTTTCATTTTTCATGTAAGATTTGCATGATTAAGTATGAAATGAAACTATAGCTGATGATAATCAGATACCTCAGAATAATGTTTGGAAAGCTGGGTTTCCTCAAGATATGAGGCTCAGTTATTTTAGCCTGGGGATTTTGCCTGGGGAAAAATGTATGTGCCTCAACAGCTGAAGGGCTATTCGGGAAGAAACAAAGTAAAATGGCATCTATTTTAACGTGTAATTTCGATATTTCATACTTAATCTCATCCTTGGCAGAAATGTCAAAATAGACTCGCTGCAAACCATCTCTGAAGCTGTATCTCCACTACCAAATTGAACTGGGTATATGGTACCCTTCAGAATCAAATTGTTTTCCGTGGGGAGAAGAGGGTCCTTTCTAGGTAATTCTCTGAAGGGAAGGGAATGCTCCGGGAGAATCAAAACGAAGATGTGGTGTATTATAGACATAGGAAAATACAGGCCGAAGAACTGCTGCAGGGAGGGGCGGGGCCAGGCTTTAAAATCGGTGTATCACGCTTAAACATAAATATAGTTTTTCTCACAGCAGTTTCTACTTACTCCCATTTAAATTTGAAATAATAATTTTCCTCATTTATGTCTAAGTGTTTTTGTTCTTTTTTAAAATTTTAACCTCATTTAAAATTCAGTAGCTCATGCTAGAAATGATAGTACAGTTCTGTCCCATATTTCCTTCTCTACCTACCATCCTTTAGCAACCAAATTATTCTAGCTGCACAGTTGCTATCTCAGTTAAAATCAAATTCTTACTATTGGCATCGCTAAATTTCGATTTTATATGAATGCCTGTTTTGTCTATCGGAGAGGGGAAGCATACCCCTCGGCGGAATACAATGGTCAGTCTACCATTTATCCTGCCACCACATGCTGTTGGTTATTGTTGTTTAATCAAAAATCAAGTTCTCTATTTAATGACTTGGAAGATGCATTACATTTTCTCAAAATCTAAGACTTTATGAAGAATACAGAGCCTTTGGAATCCCCAAAAGATCAAGAAGGGGACGTGTATAATTTTAATACATATATAAGCATTCATATTTATTATTGAGTTTAATATTTTGTATTTATACATTTACCAACATGTAAGATATTACAATGTGTTGTTTAGAGACCATTCAGTAGCTCAGGATTTCCTCACAGAAGAAGAAATACTTTTTTTTGGGTATTTTTTCCTCTTTTATTTGAATTTTCCCCAGGTTGTTCGGTAAAAGGCAAATAAATTTGCACATAATGAGGGCATTTACCTTATATAAAAACCTGTCTGATATATATAGAAGTAATCCACAAAACTGGCAAATTGCTGAAGGGTTACCATCATCTGTTAATGAATGCACAAACCACCAGTGCTCAAGTGACAGCCGCAACCTTGACTGAGAATTGGTGCCGTGTGCAGGCATGGCCCTTGGTACTTAATTTTTGCTTAATTATTAGAAAGCACATAAAGCATATCAGGTTGCTTGGCTTAAATAAAAGTATTAGTTCCCTAACATTTAAAATTCTTAGAAATGTTAGATAAATGCACTTTTGACTAGAGGATTCATTTTTTTATGAAAATAGACATTAAAAACAAAACAAAACATTTCTAGAAACTTTTTTTCTTTCTTTCTTTTTTTTTAGAAATACTTGATCAATGAAAAATGTTTCCCTAGCCAAATTGGTAGCCTTTTGCTCTTTTAAGTAGCATTATTTGGAATACTTCTGAAAGTATTTTTCCCCCAAAATCTCAAATTATGCACCTTCTTTGCCACCTTTATAAGGGGAAATTTTATCAAGGAATGGGGCTACTGTGTTTAATTCACTGAAGTGAATTATAATTTCAAACATCTATTTATGATGTTTTAAAGAGGATCTTATGTAACGTATAAGTAATATCTCTAGTAGGATATAGCCCTTGGCTTTTTCTCATTTGATCGGTATTGTGACTTGAAAAGAAAATCACTCCACTGAGCAGCATTGAAATAAAACATGCATTTCATACATGAAATGGTAAAAAAAAAGCATACAATGGGCCAGCTTTTTTTTTTTTAAGTCTTCAATAGTAGTTTGAGATTAAAAAATTTTTTTTGTCACATCTCTTGCGATTCTCTCCTCCTTCAGCCAATTGTAGTGATCCATGTACTTTCCACATGAGGGGATCGGGGTACCCAAAGTTGTCTTTTGTGGGAACCTTAGAATATGCTTGGATTCTAATTTTAAAAACCACATTTCAAGAAGACATGGGTGTAGGATTTCCCCCACCTTTGTCCCCTTGAGGAAATAGTGATGGCTGCCATTCAGGTCTTCCCTACCCCTCTGGTCCTCTGTTAGGTGATGAAAGAATCTTTAAACAACTGATGACCAAGCAGTTAGCTTTATCAACCTGGGCTTTTGTATTTGAAATTTGGTTTTCAGTCTCATTCCTGCCTGCTGCAGAGATAGGGCCTTAGACAACAAGACTTTCAAAAGTTAAAAGGCGATAAGTCTGTCCTCTGGAAACGAGGCAGAAACCTAGATTCAAATTGTAAATACGGAAATGCATGGAGTACATTAAACAGACATAGAAAAATGGATTTCTGTCTTTTGTAGTAAGGTAATTGGGCACCACTGCTTGGCAGGAGCTGGTGCTATTGAGCCGGCTTTAGCTGCCACAGGTTGATAGGCAGGTGATCAGGCAGCTTCCACCAGGGTCTGCACAGGAGGCCTACCTAATATGCTGTCTGCCCTAAGGGCCTATGGGAACACAGTTGGATTATTATGTTAATGCATGAGCCTGCTGCCCTCTTCCTATCCCAGCTGGGTTCCCTGTTGTTAGGAACTGCTTTGCACTGACAGTGGAGTAATATGCTTCATGATTGAAAGGGCAAAGGGGCTTGGAAGGGGGAAAAAAAAAAAAAGAATAGGCCTGCACAGATATGTAAATGAGGGAAGGAAATCTGTAGGAAAATTTCACTGTAAGTAGAGGGAGAAAGTTTATTAGAAAGTTCTTTTTCTCATAGCACTCTGTAAAACCACTCGTTTCTTAATTACTTTCTGGACCTACTTTCCTTCCTAATACTGGTATACAACATGGCAGTGGTTTCCAAAACAGACTTAGCCTGATTTGTTTTCAACTAAGATGCTCTAACACAGTGGTACCCAGGTAGGGTGCTGACCATAGTGCATTTTTTGCACTTTCACTATTCCTTAATACTTGTCCCTCAGTTATTCCACCTTATTTTACAAGAAAGTTTTTTTTAAGATGCTGAAAAATTTATATTTTGCACTGACATCACTTTTATTGCTCTTTATTTTTGATGCAGCTTAAGCCGAATAAACCTATCTTTTGGGAGTGGGTGGGGGGGTGGAGGTGAGGAAATGGTTGGATGGAGTAAAAGGGTATTTTGTGGGGTGTTTCTGAGTTTGGTATGAGTCAAATTTCAGTAGCATTTTGTTAACAGTTGAGGTTTTTAATGTTGACACCATAACATAGTGAGAAGAGTGTGGGCGTTGGTGTCCACAGACCTGTACAAATCCTGGCTCCACTCATTGCTAGCTGTCTAATTTTAATGACTTTAAAAAAAAATATGTTTTTATTGATTTTTTCGAGAGAGAGGAAGGGGGAGAGAGATAGAAACATCGATGTGAGAGAGAAACATTCATCGGCTGCCTCTTGCACACCCCCTACGGGGGATCGAGCCCTGGCATGTGCCCTGACCGGGAATCGAACTGGGACCTCTCAGTCCATGGGAGGACGCTCAATCCACTGAGCTACACTGGCAGGGCTAGCCGTCTAATTTTAGATAATTTACTTTCCTGCTTATCCCCCTGACCTGTAAAATGGGTGTATTGTTAATTTTAGGTGAGAGGATAATGAATTTAAATCACTTAGTCTGATGTAGGGTAAGTACTCATAAGTGCTTGCCATAATAATGATACTTAATTGCCTTAATAAACAGCAGTTAGTAATTTTCAGTTATTAGATCGTTATTTTAATATGGAGGGCTATATACATTTTCAATGGATTTCAACAGATCAAAGATTTTTATCTTTTTCCCCAGATTATCCATCTACCTTTTTCTCACCAAGCCTTATCAAATGGCAGTGATTTTACCTTCAGTCAGAATTTGAGACGAAAATATTCAGATAGACATTATTTAACTTAAAGGGTTAATGCTAGGATATATTCTTAAGCAATAAATCATTCTTCAAATGCTAAAGAACATTGAATAGAAAAGAAAATCTAGTTGGGTGAGTGTTCTAGATAGCTTCTGGAGAGACTTTTAGTATATGCCTAAATGTGGAAGTTTCCAAATGATCCCATATGTGTAACTGTTTCTAATATGTTTGTTTATTTAAACTAACTTTAAATGGTATTATATGACTGCGAACTATTTTAAATAGATCCCATGTTTTTCACTTAGCACCGCACCTCCTGCACGAGGTGATGCGTGTGAAGGTGGTGTGTGCACAGTGCCTGGCACACAGTGAGGGTTGGGAAATGGTGGCCATGTCACTGTTACCAGTGTCCATGCGTGTGCCATACCAACAGACCAGCCTGCATGAGTAATGCCTTGCAGATTAAAAGGAGAAACTTCAGGGAGATTCTAAAGGTCAGCAAATGCTTAAAATCTGGGTCTAGTATAGGCTTCATAAGCTAGTGGGATGGTTACTATATATCTGGTGAAAAAGAATCCATAGGATTCTTTCCAATCGTTTTAACACTCCAGCAAAAATTCTGTAAAGTTTAAGGTAGATTTAGAAAAGAGACTTCTTTCTGGAAAGGTAAATGTGAATTTGACTTTATACATACAGAATAAAGGAAGCAGAAACCAGATCTGTCTAAGCAAATCTTCTTTGTGGTTATAGCAAAATTCTTTCATATGTCTTCGTATTACCCATTTAGTTAGTTGTGTGTGTGTGTGTGTGGGGGGGTGGATCTGTGTGTGTGTGTGTATGTGTATATATACATGAATATGCATGTGGGTACTTGAAAGTACATATATAGGTATGTCTATAGCTATATATCATGTGTGTATCTACATCTCAGAATCTGACCTATACCTAGGGGTATTTCAGAAGGAGCTCTAGTCAAGCACATTCCTTAAAAATGGCATTTTACAGAATGCATGAAGTTTGAACAATAGTTGTTGTTAGGACTTTGAAGAAAAGACTTTAGAGGAAGCAATAAGACCATAAGATGAGTAGAGAAAAAGTCAAAGGATTGATTACACCTTATTTTTACATCCTTGTTCCCCCACCATTAACAGTCTAGACTGTATATGCTACCTGTTGTCAGGACATTGCTTTACATCTGCCCCAAACATAGCCATTGTACTAGATACACACTAAACTCTGTTTTAAAGGAAGTCTACTTTGAGGGAAATCTGTATGATCTTTTTTTCTGTCAAGGGCCATTTGGATATTTATAACATCATTTGTGGGCCATACAGAATTATCAACTTAAAAATTAGCCTGCCATATTTGGTCAAACATTTAATTAACTCACCCCTAATGTGATGGCTGGAACTGCTTCTCTTTGGTGAGGCGTGTGATGTTAGCTGGTATTGATGATGTTGCTGCTTGAAACTGCCTTCCAGGTTTGTGTCAGTCAGTCTGGAGTGCAGTCGACTCCTTGCGATGGTAAGTTGTGAAAAGAGCTGCTCACAGCAGTAAGTTGTTCCAAACACAGATGCATATTTCAGTGCATGTCTCCTCAGAGTGGGAAATTCATCATTGTTTATGTAACGTTTATAGAACTCAAGCAGTGGGAAGTTGTTGTACCTAGCTTTCAGTTCATCATCGCTTTGCAGCTGAATGATTTCGTATTGTAGGTTATCAGGCATATCAGCTGGTTCCACATTGAACGGTGTAGCAAAGATGTTCAATTCCATTTGTTTACTTTTCACGTCCTTGAATATTTCATTAAATTCCTCAATTAGTTTGGCACATTCACCAGCATATTCAAGTGTTGTGGAAGGCTTTTGTCCTTCCAGAGTGGGGAAATGCACCATGTTATTCCTTTGAGTTGCACTTTCCCACCTTAATTTAGCTTCAAATGAGTTCATGTTTGAAAGCAGGGAGCTGAGAAGCTGGTTGGGGCCCTACAGCTTGATGTTCAACTCTGGGAGGTACTTAGTCATTCATGGTAGCATGAATGCTACATCACAGAGCCACTTGCTATCATTGAGTTCCCTGACAGGTTTTCCCTTGATCTCCATGAACTGCTTGACTTCATCCCACAGTTCATAAAACATCATGAGCATGTTCCCGAGACTCAGCCACCGCACTTCACAGTGATAAACAAGATCACGGTACTCATAGTCAAGATCATTCAGTAACTCCTTAAACTGGCGGCTGTTAAACCCTCTGCTTTTGACAAAATTTATGCATGACACTACTGTTGACATCACATTGTTTAGCTTCAATGACTGTGTACAGAGACTTTCCTAGTGTATGATGCAGTGGCATATAATTAAATCACTTGGATCAAGACTGAGACAATTCAATTCTTTCTTGACAAATGCAATTAACCCTTTTTGTGAGCCAACCATGGCTGGTCTCTATCTGTAGTCAGTAAGATCACTTAACTTTTCAAATGTTAGCTCAAGTTTTTGCATTGATAAAACAAGTCTCTCCAACAAGTCCTCACCTCCTGTAGTGCCATGCATGGCTTCCAGTGACAGCAGTTCCTCTCGCGTGTCAAACTCTGCAGTTATCCTACCAACGAAAACGGACAGATGGGCAGTATTTGTTTTGTCCATTGTCTCGTCACAAGCCAGAGAGAAAATTTGGAAATTTCCTGCAAAATCCTTCAGTGTTTTTTCAATATCTTGTGCTAAGTCAGTAATCCAACCAGGGACAGTTCTCCGAGACAAACTAACACTCTGAAGCCATTTTCCTTCGTCTGGTGCTAACAACTCCACAGCAGCCACCACGCACTCCTCACAAACTCTCCCTCTACGTGAGGCCTCAGCTTCTTTGCGATTGGCTCACTCACTGCATACCTCGTCTGAGTAACATTGTCTCTGTCACAAGGAGTCCTAGTGAAAGCGGCTTGTTGTGATTCCGAACTCTGCTGAACAGCATTGATTTTATCCAGGTGTATTTGGCCTCCCAGTTCATTGAGTTTAGCGTGTGTTGAGCTGTAATGACACTCCAGATTGGCTTTTTTTTCACGATTGCTAGCGCATCGCCACAGACTAGTCACACAGATTTACCTATTACTTCAACAAAAAAATAATCATTTGTCTATTTCTCTTGGAAATATCAACACTCTCATCAACTTTTCTTTTCTTTGTAGTCGCCATTTGTAGGATGTCACACCACTGAAGTTTTAATTATTAATAACTATCCAGTGTGTGTGTCACCAGCGACACAATTATTTTGCTTTGATGCTTTGATTGCTGTTCTAATCCTGCATCTTGGATTTGGAACATATCCAATGTTCGTGTCATCGACTCTTGAGGTCTTTTCTATGTACTGTAATTTCCTTAATCTTCATCTGAGATTCAGTTTTTGCGAAGATTGTTGGTTGTGGACGTGTGGATAAAGGTTCGATTGCAGCTATCGTCTGTGTAGACAAAATAGTCAACAACATCGTTGTCGTCGATCATTGGTGGCAACTCATCAACATCGCGAGGAATTATCTCATCGCATCTCGGGTCATCATCACCGAATTGCCGTAGTTTCACCACAATGTGTTAACACTTTCACAGCGTGCACACGCCCAGCCTGCCTGGCACTGACTGTCCTCTGAGTCACCGCAATCCAGGCAGATGGACCATGGGCAGTCAGTGAGAAGCGAAAACATGTCTGTCCCGTCATGTACTCATATGTGCCCTGTCTATCCCGTAATGGATGTTCCTCACTTGTCCCTCAAAATTTACGTAATTATTATGATTCACTTAACATAAATTTATGTTGCTATGAAAAAAGCTCCTAGATTTATTGAGTTTCCAGTCCCACCTGCAGTTGCCTCGGCAGGGCCAGACCAAGTGATTTCACGGGACTCATACAGCCCGCAGACTGGACACTCCCCACCCCTGGTTTCAACAAATATTTGTCCATTGCTTGTTTTTTTTTAAAGTAGCTATGGATTTGACATATGCTCCACTCCCTTGTAGGTTGAAATGTTCTCAAGATCAGGGGTTACATCTTATATTTTTTAAAAAATCCCAATTTCTTATGCACACTAGGAATTCATCAATTGTTTGTTGATTGAATAGTTGGGTTGCTTTTGGTGATAATACTCAGATTAAGTCCACAGATCCTCGTGTTCCTGTTTTCTCTTACCTTTTCAGTACTGCTCTCAGGATCCATGAGCCCTCTGTCAGCTTCGCGAAGCTGCTCACTGCATGGGTTTCCAGCCTCTCCGCCGCCAGTGGTAACTGCACCTCTCTGCCTCGGCCAATCATTCGCACTTCTTTGCACCCTCCCCGCATTGTTATTTTGTCAGGGGCACAAGAAAGGCTAGAGTTGGACACATGATGGCTGGGCTGAGATACACTTCACAGGAAAGATGCGAAAATGTTGCCAGAGCAGTTGGTCTCTGCCCTCCTAGAAGCCGCTAGATTCTCCAGTGACTCCGCTGTCCCTCTACTTGTGTCCCCATTCAACCTTTGCTTTTTAGGAGACTTTAGGGGTATGCTTAATGATCTTTTTATTCCAAACCCCAATACTAATCATAATTTTTAGGACCTATTCCTCCGTAAAGGTTTGTTCCACCTCCTCACCCTCCTCTCCACCCCCGGACTCCTTTTAGGTTTCCCCCCAAAAGATGATAAAATTTTTTTGTTGAGTATTTTTCTAGGTCTCACAAATCTCTAAACATTAACAAGGAATTCTACATAACAGGTTATGATTCTAAAATCATAGTGGATTATACCGTAAGAAACAAACCCTGCAATTTTGAAAAGGCTTGCCTCACACCCTATTGGTCATCCTTCTTCTTTCTACCTTAAAATGTTTATTTGTCTCTATTTTTCCAAATTTACCAGAAATTTTATCTCTGCTTCCTGTTTCCTAATTTGGCAAGTCTCTGATTAATGGTTCTCACCATTTAGTAATATGATAATAGTATTGATGATGATATAGTTAGTAATGGTTAATTATTTATTAAGCACTTATTATGTTCATGCTTTACATAAATAGTCTCATTTAATTCTCACAAAATGCTTACAACTACATACTAATATTACACCCATTTTTGATATGAGGAAACAGACTTGAAGTAGTTAAAGTAAACTTGTTGGAGGTCCTTTAGCTATGGAGCTGGATTCAGATCTAGATCAGCGAAGTCTAGTGCCCTATACTGTGTGCCTGTATACGTCTGTCTTAGGTGGTAAATGACATGCTGAAACATAGCCCTCTTCTCCCGCCAGCCTCCCTGCCATCTTTGGGTTGTGTCCATATCACTTTTGTGCAGGAGATTGCATCTCATTAGGGATAATTATGTCACAAAGAGCTAGGAGGATGGGTTGTAGATAAATGAGGAAAAAAACCTGCTAACAAGTTTTTGTTGTAGTTGTTTTTTAACCCTGTCTTTCAGGTTTGGCTGGCTAGGTAGCTTAGCAACTTGGTATTATCTCATACTGATGATCTCAAAAGAAAAAGTAAGAACTAGTCTAACTACTAGTAAAACTTGGCAGCCAAAGTTGTGTGAATAGAGAATAGTTAAAAGGAAGCTGCTGGTTGAAGGGAATAAAAGGCAGCACTTGAATTTGCATTCGTTCCGTTAAAGATAAACCTAACCTTGGCGCTAACAACCTGATAAGTGCACAAAAAGACCCCGAAGATAAAAGAGGAAGCTGCCAAAAGGAAACTGGGCGTACATTAATAAATCAGATTTTTACTTCCCGATAACGCCTGTCCTAACTGCCAGACACTGATGGAAACACCGTGAAATGAAGTAAGCCTGCCTTTCAGCAAGCACTTGGATTTTGCAGAAAGAGCCTGGAGAGCCCAAAAATGAAATTTCTGGAGGCATTCTACCCAAGGATGCCAAAGGACATAAAGGTGTCTTCTGGGGCCACGGCAATCCCAACAACCTGTTTGAGATTGTAGTTAGAATGGATAATTAGAAACAGGTGCTGTGCCCGGGCGGTGTGGCTCAGTGGTTGAGCGTCCACCCATGCACCAAGAGGTCGCCAGTTCGATTCCCGGTCAGGGCACATGCCCAGGTTGTGGGCCCGATCCCCAGTGGGGGGCATGCAGGAGGTGGCCAATCGATGTTCTCTTTCATCGATGTTTCTATCTCTCTCTCTTTCTCCCTTCCTCTCTCTCTAAAAACCAATAAAGGAAAAAAAATTAAACAAATAAAAACAGGTGCTGTGTCCTGGACTTCCCTCCTGAGGTCTCCCATTTATGATACTGTCCTTTTGCAAGAAGAGGCTGGGTTAAGAGTCCAATTTCACCACTGATTCCCTTCACTCAATTCCCTCAAGCACTGATCTTCTCTGAGCCTTATTTTTCACATCTATAAAATAGAATAATGCAGACCTCATAGGGCGATTTTGAGAATTAAGTAAAATAACAGTTACCATCTGGCATACAGAAGATGCTTAATAAATGTCGGCTTTTTTCGTCTGCTTATGAAATACTATTTTGAGGGAAAAGTAAAGTAAAAGATATTAAGTCATTTCATTATAAATTCCTGGGTCAGAAAAACAGGTTTTGTCTCTTGCTGTTGGAGAATTTTTTGCATCATCTCTCATTTAAGACCCTGTGAGCTCCTGATCTAGGGGGAAAAATGAAATTCAGTTTGATTAATGAAAGCTCTGGGAAGGCAGTTTTTAAACTGTGTTGAAGCTAGGTTAAATGGTAGCCAAGTGGGGCCATTCCGGGGGTTTTGGAGGTGAAGCAATTTGTATTTGTACTTGTATTGGTGCTTTTACTCTTTTTAATCTCATTTCTAGTCCCTCAGGTTCCATAATAAAGTCTTCAGTATTATACATTTTTATTAAACATCTTTTTTGGACTCTAATTTGCATTTCAGATAATATAACAAAATGTATGTGTTTCAAATATTCACTGCATAACTGTGATTAGAACATGTAATCCCTCAAAAGATGTTAATTATAATTTAAATTCACTCTGAATTTAATTAAGTGAGTTGGGGATTAGAAAGTAGATGTAAGGAGTAGTTAAGGGAATACATTTTTAAAAAGCAACCATGTTTTTTTTTTTTTTAATGTAAACCTTTTAACTTGAAGATTAGAAAGATAAGGGAAATACAGAAGACAAGAAGAGAAAGCAGGTTAAAGGACATGTTGAAAAATCTGAAAACCATGCTCACAATTTGGACCTTGAACTTAAGCTAATTGTGGTTAAAAACGGAGGGCTGGTTGGAGTAACTTTCTCATTTATATTCTTAAAGAGTCTTTCAGTACATGTTAGCTCACTTGGTGTCTAATAGAGACTTCAGTTCGACTGAGATCGCGAAGAACTACAGAGAATGGGAAGGATGTGGCAGCACAGTCTCTCAATCCAGCTGTCACCTGATGCTTCAGTCCTGACAGTGTCCCAGCCAAGGGGGTGTTTTGTGAATAATTAAATGTGATGAGCACTTTTCAGCATAGACAATTCACATTTAAGCAGTGTTTTTCTATGGTAACATTTTTTTCTTAAGTTTTCCTAGGAACATGTTTTAAATCAATTTCTTTTAACATGGTCTAAACACAGTTTTAAAGGCAAAGGTGTTATTGTTATTTTTAAGTCATTTATTTTCAAATGTGGCTAGAAGAAGAAAATATTTATTTCATAAACCTATCTTGAATGTCATACCATATATGTGATGCACAAACCACTTTGAGTGTGTGTGTGTGTGTGTGTGTGTGTGTGTGTGTGTTGTGTTAGTTACATGCACTGGCTACCTAATATTTTATTGGACTCCATAAACAGATAATTTAAAAAATAAGAAATTTCAAAGTCTTTTGAAATGTTCCCTCAGTAGAAATAGTTCATGTGAAAATTCAGATGGGAAGCTCTGTCTTTGCTTCGTAAGAAATTGAGCTTCCTTTAAAGAAGAATCATGGACCCTGGCCGGGTAGCTCAGTAAGTAGGTCCGATATGCCAAAATTGTGGGCTCGATACCCAGTCAGGGCACATACAAGAATCAACCAATGAATGCATAAATAAGTGGAACAACAAATCAATGTTTCTCTCTCTCTTTTTCTTCCTCTCCCTCTCTCCCCCCAACTCCCTCTTCTCACTCTCTAAAAATCAATGAATAAAAACTTAAAAGAATCATGAATCTGACTTTACATGTGAAACAGATCCTTCAACTTTATCTGTGTTATTGTAAGTAGTAGTTTTGGGAATACATTTTTTAAATGAGAAAATAATAAACTCTGTTTTAAAGGGAATAAAAACTCTGTTTTTACCTAAGATAATCTAAGTATTAAAACCCTCATCCATTTTGTTTGCATCCTAAAAGCATTCCACATAATTATCTTTGTTTATTTGTAATTTAGTTTCCCCAAAATGATTACTTTGATAATAACTGTCATGGGTTATTTTTCTGATAACCTAAAATTATTGTCATTCTTAATGAAATGATTTTAGGAGGGAGGGTAGGTTCACATGATCACATAGACATAATTGTTGACCAATGGCATATCAAGGGAAAGGCTTACTATTCATTCATTGTTCATCTCCTAGTCACAGGCAATGCTCCAGAATGACTGTATAAAATTTTATGTTCTTGTGCTGTTTAAAAATTTTTAATAGCTTAGGTTTCTTATTATAAAAGCTGCATGTATTTTTAGTGAATAATATAGAAAATATAGAAACAAAAGAACAAAACAAATACCATAATCCCACTGAAAAGGTGAGAGTTGGAGAAATGATGACTGGGTTGGGATCCACTTAAGATATTTTATGTGTATCTTCAAGACCTTTTTATCTAAACATATATTTAATAAAATGAAATCATATATTGCATACTGTTTTATATTCCTACTTGTCCACTTAACAATATAGTGTGAACATGTCTTCATAGTGTTCTACAACCTTCTTTTCAAATGCTTACTATTCTCATGTATGGATATGCAATGATTTATTTATTTCAGCCCTGGATAAGTTTGCTATTAAAAAATAATGCTATGATGAAAATTCTTTTAGTTAAATCTTTTCTTGGATCTGTATTATTTTCTTAAATATATTTTTAAAAGTGGAATCGGTGGGCCAAGGAGCATGTATGGACATTTTAAAGGTTTTGCTGCTTACTGCCACACTTCAGCAAGGTCATGAAGGGTGTGCAAGGGCCTTTTCCTGGAACTCTCATCAATCATATGCATAAGTATGATTTTTTAAAATCTGTGCTTGTTTTGTGGTTTCCTCCCTGAACTGTTTTCTCAGTGCAGGTTGGTTCCTGTTGTAAAAATGAGAAATTTACGTACTATTTTATAGAAATGTGTTATTTAATAAACCTTTTAATTTAATTTCCCCACCCTCAACTTCTGTTGCTCATATGAGAGTAAAATCTAGAGGGAAACATTCAAAAAGTTGCTCTATTTCTTTATTTTACTTCAACCCAAAGAAATACACACTGTAGTTGCTGAATGCGTTGTTTAATGATATCTCTAATGTGTTATAAATGTGCCTGTAGAAGGATCTGGGGACAAGACCTTTAAGCTTTTTTTTTTTTTTTTTCAAATCACATCTTAAGATCTTGGAGAATCTGAACTTATATAAGAGTGTTTGGGCTCCTGTTATTACAGTGAAACCTTCTGAGAGTATCTTCTCAGGCAATTTTTTTTAGAGAAAGTCACTTACAGATATAAAACGTTTGACCAGAAGAAAGCCTCAGGTTGTCAGAGTTACTTATACACCGTTGTTCAGCTGGGCCTCTTTATTAAATCATCTCTTGGCAGTCCATTAGTTGTGGTGTTATAGCTATTGCATGGACCTCTAAGCTAATATACCTTCAATCACTAACAGAAGGATAACCTTAATAAAAATTTGAAGTCGATTTAGTGCTTCTCTGCTTGCTGACTTGTGTTTTACGTTTTAGTGTGTCTATACAATTTCCATTCCGTGTATTTTTGATATCCACATATGTCTTATTTACCTAGTATATTAGAGTCCAATAAAGATTAATGGCTTACAGAAGGAAGAGTGTTTGGGAGCTCTTCCTTGTAGTCCTGACTCGGCCACTGCCAGAAACTAACTGTGTGATCGTGAGCTAGTCACTTCCCACACGGAGCTTCTGTCCCGTCGTTATTTGTAAAGTTAGGAAACTGGGGAGACGTTCTCTAGTATTTCTTACTGTGTTACCCTGTTATTTGTAGAAAATTTAAATGATATTCTGCTGAGTGCAACACATTGAAACTTTTTTTTTTAAATATATGTTTTTATTGCTTTTAGAGAGAGATGGAAGGGAGAGACAGGGAGAAAGAGAAATATTGGTCAGCTGCCTCCTGTAAGTCCCCTATCGGGGATCGAACTCACAACCTGGGCATGTATCCTGACTGGGCATGTATCCTTTTGGTACATGGGATGATGCTCAACCAACTAAACCACACTGGCCAGGGCACACAGTGAACCTTTTTTTAAACCTCAGCTATGCTTTTATAAGAAATAAGAATTGCTCTATTCAGTCCCCTATAAAAATTTAGTAACTAGAACTAAAATATAGGAGAAAAATCCACATTATTTAATGGTAAATAATACAGTAGAAAGCTCAGCTAAAGTCAATTAACTTTAAAAAGAGAATTAATATGTGGTAGTAATTACTGAAAATTATGTTTAATTTTTATTTTAATAAATGAAAATAAATTATGAAAATAAGCTTATTTTATAATCCAATCAATGAAATTCCAGTTATGTTGTACCTATTCACTAATTCTTGGTGTGAACGAAGAAAGAATCAATTATTGTTTTGGGGGTTGGGGTATCATTGTAGTTTTCCCAAGAAAATAGTATGATGACGTGATGTGACAACTCTCCTTCCTATTTACTTTTGCAAAACAATCATAAAGATACAAATTTACAAAAAGAATTTAGGCACCATCAATTTGATAATGAGGTGTTCTCATTTAAAAATATATTCTGATTAATCTCCTTTCAAGCACCTGTCTTATCAATTATTTTTTTCTTGTCATCGTCTTTGTTCTGATTTCGTTGACTCAATGAAATCCTGTATCTTCTGTGGGACTTACAATTATATTTAGCAGCTTATTTGCATTTTATTTGTGAGCTGTTGCGAGGTGTCCATACAGTCTGTGAGAGTAAACTAACAAAAGCTGAAGTACAGAGATAAATGTTATTGTGAAATAGTTTGGGTGTGAATGTGGGAAGGGAAAATGTTTTCTTGGAAACCATTTTAGAAATGATCGGTTCATTTGTGAACCTTCTCCTGCTATGATGCCTCTTGTTTCCATGCACAGCCTAAGTTCTTCAGGGCTTGGACGATGAATAGTTGTACAGTTGACCCTTGAGCAACTCGAGTGTTAGGGGCACAGACTCCCTCTCCTCGTCATGCAGTAAAAAATTCACGTATAACTTTTGACTCCCCCAACACTTAACTACTGATAGCCTACTGTTGACTGGAAGCCTCAACTTAACATAAACAGTCAATTAACACATATTTTGTAATGGTATATGTATTATATACTGTATTCATATGATAAAGCAAGAGAAAAGAAAATGTTATTAAGAAAATCATAAGGAAGAGAAAACACATTTACAGTATTTATTGAAAAACAATCCACCAAAAGTTGACCTGCATAGTTCACACCCATGTTGTTCAAGGGTTGACTGTATAATGAAGGATTACTTAATATGGTACTTTATATCGTAGGATACCTGGGGAGTTTATATTTGCCATCTCATTTAATCCTATGAAAAATTTTATGAAGTGGATGTTGTTACTCCCAATGAATAAAATGAAGAAACTGAAATGTAAAGAGTTTTCACAGCTAACGTGACCAAGTTGTTTTGAAACCAGGTCTTCTGACTTTATTATCAGTGCTTTTTCTAGTACTTCACAGATACCTTTGTGATGATTTTAAATTAAGATAGTTCATTTGACATGAAATCTTTACCATCTTTAAATAACTGTAACAGGAGGTTATCTTTTTGAATGTCAGATAAGGTCATAGAGTCTTTTAAATATCCAGATTATGTTACTGTCAGAATAATTACTTGAAGAGACATTTTTACAGATTATAAGCAGAGCTCTGAATCTTAAGCTTTCGTAGGTAGTAAGTAGTAATAGCAACTGTAGTTTTGATAAATTTGTTTTTATTACATAAATACTAATTTTTATTTTTTGACATTTTTGTATAAACATCAAAACCAAGTAAATATGAAAAAGCTAAACTATAATGTCATATTTTTCTACTTTTTGTTTACCTTTACAATTTTATAATTTTAAAAAGTCTGGTTTACAGATGTATAATTTACAGACAGTAAAATTCACCCTTTTAAAGTATATAGTTTGATTAGTTTCAGAAAATATATTAAGTGTATAAATACCACCACAGTCAAAATATGGAACACTGCTACCATGCTAAAAAATTCTTGTGTGCCTCTTTTCCCTCCTCTTGCCTGCAATCCCTGGTAGCCAGTGATCTGAATCTGTCTGTATAGTGTTTCCTTTTCCAGATATTTTATCCATGGAATCACACAATACATGGCCTTTTGTGTCTGGCTGCATTTAGTCATTTTGCCATTTTCTATTAAAATCCTATAGAGATTTTGATTGGGATTACATTAAATCTATAGCTTAATCTGGGGAGATTTGACATCTTAATAATATATGATTCCAATACATATATTTCTGTTTATTTAGGACTTTAAAATTTTCTCTCAAATATTTCATGTTTTTGATGTGTTATTTTAGATGATATTTTTATTAATTTCAATTGAAAATTCTTACTTGCTAGTATATAGAAATACATTGATTTTTATGTACAGACCTTGTATTCTTCAACATTGCTAAACTCACTTATTATTTCTTGTAATTTTAGGGGAGAGGGTAGGGTAATGGGGTTTCTAAAATCATGTAATTTGTCAATAAACAGGTTTATTTTTTTCTTTGTCAATACGTATGCCTTTTATTTCTTTTTCTTGCATTATTGCATGGCTAGGACTTTCAGGCCAGTGTTGCATAGAAATAGTAGTGAAATTGGACATCCTTATCTTGTTCTGATTTTAGGGAGAAAGCATTCAGTCTTTCCCACCTAGTGTCATGTTACCTTTTCAATTTTTGATAAAGATGCCCTTTATCAGGTGGAGAAAATTCTTATCAATTCTAGTTTTTATTGTGAATACATATAATATTTTGTGAAATACTTTTTCTCCATCTATTGAAATGATTGTATGCTTTTTTCCTTCTTTAATCTGTTGATAAGGTGAATTACCTTGATCGATTTTCAAGTCTTAAACCAACTTTGCTTTTCTTAAATAAACCCTACCAGGTCACGATGTACTATTGTTTTTGTATATTACTGGCTTCTGCTAGCTCAAATGTTGTAGAGAGTTTTGTGTCTGTCTATGTACATGAGGATTATTATTCTGCAGTTTTCTTATGATATTTTGGTTTGGTTTTGATATCAGACTAATGCTGTTTTCATAAAATGATTTGGTAAATTTCCCCTTTTCTTATATTTTCTGACTAAGTTTGTACAGAATTAATATTATTTCTTTTTTTAACATTTGGTAGAATTCACCAATAAAGCCATCTATCTGGTCCTGGAAATTTCTCTTTGGGACATTTGTTAACCACTTTCATAACTTTAGTATATAAAGAGCTGTTTAGGTTATCTCTTTCTTCTTGAGAGTGCTTTGTTAATTTGTATCTTTGAATGAATTTATCTCTAATACCTAAATTGTCAGATTTTGGGGCATAATGTTGTTCACAATATTTTTACTCTTTAAATATCTGAAGAATCTCAGGATGTCACATCTGTCATTCCTGATATTGGTCATTTCTATCTCCTTCTTTCTCCCAGAGCAGAGACGGGCAGACTATGGCTTGTGAGCTACATCTGGCTTGCTGCATATTTTTGTATAGTAAGTAAGTTAAGAATGGTGTGTACATTTTTCTAATGGTTAGAAAAAATCAAAAGAAGAATAAAATTTTATGGTGTGTAAAAATGAAATGGAAATCAAATTTTAGTATCTACAGATATAGTTTTATTGGAGCACAGCCACACACATTAGTTTATACAGTATCTGCGGCTGCTTGGGTGCTACAGCAGCAGAGTTATGAACTTGTGACCATACAGGCTGATGACCAGATGGGCTGAAAGGCTAAAATATTTACTATGTTACTGTAGTATAATAAAATATATATGTAGTCTCTGTCCTGGTGTTTTTGGCCTAGAGCTTCAAAAACTCTTGGAATTTCCTGACTAATAAGAGTGTCTTTATTGTACCAATGAGGTGACTCATGATGGGCACTTTGATAACTTCAGTCTGAGGACTAGTCACTAGAAAGACCAGGCATGTGAGTAAGGGGGTTGGAACTTTTAGCCACTCAGCCTCTAAGGCAGTGGTTCTCAACCTTCCTAATGCCGCGACCCTTTAATACAGTTCCTCGTGTTGTGTGTGGACGTATCTGCATGTGGGCGGACCTGCCTGGAGACGGATAGAGGAGTGGTGTTTCGGTTCCTAAGACCATCGAAAATATGTGTTTTCCGGTGGTCTTAGGCGAGCGACCCCTGTGAAAGAGTCATTCGACCCCCAAAGGGTTTGCGACCCACAGGTTGAGGACTGCTGCTCTAGGGAAAGAAATAGGGCTGGATATTGAGTTCAATCACATGGTCAGTGATTTAATCAATTATGCCTACATAATGAAACCCCAATAAAAACTCTGGACCCTGAAGCTCAGTGACACTGCCCCCTTAGTGAACATTGATGTGCTGGGAGAGGGATGTGCTCTGACTTCAGAGGGATAGGGCATGGGCGCTCCCAGACTCCACCTGATATGTGTCCCTCACAATAAAGCTGTATATGCAAGGATCGCCTTTTCAGGGAGTTCAGTTAGTTGTTCTACTAAATTATTGAACCAGAGGGGATCATGGGAATCCCCAAGTTTGTAACCAGTTGGTGAAGTGTGGGTGGCCTGGGGATTCCTGAATGCAGCTGCTGTCTCAAGTGAGAGCAGTTTTGTGGGAGACTGAGCCTTGAACTTGTGGGGTTTGTGCCAACTCCAGGTGCTTAGTGTTGGAATTATGTCGCAGTGTGTTCAGTTGGCGTTGGACCAGTTGTGTTGAAGTGGAACCTTTTACAGAAAAAGTTTACCACACCCTGTTCTAAAGGTGTGTCCATTTTATTGATTTTTCTCCCCCAAAGAACCAGCTTTTGATTCATTGATCTCTGTTTTCTTTCTGGTTTGATTTCATTAGTTTCTGCTCATATTTTTATTCGATTTCCTTTCTGTGCTCCTATATTTTGGAATTATGCAATTTCGTCCCATCTTGGTGTTTTTGTTTGCAGCTTAAATTGTCCATAGTGGGAATATTCATAGCAAAAACAAAACAAAACACAAAACACAACCCAGCAAATGTTACAAACTGGTGTTCCCTCCTCACCCTGAGAGCCAGCTGTTAAACATTTATCAGCGTACTACTTGTCACAGCAATAGCACAGCTCTTTTTTAACATTCTGAGAGGACCTAACATAAAAAGATGATCTCAATGAAAAGTTCATTCAGAAAAGGAAAGGACTTGCTAATGAAAAATGTCATTTAAAACACAGATTTTGAATCTAGAACTCTAAAAGAGATTGTATAGTCTGTGATCCTGAAATCATGAAGAACAGCATAGATTGGTTCTATTTGTTGGTGATTTCAGTGTAGTCCTTTTTGAGGAAAAGTACCTGGATTAGATGATCTGCAGAAATCCACTGCAGTTCTGTAGTGAGATTCTGCAGAATCTGCACTGAGTTATTTCCCAGAAGAGAGTAGGAAAGCTATTTTATTGCTAATGAAAAGCTGATGAAAGAGTTATTGCTGAGGGATTGATCCATTGCCCTCTTAAGAAGCTCTGAGATTCCCAGTCCTAATGGATGGAAAAGAGCAGAAATAACAGGTAGGTAGCTGGAGTCTAAAATTTGCAAGAAACATTAGATGGTTTGACATGGGTTGTCACTTAGGTTTTGTGGATGCTCTTCTAAACAAAGCGTTAGGGGAATTCTTGGCCAATTTCTCTGTTGGTGTGCGGAGAGCTTAGTTCACGTGTTGGCATTAAATAGAGCTTCCATTAATTGATCAGAGAAGTGCTTGTTGTGTATCACTAGGAGGTATTGAAACAGGCCATTTTCAAGGAAATTTTAGTCGTTAATTCAGTGCTGCCATAACACTTTGATCCCATTGATCCTGTATTATAGCCGTTACGATGTCTGTCCCCTGGCCCTATCCTGTGAGCACCAGTCTATAGTATCTATTTCTGTATTCTCAGTGCTTCGCTTAATAAATTGTTTACTAAATTTGTGTTGAATGAATGAATGAATAATTAAAAGAATATTTATTTTATTCCTTTTTGACAAAAGATAGAAAACCCAAAAGATTGAAAACAATTAAACTTCAGGAATATTGAGAAATTGCCATTCAAAAAAAATCTAATATCAAGTAGTATGTAATCTCTTAAGCAAGTTTCATTCAGATACAGTATAGATATTTACGTGCTTAATATGCTATAAATAAATATGTATTTTCAATTTAATAATTGGTGTTCTGAGTTACATCCGCACCCACAGTTTGTTCCTCTGCGTATTGAGTGTTACTATAACAAGACTTTTTAGGTTGATTCTTCTTGGCAGTATCCTCAGTTTCATTCCATTTTTAGTCAGACTCTGATTGAGCACCTAATATGTACACAGCATTGTTCAAGCTTTGCCTAAAGATGAAAGAGAGAACCTCTAATATGTTAGGTGTACTTAACATGTACCATTTATTGTATGCTTTTTTCCTAATAAACACATAATCATAAAAAACCTTGAAAAATGAGGAAAAAGCACACAGGAAAAAATATCCATAACCTTATTACCCCAACATACCAGTTAGTATTTTTGTATATGCCCTTTTTGTATTGTACATCTACAAATATCGCTTAAGAATAAGATGTAAAATAGACAGTGTGGGTACAGAGAATGTCTGGAGATGAGTTCTTTCAGGCTTTGCCACTAGTCAGTATGACCTTGGGAAAAATCCTTCATCTTTCTGGAGTTCTGTTTCTTCATTTTTAAAGGGCTTGTCATAGTATCTAAGGGCCCTTCCCACTTGAAAATTCTGATTTCATTGAAATCGAATACCTTGTGTAATAACTAAGAGATTTCACGAGAATGAAATTGAGTGTTTAAGTCTGTATTCATCTCAATTATGAGGCAGATTTTAAAATCTTGAACTATTATAAGTATTTCCTGCTAATAGGTTTTCTTATTATAACCAATTATATTTAAAGGAACAAATTTCTCCTGGAACAAGAGCCACAATCTGAATTGGTGAAGTTATTTGAGTTGATAAATATGTTTTTAGGAATATGTTAAAATAATTCTGGTAAGCCTTTAAGTATGCTACTAGAATAAGAAATACAGGATCACTGCTATTTTAAGTACATGGTATTTTATTTTTTTTAAAAAGAAGCACACCAAGGAGAAAATCAAAGCAGCTGTGTTACTTGCTGCTTTTTTGCACCTCAAGGAAATTGATTTGGGCTTCCCTCCCCTGCTCCATGCATATTGTGAACATGTAGATTGGTATGCAAGAAGTATTGCATGTTATGCACCAAAGCTTTAAAAAGTGTTAAAAGGTAGCTATCTGGTTTGTCTTAAAAGGGTCAGTTTTCACATTAAACAATTTTTTCTTGACCAGTTAAGATATCCCGTTACTTTTACCATTTCATAGTAGAATTTTTTGTATGCATTTTAACAGTTATTTAAGAGCCCCCATGTGCTTAGAAAGGAATCTGAATATATGTGCCTTTTTTTTAAAAAAGCCTCAGCACAGTGTAGGTTATTCCATCAATACCATCAAATGACTGGGAGCTGTAGTTGGAACAATATGTAAAAATACAGCTTGTGAAAGATTTCCTTTATTAACTGTCATCATCCGCAGAATATATGTTCAAATAAACGTTGTGTAATAACTAAATTTGAGATTAATAGGCCCCTTAAGAAACAGCGAAGTCATTCAGAACAGTCAGTGAAAAATAGGCTGTAAGACTGTTACATGCACACATTGTCCTGCTTACATGCTCTCTCTGGTGTCATTCCCATTTATCACTGTCGGCAGGCTCTGTTCTCATTAAAACACTCTTGCACAAAAGC
This sequence comes from Tadarida brasiliensis, assembly GCA_030848825.1. Classification (NCBI taxonomy): domain Eukaryota; kingdom Metazoa; phylum Chordata; class Mammalia; order Chiroptera; family Molossidae; genus Tadarida; species Tadarida brasiliensis. The sequence continues at coordinate 18,393,597 of CM061259.1, read as the reverse complement.
AACTTAATTTTCTTAAGAGGGGAAGACACCTGATTCAATTTAGCACCCAGAAACAGTAACTTGAATATATTTTTTCCTTGCCTGAACTGAGATGAATAGTTATAAACAAGAATAGCCACCCTACCCCAACCCCCCGTTCATTTCAAGATTAAGGATATTAAATAATTTTTTCCATTGGTATCAAGAAATGGACCTTTAGAAATAGCCAGAAATGTAACGTACTCTCAGAAAAGCAGCTGGATGTCATTTACTCTTAACTTGCATATATATGAGCTTCTGTTCATTTCTGCAGTGTTTTTAAAACAAGGAGTTAAAGTGGTCATTAAAATGGTGAATTTCAATGGTCCATGTTCTAAAATTAATCTTTCTTTAAATTGGTGCATGCCTTATAGCAGTACTTTAGTCCCCCTTTAGATTTATTTGTTGAGAAGAAATATTCGACACTGATTTCAAAACAATATTTTACTTTTTAGCCATTGCTGCTTAAAAAATACAGTAACAGAATAAAGGAATCAAATGAAGAGTGCCCCTTTAATGCTGAGCATGGGGTGTAAACTCACATTTTATTTGATGTCCTATATATTTACTTCTGTGTTATGGTTCAATGGTACTTAAATGTAATAGGGAAATGTATAACTCAAATTTTACTTGTTATGAGCTTTATACAGTGAAAATAGTGGTAATTAAATAGTCAATATTAAAATGTTTTAGCAACTAAGATGCTTATCGGAAATCCATTATAACTGGCTTTTAAAACAAACAGAATAAACTTTTTCCTAATTCTTTAAAAAAAATGTTGCCTTCCTATGGTACTTTGCAAAATACCTGATGAGTAAAAAGAAAATATTTTGTTTCCATCCTTAATGGAAGCCCAAGGATTAGAATTCAATCTTTGATGTCTTTATGGTCCTTTTGGTTTGGTTTTGTTTTTCAAACTGAACCTATGCTTAGGAAGGAAATAAATATTAAGGCCAGTTCTTATGAATCAGAGGCTGAAGTGATCTAACTTCATGTAGTTGAACTTTCCCAAGGCCAGACAATGCAGCTTTGATCTCCAGCAGTCCTTGCCAACAGTCCGTTTTCTTCTCCTTACGTTTTGTTCTGCCATATGCAATGGAAACAAGAGATAGTGCTAAATAAAGCTTCCTAGAGGAAGCACTTTTGATTTAGGTAACCTGCCTGATTAGTCCTTTATTATTTTCTCCCTTGTTTAGGATCGTGATTGTATTAATATCAGTTAGGATTTAAAGAATAGAAAATGAGTAATGAAAGTAGCTTCAACAAGCAGGGACTTGTTTTTCTTCTTTACCAAGATGCCTGTGGGTAGGGGTGCGGGCATTTGTTCTGAGGCTCCGTGATACTAGAGTGGCTGTCTCTGCATTTCTTTTGGTCTTTCACCCCTCTAGGCAGGAAGAAGGGAAGAAAGGCAGGGCCCGAAACTCGCCTGCCTACCCCCACCCCACCCCACCCCATCCCCATCACTCCTGTATCAGTTTACATCTCATTGGCCAGAACTTCGTTGCATGGCAACCCTAGCTTTTCCTTTTGCGTGTGTCCTTTTTGTGTCTTACTTTAAAAAAATTGTTTCCTTTTCCGAAGGCATAAAGATAGTCTCTCATAATTTCTTCTAAAAGTTTTAAAGTTTTGCCTTCCCAATTTGGGTCTTTAATTTATCTAGTATTTCGTTCTTCAGAGTGCTGTGAAAAGCACGCTTCTCCTCGTTTCCTAAGGACCTCAGAGGCTGCTGTTGTCATATGCAGCTTCCTCATGTAGTTTGTGATGTTTCGTTGTCAACTCCTGTCAGCGGGGCTGTTTTGTCTGGGAATCCACTTTGGGCTGGCTCATGAAGTGTCCTCAGAGATGTCCGCGTTTGCTTCTTTCCGGCCTCAGGAGTCCACCTGTCCTTGGTCCGTTTTGTCGTTCCTGTTCTTTGAATTAACGGGGAGTTTGGGGTTCTTGCATCACTTGGGTAGTGGAACTCCAGCCCCGGGCCCGCCCTTGATGCAGGCCTTGTGTTCCTGCCGTGACTTAGTAAGGAGGGCTCCCTGGTCCTCTCGTGTAGTGGAGCAGTCCTTCCCACGTCTGCAGTAGGTCTCCTTTCCGGGTCACCCTGTGCAGGACAAGCCGAGGCTTCTTACTGCTCGGTGGGCGTGAGTCGGGATTCCTGGGCGAGTGCTGCACCCACCCACATGCTTTACCTTTCTGGTTGTGACTAGCTTCTCTATGCCTAGTACCTGGATTGTTTTGTTTGTTTTAGCCCAACTCTGCATTTGACATGTTGTGTTGTTATTATAGTCTCTGTATTGAGTGGTGTGAATCTGAGAATCATATGCACAGGAAATGCCATCTCAGTATTCCCGTTCCCCACCCCTTTCCTCTCCTTTGACAGCACCTGGCAGATCTCACGGTTTTCTAGTCACTTTCAGTTACCAAACATAGTCATATTTAGGATTAGCTTTTTGGTATTAAATAATCCAGGCCAGTCTAGTTTAAAACTCCAAATACCCTTCTTTCCTATCCTAGGCCTAACCCGTTTTTTTAAAACACAGAAAATTGTACTTTTTTTCCTACCGAATACGTGCACATATGATAGCTATATAAAATAGGGTAAGCAGGCCTTGGGGAAGAGGACGTGGTCTGGCCTCCTGTTCTTTTACCTCTCACCTCCCTGCTTCTGGTCTCTGGAGAGTCAGGGCCGAGCAAGACAGGTGCATTAGAGACAGGGGGACAGCCTTTCCCTGCTGGGGCCCACTGTCGCAGCCGGCATCCACATGCTATCTCTGTTCACTGGACAGGTTAGGGGAGGGAGTTCTGCAGAGTGCACCTCCACTCCTTGCCCCTAAACATGTCCCTTCAGCCTCTTGGTGCTGGGTTCTCTTCACTCTGGAAGGCTGCTATTTGGGTCCTCTGTGGCATATACTTGGCCCATAGGGAATCGACAGAACCTCACCCCATCGCAGATTGAAGTATGCTTGGCCCAATTGCGTTCCCTCTCCTGGCCCCCCCATTGTGGTCTGTTCTAGGCAGCCTCCTGTTTCGAGTCGGGAAGCAAGTGCCTGTCTCTGGTTCACTTACGCATCCTCCCTACACCCCCACCCCGCCTCCAGTTCTAGGGAATGCACCATGATTGATGTTCAAGCACTCTCAGTGTGTGCTCTCCTCCTGTGGCAGCCTGGCAGGGCTCTTCCCTCCCAACGCACCAGCACAGGACAGCATTGCCATCCCTGCTTCCTGGCCATGTCTCCTGTCCCCACTGCTGGTTCTTTGGAACATATTGTCCCCATTGCCAACTTGGGAAGTGTAGTGGGCAGGTCAGATTTCTCCCCTAGAGGAGGAGGAAGAAGTCAAAAGACCATCTCCTCCTAGAAATATCCTTTTACTAATCTCCTCCAGAATTTCTAGTTTGTTATTATCTAGCCTGCATGTGAAATGATCCCTGGCCTAGTTTTCTTGTCTTTTTATAAGTACTACATGGATATATGTCTTACTTTAGACTAGGTACTTGCTATACATTCTCAGCTTGGAGCATTATCAGAAATTCTGAAACAATCATAAATTCCCCATTTTAACATTTTGGTAAACATTATGTGTTGACTGGGGAAGCAGAGTATGCAACAGTGAAAACTGGAAGTTTCATAAATTCACTTGCAATAGGTTGTTCACACTCAGTATGAACAATGTATTTCATTTTTTACTTAGTGTACTGATGAGAGAAGGAAAAAGAGGGGTGTTGGGCCAGCACTATGAGTTTAGATCGAGTGTTATAAGAGAAGGCCGAGATAATGTGGGTAGGACCCAGCAGTGTTCATATATTTGAAGTGCAGTCATTTTTTAAAAAGGATTACATATTTATGGAACTCCAGAGCATGGAACGTGGTCAGTGCATGGCAGTTAGGGAAGGTGAAGGTTTTTGTGTTCTAAAAGCATCCAGCAATGGGAAAGCTTGCTTTAATGAGTCAGAGGACTCTGTCCCTATTGTTTTGAGATTTCTTTTTAAAATTTACCTTTTTATTTCAAATAATTCCAAGTAGGTTATGAAGAAATTAATTCATTATTGAACTTGTTCAATTTCCCCAAATAATTTAATAAGGACAAGCTGTATAATATATAATGAAACATTAGTAAAATACCATATATTGGGTAAAATTGGGCTGGTACTAAAAGCAATATATTATCTAAAAATGTGTAATATAAAGGAAGCCAATCTACACAGTATTAAAAAAATCACCTCAATATGAACTGTTTTTTTTCAGTTAGCATTGATCTAATTTTCCGTCAGATGTGATTACACCAAGGTATACACTTTGCAGGTAGGTTTCATGAGTTTATTAACAAAAACATTACTGCGCAGGGCATTCAGTTAGCACGAGAAGTGTTCATCCATTCACTCACTTATTCATTCACTCAGTAATGTTTATTGAAGGTCTACCACGAGCCAGTTGCTCTTTTAGGCACTGAGGATACAATTATGTACAAATTAGACAAAATTCTTGCTGTAATGGAGCATCCTTGTAGAATGGAACGTTCTACGTGGGGGATGGGTAATTAAATTGTTTCTAGCAAAAGAGATCAATGAAATGCTGTATTTAAAAATAAGTGCACTTTGCCCAGCTGGTGTAGCTCAGTGGCTGAGTGTCGACCCATGCACCAAGAGGTCGCCGGTTCGATTACCAGTCGGGGCACATGCCCAGGTTGTGGGTCCAATCCTCAGTAGGGGCATGCAGAAGGCGGCCAGTCGATGTTCCCTGTCATCGATGTTTCTATCTCTCTCTCCCTCTCCTTTCTTCTCTTTCTAAAATCAATAAAGAAAAAAAAAAAAAAACCAAGTGAAATTTTCTCAGGTATGGCTTCTAGTAGACAGAGGAGAGGAAACTCATATCCTAAGAGTCTGCTTGTATAACCTGAAGGGTCTACCTTCAGAACAAATTGTCTGTGGTGGCTCATGTTTGATCTCAGTTTATAAGGTTTGTATTCTCTATAGCCATGTTTGTTTTAATACAAAAATAATAGTGGATTTCTGTTTATTTTAAAAACCAAATATCCCCACACTAGAGACACTCCTGGAAGCAGCCCTCGGCTGGTCCCATGGCTTCTCATCCCCAGCGCAGTGATGTGCCAGGGGGTGTGCAGCCCCAGCTTGTCAGGCAGCCAGCAAGAGATACCTTCAATGTACAAAGTGGGGATTGCTATCTTAACTTCACTTTCAAATGAAATATTTATTACATTTTAACACAAAGGAATTCCTAATGCAAACAATAAATGGCTAAACACCTCCCTGGCCAGGTAACCCCTGTGAAATGTAGAAAAGTAACACGTTAAAAACAAAAGCCAAACAAGACAGAGAACAAAATGAAAGATGGAAAGGACCCTCACCCAATCCCATTCCACACATTTAACCAGTTAGGAGTTTTTGTGATCCCTTTTAGAAAAAAAAAAGTTTTCTTATACATAGCTGTGTGTATGTATGTGTGTGTAAATATTACACAATAGGAATCTGATGATGTGATTTATAATAAGAAATACATATTTGGTCTTCATCCCAGTTCCTGGCACAGAATTCCTAAAACCCTTGGAATTTCCTAAGGGAAGTGAGCCATCAAAGGTGACTACTGTGATGTTAATTATGTGAGTTTTTGAAAACCCCTAGCTAATCTAAGGATAGGCCTGTATGCAAGAGGAACTAAGGAGTGATTAGAGGTTTGGAACTTTTCCTTTGACCCCCAGACCTCTGGGGAGGAGAAGGGGCTGGAGATTTTCAGTCACCAATGGCCAGTGATTTCATCAGCCACGCCTATGTAATTAAGCTGCCATGAAAAAACAGAAGGAAGGGTTCCAAGAGCTTCTGGGTTGGTGAACACTTGGAGGTGCTGAGAGAGTGATGCCCTTAGAGAGGACATGGGCGCCCTGTGCCCTTTCCCGTGCCTTGCCCTGTGCATCTCTTCCATCGGGCTAGTCCTGACTTATATCCTTTCATAGTAAAGCAGTGATCTAGTGAGTAAACTGGTTTCCCGAGTTCTGTGAGCTGCTCTGGCAAATTAATCAAACTCAAGGGTGGGGTTGTGGGAAGCTTCGACTGATAGCCGGTTGGCCAGGAGCACAGGTGACAACTCGGACTTGTGATTGACATCTGAAACGGGGGCAGCCTTGTGGGACTGAGCCCTTGACCTGTGGGATCTGACACTGGTTTCAGGTAGACAGTGGCAAATTGCACTGAACTGCAGCACACCCAGCTGGTGTCTGAGAATTGCTTGGTGGTGTGGAAAAAGCCACCCTGAAGGAACGCGCACACTGTTTTGAAACTTGCGTTTTCACTTTAAATATCAGCGTGCTTCCAGGCCAGTATGGGCAGATCATCCTCTTGGCTGCAGAGTATTCCTGGTGTAGATTTTATTTAACTAACTCTGTTGCTTTATAGCAGTGGTAAATTTTAAAACATCATTTATGTTAAGCATATTTATGTAACTATCACATTAGGGAGGTTACAGGAAATAAAACACAATGTCAAGGAGATGCTTATATTGGGTGGGAGACCGAAGTCTAACTCTGTCATTGCTGTCACTTGGTGGTGGCCTGGTCAGGTTCAGTCTTGTGTCTTCCAGTCCTTGGATTCTGCCAGCCACATGGAGTAACGTAGTAGGACAGGCAGACTGGGAGCGTTTCTGGAAGTTCTACTTATTTCAGTGCTCCAGAGCAAACACACAGGAGCTTAGGATGCGCTTCGTCAGGTTTCTGCCTTAGAAGACTTCAGTCTGCAGTGGGGCAGGGAGGCACGTGGGTAGGTCCAGTAGTGTGGCGGGTGCCATGGTAGAGGTGTGCTCAGGATGTTGTGGCAGCAGGCGTGGGGACACTGAGTCCACGCGCGCGCGCGCGCGTGTGTGTGTGTGTGTGTGTGTGTTGGAGGAGGTGATTGAGATCTTCTTGGAAGGACAGTGCTCAAGCTGAGTTGCTAAGATCAATGGTAGAGGAAGGGAGAAGGGCACTCCAGGCTAGGGAAGAAAGGGCTAAGAAGCAGCACGCGGAGTTTGGGGGATCACAAGTAGTTTAGTGTTGTCAGAATGTGAAATTTGAGGCAGGAAGTGAGATCTCTCTCCAGATGGAGGCCTGTTTATGAAGAGCCTTGCACATCATGCTAAGGAGCTGGGAATTCCTCACTAAGTCCAAAGTCATACATGTCCCTTATATATCAGTTAAATACCCTGAATATTTATCATCATGTTTTGGAACTCTGGAAAACATAATCCTTCATATGCTACAAGTGCAGGATTCAGCCAACTATTAGCTTAATTATCTATTGATATTGAGCCCTAGATTCTCGGTGAGTGTCTGATTTTACTTCATTCTTCAGAGTCCCCAAAGCTTTTCACCAATGACTGCCCGAGCTCGCTGCATGGGAGCACCGAGTGATAGTGTAGGTGAGTGAGTTCAAATCCATCACCTCTGTCAGAAAAGCAACTGAGAATAAGTGGGCCTGAAGCACCTTTGAGTACATAAGATAGCTCATCACTGTCATCACTCTCATTTTATAAAATGCAGGAACATGGCCAATCATATGAAATACATTTCTTGTGTTTGGGTTTAAAAAGAGAACTGGAAGGAGTGTGAGTATGGCGATTTGAGTAGTAATTGCTATTTATTTTACTTGACTTTCGAGCCTTTTTACTTCTATCCATCCGTGTTATTATTTTTTAATGTCAGGCAAAACTATCAGTTATCTAGTATAAGGTTGGTGAAAGGCCCTGGAGAGAAGCAAATCTGGAAGAGAGGAGCTCAAAGGGGAAGACCTCACTGCTTTACTAAATATAGAGATCCATCCATTTTAAGCCCCAAACAGGATCTGGAAATAAACATTGTTTGTGGGGAAGGTGCATTTTTGTAGAAAGGAAGGCAGTGTTCCCTGTTGATCTTACCACAGCTCATTTATTTATACCATTTTACATATTTTTCTCCCCATATAAAACTTTTTTCCCTGAATCATCCGGAACGGAATTCCAGGAAGATATGTTTATGTTGCTCTAGTTTAAAGTTGCCACCTGCAGTGTTTTATTTAGCCAGATCTTTATTTTTTCCCTGCTCCCTGCACAACATGGAGCACCATATGCCTTCATCCCTGTCAGGAGGCAAAGGTTTCCCTGGTCTGTGCCTGTGCCTATCTGTGCTCATGCCACAGAGGAGGTGTGGTCCAGTGCCATCTTTTATTGATGGGGCCAGCAAAGGAGAAATCTAATGAAATTATCAAAGCTCTGAATTAATTATGAACTTGAACAGGAGAGCTAAGCTCTCTGGAGCCAAGGATCTCATTACCCATGCACTCTCCTTGCATCGTCCTCTGGAGCAGAAGGCATTTCAGCTACAGCTCTTAGCTTGGCTTTGGACTTGGTTCAAACTTGCTAAACTGACATCGTCTTCTTGCTACGATGTGGCTGCGAATGTCCATGATGATTAATATAATTCTGCACTGGATCTACAAGAGTTTCTCTACCCCTCCTTTTGCCTTTTATTGTTTTTTTTCTTTATTTCTCCTTTCATCAAATTGGATATTATACAAGTTCCTATCCTTTTTGAATAATGTGAGAAGCTTTTAGGGTTCAGGTGTAGCTTCATGGAATACAGTGATTGATTTAAAGTTAAGAGCTGTTACATCTACTGTGTATTCCCTGGATATTTAGGTAAGCAAAGCCAAATATTTCTTCCTTGAATTTTGAACACACAATAGAAGCTTTTCCTGCTTGTTTCTCCTTAGAATTAATGGAATTGCAATGACTTTCTTGGTCTTAAAACATCATTTATAATTTTAAGGTGTGTTGTATAGAAGTCACAGATCTCACTTTGTTGGGTGTAGCTCCTAGGACTTAGGCTTCCTGATAGAGAATAGTTAATGTTTTCTTAACAATTCTGGTTTTCCTCTTCCCAGTAATATGAAATTTTTTATGAATAAATCACCCTCTGATTGATTGTTTTAACTCTAGTAGCAAAATCAATAACAACAAGGTTTCAATGTACTCTTCTTGGTGGCAATTCTTTGGTACTGTCATATAGGTCCAGAGCATCTCATGCAAGCCTTTTCTGCTTGCTTTTGAGACCCATTATTTATGAATTCCTAACCTGCAGCTCATCTGTCTTAGTAAACTATAGGCCACTGGCAATTTGTGTAAGCAGTGACTACTTTGCTTTATAGGGTCAATGTTTTAAGATTTTGAATAGTGGGGGATGGGACAATGATAATCTTTGCTTTTACTTTTCCTATTCACCTTCAGTGAGTTTTTCCCCCATTTATTTTTTCTATAGGCAGCAGCAATATTTAATTCAGCCTTTGGAAGTTTTTTGGTAAGTACACATGGTTTAACTTGTCTATTATAACTTTTGTTGTGATATTGTTTGTATGAAAGATTTAGTGAAATTGGACTTCTTTTACTATTTGGTTAAATATTAAAGTTTTTAAATCTTTTATGCTCCATTGTTTGTAACCTAGAGAAAAATTAGTTAATAAATAAAGAGAATTTTCTCTTACAATATAATTGGAGACTTGGGTTTAATATTCCATTTAATGGATTCATGGAATCAATTAAAACACTATGTGTCTCCTTATAGAGGTTATGTCAATATATTGATCATTTAATGAGGTCTTTTAGATTATTATTATTTTGTATCATGGGACTGAGGATTTTGAAAAGGAAACATGATCCAGCTGGTTAGAAAGGGAATGCTAATTTACTTGTTGACATGTCATTTATTTTGTACACTTCATTGTCAAAGAAGCTACTGTCTTGGTTTCTTCTGAGAAATCTATGTGAAAAAAAATTTGAAATGAGAAAATAGCTAATGAGTAATTTGCAAGAAAATGCAATATTTTTTAACAGGCAAACTATAAATTATATGTAAAAAGATTTAAAATAGTTCAATTTTTATAAGTAGAACCAATATAATTATAAGAATATACTATTTTAGCATTTTTAAGCTTTATTTTTTTAAATAGATGATGTAACAAAGACTTGGTTTATGTTATGAAAGAATGAGAAAAAAGCTGAATTTTCTGTTAATTGAATATTTTTATTTATATCCTCCCTAAAACTTAGCTAAACTCATGAAAATAAATTGAAATACTGTATTTTTAGGTACATAACTTATTAGTAGATATGTAGTACAAATAATTGAGACTAGAATCAGTGAGGTATAAACTGGTTCATGAGTCCAAGCGAAATATCTGTTGCTTCAGTATAAAACGTTCTTTACGTCACTTATTGTATGTATTTAAATTGAGTTAAAGCTTTTTAACATGCTGTTAATTCTACATAATTCTATACAAATTTTAACATTTCGGTGTTACAGAGCTTTTACTTACGTAGCTTCCTTCCGCAAAATATATGTTTAGAATAGATCTTATTTTTAAAGAAATAGTAATATTATTCCTGAAGCTGTATTATTGGGTTTTAGAAGAGCAGTAATGGTGTCTATTTAATGAAAATGATCTCTTGAACTACTTATTTTAGACTCAAGATTTTAAATCATTATTACATGTGTGCAAGTATTATTTTCTATATGTTGTCACATTGACAGAATACTGTGTTAAATATGATCTTGCAAGAAGCCAATTTTCATTATATGGTTTGGAACCATAAACATTCACTATTGAAACGTGGTTTCCTAAGCTGGATCTCCTAGTCTTTCAGATGTTTCAGGTCATTAAGAAAATGAGGTTGAGGCAATTGTCTGAGTAACTGGAGCAAAATGCATTGTCCGTTATTTGGAAAACAAACTCAGTAGGTATAGTTTAAGCTTTGCACTGACTGGGACAACAAACATGTCATGATATGTGCTCTACGGGCCCATTCTTTGATAAGGTCCAGTGAAGTCAGATTTGTCCTGGGAATCTTCACTTCTAAGAATTTGTGCATTCTCACTTCTTAGTCTTCTGCTCTTTTTCCTCTCTTCATCTTCTGTCTTATCTCAATTCAATTAATCAATGAAAAGTACTGATTGATGTCCTGCCATACAGAGGTAGCTTTCTAGTACCTGTAAGGGATGCAAAGAAATCTGAAGCAGGTCCCACTGTGCTGTGAAGATGACACTTAGACAGAGAAATACAACGGAAAAATTAAGTCAAAAGATGTTACTGTCTGAGACATGACTGTCAGAGGAGGGAATGTGCACTCTGAATTCAAAGGTCAACGGAAACAGTTCCAGAGCTGGGCCTTGGAGTGGGGTAGGACTTCGCTAGCTGAGGAGAAGAGAGGACTTGGCAGAGCAATGGCAGAGAGGCAGATGTGTGTTTTTCCACTTCTCCTTCCACTTCATTTCCCTCCTTTTTTCTTTCCCAAAGTTGAAAATTACCAGAAAGGATTTGAGAATGAAAATTATGATTGACATTATGTTTGCTCAAGTGTTTCTTTTTCTCCTTCTCCATCATAGTTACAATAAACCTTGGATTATGAAATATGTACAAGTCTGAACTAAATCAGTTAGAATTGGGTTCAGCTTATTTAACAACAACAACAACAACAACAACAAAATAACAGTTTATACAAGATAAAGGTTTATTTCTCCATTAGGGAAAATCTGGAGGGAGGTGTCCAGGTATGATAGACAGGCTTCATGGTCTCCTTATGGACCGAGACGCCTACCTTCCTCCTCTACGCTCCACAGTGTAGAGCTTCCCTCCTCGAGGTTGCTTCATGACCCAAGACAGCTGCTGGAGCTCCAGCCTAAAGGTACCTGGATGGCAAGGTAAAGTGAGAGGACAGAAGAGCTCCCCTAAAAGCTAAGTCTGCTTTTTAAAATCAGCATTCCTGGCATTTCCGCACCACACTGGCAGTCATGTTTTATTGTAGAACTGAGTCATATGGTCATACCTAACCCCTGGAGGGGTTGGGACATGTGGCAAGTTGCTAAGAGTTAACATTTGGGTTTCTGTTACTGAGGAATAAGAGAATGGGTCTGAGGAGGCAGCTGGCACTTTCTGCATAGGAAGACTATACAGCAGTGGTCAAGAGTATGAAGAAAGAGATTAATCTCAGTTGAATGATGTGAGAAGTCTTTAGGGAGAAGTTGGTGCTTGAATTGGGCTTGGGAAAAGGACTTATTTTAATTCCGAATTATAACCTTCATGTTTTATTTTGTTATTCTTCAAGGGTGGTACCTGTTAGAGTTGTGGGGGAGTTTTCTTTATAAATGGAATCTATCTATCTATTCTTTTTCTTTTTTTTTTTTATCCTCACCCAAGGACATTTTTTGTTCAGATAGAGTGGAAGGGAGAGAGAGGAAGAGAGAGAGAAACAACGACGTGAAAGGGACACATCGAGTGGCCGCCTCCCGCACGACCAACCAGGGCCGGGGACAAACCGCAACCGAAGTACATGCCCTTAGCGGGAACCGAACCCGCGTCCCTCCGGACCGCAGGCCAACGCTCTAACCGCTGAGCCAAACCGGCCAGGGCTATCTATCCTTAAAATTTAGGATTATGGGCAGTAGTGTGGTTTCTGGAGCCAGATTTGTCTGGGTTTCCATCCTTACTTGACTGAATACCAACATAACCATATAACCTCCCCTATGTGTAAAATGGGATGATGATAGTGCCTACACTGTGCAGATGTGGTGAGGATTAAATGGCATACGGGGCTTGTGTGATGTGGTAGAAATAACTAATCTAGGCTTTGTCCAAGCTCTGCCATGATTTTGTGTGTGTGTGTGTGGCCATGGACATTCATAAAATGAAGAAATTGATTATCTCTGACTTAAGTCCTGTGAGTGCTAAAATACACTGGTCCAGTGATTATTGTCTGGTTATGAGTGACCATTTCTTTTGTATTTACATAAAGGAATCTGAAAAAGAGTATTTACTGTAGATTACATTAAAACTTTGAATGAAATTCTTTTATTAGAAGAATTTTTGAAGAACTCTGAGGGCATTCTTATTGATTTTCAGACATCTGGGTATACCAAATAAAATATTGTACATATTTATAGGTAGTTTAATGTCCCAGGTCTAATTAAAACACAGTGTTTTTAAAAACTAATTGTTAAAGAAAACTGTTTTGTTTTTGTTTTTTAATGTAGATAGGCTGGTAATAACCAATGATAGATGAATTCAATTTACATAAATTTCAGACCAAGAGAATATTTTAAAATCATGCCATAGAGGATTGCTTTAAGTTAAGAAGTTAATGTGATTATCTCCTCCTCTTATTTAAATAGTTTGGTTTATAATAATTGTGAAGCATAATAAGTGTTTTGAGATTTCCTTGATGGGATTTTAATGAAATGGGATAGTCAACTACCCTGAATAGCTAAAATGTTATCAAAATTATATATATATTTTCTATGTAAAACCATCTACTTCAAATTCAAACACCTGTGTTGCTTCCTTATCAAAAGGAAGATTTTTAAAAAATAGGTATTAGCAACTTTTTGAAAAATTCCAACTAAAAAATCCTTTCTTTAATTTAAAAAGATTCAACTGTGTTGAAAAAACTTGGTCACATGATTTGTTTGACCTTTAGCATTTTTGGTTTGGAGGCTGAATTTGGTGTTTCCATGTCTTCAAGAATTATAGGTTAACATTTAAAGGAAAAGATAGAACTTCTCTTTTTTAGACTTCTCAGCCTACTTTATTATTTTTGGTAACTCATGACCTTAGAGGAAAACCCTAGTGAGTGACAAAGTTGATCATGCTGAATTGATTTTCTAATAACTGTTATACAACAGCATGGCAGTTCATGGCCACATAAAACTGAGGCTTTCTGAAACAATTGCAAAGAGTTATAAATAAAATTAAGTCATTTTAGTGAATACAGTATCACCTCGTCTAAAAAAATCTATGAGCCACTGGTTTGCTTTCTAAATCTCTTCATTTAAAGTATTAAGAGATGGGTTTCTTTTACATAAATTCTCTTAAAACAGTTATTGCTAAAACCCGAAGAGCTATTCTAGGATGAATAATTTTGTTTCTTTTCATGTGAGACCAAGTGTTAAAGGAACTCCTTGCCTTGAGCTGAAGAACTAGCCAGCACATACTTTTCTTCCCTTACCTGTCATTCTGGCTTTTCCTCTTTGCTTTGGCTGGATCGTCATTACTACCCAGCTTTGTAGAAAGATTTGAGTAGTGTGATGTCTGTGATTTTGCTGCCTAGATTTTCTTCTGGGATTTTTATGGATTCAGGAGTCACATTTAAGTCTTTTATCCATTTTGAGTTTATTCTTATGCATGGTGTAAGTTGGTGGTCTAGTTTCTTTTTTTTTGCATGTATCTTGTCCAATTTTCCCAGCACCGTTTCCCACTTCTAGGACTATATCCTAAGGAGCCTGAAAGAATATATGCACCCCTATGTTCATAGCAGCACTATTTACAATTGCTAAGATCTGGAAACAGCCCACGTGCCCATCAGTGGATGAGTGGATAAAAAAGCTGTGGTACATATACACAATGGAACACTATGCAGCTGTAAGAAAGAAAGATCTCTTATCCTTTGAGATGACATGGAGGGACCTGGAGAGTATTATGCTAAGTGAAATAAGCCAGTCGGAGAAAGAAAGTATCATATTATCTCACTTATTTGTGGAATATAATGAACAAAATAAGCTGATGAACAAAATAGACCCAGAGACATAAAAGTAGGGAGCAGACTGACAAACCTCGGGGTGGGAACGGGGGTAGGGGGAGATAAACCAAAGAACTTATATGCATAAACAATTGACATAGACAACAATACTGTGAAGGGGAGGGGTATGGGAGTGGGGAGGAGGGTGTCAATGGGGGAAAAAGGAAAAACATCTGTAACAAAAACAAATTAATTAATTAAAAACAAAAAGATTTGAGTAGTTAACTGATGCTATTGTAGCTACTAAAAGAAAGAAATCCCATACACAAATGGCATGTTTTAAGAACTTGGGAGGTATGTTTAGTAACTTATTTTATTCTTTCTTTTGTTTACAAAAATATACTCAGCCACACTTAGAATGGCCAGAGAGGGCCCGGCCAGTGTGGCTCAGTGGTTGTGTGTCAACCTGTGAACCAAGAGGTCACCAGTTCGAGTCCTGGTCAGGGCACATGCCCAGGTTGTGGGCGAGATCCCCAGTGGGGAGCATGCAGGAGGGGGCCAGTCAATGTTCTCTCTCATAGATGTTTCTATCTCTTTCTCCTTCTCCCTTCCTCTCTCTCTAAAGTCAATAAAGAAAAAAAAAAGAATGGCCAGAGAGGAATCACATTAGCTTTGTTCCTCACTGATGGCTGGGCAGCACGCTTTTTAAAACCAGAGCAAGATACCCGCCGGTGTGGCTCCCTGGTTGAGCGGCAACCCATGCACCAAGAGGTCGCCTGTTCAAGTTTTGGTCAGGGCACATGCCCCAGTGGGGGGCATGCAGGAAGGAGGCAGCCAGTTAATGTTCTCTCTCATCAAGGTTTCTATCTCTCTCTCCCTTTCCCTTTCTCTCTCTCTAAAAATCAATAAAGAAAAAAAAAAAAGAGAGAGAATCCATTTTAAAATCAGAGCAAGAATCTCAAATATTCACATAGAGGGTTAGGGAAGGTACCAGATATGACCCAATTTTTAATTTATTTTCCTTCCACCGGAGTCTAGGATGTCAATTTTCAATTTAGTTTATGTTTATGGAATACCCATTTTGTGCAATACTGAAAATGATGCTGATATTTTCATTTAATTGCTTAAAATCTTAACCAACCCAAATTATTCTTTTGAGATCTTGGTTTTCCCTCAAGTTCATGACTTGTTCACAAAACAGGTTTTATTTTTATTAAGCTTAAAAGCTAGAACAAACAAACAACTGAAGTTTTAAGCAGTGTTCTGTACCACCTTATAGGATGTTATTTTAAGTTCATCCTTTTTACCATGGAGTATGT
The DNA here is from genome assembly GCA_030848825.1 of Tadarida brasiliensis. Taxonomy (NCBI): domain Eukaryota; kingdom Metazoa; phylum Chordata; class Mammalia; order Chiroptera; family Molossidae; genus Tadarida; species Tadarida brasiliensis. Next base: position 18,377,747 of record CM061259.1, on the reverse strand, counting down.
GATAAAACCAGGATTTAAAATCACCTATCTTGGGCTTTAAAATATCTTATGAACTCTATTCAGCCAGTGGGAAGCCAGTTTCCACCCTTATGAAATGGAACCCATCATCAGGCTATGCATTTCACTTTCTCACTTCTTCAGGCAAATGAACATCATTAAAGCTAGATGGCTGAGAACAGACTCTAAAAATACCATTGGCTCAGTTAGCAGGGTGGCACAAAATAGGATAGAAAATTAACATACAAGTACTGAGTCTGTTAGACTCAAGGCACTGTTCTGTGTACTGAAGCCAATACACAAAGCATAAAAAAAAAAGAATAAAAATAAAGATTTAAGAAAGAGGGAAGACAGACCCAGTCACTAGGCTGGGGAAGGCAGGAGGGGGCTGGGAGCAGGAAGGAGGGAGGGGGTCAATGGGGAAAAAGGGGGGACATCTGTAATACTTTCAACAATAAAAAAAAAATGCAATGTTTTCCAAATTTCGGGCACCTTTGTGACTTTTGCCCTGTTGACATATGATTTGTATTATTAGGTTAAATAAAATACACTTTTTAAATTTAAATTTATTTTCAAGTAAAACTTTGTGTCACCACCATAAATAAAACAAAAATGGAAAAGAGCTGGTGTTAATTCGTAGCTAAGCTGCACCGCCTATGCAAGGCTCTGAGTCTAAGGCTGTCCTCCTTTCGATAAAAAGTGCAGTTTGAACAAGCTCCAAACCAAGAGCGTGGCATCCTTCCTGCAGTCCGGATTTTCTAGAAAAGAGAGTAATTGTGATCAGTAATTCTTCGTCCATGGGTCCTTGAGTCATCTTGCTGACTTCCACCTGGGACAGCGCTGTTCTTAGACTTTGGGAAGCTCTGTTCTCTTACCATCATTCTCAATCACTTCATCCATAGGGAGAATTAACACCATTTGGGGAGGTCAAATGAGGAAGCCCCAGAATCAGGGACTCTGGCATCTGGAACATGTTTGCGTTTCTTTCCTTAGAGTATTTTCTACATCACACGTGTCCAGAAAAGCAGTCTGCATGCATGCGTGCATGCTGAACACGTTTGGAGAGTTAGAATGCGCTGCTTAAAGGCTTGTGGAAGAAAAACCATGTGACAGCTACATTTGGATTTGTTTCTAAAACAAACTCTTATCTAAGGTCATCATTGTAAATAGAAAAGGGTCTTTGTTACTTAATAAAAACGTATAGAATCCTTCCCTACTCCATTTTAGCAGCATAATGCTCTATGCTGTCTGACAGGACTTGTGTAGCAAGTAAATGCATTAGTCACAGTGACCATTTTTCTTGCAAATTTGTGACATAGATTTAATTATAGGAATGACCAGCAACTTACAAATCTAATTTTGGTGGAGGCTGAGGCAACTTTTTTTTTTTTTTTTAAATAATGATGGATTTTTTTTTAAAGCAATGATTTCATTACTATTTAAAGAAATCTACTAGTTTAGAACTAGCCAATTGACTGAAGTTATTTTATTACCCTTTAACAAATGCCATGTACTTTCATTTTCATTTTTATCAATTTTTGAAATGTCATCATTCCCAAACTGGAAAAGTACTTCCTCCTGTACCCATTTAGGTAAAAATAAATAAATATAAATGGGGAAGGGGGTGGGCAGGATATTTGTAAAGGGCCTCCTAAGAAACCTGATCCTAGTAGTTGGTTAAAACCAAGACTACATTTCCTTAATTTGAATCCAGATACTATAGAACTACTTAGTGTGTGGCCTCTGGTAAGAGATGCCCAATAACTACCAACTGATGATAATGTGTAAGTAGTTCTCACTTCTCTGCTCTGTTTCTCCAGACCAAAACTTGACCATGATTCGTTTATTTATTAGCTAATATTTGGTGGATCTGGGGATAATAGTGTGGTGAGCAAGACAATTAAGTTTCCTGTCTTCATCTGCATTACAGATTCTCAGATAAACCTATCAAGTCATATGGCAGGGGGTGGAATGGAGGAGGAGGGATAATTTCCTCATTGTTAATATATTCACGTCATTGATTCAGATCCCACTGCCATCCCAAAATAAATCTGGACACATGGGAAGAGGCAGGAAGACATCTGAGGAGGCATAAACTGTATATACTTGTGGGTTCTGCCAACCCCAAAGAACCTTCCCTTTAATCACTGGTGTTTATGATGAAAGCAATGTTGGTCATCCAGACTTCAACACAGACTAGGGTTCTCAAGGAAACATTTAGCACTTCTAAAAACAGTGGCCTGTGCTATTGGTAATGACACGTTATAGTTTAACTGAAATTTAGAAATCAAACATCAAAATATGTCTTAGCTCTGATTGACTGCATATTGCAGTTCGACCTTGTATCAGTTTTATTAATGAGACATTTGTGGACTTCTGCTAGGTTCTAGAACTAAAACAAAATAAAACAAGAACAAAAAAGAATAATACGTGATTCTTGGCATGTCAGATTTAAATGGCACTTTTCACAGTGTGATCCCAGACCAGCTGATTCTTCATTTCATCTCAGGTGAGGGATGATTTGGCCCCACAAAGTTTGAGGACTCCTTATTTTAACTATAACATTTCAAGTAAAATAGTAGATTATCATCTCCAAGTTATTATTATTATTATTTTTTAAAACTTCCTCATCAAGCTGGGGCACTTAGTCTCAAGAGTCAAATACCAACCAGGGGTTAAGCAATATGATCACTTATTGCCTAAATCACGTAAGCCATAATGGTGTTTGGTCTTGCCATTCCTCTTAGAAACACACACTGGCTTCCCATGGCATCTAAGAGAAATGGCTGCCCTCCTTGTTGCGGCATTCAAGGCTCTGGTCTCATCTCTCTGTAAATTTCATTATGCTTTATATGCTCAGGACACACTGGTTTGATTTGAGGGAATAAGGTGAGAAATCTTATAAGTTCCTGCTCTCAAGCACACTGCTCAGACAGGGCGTAATTCTCCTTCTCTTTCAAAATATGTTTCATACTTGTGTTAGCCTGGACACCAGCTTCTCTGTGATCTTCCCCCATCTGTATCCATTTCTCTTTCCTGCATGCCCTCAGCACGTTAACTGGACCTCAGTTTTGCAGTTAGTTACTTCAGTGTGGCTTTAAATCTACATTGGTTTTCATATCCTCTCCCTAGCTAAGTTGGAAACCTCTTGAGATCAAACAATGTGTTAATTCAATTTTATCTTCCTTGATTATCTTACCTATTTTAGTGAATAATAAATATTTATTGAATTAAAAAAAAAACTCTCCCATTTTTATTGCGTCTGCAAAGGAAAGTGAATTTAAGTTTGTGTGTCTGCCAACCTAAGTGTTTTTTAAAAAGCAGTTTATCAGCTACCAGATTTAGTTTTTAAGCATGTCAAAAGCTGACTTATAAAAGTGCCTTACCATATGTAACTTATTCTGTGGGAACACTGTGTTAAAATTAACTTTTAAAAATTTATTTTAATTGTTGTATATGTTTATTATAGAAGTTTTTTAAAGTACCAGTAGAATGAGATATAACTGACTATTTGCATTTTGGCATATGCCCTGTGTATTTAGCACATATAATTACAAACATGCTTATACTTTGTGTCTATACTTTGTATAGATAATTTTATTTGCTGCTTTTTCCCTTTAATAACATATATAAGGATTTCTACGCTGACTTGATATCTCCCTATGTAATGGACAATATCATGTGTAATACTCTTTTGGATGGAATATTGCTATTTATTTAGTTATTTCCCTATTGATAGACAATTGGGTTGTTTATATTGGTTTGCTATTATTTAAAAAAAGGCTACCACAACATTTTTTGCATAAATGTCTGCAGTTTTCCCTTTTAATTATTCTTTTTAGGAAAAATTCCTAAAAGAGGGATAACCGGGTAAAATTGTACAACTTTTGAAAGATAAGCCTTGATATTGCCAAATTGCCCTCCTGAAATACTGAACCAAATTATCCTAACCAGAGTGTACATATTATTTTCCTTTATTCTCACCAACTCTGGCTCTTGTTTTTTTTCATATAAAGTTTTAACAAACTGGTATTTTATCTTATAATTTTTTTATAAAGAAGTTGATCGTTCATTATTTATTTATTGACCATTTGAGGTGCTTATAAATTATTTATTCATATGTTTTGCTTATTTTTCTTAATAGGATGCTGATTTTGGTTTCAGAGAGGTCTTTATATGTTGAGGATATGAATACTATATTACATATATTGCACGTTTCCCTGTTCGTCTTTAACCTTTTCAATTTTGAGTGTGTGAGAGGGGATGATTTTTGATTGACAGACCTTAATTTAGCTCTTAAATTTCTTTAAGTCAGATTTTTTGAGATACGATTATATATGGAAAAAGTCACCCATTGTAGATGTGCAGTTCTATGAGTTTGACAAATGTATAGTCACTTAACAACTGCCTCACTCAAGATAAAGAATATTCCTCCCATCACTTCAGAAAGTTCCTTCTTGTCCCTTTGTAGTCAGTCCCCTCCCCCATCTCCAACCCTTGGCAACCACCGAGTGTTGTTTTTTGCTGCCCTTATACTTTTGCCTTTTAAACCAGAAGATCATATGCATAGAATCCCACAGTATGTAGCCTTTTGAGTCTGGCTTATTTCGTGTAGCATATGTTTATGATTCATCTATGTTGTTGTATGTATCTATCAGTAGCTCATTCCTGTCTACTGCTAAATAGTACTACATTACCAGTTTACCAGTTGATGAACTTTGGGTTGTTTCCCGTGTTTGGTGATTATGAATTAAGCTGCTACAAGTATTTGTGTATAAGTTTTTGTGTAGACATATGTTTTCATTCTCTTGGGGAAATACCTTGGAGTGAGATTGCTGAATCAAGTGTAAGTATATGTTCAACATGATACAAAACCACCAAACCATTTTCCAAAATGGTTGTACCATTTTACATGGGAGTATGAGGAATTCAATTGTTCCTAATCCTGGCCAGCCCTTGGTATTAGCAGTATTTTTTATTTTAACCATTTAAATAGATATATAGTAGTGTGTCACCATAGTTTTAATTTATATTCCCCTAATGTTTAATGATTTTGGACATCTGTTTTTGTGCTTGTTTGCCATCTGTTTATCTTCCTGGGGGAGTGTCTATTCAAATCTCTTGCCCATTTTTTATTGGGTTGTTTTCTTATCATTGAATTGTGATTTTTAAGTATGTTTTAGATACCAGTCATTTATCAGATTTGTATTTTGCAAGTGTTTCCTCTCACCTTCTTAAACGTGCCTTTCAAAGAGCAGAAGTTTTAAATTTTTATTAATTTCTCTTTTTTTTTTTCTTTCATGGCTCGTGCTTTTTGTGTCCTACGTAAGACGTCTTCATTTAACCCAAAGTCACAAAGATTTTTCTTCTGTTTTCCTCTAGAAGTTTTATAGATTTTGTTTTTAATTTAAGAGCTGTCATCTATTTTGAGTTAACGTTTGCATATGGTACTGTGTGTGAGTTGGGATTCATTACTTTGCATATTGTTGCAGAAGTTTAAAGTTTTATGTGTCAAATGAATCCACCTTTTCCATATGGATTTTTTTCTATAGCCTTTCTACTTATAAAGTCCTTCCCTATCACAATGTCAGATAAAATTTTACATGTACTGTCTTTTAGTTTTATAGTTAAAATGAATACCTAATATATATTCAAAAGCAAAGCCTTTTATATAGGGGTTCAATTAATACAAATCACAGTTTGCAAGCACTTCACCTGATTATGGAATACAATCAGTTTGTTGAAGAAGTCCGTTTCTGTTGTTGCTGTCCCTACTGGTTTTTTCCGTGTAAGTCCAGCTTTGTAGTGTTTCTCTTATAGCTACATAGTGACATATATGCTGTCCCTGAAAGTAATTAGATCAGTATTCATGGCTGTTAAAAATTGTTTCTCTATCTTTGCATATTACACATGACATTAATATAATTACTTAAGATAAAATTATTTGTCTGAAGTGTAAAATGGAGATGTACATGGAATAGTGATTGAAAATTATAGAAACCTCATTTTGATCTCTATTACATTTTCAAATATGCACACACATTAGTAGTAAAATGTGTCTAACTTGAGGATTATGGAGCAAGGCGAATAACTCTCTTAGTAACAGAGTTTCAGAAAATAGAGGACTGAGTCTACTGGTCACTATTTGTGGTTTGGGTTTTTTATCGTTCAGGCAATTCTCTTGTAAGTAGTTATTTTATAAAATGTTTCTAGGTTTTCACATGAAAGCTTATGTTATTCGTTTTATCCATTCATTTAGGAGGGATAATGTTTGTTAACAGTATTGTGCTTTTAGTAGTTTCCAAGAGCCAAGGCAATGCATCCTATGTTCTTTCTCGCTCCCTGTACATTGCTGTGAGATGAACTGTGTTCACATACTACTTGCATGTGTCGCTCCCCTGCACAGTGCCTTCAGTGCCTGTTCCTTCCCCACCACCTAATTGGCCATTCAGGGCTACTCCCAGTGTGGCCCCATCCTCTCTTTGTGTTCTTCTTTCATTCCCATGTTCACTGTTGATTCACTCTTCTCCTTCACCCCCAACACGCGGGGAGCACTTTCATGCTCCCACCTCTTTGCTGCAATTATTCTCATCCTTTCCATACCCTGTCCATCGCTCAGAAGCCTGTCTGCCTCTTGAAGCAATTTCTCTAGCTTTTCTTTTATGGTTGTTTAGCTCTTGGGATGACTTTCCATCTAGATTGTAACTGCTTAGTATAGATTGTAACTAGTTAGCTTAAAATGCTGACCTTCTGTCCCAGCACTGCCTGTCATCTTGCCTTGCCTTTTTTCCAGAATACGTGTCTTCTAAGATTTTATCTATCTATTTATTTATTTATTTATTTATTTATTTATTTATTTATTTATTTATTTATTTATTATGTTAATTGTCTGTCTCCCCCTGTTCAAATGAAAGTTCCAAGAAGGCAAGTGTTTGTTTGGTTTGGTTTGGTTCACTGCTCAGTCCCCAGCCCCTATAGTATCTAGCACATGGCAAGCACTCAAAATATATTTCTTAAATGAATAAATAGAATCCATTCAATGCATTTTACTTTAATGTCCCTCCTTAATATATCTAAGATTGTAAAACATCTTGTTTCTAATAGGCTCTTAAAATGCATGCTCACTATTAGTTATATGTTGAATCTGTTTCACAAGTGCAATGCCACTTTCATGATCATCCACCAAATGTTTCCCTCTTATGTTAAAGCAATTTTAAATTATACAATTTTACTCTCAATAAAACATATGCTACAGCCATAAGAAATTTATATTGCTTTATATTCACAGTATAGATTTTGAATAGGTGTGGAAACTCATTCCCACATCTAACTTTTATATTGGGTGATTTGTAAGGTGTCTTATTTTAATAACCCCTTATGAGTAGATGAGGGCAGATTATCCCAATGTGATAGATTACCACCCCATATACTGTCATCATTGAAATAATTGATTTTATATATCAGAAAGTTTTCCATGAAAAATTGCTGCAAATGTGATTAGTATATATATTCAAAGAGCTGGAGTTTTTAAAATAAGAACATATAAGTGATTACCATTATATGGCATTGTAGAGAATGTTGCACTGTTGGTATTAAAGAAAGATATTTTATCATTAAAGTTTATTTTTTAACAACTTGTGAAATATATGATATAATTGAATTGACAAGGGAGAGCTGAAATCTAGGCAATGCTGAAAAATAATTGTACCATGTCTTAGAGAAGAGGTAAAACTCTAAGTCTGAAAAATAAAAGAACCAATTCAATGGTGTATAAAAATAGATCAAATTAATATCTGAGAGGCATTAGAAGTACCTATAATAGAAATGACCAAAAAAGAAAGAGAATGAAAAAATAAAAGGAGAAAACCAAGGCGACAATGAGGAAGCAGATCACTGGGACTTGCAGTGTGCTGTAACCGCGCGTGAAAGCGAACGCAGTCCTAGTTCCTCTGCAGGCGCGTCCTGTTACAGCCCCTGCACCTGAGCCTGGTCTGCTTATGATTCATAATATTGCTTTGACTTGGGCCTTATCATCTTGTCAGAGGTTAAAGTTTGTTAAATGAGATATAGAAACTAATGAAGATGTGACTTGGGCTGGAGGAGCTTTGGGGAGCAACAAATATCTCCAAATAATGAAGACAAGAAGAGACAGAATTTTAATATACTAAAAGAATGGGTGTGTAGTTCATCAGACATGATTTCTTAATCGGAAAGTTGGTTCCATTTCTTATGATAACCTAAAAAGTACATCTGTGCTCTCTCTGCTTGTTATAGCAACCTAATAAGCCATTCAAAAATCCTGATCAGTAGCTGCTGACATATATCCATTTGGAGCAGGACCGCTTTTCAGTCTTTTTAATAATTAAAATCAGCAATAAGAAAGGTTATTTCTTGCTCATCCCCCAAAAGTAGATTTACGTGTTACTCTTTCTCTTCTCTTCATTTACTTCTACCTCTTTAAACTGCAGAGGAAAGAAATGAGTAATGACCATGAAAAATGTGAGAGATTTGTAGAGGCACCCTGCCCTGCCTTTCGCCTTTTAATTCACAGGCATTTTCTCTCAAAGATGCTTAAACCCTGATTCTGTATCATTACCTGTCTTTAGAATTTTGGATCCTTATCTAATGTAGTTTTAAGCCAAACAACTGTTGAAGTCAAAATGTTAAATTTTCAGCTCTAAAAAAATGGAATGGAAACTCCCACTAATGCAGACAGGTGGTTAAAAAATGTGTAATAGTAGAAAATATCTAGATTAGGAAGAATACTTCTTCTTGTAACAGAATGCAATTGCTCTTTTTTGAGAATTTTCCAGATATATTTGAAAAGGAGCATCAAGATCTCCCTAGGAGCAATCTCAACAAACAATCTTTAGTCTTGAAACAAATCTTCTGTCATGTCTGGCTTATTTTTCAGATTCTATCAGCCTGGTGCCATAATCACTAAGGGTTTTCCAGTGACAAAAATTTCATAAACTAATGAAAATCTCAAATAGCACAGTGCATCTCTATATTAGTTTTCCTAGATGTTTCTGGCCTTTCATTTCTATATGGATACTGTAAGTAGTGAGTCACCTGAAGTGTGTATTTTGGTATGTGTTTTTAAAAATATGAGCTAGAGGGGGAAATTTTTCTTCTTAAAGGAGACTTTGGGTGCCACATAGTTCTTAATGAACTTTTTCTGTCTCTGCTGGAAATTACTCTTGATATCTCAAAGATCTGAGACCTCTTTTCTTGGCCTGATATCACCCCTAAACAGAATTATTTCCAGTAATATTACATGGTTTTTGATTTGTCTACTTGAATCATCCATTTTTAAGATATCGATCTCCTCATTGGCAGTGATGTCGGTGGCGTATACCTTGTAAATTTACTACTTCCTTCTTCAGAAATGGATTCTGTGGCTCCTTCTATCAGGGATGGACTCACATTAATCATACTCATAGCTAATGATACATAAAGTAAATTGTCAATTTATTAATGGACAGTGGGAAAATAATTATGAGAAACTCTTAGACATTTGGGTTGGTGCATTCTCTCCTCATGCTTAAATTCACATGAGAAGATATTTAAATAAGGAGTTTATTTGGTGGGAATGGAATTAGAGGAAGGAGAGAGGTAGAGAGATCATTCCCAAGTTTGATTCTATCAGGTGTTGTAAATGAATGTGTCTGGCTCCACAACAAGGGTATGTTGCCCTTGGAAACAGACAAGTCCATCACTTGGACCAGGGATCTTCTTTCCTAGATGGTTAGATAGATGTTCTTAATAGTTGCTCTTAGGTACTTTCTCGCTGCATTCACTGCTGACTGGTTATCCCTTTTATTGACCCACCATACCTTAAAGTGAAGTCTTGCTGACATTGAAACCTTTCTAATGTTTTAAAGTGATTTCACATTTCCTTTATTTCCAAGTTCAGAGACAGGGGAGATATGCTGGTATTTTGTTTTGTATCATCTATATAGCTGATCTGACCAATATGGTAGCCACAAGCCACATGTGGCTATTTAAATTTTAATTAATCAAAATTAAATAAAATTAAACAGTCCCTCAGTTGCACTAACCACATTTCAGGTATTCAGTAACCACATGTGATTGCTGGTTACTGATTTGAACAGTGCAGAATGTTGAACATTTTCATCATTGCAGAAAATTCTACTGAACAGCACTGAAAGAGATGTTTAGTTGACAACCTATTTTGCAGCGATCTACTTTAGCATACTTTGGCATCTAAAATTTTTATGTCTTAGTTTTTGTATATTTCAGATCATAGCCCAGCTTACTATTCCAGTCTTCCCTAGTGAGATTGGAGACAGTCATGTACACATGTTCAGCAGGACAGGGATTTTGCTGTTGTTAAGATACTAGTAGGTTAAGTACCCAGCACTTAATCATTTTGCTTATTAAAGAGTGCTCATGAATTTCATTTGCAATTCTGCTTTAGTTACTGAGAGGACTATTTATTTACTTTGGAGTATTAGAAAAAACTAGTGTGCAGCCACAACATTTTTTAATGGTTATATTATAATTTTCATAATTTTGACTTCTCATAGTGGTAGATTTCTTTTTTTTTCTGACACTGTGTATTTTGATAAATTAATAACACTCCTTCAGAAATGCTGACAGTGCCAAGAAAATAAATGCAACTGTATATGTATAAGAGATGTTCTTTGCAAAATAGTATAATGTTATAGCTAGAAGTGCTTGAAAGTCATTTCGTTTTCAGAGTTTGCATATGATTTTATTTTTAACTTGTGTGCCTTTCTCCGCCTTTAACAACTGCTCTCGTGGGACTATTATTATTATTTTTATCTGCTTTAACCCCCTTCACATTTGAAAGATGTGATTTTCAGTAAAACTGGTCTTTTTTACATGGTAGTCTGACTAGGTCAGTGATTTTCTAACACTTGGATTTCACTGAAATTCAGTAAAATTTCAAAAGAAATTTTGGGGAATGTCTAATGTTTTTAATTCTTTACGTTGTTAAATAAGAACTGCCATTTTTTATAGTCATCATTTCATGAAAGAATGGAAATTTAAGCATAAAAACCAAAAGGATATATTACAGACATCCTTGAATAAATTTAGCCTTATGATAGTCATACTACATTGTTCTTATTTTTCCCATTTATTTCTATAGGACTTTTGACTAGTCCCAAGTCCAAGCTAATCACTGTTGAAATTACCAACTTCTGTTTGTTGGTTTTCTCCTTCTTCATTGACCTTTTGTCAACCTATTTGGTGTTTTAAATTGTACTTTTGATTTGGAGTCTATGCTATTTTAGGCAAAGATTGTCTCTTTTCAAAGAAATCCGATAATATAATTGAGCCAGTCAGAGCATTTGATAAGTTATTTATCAAAAAGTTATTTAACAGCCTTAACCATGCCAGCTGTTAACTAAAGTTTTATTCATCTAACTCATACTCTGAGTTAAGTTTGTCCAAGTTATACTCTACAGAGACTAGGAAAAAATGGATCTCTCTTTCAGAACTGGCGGAAGATAAAAACAAAGGAATAATGACAAAATAACTTGTTAAGTAGACCTAAGAATTTACTTTCAAAGAAAAGTCTATTTGGGGAATAAAGCTCATTTTGTCAGGGACTTCGAATTTTCCAGAAAAAAATATGTTGTTTGGAGAAATGTTTTTATGGTGGCATTTGGGAATCGGGGAGAGGGGGGCAGGAAGAGATAAACCAAAGAACATATATGCATAACCAATGGACACAGATAATAGTGTGGTAAAGGGGGAATGGGGAGCGGGGAGGGGGTCAGTGGGGGAAAAAGGGGAACATTGGTAATATTTTCAACAATAAATAAATAAAAAAAATACATCAACTCAAAAAAGATATAAAAAATGAAAGTTTAATATTTAAAAATATATATATGTATATAATTTTTACTTGTGGAATTTTTGTATGCTTGGTAGATTTGTGAAAAATTCCTTGGAGTTTATTCATATATACTCAGATACATATTTATTCATGCATATTCTTCTATACAAATCTTATCATTAGAAGAGGTCACGTCTTATTGAGTAGTGGGTGCAGTGAAGCTGCTGGGAGGAATGCAAAGACAGCTCCAGACGCACACCTGCTCTCCTCAGAGAGCTTCCCCTGCAGTCATTACATATGTACAGAAGTACATGTGAAACAGTAGCTACAGTGTGGGTGGTTGGCAGTACCTCTTACAGGGGCTGGTGCGAGGAGAATCCTGCAGATTGGATAGAATTCGGAAAAATAGTGATGTTTATTCCAGACTAAGGTGGAGGGAATCTTACTATTACTGATTCTTTATGCAAAAGTCTATCTAGTAGGCTTGGTTTATGATGAATGATAATGTGAGTGTCTTGTAAACAAGCCTGACATAATCCAAAATAATAATCCAAAAGGGACAAGTAATACCTAGAAGTCCTGGTCTAATATTTGTCATAACTGAATTTCTACAAGAAAGGTGTACTTGACATGAAAAGCCTGAATTTATTTTAGACTTTTTGGTTATATTTTTACAGATGATTAAACTATAGTGATATTTTTTTAGGTAAATGTAAAAAATATATATAGGTATAGATATAGATATATAATTAATCTTTGCACCTGTTGAAAATGGTTTTTCTTTTTAAAAAGTTAACTAAGTAAAGACTTCATTTACTTTTATCAATATTATTGACATCTTAGCAGAGGCCTATTAATTTTGGCCTATGGTATGGTTTCTGAATTATTTTCTACAAAATACAAGAATTAAAGAAAAAGACTGATGTTTCATAGAATTTATAAAGTATTGTATATTAATACTTGCATGAGAGACCGTTATACCACACAGGAGGAATTTTCCTTTTTGTTCCTTTTCTTTTTCCATTTGTATAACTAAATCTTTCATATACTAATTCTTCCCTAGAGATTTTGTATCTCTATTTTTTAAAATGTTTTAATTGATTTTTTAGAGAGAGAAAGGCAGAGAGAGATAGAAACATCGACGTGAGAGAGAAACATCGATCTGCTACCTTCTGCATGCCCCCCACTGGGGATCAAGCCCACAGCCCAGGCGTGTGCCCTGACTAGGAATTGAACCAGGACCTCTCAGTCCATGAGATGATGCTCAGTCCACTGAGCCATATCAGCCAGGTTGTATCTCTATTTTCAAAGATAAATTAGACCTTGGTCTATTGTTAGTTTGACTTAGTATTCTAAACTCCTTTTATTACCAAAAGCTATTTAAGGGCATGCTGCTGTATACATATCACTGAATTCAGTTGAGTTACACTAAGTTGAGTGATGAAGAGGAATATTAAGACAATTTCTGTCTAAGAGATTTAGTGTAGTTGAAGAAATGAATCATGCATAAATAAAACACTTGGGGGAAAAAAAAACAGGAAAAATATAATCAAGTACTTAAATGTGTAGTAACATCAATTAAGAAAGGAAGAGCAAGACTTAGTAAAGTGACCAGGAAAGGATTCCTGGAGGGTGTGAAATTCGAGATCTTGAAAACTGAGAACAACCCAACTGGAGAAAGTCAGCCTGAGAATGGATATGGCCCAGCAAGGGCAGGAATGAATGCATGCATGAACGGGCAGTTACAGGCACGATGGTGAAAGGAGGGATGGTTACTGGAAGAAGCCAATTCTTGTGGGTTTATGGAAGTTATATAAGACAGTATCATGAAGAGCCTTGAATGAGATGCCAAACTTGAACTTGATACCAAAAAAAAAAAAAGGCATTACTGAGCAATTTTCAAGGAGTATGTCATTCCAGAAGTAGTATCTTAGGAGAAATGGCCTGGCAGCAATGTGTGTGTTGATGAGTTTATGCATCAATGACATGAACACCTGTCTAGAGCCTTTGAATTTTCTTACAAAGAAAGAACCACAAGCACAAAAAAGAGAGGAAACTTTCTTAGTCATTTAGTTAATTAAACAGCTAATATTAACCTTATAGCTACTATATGCAAGGTCCTGATACAGAAGGAGTCTCACTACCAAGTTTTGAACAAGGGATTCCTCCCTCCCAGCACTGTTAAAGACATGAAATGAGATTGAGTCTCTGAGATGCTTAGCAAGAGTTCATAGTAGTAGCTGCTGTTATTATTATCCAGCTCGTTTTAGAAAGGGTACCATCCTGACCCTCTCCATCCCAATGGCCAAAACCCTCTCTGGACTCCTACCCCTAGACTTTGTATTTAGTTCCCAGAGGTTCCTAAACCTCTTGCCCCTTAAAAACAACACCATTTTTATATTAGGGATTTTGAAACATATATGAAGTAGATTAAATAATATTAATGACTCTTGTGTACTCATCTTTCAGCTTTAGTCGGTGTTAACTTAGACCAGTACTGTTCCTCTATCCCCCCATCACCTTCCCCTCTCAGATATTGTTTTTTGTTGTTGTTTTTTTTATCCTCACCTGAGGACATTTTTTCATTTTTTGTCCAGATAGAGTGGGAGGGAGAGAGAGGAAGAGAGAGAGAGAGAAACATCGACGTGAAAGGGACACATCGAGTGGCTGCCACCTGCACGACCAACCAGGGCCGGGGACAGACTGCAACCGAAGTACATGCCCTTAGCGGGAACCGAACCCGGGTCTCTCTGGACCGCAGGCCGACGCTCTAACCGCTGAGCCAAACCGGCCAGGGCTCAGATATTGTTTTGAAGCAAAGCCTAGTCATCAGCCCATTTCAGTGTGAATCTAGTAGGTAAGGCCTCTCTCTTGTTTTTTTTAAACATAACTGTACCACTATTTTTCTACTTAGAAACTTTCACTGGCCAAGTTCTTCATGAAAGAGTCTGGGGCATCTTTAGGGTAGAGAGGCCAGGATATACAAGGAACACACAGATCACAGACTCAACGATCTTAGGATTAATAACTGTTGTGTTGTGACCAAAAACAGGGAGTTTAAGCAAGAGAATAATTTTGAGTGAAATGGTGAAGTTTGATCTGATACCTGTGAATTATGTGACAGTGCGGGGGCGTCCAAAGACAGGTGTCCAGGGATGCACATGTTTGATCTCTGTTGTTTCTTCATGAATGAAGGGCACATGGATCTTAAACCAATACAGAGATTCTTTAGGTTGACCATTAATCCCCTTCCCTCGTCCTCGACTTTTTCTTTTTTTTTTCAGACTTCTGATCTCATCCTTTCTGTGTTCCAGCTGCCACCTCTCTGCTGTGCTCCCAAACATGTTTTGGTATACTTTGTAACCTTACTTTTCCATTAATTATGCTTGTTTGAGTCCATTATGTTAAAAGCTTGTTTTGGTGGGGTTTTTTACTTAAAAATAATTTTGGCCCTTCTGATAGTTCTTCGAGTCAGTGATGATTAGGTGATGAACGAGCATTCACATGGAATATTCAGATTCAGTTTTGATTTTATAATAATTTCAGCTGGAGATATTTTTCAAAGTAAAAATATAAAGTAGTATCATAGATAAAGTTCCATTTATCAAAGAAACAAATAAATGCCACTGATTCCTGAAATTAAATTAAGACCAGAAAATGCCCATAAATTAATAACTTTAATTCTTTTTTTTCCCCACCTGAACAGTCTAATTCTTTTTTTTTTTTTAATTCTTAGTTTTCAAAATATCCCTTCCCATTTCACTTTTGAAAAAGTATAAGCAATCTGGCATATAATAAAGCCAAAACAGAGATCCTAGTGTTCTTTCTGATGTGTGGGTATCATCACATTAATGCCAATTTGTATTATGTGTATTCATCAAGAGCAAAAATCAAGCTCATTTTAGTACCTGATTTAAGCCTCTAGCAGAATTATAAACCCTAAAAAATTTAGAGATTTGTGTACAAAGTGGAGATATATACGGCTAGGAACTCCTTCAGCTTTATGAAACACTCATAATTATTAGCGGTGGGATCCATGCTGTTGACACTGGGCACTGTTTGAATGTTTTGTGATAATTTATAGGGTTGATTACTCCAGCCTCAAGTGGAACCTTAGGAAGGAGAGTAGCAAATGGTAAATCTTTGTGACGGTCCCTGGAGCAGCATTTCAGTTTGAGACTCTGAGTTATGTGGGTCTCAACCTCTTTCCCTCCCCTAGCCCTTTCTGTAGCTCATCGTCATCATCATCATCCGTTCAGATAATGCCTTTCAGAAATCACAGGTCCCTGGGGAGGAGAAAGGGGGGAAGAGTCCTGTTATAAGCACACTCGCTGCAAACCTTTCACCTTGCTGTCAAGGTGACAAATGTTTGTCCTTAAGGGAACACTGGAGGTTAAATCACTGGTGTTTCTCTCACTTATCTTCTTTCCCATACTACCCAAGCTCTTAGCCAAATTTATAGTAAAAGGAATCTCAGAAAATTAGGCTACTCGTAACCTTTATGGACCTTGTTCAAAGATGTTTTGTGCAAGCTCAAAGTACTGACTACATTACATATTGTGGGTTAAGTAATTAGAATTTGCTAAAAATAATTATATAAGTACATTTTCATTTCAGGGCTTATTCAGAAGGAAAAGATGTGGGAAAGAAACATTTTCATTTTGAGAGATAGTATTGGGAACTTTGCAAACAGAATTGTGACAAGGTGAGCAATGAGCTTATTTACACCAGTGTATGTTGCAAAATCCTCACATAGAGAGACACCAAAACATGCATTAACCCCAGAGATGGACGTTTCCCTGGATTTCTTTATCTCGTTTTTGGCCCATTTCATTCCATTCTCCATTTGGCAGTGAGAATGATCTTGAAAGATGTAAATTGATCATGTCATTTTCCTAATTAAGATTCTTCAATGCTTGTTGAGATAAATACCAAAATCTCTTGTATATGGCCTATAAGGTCCTACATGATCTATCACTTGCCTTCCTCCAGCTTCGGCCCATGCCACCTTCTTCTTACCCATAGGGCAGCTACCATGTCTGCACACTCCCCGTTTCTCCAGTTCATTCATTCAATAAGTGCTTCCTTGAGCTCCTCCTCTGCAGCAAGGCTGCTAAAATGTAAGAAACAGACAAAAAGCTTTCTGTCTTGTGAGGGGATATAACAATTAAAATGTATAGGTTTCTGCCTGCCGGTGTGGCTCAGTGGTTGAACGTCGGCCCATGCACCGGGGTCGCTGGTTCGATTGCCGGTCAGGGCACATGCCCAGGTTGTGGGCCTGATCCCCAGTGGGGGCATGCAGGAGACGGCCAGTCGATGTTCTCTCTCATGGATGTTTCTATCTCTCTCTCCCTCTCCCTTCCTCTCTCTCTAAAATCAATAAAGAAAAAAAATTTTTTTAAAGAAAGAGAATATTTGAGCAGAGACTTGAAGCAGGTGAGGGTATACGCCATGAGGATATTTGGGGACATAGTGTTCGATACAAAGAGAACCCAAGTGCGAAGGTACTGAAGCAGGAGAAGGGCCAGAGCAGGGTGGGAGACAGAGGTAAGTTCAGGTGTGTAACAAGGGGCCGGATTGTATAGTTAGGGCCTTGTGAACCCCTGGAGGGCCTTTGGGTTAAATCTGAATGAGAGGGTACATTATTCAACTTGAGCTGTCAAAACAGAATGCCACAGACTGGGTGGCTTAAACAACAGAAATGTAGTTCTCAGAGTTCTGGAGGCTGAAAAGTCTGACATCAAGGTGCCAACCAGTTCAGTTTCTGGTGAGAGATCTCTTCCTTGTAGACAGTGGCCTTTTTACTGTGTTCTCACCTGGGAGAGAAATTGGGAAATGGGGGAAGAGATAAGTTCAGATATCTGGTGTCTCCTCTCTTCTATAATGAGGCACCAGTTCTTTGGTCAGGGCTCCATCCTTATGACCTCATTTAAATGTATTACCTCTTGAAGACCCTATCTGTAAATGCAGTCACATTGGAGTGAGAGCTCCAACCTATGAATCTGGGAAGACACCATTCAGCCCATAGCAGACAGGAAGGCATTTGAGAGTTCTGAGCAGAGCGGTAACATGATCTCAGCAGATGACCACTCTGCTGAGAATGGGCTGTGGGGTTGAGGGCAGGAGCAGGGCGACAGGAAGCAGGTGCATTGGACGTAATAGGGCTCTAACAGGGGAGTAGCTACTGAGCCTAGCTCATACAGCCTTGGGACAGTCTCACAGGCTGTTCCCTGGATTACTTATATATGTACAGCATCTTCGGGGTTTCAAAGCTCTTTATATGCGTTTTCTCAGGCAAGCACTACACCGTTCCTGTGAGGCAGGCATAGTATTGTGAGAAAGACAGTCTGGAGTCAGACTGCCTGGGTTTGTATTCCCCGTGGTGCCTCCAGGTCCTGGGAGTAGCAATGTGCTAACCTTGTGTAGTGTTGTGCAGATTAAATCAAATGTTCTGTGCTAAAGGTTTAGTAGGGTGGCATTTTAGTAAATAATACTAGCTGTCATTATTTTATCATTTAATAGATAATAAAATTAAGAGTCAAGAAGGTCAACTGGTTTGCCCAAACTTAGCTAGCAGTGAGAAGACCACAGCCAGAATCTGTCCTGTTATTTCTCATACACTGTACTTTCCATTCAAACCAGAGAATAGTTTCGTTATAGAAAGTTGTAAAATTTCTTTCTTTTACAGTATTCTCTAATTTTAACTTTTCAGTACTCTATCCTGACCCACACTCTTTCCTTCTGATGTCGATCCACATAAGTAGTATTTCCCCATGTATCTATTTAGTTATCAAATTTAGCTTTTTGTTTCCTTGACGTAGTCCAAAAGTTTGAATTTCCTTTGCATTATTAAGTTATTCCTTCTTAGAAGTTGCTTAATTTCTTTCTGTTGTTTTCTCAACAACTCACTGTTTATTATTTTCATTAGGACAAAGTACTGATTCTGGGACTTAAATTAATAATTTAAGGAGGTATATGCCCCCCTCCCACATGACTTTTGCTTCTGTTACTGCCCAGCCTCCACTTTGGGGTGCTTTCTGGATGAATAGTACATAGGCTGCAGTGGGGTCCTGGCCACAAGACTGTGCAGGTGCTTAGGCATTGTTTTTTCAGTGAGTTCTGAACACTGATGAACTTGACATCAGCCTCTGGCAGAGTTATAGAATAGAGGATTGTGAAAAAGCCTTGTGATTACTTGTGGATTGCCATTAATTTCAAGTGGCACTTTGGTGTCTCCTTGCACAGGGCCATTCTGGATGCTCCATATAGGAACTGTACTAAGTGTTCATTGATCAAGAAACCTCCCTTTACCAGTTTTGTACTGCTGTTTCTTAGTCATGTTGGGAATGAGCCAGCGTGAGACTCCCAGGAATTTATATCTTCCCCAGGGTTAATCCCGAGCAAGCTGTTGATTAACTCCAGGGTTCTGGGTTCTGGGTCTTTCTGTTTCACCATCCCTTCCCAGAAAGACCCTCGTGTCTGACCTTCCCTCTCCTCCGTCTCCCCATCTCTCTGAGTTTCCCTTCCTGCAGTTCTGGAAGCATAGCCAGCTCGCTCCCTGGACCACTGAGTGTTCCCTCGCATCACATCCTGCGTTTTCTCTCTTTGTGCTAAAGGTTGGTGTTTAACTCTACCAGATTTGACCCTTAATCTGTAATAAGAATTTAAAGACTATAAAAAATATTTTTCTCTCTCAAGGAGACCGGGAACCTCTTTCAAGACTCTTGTCTCTCTAGGGACTCAAATAAACCTAAGCCGACTGTCAAAACCAAATGACTTGGAGGCTCTGTGGTGTGTTCACCCTGCTCTGGTGACAGGCCAGATGGCTTGGCCTGGATGGAAAGGCTATGCAAAATAGTTTTACATTTGAATGAAAAACAGAAATATAGTTTAATATGTTCATAATATTCCTGTTCCATGTTTT
Source organism: Tadarida brasiliensis (assembly GCA_030848825.1). Lineage (NCBI taxonomy): Eukaryota > Metazoa > Chordata > Mammalia > Chiroptera > Molossidae > Tadarida > Tadarida brasiliensis. Next base: position 18,357,996 of record CM061259.1, on the reverse strand, counting down.
TTATTTCACAAGCAAGATTGCTTTCTCAAACTTTTAATTCATCCTGGGTAATAAATTACAACTTATTAGGAGCAAAAACCTGTAGTGAAGACAAGGAGGTAGAAGGTAAAATACTGAAAACTAAAAGCAAGAAAAGAGACAACAAAATCATTAAATATGAGTATCTTGTTGATAGGCTCCCTTTTTAGGGACACGGCCTTACCTACGTCACTGATATCTGAGGGGACACTAGATTATATGGCAGAGGGTTTTAATTTTGCTTGTAAGGCATCAAGAAATGATCAAATTTTGTAAAACCCACTTTTTTTTTTTAACAAAGTAGAAAAGTAATTATATATGCTTGAATGACTCACATTTAAAATATTTGGAATTAAGATGTCTTGGTGTTATAACTATCTATCTAAGAAAATTAGCTTATGTAGACAATGTTTTTGTATAATGATCCCAGATAAATAAGAGTTTTTTTCTTGAATATATATTTTAAGGAAATAAGGAAGTTTAAATGGTCCTTCAGAATCCCTTCCAATTCAATCTGGTAGAAGTTTTTTTAAATTCATGTGTTTAAAAAATACTTGCTGAGTGTTTGCTGTGTGACTTGATCTAAGCTAGACCTGAGGAATAGAGTGCTGGAGAAGTCCAGATGGACTTTACATTCAAATGGGGAGGTGGACAACAGATACAATGGTTACATTATAACTAAATGTAACTTAGTTATGAAGGAAATAAGCAAAATGATAATAACCAGAAATCGTTCAATTGTAGTTCAGTTCTTTCCCTAGCAGACTCCCCATTTTTCCTCTTCTAGGATAATTTCTTTATCAGAGAACCTCAGCCTTTAAGTGTTTTTTCTTTAATCCTCTGTACAAAGTTGTTTAATACTGGACAAATCATGGGAGTCACTGACAGTAAGTAGATTGGCTGATAGGCCAAATTGGGCTGACGTTTACATTGATATAATAAAACTTGACCATAGGTCATGATCAGCAGCTAAGCCAGATGAACATCATGTGAATAACAGCACCATAATACCAAGCTTAGGAGAGATATTTGTGTGCTTTACAAACGATGTCAATCACTGCATTTAATTTTACTTTCCTTTGCAGCTACAGCAGATAACCAGTGCAGAGAAGTGTAGGTGCTGTTATTTTTGCTGTACCAAATTAATACTAATATTTGAAGGAGACGTGTACAGTAAAGAATGACAACATTAATTAGTAACTCATTTTAAAATGGCCTTTTGATAAGATAAAAGAAAATACCTAAGATCATGTGAATTACTCCCTGTCTCTTTTAAAGCCAAGTACTATATTCTATAATGCAATTTTTATTGTTGTTGTTAGATGGACAGAGTAAAGATACAAGACGACCATAGAGAGGAGAGCCTACTCACAGCTGACTGAGGAGGCGTTAGAAATGCAGATGAGCTGTGCTAAGGACTGTACAGACTTGGAGTGAAAACAGCCGGTCTGCGTGCCGCGTCCGCACACACCAAGTGGCAGGGACTTAAATTATTCACTGGACTGTGGGAACTAGTTCAGGAGTTCAGGAAGAGGTGTCTCTCACGTTTAAACTGTTTCTCCCCCTCCTTCCTTTTATCTGTACTTGACGAGCAAAAGGAACTTAGATGTGTGAGTTTATTCCAGCAAGTGAACGGCTTACATCTCTGTACGAAAGAATACGCCCAGGAGCAGATAGCTCACAGGTGTCAGGGGCACTACAAAACTGTGGAACCGAGAAGTGACTTTTCTTCCTCATGCTCGTGATAATGAAAGTGGCTGACGGCAGTGCACGTGAAAGTAACTGTCCGATCATCAGCACCCCGACCTCACCACCAGGTATTAAGTGCCCGCATGTGCATTATTCTGTGCTGGGTAAGAAGATTTTTTTTTTTTTTAAATAAGCCATTCCTTCTCTAATCTGATAATTAAAAGTACTAATTTTTTAAAAGGTAAAACTGATATTTGAAAAAACATTTAATATGTAATTTTAAAATGGAGTTACATTTTAAGGGACATATCACAATTCGTGGAATTATTTCTACTTCCATTTTGACTCATTTTGCTTTTTGTGTATGGATTTTTCTAGAGAGAAAGTCCATAGCTTCCATCTAATTTTTAAAAATTAAGGACTTCCCTGCCGGTTTGGCTCAGCGGTTAGAGTGTCAGCCTGCAGATGGAAGGGTTGCAGGTTCGATTCCTGGTCAAGGACACATACCTGGGTTGCAGGTTTGATCCTCGGCCTCAGTCGGGGTCGTGCAGGAGGCAGCCAATCAATGTGTCTCTCTCACATTGATGTTTCTTTCTCTCTCCCCCTCCCTCCCTTCCACTCTATCTAAAATAAATCAATGGAAAAATATCCTCAGGTGAGGATTAACAAAAAAAAAAATTTTTTTTTAATTAAGGACAAAAAAATGATTAAGGTCAGCGCATCTATTGAATGTTTAAATAACCCAGACTTGAGGCAGTTTTCCAGGTCTCATTAGAGTTATTTTAAGAGAACTGCGGCTTCTAATTGTTCTATGACCTGATAATCTGCTCAAACATTAATTTTTCTTTGATGTGTAAGGTGCTTTACAGTACGTACAGTATATGGCGTAATTGGCTTTATGGGAAAGATACGCTTTTTTTCAAATTTTTTATTAGTCTCGAGTCCACAAAATTCAGTTTTTCTCTTGAGGAAGATAAAATAGACTATGGGATGACCAAAGTCATGCATTGTTTGTGTAAGCGGTATTGCAAAGGGGCCATACACTTCCTTCTGCCTCCAAGATCATCTAGAGCTAAGGGTAAAGTCGTATAATAGTCAAATGCTTAACCTTTACTAGTCCACCCAGAATTGGAATACCCAAGGTATTTGGATATTTACCTAGTTAAACTTTTAATCATAGCAAACTAGTGATAAATATATAGAGAGATAGGTAGATCAAAAAGAACAATTTTTCTCTATTATAAAACAATTTTCAGTTCTTCATTGCCTTCAGAGTTACTCCTTTCCTTTAGATGTGTGCGTTTACATAATTTTTCCCCTGTGGATGAAGCTGACAGCATTTTTCAAATTGATTTTCTATCTGTAATATTCCAACCATATCTCAAACCTCATTAAAGCCCTTTTCATCATTTCTCTGACTTCATTATTTATGGCAGCATCTCAAAATTTAGTTTTCTCAGTAAATCTCATTATTGTGGTTACCAATTCATTATAAAATGATCAGAGGAGTAGGAGGGAGGGAAGAGGAATTGACACATGAGGACAAAGTGAAAGATTAGGACTCTTTGGCCTGGAAAGTAGAAATCTATCCAATCATGAATGGCGTGGGTAAGGGAAACAGCCACCAAGACATTAGACCTGAAAACAGAAAAATGATGGGGCACTCTTGAAACTCTCTTGAAAAATAAGAAGGAGAGCTACTTAACTGTGAAAGAAAAGTGATTTTTAAAGCTTTGGGTGAATTTATTTCAGGACCAAAGGAAAAGGGCTCTATCCCTGCCCTTTTGTTCATATCTGGCCTCCCTCCTGTATCTGAGTCTTACTTTTATTTCTGTAATTAAGTCATCCATCATCATCTAGAAGATGAACCAAGCCAGACGGTGATCATAATTTGGGGGGAGGATGGGGTGGAACACAGAGGGATGTGAGGATTGCTGGAGCATCAAGGGTTATTAGGGGACCGTAGCCAGGGTTAAGTCAGGAGGGTTGGATAGAGTAGGTCTTTCCAGCCTGGAGACTGTTATGGTCTGCTGTTAGAATAAGTTTTATGATCTCTAAGAAAAACACTGATCACAGCCAGATGACTGATTTTCCTCTCTGACTCCTTACTCAGCAAGCAGATTGTGGCTGTTCCAAGTCTTGGGGTCATTCCATGTTTGCAATGTCTTTCCTTTCATTGATAGCTTCATTTTTTTCTTTCTTGTATTTTGGGTATTTTTCTTATTGTTAACCTCTGTACACTTCTGTATATAAGTATATAGTCTCTAAATGTCAACATACATGTTATGTACTCTTTATTACATGTTAGTTCATTTCTATTTCTTTTGTATTCTTCTTTTTTAAAAACTATCTGCAAGACCAGACCCATAAACGTTGTATATGTGTGGAGATTAGGAGCTCTATTGATAGTCTGCCCATTCATCTGTCTGTCATTATCTGTGAACTACAATAAGTCCAGTGGGACCTGAAGCTTAACCTACTTTTTTTTGGTTCCTTGGAGCCAAGAAACTTGTAGGAAAATTCCTCAAGTCTGGGGCTAGGGTCCTGCCCCCTTAGCAAGAGCTCAAGTGCTGAAACTTTGAACCCACATCCTTAGTTCTGTTTTTGTTCCTACCACAGTGCTTTGCATCTAGCAAGTGTTCAATAAATGTTTCAGTTAGTGTTTGTTGTATCAGTGATTCAATAAATAACTCAAGAGCCTGCTTTCCATCCCAGATGTTTGTACTAAAACCTAGAAGCCAGAATAGGTTTGAACGTGAGGCTCTAATCCAGCCACCCTAGCACTCTACTTAGAACTTGACTCTGCCCTTGTCAAGGTCACCAGTGGCCTCCATCTTGCCAAAGCTAGTGGTGGTTTCTCTGTCCTTGTCTTACTCAGACACTCAGCAGTACTAGACACAATTGGTTTCCCCCTCCTTGAAGCCTGTTTTCCTCTTCATTTCCATATTTCCGTGATACCTCCTTCTCCCGGGGTTTCCATCTACTTCACCAACTGCTCCTTCTCAATTTCTTATGTGGATTTTCTGCTTAACTTCTAAATGTTAGTGTCTCAGGGCTTAGTCATGGGTCCTGGTCTTTTCTCTTTCTACAATAATTCTCTAGGGAAGTTCATCCAGTTCCATGCTTTTATGTAACATCCAATGTGCCAGCTACCAATTTATATCTCCAGTTGTAATTTCTCCCCCAAATGCCTGACTCATATATGAGCATGCCTACTTGATGTATCATCTTGAATCTCTAGCAGGCATCTCAAGCTTACCATATGCAAAGTAGAGTCCTTAATCCCCCTGTCCTTAAACTGCTTCTCCCTTAGTCTTACTCATTTCAGTGAGTGGCTCTGCCTATTATTTGAATTTAGGAATGCTTTTCGATTTATCTTTCCACTATCTCCCCCTCCTTCCCCGTATTTAACTCATCAGCGAATCCTATCGGATCTACCTTCAAAATATATCTTGAGTTCACCAACTTCTCTTTATCTTCACTGTCACTACCCAAATCCAAGATGCCCTCAACTCTTGACCGTTATATTGCAATTATTCCCTGATTGGTTCACCTGCTTTTTCTCTGATCCCTCTAAAATTCTGACTTCACACATCAGCTAAGTTAGTCTTTTTAGAATATACACCTCACATTGTATCATCATACTCTCTCAACTCTTTCCCAGTTTTCAAACCTCTGATGTCTTCTGTAAGATAAAATCTAGATTCCTTATCCCAACCAGTAAGGTCAAGTTATCTAACCCTGCTTTCCTCCTTGGTCCCATCTTGTACCAGACCCCATACTCAGCACACTTCAGCAACACAAATACACCAAGCCTGTTTTTCCCCAGGGCCTTTGCATGAGCCATCCCTCTTCCTGGAATATTCTTTCCTCAGGTCTTCATTGGATTGGCTCCTTGTCACTCAGGAGTCAGCCCAAATGACAACTCCTCAATGGCCTTTCTTGAGTATTCCCATCCCCACCCCAGTGCTTTCTATTAGATCAACTTGTTTTATTTTCCTCAAAGCCCATTATCATTATTAGATGTCATCTTGTTCATTTATCTATTGTGTGTCTGTACTTAGAGTGGAAGCTCTGAGAGAGGAGGGTCCTTATCTACCTTTTTCACTCTAATATCCCCGCTGCCTTAGCTCCTGGCACCTACTGTGTGCTAAAAAGCTGTAGCATAAGTGAGCTATTTTCCAGGGCTCAGCTAGAGCAAGAGCCTGGAGCTCTGTGAGTCTGATCAGTTAGTGGTCTGTGATACGTATTCACATGTAAGGTTTCACTTTTCCCACCTGGGCTGTTTTCTCTCCCTTCTTTTCTCCTTTTTTAGGATGGACTTGTCTTTTGTTTCCATCTCTAACCAACCTTGATAAAGCCCTATTTCCTCCTTGGCTTTTTACATCACTCAGAAATTCTTTTCTGAAGGAGAGTAATACCAGCATGCTGGGGCCCATAAAGCTCTTGCTTATTATATCAAATTAAAGGACTTCCTGATCACTGGTCCAAGGCTTGTCTGCTTTTCTTACACCAAATGTTTCTCTGTAGTTACAACAGTGTCATCTTGTATAGATTCTGCTTTGGAGTTTCTGGTTTTCTTGATCTTAATTTGTCTTCTCTGACCTCTTTTGTGATGAGGAATCTTTTTGACACTTCTTCTCTTACTATATCTTTAACCAGAAAGATAACCACATATTTAAACTGTGTGGATGCTACACACTCTGTGTGTGTGTGTGTGTGTGTGTGTGTGTGTGTGTGTGTGAGTGTATATAACTATTACCATTTTCACATGGCTCTTCCTTATATACTAATTGATATTTCATTGCCAAAATAAATATCAAATTATGGGGCACACATCTATATAAATAAATGGATTTATTTGTCAGTACAGAATAGAATCTGTTTTTTAATTTAGAGGGTCCAGCAGAAGAGGGATACTACTCATTCACAGCCATTTACTCACATGTACACATGTTCATATGCTTCCAGAAATCTCTAGGTGCTGCCAAGAGTCTCTGTGTTCTGCTTACATGATGTTGTGGAAAACACCACTGCTCTACCGCTAGCCCTTCGAACACTGAGACATTATATCCTCTGTGTTGCCCGAAGAGCTAACTGTGCTTTACAACGCCGCCTCTTAAACTCTGGTCCCCAGAGTCCCTGCCCAGAGCTAGTAACTTCTTTTGTTATTGCTTTATCCTGGTGGGTTTCTTTTCTGCTTTCGTTTCCACTCTTGTTTTATATTGTTAAATCATACTCCAGAGACTTCTTAAAGGTGTTTCTTCTGCTGTCCTGTTCTGAAGCTGCCTCAGACCTGCTCTTTATACAGTGACTGTGCCTGGGTCTCCTGCTGCAGTCTTTTAGGTGCTCTTGAACAACCCACAGGCTTACATGTCAGCTCTGCTTCAGCATGAGCAGACTGGCCACACTGAGGGGCTTCTGCTGGCTGGTCTCATTCTGCCACCCGAAGTTCAGGAGTGGAGTTAAGAAGAAGCCGCATTAAGCAGGATGTGGAGGAAAGGCCAAGCCAATTGCTGAAAGTCCTAGGCTGCTGAGAAAATTCTTCCTGGTGTCAACTAGAACATAGTCATGGTTTTGTCAAGCTAAAGGTGGTAGTCCCACAGCTAAGACGGTCAAGTTTCCTTTGATCAATTGTATGTACTTTTGCAGTTGTGTTTCAAAAGCAGACCTATCTTATCCTGAAATTCCTAGATGACTTTGGTGTCGCTTGTATTTGTTAAGTTGGAAGTAAGTCCCAGATGTCTGAAAATATTTCTGACATTATTTTAGTTGACAAATTAGCATACAAGTGGCCCTGTTTTTAAATGAGTATTATTTAATCCACATTAAACTACCTCTTAGTTCTTACATCAGTCTTAACTTCATAAAGTCAAAAGTAATGTTTGGGGAGGGTAAAAATCATAAATATGACTCATAAATACTTAAAAAACACAATAACGGAGCTCCTAGTTGAATAGAAATCTCACTTAGAATTGTAGTTTATCTTTGAAAGAAAAACTTCTGGGATTGAGGGTAAACCAGTTTTAGAAAAGGAATCAAATATTATGGAATTTGAAAATCTGATTTGGCATATATTAGATTAATGCCCTGTAAAACCTTAAAGTCTGAATTCAGTTTACAGAGTGTTTGACTTAATTCTCTTGTTGCTTTTCCTCTTTTTTTTCTTCTGTTATTTCTGTTTAAATCTTGGTGACTTTGCCTTTTATGGGTTTAAACATTTAGTACTGAATTTCTAAAGGGGCAAGTTCCTCCCTGCTTTTTTTCAGTAAACTTTTGAAGAGGCAGTGCACAGGAATTTTGTATGTGTGTGTGTGAAATGAATATATACATAATCTCACAATTTTACCAGTGTACATATTTTTTTGCTTGCAAATAAGTAAGGATTTAAAATTTTGGTACATAAAAAGCAAGGTTGATATAGACCTTTTCATATATTCATATCCTAGTATGTTTGTATTTTTAAAAAACATGCAGCAGCTGATTGAACTAAATTTGATTTTGGCTTGTGCCACACAACTTAATTCCTTCAAACACATGTCAATATGCAGTATATTTAAGATGATGTCAGCAACAATTCTTTCCTTATTTAGAGTAATGTAATCTAAAACTATCAACCCTTTCTATTTTCATGAGCTTTTGACTTTCATACCGTAATACATGAAATAATACGTTTTATTTAAAGCTTGTGGTAAAATGTCCGTCAGTGGAGGGAACACTTTTATTTCAATATGTCCTTTCCATTGAAATAAGCTTTTCTACTGGTACCTGTGCGCTTTCCAACATTGCAAGCCCTTTGAGTTACTTTGGTTTAATTAGTTATCTCTTTATTTAAAAGTTAACATAATGATCCCCCTTTGTGGTCAAGAATCGGTCTAAGCAGAAGATTAAACTGGGGAACAAAATATTCAATGATATTGGTCTAGTTGCCTTATCAATTTTCTTTAGATAGACATGAATAAGCAACCTGTTGGATAGTTTATCTGGGTCACAGAAAAGAAGCAATAATTAATATTGGAAGCATATGAAGGGAACAATCCTTGTGGGTTGACCTGTAATAAGAACAATCCATGATGCATAGCACAGAGAAAAATGATCAGTGTCTCAAATTCAAGAGCCAACTTGGCTTACTTTTATGAGGACATTTTAATGATTTTTATGAATATTAAGTATTATAAAATCCTAATTGGACAAAGAAAAACAAATGACATATAGCTATCTTCAAGTACTGCGTGGGGGTGGCGACTTTGGGGATTTAAAAAAGCACATTGAATTATTGAATAACCAAAGTAGTAACACTCCTCCAGCGATATTCATGCTGTGCAATGTAAATACACTTGTTTCAGTTTTTCGCTGAAGTTATTACATTTTAGCACTAAAGAGTATGTCTGATGCTAGTATGTGTTGGGAGCAAATATATATTAGTAGCTGACTGTACTCCACTCATGGACAGCCGTGTTTCTTTATTTGTGAAGTGAAATTGTTCTGTATGTGCCTTCATTATAATAAGTGCTGGGGGAGGGGGAGGCAGAATTCAATCAGGTGAAGAACCAGCCCTGAATGAGCTTTGACTTTAAAAGGGGAGACATTGCATGTAAATATATGCAATACAAGATCATAGAAGCTGTGTGCTTTAATGGGGAAGCACGTAACGGAGGGAGAGGTGACATGGTAACATGGAGGAGAGCTTGGAGATTTAGGGGGAAGGAGGAAATGATCAGCAAAGGCCTCATAGAAGCGGAGATGTCGCTCACAGACCGGTACTGCCTTTCAACACTTCTGATTGCTGAACAAAGTCCATGTGTGTCTAATACTGCATGGGTTTTGAAAAATGTATTCATTTTATACTCAGATGAATAAGAATATGGAAGAATATGACCCCATGGAAAAGAAAAACGCCTTAAAGGAAGATTTCTTTGAATCTTTCCCAGGTTGTCCACATTTCCATTCATTCATAGGGTTCATGTTTATTGTGTGTGTACATGGTGGCCTCTGTAAGCTCTCTAAAGAGATATTTTGCTAAAGATAAGGCTACAGACTTTTGTCTTGGTGTCCTCACATGAGTGCTGATCTGGTATAATTGGCCACTATGATTTGGGACTTAAAGTATATTTGTGTCCCTCGAAGGGTTTCCATGGCAAGTACCTCACGCCTTTGGCCGTGTCGGTACTCATGTACCGCTTTATGATGGAACGTGATAAAGGGAGACTGAAATGAGACCTATTTATTTTGTTCTTCAGTTGCAGCCTGGTAGAGAAAAGATTTAATGAAGTAGGATGTTGGAATAAAGACTTAAATCAGGTTTTCATTCATGCTATAACCATGGATTATGAGAATTTAAAATCTAGGGCTGACCTTGACCAGTCCCGAGAGTCAGTGGAATTGGCCTTACATATTAGGTTCAAGAAAATTTACAACCATTTGATTAGATTTTCTGACGGAATACAGAGTAATACTGCCTGTTTAGAGGCAAGAATTAGCTCTCTTCATTGAGGTAGGTCTTTGAAACGATTTTACCTTAATCATACCTAAATTTTCAGTGTGATTTTAAATGTGTTCATACTTTGAAATTGGAGTTGGGGCTATCAAGCCTACTCTGAATGCTATAGAGAGCTGAATTTTCAAAAACTGCCTGAGTGAGTCGCTCTAACTGATAGGTTTCAGGATAGAGTTAGTTGCCCACACTGCATTGCCCTGCCCTAAAGACATGCGCCACACATTTCCTGTGCGGGTTACCTTTACTGTCACTCGACTGGCCTTCATACAGCATGTAACAATGAGTTATGCCTCCGTCAGCTCTCCAAATCCAGCACTTGCACTAGATAGTTAGCAACTTATCATGACTCTTTTTCATTCGCCTCTTTCTCTGTGTTAGAAATGACTTGTGTGCCAAGCACTTATTCATTCAATGTGTGCTCACCTCTCTTCCCAGCACCAGCACAGTATCTCATGAGCTTTCTGCCTTTATGGAGGTTATATTCTAGTGTGGAAAGCAAATACTGAGCAACTGACTATGTGGTGTTAACCAAAGAGTGTAGGGTGTGGAGAGAATGTGTCAGGAGACTGTCTCAAGGAGTTCCTCTTCCATCATTCACAAGCTTTGTGATCTTGCATATATTTCTTAATCTTTCTGGGACTCATTTTCATATCTTTAAATAGAAATAAGAATGCTAACTTTATGGGTCTGTTGTGAAACTAAATCAAAAAATGCATGTGCAAAATTGAGCACAGAGCCTAGCACGTAGTCATATTTAGTAATATGTATTGGGTTTTTTGTGGGGGTGGGGTCAGGGAAGGCTTCTCTGAGCAATTGACTTTTAAGCTGAGATCTGAACAACGGTAGAAATGAGCTAAGTGGAGAACATCTTGTAAGAGAGGACACCATGTTCAAAAGCCCTAAGGCAGGATTACTCATGATATTTTCAAAGCACTGAAAGAAAGCCATTGTGCCCGGAGCTCAGGAAATGAAGAGGAGGATGGCTTGAGATGAGGCTGAGGTAGGCGAGGGTAGCTAGATCATGCAGGGTCTCGTGGGCCTTGTTAAGGAGGATTTAGGGCTTTATTCTAAGGGCAATAGAAAGAATTTCCACAGGGAATGACATAATTAGATTTGAGTTTTAGAAACCTTGTCCTGGCTTTAGTTTTGAGAATGGTTCAAAATCTTTCATCAAGAATTGAGGGTCTGGCTTGTCTCTAAAGGGACCTTTTGGGGGAAATATTGGTGAGTATTTTTGCTAGTATTACTTTCTTGGGTATTAGTCTTGGGAAAAGACTCAGTGATATAACTGACATTGTCAATTCCTAGTTCTTCAGTAAATCTGGGGATCATAAATATGTGAGTGAGTGTATATATGTGTATGTACAAATATGCACACATACACAAATATATAAACACTATGAATGTACGTATTTGTGTATATATACACATATGTATATATAAATATGCACACATGTATGTATGTGTGTACACACACACACACACACACACACTCACTCCCACTTTTGCTCTGTCCCAATAGCATGTTTTTCTCTCCTATTTCCTGCCTCTGACCATTCAATCTCAATGTTTTTTGAGTTATGGCGTATATGTGTAAGAGATGAGAGAGAGAAAATATACTTGCCACTGCCTTTACTCTATAGGCATAATGCCATATCAAGATGATGGCTCTCCATGTGAGATTGGAAACGCACTGTGCTATGCATAACGACTTTATAACACAGGTTCCAAAATTTCAGAAATTGTAGCGACATGAGAGAAGCCAGTGTTGTTCTCGGCGTCATGATGAATGCAGCAGTTACGTGAATATACAAGAATAGATCATACTGAGCATCCCCCGAGCTCCGTTTGCAGACAAGTCGTATCTCCACCATGACAAAATTCCCATAAGACTTTGAATTATTAATGTCTTGGAATCTGCGGGATTCAGCAGATATATTCAGGGTTATTGATGGCAGCAAACTTTATCTCCTTTATTTCTGAGACACATAATGAAATAGGGAGTTCCTCAAATAACCCAGTTAGTGTTTAGGCTCATTTTGTAGGGGCCAGTGGGCTTTAGCCATAACGTGTATGAATACGATTTCCCCGCTCGCAGCAGATTGCATGGTGGATAGAGGGAGAGCGAATTGACTCTAATTTATGAACCCTTCCAGCCTTCTCTGTGCACTTCACCCTGTGAGGGCAAGATGCTCTAATTACACTTACTTCACATAATGAGAGCTTTTAATGACAATTGCTGATTAGAGTTCGGGATGTTTGGGGACCTCAGAGAAGATGTATTGACTTTCAGAAGAGGGGACTTCATCTGCTTTTTGTGTAGCTGAGTCCTTAACAGCCGAACAGCTAGTCAGCGAGACCCAGCTCCACAGCCCCAACTCTCTGAGCGGACTTGAACCGAGGGACTAGGGACACTTTGCTTCTCAACTCAAATTAGGTCAAAGACTTCAACAATTCTCTCTGCTTTTAGCAGTGTTTGTACTGTATGCTTTTTTTCCTTGGTGATGGTCACCCAGGCTGTTTTCGTTCCGGTAACAAGAATAACCCATAGTCCGGACTGCTCTTTTTGGAGTCATTGATTTGCACAGTCACAAATGGATGCCTGACATTGTTTTCCTCTTAACACATTTGCAGTATTCAAACTTGGGGTGGGGGAGCAATAGTTAAAAGCTCTGGTATACTGTAATATAAAATATACTTTATTAATAAAGATAAAGGAGAGAGATCATTACTAATTGTACTAAGAGGGACATGAGTTTCTATGGTCCACATGTTCTTTGTTGAGAAAAGCAGAAATGTTCTTTGTCAGTCAAGTTGACATGTGTCATCATTTTGTAAACAATTAGAAATTTTAATTACACAACACATCAACTTCACTAGCAGGATAATGGTGCCCTTTCTAGCTTCAGTATCTCTCTTTTTCTGCTTACAATAAAAATAGATCAAGGTTTGTTTATTTGTCTGTTTCCTTTTCCCTCTCAGGTTGCTCTGAGTGTTAGTTTCTCCTAAAGCCCCTCTTGCTTTCATATCCTCTATCTTCACAAGCCTTCATTTCCATTTCTATGTTTCTGGCTTTATGTCTGCCAAAGCTGAGGTTAGAATTTAAAACAAAAAGTACTTGCGATGCACGCAAGTTTAAACTCAGTAAATGTCAATAACCTACGAGTAAGTACATAACTGGTAAAGTAGGAAGGGAAAAGAATTCATGTTCTCTTCACTCCTGCTCAGAACCTTCCCAGTTCCAGGATTCTGATTTAAATACCCATCTTTTACATATTCTGTGTCTTTCCCCCACAACTCCCCAGTGCCTAGCGTACTTTAAGTCCTTAATAACTATTAGCTTTAGGAGTACTACAACCAGTAATTGAATCCATAAAACACTAAAATTGCCTTTGCCAATTTCAATACAGTTTCTTGTGAACGGGTATGTTTATAACCAAAAATCCCATTTTCAGTTATGTACTCATTTATTCAGTCAATGAACACACACATTTGTTGATTGATTCTTCTGGGCAAGGTATGAAATATGAGTAAAAATAATCTTTCAAATAGCAGAGTCTAGGATGTCTTCAACAACTTTTACTGCTAAAAGATTACGACTCACTCACACTCTAGTAATGTCATATACTATTACACTTTTCACTATCATAATCCCTAAAGAATGTTCTGAGTTCCCACGCGTTGCATTCAGCTCACATTTATTGCATTTGTTAAGGTAGGCAGCTGTGCTGTGTTCCCACATCCGTTATCTGGCAAATTCTAGCAGCTGCCTGTGGAGGAATGGTCACTGTGTGTCATGGCTGAGGGCACTGAGGATCACAGATGCCAGTGAGTGATTTCCCAGGGCCTCGCAGCCAGGAGGCTAGCCCACCCAGCCTCCTGATTCCAAGTCTACACAACAGCCACCCCATCCCACCCCCCATCATATCAGAAGCTGATCCCCCAGCCTTGTCCATAAAGAGGCTGATACTGGACCTTGGAGACTGAAGTTCTTTGATGGGGGTGGGGGGCCCTGCTACTTGTCTTGGCACTGCTCACTGCTATGACAAGAGTTCACGCTCATTAAGAGAGTATATGTTCAACACTAAGACACGGAGGTTTGGGAGAACATGTATATAATTCAGGGGAATTAACTTTGATTAAAGTATTCTATGCACTAACTCTTTTTTTCTGTTTTCATTTGAAGAGCAAAGCCTAACGGTTACTTAGGCATCAGACTTTGAGAGAACTGCCATTACAGCCCGGTTATTTCAGGTCCCACAGCCCTGGTCAGCCAGGAAGGCTGTGCTTGGCCCACTGCCAGACCCGTGAGAGCTGGGGACCAGATCCCTTTTCGGTAACAAAGTCCCTGACGCTGTGCTCCCGGCCTGAGCTTGGCCCAAGGTGATATAAAGTGTCTCTAGAGAGGCCACAGATTCCCCATCTGAGGGATTTGGGCAGAACTGCCACCTATGAGAGCAGAACTAAGATGACCTCGCCCGTCACCAGCACCCCGAAAAGGAAAAAGCCACTTGGTTTCGCATGTGTCTCACATACAAACAACTGTGGTGGCAGGAGGAAGCAATAAGTAGTGTAAAGAGAGACAACAGAAGGAGAACTGAGAAGGGAAGGCTTCGTGATTTTAAGGACATAGTGAGGATGAGATGTGGACGTGCGGCCAATAGCTGAAGCACATTCCAGGGAAAGAAAGTCAATGCACGACACGGGAGGTGGTGAGAATTCATTGTGCTGGAGAAGGGGTCTGTGAAGGGCCAGGACAGCAGAAGGAAGTAAGAGGCACAGATACTCGCTGAAGTATTGAGATGAGAGGTGTCACAACATCATGAAGTCTGCAAGTACCAGAGAACTTGGACGGTGGAGGGTGGAGAGAGGGCAGCGTGTTGACTATGGGTAAATTAGTGAATATAGGTGGAGGGTGTATGGGTGTTCATTATACTATTCTTGGCAACTTTCCTAGAGGTTTGAATTTTTTTTTTAAGTTGAGAGAAAAAAATGCATCAGAAACTTATAATCAATAAAGGACAGACAACCTAGTTTTAAAAAAAATGGTCAAAACACATGACTGGAAATGCTACAAGAGAATATAAATTAAAAAAAAATATGTTCAGTCTACTAGGAGTTAGAGCAATTTAATTTCAAACAAGGAGATAATACACATAAACTACCAAGGACATGCCTGGTCCCTAAAGTGCTCCCTGGGAGTAGCTATTACTACTTAGCTGTTGTTGTCAGTCACACAAAGAGCTCGAATTCTGGAGCCAGACTGAGATCAGCTCTCAGTAACATTAGCAGTCAGTTGTTACACTTTCCAAGCCTCAGGTTTCTCAACTGTACAAGGGGAGAGTAATGGAACCCATCTTATTATATAAGGAGTTGAGAAGAATACTTATTTTTTTAATATTCAAAGCTCTTGGCACAGTATCTGGATCAAAATAATCATTGTGCACATATTTACTCTTATTACAGAACCACCCAGACTTCTAGAATCAGCTTGAGCCAATTAATCTTGTCTAGCTGCTTCCCATCCCCTTCTGGATTCAGGATTGTAAGCACAATCTGAAGTGGTCACTGAAACCATCACAAATGCTCACGTCTACCCTGTGACGAGGGTGCAGAGCACAGAGGGGGAGGCAACCTGGGCGGTTCGTTGTCTGAGGTCTGCCTGCAAAAAGAACACTTGGGGGCCGTGCCAGGGGGTGCCAGTGCCAAGGACAGGTTTGATGGTACCAAGGAAAGTTTCATTAATATCGATTCGATTTAATCCTTCTCTCCCCCATCCCCGAAATAGCAAGGTTATGAAAACAGAAGTGAGGACATACATACAGTGACAATCTTATAAGAAATGTGAAACAAGTGATATAATTTTAAACACATCTGGAATATTTTTAATCTCTTGGTTTTGAAATGTTTTTTCTGGAAGGACACAGTACTGTATGTTAAAAATCACGCCATACTTAGGGCTGTTTGGTTCTACTGGGAACATCTTTTGTTCCAGCCCTTTATGAAGTAGCTTTATTATTTGGTTTTCAATATGCCATGTTAATTCCTGAAATATTGGGCTCCCTGCCATTCACATTTAATTGAAGAGCACAATTCAAAGTCAATTTTTAAAATACATAGATCTCACCATTTACTCTTACCCATTCCATGACTCTGCTTCAGTAAATTTGCCCATTGAGCACCTACTATGAGTCAGCCCTCTACTCATTACTAAAGATGCAAAAACTAAAATTAGCCCCAGTGCCTCCTCCCACCCCCAGCCCCTGGGAGTTTAGAGTCTGTTGAATGAACCAGTCATCAGAACAAGCAATTGCTGTATGATGTGAGCGCTGTGCTAGCATAAACCCAGTGATGGCACAAAGGACGGAATGACCAGTCAGAAATAGACCACTACACACAGGACCTGAGCAAGTTTAATTCTTCTACAGGAGACTAAACAATTACCAAATTGCCAAGATGACTAGACATCTTTATCCACTCATAGGAGTTATTTTATACTGTTGCTATAATTGCACCATGTATGTAATTTCCATATTGTGATAACAGAACCCAGACTACTTAGATTTTTTGCAAAGATAAAAACACAACCTTTGGCCCCGGGCCGGTGTGCCTCAGTGGTTGAGCGTTGACCCATGCTCCAAGAGATCGCTGGTTCAATTCCTGGTCAGGGCACATGCCCGGGTGGTGGGCCCGATCCCCACTGGGGGGCATGCAGGAGCTGGCCAATTGAGGTTCTCTCTCATCGATGTTTCTATCTCTCCCTCTACCTTCCTCTCTCTCTAAAATCAAAAAAGAAAAAGAAAAAAATTTAAACAACACACACAACCTTTGCAACAAAGCTTTTTGTTAGATTAGAATTTTATCTTATCCCATGAAATTAGAGAGATGGAACACCTTCTCTGACGGGAGGCTTTACTCTTTCTAGGCTTAGAAATCATTATTTTTCTGTGTAGTCTTCTGTAAACTGTTGATACCATACATGCTTCTAAAAGAGTCGTTAATGCCTCCTTTTGCAGATTTTAGACTCTAGGACTAAGCTGACTTCTATGGCAAGTAGAAAGCAGGCACAGAAAAAGGTATAAAGGGTTTCCAGGTGATTGATAATATGGTCTCAGTCTCAGGGGTAGCTTCTGGAAAGGGCCGTCCTTGGGTAGTTTTAAGAACAATTGCCTAGGGCTGCCTTGGGCTGAGTATGTGGTAGAAACAGAACTTGCTCCTTGGGGGGAAGGGCAAAGAAGGCCTCTCATCCCAGAAGACAGATGGCTTCTCTCTGTCTGATGAAAGAGTGGCATTGACGGAGTAGAGTGGATGATAGTGAATCTCGCTTGTCTCCAGTGAAGGTTTTTCTTTGGCAGGGTGGAGGGGTTCCAATTGTGAAGTCTGTTTGGGATGAGTTATCTGCAATCTCTCCCTATCCCTGGGGAGAATGAGAATGACTAATTGAAGCATCCCCTAACAGTAATGGAGACAGATTGAAAGGGGAAATGAGTGATTAACCTTGAGCCCCTCCTGATGCCCTGCATGGTAATGTTGGAGCAGGTCTGGGGGTGCCGCAGAAGTTCATTTGCACAAAAGTCCACATAGCCCCTGTAATTAAGTTTCAGAGAAATGTGTTTCCGCACCAATTTAAATTTCAGATACTTGTTGCTCTGTTTTACATCATGTCACCAATGAAAGCGCATTATAATGGTGGCCGAAAACCAGAGACAGATTTGCTCAGAAGCTGATGAAACTTCTGAGCTTCTGAGTCTCTCACTTTCATGGGCCTCTGCTAAGGCCCTGGAACTAATTTTGCATTCCTTTCTTACGGAAGAGCCCCCAAGTTGTATAGGCTTCAGGTCCCACAAAACCGGATCTGTCCCTGCCGATAAAATTCCAATTAGTATAAATGAGTGATCTGGCATACACTGAAAAGTTCTCCAAAGAGGAGGCCGGCATTTCTGCACTCCTCAGGGATTCTGGAATTGTTTAAATCTAATAAATGCTTAGATCTATATCTGCTTCCTCTGGATTATCTAGTTTTTGAAATTTTGGGAATTCAGATGAGCAGGGTAGTAGCTAATTACATGTTTTTGTGAATATAGTGATTATTTTCTAAGTAAAGTGTTTGTAATGTTTGAAAAGGGAAAACTAGGAAAACCCCTATGATATAACAATATAAAGATACAAGTTTATATGTATCAATATAAAGACACAAGTTTATATGTGTACAGGTGCAATAATAAAAAGAATTAAATGGATTAGTTTTAAAAAGACTCACAGATTTCCTGTATTCTGAATTGTGATGAAATTTAACCTTGTACCTGTAGCAATACCTACCTAATTTAGTGACCTGTACATAGTAGGTGGTCAAAAGGTTATTTGTTGTACTGAAACGAAGTATATGTCGTGAATTGAATTGCTCTAAAACTAAAAACAAAATGCTAGCAGAATCTGTCTGGTTTGGAAAAAAATAAAACATAGCCTTAGTATAATGGTTTGCATATTGATAGCAAGTAACTTTTATGGAGCAAAACACTCCACCTCCCAAGGAATTACATAATCATCCTTTGGCAAGTACAATGAACATAATATCGTAAACCTGCTACACTGTTATAACTTGATTAGTGAGTACATGGTTAACTCCGGCCTCCTATGTGCCTTGTCTGAAAATTCACATATGCTTGAAAGATCTGGGGGTCTTTTTCCTTACTTTTTATTATTGTTGTAGGTTTTGTTGTCCTGGTTTTGATAGGGTTGTAGATTGACCTGGAGAAACTACAACGAATGCAGTATACTTGGGTTTAGACACAATTTTATTTGACCAGTTATATAGTTGTACCTGCAACTTACATCCTTGGAATAGTTATCTTCCCAATGAATATCAAATTTTGCTCCAACTGCTTTCTAAGACACAGGAGGGTAGCTCTCTCTCTTACCCACTCATATTCTTATACACACACACACACACACACACACACACTACACACATAGATAGTTATTTGGCAAGCAGACATCTGCGTAGTAGGAATCGCTGAATGAACTCCGAACTGAGTAATTTGTTAGGAGCTGGACCATTCTTCAGGCGATCAGGAATCTTCCATCTCTCAGCTAGAAGTACTATTTGATTAAATACTCACTAGTCGGATGGGTAGAAGTGAAAGAGTACAGTCTCTGTGGAGAGAATAAAAAATATAGAAAGGAGTCCATTGATTTAGAGCAAAGTATTTCATTGCTGGTATCAAAACTTAAAAATTTTTCTTATGACTAAGAGGTTCTCAAGATCGGGGTTTTCATTTCCGAAGATGCCGATTTCTCACTTTTCTGACCTTCTCAGCCATTCAGGCGGTTTCACAGGCAATTACGTGAGATTAAAATATTTGTTTCATTTAAACCAGCCGTCCTAGTTTTGAATACACATTTATCTACCAGCAACAGCAATTACAACATTAAGGTAACCAGTACCTTTCGATTAGAGGTCTTGTTTCTCAGTGACTTATTTACACTGATGGTCTTGCTGAAGTTTCTGATAAATCTGCATCAATAAAACATGTTGTATTCATGGGTTAAGCACAGAGCTGAAGCTGCAAATACACGTGTTACAGTAAGGATTGTCACTTTTGATATGAGTAAGGGATAAGCAATTGTTGAGAACATCATAGTCATCTGTGTAACAAAGACTAATATGAACTGTTTTGAGACGTTGGACCAGCATATATCTGAACAAATAGTATCCTAATGCTATTGTGAGCTAGAAGGTGGAATGAAAGTAATTTGGGCAGCATTCCTAAGTCTGCAATTCTGTTCGGCCATTTCAGACACTCTCCGCAGGAAGGGGACATTGAGGTCAGAAGTTGGGTCAAAGCCTTTTAATTGTGAGCCTCCATGATGCCTCTGGGCTCGGGTCAATAACCTGAGAGGCTCTGTCTGTGGGCCGAGAAAGGGTATATATATTATGGGGGCTCAGGTGGCCTACTAGACTGTTCTAATACTCAATTGTAAGAAGCAGATTATCTGCTTTGCAGATTATCTGATCTTCTATCATCAGCCTTCCCATTGGGCTTTCAGTTGCCGAGGATGGGGCTAAATGTGAAGTGTGGGAAGGTGGACACAGTGGACTCTGTGTGCAATCCCATTACAAAGCCAAATGTAAACCAATCAACAGGCACCGCTTCCATAAATGACTTTAGGCTTATTTGGTTTGGCATTTTCTCGATCTTAATCTGTATTCTCTAGAGTTGTCTAAACCCCATTTAGTTTACTCGTATCTCCTGGAAACCTTTAGACTAGAAAAAAGCATATCATGCAAAATGGAATTGTGAAAACACCTTCCCTCTTTTCGTGTTCTCTGTAATGCAGCAGAGCATTACGATGCAATTTAATTTCTTCTCTGGAGATTCATGAAGTCGTTCCAGCCTAGGCTGTCCGTGGTGCCCTGGTCATCTTTCTTGATTGTGCCCCTCAAGGCAGCTGTGGTTCAGTTAAAGGAAAGGTTGGCTTATCTCTGTGAGTCACTGTTTTTGTGGATTAGGAAATCAGGCTGGATTGTGAATTATGTTTTTATCAAAGGCCTGAACATTATCATCATTCTCCCATGTTTTCTGAAATGAAGAGAGAAACGGACAGACAGAAGGAGGTAGGGATGGAGGGAAGACAGGAGGGAGGGAGAAAACTAACATAAATGATATTTTGTTCAGAAATAAATTATTATAATCTTCTCTGTGGTTATACAGGTAGTATCCCTGATATATTGTTGATAAGGATTCGTATGCCCTTTGGCATAACAAAGCAGCCCTACACGCTTAAAAGCAAATTGGCAGACTCTTAAATCCTGTCTTTGTTCTCATCCATAGATCATGCCTCATGCCCAAAGTACTGCTTCCAAAGCCAGTCATTTCCCCTAAAACACATACTCTTTTTTATGTTCCTCTAGTCCTTGCACAGATGCTCTAAGAATAGAGAGAACATTGATTAATACTAGTGAACAAGCCTCTTCGGTTTCAACAACCCCTTCACCTGTCCTTTTTTAAAAATTAGTTTTGATGACTTGGTTTTATATTCCTAACATGCTTACTTACAATATATATTACTTATTTTAATATATGCATATGAATTTTGAATTTTGTTTGCAGTTTTAAAATCTTTTATTATTCAACAGATATTTATTTCATACCTACTTTGTGCTAAGCATTGTCCTAGGAACTTGGCATAATAATAACAAATTAATAAAGCAGTCTTAGACCTGTGTCCTCATGGAGTTTACATCTTAATGGGAAGAGACAGACAATAAAAAATAAAATAAGTTGTACAGTTTGTTAAAAATAGAGTAGTGCTAAGAAATAAAAAAAGAGTTAGATCGGTTGAAGGGGGCCAGAAGTGCTGGGGCAGGGCGAGGAGGTTGCCATTTAAGTAGGTGATCAAGTTGGCCTTGGTTAGGAGGAGCAAAAGCTTGAGGAATCAGTTGTGAAGATTTCTGGAGAAGAACATTCCAGGCAAAGGGAACAACCAGTGCAGAGGCCCTGCGGTGACAACATCCCTCCACGTACTCACCGACCCTTTTCGTCTAGATTGAAACTAGAATGCTTTTCCTAACATCTTTCATTATCAAGCTCCTGTCTGTCCTTACTGTTTGTTTTTGAAATAATTGAACAATATTAGAAGCAGATGGTTTCTCTCCTTGTATCTTTGTGTTTCTAGAAATGATAGTGCCACTCTTTTCCAACATGCAAACATCCTTTTAAATGTCTTGCATCTTCTGAGAAGTAGAAATCGTAGTATTTGTTAAATGCTGTTTTATGTGTTGAAACAAATTTAGTTCTTTTAGGAATGTCAATGAGCGCACCTTAGCTTTCATGATAGCTACACTTGGAGTAGCTGTGGGATGAGGTGGGAAGGGAAAACATGCATTGAACACCTGTTATATCTTAGGCACTGTTCTAGGTCCCTTATGTTATCTCATGTCGTCTCTGCAGCACTTCTGTGAAGTAAGTGTTATTGTCTCCACTTTGTGTAGGGTTCGAAGAGGTTATATAATTTGCCCAGAGACTCAAAATAGAAAATGTAGCATCCAGATCAAAACCCAGGTCTGTTAGAATTCAAGGCCAATAAGTAGAACCACGGTTGGCCCATTCTCCTAGAGGGAACCTCGTGATCATTTTTGCTTCATATATTCCCTTCGCTTTTCACAGGTAACCAGTCAATGCATCCTGTTGGTTTTATAACTAAATATCTATCTAATTTACTGACGTTGCTCTAACTCCACCACCAGAGTCCCAGTTCAGTCACTGTCCTTGCTATGTCTTAGCTTCCAGTCTGAGCAACAGTTCTCAATCCTGGCTGTTTGTTACAATAACTTGGGTGGTTTTGAAAAAATTGCAAATGTGTGCACCCTACTCCAGACCAATTAAATTAGGACCCTGGTGTAGGGGAGTGTAGACACTGATACTTTTTTTTAAAGTTCTTAGGTGATTTTAATGTGTATTTGGGGTTGAGTGCTACTATATTAGACCCTTTTATAATGTAAATTTCACCATTAAAATTCCTAAGTAGCCCCTCCTTCCTCTCAGGATAAATTCCAAACTTTCACTATGGCACTTCTTGACCTGGTCCCTGGGCTTACCTGGGCAGGCCTTGTGTCTTGTCCTGCCCTTGAATTTATTCATAAATCACATAAACTTATTTTTATATTATTACTTTAGGTATGTATATTTGTATTTCTAATCAGCATTTTCTTCCTGTAGGACTCCTGTCAAATAATGATCAACAAACCCTTAGGTGCATAAGAAACTCTAAATGATTTTAATAAAATAAATGATTATTTTGTGAAGCAAGTAGGGCTGTCTGATGTGGTTGATTGATAGATAGACCCACTGAAAGAGCAAAGGACTCGGGCAAATCAGGATTTAAATCTTCCTGGTAATAATGTTGAAACCAGGAAGAATTATTTCTCATCTCATAATTTATATTGTTAAACAAGTAATGTAAATTACATAACTGAGAATAGAGTAAATAATGGTGAAACGACTAATTTTGCTAGTGTCGTGATAGTTAATCTGAAAAAATAGTATTTTCTTTTTTAATAAGTTAACTTGCCTCTGTCATTCCTTGCTCTTTTATGTCATCATCCTTGCAAAATGCTTCAGTAACTAACTTAAAAAGAAGTTATCTTCTTCAAATGAAACAGAGTGTTCTTATAAGATTAAAAATAAAAAGGAGGCTAGTGCTTGGATGACTCTGTTACTATTAGATAAGCTAGATGTTATTTTATTCAGCGGGCAATAAAAGTAGAACACCTTGACCTGGCTTCTGAGTGGACTGGAGTGGACGTCTCCAGATTTGGCTGTCCATCAGAATCACCGTAGAAGTTTTTTTTAAAAAATGATGGTTTCTTGCCCTGGCCGGTTTGGCTCAGCGGTTAGAGCGTCGGCCTGCGGTACAGAGAGACCCGGGTTCGGTTCCCGCTAAGGGCATGTACCTCGGTTGCAGTTTGTCCCCGGCCCTGGTTGGTCGTGCGGGTGGCAGCCACTCGATGTGTCCCTTTCACGTCGATGTTTCTCTCTCTCTCTCTCTTCCTCTCTCTCCCTCCCACTCTATCTGGACAAAAAATGAAAAAATGTCCTCAGGTGAGGATAAAAAAAAAAAAAATGATGGTTTCTCAGCTCCACCTTAAGTTTATTTTTATTTATTTATTTATTTATTTTTATCCTCATCCAAGGACATTTTTGCACCTATCTTTAGACAGAGCAGGAGGGAGAGAGGGGGGAAGAGAGAGAGAGAAACATCGATGTGAGAGAGACACATCGAGTGGTTGCCACCCACACGACCCTAACCAGGGCCAGGGACAAACTGCAACCAAGGTACGTGCCCTTAGTGGGAACCGAACCCGGGACTCTCTGGTCCGCGGACCAACGCTCTAACTGCTGAGCCAAACCGGGCAGGGCTCCACCTTAAGTTTATTGAATAAGAATCTCTAGGTGTAGACCCAAGAGCATCTGCTTTCTATCAGATCTGGGGAGGATTCTGAGGCACATCCATGTTTAGGAACCACTGAGCCAGAATAGATTTAGCAATGGGAAGACATACAGAGTAGCCTGATAGAAGCAACCCATCCACCCATTTAAGGTAAAATACAGCTTTTAGAGTACTAAGAAATCAGTTTCGTCTGGGAGTCAAAAGGCTGAATGAGAACCAGCACTCTGATAACCTGACTTCTTCCCTTTTCCTTAAACTTAAGCCATCCCCACCATCTAGACTTCAGCTCACCAATGATAGGTCTCTAGTAATAACAGCTCCATCTGAGGGGTAATAACATTTATGTATGTGTGTGTATATATATCCTCCATGTAATTCTGAATCCACCCTATGACTTAGGTGCTTTATTATGTGGACAGATATGAGGAAAGTAAAGAGCTGAATAGGAGAGTTATTTACCCCAGGTCACCCCAAGTAAAGCAACGTGATCCCAGCCGACCCCCCGTGATTCTCCTCTCAGCCACTGTGCTCTGCTGCGCATAAACACATGTGCTTTTTTAAAAAACCATCTTCCTTTTGCAGCTCCATGTATTCTTCAAGATGCTCCCTTTGCTAAGACTCCCTTACTGCCCATCTTCTCTGTCGGAGCCCTGCTTGTTCTACAAAGCCTGAGTAGGCTTCAGCCCCGCCTCCCATCATTCTCCCTGCCTTGAGACCAAATTAATTGTTTTTGACCTTGTATACAAGGAGAAAAGCAAACCAGTATTTATTAACTATTTACCGAGGGCACTATGTTAGATAAATAATACTATGTCTATGTTATATGCGGGTAAAATGAAGTTCAGAGTATGGGTGCCTTCTCCAAAAATCACCAATATGTGGAGAAAGACAAGTTTGAACCCCAGTCTAACCCCCAAGCTCCTTGTGCCATAGCATTCTGTCCTTTGACACATCGCTCATGTCGTATCACAGCACATATCCCACTGTCGTGCAGTGAACTGTGAGTTCCCTGAGGGCAAGCCCGGTATACCCATCTTGACATACTCCTTCCAGAAAAAGTGCTCTGCATATAAAATGTGCTCTGGAAAGTATCGGATTTTGAGGTTCTTCCGATAAAGCAGATCTGGGGATTTTTATGGTGCTAGGCATAAACATTGGCAAATGTGGTTAACTTGACTTTCTCCTTCTTCGAAGTATACAGATTCCTCACAGGCCATCAGGAAAATGCCACATGCACCTCTTAGGGGAGTTACCAGATCCTATTTCTCTGGCCATGATATGATATTGTGACTTTTTTTTTTCCTTTATTGATTTTAGAGAGAGAGGAAGGGAGAGAGAGAGAGAGATAGAAACATCAATGAGAGAGAACATCCATTGGCCGCCTCCTGCATGCCCCCCACTGGGGATCAGGCCCCCAACCTGGGCATGTGCTCTGACCAGGAATCGAACCAGGTGACCTCTTGGTGCTTGGGCCGATGCTCCATCACTGAGCCATGCTGGCCAGGCTGATTTAGTGACTTGATTTGTCTTATGATTTCTCTATTTTTGGAGTAACCAGTGGGAAAAATATGTAAAGAGGAAAGAAAGAAATTAAGAAGAAAGCATGGTAAAGTAAGAAGAATGGTTTAAAATAATTAAATTTTTTTTTTTTAATAAAACCAAGTTTTCTTCCATGAAAAGTACCTCGGAACTCTGTGGGGAAGGGGAGATAAGAACGGGGAAGTCTGGATGTTGGAATTTGTTTTGCATGCTCAAGAATTCTACATTCTTCTCTTCATGCCCTGCAGTTTTAACGTAGAAACACACAATTCTGACCTGACCTTAAGGTGCCTCACCAGTCTGCTCAGGGGACTCCCTTTAGGAATATAAGCTGACACCACCTTGCCTGAGCTTCTTCCAATCAATACCACGGTGGGGTACACATGATCCGAATAGGCAGGCCGATAAGAAATAAAAGCATGTCTGTTCATATAAATGGAGCGACAAATGCCCTGGGTTATGTCCAAGGATTTTGAAGGGGAAATCAAGGAGGGGAAGTGATGGCCACATGTGAATGAGTAGCAAGCTCATTTTTTTTCTAACGGGTGGTATCTCTCTCCTTACTTATGTTCAGAAGAAAATCTCAAGTTGTGCTATGCCTAAAAGAATATTTTTTACTCTGATTCTTGGAGCAAGTCTCTTGGGAGTGTGCATTTTGTGACTGTGAATCTACAGTGGCAAAATTGTGTTAATTTGACTGACTAGAAATATTAACCGGATCATATCAAATAACTGCCAGAAATAATTCTCTACCATGCCCTGTGACTTTATTTTAATTGATTTTTTTTTTTACATTCAGCTTCTGTGATTTTTGTTTATTCTGACACGTGTTTATTAAGTGCATGAAGAAAATTGTTTTGCAAATTATTTTTAGTGTTTTTATCTTGTTCGAATTGGTGGGTTAACTCTTTTTCTTCAGAATTCCAGCCTCTCATGTTTTCAGACTTGGTACTGCTGATTTAGCTTCTTGGGCCCACTAATGGCATTATTGTCCACATCAGCAGTCTGTGCAATTAAGCTGTATGCTTAGCAGTATCATTTGATGTTTCAAAAAGATTTGAATTGAATATGATTGATTGCTGTGAGATGGGTTAATATTAGGATGCCTGAGCTATGTTATAGAATAAATCATTCACTGTAATAGCAAAGATAATGCCTGGAACATTACTCATTTTGTGTTCTGTCTGTAATCAGGTCTTAGGAATAAGCCTCATTTGTCTGCGGTACAGCCCTCCTATTATACAAACCACAGGGTGAATATTCATAGAACACCATGCAGGAGAGTAGTATTCCCTTGTCAATATTACTGGCAAAGATGTACTCAAAAGAGGATAACCTCATTTCCTTTCTTAGTCTTTCTTCTATTTACCTTGATATCTGATGTTTAAATGTGAAACACTTTTGTTATTTTTAAATTATATTTGTTAAAAATAATAATGATAATGTTAACCAACAGTTTTTGAATGCTTATTAAGTGCCAGGAACTATACTGTGCTTTTAGCATGTACACATTTATTTAACCCTCATGGTAACACTAAGGTATGTCAGTACTGTGGTTTTCCCTGTTTTTCTGAGGAAACTGAGACCCAGAGATGTTAGATAACTAGCCTAAGGTCACACAGTTAAGTGTAGAGCAGGATTTGAACCCAGGCTATCTGGGTCCCAGGCCTGTGCTCAGATAGAACGTACCTGCTGGAGGAATATGTGTGTAAGAGATGCAGACTCTGTCCAAGGTGGCTTACTTTCTCATTTCCAAAAATTGGGTAAAGTCTTCTAAAAGATACACTACTAAGTAGCAGAGTAAGTGTCTCCCAATTGGTGCTGCAGGTTTTTAAGAAAAGACCCAGGACAGTATACGCTGGGCAGCTGTCAAAGTAACTTAAAACTGAGATAGATGTCTAGGAAGAGCTTTAAAATTTCCAAACGCTGCATGTTAATTCTGGAAGTAATTTCACAGACTGGAGTATCTTTATCTTCACGCATGATTCTATACACTGGTGGTGATTCTCTCTTACTAATTCTAATTTACTCCCGATTATTTTGAATATTCATATTTTGGGGGAAACTTTCTATTTGTAGAGCTCTCACCTGTGACGTAGGTTGAGTTTACATTTTGTAAAAATGTTACACAATACTAACTTAATATCTAGTGGGCTTATTCAAGAAGGAAGAAGGGGCACAGGTGGTCATCTTTTATGGTCTTTAATTAAATCTGACTCCTTTAGAGTTTTCGGCTGGACAAAATGGCCCCTTTTCTGCTCATATAATGCAGTCAGGGCAGGGTGCCTCCCTATGTAAAAATAATAACTCGCTAATTTCATGTCCAAGCCCAGCGAGGATTACTGTCACGCCTTCGGTTGTCGGCAGCTTCGGAGGTGGGCAGTTGTAGTGGAGCAGCCCTCTGCACGGTGCCACTCACAGGACACCGGCACGTGGAGCCTTCAGACTCTCGGTCAGCTGTCCACACATGGGCACTTGCTGGAGCCGCTCACGCTTGCATGCCTGCAGCTCGCCGCCAGCCGGCCTGCTCAGAGGGCCCCGTCTCTCCTGCCCCCTTCTCCTGCCGTGTTAAAACCTGCTCAAGTCCGCCTTTCACTCTGAAAAGTACACAGGCGCGCATCCTCTCTGAAAGCGTGACGTTGAGGTTAGGGGCTCCAAAGAAATGCTAGACTTCTGGCTGCTTCCAAAAAGTGGGTAAAGATTTTAATCCTGAGCAAGAGGGTGAGTGTGCTGGGTGGAATTTAGAGGTTTTGGGTTTGTTTGTTTTTTAACTGTGACAGAGTTTTAATTGGCTTTTGTCACTTGCCACAGTTCTTTGCTGGAAGGCTCATTTGTTACTGACCATGTGTTGTTTAGTTGTTGTTTGTTTTGTTTTGAATGTTTCTCTGCCTGAAGCCACGTTGGGGATGTTTATTAGACATCGTGGGCACTGTGGGGTGGATGGAATAGTCTGAAGAACACTAGATACAGACAAACACGGACGCTGGCTGAAGTGGTGCATTCGTTAGCCGACCAGTGTGGCATGACGAAGCAGACGCTGTTGCTCACGGAGGCTCTGACAATGTGACGTTCAGTGATTCTTTACAAGCCAGATTGTAGAGAAGAGCTCCCAAGTGTCCGCATATGGATGACATGACAAGTCATTGTAGAACAGAAGTGCCATCTAGTCCTCCGTTGAAAGGACTGGGACATACTGGAGTTCTGTGGACCTGCACTGTCTGACACATTAGTAACTGACCACATGCGGCTAATCAAATTCAAATTAATTAGAAAATTAAAAGAAATTCCAAATATAGCTCCTTAGCCACTTTTCAAGTGTTAAATAGCGACACGTGCTGCTGGCCACTGTGCTGAGCAGTGCCTAGTGCGGACATCTCCGCCACCGCAGAGGGTCCACGGACAGCACTGCACCGGGCCGTAGCCGGGAAAGCCAGGGTCCGTTGGATTTCTCATTGAGCAGCCAACACATCACAAGGTATTTCATCAACGTCTTTTTAAACTAATATTTGTTGAGTGCCTACTGAAAGTCAGGCATTCTGTGGGGGTCACAGGAACAGTGATAGTCAAGCTAGAACACCTCTCCCCTCACAGAATTGGCATCTGGTGGAGAAGACAGTTAAACAAGTATTGGAATACAATGTGATAAGGGCTATGAAAGGAGAAGATAGGGAGCTGTGGGGATATACAGTAGAGACTTTAACCCATTCTAGGGACCTCAGGAGTCTGATGCCTGACGGGGGAGGTGTCAGTCAGGGAGAAGGGGCGTGGGAGTAGAGACTAGAAAAGCAGTGTTCCAGCGGAGGGGACAGCATGCACAACACCCAGGGCAGGGAACACCTGCTCCTTTGATGACTTACAGGTGAGTGGGGTGAGTGACCTGATCAGACTTCTAGACTCTTTCCTTACTAAATGACCTTGGGAAAGTTACTCTTCCTCATTAAGCTTCAGTGACTCCATTTAAAAAGAAGAGAACTATAGTCCCACCCTGTTAGGGTTGATGTAAATATTAAACAAGATTATGTTTATACAGTGGCAAGCACAGGGGAAGTGCTGTAAAAAACTTAGTAACTTAGAGGGGCGACCTTCATTGCATGTGAAAGTGGACTGGAGCAGGGCTGGACTGGGGTGTGGAGACTAGTTAGGGGCTGGGACGGTGATGCAAAGGAAAAGGAACGTCGGCCTAGAGGAGTAAGGTAGCGACAGTGGGAATGACGAGAAGCAAATGTATATTGGAAAGTTGTTTTAGAAGTGGAATAGAGTCCTTGGTGAGTGCGGATGTGGCAGGTGAGAAGGAGAGGAATTAAGGACGACTCCTAGGTTTCTAGCTTTGGACCATGGGTGGGTACAGAAAGACAGATTCAAAACCCAAATCCAACCTTGTAAAATTATGGAAAGTCAACTATGGATAGGGATGAGCTATCTCTAGGTACTTGGCGACAAAGTGGACTGGAAACACTTCTAAATTCCTGCCCAGCATCTTTTCAATACATCACACAAACACCAACAGCAAATACCATTTCTAAGAAAATAAGAAAATCAAATTGGAAGCAAAGCACATCTCTGTGTGGATTGCCCTAGGGCACGTGATATATATTCAATGATGGAGAGTCTTCTAATGCTGTGTAACTATGTCATATCTATAATAAACTTAGCTAATAAATCAGGAGTGTCTCATACCCTTACCAGGAGGACTCTCCACTAACAAAAAGACATGATATGCTTACTTCTCAAATTAATCTTCACAGTCGAGCCAAGTATAACTGACTTATTAGGTGAGCTAGGCTCTATCAGGTACGAGCAGAGACAACATCGCTGTCCCTCATTAACATCCTTTTACACTGGCTCTGTGAGATTATTCCTTCCCCTTTTAGGGTAAAATTTCAGGAGGAGCCCATAGTTTCCCCAGTCACTTTCAGGAATTGAAAAGTTCAATCCACTAGAAGAAAACACAAGAGAACATCTTCTTAAGTCACAAAAACATAACTATATGTGAAATTATTGATCACTTGGGCTTCATTAAAATTAAAATGTGTGTTCAACAGAAACCAACAGCAAGAGAATAAAATGTGAGCTCCAGAGGCTGAGAAGATATTTAACAAACATATAACATTTGTTACATATCCAACAAAAGACCTGTATTCAAACTAGATAAATCGCTTATACACATAAAAAAATATATATAAGTGACAGAATAAAAAATGGGCAGAGATTTGAATGAAAGATTTCATACAAGATGATATGCAAATCCTCAATAAGCATATGGATAAAAGACTCAACATCATTAGGGATCAGGCAAATGCAAATTAAAGCCACAGTGAGATACCACCACACATGCATCAGAATGGCTGGCGTTTTTAAAGGCTGTCACTATCAAGAATTGGTATGGATGTCTGGTAACTGAAACTCTCATACATTGCTGGTGGGAGCGGAAAGTGGTTCAAGTACTTTGGGAAGCTGTTTGGCAACATCTGCTAATGCTAAACAAGCCTGAAGAGTGGCTGAGCAATTCCACTCTCAGATGCACGTCCATCAGAAGTGAGAGCATGTGTCCACCAAGACACGTGTTTAGGGGGGCTTACAGGAGCTTTCTAAATAAGCCAAAATGGAAAAATTCAAATGTCCAGCGTAAGGAGAATGGATAAATAGGTTGTGATGTGGTCATACAATAGAACATGAAATATGGATGGAAAAGATGCACTATTACCCCACCAAAAACATGGTTGACTCCCACAGACATGATATTGAGCAAATGAAGCCAAAACAAATGGTTTCATATTTATTATTTAATGTATATGAAGTTCAAGTTAAGAAGAATTAACCTATGGTGATAACTTGGGCAAGATGGGTATTGACCAGACGAAGCATGAAGGATCCTTCTAGATTAATAGAAATGTTTTATATTTGGATCTGTGTAGTGGTTACCCAAGTATGTATGTATGTATGTATGTATGTATGTATGTATACATACATATATAAGATATATATAACAATTATACTGTTTGTTATACTTCAATAAACAAAGAAAAAGCCTAGTCTAGTCTAATGTCAAAACTCAGTCTCTTGTGCTATTGAGAGCTTTCCCCCGCCTTTGCCTCTGCCAGCAATGCATGGTCCGTAATCTGCAGTGGGAAGGAGAACTGTGATGGGTTTGTTTTCTCACCGTTGGTGCACCTCCTCTCCCATTCTTGAGCACCTGCTTTGCTCTCCTCTGGGGCAGGCACACTGGGGAAGGAAGGACTGGCGAAGAGTGGACAAGGGCTGATGCCTCTTGGTGGTCACTGGCTTTGAAGCCTCTAGTGTGCAAAGGCTAGCTCTTTCTCTTACGGGGGGGACTTCTGTGGTTTCTTTTTAATTAAACGTATTGGGGTGACATTGGTTAGTCAGATTGTACAGGTTTCAAGTGTACACTTCTATGGTACATCATCTGTGTATTGCATTGTGTGCCCACCACCCAAAGTCATATCTTCTTTCGTCACCATGTCTGTGGGTTTTTCAGTGATTCTGCTTCACTAGGAAATTCCAACACAAACAACACTGCCGGACAGGGACAATGATCCTCTTATAACTCCAGCCACAGCTCTTGGCCTTTAGTGTTCTACTTGTGTCCTGGTCCGAATGACTCAAGTTCCGTTCTCTTCCTGGGATCACCTGACCCATAGGAAAACTGACATGCTTTGCCTGGCCAGTGGAGAACTAGCAGTTCACCCCCATTATGGCCTCTCTCCCCTCTTAGCCTGTCAGCTTCAAGCTTCTCTAGGAGGGAGCCAGACCCACTCACTGGCGTTCCCTTTCCCCATTACCCAAACTTCAGGGGACACGTTCTCCTGTGGTTCTCTGAAGCTCCCCTCACTTACCTCTTGCACAGTGCAACGACAGCCCTCCCCAAAGAAGTTGCGTCTACCAGTCTTGCTTCTGCCTTTCGTGCATAGCTTGAAAGTGGATAATGACCCTATGGGAGAACACAGTTACTGTTTTAAGCCAGAGGACAACTGAATGGTTCCTGCCCAAAAGAGAAGTGATCATTTTATCCACTCCACCTTCTTTGATAGTTAGTTGGGGGTTTTCTGAATGAAAAGAAGCATACTGGAATATTAAATACTGTGCAATTGGTTTTGTTTCTTCAGTATTCTGAAAAAACTATTTCAGGTAGAAAAGGCAAGTTTCATAAATATAGGCTTTATCATGTACACACACATCCCCACGCACAAAAATTATTGGGACTTCCTGGGCAGCTGCAAATAATTCCGAAAATCTCTGTGTCCACATGTAAAAGTAAGAGATAAATATTACCTGCTCTGTATTATTGCCATGAGGATAAAATAGAAAGGAATGATACATATACAAAAATATACACATGCAGCCCTGGCCACGTGGCTCAGTTGGTTGGAGAGTCGTTCCGTACACCAAAAGGTTGCAGGTTCAATCCCCAGTCAGGGCACATACCTAGATTGTGGGTTTAACCCCCAGTTGGAGTGTGTATGGGAGGCAACTGATCGATATGTTTCTCACATCAGTGTGTGTGTGTGTGTGTGTGTGTGTGTGTGTGTGTGTGTGTCTCCCTCCCTCCCTCCCCCTTCCTTTCTCTCTTAAAAAAATCAATAGGAAACATATCCTTGAGTGAGAATATATGTATATTTGCATACACACACACACACACACACACACACACACACACTGTGTGTGTGTATTTTGTAGAGTGGGTGGTCAGGGAAGGTCTTATAAAAGACCTGAATTTAGTGAGGGGGGAAGATGTAGGGGAAAAAGGTAAAAGAGGAGTGTGTAATATTCCTGAAGCCAAAGGAATAACATGTTTCAAGACGGAGGAAATCACGTGCTGCTGGTGATGGGGTAACATGAGGAGCTTTGAGTAGCCACGTGACCCCTGGACAAGTTATTTACCTTCTTGGAGCAATAGGCAATAATCTATTTCTCAGGATTAGATGAGATAATTTATGTAAAGCACCTGTCACATAGAAGACAGGTGACTGAAAATTTCTTTCACATTTCACATGTGTCATAAAATATGAATTTAAAACTTCACAGTGAAAGATAATTTTAAGTGGTCTCAATTCAGGTTTCTCACTGAATTTGCAAAGTGTCTGATTACAGTGCATATAAGCCCAAATATGGACGTCAGTAGATTACACTGTAATGGCTGTGGAACTGAGGCTTTGGCTTTTTAACAGGCTCTGTTAGTAACAAGTAGCTAACTGATGTATATCATGCGTTTGTGTCATGTGTCATGCGAATTGCAATGTGTTTAAATATGTTGGAATTTTTCACATTCTAACTGGCAGAAATCATTTATTTAAGAAATAGGAACTGAGAAAATCAAATATTTTAGCATTCATAGGAATCTATTTTGCTAAATTACAGTTCTATGAATGATCAACAAATTGTTCCCATTTTAAATCTAAGAAATAAGGAAATTGATTTGGTTTTCATCAGTTTCAGGCATCCCCTAATGTTTTAACACTGATTTTAAATATGCTTTCAATTTTACAGAATTTGGCTGAATAATATGACATGTGATCTAACCTGTATAAAAACGACAAAATGAGACTGTCACTCTTTAAAGTAATATAAAATGATATCTTTGTCTGGCTACCTCCCAGTATTTACATGTCACCTAAATTATTTTATTAAAAAAAACAGGCATTAAAAATTCTCCCAGAAAGTGTTGAAGAATGAGGATATACTTTCAAGCGTGTGTGTTTAAATTTACATAAATTTAAATGATATGTTTTTATGCACTGTAGTTTCCTCCTGAAGAAATCGGTATGCTTTTCGAAAACATGACTCTTACCCTAAGATGTTTAAAAGCATGTCAAATACCTTATAGGAAAGGAAATAAAGTCATTTTATTTAAAGTAAATCACTTTTCCAAATTTTCTCAAGCACATTTATGTCGGTGCTGAGAGAGAAGGCGGGTTCTTTTTCCCGTTTTAAATACAAAACACACCAGCTGCTACTCCAGCGATCCACTAGAGAAAGGGAGAGTAACTAAATTTCTGCAGCAATGTGCAGAACTAAATTTATTGAAATCCCAGTGAAAGCTTTTGTTGTGTTTGGTATAATAGGGAAAATTCCATAAGATATCTGAGATTGCATTTTCTTCATGGTAATCTTCCCAGTCTGCGTGCTCCCCGGTCAGTCCGTAAACACGCTTCATTCATTTAGCAGGGAAACGCTCACCTCAGAAGCCAGCCAGGTTTGGGGAATACAGGACATTTTATTTCACATAATGTGATTACTCCTTGTTGTAAACACTGAATCCACTGCATTTGGTTCAGAGAGGTTGGAGCTTGGTGACCCCCATTAGTTATTTTTCCTCAAACACAGAAGGAATGATTTGTATTCTAAAGTGTGTGGTTTGGGTGAACTGATCAGCCTTTCTTGTGTCTATTTCTGAGGCTTTTTCCTTAGTTATATTTCTGGTTTCATTTTAAGTACTTTAAAAAAATTCATTTATCACTTATTTTAAGAAGTCAGTGTATGTGTGGAGGATTACTCATGTTTCCTTTCAAAGATCCCCTCTTTGCACCTAATCTGTGTTTCCTAAGAGAAGACACAATCAGATGTTTTTGTTCCTCTGAAGAAATCCCTGGCAGGCCCACGACCCTGGCGCCGGCGGTAGCTGTACACTTCTATACATAATTGATGACTCGGGCCGCAGACAGCGCCCGTGCACAGCCATATAGATTACCATACAGTCAGGGGTTTCGGTCTTTGAATTTTCCATTTCTGAATAGAAATAACTCCTCGCTAAATAACAAAAATTCCAGAAGGAGTAAGTTTACTATAGTAATAAATATTCTTCCGAGAACAAAGCATTTGCCAGCAATAGAAGATTTGGACAGTCTTAAGATCTGAACTTTATTACCCTGTCCTCCACTCCAGCCATCTCTCAACTTAGCAGCCCTGGTAATGTTTGCTTTTGCTGACATTTTGGTAATAATATATATATTTTTAAAGTTTAGTGCTGAGGAAAGTTAAATTCCAAACGGCACTTTTTGAGTTATTCCTTAATCTAATGGCCCTTTCTGTTTCTGTGATTTACTAGACGATGAGAAGCCTGGTGGATATAGCTGGTTATCTTTTCAGGAGGAATCTGTGCGATTCTTGTCACGGGAGGAGCATTTGTTACGTCCCGTTTACTCCTTCTGTCCTCTCCTCTCCTGTAAACAGCAGAGCACACTTTCCTGCCTTCGCAGACCCTTCACCTCTACCCTTCTCCTGGCCACCTCCACTCATCATTCTGGTCTCCATTAAGATGTCACCTCTGTGGGAATCCCTGGAAGCCTCTTCTCACTCCATTATGTGGCCTTTGTCTTTTTACTTTGCCCCAACTGGACTGTAATATCTGTTAAGGCAGAGACCAGACCACCCTCATCATTGTACCCCCGACCTCCAGGACATGCCTGACGTAGAGTAGATGTCCCATCATTACTTACTGACTGAAACTGCAGAGATACCAATACTATAAAACTGAACTTAAACACAGGATATGAATTGTTAGATGTTAGATGATAACTTGTCAGAATTTGTAGTATTCCTAGATTTTCATTTTGTTTTTCTTATGGTGATATCTATTCTTAAGAATGCTTTGATAACAGAGAAAAAAAAAAGATTTGGATTGCAGTTATATTTTGCATTTAAAGACTCATGAGGCTAATTTGTAATTTCAAATGACCAGGTTAATATAAATAAAACCTGTGTTTATTAAGAAATAAGCTTAGCTGAAAATTTTTAATTCAAATTAAACCAAGTTGAGGAGAGGGACATATATTTATTTAATTCTGAGAGTTTAGGCTCTTTGCTTTATTTTGATTCACTTCCTTTTTAAGAAATATAATTTCTCTTGCCCGGCCGGTGTGACTCAGTGGTTGTGCAACAACCCATGCACCAAGAGGTCGCCAGTTCGATTCCCAGTCAGGGCACATGCCCAGGTTGTGGGCCCAATCACCAGTGGGGGCATGCAGGAGGCGGCCAGTCGATGTTCTCTCTCATCGATGTTTCAATCTCTTTCTCCTTCTCCCTTCCTTTCTCTCTAAAATCAATAAAGAAAAAACTATATATATAATTTCTCAAAGGGCAAATAATTTTTTCTAGATCCTAACATGTGCTGTCTTTCTCTAGATATCTGGAAGAGAACTTCATTTTTGTCATTATTTCTTGAACTGCTCTTATACTTTCAGAAAACAGATGCACAAATGTCTTTTTCTTTGAATCCAAGAGACATAGAAAGATACTAAAGTTCTAATGCAAAAGCAGCTGTTTTTTTTTTAATACTTTTAAATTTCAGAATGTATTCCGCAGTTCCCCATTTGGGTCACTCATCAGTTTGCAAATTAGTTTCCTGAAGTTTGTAAATCAGTTGTTGATTTCTATGGGACATAATTTTGAACTAGGCCCACAAACTACAGTATCGTGTTATGAGCTGTAAAATCAAACTGTTTGAGTTCATATCCTGACCTCAAAAATGACTGTTTGACCTTGGGCAAATTAGCTAACCTCCGTGTATCTTGATTTTTCATCTGCAAGTGGGGATAATGTACCTCTCCTTGGGCTTGCTCTCAGAATTACATTTCACTTGCAAAGTACACAGAACAGTGTCTGGCAGGTATGCTCAAAAATACTATCTATTATTGTTATTACAATTATTAAATAGTCCCAGAAGCAAGAAGTCATTTAGTC
The DNA here is from genome assembly GCA_030848825.1 of Tadarida brasiliensis. Lineage (NCBI taxonomy): Eukaryota > Metazoa > Chordata > Mammalia > Chiroptera > Molossidae > Tadarida > Tadarida brasiliensis. The sequence continues at coordinate 18,320,606 of CM061259.1, read as the reverse complement.
CTCTATTCAAAAATATTAATTGAGCCCCTACTATGTATGCCCCAAACATTTTACTAGGTACAGGGAGAATAAGATGGAGTAAAAGTAAGCATGGTCCCTGCTTCATACAGCTTATACAGTGGAGGAGGCACAGACATTCATTAAAGAATCACACAAATACATGTAAAGTTGCAACTGCGATAAGTGCCACGAAGGAGATCTGTGGTGTCATGAGAGTGCATATTCAGGGGAAATTGATACAGGCAGGAAGGCTTCCTTGGTGACTTGAAGGAAACTAAGATCTGCAGGTAGAAGGGAACATAACCCAGTCAAGGAAATGGACCAAGGGCCCCGTGGCTGGAGTGTGGAAAGCCAGATGGAGAATGAGGACAGAGGAGATGGAGAGGTAGCCAGGAGCACATCATACAGGATGTTGTAGGCCGTGATTGGTCTTTGAGACTATTGCCAAACCAATGAAGGATTGTATTTCAGTGCAGAGAATGGGTTGGAGTGTCCCACAATATAAGAGGTAAGAGAACAATATCCCTTCCTAGATGTAGCATTGGTCCCAGGCTATATTTTTTAATCAAAACATTTCCATTGCACACTCCTGACTCCCCCATTCCTTCTCCAACCTGGGTCCTTTCACCTAAGCCCAGAGCTCTCACTGTTGACCCCTCTGCATCAAGCTAGTGTGGCCCATCTTGTCCATATCAGTGCTTCCTGCTCCAAAATGCTTCTAACAAAGAAGTCTCATTCTGATGGAAGTTTTTTGTTGTTGTTCTCATGTAAAAAAATGGTTCTGATCTCTTAAACTTTATTAAGAGTGAAAGGATGTTCTTATTTCCCTCAACATGATGACACTGTTTTTCTTTCCTTATGGGCTAATAAAGCATTTCAAATTTTAAAAAAAGAAGAAATTTTAGATTCACATAAGTATTTAGCACACGATAGAATTGATTTAGACTAAGATGTGAGCAGCTTACGTAAAGAACAGTGTTCTCAAACTTTTTGGACCCCTTTCCATTCTTAAAATTTGTTGAGGACCACAGAGAGCTTTTATCTATGTAAGTTATATCTTTCTGTATTTGCTATGTTTGAAATTAAAGCTGGGAAATTATTCATTTTTTTAAAAATAGCAAAACCCCATGATATGTAAACATTCACATTTTTGTGAAAAATAACTGTGTTTTCCAAAACAAAAAGAAAACCTAGTGAGAAGAGTATCATTGTTTTACCTTTTGCAAATCTCTTTAATGTCTGGCTTAAAACAGGACAGCTTGAGTCTCATATCTGTTCCTGTGTTAAATCTTCCATTATCACATCATGTAGCCTCTGGAAAACCCCACTGTATGCTGGTGAAGAATGAGGGTGGAAAAGGCAAATAATGCCTTAGTATTACCATAAAAATAGTTTTTATCTTACCAGCCCCCAAAACATAGAGACCCCCGAGGTCCCCAGACCACACTGTGCGAACCACTGCTCTGGAAGATGACAGGCAATTTAAAAAACAAGATGCTCATTAAGGCAAACAACTCTCCTCTGAGATGGCATTTCAGGCCGTCTAAAAAGTGAATGGAAAGAATTCTGGCTGCATGGCTCTGATCTATTTCTGCTTTTCATCACTTCTTCCATCTATCTGTGTTTGAACCCATTAAATTCTCTAAAAAGTCCCAATGACTTTCAGTGTTAGCAGAGACTCTTGTGGGTGTTTAGACAATATCTGAAATTCCTGAAACGCCATCTTCTTGCCTTGGTTACTAGTGTAAGACTCATTCCCCATTCAGAGTAAATTGTGATTCCCTTTGGCTTCCCAGGAGCATCAGGTCACTTAGCTCTAACTACAGAGCCTCACCTGGAGAATGGGGCTTCACCGTGTTCCTCTCTCAGGAATAACTCACTTGTGAGGTGTTGCTAAAGTAGCAAGAGGCTTGTTCATCTCTGTGGTCTCTTCCCATTCAGAAACGGCATGATTTTATAATATTTTCTTATGTGGCACACAAGCTCTTTCTGAAGACAGCTAAAAAATTTTGGAGTATTGCATCATTTAAAAAAGAGTTTGGCTTCTCTCAATGACAGACTTGAAGAACAACATTCCTTTAGATGAGTCTTGTTGCACTTGTCAGACATTCATTTTCATTGCTTTTAATGACGCCTTGTACCTATCATGTAAATTCCACCATCACTATCAATGAGAATAAATCCTGCCCTTTTTTCATTTATGTTAATCATATGTTTCTATCCATTCACTCTTAAATACTTCATCCCCGCCCTCCTCCCAGTCATCAAAGTACCTGCAGGGAGAGAAAGACTATGCAGAGGGTAAAAGGCTGCTTAATCTATGCTTTTCTTTACACCAGTAGCTCACCGTGCACAATTAATGTTATTGACCACTGCAGTTCATCTCCTGAGTCATTAGCAATTTCTGTCTTTAAGGAGGGACATACGTATGTGATAAAAAACATTTTGAAAGGACAGCTGAAAGGGCATTTGCACTCATTTGAGCTGGAATTCTGGGTTTCTTTTCAAATGTGTCACTTATAATAAATGGTTCAGGACATGTTGGGCTTGGTCAGAGGTCACAAATGACCACAGATGTGTTTTCTTTGGCCTACAGAGTGGGGTGTGTGTGCGTGTGTTTGTGTGTGTGTGTGTGTGTGTGTGTGTGTGTGTGTGTTGGTTTTGTTTTTCTTCTGAATTTGAATGCAGATACTCTACATTTTTTCTAGGTTACCCCACTCCCTGTTATCTTTACACATGGCCTAACATACATTTACCTGAGTTTGGCCACTGTCAGCATTTGAATTAACATCTCTACAATAGGTAGTTACATCAAGGGAGAATAGACTAATAGAAAAAAATAGAACCCAAGATGAGTACAACTTATACTGTGACTGATACAAGGAATCGCCTAATCGAAAATTGCTGGACAAGAATATATAATTGCTGATTTTTAAAATTCTTGGACATATGAAAAAATAACTTTAAAGATAAGTGAAAAATAACACTTTATTGAGACGCATGCCTCAAAAATGACAGTCATTATATAAAGATATTTTTAATAGCTTAACATAGGAGTTAGGGTATGTAATTATGAAAGGGGGCCATGTCTTCCTGAAACAGGTCATCTGTCAACACTTTGATTTAGCATTTTGTTACTTTTATTATTTAGTAGACAGTGGTTTATCTAGAAAAAATATATATATATTTAATGGACATTAAATATATAGAATCAGCCACACAACTAATTTATCAAGTGCAGAACTTGACCGTGTTGGTTTATGTGGAAGGTCCCACAGCACCACCTAGTGCCTTGTATTTTATTTTGCATAATATTTTTGTAAATTAAAAAATTCTGATCACATTTTAATATCAAGTATGGCACTGAAATAAATATATGGTTTAAGCAATATTATAAATAGAATGAAATAAAGTAATTCTTACAGGTTTAATTGAAACTATTAAGTGGAACTCAAAAAGTTGATTGTATAACAGAACTATTAATATTATAATAATTTACTAATAAAAATTACTAATATTTTTAATGCACAACCAAAGACACCCTTTAGAAGATTGTTACATTGTGTGTGATCTAATGGAGTTATTGGTATGTTTTATATACAAAACAGGTATTCATTTCTTTTACATTTTTATTTGTTGTTTTATAATAAATTAAATGTAATTTTTCTAAACTTTTTTTTTAAGTCCATGAATTCCCACTCTTTATAGATTAAGCTACACTATTAACACCACATACCACAGCTTGTATTAGTTTCAGACAAAATTGTATAACCACTTTTAAAACTAGAATTTTAAGGTTTTAAGAGATGGACTATTATAAAATACTTATACATTAAAAATAAAATGAGTCAAATAAAAGAATGAGGTACACTTATATATTCTTTTATGAAAAGCGATCCAAGAAATATAGTAAAGTGAGAAAAAATGAAGCCATGTGCAGAATATTGTGTATACTATGATTGTCTTAATAAAACTGTGTGAATTTGAACAATTTAAGAAGGCTAGATGGATGGGTAGGTGGGTAGAGGGATGGTTGGATACTGGTAAATTATTTCCTTCCCTGGAAGGAGTCACAAGGAACTGTTAATGTCTCTGGAGACAGTAGGGTGCTGGAAAATTTCACTTTTTATTTTTTACTTTTCTATACAATTAAAATTTCTCTAATCAATTTCATGAATTATTTTATTTAAGGTCAACAAGGGTTCTTTGAGTATTAAGATTATGAGCTATTTCATTTTTCCTTATAATATTTCTCTATTAAAAACAAAGCCTACTTTTTTAAATAAAGAAGCAGCTAGCATTGTGAAACATGGCAAGCATCTATTTTATAAGTGTATCTTTTCAGAAGCCTTTATGATACATTATTTTATCTTTAGGGGTATATAAACTCCAAGAAGGCAGAGGATTTTGTTGGATTTATCACACTGCATTCTTGACTTGTAGAATAGTACCTGGCACATAATAAGTGCTCAGTAAATAAGTGTTGAATGAGTGAATGAATAAGAACATACCACATTGTGTCCAAATCTGTATAGTAATGAGATGTATTATGGTAGAATTTTACTCTATTTGCATATACATATACATAAACATATACATACATTTACATTTTTATATCTAATGCCATTTAAAACATGAACACTGATAAGTATTATTTCAAAGTTTATGATAGCAAAGAGATTCGGTTGTGCTTTGAGATGTTTGTGTTATTGTCCTCCCACCCCCCCTTTTTTTTGGCCTATTTTTAATAGGACTTTATGCATTCACGTTAGCTCTATTTGGAACTCGGTCATAATGAAACTCAATCTAAATGTTTACTAAAGATCAGTGCTCTCATCACTGACCTTCTGTATTCCAGTCACTGATAATTCTGTCTTAATGACCTGCGTGGCTGCTGCTCTAAAGTTCCCGCGATCACTTCTATTAATCACAGAATGCTAATTACTCACTATTAAACATACTCAATTCCTAATTACGCATTTAAAATCTCGTGACATTTTATAGCTACCTGTTAGTGAAAATCCATTTGTAGGCATAAACTGTATTGTTTTATTTAAAACATACGGTGCTTCTTACTGATGCGGTGTGCATAATTTTTTTTTTCTTTGACTGACAAAGTGTGGAGAAGTTGCCCTCTACTGGGGAACTAGAAAAATTGTGTTGACATAGATTTTCAGTTCCCTTAAAGACTCTTAGTTAAATTCATTGACGTGATTTGCCAGATGAACGCTTCTTGCTCTCTGGCACTTTTAAGTCCCCAAGATATTGACGTGGTTAGCAGAGTATATTTAAAAATAAATAGCCGATGCGAAAATACCCACAGCCATTTCTGAGTGGAAACATTAGCTATTCCTTCTTCTTCTTCTTCTTTTTTTTTTTTTTTTTTTGCAAAAGTTGATTTTTTAAAAATTTATCTTTATTGTTGAAAGTATTACAGATGTCCCATTGACCCCCTCCTCCCCACTCCCCCCATCTCCACACTATTGTCTGTGTCCATTGATTATCCTTCTTAAAAACTCCTTAGTGACAACACCCAAGTTGTCACTCCTGAAGCAGTGACAATCCTGAAGCAGTTGTGTAGGAAAGAGTGTTTGCTGAAACATTAAGGGGCATTTACTATCTATAATTATACAACCCAAAGTGAGTCAGGACTGTTTTTAGAAATTCATCATGACAATTTCGTAATAAAAGTCTAAGCACTATAAAAATTGTTTTAGCTAGCCCCTTTGCATTTTCCTGTGTCATGGGTGAAATTTAAGTATGTAGAAATGATTTACTTGTATTAATTGTTGAACTTTTTATACCAAAAAAATCACGTGATCATAAAGTGGCAAAGCCTATTTACCAGTTCTGATAAGCTGATGAGACATTGTTCCTCCTCTCTCATCAGTGCGCCTCCTTCTGCCTCCAAGAATAGCCAGGCTTTGGGTAACGCTGCCCTGGAGCGGTCCACTGATATTTAATAAAAATAAATACGTTATTAAGGAGAAGTCTATTTAAAGTAGCCATTGATGGCAGGGGGTGAGTCAGGAAAGGAGACTTGCAAAAGTTAGCCTGAAATGAGACTCCTACTGCCCCCGTGATGGTGGGAGCGTATGTGGGCCAGTGGAGCTCATAGGAGGAGCAGACCTATTGTAGCACCATCGCTTAACCCATGTTCTTCTCCCGACTGAAGCCTCTGGGTCACAAAGTGCAGGGCCCGTGTCCTAAGCTGTAGGAATGGCTCTGGCTAAGGAATATTGTTAAAAGCAGAGTAAATCAGACCATTGATATATGAGACAAGGCAAGTGGAGTGCAGCTGTCTCCATTCATTGTGTCCATCTTTACACTCGGTATTGATCGTCACAGCCAGGTTAACCGCGGTGTGTGCTGCCATTCAGACACATGCACGAGGATGGATGCGCTGTGCCCTCCCGTTCGTTTCACACTGCAGACAGGCTGGTTCTTTTGTTTGTTGTTTGTTTATGGTAAAGGTCTGTTAGGAGTTTGAACACTAGTTTTGATTAAACCATTATTTTGAATGTCTTATTTAAAAGAAAATCATTTTATAGTTTTCTAGAAGTTGATTTTAACATCTAGAGGCCTGCATTAAACACCCCTTCCCCAAATTTTCCACAAATTACATTCCATCACCTTCTTTCTCTATCCTCAGTGACCCTCCTACTGTCCCTCTCCTCCATCTTCCACAGCTCTGCTTTGCTTTTGCAGAAATTTGCAAAATGTTCTCCCATAGCCTTGTTGGCAAATTATGAGCCTGAGGGTGGGGGGGGGGGGGGACCTGTTTCATGACTTGAGTCACAGTTTTCAGGTCTTCATATGTGAGTGTTGCTCCATGTAGCTGGTTCACGGGAGGCAGTGTGGTATCAGAAAGGAAGACCCGGCAGGGAATTTGAGTCGCTGTGCTAGTGAGAGACACCTCCGCCTTGGGCCTCCACTCTGCAGTCTGTAAAGTGAGATAACGAAGCATCCCTTTCAGCTAGAATTCTCTGCTATCTCTAAGTTCTTGAAGAACTCTTAACCACTGTATGGACACATAATGGTCCAGAGACCATGGATTCTGGAGCCAGACCGCAGGGCTCGCTTCCCATTCTGCACTTACAGCTTAGGGATTCCGTGTACTTCTGTCTGCACCCCTGAGTTTCCTTCTCCGTAAAATGGGGATCATAATGGCACCTTTCTCCCAAGTTTGTTGAGAGGATGAAGAGCATAGAACCATCCCTGGGACATACAGAGGAAGCATTCAATAAATGTCAACTAGTCTCATCGTTATTGCAAACTTAGGGTTTTAAAGCATTTCAGAAAATGTGTGTTTCTCATCAAATGGATATGCTGCTCCCCAAGGGAAATATTTGTGAACACACATTCAGGCACTGATTTGTGCAGCAAAATGTTGATTGAGTGCCTACTGTGTGCCAGGTACCATTCTGGTTCAGGCATCAGTGGGGGAAACGTCAGGTATGTAGTCAGTGTTTTAGCCAGTGGGGAATAAATGCTCAGTGATGCTCTAGTGGCCTGACCAAGTTATTTGGTGCATCCTTTTCCTATATTCCTACACCACCGGCAGATTGTGTTGTAAACTTTGACCGTTTTAAGTTTATATTACATAGTTTGCATTGATTTCCTACAATCCATTTCCTGAATATCTTTTTAAGTTCCCTACTTCTTCCTTTGCCCTTTTTCTTTTCTAACAACTTTTCTTCCCTTTGGACCATCTCTTGACCTCTCAACTTTTGTTTTTATTCCTTTGTCTGGGGCTCTGCCTCCTGGCACTTCCTACAGCTTGGCCAAGGTCTCTTTAGGCCTCTCTTTCCTCAGCTATAAAATTGAGATAATCAATTTACCTATTGGAATGTTAAACTAGCTAACGTTTGCAAAGCATTTAGCACAATTCCTAGTACATAAGATACCTTAATAAACATTGGCTGTTGTTCGGGTGGTGATATTTGGTATCCCTGAAGCAGTGATTCTGAAGCAAGAAATACGTCAAGCTTCTATGTATAAGATTCAGGCCCTGGGAACCTTGGCTGCCCACTGGGTTATATAGAACCGTTCTCTTGACATTTTAAGGGAGCTGTGCTTCTTGATGCAATGCTTGTTGTGCTACTAATAAGCCTTACTAGCCTGCCACATGTGTTCCCAGGGAAAATGAAACTGCAACACGTCTGATTGCAGCTGTGGGCCCATTGTGGAGACCACAGGCCAAAACGGACCCTGGCAATTATTTCCTCAGTTGCCAAAAAAGAAACTGTGACTTCATTCCTTTTGCTGCTTCTTTGGTCTCATATATACTCTACAGATAAGCATTTTTAAGAAACTTCTTCAAAAAGTTATTTATTGTATGTTAAATCTATAAACTTAGAAGACATTGAATTTCAGAGTGTTCTTATCACTCTTAATCTGGATAGAAAAAAAAGTCAAGTTTATTGTTAATAGTTCTAATACAGGTCTATGAGTTTACATAGTCTGAAAAGGTTTACTTTTTCAGTTAAAAAGTAGTAAGAGAAATCATGAGTTTCTACACTGTTTGTGGCTTTAACATGTCACTGTATCAGTTCTGATTAGTAACGTACATGGTGTGTCTCATTCATGCTCTTGTGTTTTTCATCTTTCTCTTATATAGCTCCGGATATTAGGAGTGTAAATTCCCACATTCTGCCTGCTGTTCAGCATCCTTAATTTCCCCTGCCCACTGGCACTTCCCTTTGCTTCCATCACTTTTGGCAAAGAGAACTGTCTTTACATTAGAAATAGTAAGTATTGGCCAAAGGAAAGTAGGCTTAAGATAAGCAGACTCTGTTTGCTGGCCCAGACAAATTACCCCGTAGGGTCCTGAGAAAACGAACATTGGAGATTGCTGAATGGCTGTCTTTGACAAATCATAAAGAAAAAGAGTAGAATCAGCAGCTGGCCGTGTGCAAATGTCGGCGCAAAAATCAAAAAGAGGAAGACAGTAGATTTTCCACACTATTAATTGGTAATTTGTTTCCAGTCTTGAAAAAAATTGAAGAATGGGTCATTAAGAAGTTGTGTTATAAGCAGTTACAAAGGAACAGACTGTGATGCTTGGAAGCCAGCGTGTGTTCACAAGAAACCAAGTTATTAAAAATAAATGTTTGTTACACTAACATTTCTTTTTTAAATATAACTGTTAATCCAAAACAATCCTTTAGAGCCAGGGCTGAACTGTAGCCCTTGGGCCAGATTTGACCATGACCATTTGTTTACTTATTGTCTTTGGCTGCTTTCCGGCTCTAACAGCAGAGCTGAGCGATTGCAGCAGTGTGTGGCCAGCAAAGCCTGGAATAGCGATCTGGGCCTGTGCAGAATAGGTCTGCCTACCCCTGCTGTAGAGTCTGAATCAGTTCTTTTTGAATTTCAGTGAGTCTACAAATTACCTGGAAATCTTGTGGAAAATGTGGATGATGATACAGTAGGTCTGGGTGGGGTCTGAGCTTCAGCACTTCCTGACAGGTGAGGCCCATGCTGCTGGTCCACAGCCACAGTCCAGCCCAGCAGGGACCTGTGCATATCAAATCCCCCCGTTTAAAGAGAGAGAGAGAACCATGGGTTGGAAGTCAGTTTAATTGGTTAGACGCCTACTTGTTTGAACCATAGTTAGTATCCAAGTAGTGTTAGAGGACCAGTGTCATCTTGGAGAGAAGTTTTCTGGGTCACTTAAAAATGATTATCTAAGTATTATTTCCTTTTATAAGGATATTGGCTCAGTGATAATATTTGAAGGGAATAATAAGGAGCTCGATAACTCAAATGTTTAGATGACCAAAAACAACAGGGTCGATCTGCTGGACATGTCCTCTGTTGGAAGTCAGTTCTCTGTGTGTGTCACATTTCTGTACCTCCCGTGAGCAGGCACTGACTGCCCATGGTTCCCAACTGTTTTTTCAAGGGTGTTTGTATAGTGAACAGCCTTGAAAGATAGAAATAGCATCTCCCTCTGGAGCAAAGGGCAGGCGTACTTCCTGCCCATTATAAAAGACGTGGGCTAAACTCCGTATTTTCTTCCTGTGATGCAACCTATTGTACGTGCAGGCATCTGTCTAAACTCATTCATACCGCCCCACTTTACTTAGGGGCAAGGGGAACCGAGACCAACAGCATGCTTAGGCTGCTTGCTCTGCTGTGCAAAATCAAGTCCTTTGACTCTGTGCCAGGAGTCTCATGTCTTCTTCCAGCATCCATGAAGCAGTGGTAGGCTAACCTGTTATCTTCAGAGTATGCTAAAACCTCAGCCCCTTCACCGTTTTAGAGACCTTCTCCCAACAGTCACAGCACAGGTTTCCAGTCAGTGACTTTCCTCTTTCCCTGAGACTGTCTTCCCCTTGTTTTAGTAAAACTCTTCACTTTGTACTTAACATAGACAACAGAAGCTCTTAAACGAAGGTTCCTTCCACTTTCTGCCATCAAGCAGACAAGTCTATCTTCATCTCTCCTAATCTGTCCTTTTCTCTCCTTGCTCAGTGAAGAGGTGTCAACCCCCAGCTGTGCACTGGAACTCCTTCCCCGCTGCCTCCTGAGGTGTGATAGGCACAGACTCTTCTCTACAAAATCGCTATTCCCCTGCCCCCTCTCGGCTCTTTCCTATGAATTTTTAAAATCCTCAAGTTTCTTCTTTTAAAACAAAGCAAACAAACAACAATACAGTCTTCAAAGACAACCCCAGGACTTCACAGACACTTTTTGGGGGATTTTATGTAAAATTCCACTTCAAAATGACTGAAGTTTTACGTGCTTAGGAGACTTGGGAATCCTTTTCCCCTGAGCACCCATGATGTATGATTCACAGTTAGCACTCAGTAAATGCTTGTTTGATTAAATGTATGTCACTGAGACAAGCCAGCTACCATTCCTGCAATGGGACCACCACATCCAGGAATAGGTCCTTAGCTCTGCAGATTCAGAGACTGACTGTCATTAGCGTCAACTGCTGCTTTCTTTCCAACTGCCCTTCCTAGGCTCCTTACGCTCTTTCTTCCTTCCAGAAAGTAGGCACAACTATATATTTTGCCATCCATATTTATCACGTCGTATTCTCTGAAGACCATATGCCCTGTTTTGTTTAAATTTAGGTGTCTCCAAAATATCCCATTCCACCCCTTTATAACTTACTGTTTAGGCTGTGCTAGCCGGTCTCACTCATTGCATATTGGTTCGACATAATTTCATTCTTGAGAAATAAACTTTTCCCTAATTTTTTTATTTTATTATTTTTTATTAATCCTTACCTGAGGATATTTTTCCATTGATTTTTAGACAGAGTGGAAGCGGGAAGGGGGAGAGAGAGAGAGAAACATGAGTGTGGGAGATACACATTGACTCGTTGCCTCCCGCGTGACCCCAACCAGGGCCGGGGATCGAACCTGCAACCCTTCAGTCCGCAGGCCAATGCTCTAACTGCTGAGCCAAACCGGCCAGAGCAAACTTTTCTCTAAGTTATATCGCTGTATATTGACCCCAGGAAAAAATGTGAAGACAACTTTGGAATTTTAGTTAGCATTCATCTTTTTTTTCCTTTTAAAAGAGATCTTTGCATTAAACATATATACAAGGTTCAGAGTAAAGCAATCGTCAAAGTATAATTTTCAAAAGTTGAAAACACGATTTTCTTACAAATATAGAATGGACACATCTCAAACATTTATTTAACTGAATAATGAGGACTCCAGCAGGATGGCAAAGTAAAGTTGATTTCAAGGAGATTATAGAAATGGGCTTTGTCTGGTCTGTCAGAAAAATATACCAAAATACATTTGCCCATACCTACAGGGCAAGTAAACCATAAACTTCGTGGTTGTTTTTTCTAAAAAACAGAAATTATTTCTATCCCAACGGACAAAACTTTGTATGTTAACACGAAATTTCACATAGGGCCCTAATCAATAGTGAATTGAAGTCAAACAAAGGTATGAACCTGTAGGTACCTAATACTCCTTGGACCGGCCTGTTGGACCATGCTCCAGGTGACAATATAAGGACATGCAGTCCTCTTTTGGCCTTATTTCCAAGTTTTGGTCAGTTTTTATTAAGCAAGTGCTGTGGACTCTGAAATTCATCTGGATGAGGTCGTGTCGAAGAGGAGGCTCAGCACCCTCCCCGGGAGGAGCAGTGGGAGGGCCTGAGACTCAGCCTGGAGAAGACTTAGTGTGGGGGCCCAGAGGCTCACGTCACCATTATTCTTGAATGTAGCCCTGAAAAATATATTATCGTTTTAGAGTGCAGAGATTTTATTTACACCATTCAAAAGAAGCAGTTAAAAGATCATCTAAAGAACAAAACAAACAAACAAACCAGAAACAGACTCAGATACAGATAGTTGCCAGGGAGCGGGGCGGGGGAGAGGGAGCTGAGTAAAAAAAGGTGAAGGGATTAAGAAGTACACACTGATAGTTATGCTATGTAGAACCATGTATGATGCCAGGTGGGCACTCGAATTATCAGGGGGATCACTTTGTAAATTATATGATTGTCTAACCACTGTGCTGTATGCCTGAAACTAATGTGAAATATTATTGAAAGTCAACTGCAATTGGAAAATAAAATTTTAAAAGACAAGCCATCACAAGGAAGGAGGGGTGGGGTAGCATGCCCTAAGTTTCTCCGAGGGGAAGCCGAGGCAGCAGTGGAAGTGGTTTGGGCCCAGTGTGAGAAAGAGCTTCCTCCTTGTCGGAGAACAAGGACACTGTCACCCTCGGGGATCTCAGCAAAGGTGCAGCCGTAGCAGCCACAGTGCAGGAGACGGAGACAGTCAGCGGGTGTCACACTTCCGACGAGGACCGGAACCTGAGACTCTTCCATTCTGTGAAGCTTCAGTTACTGCCTTTTAATTAAAAACTGAAAGCACCTTTCCCAAGGCTTAACATTCAATATCCTGGAGAGGAAAGCCGAAGGAGTCCATTTTAGTATCTGTGATCACAATAGTTATTGCAGCAAAATCTTTTGGTAACATCTTCTATTTAAAAAAAAATTAACGTTCACTTCAGTTTTGCCTTCTTTACAAGTTGTGCTGCTGAGAGAGTGCATTCACAGTTTCCCTGTTACTTGGGGGGTGAGGGTTGATTTGTATTTTAATGTGACTAAATCTCAGTGTCTCAGATTTGACACTTTTTCTCCCCCTCTCCACTAAAGTCATTGAAATATATTCACCCAGTCATTCACATCAGAGGTGTAAATGGATTTTCTGAAGGTTTGTTAAGAGACAATCAAAGCCCGTCACTTTGTGACTTGACTTCTTCAGGTGTTGCAATCGCAAGGATGCTAAAACTATGTCTTGACCTTGAATCTGCAAGGAGGGGCGTAGCATGTTTTGCTAGAAGTGCTCATCCACCACCTCTTGGTTTTAGCCATTTTTATAGAATTTACTTGGGAAAGAGAAAGAAGAGGCAATTGAATTGAGCCTTCAGAGCCTGACGGAAAATAACATGTTTATTTGACCTTCCAGCTTCCAAAGATTGCTGCTGTTACAGTTTAAATTTTTAGGCCACCCTTTTTATCATTGATACTTGTAAAAACCTAACTTAAAAACAACAACAACAAAGAATATATATGCATATATGCATAACCCATGGACACAGACAATGATGTAGTGAAGGGAGGCAAGGGGGGTGGGGAATGAGGGACATCAGTAATAAAGTCAACAATTTAAAAAAAAGTTTATAAAACAAAAAAAATTAAATTAAAAAAATTTTAATGTATCAGCCATGTCACACAAAAAGATGTTCCATGTCATCAAAAAGACGTACTGGGTTTCAAGTTCCTCTCAGGTTTACTCTTAAAACATAACCCTGAGTAAACAGGGTAAGATTGCAAAGATTTTATTTATACCAATCAGGAGCCCAGGCTCTGGAGTCAGGAAGCTGGAGATTGAATTTCCATCATTGCCTCTTTTTATTTCACTCAGTGTCTGAGTCTGTTTCCTTCCCTAGTAGATGGAGAAGTAATAGTACCTCCCTCATAGGGCTGTTGTGGATGTCATATACGGTAACACTCACGAAGTCCTTGGCACACCACCTGCCATAAATACTCAATAAATATTAGCTGTTATTATTCCAATAATAATTCTTATGACTTCACCAAACTTAACTACAGAGCTCTGGTCTGGATTGATGGCATCGCAGCTGACTCATTTCCTTTTACAGCCAGAAAGCAGGTTTCAGCATCACGTAACGATCCATTCTTAGTAATGAACTTGAACAGCCACTGTTGAGAAAATAATTAGGAATCTTGAATCCAGAATTAGAAAATGCATCCTTATTTGCTAGGAAATGTTTAATATTTTTGGAACAAATATCATAAGTCTTTGGGAGAACTGCAAAGAAACTATTGTGCGTTGATGACTATCCACTAGAAATGTTCAGGCAGGAAAACCTGCGCATCACAGTGCTCTGCCTTCCAGAATAAGGTCCAAGCGAAGAGTTGATTGTCAACTCGAGACCAAGGTCCTACGGCAGCTCGTCCCTACTCCCGTGCTCACAGGACTCCAGGACACTGCGCTGCTGCTGGAAGCCGCTCCCCGGGGACCAGTGCAGGGGCAGTGGAGTCAGTGCTGTGTGTGGACTTGGACAAACAGGCTTTTGAGTCCAGGCTTTGCCATTTATTTTCTGTGTGACTTTGGGCTGGTTGCTTGGCTTTTCAACCCAGTTTCCTCACCTGTGCCTATTTTATAACCTAACTCCTTCTAGAGGGAAGGGTCAAATTTTGAAATGTGCATAAAAGTACTGAAGCAAAATACCATTGATAGTACTGGTATTATTACTATTACTAATACCACGTCACTATCGCAAAGGAAAATAAATAGGAACCAGGAAGAACATGGGCCTCTCTGTACTCGATACGATACCAGTGTGACTCCATGAATACAAGACAAATGTCCCCAGAGTGGTGACAAGGCTCAATCTTCTTCCTGGGTGAAAATCCTTATCTTGTCACAGATAGTATCCCTTGCGTCTCAGAAGTGTTATTAGTGTTATTGATTTTCCAAAATTTCACATTAATATAAGTTTCTGGTTTTTTTAGGTGAGTTGATAGATAACAAAGGTAAAACTGGTTAGGTTATGAACCAAGTCAAATTTATTTTTCATATACTAAATTATGTACCAACTCATTATACCCTGGCTTTAAGTTCTTCCACAGTTTGCCATTGTTGATGGAGTCAACTCCAAGCTCCCCTTCCTGGCCCACAAGGAAGGCCTTTGGTGATCTGGTCTCTGATTCTTCCACTTTATACCTTTCTGCCCACCCTGCTCAAGATTTTACAGTTCTTTGGCTGTCCTTTCCTCTCCCTGGAATTCTTAGTCCCTTTCTGCTGGATCAGTTTCCATTCATTCTTACAATGAATGGGACAGTGCTTGGCATATAAGTGGATGTTCGATAAATGTTTACACAAACTGACTTGAAGTCGGGTGGCTCCCACATAGACTGAGACAACCAGATACTTTTGTCGCCACATGGCCTTGTCAAGTTTGGAATTCCTACTGAAGTCTGAATATATTCCGTGTCATCGAAAGGCAATAATAGCTCTTATAAATTATTTTGGCATTTTGCACATGTAACTCTCCTAAATGTGCTGATGAGAACCTGTTTCATAGACACCGCTGGAGCTGATAAGCCACAATACATGTTTTAGTAAACAGGTTAAAAAATATAACACGAATTAAAGTGTTGTATTCCCTATTGTCCATTGCAAAAGTTTGCACAGTAAAGAAGCATGTATTCTGTTATTTAACAATGAAACAGGCTTATGTATGAATAGTCACATGAGTATATTCCTAAGAAAGTCATGATAGCAATGCTCACATAAGGTAGAACAGTCCCTCTTCGGTCACATGCAAAAGAATTTAGTAACTAATGACAAAAGGACTCCTTAAAGGACTTTTTTCTCAAAAGCAGTGAAGTGGTACTGTCCATAGATCCTGGGCAGAGTATACTCTGTCTGTCTGTCTCTCTCTCTCACACACGCACACAACACACACACTCTTTAAACTTCTTTGGAATTTTAAAGTTCCAAGTAGAATTCATTAATAAAAATATGAAATGTCTTTTCTTCTATAAATCATAATGAAGTGGGAGAGAGAAAGGAAGAACTAAGGGATGAATAATCATCTCCTGCTCTTCACTGAAACCTGTCAGTTCACTCCCAACTCAAACACCTACTTTAAAAGAATTACCTTCAAGAAACCTAAAAGTTTGTATCCTGCCTCATCGACAACAGCCTCAAACTGTTCCTTGTCATCTCAGAAAACAAATCTTTTGCTCCTTCCTGCCTAGAGGAGGCAGAGGGACCGAGGTGGTCCTGTGTGGCCGAATTAGATGAAAGAGCTGCCTTCCACCATGGAGACATGGAGTCTAATCAAGTGAAATGAGTTCTGAGATCCCAGCTCATTTCCTGGGGGAGATCAGTTCGCATTACAAAATCCCGGCATCTCATTCATCACCACTGACGCGGTCTTTGCTCAGGAGAGGACCCCAACTGGGACTAAACCACCTGTCTTCCCTTGAAAAGAGGCACTTTATCCAAGTTAGAGTTGAAAGCCTTGGAGTAAGACAGCTTGCCAGCTTCCACCCGAGTAATACATATGCAACGTTGAAGGCAACTTAAGTTTCACAAAGGGAAGAGTTTAAGGGAGACACGGGTGGTTGTGGTTTTAAAGATGCCAGATACGAACAATTGTAATAGAGATGCTAAGCATTACGGTGGGGAGAGCCCAGATTGGGGCTCCCTCGCCTTTACCTCCTAGGTTTTATTGAAGGGAAGTGGAAAGGATAAGCATTGCCACGCATCAGAGTTTACAATGGCAAAGAAAGTGTGCTGATTTCCATGCTGATAAATGACCATAATCTCTTTTATTTCTTTCAGGGCATCATTATAACACCCCTGCTACTGCTGCTTTTTGTGAGTATTTTGATGTTGTCCTTAATATCTTTTATTAAAAGCCATCTACAACCCTTGAGGAAAGGCCATTCAAAAAAACTGACATTTGAATCCTTTTGTATGACTTTGCATCACTTTTTGAATTGTTCTCCCAGTTGAACTGTACCAAGTAGTAACATGTGGACCCAGAGGATCTCTGCAGTCTCATGCTCCAAGGCTAGCATCAGGATTCGGTTAGTAAGCCTCCCGCTACTGGCTAAATCATCAATTATTATAAATTAGTGACCTGTGACAAATGGGCTACTCTTCATTTTCTCATTAGTAAAACTAAAGCGATTGCTAGTGACCCAGTATTTGATAGAAAGAACCTTGGATCCAGAACCAGAGGGAGCTTAAGTTCCAGGTTGATAGTAACTGGCTTCCTCACTTTGGGGAAGACTGCCTCGATTTTTTGCATCTGTAGAATGGGAAACAATACCACCTACCCCAGTCTGCCTCCCAGAGATAACGAAATGTGCTTTACAAATGAAAAAAAAAAAAAAATACAAGCTACTGGTTAACTAAACAAAAATTGTTTACAAAATAAGAAATGCTAATTAACTGTCTTATTTCTTTTGGTACTAAGCATATGAAAATTAGATGAAAAATTATAATAGAAATTAATGTTATCTCATGCTGAGAAAAGCATATGTAATCATGAGTGATACCTCAAATATGTTATGAACTGTGCATTTTTCATACACGCATCTCCCAAACATAAATCACTCCGCTCATCACTGAAATGGAGTGGGGATGCGTTTCTGGGAGTGAGATGTAGCTGTTTAACTAGCACTATTTGTCAGTGAATTAAAACTATGGGGAAAATTTATTTAATTATAGTGTAATTACTCAAGTTGGAATTCAATTAGAGTAATAGAGTGCGGGACTTCATTTCCTACAAGCTGTGGAGGAAGTGGGGCGAGAGAGATACTACTAAACAGTTGGATTCTGCATCATTCATGAAAGACATTACCTTTAAGTGCAAAAGCTCAGCCATCCCTTCCCTCTGGAATGCTAACTTCATTCTGACGAGGGAAGAAGAGTCAAAAATTCAGATGACTCCCCTCAGCCTCACAAACCTCGTTCCTTTGGACTTCACCAATTCAGAATTTGCAGCGAGTCCACTTGAAACTGAAGTGAGCATTGATTTGCATTCGTTTGAAATACAAGACTTGGTACTACCCACCTGCTCACTAGATGTGAGGACCTGGGATCATCCCTTGGTGTGTCCAAGACCTGGCTTCACAATTTCCCAGGAGCATCCTCTGCATGCACAGGACGAGGGCCAGGCTGAGGCCCCCGTTGCGTGGGTCGGAGGACTAGTATAGAGCCAGTATCTGGTAAGTGTATAGGAGATGGCTGCGTAGCCTAGGTTTTCTCCATTGCAGAAGAAATGAAGAGTGACATCTCTTACTCGTGTGACTCTTTTAAGAAAATCAGGGAGGAGTCATAGCTGCAGCTAGAGGGCTGGGACCTAGGGTAGCACCTTTGAATATCTCAGAGGCTGGAATTTCTGGGACCTCTTTCAACTCATGACTAAAGAACTAGATGAGCCCGGCCGGTGTGGCTGAGTGCATTGAGCTCAGACCCATGGACTGAGAAGTCCCAAATGGATTTCTGGTCAGGGCACATGCCTGAGTTGAGGGCTCATTCCCCAGTAGGGGGCATGTAGGAGGCAGCTGATTGATGTTTCTCTCTCACATTGGTGTTTCTCTCTCTTCCTTTCTCTCTCTCTCTAAAAAAAATAAATAGATCAATAAAAACATAAAAAAAAAAAAAAAAAGAACTAGATGAGTACATTCCCCCTCTCCTTTCCATCTGCATGCCGTGGAGATTTCTCAGCTGATTAATGATATTAGTGCAGGCAATGTACTGTTGCAAGCTTTCCCCCACTCTTGGACCCATAGGCTTGTGAGCTTTAGTTGATTCAACATTTTAAAATAATAGAGCAACAAGAATACTGAAAGAGACCGCAAGACCCTCGACTTAAAAGTTTAATGCTTCCCCCTGAGCCAGCTGGGCTGTCCCAGTAGGTTCAGTGGCATCATCGCCTGCCGCCGATAGATACTGTTACGTTGTGTGACTTTAAACCACATGCACAGTATACAGCACTCTTCGTCTCTGTGGGTTGTGATGCATTTTACAGTGGGCATCGCTTGGGTTACCAGGCCTCGTTTACCCAGCAGGACAAAAACCCGAGCACTTAAAATATGAACACGTTCCATAAAAGATGTAGTGTGTTTTTTTTTTTATCAATATCCCTGTTATGGGTTGAGTTGTGTCTCTCAAAAAGGTATGTTGAAGATCTAAGCCCCAGTACCCCAGAATGTGACTTATTTGAAAATAGGGTCTTTGCAGATATAATTAGTTAAGATGACATCATACTGGTGTAGGGTGGGCCCTTACTCCAATGTGACAGGTGTCCTTATAGCATGGATGTCAGAGGCTCACAGGGGAAGCAGGGAAGGAGTGATGCGTCTACAACTCCAGGGACACCAAAGGGTTGCTGGCAGACTGCAGAGGCTAGAAGAGATGGGGAAGGAGTCTCCCCTACAGATTCCACAGGGAGCACGACCGCACTGATTGCAGACTTAATAGCTTCCAGAACTGTGAAACAATATATTTCTGTTGTCTTAAGCCACCCAGTTTGTGCTGTTATGTTACAGAAACCAAAGAAATTAAAACAACACCTGGAAATTGAATTGTCTTTCTTTAAATCATATCTTAAAAATGGAAATTTCTGGATATTTAGTTACAGTAGCTAGTAAAGGCCATTTTTGTTGATGGCATCTCAGTTCTCTGTATTATTTTTCTGTTTTTAATTTTTATGTATTGATTTGAGGGAGAGATTGAAGCATCAGTTTGTTGTTCCACTTATTTATGCATTCATTGGTTAGTTCTCTTTTGTGCTCTGACCAGAGATCGAGCCCACAAGCGTGGCATATCACTCTAACCAACGGAGCTGCCTGGCCAGGACCTCAGTTCCCTGTACTCCTAACCTCTGCTCTGAGTGTTCCTTCACCGTCTTGCTCCAGCTGAAACCTGTCTTCTGATTCCTGTTTCTGCTGCAGGCATCTTTCATATCACCGACGCTTTAATGGAGGAAGGTGTCTATTTTGCATCTCATTATCAATTCCAGATCATTTTCCATGACTTCTCCATAAAATCCCCTAATTCCTTGGAAGGTATTGTCATACACCTGTACTCCCTGCTACTGCTCCTTGGAATTATCTGTTGGCACCTATTGCTTTCTTTTTGACAGGACACTAATTCTGAGTGTTCTCAAAATTCACATAGTTGGTCCTCCTGGTATCTTGGCCTCTAACTTCTTGACTTCTTCTCCAGTAAGATTGTCTTCCAGTTCATCTCAGCCAACCACCGCTATAGTCAGACCCGTGACTTTATTACTGCCAGTGACTGCATCCTTCTGTAATCCTATTTCAAATGCCTTGTCTTACCCACAGCTTCTCTCTTTGTGACTTATTCCTCAAGTTAAAAATCCTTTAAACCTGCTAGAATGGCCAATGTATTTACCTTATCACCTTAACAAGTCGCCCACCCTCCCTTCACCCCCTTACCCTCACATGCCATCTTAACTAGCCTAGATCTCATAGTCCATCATCACAATCACTGTATTGCATACACTATCAACAACCTCCTCATCTCTTAGTGCTTCCTGTCTGTCTGGCGAAATGCCAGGCCTCCTTAAATTCAGCTCCACAGCTCTCTGTATATGTACCTGGACACAGCTGGAGCATGCCCGATCATGCTGACTGGTCTCATTTGAAATTCATGACAACTAACTGTAAGTGGGCCGGGCAATCCTACTGCCTACCCCTAATTAATTCACATTCCCACTTTCTAGAAAATTATTTCACACCCTCTCCTGGCCTCTCAAATCTCCAGTGCTTCTTCTCTTTTTTCATCTCAATTGATGCAGCAAGGAATTTAGCTGATGAGGAAATTAGGAGCAATCAGAGAAATTTTACAAGATCCCACCTACCTGCATCTATATTCTTCACCCCCTCTCCTCTTTCTGTAGACAAACTGTCTTTACTCCCGTCTAAGGCCAGCCTCTCCAGTGGTGCCGTCTCTTATTGCCTACTTAACCATATGAGTCCCACAGATTTCCCTCCTTCTCCTGTGTTATCAAAGATTCTTTCTCTACTGGGCCATTTCTATTCACATGCAAGCATCCTGTAATGTGACATATCTTAAAAATTGAATCTAACCTTATTCTACCCACACTCCATTTCTATGCTCTCTTTTATAGCAAAATTCCTCAAAAAGTGATTTAAACTTATTCATCACTCATTCAGTAATATGTGCTGAATTCTTGTATTTACCAGGCACTTTCCTGGGTGCCAAGGTCATAGCAATGAGCAAAACAGAAACATCTTTGCTCTAATGGAGGTTATATACTAGTGGGGGAAAACAACAAGTAAGTAAAAATATAGTGTGTAAGATGGGTGACAGATGCCAAAGGGGAAAATAAAATAAGGAAGGGGAACCAGAAGTGCCAGAGTGGGAAATGGCTGTTTTACCATAAGGTGGTCAAGGTTGGACCTACTGAGAACATGATATTTGAGCCAAGGCCTAGAGGGGATAAAGAGTGAGCCTTCTGGCACTAGAGTGTTCCAGGTGGAAGGAACAGCAAGTGCAAAGGTCCTGAGAGTGGGCCTGGTGTTGTTGAGGGTCATCAAGTGTGCCTGCAATGGAGTGAGCGAGGGGGAAGTAGATGAAGACGAGGTCGGAGACATAGCAGGGGCCGAATGATATAGGATGTTGGACTCCTTTGTGAGGACTTTGGATTTCAATTTGAGTGAGACAGGAAACCATTAAAAGAGTTTTGATCAAGGGAATGGCATGTTCTGGCAAATTTTTAAAGGATGATTGTGGATGCTGGTTGAAAGTAGATTGTAAGGGGATCATGGTGGAGACAGGAAGACCAGTTAGAAAGCTAGTGCACTGTCATGGCAAGAGAGGCCGGCAGCTTGGCAGAGTGATGAGTAAATCTGGTGGGAAGTAGCTGAGTGTAGAATTGGAAAGAACTGAGAAATTGAGTGAAGATTATGGGGGAAAGATAAGGGTCAAGGATGACTCCAAGTCTGTGCACCTGGAAGGATGGAGTGGGCATTTACTAAGATACAGAAGATTATAGGGTGGAGCATTTGAAGGGACTCATAAAGAATTTAGCACTGGACATGTTTGGATTACGATGCCTGTTAGACATCCAAGTAGAGAAGTCAGGCAGGCAACTGACTATGAGTCTGCGATTCAGGGGAGACTCTGGACTAGAGGCACATACTTGGACAGCACAGAAAGGGATCTTGTTAGACAGGATGAGTTCGCCAAGGGAGTGAGAAGAGAGGAGGAAAGATGTCGGTGGAATAGGTTCTGGGGCATTCTAATATGGAGAGGTCAGCAAAGAAGACCAGGGAAAGTGCACTGTGCTTAGTAGGAACACCGAGGAATTGTGGTGTCCTAGAAGCCTAGCAGAGAATGTATTTCAAAAAGGGGAGCGTGGTCAAATACTTTATGGTAATAGTTCAGACACAATGAAGTCTGAAAGTTGACCACTGGTTTTTAACAAGATGAAGTCATGGGGCCCTTCACAAGAGCCATTTCAGCAGAGGTGAATGCTTCATCGAAGTGGGTTCGAGAATGGACGAAGGAAGAAGAGTTGAATATAGTGGTGGTCGATAACTCTTTTGAGGGATTTTGCTCTAAAGAGTGCAGAAAATGGGGCAGCAAGCAGGTTGGGAAAATGATGAGCATATTTGTACTGATAGATTAATCCCATTAGAGAGGGAAGAATTGATACAGAAAAAAGAGGGGAGAATTCATGGCCCTTGTCCTTGGGTAGGAGAAGGGGGTGAGTTCCGTTCATAAAGTGAGAGTGTGGCCCTAAGCACAGAGTCCATCCACAGGAATGAGGGGGGAGGCAGAATAGCTTTTATTCAGTAGTTATAATGAGACCTTATTACATAATCCCATGTGAAGAGTATGACTCCCTTTGGAGGTAGGTGTTATCCTCACTTTATATAAGAAAACTTAGGTTCCAAGAGTTTTCACAACTCGGTTGAGACTGCACAGCCAGTAAAGAGCACAAGGCATCTTCCACCAGAGTCTGGCTCCCTGGAGGGTTCCTCCCAGGTCACGCTTACTAATGATGCCTCCTAGGAGACCGTGGCTTTAAGACATTGTCAGCGCTCCGTTACTACTCCTTGAACATTTATATTCTAGGTAACAGGAAAGACAAAAAAGAATAAGGCTTAATTATTGCCTTGAGCATATTTGGGTAAACAAGAATAAAGAATAAGGAAGAAGCCCGGCTGGTGTGGCTCAGTAGTTGGGCATCATCCCATGGACTGAGAGGTCCCAGTTCCATTCCCTGTTGGGGCACATGCCCTGGGTGCGGGCTCGATCCCCAGTGGGGGGCGTGGAGGAGGCAGCTGATCCATGTTTCTCTCTCACATCGATGTTTCTCTCTGTCTCTCTCCCTTCCTCTCTCTCTAAAATATCAATAAAACCATATTTTAAAAAAAAAGAAAAATGAAGAAATTTGGAGGAACAGTTACCTGCTAAACTATGTTATTCAGACTGAGTTTCATAGGACTTCATAGAACAGAGAGGTCCGGGTCAGAGAGAGAGATCTGCGGCAGTCATTATTAATTTTCCTAGTAATTGGCCCTAGCCAATTTGGCTTAGTGGTCAGAGCATCCGCCCTCAGACCAAATTGTGGCAGGTTCAATTCCAGTCAAGGGCATGTACTTCGGTTGCGGTTCATTTCCCGGCCTTAGTCAGGGTCATGTGGGGAGCAACCAATCGATGTGTCTCTTTCACATCGGTGTTTCTCTCTCTCTCTCTCTCTCTCTCTCTCTCTCTCTCTCTCTCTCTCTCTCCCCCTTCCTCTCTCTCTCTCTCTCTCTCTCTCTCTCTCTCTCTCTCTTTCACCCCCTCCCATTTTCCTAGTAATTAGCTACCTGTGATTAAAAAAATTCTTCAACTTTTGATCCCATCAATATGAACAAGAACAATGAAAGCGACCATTACTGTCATATGCAATGCTCTATTTTTTTGTAACATGTTCCCAATGGTGATTGCATAATTGATGGTCACATGTGTGCCCTGTATAAAATGATAAAGAGAGGCTGTCCCTTTGATTGCCCCAGATGTTCTACTCCTTGTGCTGAGGAGTGTTTGTTTCCAAAGCAAGTGAAGACCAGTCTTCCCTTGAACCTGAGAGCAGCTGTTCTGACTGTGTGTGTAAACCCCACAGAGATGGTTCTCCCACAGGGAGAAAGAACTTGGTGAAGCAAGATCATCTGGAACCTTTGGTAAATGCTCATGCTGGGGCTCCCCCCAGACCTTTTGAGCCATAAAGGGCCAGGGGAAGCACCTAGTATGCCATTTCCAAAGGCTCTAGAGGTGACACTGATAAAGTCCCTCCTCCTTTAAGGACCACTGACCCAGAGAGGCCACCTCCTCTGTGGGTCCGGGACTTCTCAGACTTACAGTGAAGGAAGGCAGTGACCTGGGTGGGCCCCGGCACAGTGCTGTCTTAGCCAGGCTTTTCTCTTGTCCCCTGGGCAGCTCCCCACACCAGCTGCTGCTGAGCTCCGTGGGCAGGGGGGGGCTACACAGGGTGAGAACGGTGCCTCCTCGCACCACCCGCCTGCCAGTCCCCACGCGGGGAGCACTCGGCCGAGCTCAGCGTCCACTCACTTCAGGAACGATTCGTTAGCAACAGTAGGCGCTTTGGTTCCTGAAGCAAACTTAATATTGGCAGGACCAAGTCCTGTGGTCAGGGGACTGGAAGCAAAGTTTGTTTCTAGATGCGTCTGAGTATCTCTGCCTCCAGCCCTCCCTGTCCTGAAGGCCCGTCTCCCCCAAGCTCTCTTCTGTGGGTTACGATAAACCAATTCACCAGCCAGCCGTTGGGGCACATTTTAGTAAAACGTCTGTGTGGTTTGCGGAACCGGAATTTAACCTGTACGTAGGGTCCATCGGTTACTGGAAGGTAATCTTTTCACCTTAGGTTTTAAATTAGCCTATAACCAAAAGAAGTGTTTTGCATATTTTTTATCTTCAAAAAATCAGCTGAAGCTTGTTTTGCTCTTTCCTTCCCAGAGAAGGAAACCTACCATGCATCTAAAATAAAAAGGATCCTTTCTACTGAACATATACTCCCCATGTAGTAACCCAACTTTGGTTTGATACACGCAACTGAATGAGTGGCTGTTTAATAGTCACATTCTTAATTTTGATAAAAATCGTAGTCATTTTTACGTTGAGCCTGGCAGCTGGTGCCCGCGTAAGTCATCAGTGTTGTGTAAGTCGTCGGCGTGGTCATGTGTATCCCTGGAAGAGGAGGGGCAGCAGGAATGAAGGAACGGATCAACTGGAGTTTCTGGGGGAAGATGGACATCTTGAAGGGTTTGGGGACTGGGGACACTCCCGTTCTGTCTGAGTGCTTCTCTGTGAAGGGACGGAGACAGGCACATGTGAGTGTGTCTGCATGTGGGTACTAGAAAGTCAGATGCAATGGTAAACAAGCCCCATCCTCTTCCCCTCCCCCCAGGACTGGGCTCTGCGCGAAGGATGGGGCAAGGGTGGAGATTGGGCAGCAAGCGGGCAAATCCTGGTCTGTGTCTGAAGCAGCTTCTTCCCGATTTTCTCGTGAAAGAGATTTAGCATTCGTCATTCAATGGTATAAACTGTAAATATCTATCCTTATTGTTCCCTGAATGTAGTGCTAATGAAAGTGAGGGCCAGTCATCAAGGGTGAATTATTTAATACAATAATGTTTTTAATAGCTGAGGAGAGACAAGAGTCGTGGAGACGCCCGTGGCTAATGGATTTCCCTGGGAGGAGATGAAAGGCTGTTGACACAGCAGAGCAAGGCAGGGCCTGGCGCACTGAGGACAATTTACAGGCCAGCTCACTTACAGGAGTGTGTAAAACGCACCATCTGTTTTCTAACTGTAGGCTGATAACTGTGGTTTTACAGACAGTCAGCGTCCCTTCGTCAAGAATCAGTACTGATTTGTCTTTCTGAGTCTTGTTATTTTGGCCCCATAATATTTTACTGACTGGACCCCCAGATTCTCTCCAAATCAAATAGTTTCTAAATTGAGTGGATTGATAGCAGGCAACCGTGCTTCCATTCAGCCTCTTTCTGCCCTAAGGCATCCATTGGATGTGCCGGATTAACTCTTTCTGGGGAATCTACCCTGGAACTACTTATGTACCCTCCGTGAGCGACTTGAGAAAGTGTCACTCAAATCATTTCCTGGGCCCTGTGGTTGAAATCCAGAGCCCAGCTGAGAAAGGCTGCATCGTCCGCCACTGCGGATTGGGTGCCCCACACCCATCTCCCTCTTCCTCCTCCTGCTGCTGCCTGCCCTCAGTTCCCCCTCTCCTGCAGCACCAGCCCCCAGCCCCCGCATGCAAATGCACTTCCCCCCTTCTCTCACATGGCAAGGAAAGGGGAGCCCACTCCTCCTTACCCATTTCACCGCTCTGACCTGTAACTAATACGCCGAAGAGCGTGAGGATTGAGTGTAAGGACTGTGGAGCCACACTTGTGGGTTCGGATCCTGGCTCTGTCACCTTCTAGCTATGGTGACCTTGACCAAGTGGTTGAACTGTTCCATGCCGTTCTTCCCCCACGAACACTGGCGCACTGGTAAGCCTGCTGCGGGGTTGCTGTGTCAGGTTGTGCGACCACACTAAGCACTCTGAGCAGTGTCTGGCTCATAGAAGGTGCACCACCATTAGTATGATTGTAAGAGACAGTTGTGTGGGAGGCCAGGCTACTAACCCTTTCTTGGGTCTGAATTAAGTAGGGCTTTGTAACTTACCTGAAACTGGAAGGATGAGAAGAAAAGACATCGTTGTCAGGCCTGTTCTTCTCCTATGTGTTGTGGCCATTCATTAACTGAACCCACGGTTGTTGAGTCCACTATGTACTGGACCAGGGGTTCTCAGAGTGTGAGCCCCAGCTCTGCAGCACCAGCAGCGCCTGCGGCCTTCTTAGAAATGCAGGTTCCCACCCCCCCCCCTTTCCTCCTTCTCCCCAGATGCTCTGACGGCAGGGCCACGGAGCCTGTTTTCACAAACCCTACGGATGTTTCTGATGTCCCGAAGTGTAAGAACCAGTGCCCAAGATGTAAACATGGTCACTCTGCTGGGCCTGGGGAACACCAACAGGAACAGGACCCTGTCCCTGCCTTCGGGAACCTACAGACTGCTGGGGGAGACGGATTTGTAGCAAGAGCGACCAAGGGTTCTGAGCGGCACAGTGGCCACACAGAGCCACGCAGGGGGGTGGCCAAGTCTGTATCGTGGGAGGAGGGTTTGGAAAGGATTCCTGAAGAAGCGATGCTTGATCTAAGTCTTAGAGAAAGACTAGAACTTTTCTAGTTCTAAGTGGAGAGGGGAAGGACCTTCACGGGAAGGAGCATGTGAGCACTGGTGATGGGTGGACCTGCACCAGAACTCAGCTTGTAAAAGTCAGTGCCTGGAGAGGAAGGGCTTGTGTTCAGTGCACCGCTGGGTCCCCGGTGCCTAAAGCACACTCTGGCTCACAGGGATCACCAGAAACTACTGAGAGATCGAACACAAGGGACCTGAAGTCTAACATTTAATGTTCACTGCATCACCCCTTTTCAGCACGAGATATTAGAACAAATAAACAAACCCACGTGTGAGTGCTCCGCTTTGCAGCACTGTATTCCTGAAAGCAGTCAGCCAATGACTGGATTGTTTACATGCTGTGTCTTGAAGCATGGGTTGGCAGGTTACCTCTAAATCTTCCTGGGCAGCTCAGTGAGGCCCAGAGCCCCTGCTTGATACAAGGTTTTCCTGAACTGGCAAGTGTATCCAAGTGTGCACATTATGGATGCTTCCTGTAAGCACATTGGTCTTTACAACAGAAGTCATGACAGGTTCCTCATTAAAGTGTGAAGACCTGAATATCCCAGACAGCACACTTCCTTCTGCTTTAGTTCAGATGAGCTCTGCATACAGAATGACTGGGGTTCCCCTCGTGTTCTGAGGAGCCGCCCTATGCCAGCTGCTCGCTCTTCTGGATGCCAGGGCGTGCTCCATCGTGTCAGGAAATTCCCCGAGGGCCCCTCTGCATCTCCACACTGACCCTGGCCACAGGTCTAGTGGCCATTTCGAAAGAAAGGTCTTATGCCAAATTAGAGCCCGTGCTGAGTTGCCTTCCTTTCAGAGCCACTTCTGAGGGCGCTGTCCTGCGGGCTGGCCCCCAGCATCCTGCGTGCCTGCTCCGGCCTGGTGCGACCCGGTTCACTGCATCCCTGGCGAGCTTGCGCTGGCCTCCGTCCAACAGCCTCGGAGGGGCTGCTCTAACCATGTTCCTCAACTAGTGCCTCAAAGATCACAGGCGTTTCAGAGGACAGAGGGGCCGCGGAGACTACGGACAGCCGCCCCTCACCCCATCGCCCTGCCCACTGTCTCCGCGGAACAGGAGGCTCCAGACACCATGCAGTGATGAATGGACGTTAGAATACACAGTGTTCTTAAAACCAAAGTGGAAATGGATTTTCCTTTGCTTCTCTTATGCCAAATTTGATCTTTTGGATAGAATTGGGATTGAAAATAACCCCCAAAATTCACTTAGTAAGTGAAGTCATGTTCTGATGTTTCTCTCCACTTGATCGAGTTTCCCGCTCTGCAGGGACACTTTGTGGTTAAACAAACAGGCCTTCCCGACCTGCCGAGGAGAGCTGTTACCACAGAGCCGGTTTGGCCAAAGGGCGGCTTGAATGTGTTTTAGAAGCGTCACCAATTTCATACCATAACGCGGGTACTAGAGATGTTAATTGTGGTCACTTCTTTCTGGACCTCAGTTTTCACATCTTTAAGAAGGGGTGGAGTGGAACCGACTACAAGTCGCTCCCAGGACTAAGATTCTTCCAATTTTAGGTCTTCTCCTCCAGAGCAGCACTAAGGATCTCAGGAGGAGGGGAGAACGGAGGGCATGCACAGGCCACCCCGCTCTGCTGCACACACACACACTCACACAGAGACACACATGCACAGACACACACTCTCACACCTACACACACAGAGACACACAGACTCATACAGAAACATATACACTCACACACACAGACACACAGAGACACACACACTCATACTTACACATTTAGACACACACATAGACTCAGAGACATACATACAATCACATACACAGATAGACACTCACACAGGGACACATACATTCACAGATACACACACATACTCTCACACAGCCACTCACTCTCACACACATACTCACGTACACAGACACACACACACACACAAAGACTCACACTCAGAGACACACAGACTCACACAGAAACGTACTCTCATACGGACACACTCACACAGAGACACACACTCACATATACAGATATACACATACACGCACATAGACTCACATATACTTACATACTCCCTCACATAGACACACACTCACAGACACACACACACACACGCACACACTCACACATTCTCATTCTGTCTTCACATGGTTCCGTCATGACTCCCTGCCCTTTGTGTCCAGGTGCACGTTAGAATTAGTTGTGTTACTAGTGATAAACAAGCAGAGAAAAACACTGTGATTTTTATAACACCATCTGATGATAATAAGTTTTTTTATATACTTAAGTTTTGTGTTTTCTTAACTTTAGGAAAGAAGGGATATGGTTTTGAGTCCGAGTGTGTCATTTTTAACGCCTGAGGTTTGCAGAGTCCGTCCTTCGTTCATTGGGCGCAGGTTTATTCATCTGCAGGCGCGTTCTCTGTGCCGGCTGCTGAGTTAAGCACCGGGAAGCAGAGGGACTGTCGCTGGTGATATGGTTATTCATTACAGTATCTTAAAAACATGAACTTAAAAAGTTGAGATAGAAAGAGGAGCAGGGCTGTGTAAGATCATCCATGAGAGTCCAGACAAGAATTGTCACCTTTTAATAGAAGGTTATTGCCTGAATCCTACTGGCTCTCTCTGAACATTGTAAACCTATGGATGGAGCCTTGAGCTGGATGTTTTTGAACTTGAAAATTTTGTTCTTTAAAGTGTATTTTTCTGTTCACCCCATGCTTTAGTTTCTTGTAAAATATATTTTTCTTTATTTCAATCCTTGCCCTAGGGGCATCCTTGGAATTGATATTTGTGAGGAGAATATATTTGTTAAATACCTTGTGCCTCGGGGACATTGTTGCTCTAAAATAGGCTGAAATTGTTAGTGTTTATTACTTTGGCTTTGCATAAGAAGCAGCATCTAACCGCCGCATAGCATTTAGTGCACAGGAATCCCATCTGCTCCTCACCAGCTCCACTCCTCCGCCTCACTCCCTGCGTTCCTTAGCTCTCAGTCATGGAGGAAAGGGCTGCAATGTATGGGTTACACTGACGGCCAGTGGCCAGTGTTGAAGGTGGTATTGAATGAATGCAGCCACTGATGGGCATTTTGAGTGCATCTAGATTGGGGCTGAGGACAGGGCGCAGAACTTGATAAATACTCCAGGGTGGAGAAAGGTTTGGGGAAGCCAGTTCATGCAGAAATCAGTGAAAACACTGGTCCCACATCCTTTCACTCTGAGCTTTTGACTTCATTTGTCATCTAAATATTTGATTTGTCTAGTTAGCATTTATGCCCTCAGTCATCACCACCTCAATGTATTTTACAAAAATTATGTTCCAAAAGGTATTTGCAAGTTTAACCAAACTCAGGTAGCTATGGAAATTGAGGTTTGGTCTGCAGGGTAGGGTAACGGTAAGTTCCCAGGGCAGGGAGCTCATTCGTGGTGTTTTGAGACAGCCTGGTTGCAAAGGGGGTCATAAAAGAGGTAACGTCCATGGGAAAGGCTAGTGTTTGTCCAGTTTGCAAACCAGAAGGAGGTCTTGACAAACGTTCACGTTCCTGGGAAGACAGCAGTGCTTGGTGGTCGGCACTGTGAGCGACTGTTCATGGACACACACCAGCTTGTGCTGCAGCCTGTCGAGGCTTCATGAAGCTGAGACTGCAGAAATTCACAAAAAAGAACCGAAAACGGGGAAGGGTAAAAAAATAGGAATTATGAACAGTGTTAAGATACACACATTTAGGAGAGGCATATTGAAATTTTAAGTTGAAAAGTAAGTCATATTCTAGGATTTCCCATTTGCTAGACTTTGTGTAAGAAAAAATTTTAAAGAATATGAGATTCGTTGCCTTTGTTTGGAAGGCATAGGAAAGTTAGAAAATATTTCATTTGCCTAAATAAAAATATCACCTTGATAAGAGAACAAGAAGATATACTTGTTTGTTTTAGGTAGCTGATGAGTGAAGTGGCAGTCACATAAACCATGATTATGGGTGAAATACCATGCCATGCGCTTATAGACAGTATGAACACAGAATCACTTTATTGTTCAGAAATGGATTTAATAATAAGCAATTTCAGTTAACTGTGAAGCAATAGTTATCATCTTTCCTCAACTTTAGGGTCCCAATAAAATGTGTCTATTAAACTACTTAACAGTCTATTTCATTTAACAGTTAAATTTAAAAAATTAATAATAACTTCACTTGCTCTTTGTATATTGCTACCAAATTTTTGGTGCACACAAAAGAATTCCTTTATCACGTGACTTAATTAACAGCAGTATTTGATCACTGACTACAAGTAACTCTGACTCCTCTTATGTTCTTGTTTTACAGCTTGGCTCGTCCTCTTCTGTGCCTTTTACGTCTATTTTCTCTCAGCTTTCTGTGACTGTTGTGGTTCCTCTCATTATTGGACAGGTAAGGTCTCCAATTCTATATTCCTCACAATATTCTCATCTTTTTAATTTTTTTTTTTTTTTAGTTAATAACATTATGCTTTACAGATGGCCATGTACAGGAAACCTGCACAGAATTGTGATTTATGTATTTATTTATTTATTTTTTTTACATTCACTATCCCTCCTCTAGAGCTCTGCAGCTAGCTTGAAAACAGTTAGCAAACCATCACCAATAAGGTCTCGGCGTTTACGAGCATTGCTGAGAGCAAGCCTCTGTCTCTGGCTGCTGCATAGACCCCTCCAACAGCAGTTGTCACATTTGTGATCGTGTAGTTGGTAAAATAAGCATTTAATTCTATCAACCCTTAAATCGGATCTTAGAAGATTTACTTTCCTTTATCATTCTTATTGAATTGGATGATAGAATAGATCCTTATACTTTAATTTCTTGTAACAAGGTAATAATAAGCATATAATTTAATTATAAGCCTACAGACTTTAGAACAAGGCTGTTTTATTGCTCACAGGTAGCCACAGTAAAGAAGGACAGAATTTAATGCACTACTGAATGAGCGAGTCTCAGGAAACAGTGTATTTGGATGATTCAGAGCACAGACATGGGTTTAAGAGCGAGTAGATTCTAGGCTTAGCTCTACCTTTAATTTGCTGTGTGGCCTTTGGCAAATCATTTGATCTCCTTAGCTCCAGACTCATAATTTATTAAATCATATAACAGTAATGCCCATCCTAAAGGGTTGTTGTGAGGATTCGATGCAACATGGACGCATGTAAAGGCTTTGTCGTTAGAGAGCCCGACACAGGTAAGCGCTCTGTAGCGTCCGTCATCACCATCGATACCAGATTCCCTACAAATCCTACACAGAAGGCCACTCTGTGAAACATTAACTACGTAATGTTTCAAACAAAACAATGCATGGGTAGACATGTAATATTTACCAGCTGTCTTAGGTTAGGGTCCCTGAGAAATGGACTCTGAGACCAGGGTTTCAGAAACCCTGTGGGAAGTTGACTGGGGAGAACCCTTGGGCTCAACACCTTTGGGAGCGTGAAGAGGAGGAAGTAGACTGTGATGCAGTCCTGCAGTGGCCTCAGCACATCCCGGGGTGCCCTGGACCTGGGAGCCCCTCAGACTCCTGCCTCCCTCCCACTTCCCTGGAGAGGTGTGACCTGGGGTGAGTCTGCTCTCCTAGCAGCAATTCCCAAAGAAGCTCCACTGAGATCTTTCAGTCAACCAACACACCTTGTGGCTATGGGGACAGGCACCCCGTTCCTGAAGGGTGGATCTGGGTGGCTCATCCCAGCATCCACTAGACACACACTAATCTTTTTTTATTAATTTTATACTAGAAAAGGGACTGAATTTAGGATGGGAGAAAGGGTTTTAAAGCACTCAACGAATACCATTTAATTAAATATAGATTGATACTTGAAAAACGACTTCTCCCACAGTGCTGACCACAGAACAGGTGTTCTGAGTAAACTGTATGACCCCCGCCTACCTCTCTAACCTCCTTGCCACATTCCTACACTCTAGTCTCCTTGGCCTTTTCTCAGTTGCTGCTTAATTTTTCTATTTAGGGGTCTTTCTACCCATCCTTCCACCCCAGCTCATTGCTTACTTGACTCTTTAATTCGTGTCTTCTTTGAACCACCTGCCTGATCCCCTGGTTTTCTTTAGTGCAGTACCGTGTTTGATTTCTTTCTTGTCCTTTTTCACTATTTGCTTATCATTTGTTCCCTTGGTAACTGTTTGTCTCCCCCATTAGACTGTAGTGAGTATAGGAACCATATTTGTTTTGCTAACCATTACATACCCAGAGCATAGGCACCCAATAAATATGTGCCCAGTGAATGATTGAGGGAGGGAGGAGGGAGGGAGAGTTCTGTGGTCAACGAGGGAAACGCTGTCGTATAGCTTACAGCTACGGAAGGATACCTACCCGCCCTTCTCAGCTCTAGACAGTTCATGCTATGGGTAGTATTAGTTTAAACCCATACTTATTTTCTTGTTTTTGAAAATAATTCCATATACTAGCCAGGGCTGATACAGTCTTCTCTTAGTGGATCTTGGAAATGTGTCTATTAATAATAAATGTTTGGCTTAAAACATATGGACAAAGAAAAGATCTTTGTCTCAGTTATTCAATAGGTGTTTTTTTTTAATGTAGAGGGCTACATAATTTATATAATTAAGAATATTTATCCAGAGAGAAAAATGAATTGTTAAATTCCTTATCCTTTACATGCTCAGTAGTAAAGTATTACAGGAAATTATAAAGTAGTAAAGGTAGCCATAAAGTAGTGTTTTTTTTAAAGTTCTCTAGGTACCAAAGTACTTTAATGACTTTTTTCAGAGGAAACCTGTATATTTACATCTTGCCTTCCCCCCATACCCCCATATTCCAGGATTGGAATTAGCAGTCACACCCAGTCTCCACCTGGAGAAACCACCTGGCCTCGTCCCTCCCCCTCCGTCCTCCTTACGTCCAGGCAGGCAGTGCCTCAGGAGCCGCTCACGTGGGGCATCTGCACAGTCACACCCTGGTCGTCTCTTGTCTAGACGATGGCACCTCCCAGACCTGTCTCTCTGCTGTGAGCCTCTTCCAGTTCCTGGCCAGTGTCTGTACTGCCTTCAGGGTAGTCCTAAAAAACCATCAGGTCAGGTTATTCCTCTCCTTAAAAACGTCGCTCCTGGCTCCTTGCTGCCCATTCCTGTGTAGCCCACTAAGCCCTTCATCGTTGGCCCACCTGCCCCCCCCCCGTCCCTTCCCCACACCTTCCCTTAGGCTCCTGTTCCGCCATGTGTGTGCAACCCGCCCTGGCCAGGCCCCTCATAGCTCCATGCCTTCCATCTCACCACTCCATCTCTTCTGCCAGCAAACTCCTGTTCGTTCCTTAAAACCCAGTGCGGGACCCCTCTGAGGTGCAGGGGGCCCACTCTGACTCCCCCGGCCCGGACTCCATTCCAGTTCTCCCATGGTCTTGATTCACAATATTTACCAGGGGAAATTATAATTTATCTGTGAGCTTCCTAGAAGCAGCGACTCTGTTATAAATGTATTTGATAGCATGCTCCGCCATAGGGTGGGAGCTGTATAACAAGTCTGGCCGAAGAGAACTCTGAATTTACCTTCCCAGAGTCCCCAGCAGCCGCTTTCCCCCGATCTCCAGCTTTGCTCGAGAGAAGCACCTAACGGCTCTCACCTCGTTGTAAAGTCATGAGCCCCAATTTAAAACGGTGTACAGCACTCCCTAGAAACCTCTCTCTGCTCCTCATCGGGGTACCCCGTCCTGTGCTGTACGTTCAGGCCCCTTCTACTCCCCTGACACTCCCACTTGCCCGTTGATTCGGGTTCACTGACTGCTTCTGCCTCTCAAACGTGCCTGCCTTGACCCTGCCGTAGACGCTGGGCACCTCCTCCCCGTCCCTGCTCAGAAACACCTGTTCACCCCTCCTCCCTGTCACAACGTCCCGTTTCAGCCTCTCCTTGACAGGATCACTATCTGCTTCTCGTTTGTTTGTTGGTTTTGCTTTTTATTTCTCTCCTCTAGCTAGAAGGTGAGCTCCGTGGGACCAGGGACCCCTCAGGAAAGAAAAGTCTTAAGCTGCTCAGCCAGCTAACTAGCTTTTCACCGTGTTATGTCAGCTGTCCGGGCCCTGCGTGCCTGTTTCCGACTGCAGACTGCGCAGGACAGTGTCTGCAGGGCCCTTCTCACGAGAATGCACTGAAGTGGCAGTGGAAAGGAATGTCCAGAAAGTCAAGCAGATGACGGGTGCTTACTGTGTTCCCTGATGATGATTGTTTATACTTTTTACAAAGTATGCTGTATGATTTTGAATCTGCTCAATATTTAATACAAAATATTTCAAAAGAAAAATGTTTTATCAATTGGAGTTGACTTTATATCCCTGATTATACATTTCAACAGAATATTAATGAAGAAACAAAACACTTTATGAAAATATATGGATTCAGTGGAATAGAGGATAAAAATTGGAAAAACAATCTGAAGCCACCTGGAAGAAAAATATATTTTAAAATTCAGACTTAATGTGAAAAATTATCCATCATATATCCCCACTCAAAAATCAGTTTATAGATATAAAGACAGAGTAGGAGAAAGGCAAGAAAATACCCTGGGGGGAAAAGCAGAAACTAAAGTGATAGATATTACATTGCTCGGTTATCTCTGTATACAGACATTCGTCACCTAAGATGTGTTAGTCTTCCAGGTCTGCATCTTGCAGGTCCTGCAGTAATTGATATGTGTCTCAGCTTGTTAGAAACACAGGGATTCCAGTTTTCCTGTAACCGCTATGGGTGCTTAACTTACAGAAAATCAAAATGTAGAAGGTGAGACAATACATTAAAAGGCTGTGGAAGATATTCTTCTCTCCGTAGGAAAGAGCAAACAAGTTCATGAGAATTTGTCACTTAGTTTTGAATGCCTGTTTCTCTGAGCTCTGAGAGCAAATGGATGAGTATAGACTCTGAGAAGGACACATCTGGCCACCTGACCAGATGCCTTTTCCCCTCGTCTTGACGTTCTTTTCCCCAAGAGGGAATTCTGGGGCATCTCTCAGGTTGTGTTCACTGTCTCGAGCCAAGTCTTATTTCCTACAAGGTTTTAAACATTTCTATAAGACAAAAAAGCTTGGGGAATTAAAAAATGACATGGATTCTTGGCAAATGGAGAACGATTGTATGAAAGTGTAAGTGGCTGACCTAAGAGCAGGTGAGGCTTCCTGGAATTTATGTCAGAAGCAATCTTGGAGGCATATCGACTCTACTTCACCCGGTCATTTATGAAACATTTTAACACTTTTCTAGCTACACAAAAACAGCTGCTTTGTGAATTTAATTTTAAAGGAAGATGGAAAAGCTCTTTAGAGCCTGGCAAGGTATAAAATGGTTTACTTAGAAAACACAGATAAATATCGCTGTGAGACTAAAAACAGAGAAGACCATCTGTTTTCCTCTAGGGTTATTGTTTCACTTGTCAGTCT
The DNA here is from genome assembly GCA_030848825.1 of Tadarida brasiliensis. Classification (NCBI taxonomy): domain Eukaryota; kingdom Metazoa; phylum Chordata; class Mammalia; order Chiroptera; family Molossidae; genus Tadarida; species Tadarida brasiliensis. The sequence continues at coordinate 18,283,867 of CM061259.1, read as the reverse complement.
ATCCAATTCCCAACTTTCTAGTTGTTTTCTTTATCGAGATGAAGTGTTCAGATTCAAGCACCGATGTGTTTGGAAGAAAAGCTTCTTAGCTAGGAGGATGCAGGGCTCAGGAGCCCCTGTTACTTGCCATATTGAAAGAGTCCTGTGTGCTGGGAGCCTGTGAGCACTTTGTAATGAAGAAGGAGCTGATTCCATTGACTAAGTCAATTGCTGCTCAGAAAGCTGACGACTGGAAGTTTGTCTTGGTTTTGAAGACGGCAGTGACTTTCAGGTTACACCTCGTTCACGTGCGTTTGTTTATTCTGTCGGAGGGGCCTTTGGTGGTGAGGGAGAAAGACACTTCCACTTTTGGAATTAGAAGCATGCATTCTGTAACCTACTGCAGAGAAGATTTTTGTGTTTTTAACCATTTTATATTAAAACAAGATTGGAGGACAGCATCAATTTCAGTGATTCCATGTGATTTCTATTTATTTTACTTCCTACATGAGTTGAGTTGTATTAAATGTGGGCAACTACGAGGTTTATGCTACCAAACACAACAGATTGTGAAGTTCCTCTGTGGCTTTAACTAAGCAGCTACCCACACGGTGACACCGGGGGCGGGGGGCAGTTGGGTACGTTGGACGCTATCATCCAAAATGTATGACATGCTAATACATGCGTGCACAGCACTGTGTGACGGACCACGCTTGCTTCTCTGTGCTCTGCTACGTTTTTGTTGTTGTTCATCCTCACCCAAGGACAGTTTTCCGTTGATTTTTTAGAGAGAGTGGAAGGGAGGGAGGGAGAGACAGAAACATCGATGTGAGAGAGACACATAGATTGGTTGCCTCCCGCATGACCCCAGCTGGGGCAGGGGGTCAAACCTGCAACCCTGGTACATGCCCTTGACCAGAATCGAACCCACAACCCTTCAGTCTGAGGGCCAACACTCTAACCACTGAACCAAGCCAGCCAGGGCTCCACTACATTTTACCTTTAAAGAAATGAGCACTAGTTAGATTACTATGGTTTGGGATCACGTCCCCCCACCCCCCCCACCCCCGCCCCCCCCCCCACCCAGCTAAAAAACAACAACAATATTTTATAAATTCAACTGTAACTTTAGTTACAAGATCTTTTTTATTTTTTTTATTTTTTTATCCTCACCTGAGGACATTTTTGTATTTATCTTCAGATAGAGCGGAGGGAGGAGAGAGGGAGAGAGAGAGAGAAACATCGATGTGAGAGAGACACATCGAGTGGTTGCTACCCACACGACCCCAACCGGGGCCGGGGACAAACTGCAACCCTTAGCGGGAACCGAACCTGGGACTCTCTGGTCCACAGGCTGACGCTCTAACCGCTGAGCCAAACAGGCCAGGGCCAAGATCTACTTTTTTAAAAATGTAACCACCATTTATTTATGCATATATGACCCTCTTTCCCCTTCATTCCACCCTGCCCAAGCTTCCAAGTGCTGCACCTGTACCTTTCTCGTACCAGCTGGCCAGCTTTCTGCCAGGACTCCCTTTATTAACACTGTTGTTTCACTTCCTGAGTCCTCGAGAGCAGTCGAAGTTGATTCAACAGCCATTTGTCCAAAGGTTTATTTTGAGAGTAGTTTATTTTTTTCTTGAGTACCTGTGAAGGTATGCTCCATGGCAAATTAAGTCTTTTTAGTGACAGAGTAGAAGATAACAGAACCCCATCAGCCTTGTCAGGAGAAGTTCCCTGACCTCATTATGGCTAATGGATCATGGTAATTCAGCCTGTTGTGAAATCTCATGTTCAATTATGCAGGATAATGAGTGACTCAAAACTCAATATGTCTCAACTGCAGTCCTTATTATGGCGCTTGTTCGGCTTCTTTCAAAAGTGAAAGGTTTTAAATAGGGTTCACTCTTATATCCAAATGAAAGTTATCACCAGTATTCAGACTGTCCTGATTTTAAATGTCCGATTTGGTTTTGAAATATGAGAGGATTGCTATATAACTCTATATTTCACTGGTCCTTTTGTGGGAAAGTTAGGACAGGTTTATTCATTTTTAAGTGTTAATTCTGGAACTCTAAAAGCATGCAAATGGCATTTGTCTTTGGATTCACAAAAACTCTAGATATTCAGAGTTTGAATTATTTAAGCTCCCACAACACATGCACTTTTGCTTTTCAAGCATGAGTTATAATTTAATTAAAAACTTCTGGTGCATTGCTAGCATTTTAAATATTAATATGTTCCATGGATCACTTTCGATTATCTACTGTCTTGCAATTCTTGAAGATGTCAGATTTTTAAGATTCCCAAAGTTGCACTTGGAATTGTCTATTGAGGCAAAGGGGACTGTGATAATTACACACATCCATTAGGATGAGTAGAGGAGATAAACTTCGGGGAGGCTTAATGGGCACGTCTCAGTGACAGCTAGCAAAGAGCATTTGGCATGATTAAGGATGGATTTGAATGCAGTTGAAATTACACTCTCATTATGGACACCAGTGGAAGTTGCACCACAAATGTTAAATTCCCCAGAAGAAGAGTGGGGTGGCAGAGGAGCTCTGAAATCCACTGTGGCCGTCATCCAAATTACTCTCTTTCCTTCATGTCTTCCTGCTGTCAGAATCACTTTGAGGTGCCCAGTTCCACTCCCTGCATCCCTGAAAAGAGGCCACCTGTCGGTCTGTGTTTCAGATTGTCCGGAGGTACATCAAGGACTGGCTGGAAAGGACGAAGCCTCCCTTCGGTGCGGTCAGCAGCAGTGTGCTCCTCATGATCATCTACACGACCTTCTGCGGCACGTTCTCCAACCCGAGCATCGACCTGGATAAACTCAGCCTCGTGGTCATTCTGTTCATAAGTGAGTGGGAAGACCGGGGACCTTTGCTGTCCCCTCAGCCTCCTCAACAGCAAAGCGTAGCAACTCGTGTTCCCTAGATTCATTTTGAATGTTAATCGATTAGAAAAGAATACTCAGTTTCATATTGTATGTACGCAGTGACTTATCAGTGCACCTTTTTTTAAAAAAGGCATTAGTAATACACTTATGACTTAATCTCCTGTGTCTTTTTATGTCTGATTTACAACGGTGGATGCCAGGTGAAAGCAGCCATACTGTCTGTCAAATTCAAATGTTAGATTGAACACTTTTTTTTGCCAATTTATATTATTATAACTTAAGCTAATCTTATTCTTTATCATGAATTAAAAGCAGGATTTCTAATATATGATACTATTGTTTTATAACAGTTGGTTAAAATGTGAATATTTACATCATCTTTCTATTAAAATATACCCAAAGTAATATCATTTCACTGTAAGAACTAGCAAACTATAAAATGCAAGCACCTGCGAGGCTCAAAAATTCGTTTACGTGTTATCTATGGCTGCTTTCCATTAGAAGGCAGAACCAAATAGTTGCCATGGAAACCATATGGCTCTCAAGCCTAAAATATTTTGTGTGTGGCCCTTTAAGTCAACTTTGCTGACTTCCGCTCCAGACTAGAGATGGCAAGAAGAGAGTGGGTGACCCTTCTAGGCAGCATCAACCACAGAAGAGGCCAGTCTGGTTTACAAGTTACTTAATCCTGTTTATTTCACAGTTCTCAGCCTCCATCAAGCTACTGGCAGAGCTCAGAACAATATTGTTAAATCTAGCAACTAATTAAAACACTGCTTGTTAACCAGAAGAAAAATATATGTATTTTACTGTATTTATGCTGTAATACCAACAACAACTTTGGTCATTGTAATATCAAAAAATCTTATGTTATCAAAAATCAAGATGAGCCATTCCAAAGTATTTATTATATCCTACCATATCTATGCTATTTGTTGTAAGCATTCATAGTATAAACCAGCTCTCTCTAAAGTGAACAAATTAAATAACCAAATCTTAAGTCAAAGAGGGCTTTAGATGTGCTGTGAGTGGTAGACCTCATAGGTTGTATCTGGGGATATCTTCCATAAGAACAGGTTGAGTCCCACTAATTTAAATGATTTTTATCAGTTCAGCAATTTATGCTTGTTTGTTTTTCTGAGTTCCCATAAGTTTCAGATCAAACTAAGCATAGCAATAAATATGCTACAGATACTGCTTTTATAGTGCTAATTTAGATTCAATTCTTTTTTTTTTTTTTCCAGTATTTTCTATTCAGCTGAGTTTTATGCTTTTAACCTTCATCTTCTCAACAAGGTAAGTGACTGGTATTTCTTGCTGTTGGTTTTCTCACTGAAGAATCATGCCCTTGACTTGACCTCTGTGCCATCACACGGCTGTAGTTCTCGCCTGCCTGCGCGTCCCACCGTGCCCCTGCCTTCCTCAGGTGGAGGCTTCAGGAAGGGGTCTGCCCTGGGCCCTCGTCTCCTCTGTTCACGTGGTCCCCTGGCGCGAGCTGTCAGCTGTCAGCCTGCGCGGTGGAGCCCAGACCTTCCGCTCCGGTGTTTGTCCTGAGTTCCGACGTGCCTCATCACCAGTTAGGTGCCCTGGCTGTCTTAATAAGACCTCACACTCAGGATGTTCAAAGTGGAGTTAAGCTTTTCCCCCAGCACTTTTCTCTTTCCCTCTCGTTTGTTTATTTACTGTTCATGGAACCACCGTCCACAGTTACTCAGACCGGAACCCTTCGCGTCATTATTCTTTGAAAGCTCTGATCCCACCTCTGGAGTGTCTTCGTGCTCCAGAGCCACCTGCCAGCCCAGGCTCTGGTGCCCCTTCCGGCCCTGCACTGTCGCAGTGGACGCCTTCCCAGTGTCTTCACTGCTGGGCCTGTCTAATGCCCTCCTGCTGCTTGCTCCCATTCTGATAACGGCGCTCGTGCTCGGAGATTTCAGTGGTTATCCAGTGCCTGCGGACTGAAGTTCACTTTGGGGGTAGGGCGAGGCCAGTCTCATGAACCACTGCTAGCAATCATGCGGTCTAAGCTTTAGGTGGAGGTAAAATCTTTGCTGTCTGCTAAAAGAACCTCCTGCGTACGCATGTCTTCCCTTTGCCGAGGCTGTCCCCATGGCAGTCTCCACGTCCTCGTTCACCTTCCTGCCGTAAAGGCTCACCTCTGCTGCAGTGTCTTCTGCCACTGTTACGCACTCACCGGGAATCACGTAAGCCTTTGGTATGAGAAAGTTACCACAGCGAATGCTGGAAATAAGAGAGAAATCAGGTCCTGCATGAGTTTGTAGACTAGATATATGCATCGATAACTAAATGTGCTCTTAGTGATACAGAATGCCAACCTGTATTCCATTCAAAGAAGAAAGCATTCCCAAAAAGAGTGACAAAGCAAGGCTTCATGGGAGAGGTAGGGTTTGACATGAGTCGTAAACAGTGGCTAATTATTCAGCAAACAGAGATGCAAAGAGGGTGTTATAGCGGGAGAAGAAGCAACAGTGCAGATGTGGGCACACACACACACACACACACACACACACACACACACCAAGATGGCTGGGACAATGAGTAGAGGACGATTAAGAATACTAACAGTACTTGGGAAGGTAAGCTTGGGACGGATTGCCGGGCCCTTGACGGCCAGGTGATGGCAGCGAGTTGCCACAGGGGGCCTGGGTTGTTGGTGAGGCTGCCGTGTCAGGGCAGTACAGGGCCCAGGCCTCACATTGGGCAGCTGGCCCTGGGCCACTCGGTGTAGCAGGAGCCTGAGTGCAAATAGTCAATAGAAACTCACTGATTGGTGTAATTGGAAGCATTTTTACCAAGCCTGTGTTGTGATTTATGAGCCTTGAGTTTCAGAGAAAAGGTGACATTTGAGTAAGTCTGAGAGTGGGAGCTATTTTAAAGTTGTGGGTTTTTTGTAGATGGCTTGTTAGGTCACCTCAGGAAAGACACTGGCCCTTCACTGGCTGGCTGGCTGCTGGCCCTGGTGGCAGAGTGAGGATCAGGCCACTCCCCCTGTGCTGTCAGACTGCGTGGGATGCCATGCCCTGTGAGTGAGTCACTGGAAAACTCTTGAAAAGCACAGAAGAGCCACCACTGGGATTTCTGGAGGGGTTCTGTGGTGTCACAACTGGTCGGATTAAAATGGAGACTTCAGCCTGAGGTAGACTGGACCTTCCTAAGGCCTTGTGGTTCGAGACCCTGCTATTCTGCCTTCACTGAAGTTCTGTTGCATTTTGCACATGCTGGGCCCAATGTCAGACGTGCACGTGCTTTGATAAGCAACAGACCGTGGAGTGGCTGTAATCATGCTCCTGAGTGATGGGTGTGTAGCCCCTAACATTCCATTAAAATGTGGGGATTTTTCAATCGGACAAAATTTAGAAGATGATTTTCGCTTTTTATTTTATTTCCTTCTTTCATGCTGAGAGACTTTGTAGCACGTGGGGATTTTATTGGAGGAATGAAAATTGCCAACCTGCTCTGTGCCAGGCACTGTGCTAGGAACTGTGCACATTCTATTTCCTGTAAGTCTGACAGCAAAGACTATGATAGTGGGCAGTTTTGTTGCTGTTTTGCAGATGAGGACCCATGCTTAGAGCAGTTCAGTTTAATCACTTACCCACAATCAAACGGCAGATAGTGCTCCTAGAATTGAAGTCAACTTCCACTTGACGTTTCCAAAAGCACTGACCCATGCTTTTCCTACTGCACTAAACTACTTTAATTTCTTTTAAAATTCATAATACGTGTTTTGATTAGGGAATTTATAGAGAATGTTTAACTGGATTCTTCAAGTTCATACAGAAACACAAACGAGTTAATCAGAGATGCCAAGATGTGGAACTAGGACCCATTGGTTTATATGCTGTTGAATGTAAATTTATTTTCCTACTTTTTGTTCCCTCCTACTTAAAATTGGTGAAATTGGTCTCAGGGTTTTTTCATCTTTTTCTTACCAATTCAGTGCATCTAAAACCAACCCAAATATCAAGACAAGAAATCAGCAGGAAATCAGTCCTCTTTGTACAGCCTGCCACTGCCCCCGATGACAGAGTTAGCACAAACCAGGAGAGACCCCGCCTAGAACATTCAGCTTCCCTGCAGCTCTGCTCCCTGGTTAACCTTTGTCAGCTTGACTGGCCTGACATGCGAACCTCTTCTGCTCTGAGTATTTAAGATACGTGTGAGAGTTATTATTGCATTCTCCTTTCTCTGTCTAGGATAGTGTTCAGGTTATAAATCCCAACCCTGGAGCCAAACGGACTTGAGTTTCAATCCTGTTAACAACTTCGTAACCTCTGTCAGTGTCCCCGTGTGTGAAATGGGCACAGTCGTAGTACCGTCTCGGAGGGTCCGCTGGAGAATTAAATAATATGCACATAAAGCCCTCAGCATAATACCCAGCATATAGTAAGTGCTCAATGAATGTTAGCCACTGTAGAATATTTGTTATATCAAAATAGTTCATATTATTTTAAGAACTAATTATGCGAGAGAGGGAATCAGCATTTCCAGTTTGTAACACGTCCTTTTGCACGTGTGTGTCACAGCTGCGAGGAAATGAGAGTCGATTCGTTAAACCAAGTGAGCCATCCATAGTGACCTACTGTAGAAAGTTGTGCTTTCTACAACTTTGGGAAGCTGTCAAAGTTAAGAAAAAAAATGTTGAAAAAGCTTAGAAATAGAAAGCAGTCATTGGGAGCCTTTTAAAAATATATAAAAGACAGTTCAATAAGCAGATAACAGAGTAATAGAAGCCGAAAATGTCACAAAATGTGACAAAAGAAAGCATTAACGAGGAAAAAGGAAGAAAACAAATATTCAAATATTTGTGTAGGTCTTTTAATCCTTATCAGTACGTGTTCAGTCAGGTGTCCCAGTGGACCACCCCCCATAGCCCTGGGAGGGAGGAGGGGAGGGAGGAGGGTGGAGAGAGGGAGGAGGACCTTGTCAAAGGCAAGTGTCTTACCATTTCAGAGACGGGACAGCTAAACCACAGAGCTCTAAGCAACGTTTTTAGTGCCACTCAGCTGATGACAGAGGAGGTCGCCTCCTAAAAATGAGTGAAGACAAAACACAGGTCCAGAGGTCAGCAAAGGAAAGCATTTCGCAGGGAGGTCCCCTCTGAACCAGCGGCGCACGTGGACTCTCAGAGGAGCGTCCCGCTCCGCATCCTGTGATCCCCCGCAAAACCTTCTGACACCTTCTCCTCTGTGGGTACTGCACAGGAAGGCAAAATAGATGTTATGTGCAAAACCCTGATGGAAAGCTTTGTAAGAGAGAATAAAAAGACCAGTTGGGAAGGAAAGGAAATAAACATCTCAAGGGAAGCCCACGCGATCAAAAGAATTATAAAAGCAGGATAAAAAGAAAATCAATATTAAAAAGAGATAAGGTAGAATTAGAAAATAAATGGTAATGTGATTCCTTTCAAAACTGTGAGCAGGCACAATAGAGATGCTAATCACTGCAAATAATTATAGTCATTACTATGTAAATACAGTGCACAGCACTCTTTCTCCGGGGTCTTGTCATGCCTTTCTGCCATCAAGCCGTCCCTCGAGAGTGTGGCTGAGGGAAGGTTACTTAACAAGATAGCCACTCTCGTCCACTAAATTCTGTGGTGGTTTCGGTTTTGGTGTTTTGTTTCCAATAATTTCCTCCTCAGAGGCAAACTTCTCTCCAAGACTTGGGGAGACTTACCAGCTGCGAGACTTGAAGGAAGTCGTTTAACCCTCTTTGTGCTTCGGGTCCCTTGTGGAGAAAGCAAGGCAGTAATGCGACCCGCCCGCCCTGTGAGACTGTTCAGACCAGGACGACGCGGGCAGCACAGGGCTGAGAAGGAGTCAGTGCCCCTGCTCCGTCCCCGTCATGCACGGAGGGCTGGCTGAGCGGCTGCTCTGTTCGCTTTCCCCAGGATCCATGATGTGACATGGCCTGTTACTTTATAAACAGAGTATAGGTCAGCCCTGTTTGAGGGGAATATTGTTTTTAGCCTTAAACATTCCATTTTTATTTACTGATCTGACTGACGACTGTCACTAGAACTGTAGGGCAGTTTCGGCTGCGAGTTGGGAGATCAGGCCGGCAACCTCCCAGTGCGGGCCGGCTTCCATCTCCTTCCCGGAAACAGGCCAGGGCCGCGTGTCTCTGCAGACATCCTCTTTGGCCACGCCGTGCCTGTGCTGCTCCCTCCAGGGGCACCAGCACCAGCTCAGACCAGGGCCTTCCTGGCCGGAGACCTCGACACACTGGAAAGGTGCATAAGCTGGAAAGGAACAAACATGAAGCAGAACAGAGTTCCCCAAAAGAGAGTGTATTGCCAGACTCTCCGGGAAGAAAACCCAACTACGTGAACCCAGATGCAGCAACCACTGGTGATAAACGAGGGAAGCAAAGGACAGAAGGAAGGGCCTCCGTGGGGTTGCGAGCACCCAGGCATAGCTGGGGGACAGTCCAAAAGTAAAATCTCTGATGTGAATCGCCTCCACGTTCCCATTCTGTCCCTGAAGTTTTTTTTGTTCTTTTCACTCACCGAGCCTTCTCTGGTTCCCAGCTCAGCAACGACGGAAACAGCCCTTCGGAGGCTAACCCCTGTCTGGTCCTCTGGGGCCTGTTTGAGGACCTGGCTTCATCCCTGGTTTCACTCTGTCTAGGTGGTCATGTTCAGATCTCCCATGACCCTCTTCTCTCCACCACAGTTCTTGACAACACCCGTCCCTCTCACTACTGCCAACTCAGGACACTTGAACACCAGCCTCTGGGCCTCCTCCCAGACCGCACTGGGCCCTCCCGGTCCCTAGTTCCAGTAACGCCCTGAGGCTTTTCTCAGGCCTGTGTGTTCAAAGCTTCTAATTTCTCTTTAATCCCTCCTCGTTGACAAAGCAACAGTAACAGTAAAATAACCGGCTTGTATTAAACATTGGCAGTGTGCCAGATTCTAAACACACATCGGCATTTATCCTGACAATGACCCTCGGAGGCACAAGCAGAAGGCTGGTCTGGGTTTAAATTCTGGTGCATTTTCCCCAGAAGCCTGTGTATTTAAGCTGTGGGGTGGGAGCATTTATTTCACACAGGTCAGCACTTGACAAATTATTTTAATTGAGTCTTCATGTCTCACCACCATCTCCTGCCCTCACCTGCTTCCTGAGCTCGTCATTGGCTTCAGCCTCGCACCACACAGTGCGATCCCCCCTCTCCGACCTGCACCACGCGGTGCGATCCCCCCTCTCTGACCTGCACCACGCGGTGCGATCCCCCCTCTCCGACCTGCACCACACAGTGCGATCCCCCCTCTCCGACCTGCACCACGAGGTGTGATCCCCCTTCTCCGACCTGCACCACACGGTGTGATCCCCCCTCTCTGACCTGCACCACGAGGTGTGATCCCCCTTCTCCGACCTGCACCACACGGTGCGATCCCCCCTCTCTGACCTGCACCATGCGGTGCGATCCCCCCCTCTCTGACCTGCACCACGCGGTGCGATCCCCCCTCTCTGACCTGCACCATGCGGTGCGATCCCCCCTCTCTGACCTGCACCATGCGGTGCGATCCCCCCCCTCTGACCTGCACCATGCGGTGCGATCCCCCCCTCTCTGACCTGCACCACGCGGTGCGATCCCCCCCTCTCCGACCTGCACCACACGGTGCGATCCCCCCTCTCTGACCTGCACCACTCGGTGCGATCCCCCCTCTCTAACCTTCTGGTCCCATTGTAAAGTCCACACCCCATCACAGCCAGCGCCCCGCACGCAGTCATCCTGGGGACTCTGCCCCTGGCCAGCTGCCCCGTACCCCGTCCTTCAGTCTCACTGGTCCTTACGTGGAGAACACGTCTGCACCTGTCTCGGCCTGTTCTTTAGAGGCCCACTCATTTGTTATTTCCTTCAAGAAGCTTCTCTGTGTTCTCCATCATCACCCACTCCCCTGCCAAGCTTGAGATAATCCTTTTCAGTGCCAAAACTCTCCCTCCCTCCCCTACTCCCTCCCGCTTCCCTCTTCCTCTCTCTCTCATGGACTACACAGCTGTCTTCCTCTCCGCCATCGTTTACAGAACCTTACTCACCCCCTTTCACATTAGGCCTCCATGGTGAATAAAGGGACCCAGGATTATGTCGGCCGTGTAGTACAATGTTTAAAACCTAAGAGTGGTAGCACAATATAAACATGAGAACAAAATGTAGGAACAGTAAGGCAGTCTGACTCTACTCAAGGGGTGTATATCCGCAGAGCATTCTCAGCTGAGGGGAGACACCAAAATGCAGTTTGGGAAGTTGTTAGTAAAGCGAGCCGGAGGTGAGACTGCTGAGGAAGCATGAGCACGGGTGACCTTCCAGGGGCAGAAGGCGGGCCGTCACATACTTTCTTATCCTGTGCACGGGTTGGGGCGGAGGTGCGGGAGAGGGCCCCTATCCCCCCAGTGAGTGCACAGCAGAGGAAACAGGATGTGGGCACTGATTCAGGGAAGATTTTTCTCCCAGCGAGAGTTGTATGTGAGGCTGCTTTCTTTAGAGATCCTTAAAAATGGGATAGATTGTTCTGTCTACATGCAGTTGGGTTCTAGAGTATTTCTCCACCTGTTGACTCTAGTCTGAGTTCAGGGCGGGGAGCAGAGACTCACTGTGTCTTCAAACCCTGATTCTGCAGGAAGGAATCGTTTCTAACCCATCAAGGCCACGAGGATGATGATTACATTTCCAACCTTTGTCCTGGTTCTCTCGATCTTTATAAGCTAAAATAGGAAACTGGAATATGGTGCTTTGACTAAGTGGGATTTCTTTTTTTTATGCTTAACGTGCTACATGGCATAGTGGACGTAGCAGATGAGAGCATAGGCGCAGGGGCCACACTTGACTGAAATCCTGGCTCTGTCGCCTCCCAGCTGGGGGCTCTGGGAACATGCACCTTCTCTGTGCCTCCGTTTTCTCGGCTGTGAGCAGGGATGTTGTCTCACTATGGTACGGAATTGTTATTTTTCCAGGCAGAGACCTTAGAGGAGTACTCGATATATGGTAGCTGCTGAAATACATTTTTTCACTAAAACATATGATGTTGAATCTTTGTTCATACCACGTATTTCTCAAAAGGGTGTGTTTGCTGCCCGAAGGACAGGTTGCTCGTTGAGTGAGCAGTTCTGGAAATGCACTGACTCTTCCGTTGCATCACCGGGTTACTATCGAGTGCTGGCCTAGCGCCGTAGCTACAGAGTTCCTTGTGCACGGGTTTTCTCAAGTCCTGCACCCCCACCGATTGCACACGTGATCATAGGAGACCTCCACCGTATGTTTTTCTAAAACAGCCTCCCTTTCAAGGGTGAATGACTCAGAAATGATTCTCTAAAAAGGAATCCAGACACTTCTGTACATTTGGGCATAGAATTGCTTGTGCCGCCGGGATGGGTTAAAGGATTTAACATGAAGGTAGGTACTGCGTTTGATTTGGGATATGTTAAACGGGCTTTCAATAAAAGTATTCGTAAAGCACTTTTCTTTTTTTGCCCCTAGGAATAATTCGGGTTTCACACCAGCAGACACTGTGGCTATCATTTTCTGTTCTACACACAAATCCCTCACTTTGGGTAAGTGATTCTCAGACTCACAGACTAATTTAATTTTACCCTCATATAGTTACATCTTATGAATGTGAAATCCAAGCAACTCTTCTAATTAAATGGAACAGGGTATTGTTTGCTCGATTAAAGAACAATAGCAAAGCGAGAGTGGGTCATTGCTCTGAAATGCCATCATATCATTGAACCAGTTTTGGAGGGCCAAGATGTAAAAATGTAAGATCTAGCTTAATTTGTAATGTTTTGATTCTCAGAAAAGGTTTTCAGTGTAGCGTGTTAATGTTAAAAGCTGGGGGTGGGGGTGCACAATGGGCAAACACTTGGCTTTGGGAAGCTCCAGAGTTGCCCCTAGAAAATGTTAGCTTATTTTCTGGAAGCTTGGAGCAAGATGGAAATAATGTTATTTCTCTAATTTGCTATTGACATTGGTTTGAAGTTCATTTTAGAATGTTATGTTACTTGTATGAAGAAACACAGTATCGTTATTATTAACTCAATCTCATTAGCACCTAAAGTGAGGTAAGTAGATCAGGAAGGAAAATGCCGTTTCTACTTCGCTTTATCCAGTTTAGTGGCATTATCCCAATAATGTGTTCAGGCCCAGAATCCATGTTTTCAGTCATTAAAAGTCATTGAGTAATCAGAAACGTTATTGAAATATACATCATTCACAAACTCCTTGGGCTAGTAGGCACATTGTGGTGAAAACTCCTTCACATTTCGGCCTGCGATTCACTGAAGAGACTGAATCATGGCATGGCTGTAAGTCTGCTTGTGTTGAAGTTCAGTCTGAAACTAGAAAACAAAGACATTTTGTAACATTTTTACTAACCCCACACATATTTGTCTGATAGCATCTGTTGTCAGTCTTGTCAAGTTTGGAAAGTGATTTAGAAATCGGACACACTCTTTAAGGAGCAGTTGTGATTTAGTTTATTGGAACAAGTTATATATATATATAAATATATATTTCATTTGTTGCAGTGTGTTTGGTAGGTGTTCTTTATAATCTTCATCAAATTGAAGTTGAAAGAGCTTTGAAAGCCACATTCCAATCCTGATTGTGTGACCCTGGACAAATCACTTAACCTCCCTGAACCTCAGCTTTCTCATCTGTAAAATGGGGCAGTATAATACTCACTTTGTATAAGATGATTGCAAAGATTAAAGATAAAATGTGTTAAGTACCTAGCACAGTGCTTCTACGTAATTGGTAGTCAGCCCATGCGAGAATGTGTGTGAATTGCTAAGGATTAAGTAAGATAGCCCACCGAAAGAGCTGGGTGTGCTGCCTGGCCCCCAGCAGGTACTCTTTAAGCAGTAGCTATTGTTATTAGTTCTTTTTAACTATATTAGTTATGAATGTGTTACCATTTCCAGGGTTCCAGTCTCCTGTCTTGTAGATTTTCATGTAACAGGCGTGGTTTAATTGTTGACCTCAAAGAAATCATCTTACTTACACCTTTGCCCCATGTGGTCATTGTGATGTGATGTCTGGATTTCCTGGTCTCCTAAAAAGTAGGGGGCTGTTACAAAGGTAGGGAGTCCAGAGCGGGTGCCACCAGATGCCCCCGAGTCCCGACTGGGGATCCAGTGAGCCCGAGTTCCCAGAGCAGACGCTGAGCCATGGCTGGCAAGCACACAGCGTTTCTGCAGTGGGCTTTAACCCACCCACCCACAGGGCGTTGCTTTTGTCGGGAAAACCAGAACGGGTGTTTTGTTTTCTCCGTGATCTCTGTGCTGGAGCTGGCAGTGCTGAGCGAGGAGCTCTCCCCCAAAGCACACCGCAGCACAGCCAGTGTTCTCTTCTTCTCTGTAGCACCTGCTCGCACGGTCCTCATGTCTTTTCTTTTTTTCTTAATCCCAAAGCCCTCCTCTCTGTTCATGCTGCTTTCTGAAAGCTCATTTTCAGACAGATAGGTGCTCCGAACACCAGTCAGATGTAGCTGTTCTGTTAGAAGGGGTTGGGGTACCTCGGATTTTGTTTGTTTTTGTAGTGTTCCCTCGTGAAACAGACCCTTAGACTCTCCAACACGATACTAGTGTAGTTATCTAAGTAACCGTGGAACGTTACTTCTGAAACACGATGGACGTCATCTCTCTGGGAACTATAAAACCTTAATCCTCATCCTGACTCTTCCTCTAAAACCTCCCCAGGCCTCAGTTTCCTTAGCGCTCAGATTAGGGACTTTAGGTCCCAGCGAGACTGTTTTATCATGCCTTGATCGTACCAGGCTCCCCCACCCCCCCACCCCCGCAGTCTCCCAGCCAGCACTTACAAAAACAGCCTCCTTACTGCTTCCCTTGTCTCAGGAGCGCCCTCATTTTCTCATACAGCAAGGGGTGTTTGGATCCTATTGCTAGAACGGCCTCGGTAAGCCCCAAAAATCTACTGGGTCAGCTTTCACAAGATCCAGTGTGTGCTTCCCTCTCCTGGTGACCCTGGTGACATCACCGGCACAGAGGATGCGTCACAACACTGACCCACTGCTGCTGCTAATCTGCATGGAAACGAAAGAGCTTCAACTAAGTGCGATCCATGCGTGTTTCCGAAGGAGGAAATTTCAGCCCTGGCCGGTTTGGCTCAGCGGTTAGAGCGTCAACCTGCAGACCGGAGAGTCCTGGGTTCCGTTCCCGCTAAGGGCACGTACCTCCGTTGCAGTTTGTCCCCAGCCCTGGTTGGGGTCGTGTGGATGTTTCTCTCTCTCTCTCTTCCTCCCCCCCTCCCTCCCGCTCTATCTGAAGATAAATGCAAAAATGTCCTCGGGTGAGGATAAAAAAAAAAGGAGGAAATTTCAGACAATTTCACTTGGAGCTGCACTTTCCCTCACCTCTCACACACAGATGAAGTACAACAGATTATACCTGTCCCTTTGGCAGTCACTGTCATAGTATTGTTCTAGTGGTTTCACACACACGCTCACACACACCTCGAATGGAATGCTTAGGAAACACCATTGTTACATCCAGTATTTGTATTTAAGAGTAAATCATTGTGGGCCAAGTGGTACCCATGTAACCACATAACCAAAGGTGAAAACTGTCGCTTGAGCAGCGTTCTGAATACTCTCTTGGACGTACACTTTCCACTCATTTTATTGTTCTTGCTTTCGCCCTGTCTCCATCTCGTCCGTGTACCTGCACCTACACACATGCTGAATTTGATTCATTGCTTTTATTAGTGCATTTGCCATTGATTGATTAGTTCTTCGTATTAGTACTTTTTCTATTGATTGATTGCAGATGAAGTGACTATTTGACCTTTAATTATGAGGCTTCCTATTGAAAATGACATTGAGCTATGGCTTCACATAATCCATCTGGAAAGCCTGACATGATGCAGTTCCCTGGAGCTCGCTCAGGAAGAAAGAGGAGGCCTGAAGGAAGCGCAGAGCCTCACGTGCTCTATCTAAAACAACACCACAGGCAGGTCTGCTGTGTGCCTATGCTTTCAGCTCAGGGCTGGAGATAATTTTATATTTCGTCAGGACAGCATCCCTTGCTGTGGGTTGCCATAAAAGCCATGAACTCTCCCAAAGTCAACTCTAGCTTGACACTGATACGTGTATGGCGACAAGAAGCTGTTTCACGCAGCAGAGACTGCAGAGCAGCTCGTGCCCTAGTTAACAACGGCTCCGTGCACCGTGGGTCAATAGACCTCATCAGGAAAGAAATTCGATCCCAGATACCCTGTGGAATGAGTGTTTGATTTACCTTTTCTCTTGAGTATTCAAATCACTTTGCTTATCTAGAGTTCTAGCAGATGTAGAAAACTTTCTCACCATTTCTAGAAAGAGAATGTTTCACGGTGTTTGAGATCCTTAAGTTAAGTGTATGTTTATATTAGTTTTCAGTGTTTTTAAATGGCAAAATGAAAGCATATACTCTGAGAACACACCAACTGACTGTTGGCGATCAGCCATGAGCTTCCCGCTTGTTTCTTATTTGCAGAAGTGTTTCTCTATGGAAAGAATGCTGTATAAGTTTTAAGTGGAGTGTCACGATCAACGTTTGTTAAAAGTCCACTGTGTGTCTTACCACTCATAGACTCTTGTGTACCAAGGTGAATCACGCAGCTATCCCTCACGACATTTATGCTTCATCATGAACTGTGGCCAGAAACTGCATTAAGCAAAAAGAATACAGCTTTTCCATAGACATCGGATTCTGGAAAGAGTAGAAGGAACACAGACCTGATTCTAGTCAGGACTGAGGTTCCAGTTGTCTCACCAGCAGCTGGCCCTCATCACCGAACTGCTGTTGGCCTCGGTGTCCTCAGCTGTGATACGAGCAGGTGGACATCACCTGCTGGAGATCCCGTCCAGTTTTCCATGAGTCTGCTCGGCGGCTGGTGTTCTGCTCTGTTGGACAGCGACGGCTTCCCTGCTCTGTGTGGAAAGGAAACAAGTCCTGGAAAGGAGCGGTTCTGTAAATAATGTTACACTGTTACAGGAAAGGACACAGGGCTGTTGCTTCTTCCTAAAGAGATTAGAAAGTAGCGTCACACTCTCCAAAGATTTTCATAGGAGAAACAAAATCTGCAACGGTTCTTGTTTTCAGTTTTACTTGGAAGCTTTTCAAGAAGGCTAAACGGTTACCCACAACTTGGGCTGAAAGGATCATTTAATAGAATCTAGGTTATTTTCTCAAGAGGAAATGGAATTGAAATACGAAAGTTTGCTTTTCTGCCCGCCCCCCCAAGCTTATCTGTGAGTCCACTTGACACATGAAGATTATTATCTTAATAAAACTACCCTTTGTACAATTGGGAAGCATTTTTTAAAAGCACTTAATCCATTAAGTCATGTTACCTGAACAAGGCAGAATATTAGCAAGTCAGTAATTATTATTCTGTTTTGCATACAAAGACATGAAAGCATAGAAAAAAAAAAAAACAAACTTAAGAACATATCCCTGATCGTGTAGAGGCTATATTCTGGGCTTCCAAACTTCCAGAACTGCATTGGGTAATAGGGTACCAAAGCACTTGAAAGACCAAAAAGCACTGTACTGAGTGCAGGTATTGTAATTGTGCAATCGCAGCATGGACTTGGATTGCTTTATCAGTTGTTTAAAAAAGTACTTCTGATTGCATTGCTGGTTATTAGATGGTTTTAAACATAGATTTCCATGTGGCCCAGCCACAAACCAGCACTCATTCCTTTCATTATCTTTACTGGCAAAAAATTGTGTTCTGTTTAAAGTAGTCTTGATGAACCATCCCTTGCCTTTGTGAGTCAACGCTGTCTGCACTACATTCCTGCAAGCTAAGGGCCATGGTGCCGTTTGGCAGTAAACTCCTAACGTGGAAGTAGAAGTCCAGAGTAAAGACAGAAGGTACAAGCCGTAATTTCTGCCCTGCAGTTTGCCCCTGGAGTTACAGCTCTGTAAGGAAAGGTGGTTCTGGGACCTCTGCCATTGGACAGATTCTTAAAGATGCTCCTGGAATTACAGACCCAGTGGATTTCACTACATGCTCGGAAGTGGGGGAGTGTCTGTCTTCTGGTGCCGTTTTCTGGTTCACATGAAGAGAGAAATGTAAGTTCTCTAACAAAGTGATGTCCTCAGGGGATTTTGGACTGAACTTTTGATTCTGAATTTGGTGTCTGAAAAAACATTGCTACTACATCTGCACTTTGTAATAAAACTTCAGGAAGGCTCCAGGTTCCAGGTAGCAAAAATGTAATTTAAAGACAATAAAACCTCTGTGGAGGACCCCTGGGCTGACCCTCAAGTACCAATCATCTTAATAATATATTAGGAGATGCTCAGCTGGACGACCCACGTCCTGGTGCCCCCACACTTCTCCTCCTCCACGTCTCCTGGGCCAGGGACTGTCCCACGTTTTTAAGCACAAGCTACAGTAAAAATAGATTGCACAGTGTGATCCATTACACATGTGCATGTTACACTGTTACAGGATCCACTCCTTATGTGATACATTCCTATCACAAAACAGCATCCACTCTTCATGTGATACATTCCGTATTCTATCCAAGTGCTAGATAAAACCCATTCAGTTGACTGTGTAATGGGTCCTAACCCAAGGTCTGAAAAATATTGCTTTATGCCTCGCTTGGTTATGCCTCAAATAGTTTCCAGGCAGTCTTTGGCCTCTGCTTTTCCTTTTTCACTGAATTGGAACCCAAATTCCTGATGCCATGAAGGAACCAGAGATAAATTAAGACTGCGAATAATTCTTGATTTGCAGTAGTACAAGACCACCTTCATTTAGATTTTATTAAGTCAGCTTCTATAACAGAGTTTCTATGCCTTTTATTGATTTATTTTTAAAATTGTTTCTCTATTCATGTTTTCAGTAGTAGTAATAACAACAGCTGACATTAATTGAGTACTTAATAGGCAGACACTGTGCTAAGTGCTTATTAGATGAAGTAATTTACTTGAAAATAGTTTTGTGTTGACAGGTGTTGTGATCAGACTAGTTAGTTTAGACTTCGGCGCCAGGGACCGATGGTTGCTCGAATGGAACATTCTCACTGGGGGTTCAGCTACTATTTTACCAGTGAGGAAATACCTCGAGCAGCTACAACAAATGCTTTTGTTGTCTTTATCTCTATCATCCCAACAGGTGACATTACTTATTAGCATAATGAATTCAGAAATAGGCTTTCATGGATGAAATTACTGACGTGTTACTTTGTACCATGATAAACGTGATGAGTGGACTCATTAATGCATAGATGCCTGAGAACTTGAGAGACACTCACTTCCCAGTTGCTGAAAGAATCTAGCAAATTCCATAATCTGAGGAGGAAGTCCGCCAGGCTCTGCTGGATTCTAGGCTCCAGCCTGGCTTGTGCCCCGCTGCTGTGGGAGCATCCACGGTTGCCTGAGGCTGGCGGTGAGGTCACTGCATCCTGCTCGGGGCGGGCTGTGCCTGCTGGGCGGGACCCTCTCGCGGGGTGCCAGGGAGAGCACTGAAGGGCAGAGCTGGGCCTCGGAGCTTGCAGGGTGGCTTGCTCCAACTGTTTTTGTGTTTGATGCACACTGAGTCCAAACACCCGTATGCTCAGCACGCAGCTCCTTCCCTTCGAACCTGCTGGCAAGGTGGTGGGTGTAGCTGACTTTCCCCTAACTGGGGATTCTTCGGCCACATGCACTGTCTGCGGACAGAACCTGAGCATCTGCGTGACCAGCCTGGTGTGGGTCACTGCCCAGCAGCCCTCCACGGGTGCCAGCCGCAGCACTCCCACGGCCACTCCTGTGGGCCTCACGCAACAGGACAGCCAGGTAGTCCTTCAGCAAAATGGGTTTATTCAGGAACCACAAAGAATTGCAGCCCAGAACCTGTGACCTGCAGACCACACTCAAGTCCACTGAAACAAAGGAGAGGAAGTTTTACGAGAGGAAGAGGGAGTTGCAGGCTGTTAACAAAGAGTTCCTCCCAGTTGATGCAGCGGGAGAAGCTCCCCCTTCTGGCCGCCTGCTTTACTTTAAATTAGGTTATCAATTCTGTTTATTAATGTTTTATACCCCACATAAGGAAAGTGGGGTTCTCCAGTAATAACCAAGCTGTCCGGGGTCACGTAATCTCGAGTGGCTGAGCCAGAGGTCAAGGCAGGTCTGACCCTCCCCACCTGCTGAGCTGCATGGATTCACCGCAGTCCCGTGCGGAGTGCCGGCTCGGGATCAGGCCTGGGGTCTCCTGACAATGAAAAGTCGACACTAGGTGATCTCTAGGGCCCTTCTCGTTCTAACATCCAGTAATTCTCTGGCTGTGAGACTGAAATATTTAGCTGTGGAATCTTGAGTCATTCAGAGGGACTCTGTAAGGTCAGCAATTCTCAAAGGGTAGCCCTCAAAATTCTAGCACATTGCTGCCTTAAAAAAAAAAAAAGGTTCCTGGGCCTCATCTGAGACCTACAAATTCAGAATTTTTAAGAATAAGACCCTGGAGTCTGATTTTTGTAACACACTCAAAAAAAGAGTCTTACGCACACAAAATTTTGAGGGCCACCGCATTATGTACATCCACAGCCACCGCAATACGTCATCCGCAGCCACCGCAATACATCATCCGCAGCCACAGCAATACGTGCATCCGCAGCCACCACAATACGTCATCCGCAGCCACCGCGGTACGTGCATCCGCAGCCACCGCGGTACGTGCATCCGCAGCCACCGCAATACGTCATCCGCAGCCATTGCAATACGTGTATCCACAGCCACCGCAATACGTCACCACAGCCACCGCGGTACGTGCATCCGCAGCCATTGCAATACGTCATCCGCAGCCACCGCAATACATGCATCCACAGCCACCGCGGTACATGCGTCCACAGCCACCGCAATACGTCATCCACAGCCACCGCGGTACGTGCATCCGCAGCCACCGCAATACGTCATCCGCAGCCACCGCAATACATGCATCCACAGCCACCGCGGTACATGCGTCCGCAGCCACCGCAATACGTGCATCCGCAGCCACCGCCAGTTTCCAGAGGCGCTGGCCCGAGCCCAGGTTCCTGGGGAAGCGCTGGGCCTAGTGGAGCATTCAGTCCCGTTTCGCGTAGGTGCTTTTTGTTGACGGGGGAACCAGTTTGGGTCAACCTGGGTTGTTAGTTTTTTTGTTTTGTTTTGTTTACTTTAGAATGGCCACAGTGCACCCCACTTTTAGATAATTTTCATGTTATCGTTAGCCAAAAGGAGGTACTTAGGACATAGATGACCTCATGACATGCTACTGAGTACCATAAAAAAGTTAAATAGACAGTAAAATTTTTAAAAAACCATGCAGGAGGCCTAGACCCTGACTTCTAGGACTCACACATCCTCATTCCGTGGCTGCGTGGTCGTGCCTAGGAGGGACTGAGGCCTGCTCCTGTTTTTCTAATCTGTGGCTGCAGTTCCCACTCTTTTGCCTTAATTTTAAATGTCCTCTTGAGTTCTTTTTGTGCCCATCTGGTTAAACCACCGCACTGGGATGTGTAAGGATGCCAGTGTTTATAAAGTTTGACCTGGTGACAAGAAGCCATCCATTCAGTGCCTGTCACACCTAGCACTCCAGACTTGAGGCTTGCTTTCTCGAAGGCCACGTCTTCCTGCAAGCTGAGGGTAAATATCTGTGTGTGTGCATATTCGAAGTAATTTCACAATGCCTTACAGACATCCCTCTGTGAAAGGAACTGGACACTTTTCAGAAACAGTCCCACCGTGGAATGATGCTGTGGGAAGATAAGACAGGAACACTGATGGCATCACCGCTCTCCGGAAGTCAGCAAAGCAAATACAACCATAGCCCTCGTCAGCAGGCCGGGGACAGCTGGAGGCCAGTGAGGGCTGGGCAGCCGCCCGCTGGGAAGTGGCAGTCCCCATGGCCGTCCTCAGCGGTCAGCATTCTCAAAGTCCCAGGAGGATTTCAGTGACAAGCCCTGTCCCCGTCCTGTCGACTGTGAAATTTGAGCCCCCAATACTGTTTCCCAATGCTGTTTCTAACAATAAAAAGAGCTCTCACTTTGGGGGTGCTGACTCTGTGCCTGGCACTGTACTAGGGACCTCGCATGCACTGCCTCCCTGAAATCTCCAGCCCCCGTCTGAGATGGTTATTGTAGCCTTATTTTAAGCGGAGGTTGGAAACAGCATGTCAGGGTCAGGTCACCCAGTCCCACAGCTGGTAGGTGGCACAGACAGGATTTAAACCCAGGTCTCTGGTGTCAAATTCAAGGTCCTTTCCATCACACCAGCAGCCCTCTAGAAACACCTGAGAGTGGCGTGCCATCTGTCTGTGCCTCAGTCTCAGGACGGAGCAGGAGCAAGGGGGCCAGTGTTCACACACGTCCGCTTCCCGCAGCCGAGCCTGACTCAGGTCGTTGCCCAGCAGCTCACCTGCAAGGACAGGAGAACTCCCACACCGTGCTGAGTGGCACCTCACACCGCAGGCCAGGCCTTATCCCCGCTGTGCTGCTCACTGTCAGCCCGCAGCGGGCTTGTAATTCCATGGTTTCGTGTTTACTTCAAAGTAGAAACCACCTTGTCATAGTTAGAAGTAGCTCTAAAGAGATTAACTGTACACATTCGTACCGCCGACGTGCCCCAGGTCACCCCATGCTTCTGAGGGGGAACGTGCACAGGAAGCGAGGGGAGGACACCTGCCTTCTGGCGCTGTGCTGTCCGCCGCGGCCGATGCCCCGTGAGGAGCCGGCGGTGTCCGTGTTTCCTGTGCCCGGCTGCACCCCCTCGCTGCGGAGGGCTGTTTTTCATGTTAGGACGTTGGCCCCAGGACATCGCAGGACAACGGTTGTTCATGGAAGTGAAGGGTCTTGCCTGGGCGCTCTCACTCACCGGAAGTTTACGTCTCAGTCTCATCTCGCCAGCAGAGATCGACAAGTGACAATTGTCCTTTCGTGGCATCTGCCCAATCATTTATTTGCTCGTGTCTGTTCCCAGAAGTTCCCATAAGGGAAGCAGACACTATAAATCAGCTTCGGTGTGTTGAATGGATAGTAAATGAATAAATGAACCTGTGGCTGCAAAACGAGGGTGACACCACCTCTTCCTTGTCCCCATCTACAGTCCCATCCGAACAGCTCCAGCCAGAATGTAAAGCTAGCTGCCCAGTCTTGAAGCTGTGGGGCACTCAGTGGGTTTTGATAAGTTGCCCTGGGTAGCAGGAAGCCGCCTGTGGAACGGGACCCTGTGGCAGTGCCGCCTCCCAGCTGCCTCTGCAGGTTTGCTGTGTGGCCGCAGGACGCGACTCGGGGCCAGTGCCCTGGCCCTGCCGGCGACCTTCCTCATGGTGACTGACAGAAAGCAAGCGCCTCTGCCCTGACAGCACGCGCAGAAACTACAGGGAGCACCGGCGTCAGTGAGAAGATGCCTTGGAAATACTTCACCTGATTCATTCATTCACCCAGCAAGCGTTTATTTAGCATCTGCTATGTGCCAGGCCCTGTTTTGACCCTACAGTGTACAGCAATGAACAAAACACAAAAAAGTGTCCACCCTTACCTCGCTTCCTTTCTGTTGGGTTTAAACAAACACCTAAATATATGGCACGTCAGGTGGTGGTAAGTGTCATGGAAAAAAACAAAGCAAGAAGGAGAACAAGGAGTGCAGGGTGGAGGTGAGGAGGTTTCAGGCTTAAAGGCAACATCAGGTCCAAGACCTGAAGCAAAGAGGAAGCAGGTGGGTATTTAGGGGAAGGAGATTCCAACCCAAGGGGAACCGCAAGGACAAGGGACCTGGGGCAACAGTGCTTGGCAAGGTGGAGCACGAGGAGGAGCTGGCGTTCAGGGAGCAGGGTGAGTCGGGGAGAGAGTTAAAGGATGCGCGGCAGAAATCATGGGACAGGAGGCGAGTGATACTGTGTACGGCCCTACTGGCCATGGGAAGGACCTACCCTTTTACATGGAATGCTCTGAAAGCGTTCCCACGGTTGCTGTGTTAGATAAAGATGGTTTGGATGGGTGAAGGTGCTTCCGTGAGAAACAGAAAGACCAGTTAGGGGGCTTCGATCCCGATGGCAGTTCCGGGTGGTCAGGCCAGAGCGATAATGGTGGAACGGTGAGAACCGTTGGGCTCTGGGTGTATTTTGACTCAGAGCTACTAGGCTTTGCTGACAAATGATACGTGTGCGTATGGGAAAGAGGAATTAAAGAATTCCTAGGTGTTAGGCCTGAGGGGCCGGAAGGAGAGAGTTGCCCTTTCCTGGACCAGGAGATTACAGAGATGCAGATTTTGGATGTGGGGCAGATCAAGAGGTCCGTTTTGAACGTGTTGAGTTTGAGGTGTCTTTTCAACATCTAGCGGAGAGCTGGCGTTCTAAGTTTAGAATCTGGCCCAGGCTGGAGTTTCCAGCCCCTGGTGTGATCTGAAGCTGTCCAACTGGACATGATCATTAAGGAGTGGGAGGGACAGGGGAGAAGAGCTCCCAGGACTGAGCCCTGAGGCGGTCCGGAGGCGAGAGAGGGTATGAGGTTATTTCGATAATAAAATGAGATGGAATTCTAAATCAGCCAGAGAGACATCCACACTGGCAAGCCTGTGTTTTTCTGCTATCTCACAAGGTTGAGGTGACCATTAAATCAGAAAATAGACATGAGGACACTTTGAAACATTAAAAGCAGACAGCTCTGGCAATTACTTGGTGCCTACTACATGCTAGGCACCGTCTTAGGCACATAAAATGCCTTATCGCCACATTTGTTCTCCCCAACAGCCCTGTTCTTATCGATCGCATTGTCCAAACTAGAAAAGCAAGCCTCAGGGGGTCGGTCACTGGCCCCGCTCACAGTGAAGGGCAGAGCTGGGGTGCAGCGGCTCGTCTGTCCACCTCCAGGTCCTCCAGTGCCCTCGCTCCCCTCGTTGCCAGGTCAGCGTCCCCACCTGGCTCGCACTGGAATCACTGGGGGCTGTCCAGTCACAGTGAGGCCGGACCCTTCCCACACCTGTTCACTCGGGACCTCTCAGGATGGACCCAGGGTCCCAGTTCTTAACAACACCCCGGTGGCAGCCACCACGCCAGGCCACTTTCTGTGTGCCACTCATGGTCTACTTGTTCCAGCAAAAACGCAAGGGAGGGTTATACCTACGTATTTGTTCATAAAATTGGCCATCTGTCTGTACCAATTTGTGGAATCCACGATTCTCTGCAATATGATTAGATACATTAAGTGTTCAGAGGTTAAGGAGAACAGAGGAGATTAGAAAAACATTATTATTTCCAGAAATGGCTCCCAGGGTTTTCTTAATTTCTTCCTCTGCCTAACAAACTTCTACATGAGCTCATAACTCCCCAGTTTTTGTGTCATTGAGAATAAATAAAGGGCAAGAGCAGGTTAGCGGGACATCATCCGGTCAAGTTTACACCCCGGAAACCTGAGTCAGCCTTTTGAAGAGAGAGTTAAGGATAAACAACTGATTTTTAACCCCCAAATCACAGCTGCCTTGTTCTTATCTGTCAGAGGCATCTTTTCTGAGGTTTATGTTCATCATAAACACAGTACCATCAAGAAGAAAATTACCGCCAGTGAGTGATTACCAGCCATGTTGCTAAAACAAAACAGAAAAATGTGCATTAAAAATAATCACTGTTCACTGGGGTCACAGCTTCCTCACATTTACCACTTGATGAAGATTTCTGAAGACTTCTGGAAGTTCCACCGTCCACTGTTGAGAGGATTAGGGGTGCAGAACTTTAGGGAGAAGTGAACTTGGGGCGGTGGCAGGACCAGTGAGCGTGCGTCAGGCCCACCAGCTTCTCTGCCTCAGCCTTAAAATGTTCAAGTGCTTTCCGTCATCTGTGTAAAAACACACCTAAATATTCTGTAAAACTAAACAAGTCTTTCTAGAGCAGTCAGACGGGACCAGGTCTGTGTGGGTGACCGTATTCTGGTGACTTTGCATTATTTTTGTCCTGTAAATTCTCATTTTTGTTTCTGATGTTCTCACACCCTTGAGTGTGAACAGAAGCCAGAGTTTCTCTTTAGAAGACAAACAACTCTTCATTCACGGCCTAGAGAAGTAAAAAAAAAAAAAAGGGTTATATCACTGCGTCCTGCCCGCTCGTCTCTGTCCATACGGCGACGCCTCCTGGAAGACACAGCGGCATTCGGAGCAAGGCTCCGTGGCTGTCCTTTAATTCATTCTTGAATTCCCCGCGTGCTAATTACTCCTACAATGTTTTCAGACAGGTGAGGGTGTACCTAATCTTCCGAGGCGGAAACCTTCAATTGGTAGAGTTAAATGTTTCATTCCAGCATCTGGTGAGCTGGCCCAGGACATCCATTAAACATCTCTTCCAATCAGAACATGCGTGTCTCAAAACAGGAATAACACCAGCTGCTTGTCTTGGTCTATCTCACATCTTTATTGACATAAAACCTTCAGCAAAGTGGTAGGATTCCAGCCCAAGGAACTGAAGGCAAAACCACGATCTCTGATTTTCCCTAACGGGCCGAAAATGGTCATCAACCAACTTTTATTCCAAGTGAGTCAGAGACCAGCCACATAAGCCCCTTAGTTGAAAGAAGGGCCTCCCTCCCTTTCAGAACTTTCCCGTGTAAATATCATTATTCTTGGGTGTTGCCCTCTGGTACTCTGTGTTCATGTTATCAAACATCTCTTCTCTCTGGGCTCCAAGGTCTCTGACCAAGGACCATGCAGGCATTGCGGGCACACGGCGGAGTGACAGCACAGGGCCAGCCTGTCTGCATTCACAGCCTGTCACTGGCTGCGTGTGGCCCTGGGGACGTTTGTATTCATCCGCTGCCTCGGTTTCCCTATCTGAAAAATGGAGATAGTAATGGTAGACATGAGGAGTGCATGAGTCGATCTTTGCACACTCGGGACGGTGCCTGACGCCTAGTAAGCCCTGTGTAATTATTTTCTGCGATCTGTATTCCGCCTCACCAACATCAGATGGAAACAATGCCCCTGCACTCCACAGGCTTCCGAAGTCCTGGGTGGGGGGCTGCCTGGAGGCTGAAACGCCAATGCTGCTGGCTTTTGTCCAAAGCTCCCGATGACTGGAAAGATTATTGCTTTCTCATCATAATGGCTTAGACGTCTAGCTTGTAACCGTTGTAGATTGTCCTGCTGTTACGGGCCTGACTCTCCCTTTTGTATGAAGGGATACCTTTGGATTCTGGTTGTGACGTGTGAAGGAAGGATACATCCCAGAGAAGTTTCACATAAACATCTGTTTCGCACAACTGAAAAGCGTCTGACGACCCTAGAAAAGAAGTCGAGCTTTAGAACCTTCCCACCGGACGGGGAGCAGGTGGCAGGAGCGAGCAGGAGCCTGCGGGGCGGAGAGAGACCGTGCAGATGTCTCCTGTGTGGCTCTCAGCGCTCTCTCCTGTGCTGTCGACAGAAAGCCATGTGAATGTTTCAGGTCAGAGGCTGGGAGTTAGAATCTGCAGATCTGTTAGGGGCAGATAACTGTTGCCTTGTTCGTCCGCCGGAGGTCGGGCCTAGGGGTTGGAGACCTCGGGCTGCTGCCGTGGTCTGTGGGTTCCACCGTGCGGAGGTGCTCTAGGCTGCGCGGTTCCCGGACCCGCGCCGGCACTCGGAGAAAGCACACGAGAGCTCGTTTGCATGTGATTTAGTTGTACCTCACTTTGGAAGACTGGACAATGGACAGAAATGTTTTCTGTCTCATGAAGCAGTGGCAGGTGCTGACGCTGTGGTGGACATAAAGATCGTGTGCGGGGGTTTCCGTGCAGGGTGGAGTGACGGGGGTGCAGCGAGATCGTCGGCAGGTGAGGCCGCGCGACCTGTGGAACTGGAGCACAGACCCGTCATGCAGTTGCGCGTGAATGAGAGCCGTCAGGTCTGCGACACCCCGCCCCTCCGGAGGGGTCTGCGGGCAGCTGACTTGCGAGCCTTCGGAATTTTCCCGAGTGGGTTGGGGGCAGCCCTAGAATAGCCAGGATGACGAGCAGAAGGCAGACTTACACCGCCTGCTCCAGGAGGCCACCCCTGGGGCAGCTCTTCTGACCCCGCGGGCCTCTGATGGACCGCAGGCCAAGGACACCGCAGCCTGGGGGCAGGCGGCCTGTCTTTACCCACCCTCAAGCTGGATGACAGGGCCCCTGACTCCGCCTGGCCTGGGGACTCCTGGACAGCAGTGCGCGGGGCTGGTCTCTGCCTGGCCCTGGCGGGGGCTCTCCTCTCCCAGTGAGGAACGAGCACACGCCCACGAAGACGGGGGTCTGCCATCCGTTCACGGCACCGACGACAGTGTCTGGCCCGTAAGGATGCAGACTTGCTACTTACCAGACCTGGTGTCTTCTCTCACTTAGTATTTATTTTTTTAAAAACCTTACGAGGTGGGTACGTTTTACAGATGTGCAAACTGAGGCTCAGGAACTTGCCCCAGGACGGTCACACGGCAGTAAGCGGTGGGCGTGGGGTCCCAGCCCTGGGCTTTCTGACTCGGTGTCAGGCCTCGGTCCTCCCGCCGGCGCTGCCCGTGTCAGCTGCTGGACAGGACCAGTGATCGGGCGCCGGCGCAGTGACAGCCGTCACTGAGAACCAGCTCGCTGTGGGGCGATCCTGACTGCAGCCTTTCTAACCGAATCCCACACTGTTGTTGGACCTTATCATGGCATCTCGTGCTCCAGAAATGGCACGTGACTGCCCCTTGGTTTAGTCACCGAGATAAACCAGTGCCAGTGAGCTTGCTTCTCTGTGACTGTTTGTCTCTGAGAGAAAGACCGTGGGGGGGGTGGTGGTGCGCGTGCTCTTGTGTGCGGGGAAGGGGACACAGAGGTTTGCATCAGTGACGCCAGGGAAGAGAGGCCTGTTTCTCAAACACTGACCACCTCCCCAAGCACATTGTGCCTGGGGGACCATCTCTCCGATGACTTGCAAAGGCAAGCGTGGGCTTTTCCGAGAGGGTCACTGAGGAGGAAGAGAGAGAATTCAGATAACAGTGTGTAGGGCGTCTGGATAGTCAAGTTATGGATGTTTCTAACTAAGAACAAACTAAACAAAAGTGGGAAATCACCATGGCAACTAAAGAGAGAAGCCACTGGAGTCCAGATGGGCCAGCCGCTCTCTCCAGAAGTCAGGGAAGAGCCCGAGAAAGCATGTAAGTGGGAAGCCAGCCATGGGAACTCGGGCGAGCTGATCTTTGGAAGACAGGAAGTGGTCCAGGTGACTGGAGAATCCCGTCTCTCAGCCACGGGAGAAAGCAAGTGTAATGTTAGACTGCGAAAGACACAGAGGGTGTTTTTCATTGTTTTTCCTCTCCTGCGCCACCGGGCAGTAGTCATTTCCAATTCCGTGCTCCGCGTCAGCCCAGCTTCTTTCCTTCCTGACATCTCAAATGGATGTTGACCCTGGAAAACGCAGTCCTCCCCCAGAGGGGTGTGTGAACAGTTCCCTCTACAGCCTAGTAAAGCAACGAGTTGTTCCGAACCCTGCCGTTTTCAATAGGAAGCATTACTTCAGCACCTCCTCCTAAATAATCAATCGTGTGTATTGAGCACCAGCCCTGCGCTTAGAAACACTGAGGGGAGTAAAAGAAAAAGATAATGCTTTGCCTGTGTTCAGGGGAAAACAGGACCTGGACTAAAGGAAATGCAGGCAACACCAGCAAACCCTAAATTACAGGTTACAACGAGGAAGAGCTCCTGCCTTCGCCACCAGAGGAAGAATCCACGGGCCGCCTTCCGGTGGGGGAAGACACGGGGCTGAGCCCCAGGGACCCAGAGGGTTTAGCACAGAGAGAAAAAGACAAGATCCGGGGGGGCTCAGCTTGTACCACGAGGCCTGAGCCCCTGACAGCAATTGGCAAGGGAAAGTCTGTTTTAATGACATTAACATAGCTTAGTGATTAACAGTAAACAGACTGGGTCTAATTCTGCCCCTCCTTCCTGCCCTGATGTACATGGCAGGCAAGTGACTTAACTACCCCAAACCTCAGGTTCCTCATCTTTCAGTGGGAGAAGTGCCACCGCAGGGCTGTGGAGGGATTAGATGAGATAAGCAGGCACAGCACTTACTACTGTGAGCACTGACTAAATGGCGGTGGGACAGCGGTGGTTTCTGCAGTTGACCAGGCAGAGGATTTGATGAATGGCCCTGGGAAGTCGTCGTAATTCCTGAGCAGGGTGTTGGCTGTAATGAATGGGTTTTAGGAAGGTGGGGCTGACTGGTTTGTAGGATTGATGAAGGGAAGCATCTGAAGAGTCATCTTGGCTTGATTTGATGAGGAACTGAATTAGGAACTGAGGCGGAAGGACAATGGTGGGTGGAGGAAAGAATCGACCGATCCGGTGACTTCATACACAGTTAGAAAGACAAATGGGATTAGTCAAAGTTGATCCCCAAAGTTTGAGCTGTAGACACTGGGTAAGCCCATGACAGGAGGGGTTACATTCATCCCCTAGCTGGGGGAAAGGTCGTCAGGGCCCCCAGAAGGCAGGGACTGTGTCTGTGTTCTTCTCCTACGTCCTCAGCATGACAACAGGAACTGGCGTGCAGCAGGGGCCCCAAAAGTATTTTTTGAATGAAAGAATGGATGGATGGATAGATAGATAGAATGAACATTGTGTACCTACAAGTAAAATAAACTCTACATAATGATATAAAGTTAATAGTTTTTATATTGCGAATAATAAATCTGCCTTCAGTGGGAATTACATAAAGGCCCATGTTTAATCTTGGAAGAAAAATGTCTGTTTCTCAAGGAAAAATAAAAATCAGTTCCCCCACCAGAAAGCAGCAGTAACCTGGACCGCGAGCCCGCTGCAAAGGAATGTTGTGATTCAGAGAATGTAGAGCATGGATCTGAAATGGGGGTGGGGAGGCTTGCTGCTCTTGTCAGTATTGTATCCTTTCCATCCTGGGAAAAAAGGATGAAAGAAACCCTTACTTGCGTGTCAGGGGAAGAAAGCTCGCTGCGGAAGGTCCTCCTGGGCAGGTGTCAGCTGAAAGCCCGCGTGTGGAAGGTGCTGCCCTGTCAACCCTGTCAGACAGTGAGAGCGCGTCACAGGTGGCAGGGAAGTGGGGGGCTGTGCGCGAGTGATCTCCCAGACGTGCGGACGGGGGTGTGCGGGGAGGCCTCCTCATCCGTCCACGCGGTGCGCTCGGAGAGCTGCGGGGAGCCTTTGGTGGAAATTCAGTCAGAAGAAGAATCCGTTTACAGTGTGCGCCTTCTGACGTCTCCCAGGCAGTGCGTTGTATTAAAGAGGCATTTTTTGATTAATGTTTCATAAACGTTTTCCAGCACGACACTTAAAGGCCCTGTGAAATTGCAAATGCATGCGTGGTGTTCACTCCCGTAAAGTCAGGTGCCATCTCGGGGAGTCTGGTTGGGTCCTGTCAACCACAGTGACACAGAACCGGTACCTGGGAGCATTAAAGTTAATTTCCTTCATTTATATTACTGCAGTGAGCGCGAGATGAAAGAGTCCTATATTTAAATTTTACTTCTAAAAGAAAACTCGTCCTAGTAAGTTAGCTTGGTTTTTTAAATCATTGCACTGTTTTTTCTAGTTAATGGATGTAATAAAAATGGAGTCATAGTCAGCGCAGTAACTTATGATGGGATCTGGAAAAATACAGATGCATTCATTCAACACGCTCCTTTTGAGCACTGAATGAATGCTCAGAGCTGAAGAAGACACAGTCTCTGACCCTAAGGAACCTAACAGCTCGGTGAGGAAGACGCAGGGCGGGGACCCTGGGCGGGACGTGCCCCAGGTGAGGAGAATGTAGTGCAGGAAGATCCAGCGGCCAGCCTCGGCGCTTGAGGCTGACTTCCCAGAGCAGGCCGCCTGGGAACTAAGGGCTAAAAGATTGAGCTGGTCAAGAGGAGGGTGATGGGCATTGCAGGAAAAGGAGCTCAAGTGCCAAGCCCGCAGGCAAGACCGGGCAAGGGTGTGGCGCATGGGCTGGGCTGGGTGAGGGCGTGCTCGTGGCTAGAGCAGAGCTGGGAGAGGGGAGGGGTGGTGAGACCTAGAGGGAGTGGGGCCACATCAGGAAGGTCCTTGTCCCACATGGGACGCCGGCTTGATCTGACTTGATCAGATCTGTACTCGATCCAGGCGCTGTGGTCACAGAGTGAAGTGAGCTTGGACAGGACGGGCCTGTCTGGAGGGGGTGTGGGACGTGCCATTGAGAGCTGACTGCCCTGAAGGAAGGTTATGGGAGGGAGGAGAGCGGTCACAGGGGTGCCCGGAAGTTAGTGAAATGCAGGGTTATGTCACGTCCTGCCTCCAGCATGCCTCGCCCTGTCACCGAGCAGTTCGTCAGTGCCCTGAGCGCTGGTTGAATGACTAAATGCGTGAGCAGGGGAAGAGGGTGGGAAGGTGGGCTACATAGGTTTCTGGAATGAGAGCTGCACCCGATTTTCTCCAATTTGACCTGAAGGTTACATTTTGCCAAATTCGCGAGCGGGTGTCAGAAATCAGTGTGGTGAGTGCAGGGGCTCTTGCAGGTCCCCAGCCTCCCGACCATGTCCTGACAGTGCCGACACGTGGCAGAGATGCCCCAGGACGGGGAGTGGGACTCCAGGTCCAGGAGGGTGCCTGGCATGGGGGCGGGAGGGACGGGCGGGAAGCTGGAGGAAAGCAAAGGTTGACATAAACAGGAGCTTGAGAAGAAACTCTAACATTAGAAAAGTAACTGAGCGAATGATTGAAAAGTAAGGTAGATTTTAAGACTGAGGGAAAATAAAGGTTCCCAAAAAAACAACATACGACTTGAATGGCTGGAGTCCCCTCCCCAGCCAGGTGACAGTGACCAGCAAGGACACGTCCAAGGGAAGTGGGTCCCAGTCTGGAAAGCCAAAGCGTTTTCTCTGATTATTCTTTTCAGCCACATTTTTACTGAGAGTCACGCAGAGTGGCCGTGGTAGAAAACGTGATTATGGTTAACGAGGAGCTCGGGAAGTGACGCCGCGCAATCTCTATTTAACTCCGGGGTGTGTGCAGCAGCCGCAGGGCGTGGCGGTCCCCGCTGTTCTCCAGCGTGGCTGGGACACAGGGCCGAGAGGAAAGGGCGGCGTCACCAGGGCCAGTCGGGAAAACGGGAGCCCCTGGCGAGTGGGGAAGATCAGAGTGCTGGGACACTGGAAGGGGACCCGGGACAGATGGAAACGAAGGAGTAATCACTGTGGGCAGTAGTGGGAATGGGGGTGAGACAGAAGGAAGAAGTTGGGGTTCTCCCAACTAGGAGCGTGGAGGAGGAGATGGGGCTCCGACCTCCGAGGAGGCACAGTGAGCTCTCACTGGAGCCGCCTGCTGCCTCCCCTCAGAGGGGCTGTTGCTGGCAGGACGCAAGCCCTGGTCCTTCCCCAGCCCTGGCAGAGCCATCTGGAGGAGGACGGTGGCGGTCCGCCCGTCATGGGGCGGTGTGCAGAGGGTGGAGGAGCAGCATGAGGCCTTCCTGCCGATGTCCCGACGAGTGTCAGGTCCACTGAAGGCAGAGGCCACAGGGAAGCTCCTCGAGGGTGGGGACTTGGCTGTCTCTCAGGCTCTCTCCTGCCAGTCGCTGAGCTCCTCACCCGTACGCAGGGGCAGGAACACCTCCAAGGAGAACGAGTCCCACAGGGCTTCTGGCCTGGAAAGCTCTCTGCACACCAGGCCCTCCCCTGCTTCGCAGAGCTGCCACCCCGAGGCACCTGGCGCTGGAGACCTCGGCGTCTAACCTGACGCGGGGGACTGGACATCCGAGGGGCCTGGGAAGGTCCCCACGTCCTCCCAGTGAAATGGTGCACGCGGTAGTTCCCACCAGCCGCCTGGGGTTATTGTCAGGCTTAGTTCAGTTGACGGGCCAGCGCGTGGCGGACAGCGAGAGACAGACAGAGCGTGGCGTCTGGTAGGCGCCCAGTGCCCACAAAGCAGCCTCACCATGGTGACGCGGCCTCTGTCCAGCCCTGATGTCTGTGCAGTCAGAGGCCTTGTGTCTGCCTGCATTGGTTTTCTTCCTGACTTACGGTAGCAGCAGCCCTGGGACTGTCTCCCTGGCTTCCCTTCTGTGCCCACGCAGCTGAATGACATGGAGCCCGAGTCTTGGCCAAAAAGGACACCTCAGGTGTTCTAGCTCAGCAGCCATGGTCCTCGAATTTGGGGTCAGAAACCCCTGCTCTGATCATTTTTAGGGACAAATACTCCCATATTTCTGTCACTTGCTCCCTGAGCCCCACTTTTCCTTCACCCCATCCCCAGCTCCTCAGCATCACCCCTTTGGACCAGTCATCCCTCCCGGAGACGGGAGGGGCACGTTCACGTTCTCTTTTCGTTGGGGCAACCTTCCAGGACTGGCCTGTGGGACGCTGCTTCTCCACTGTACATGGATTAAGCATATTCTTTCTCAAAAGGAAGCTCCCTTGTTTTTTTGTTTTGTTTCACTGTTTTTGTTTTTGTTTTGTTTTGTTTTGTTTTCATTAATCCTCACCGGAGGATATTTTTCCATTGATTTTTAAATAGAGTGGACGTGAGGGAGGGGGAGAGAGAGAGAGAGAAACATCGATGTGAGAGAGACACATTGCTTGGCTGCCTCCCACACTACCCCAACAGGGGCTGGGGATTGAACCTGTAACCCAGGTGCGTGCCCTTGACTGGGAATCGAACCCGAGACCCTTCCGTTTGTGGGCCAACGCTCTAACCGCTGAGCCAAACCAGCCAGGGCACCCCTTGGTTTTTTATCTCGGTGAGAAGACAAGAACTATGAAAATCTCAACGTGTCCTTTTGAAGCTCTGAGAGACGTTGTTGGGAAGGATGGAGTGTTTTTGGTTTACGGCAATGATGTGTGAGGCTATGAAGAAGAAAGCAGCCAGGAAAACACATTTTTGCATAAAGGTGTGAAATGTATTAGCAGCTGCACCCAGAGCTTTCCCTGCCTGGGTTGTGCTGGAAGTTATCCACGCGCCACCGTCGTGCCTGTTCAGGGGCGTGGGTCCTTTCCAGAGGCTGCTCTCAAGGAAACGGGGGGAAGCTAAGCTACTAAAGCCACGCAGCTGACAAGGCCCGCACACGCGCACCCCAGTTCTGACAGCGCGACCACATGAAACGGTTGGCGGTAACAGCTGAACTGCCAGTGTCTGATTGTGTGATGGAAACTTAATAGGTACACACTGTCGTCAGCTGCTCACAAAATGTGCACACCTGCCCTTGGGGCAGGAGAGTGGTAGACCCAGGAAGTATTCATTTTCCTGAGTTCCACTGAAATTTCCATGTGGGTTTAAACCAAACTCAGCTCTAATCTTAGAGTTCACCTGCCACACGCAACATCACATAAAGCGCTTTGAGACCCTCGGCCAAATGAGAACATGCAAAACCTTTATTAATGTTCATTTGGCTAACGTACCCTCCTACGTATAGCAGTATATACCATACATTATCTGACCATATCCTTCTGGCTCTCAAACGTGAACTTTGGGGCTTTGAAATGGTGCCAAGCAGGCCTCCTAAAGCCCAACAGACTGTTTCATGACTAAGCAAGACAAGGTCCATTTTGAACTTTGGCCTCTCTGGTATTTATCAGCCTTCCTGAGGCCACTCTATTCCACGCTGTCCTCTCTCCTCTCCTTGTTAGACGGGCCGCTAATTTGCAGTGAGAGTTATTGGTGCCTTCAAACACTGAGCACCCTCTCAGCTCTCGTCGGCTCCAGGTAGAGCTCAGAGCTTTGTGTGGTGAAGAGAAGGTGAAGCGGTCTGGTCATCCGAGGCCTTCCCTTTTCATTCTGTTAGTACACACGGGGGAGTACGGCAATGACCCCTTCCGAGGCCCAGCTTTAATGGACAGTGTCTTTAATTTGATGACAGGCTGCACTTGCCTCTAGATTTCCTCTT
Source organism: Tadarida brasiliensis (assembly GCA_030848825.1). Lineage (NCBI taxonomy): Eukaryota > Metazoa > Chordata > Mammalia > Chiroptera > Molossidae > Tadarida > Tadarida brasiliensis. The sequence continues at coordinate 18,248,152 of CM061259.1, read as the reverse complement.
TGTTTTTCAGGAATTCCGATGCTGAAGATCGTGTTTGCAGGCCACGAGCACCTCTCTCTGATATCCGTGCCTCTGCTCATCTACCACCCGGTGCAGATCCTCCTGGGGAGTGTGCTGGTGCCAACAATCAAGTCTTGGATGGTGTCAAGGCAGAAGGTGAGACTCGAGAGACATCTGATTTGGATCCAAGTCAGATTGCCGTGCTGCTTCTGAATCTCAGCTGTCCATACACTGACTATTCTCATCTCAAAGTACACATTTGCCTAACTAAATCCAATGATAACGATGCACTGATCCATTTCAATTCGAACAGGAGGGTTGAGGGTTAAACCTTTTGTACTGTTATAAAAATACAATTATACTGAAAATGCAGTTTATACAGCTCGTTTCCATTTGCTCATATTGAAGGGCATATTGCAATGGGGTGAAGGTTCAGTGAATATACTCATAGCATATGTACCCCCCACCCCATGCGCAGTGTCGCTGACCCACCTGACCTCAGATGTGTCCTCATTCCACCTGCCTTTCTAAACGTGATAGCACTTGGCTTTAATCAGGACGCCTACTTTTTCCAGATATATAACGTCTTTGCACAGCAAAACTATGTGTTTGGGCCTTAAAAAAATAAAGTTTCAGTAGCAGAGAAGCCCACACAATATCATTTTCACCACACTTAGCTCAGAGTCCTGTTACTTATTTGATATTTGTGGATTTGATTTTCTAAATTATCCACCAAAATGAAATAAGCTGGTCGAGTCGCAAGAAGTTTCGGTACTGCAAACACCGTGGACGCACCCACAGGCCTGGCTCCAGCCCAGGGCTCGGACTCTGCAGGACCTCGTTCCTTTGGACACTGTTGTGAGTGTTATCAGGAGAGGAGTAGGCAGAAGACACAGCCAATGACGGGATGCCACGTCCTGGTGTCCTGAAAGCAGAATCTCCACATGGCCACCCACTGAGCACTGTGTGCGAAGCGCGCCCAGCCTCTCCCTGGCCCGGCGTGTGGACCCTGGAGCCAGCCTAGGCTCTGCCCCCTGCTCACTGGTGACCTCAGGCAAAGCACTTCTCTGTCCCTCAGTCTCTGCCACTCTAAGACCGATGACGATATCTACTCTTTGGAGTTGTGGGTGAGGCGGCAGGTGTTTGACAAAAGCTAGCTGCTGTGGTCATCCTCGTTGTCGCTGTTGTTCATTGGTGTCTACGACACTGTCTGCCTCGCTCTGCTGCCCTGTCTGTCCAGGTCGGGAAATGAGCTCCGAGAGGGAGCTGCTGGCCACTGGCCCCAGGCCGTGTGGGTGCCTTAGTCAGTGCTGGAGTTAGGACTCGAACCCTGGTCTCTCTGGCCCCCAAAGCCTTTCCCCTACACCATGAGGACACGCCACACAGAAATACAGCCTTGCTTTTCGAAGGCATTCCCTAGGTCCCCAGGAGCCAACCTGGAGAGGCTAACGCATCCCACACCGTCACTATTTAGTTCCTTAACAAAACGTCGGTGGTCCCCACCCTGTGACGGGTGGGCGTCGGCTCTGGTCCTCCACTCGGAGTGCATGGAGGAGCCGTTTAGTGCCTTTTTCTTTACTATTCATCCATTTTTAAAACTTTCATGTATATTTATGCTTGTATTTTTCAAAGTACGTGTTCATTATAGACCAGAATTTCTACATATAAACATTGACAAAGAGTGAAGAAAATTATTGGAAAAATCCTGATACCCTATCAATAATATGCAGTCGTGAACAGCAAAGTAATCAGAGTGAAACTTTCTCCTCCGTGTTTACGAGCTGGAGAGTGTGTTCCACAGAGTAACAGAAGCACTTCCCACACGCGACCACACTGGACAGCGCTGTCGTCTTCCCTCTTCCCAGAAACCGCCCCACGCCAGGGGCCACTGTCTCACTCAGAGTAATCCAGAGGCTTAGCGTGTTATCCGTCCCATCTGAGCACAGAAATAAACGCAAAGTAGCCATCAGAGGGCCACCCACGATTGCTCGGCAAACAGTGCCAGCTGAGACCCTCAGCCACATCCCGTGCACAGCGGGACTGTACGCAGCCAGGCCCGGCCCCGGGTGACAGTCCGCTGGCCAGTGGGGTGGGCAGGGGATCTGTGTGTCACCAGAGGTTTGGGTCAGTGGTTATCTGATGCTACCTGGGTGGGCCTCTTCCTTCTCGGAGCACACGTGATCCGGTGGTCACTGGCGCTCGGCTCACGCGTTCTCCTTTCTTGCAGGGAGTGAAGCTGACGAGGCCGACCGTATAGCGAAGGAAGCGCTCTGCCGCGGCGTGTACATATGTACAGGATTGTACACACTTCTGACGACTTGTACTTGTGAATGTTGCTCCAATGCATATTTTATTTTTTTACACACAAAAAAAATGATATAACTGTTGAAGTGCCTTAAAAATGTATTTGAGAAGAGCGTGATTTCCCAAACCCACGTTGTTGGTTACTGCCAGGGGTGGTCCAGTATGTTGGAGTTGTTTAACATTTTTTTCCTGACGCAGGGAACAGTCGTCACAGGTGACAAAAGCCCCACCTTTGTGCAATACACTGTACGTCTGCAGTGGTCACTGTACCGTTCGCAATGAGTCGGACGTCAGAGAACGCCCTTCTGATGACCGTGAGGACTTCCAAAGTCTCATTCACAAATACTTTGATTGACTGACTTTTTCCTACAACTGTGACATGCCTCTTATCAGCTCAGCAGGGGTCAGAGACCGAACAGAAGCTGACGAGCACGGTTATCTGCATTTCCTGACATCATTTTTCTAGACATTCCTTCAAATAGTTTCCACCCAAAATTCCTCTGTTCCATGATAAGAGATTGTGATGTTATATATCTTAAATTTATTATAAACTGCTTCAAAGAAAAAGCCTGATGTTTGCGTTATGAGTAGATTAAGTGAAGTTTTGAGGTAAACTGCAGGATTTGGTTTTCAGGATTTTTCCTCCTTCTTCCATAATTTCATTCCTGTCTTCCAGCGCACTCGCAAACTCGCGACAGCCAAATGTGAGACAAAAACGTTAATAATCAGTTTGAGAGCAGCAACGATTAACGATGGACTCGCATTCCATGACTGAGAAAAAATTGTTTCCTGTTACACAGATGTGCTGAGCACAGATCGCCCCTTTTAGCCAGAAACAGCCTGTTACACCCTTGAATTAAGCACACTTAAGGCATATGAGACACATTATTAATGAGAATTTCCTTGGCAGATTTGACAAATGATTGCAACATTTTTTTTTAATGAAATCATATTGCTCTTATGAATAAGTGGAAATACAATGGTCATGGATGCAAACATTTGTTACAGACTCTCATTCTTCCTAGCCAAATGGAAAGAAAAATGGGCACAGAAAATGCAAAACCATTCACTGACCAAAATATCAAGTAAAACGAGTTCCCCATTGGGCTTCAACTTTCAAAAGAGTATGGAACATTTGCCTCTGCTGTGGCTGGAAGGGCTTGCACTGGGCCCAGACAGAGAGCAAGGCAACAGGAATCAGGGAACACGTGCTCTCTGTTTTCTGCACACCATTCTGTCACATCCTCTCTGCATGGCCTCTCTTGATTTGACAGATGAGACTGGCATCCCGGGTCACACTGAGGCCACACTCAGTCCTCGGCAGCTGTTTTGTCAACAAAAGAAAAATCATTCCTTAGAAACCTACCAAGTTTATCAAGAGTGTACATTTACATTCTTCTTACTACCAGCTCTCATCTTGTCATTCTCCTGACTCATTTCAGCATCACTGAATTTCATACATTTCAGAAGAGTTATCCTCGGTGTCCATCTTACGGCTGGTGCCAGACCCCGCAAAAAGCTGCCTGAACAGCTGTTTGTCAAGAATTCCTGTTGTTGAGACTTTCACTTGTGTCTGAAACTACAGTAATTTTGCTTGATGCTTTGGATGCTTACATATGGAGCTCAGAAAGGTTTTCATGTTTTGTTCCTATACACTTTGAATTTCAGCGTAAATGAAATTGTCTGTCTGTCTGAGTTATAAAAGCTAGCATTAGAATACTGATTTCCCCCCCAACTTATCTACCTCTCTTGTCAAACACCTATTGTAGGTGTATGATTGATTATGGGATAAAATTAAACTGAGAATACTATAATATCTTTTGCTTTAAAAAAAAATGTCTTTTGTTTTCAAATAATCTTTACATGGTGAATTTTGGTGGCTTTAGTGATATCTTTATGCCTGTCTTTTTTTTTTTTTTTTTTTTTTTAACATAAATGCTATGGCATATTTTTCCATAAAGAGCAAAAAACAAAATCAAAATTTATTTTTAATTCATGTTTATTGGGATTTAATTATTCAGGTCTTTAAATACTTTCTTATGTTTATGTATTGTCAGGCTATCTGTTTTATGCATTTGTTTTGTCTAAATGTATTTATAAAAGAAATACATTCGATTATATTTATGTTTACCCATTTTTCCACCTGGATTTTTCTTTAATGGCTGTTATGAAATTTGATTTATTTTTAGTGGGTGATGATGTTAATCTATTCATATGTTCCTTTCTAAGTTTTAAGATTTTGTGGATTTTTTAAAATTCTTTCCTATTCTGTTTAAAACTAACACACCTCTGGCTAATGTTCAGTGTTTGTTTATGCTAAATACCAAATTTTTCAAAAGGATTGGTAAAGTAACGAAGTGGATTATTTATGATGAATGGGAGATAAAAAGAATTATCTGATTAAACAAAGAGATGTTTCAGAAATCACAAGAGAACATGTGTCTTATTTTTAACTTGATTTCAGATGCACTCGCAATGCCTTCCGAGTATCTACAGGTTTGTCTCGATTCACCCAAATACTACTGTATCATTTGTGGTTAAAGAGACAGTCTTCCCCGGTCTCCACCTCAGCACCTTCACCACACCATAATTCAAAATCCAGAAACAGCCCTGGCTTTTTTGTCAGAAATACGTGTTCCCTGCATCAGAGTTGAGGACCAAAAGAGACACATACCAACAGCGGTGACAGATTTTAGGCGACCTGAATGGTCATCGCCCTTGTCATTCTTGTGAGGGTAGAAAAGATGAAACCTCAGAATGCCTTTGCAAAGCCAGTGTTTCTTTATGAGCAGGTTCCTTTGACTTCCATGCCTTCGGGGCCTTGTTTCCCTGTCTCGGCTTAGAGTCCCCTCCTCCCTGCAGGGCTGACAGGCGTGTCACCTGCCCATCAGGCCTTCCTGCTTCCTGAGCCCGTGCTAGGCTGGCTCCCCGTGATGCCCTCAGAAGGTGTCTCTCCAGGCTTCTGAAACCTTTGCATTGTCTGATTGTTACTTTCCTGTCTGCCTCCTCCAATGGGGTCCTCATCTCTGTTTTTCTACTGTGCCTAACACAGTGCCTGGCTCAGAGCAGTAGCAGGAAAAAAAAGTATATTGATTTTTCCAAATTGTGATCTTCATAGCTAGGACATGAACCTTTACATTCTCGAGCGCTCTTACAGACATCCCTTCGAGTCAGCGGTGGTGTTTACTTTGGCTACATACAAAATGTGAGCTTTCTGGATTCTGTGGGCCTTCCACTTTTGATTTCATGAGGAACCACAGTAGAGTTTCCCATAGTGGCTTTCTGCAGTTCTAACCCCTCTCAAAAAAAAAAAAAAATCCCTTAGTAAAAATCTGCTTTACACCAGCGCTTTCTGTTTATTTGGGGGGAAATGAAATAAAAGGTTCAATCAGCTTCCACTAAGAGGTGATACAGGGAGAGAAAATAAAACATTCCAGTAATAAAATCCAAAGTGGGAATTTTGTGCATGAGATGGTCAGCAGAATAGAAGGCCCTGGAAATCTGGTCAGGAGGACACTTCCCACAGCCCGTGGATTTCACTCTTGAACCGTTCCATCCGAGGGGGAGTCCGTCTGTGCTCAGACCAGGACTGCAGCCCTGGCCGCTGGCATCCCGCGCCGCGTGTGAACACGCCCACCCTGCTGCCAGCCTGCTGTTCCTCGCGGTGCTGTCAATCAATGCGGGGTCTGGCTCTCGCGAGATGAGACCAGCCAGCCCGGCGTGCCGCTGACTGCAGGTCATACTAGGTCCTTTACCCAGATTGTACCTGTGATTCTTTCCACAACCCTAGGAGGAGCTGTGCCGTTATTATCCCCATTGTGCAGATAAGGAAACTAAGGCCAGGAAGGTCAACGGCGAGTACGAGCCTACAGCTCCTACGTGGTGGAGCTGAGATTTGAACTCAGATCCCCCTGACTCCGCAGCGCACACGACGCACCGCTAAGCAGACTCCTCCACGACCTAAAGCCACGTGCTCCCCACGAGATCTCGGGTTCTCCTATTCTAGAAGTCTGGGAATGAGCAATGATTCCAGACTCGGTTCTGCAGCCGAGGTTTTGATAAAGGGGTGTTCTCTCCCTTTGTGTGGAGGGAATGAATCAAAGGCCCCCCATCTCAGAAATTCCAGACCGTCGGAGGAAGGAGCCCAGGCCTGTCGCACCCCAGGCCGCAGAGAACCTGGAGGGAGAGCACGCTGAGGACGTGGGCCCTGCCCCAGCCCTCGGATGCGATCAAGGCCCTGTTCCGGGCTCTTGCAGACTCGCAGTCCTTGCAGCCGTGTCCAGCGGTGCTCACTGCTGGATGTTCGGAGTCTGGTTCTGTGACGTGGGGTCCCGCGCTGGCTTTGCCAACATGGCTAGAACTCGGCCTATTTTTCCACATTAAACGTTTACCGAGACTTCCTCCCCAGACCCCGGCTGCCTCGGCTGTGCGTGGCAGCCTGGCAGCGCCCGCCCCGCAGCAGCCCTCCAGCTCCCGACCTGGGAGCTCCTGTGTCTGCGGAAGACGGAGCCAACACCCTGCGCGTGGCTCACTTCTCTGCTCACGAGCCACAGTGAGAACTGCATAGCGACACAGGTGTGCTGTTAGGGTCGAATGAGAGTCCCTGCGAGCAGTTTGTCATGGTGCCTGGCACTTGGTGATAACCCAGTAAGTGGCGGCTGCTGTTTCTGTTCAACACGGAGGGGACCCGGTAAACCATGTCCCATGTGTGGTCGGACACGTGGAGTCAGGCGTCAGGCTCTACGCTGCACGCCTTCTAATCTATGCAAAAGGTCTATTACCAAGTTCGTTAAATGTCACTAATCAAGTCAGGAAGTGACCAGACACCAGTCTCGACTTCAGCAGTTAATGAAGACACCTGCTTCTGAATTTTAAGATGGTTGCAGCAATCCCGGCTGCCAGCACGGATCGAGAGGCCCTCCCAGCTCACCATTGCTGCCTGGGTCTTGCCTTTTTCCACCTGCTCCAAAGGACACGCAAACATTTTGCCCAGCTCCCCTCAAAGCCCGAGTGTGGCTGAGGACCGGACAATGCAGCTGACTGACAGCTGCCCCCTATGGATCCCGGGTCCTAACACCTGCCTGAGATGAGTTCCCACTGCGCGGCTCCCAGGCCAGACAGGTGTGGTCCTGGCCCTCTCTGAGGGCCGTCCCTTGAACTCTGACTGTGTCCAGGATGAACTGTCCCCTTTCCACTTTATCAGGTGCCGCCGTGGCCCTGGCAGGCTGGCTGTCCCCTTTACGGGCCCGCTTTGCAATCCTCTCGTTAATGTTAACATTTCTAGGAATTCTGGTGACAGTCTTCCCTCCCACCAGTGGTGGGAACTTTGGAGCCACACCCACAGCATCAGTCACCTGTAAACCGGAAGGACTCCCTTTGGAGTCCTTAGGGGTCGCCTAAGACATAACAGTAGCAAAATTACAGTTATGAAGTAGCAACGAAAATAATTTTATGGTTGGGGGTCACCACAACATGAGGAACTGTATTAAAGGGTCGCAGCATTAGGAAGGTTGAGAACCACTGCTCTAGAGGAAAAGTCAATAACCTCTTTTTTTCCCTACACTCAGCCCTCCCCAAACCAGCTTCCTCAGTTGGCATAGCAACCTCCCCAAACCTGCTTCCTAGGTTGGCATAGCAACCAGGCCTAGTGTCCTCCCCCTCAGCCATCACAGCTCACTTTTGATGTTCAGTTAGCAAATTCTCTTGATTCTATCTACAAAACCTCTCCTTAATTCCTACCTTCTTCTTCATCCCAGCCACTGTCTTAAAATATACCTCTTTTAGTGTTCTTTTTCCCTTCAGAAATGCCTTTCTTCAATCCAGGAAGCCCTTTGCTGATATTTATCAATCACCTGCCATGTGCTGGGAGTTCTGAAGCATGCTTTATGTGAATTATGCCATTTAATCCTTATGACAATTTTGGACATTGGTGTAATTATTCCCATTTTACAGAAGAGAAAATGGAGGCTCCAAGAGACCAAGTTCCAGGTGCCAGAGCTTACAAGTGACAAAGTCTGGATTCCCACCTGGATGGTTGACTGGGCCAGCACCTCGGCTTCCCTCCCCCTCTGCCTTCCTGACTCTCGATTCTCAGGCTCCTACGACCTACCCCAGCTTGTCCTTGGCTTTCAGTTGTACAATGAATGTCTTCACTTGCTAATTTATCACTTGTCAGGTTGTACCAAATTATCATTATCCACATGTTCCCCCCTACCACCCCAAATGGTCGATTTCTTCAGTGAGGACCTGTTTTGCATATCTCTGTAACCCTGATAACTGGCGGAATGCTTGCTTGGTTGTAGGAACCTCAGTACACTTTTACGGAACAATGGGTTAACCCTTAAGGCCCTCCAGGTTGCTTTTCTGATTTTGGGGACAAATGTCTTCAGATTATGAAATGCTATTTTTAGAAAGTGGCCTGTGACTCTTAATTATCATTCAGTGAATGAGAATCATCATATTACTCTACGGATGCTTCTGATAGGACTTTTTTTTTTTTTAATGAAAACGATCATTAAAGGATTGCACAATCCTGGCTTCCAAAAATGATGGCACTTTCGACCCCAGAGTAATGAAACCCAAAGCCTCAGTCCCCCTCCAGACGCACTTTCCTTTGGGAACCATCTCTTTGGCCTAAATTCCTGTGCAAAGGTCCTGAGCTCAGGGCCAGGCACCCAGCCTGGGAGGAGCGTGTGCCTTTTGGACCCAGGCTAGTCAAACAGGCCTTGCCTCTCTGCCCTTCTCTGCCCTCCATTTCCCACATCCCGGGACACAGATTCTGGAACAGGAACCGCTCAGTCCCCACTGCTAAGTTAGGATCCAAACAAACCTCAACTGGCTGAGGAGAACACAGGGGCAGATCCAAGGAGAACACTGGGCCAGGCGTAATGAGGCCCAGGCAGGCCAGTTATCGTAAAGAGAGCCCTACTTTGGGGCCTTTTACCTCTGGGTCACTGGTTCAAATCCAACCAGGCCTCGCCTGACAGAAAATCATTACGGGCTCTGTGTCAGCCTGCTTGAGAGATGGAAAATGAGTTTCTGTCTCCGTCCAGCAGGCGAGTGTCCACATCACACTTGGCACCGAGCAGCCCCGGACTCCGTGGAGACAGCAGAAGTCACGCGGCAGTCGCCCAGCTCCCTGAGGTCAGGCTGCCGCATTTCAGCGTCCTCTGCGTGGGGTCTGACAGGCCCCACATCTCACCCGTTCAGCAGCACTTTATTAATCTGCTTGTTTGGCTTTTCTCTGAAGATCGTGTTTAACAAGTAGTGAAAGAATGGAACGACTGAAAGGAAAAAATCTGATTCTGCAGCATCGAAAAAAGACTAGCCAAAATCACAGCAGAAAAATATCTACATTCTTTTCCTCGGCAGATTTGGGTCAGGCAGGGCGGGCAGGGAGGGCGGGCAGGGCACAGCAGTTCCACAGAGCTCTCTGGATGAGGGCACTGGGGACAATTCCCTCTAGGACATTTTGTGTGTATCTCACCTCCTCCCTCTTAGGACCATCTAGGCCACCAGTCCAAGGGCTTTCCAAGCTTAGAAAGACCTGTCCTCCCTTCCTGTGCACAGACAGGCTCTCCCAAGCCTCGGACATGTCTACCAAACCCCCACAAACTGGGGCTTCCTTGCCCACCCTGCCCTGGATGGTCTGACTCATGCAGAGGGGTCGATAGCACTCTGCACCTGCAGTCTGGCCCTGGAGAACTTCATCCTCACAGGAGTCCTTCTTTGTGACTCCCCGGGGGCAGCTGCAGGATCCCCTCTCCTGAGTCATCCAAGAAGCACCCAGTCCTCCCAAGACTCAATGGCTCTGGACAGATGGAGCCCACCTGTCGGTGTGGGGCCCTCCCCGGCGAGGGTGCTGTCTGGGGACTCCCTACACCAGCACGGGGCAGGCGGCATTGTCCCTCCCGTTGACAGAATCAGCCAAATCACAACGGATTGGCCATCCTCTGGGATACCAGAGATGAGTCCCATGACTCCAGAGTTCACCTGGCTCGTGGGAACCTGCCCACGTGTGTAGAAGGACCTTCTGAGCCATGTCTAGGAGCAAAGAACCAGAGAACTCACTGCCACGTTGCTGTCCTGGGACACCTGCTTTCTCGTCCTTTCTCTCCAGCCCTCCAGCCCTGCTCAGACAGGAGCGGGGCCCCAAACCTGAGCTCGGTCACGCTCTTCTGTTGGTTGAATTGGAGAGAAGAGACTGGAGCAGGGGAGAGGCCCAGCACTCAGGGCCACTGGCATCAAGCCGGGCCGTTGCTCCTGCCTTCCTCACTGCCCAGTCTTCTCACCCTCGTAGTTTCCTGAAGCAGAAGGAAGCCCCCAGATTCCCAGTCTGCATGTTTCTTGCTGCTGCCACTGGCTGTCAGACACGCTGGTATTCAGTCGCCAGGACCCAGATGGCACCTGCTGGTGCTCACAGCTCTGCAGCTGAAGCAGGATCTCCGAGGCGTGCCCACATCCAGGGACATACAGGGTCACTCTCCCTGACACACTGCCCGGGAGCTGGGTGTGGAAGCTGTGCCCACTGTGTGTTTAGTTATAAAGTCATATATGCTCATAAAAAATGTGAGCACGGAGCAGAGTGAAAACCAGAGCTGCGAGCGCACCTGGAGAAGCAATGGCCCAGCCCCTGCGCCCGCCGTGCCTCCGCCGCACGGGGGCCCTTCGGACGCCACTTGGGTCGCCTTGCTTCTCCCAGAGTCCCCAGGGCTTCTTTCAAATGCAGCCTCTCGGCTCCCCCCCGCGTGGAAGAAATAGAGAACACGAGGCCTGCAGTGCACACCCCCTGGACTGGGAGACGCCATCTGAGGACTGCCCGGCTGCCCATCTGGGGGACAGCACAGAGAATCAAGGTCAGCAGAGAGGAATGGCCCCCAAGGGAGGCGGACCGACACCTGCCTGCCAGGCTGAACCTGAATGAAGCAAGCTGTGGTCCTGGGCGCCTGCACTGGCCCTGATCTCCAGAAAGTGGGCCGCCGTGCGGGGAATGGGCGCCCCCTGCTGGCCCAGCCCAAGCAGAGTGCAGAAACAGGAAGCAGCTGCCTGTGTGCTGTCGGCTTCCTCTCTGGCTGAGCTGCTGGAAGAGGGAGGATGGGTCCAGTGGAGGCAAAGGGCTCGCTTGCCTTCACTTAGAGAGAGGTTGTTTAGGGGGACGGGCGAGAAGCAGCATCTCAGTCACACCTGGCGCTGAGCCTGGCACATGGCAGATGCTCAGTGAAACAGGGCAGACAGTGAGCTCCTTCTACCCCAGCCCTGCACTGCTGGGGGGATTCCTCCTCTGAAACGGGATGAGGATGGGAACACCCACCTCAGCCAGCTGCTTCCAGGATGAAACGAGGTCAGTCCCGAAGAATGAATGATGTCAACTCTGCAGGGCGATACAAACGTCAGGGAGCAGACAGCAGAGTGCTGTGTGTGTGAAATATGCCTTAGATTGAAGGTTTTAGTGGTTAAAAAACATTTCTGGTTTATCCATTGACAGTCTTCTATTCATCGCATAAGAAATCTAAGTTGTAAGAATACACACACCACCACCACCACCAGTGGAACTCAATAGAACGATTGTCCTTTGGGGTGGAAAAAGTGTGTTTTTCTAAATTGGGCTGTGAGGCTGCTCGCTGCCCTGGCTCCCCAAACCCACAGGCACCCTTCCAGCTGCGCCGTCTTATTTACACTTATTTACATACCCAGCAAGGTCTCCATGGCGGCCTGCCCGGAAGCCCTATTTTTTATTGTTTGCTGCCCCACCTGCCCTGCTGACCCTTCCTGGCACTTTTCTGAGGGTTTCCGGCCATGGCTGGCTTGGGAGGGAAGGACAGAAGAGGAGACTCCTTGGAGGGGATCTCAGCAAAGGCTGAACTCAAACCAGAGGCCCCCAAATGCAGCATCTCACAGCCCCTCTCCAAGGTGGTGATCCTAGGGGCCAGGCTGGCTCCCCGGGGAGCAGAGGAGATTTGGGCTTCCGCCAGTGGGCCAGCTCTGCCGCTCGGCCAGCTGCATCCCATGTGGACAAAAGGACAGGGGAAGAGGGACGCGGCTGCCTGCGTGCTCGCCTGCTTCCTTTCTAGCTGTGCTTCTGGAAGAATTCGGAATGGTTCCAAGTGAAGGCAAAGGGCTTGCCCCGAAATTTGGACGGGCTGGGGTTTTCTTTTCGTTCTTTTCAAAAGCAGCATTTCCTAGACAGAGCAATAAAATATGTATTTATAAATATTTTCCAAGAGTGCCCTCTAGTGGAAATCCGAGGGAAGTAACGCGTCTCACAAAGGAGCGACTTGGATCCCAAATTTCTGAATAAAAATAAAGCACAGTCGAGTGAGATCGCCTTCACATGTGATCTGAAAACATATATTGCATCCACAAGTCCATACAATGTCACGTTGCCTTGATCGGAGAGGAAGGCTGCCTCGCGTCTTCAAAAGGAAATCGCACTCTACTTTTGGAACGGGAAATCATTTTGAGACTGAGTGCAGGGAAGTGTGCGGAGTGGAGATGGAAGAGACGCGTTGATTGCATTCCTAGGCTGAGCATGTGTTGCTGGCCCAGGGCTTTTATTTTGGCTGCAGAGGGAGCCAAGTCTGCAACAATGTCCAGCCCCAAAGGCCACACACACTGCTGGGTTTTTACCTTGGAGGATGTGGGACAATGAGTCATTTGTGCCTCTTCCTGGTTCTTCCTGGCCAAGGTCAGCTTTCCCACTGGAACCAAGCAGCTTGGCGCAGAGCCTGAGCCGTCTGGAGCCTTTCAGTGTGCAGAGCCCAGGGGGAGGGTGTGGCCCCACCGCTCTCCCCACAAAAGGACCCCAGTTCGGGCTCCAAGGCCACCCTTGTCCACATCATAAAACCTCATTCACTCTGCTCAGTTTAGCATGAAGGGCCCCCTGGCGGAAGCCTGAGGAAATCACCAGGCAGAATTCGGGGAGGAGGAAAGTCACTCTCACTCTTCCTGGTGAGCTTTCCAAAAATGATTAAACTTTATCTGATAATAGTTAGATTCCAAATCATCTTGCAAACACTGCTACTACTATCAGAACTAGAACAGCTGCCATCCATTGATTTCTCCAGTCGACAGATGTGTTTTGAACATGTCCTGGGTGTCTGGCCCTGTGCTAGACTGACGACCAGGACAGACGAGACCTTGATCTCATGGAAACTGGATTCTAGCATGGAGACAGGAAAGTAACCGAGTTTAATGAATAATAGCAAGGGGAGCCCACCTGGATGAAGTGTCTGGGAAGACCTCTCCGAGAAGGTTACACTGACGCACCTGTGATGTGCCAGATATTTGCCATGTTAGGGGTTAAGAATGTGAAGATAAAGAAAATGCAGTCCACACCGTCAAAGAGCTCAGTGCCCAATGGTGCAATGATCATTCCATTGGATTGCAAACAGCTGAGCCCTGAGATCTACTGGTCACAACTAATCTCCCCAGTAAAGCATGTCACCCCACTTCCTGGCTGCGAAAACGGAGTGCAAGGGCTATGCAGGGACTTGCCGGAGTTGCAGAGTTCCTGGTGGCACTGTCGGGGTTTGAATCAGGCTAACTAGACTCCTAAATAGTTTTTTTCTTTTCCTATGCCATGTTGCTTGGTGGAAATGGGGGTAAACAAGGACACCCCAACATCTCTCTCAGCGCAAAGGTCTCACCCTGTGGCAGGTGGGTCCACAGGACACTGGTCCAGCCTTCTCTCAGCGTCTTGCCCGAGTAGAGGAAGGACCAGCCGGGCACACTGGGTACACCTGCCGTCAAACGTCTGCTTCGCTGGCTCTGGACCCTAGTACCCGAATCTGCAGTTGCTTTCAGACTCCCTCAGCTGGAAGTGAAGCTGAGAAGATGCTTCTCCACCACGCGAACGCAGACCTGAGTCCACACCCAGGGCTCCTGCCCAGTCTCGCTTCGTGAGGCGCTTCTCATCCAGCGGCCGGAGGGCCCAGTGCCCTGACTGTGGGAAAAGGTCACCCTCCACGTATGCGAAACTCATCACTGACCCTGAGCAGCACAGGAAAGAAGGGAAGGCCGGCAGAAGCGACCGCTCGCTGTTCCTCGGCTGCTGGCGGGGAGAGATAACAGCCCACAGCGGCTGCGTGCGGGGGGCGTGGGATGGTGGAGCCTCTTCCCTGAAAGCCGTGTCATCACACCAGCTTTCCCAGGAGCACAGGGGACCATCGGGCCAGTTAGTAGGTGACAGGGTGGTTGACTTGGGTCAACTGAACCACCTGGATCCAGAGAGAACGGTTACTCAGAGCGGTGGCGGTCAACCTGCGTCCCCGCCCCAGGCCTGGGAAGGGCGCAGAGGCCGGTGGAGATGGCAGCTGAAGGAGCTGTGCTCGGACCCACCCTGGCTCCCACTGAGAGCCATTCCTCCCGAGAAAGGACCTCTGGGGCGGGGCGGGGAGAGGCGGACTGGGGGGGGGGGGGGGCTGGATGGTCTCCTTCAGCTTGGTGCGCGCTCAGCCCAGCGCTGAGATCAGATGGCCTCGGCGGCCTCCTGGGCCCACTCCTTCCAGGCAGGCCAGCCTCCTTCCCCTTTGTCCCTTCCCCTCCACACATCCTGTCGTGAGGCAGGTGCGCCGTGAACGTTGGGTGAACGGCCTGACTCAGTCGGCTCCAGCGAAGCCTCCACGTAAGAGGGGTTTGCTTAGCCCTGTCCGCCTGAGCCCTCCCTTTCTACCCCTTTGGTCCCTGATGGAAGGACGACTGCTCATCTTCCAAGTTGGTGTTGAACAACCCCAGAGAGGGCTGGAAGTAAGTTAGAGGGTTTTTTCCAAGACGGAGTGACACCTTCAGGAAGCACCGCCATGGAGGCTGCTTGCTGCCTCCCCAGGGCCAGTCCGCGCGGACAAGGGTGGGTTCCACGGGGACGACCTCTGCTGTGCCCTCGGAGAGCCTGCAGATGCGGTGTGTCTGTGCCGGAACAGCGAGGGACAGAGGACCTGACACCTGGCTGTGGGAGTCCGGGAGGTCGCCCTGCACAGACGCCTCCACGGACGTGCACTCAGACATGCGTCCCTTAGAGACGTGCCTTGTTCCACCCCCTCTCCTTTCCGTAGTAAATCTATATTCAGTTCCTTCTATGAGCCTAGCAGCTAGGGGGACACAGGAGGAAACAAACACACAAGGGTCCCTGCCCTTGGGGAGTTTCTCTTCATCAAAATCTAAAGCCGAAGGTCCCAGCTCTGGCTGCAGGGAGTCACCTGGAAAGCTTTCAGAAACATGGACGTGGACCCCACCCCCGAGAAGTCCGACTTGATTGACTGGGAACCTGATATCAGTCTTTATCGCTGAAGGACTTGGGGCTAGATGAGAGGGCTCTAAGGGTCTGCAGAGAAGCTTCTAGTCTTTCCAGTTGTGCAACGAACGGGTGTCCCTCCTCGAGACCTTTCCCTGAGGACCAGGCTGGGGGAGGAAAAGGGAAAGGACGTGCTTTCTGTTTCCTCCAGGATTTCACTCCAGCTTCAGGTTTTGCTTCTATTCCTCAGTTTCCCATCTGAGTCTTCAAAAGTAGGACCTTGCCAATTCAGATCCCATGTCAGAGGTGCACAGCCTACGTCTCCCAGCATCCTGGCCACCCCCTCCTGCCCCTGGCTTTGCCCCTTCTCACTGGCTTCCAGTGCTTTGTGGCTGGACTCCAAGCTCTTCTTGTCTTCTGCAGCCTTCTCCGTCTTCTCTGAGGCTCTGATAGATAGCAGTGACCGGGAGGAGGAATAAAGGACCTTTCCCCTCTTTGTCCCTCCTTCTCCCATCTCAGGCAGCATCTGTCTCTTTTCAATCCTTCTCACCATTTCTACTCCCAGGTCATCTCTTCTCCTGTCCCAACTCCATTCTTTAAGCTCCTCTAGACACCTCTGCCTTTGGGGCACAAGACCTGGGGGAGAGAAGGCAGCCTGTCATTAAGTATCTGGGGGCGGAAACTGGACGCTGTGACATCCTCGCCATCTTCCGCCATGCCTGGTGGATCCCAGATCTGGCAAGCTCCCGTTCACACACATTAAAGAGAGAGAACAAAATAGGTTTTGCTTTTTTGCTTGTTTTTTTAATATCAAGAGGAGTTGATTTTCATTGCCAGGGGGTCTGAGCAAGCAGGGACTCGGCTTAATCAGAGGGCTCCGGCTTACACGTGCCCTACAAATAATAATAATAATAACATAATGGTACTAATGCTCGGGCTACATTTGGAGCTTGAAATGATCAGTGACATTTCCTCTGATGAGGTTAAACAGCCTGGCCGGCCGGGCTGCCCATTTGCATAATAAAGATCAGAAGTCACAGCCTCCTACATCTCTCGGCACAGGCCGACCAGCGTCCTTGGTTCAGGGACACCGCTTCCTAATGTACTTCCATATGTGGTCCTGTGCCGCGATTCTAATCTTTGGCTTGCATGGGAAATGTCAGGGTTTTTCTTTCTTTCTTTCCTTTTTTTTTTTTTTTGTCTCAGGGAACAACAAATCGTGTTTTTAAATGAGAAGGTGCTGTCTGTAATGGATAATATAATCTGAAAATGCAGAGGTAACATCTGTGACCCGTGGCGCTGACCTGGCAAGCTGAAGTCTATTTCTCCAGCCTATCAGTTGATAGGAAAACATCACTTTAGACGTAATAATTAATCATTAGTCAAAATGGATATCCCCATTGCTTCCTCGCCTCTCAGACAAGCCTGCCTAGCCTGACAATAAATCAGGAGAATACACTTCTTAATATCCAGTGGAATGTACTTCCAGACAGCCTCTTTGCTCTATAAAGTAGCAAAACACTTTGCAGAAACCGTCTCTCATCCGCTGATTGGAGGAGACTCCCCCAAGGTGCTATTTTAAGGAAGGAAAAGGCAGAGCCCAGAGGAAGGGAGACAAGTTCAAGACAGTGGCTGTAATCCAAAGAAGCATCTTCTCACGGTGGTGGCTCTGGGTCGGGGACGGCGAGTGACAGCCAGCCCCGCCCCATCTGCACCCATGGGCTCCTCCCCCCTTTGTTACATCTTCTCACCTGTCACACTAACAGGTCGTGCCTCGGCCTGGCCCACCACGAGGGCCAGTCCCCAAAGCCCCGTCCTTGTCTTTGTTCTAAGGCAGATTAATCTCTCCAGGCCATTTTTCTGCTTGGTTCCTGGCGCTCTCTGGGTCCCCTGAAATATTTACGGCCCCCAAAGTGCTCCAAGAAAATAAGTGATCTGCTGAGCACGGTGGAAAGAAAAGGGAGCTGGGTCAAGATGGGAGGAAGGAGTCGGAGGACGCCCCTAGACTCCGGCTTCTTGAGCGTGACCGCTTGGTGGCCTCGTTCCCCTCAGCTGTGAACAGGAGGTGCTGTTCGGTTTCCAATCTGGGCTTGTTGGAGCCAGCGGTTCTGAGACAGTGCCTCAGGGTGAGGTGGGAGGGGGAATGGGTGAGGGGAAGAGGGAGGGGAGATAGCCTCAAAGGTCAACTAGAGGTCAGCTTTTATTGTTGCACCGAAGAGGCAAAATCAAAAATTCGAAAACCACAGCGTCAGATGCTCTTTAAAGCCATTTCTAATTTGTAAAACGTGCGTTCTCTCATCTCAATACGCCCGTTCCATTGATGGATCTGGGCCGATGAGAAGACGCTGCTGCATTACGGGGCCTGAAACTGCAGCTCAGTTACTGGACCAGCGGTTCCCAGCAGAGCTGGTTTTGTCCCCCAGGGAACACCTGGCAATGTCTGGAGACACTGTGGGTTGTTGGGGACACGAGCTACTGGCATCCACTGGGCAGACACCAGAAACCCTGCCGCACCTCCTGCAACGCACAGACAGACCCCAGACAGAATTCTCTAGCCCAAGCACTGGCCCTGTGGAGGCTGAGACACCCGTGCCCGGGAAGACAGTGTGCCCACAGGGGAGCGCTGAGTTGGGAAGGCGTCATTCCGCTTTCCTTCCAGCCCAGCTCAGACCGAGGGGTGACCTCTTTTCTGGGCTCCTCCCTGCTGAGTCCCCTGGGCCTTGGAGCTGAGGCGGAACATTCCTGCCTGGGGACGTGGTGCGGACCCCAGTTCACCCCTGCGGAGGAACTCACGGCTGCCGCCCAGGCGCCCTGGCGCTGCCCGAGGTACCACATCCTACTTTCATCCAGATCAAGAGCTGGAAATAGCAACACAAAGGTTGGACTTTCCATCCACTCGTTAGCAAGTAGTTATTGATTATTTACCGCGTCCTGGGAACAATTCTAGGTGCTGGGGATTTCGCGATGAGCAAAACTAAGCCTCCGCCTTTACACAGCATCCCAGCCAGGGCAGGCGAACAGAATCAAAAACACGGACAAGTGCGCAGGACTCGAGGAAAGAAGCGAGAGGCGCTGTAAACATTATGACCGGGCGGGGCACAGAGGGAGGAGAGGCGGAGAGGCCAGGAGCAGCCTCTCTGAGGAGGCAGCTGCACCGAGGCCCTGCCGGCTGGGACAGCTGGGGGACGGGCTCGGGACAGAAGCAGCCAGAGCACCCGAGCTGCATGGACCTTGTCACGCCGCGCTGAGACCGCTGGGGGCCGCGCAGGGGGTCCGAGGGCCAGATGAGGTGCTGGCACTCCGCCCTGGAGACGGAAAGCCGGGAGAGAACTCAGAGACAGTGTGGCACAAACGGTTATGGCGTAGAGGAAAGAAACACCACGGAAATCCGCTGGGCTGGCTGCGGCTGTCCTGGCCGCACGACCGTGGCAAAGGAGCAAAGTCTCCAAACGTTCTTCTTGTTTCTGCATTTAGAGAAGAGAATAAACAGATCAAATATCCTCTTGCCTGGTGTCATCAAGGCCCTCCCGAGATCACTAGGGCTGGTTTGGCAACCCCCTGTGGCCACATGGAGGGAGTTCTGAATATCCTAGGGCTGAGGAGACGTTTCCAAGTTTAATCAAACACATTAATGCAGATTTATTTCACTGGCGTGGAAGAAAGTCCTTGCTTCACACCACTGGTGGCCGAGGGGACAGGCGGGGAGCTGCACTTCGGAAAGGCTGGCCCCGATCTCGCAGGGAGTCCCGGGCGGGGAGCAGTCGTCTGTAATCGGTTCCTAGCTGCCAGCCCTTCCCACACAACTCTGCAAATAAAACGCGACACTTGGGTAAATATTTACTGGCTTGTTGACCCATTTGTTGTTGTTGTTAATTAGAATTATTTTTCTTTTTAAAAAAAGAAAACAAACATTGTAACAGCAAATGAATCCCGACAGCCTTGACAGTGAGGCAGGTCAGCCGGGCTCCGTTAAGCATTAAGTCAGGACTTACCGAAAGGACAGTATCCAAGGGAAGAGACTTAATTAGAAATATCAGAAACAGGCTCTGAATGCAAAAAAGGCCAAGGCCCACCCTGACCCGCCATCTGCGGCTGTTAAACTAACAGGACAGATGTGAAGACATTTGTCTAGAATATAGAGTTTTCCGCCATTGTTTTTCTGTTATTTTCCCTTCAATGCGGTTTAGCCCCAAACCTCTTTCTCCTACATCGAGGGGTTGGCTGAACAATTCTGTAGCTGTTCCTACAGAGCAAAAAAGCTATTTTCGGATGTTGCAGGGGAGTCCTCGGCCTTTCTCAAACTTTGAATGGCTGTGTGCGTTAGTAAGCACCTTCAGGTCAAGTGAACACCCCCACCTGCTCCCGCGGGGCTTCTCGGGGGCCAGGAGGGAGGACCTTGGGGTTCACAGTGACGGGGGGTTCCGTCTGCCCACTGCGGCCGCGGACTCCGGCTGCCCTTGCCAAGAAAGGCTTCACTCAGTCTCGGCAAGCGTCTGGCCCTGGCAGGACTCGTTGCCAGTGGCCGCACGACGACTGGGCCGCGTGGCGCCGTGATCTGCCGGCGGGAAGAGGGCCACCCGGGTTGCGGTTGTCACGCGAAGGGAATAAGGTTTCCCTGCGGGTCACAGAGTTTCTCTAAATGGACTAGACGGGAAGATAGCGCCGCCGGTGCGCGATGAGGTTGTTAACCACGGCCGGTCAGTGGCACAGTCAGCCATCGATAGCCAAGCGTTGAACGTGAATGTCTTCTTCACAGCAGCCGAAAGGGGTGAATAATTCTGTGATCGGTTTTCTCCGGCGGGATGCGGGGCTCAGAGGTTGTCGGGCTGATTCTGCGGGTCACTGGGCTCTTTTGCCAGAGCCTGAGCTCCGGGCTGGAGGAGGGGAAGCGGCCGCCTCAGCCGCCCTGCAGATTCCCTGGCCCCCCACGATGTTGGCGGGGAAGGGGACCCTGGGTCTCCTGGGAGAGACAGCCTCTCCTGCCCTCGCAGGAGCCCCCGGCAGGTCGGCGGTCCGGGGGACAGGCAGTGAATGAGAGAGCTTCAAATCCTCTACCTTCTCTCCCTCTGAAGATGGAGGGCTGAGCCTGGTTCTCGCTGGGACTAGAAAGCGGCAGAAGTGACACTGTGTAACCCCCAGGGCTGGGCCGGAAGGGATGCCCACCTCCTGGCTGTTTGGAGCACTCCCACGCGGACCCAGCCGCTACAGGACGCCCTCAGGGAGAAGCAGACTGCTTCCCACGGTCAGCGCCGCAGTTGGGCCCGCTGGCAGCCAGCACCAGCACCAACGCGAGTCATCTGGGATGTCCCGCCCGCTCCACAACACATGGGGCAGAAGCCCTGCCCGGCGGAGCCCAGGCAAACCCAGAATCATGAAGGATAATAACCGGTGGTGGTACTCGACCTAGACCACTGAGTTGCGGGGGTAGTTTGTTTCACTACAGTGGATAACCGAGACAGTCTGTGTACCCAGGAAAATACCCTCTTGGACTGGAAAGGCCGGGATGGTGTCTGTTTATATGTGGTACACCTGGCTCTGCTGGGATGTGGCCAGTGAGAACCCCACGAGAAGGTCCCTCCCTTGCATCCTGGGGAAGATATTTCTCAGGAGGGCTGGACACCTAGAGCGACATCTGTGGCCCCTCTGAGTACAGGGCGTTTGTGTCTCCACACCGTTCCTAGCACACTTGCACTGGCAAACACCTGGGTCTCCAGGCGCCTCATGAGACCCTTGCCCCAAGCCAGGGAACAGACGTGGCCGGCCCAGAATTCAGCAGGACAGAGTTGGAAGTGATGCCAGTGAGCTGCCAGGGGCTGGGGACCCAGCAGGAGCGGTCCCTTCCTACACACCCAATTTAAAAGCAAGGCTTTTGTTGTGGAATCGAGATGTCAGGAATACCTCTCCGTCTTTGGCAAGTTACTGAACTTAATCCTCATTAAATTATTGTGAGGGTTAAAAGTAAAAGTAGACATACGTTCTTAGTGCCGTACCTGTAGGATTTAGGTGCTCCATAAATAAATACCCTTGCCCTGGCCGGTTTGGCTTGGCGTTGGAGTGTGACCAAAGAGTCACGGATTCGACTCTCGTCAAGGGCACATACCTCGGTTGCGGTTTGGTCCCTGGCCCTGGTTGGGGTCGTGCGGGAGGCAACCAATTGATGTGTCTCTCTCACATCAATGTTTCTCTCCCTCTCCCTCCTTTCCTCCCACTCTATCTGAAGATGGATGGAAAAATATCCTCAGGTGAGGATTTAAAATAAATAAATAAAAGACTACACAAATACCCTTTCCGAATGTACAGTGGCTTTTGTTTCCACGCGAAAATGGACCGGGACTCTGCAAAGGCAGTTAATTACGTGCCATACGAGGTGAGAATATGCGGGATTTATTCTCAAGCCTTTGTTTGACCCTCCGTGGTATCTATGGGGCTCTTGCTAAACCAAGATGCTCTCCATCGGTGACCAGCACAGGTCGGTGGGCTCCGTGCATGGTGCTCTCCCCTGACACCCCCGAAAAGGCGAGCAGAGGCTGTTCTCAGACCTGTGCTGGCCTCATTTGCCAGCCTGACCTTGGGCGAAGGTACCACGTGTAAATGGACGGGAGGCCTCCGATCCATCTGCACCTGCCGGAGAGGCTTGCTTGCCCCGCTCTGGTGTTTACGGCCTTGCGCCCCGTGGACGTGTTTTCCCACAGATGTGTTTAATCGAGCCCTCTCAAGTTCTCTTCACTTCCCATCGATTTCCACGGCGGATCTGCCAGACCTCTGCGTTTCCAAGAAGACCGAATACCCTCGCACTCGCCAAGGCCGAGCATCACAGCCGGTTCTGAACTCTAGTTTTGAAAACCTGAACTTCTTTGGGGGCCGTTTGGAGAATTGAAGCAAGCGCTCCAGTTCTTTCTCTTGCGACACACACAACCCCAACATTCCCTTTGTTTTTCAAAGAGTCAGACGAGAGGAGGCTGGCGCGTGGAAGGGGACACGGGTTTCTCTTCTGTGGGCTCCTTAAGGCAACGGAGGAAGCGCAGAGGCCGCGGGAGTCTCGTTAATGAGCAGGTTATACAATATTCATTGTGCTGAGTTTAACTCTTCAAACAGAACGTCTAATTGAGAAAAGGGAAAAAAGCAGCTAAATACAGATGTTGAGACAACAAAGCTCGGGAAGGACTCGGGCTTCCTCCACTACCCGCGTGCCCGACAGCAGCCCAGCGGGTCCCTGTGCTCGTCAGCCGTGCTCATTAGCTCTGCTCTGGCGGAGACACTCCGCGGGGTCTAAGGAGGCCACTGAGAGGCCGGGGCGACGGGCTTCTCAGAGGACTGTTTTCTGGCTGTCCGCAGAGAACACAGCTGTTCTCCCCGATCTACCTGACATGCAGTCTCAGCCCCATAGCTCCTGGCAACGGCGTCCTCGGCAGGCTCCCTGGAGGACACCTCCGTCTGCTGGTGGCAGAACTGGGTGTGCAGGTAGCCAAGGGCAGCCGCCAGAACCATGCCCAAGGTGGCCGAAAGGCAAAGCAGGATTCCCAGTTGGGGAGTCCTGAGCTGGATCCCCAAAGGGTCACTGGCTCCCTCTTGCCCACCTTCAGGCCTTGGGTGGGTCTTCCTGGGGTAGCCCACTCTGTCCTCTCCATTTCCCTCCCCCACTCTGAGCTCCTTGTGGTTTGACTGTGGCAGGAAGCTGGCAGAGGGCCCGGATGCCTCCGGCCGGCCTGCAGCGGTGGGTGGCCCGGGAGACGCTGAGGTGTGGAAGGCAGGTGTCGGGTTGGCTGCCCCAGCCCCACTCCCAGCCAGTGCTTCGGAAGGCCAGAGGTGGTGAGGATGGGTAGGGTGCAGGGTGTCCAGAAGCGGCCTCGTCACGGTCCTGTTAGAGGCCTCCCTCTTGTCCTAGAAAAACAAAGGGACAAGTCCAGTGGGCTGGTCTTCACCCAAGCTGCCACCGAACTCTGCAGCCAACCTGTGTTCCTTAAAGACGTCCAGGCAGCCGAAAACCCAGCCTTGTGCCTGCTCCTACAGAGTTCAGAGTAAAAAGCCCGCGTAGATAAATACGCACTTGTTATTGATGGGGACGGGGAATGAATGGCAACCCCACAGAGAGCGTGGAGGCCAGTCACAAGAGGAAACCGAGGGTGGCCCTGGACCAGTACGTGATGTGACCACCCATGGCTGAAAGCTTTGAGTGCATCTTTTCATGCTAACACCCAAGCAAGAGGAACCATTTAATCTGATCATTTGAGTAAGAATATTACACCATGTTTTATTTTGTGTTCCTTTTCAAAGGAATAGTAAACCAGTGGGTATGTATATCTTATATTGCCCGCTGATCTAACCTCCAGGACTATACATGATCTTGTAAGGCCAATGTTATGAAGGAGGGGTTGGGGGCAGGGAGGAGAGAGGAACTATTAACCAAGCTGAGTGGAAGAACGAATCACTGAAACCCTCAATTTCTACAATTGCCGATACCTTCAGAGACAAAGGCTGGTACTGACTGGTAGGATGGCGCTATGTGTCTATCATAGCCTTGCCTCCTCCTCGCGAGCTTTGGCTACTGGTCTAATAGCTCTGGTCTCCCAGCCTGGAACTTCCCAGTCTGAGTTCAAAATACCAACCTCACCCCCTCACCCCCATGCACAACTCAGGCTGTTGCCTGCTCATTCCTATCCGAGGGCTGGCAGGTTTCCGAAGAATCGAAGCTTGGATCATCCTGAATCCTAAAGGGAAGAACAGAGGTGCTGAGAAGAGGTCGCTACGTATTTGGATCAAAAAGCAACTTTTCCTATCACTGCTGTGTATACTGATAAAATCAAATTTCCTTGCAAGACGCCCGAGTTGAGAGCTGGGGACGGGAGGGGGGAATGAGGGGAGAGGTGAGTGAGGCTGGCAGGAAAGAACTCACTGAACGCTTTTATGTATTATTTTATATAAATGTATATTTATACATTATAAATTTATATATCTAAAATACAAAGCATATCTTTATGTTTTATGTTATTTAGAGCAGCATGTTGGAGACCGCACCCTGTCCATGAGAGTACTTTCCCCAGGTGATTTCATACCCAGCCCTTCTGACCAGTCACCCTTCTACAGTCAGGGTTTCTCATACACTTAACAATAACTATGGTTGAGATCTTTTCCTGTCAGACTCCAAGAAGCTCACATTTCCTCGGCATTCTAGTGTTTGGTGTCATCCCACCAAATTGCTGACTGGTCCACCCGCTGGCCCATTACCTGTGGCGGGTGCCAGGGCTGGAAGCAAAGCCCTCCGTGGACCATCTCCCGTGGGCCACGAGCCTCTCCAGCCCACGGACATCCAGGGAGGGTTCCAGGGTTGGGTTGCCATCCCTGCTGGCTAGCTGGCCATTGCTGACGGCAGTAGCTGCGTGTGATGGTGGTAGGAACACAGCCTCTGCGCCCCCAGGAAACTCCGACACCCCAGTCCTGGCAGGAGCAGGGTTTGCGCTGTCCCCTGCAGCCCCAGCGAGGGCAAGAGCAAGGGTTTCTGCGCGCTGCTGCGAGAATGTGACGGGGAGACTGGGAGCTAAACAGAGGCCCAAAGACACCACAGAGCGAGTGAGAGCATTTTCCTGGTATTGATCAGCACCAACAGCTACGATAATGGGTAAATGCTAGAGACTTTAATGTGCCTTGAGGACAGACCATTAAGTGTGAGCCACTCAAAAGTGTCAACATAAAAATGATCGGCCCAGTAACATAAGCCCTGACCGAGCCGCAAAGCACTCCGCTTCTTAGCTCTTTTCGGAGTAAGTCCCTGGACTTCGGGGCCTGTGCATTCCCAAGTCACCAATCAGGGAGTACAGAAACCACTGCATTTTTCTCACCCCCGTCAAAACCTGCTTCTAGCTAGAAAAAAAAGTGGAATCTCACAAATCAAAGATGTTTAAAAGCCCTCGACCTTTCTTGCCACGTTAGTGACACTCCAAGTTCCTGGGCACTGATGGTGACTTGAGCCTCTGCTGTGAGATCATCGCCCTGCACTGCCCTCCGCTGTCCCACTCCCCTCCGTGACCGGCTGGCGTGACAGCCCAGGGAGTGAGTGCGGGCTTCGCGGTCAGACTACCGTCTGCGCTCTGTTCTCCGCTCTGCCAATTCCTGGCGGCTTTGGGCAAGTCCTCCCAGAGCAGCAATTCTTCATTTGCAAAATGGGACCAACGGCAGTACCGACAGCATGCAGGTGTCGAGGGGCTGACATGGAGCTGTTGGAGGAGAAGCATGAAGCCCTCCTTCCCCGAGGGCCGACCGCCTGCATGGCTGGGACGGCGGTGATGGAGTTCACTAATGTGTGGGCCAAGTTCCTCTGGCCGGGGCTCCAGCGGGGTTGGGTGAATCTCTGGGGAGGGGTGCTACTTGGCCCCAATACCTTCATCACTCAAAAACATCGAGACTGAGGCGAAAACCGAAGAAGCCTAACACAGATGCACAGAGTGTGGCCCAAATCTGAGTTTTAAACTCCCGCCTGAACTCTAAATGCATTCGGACCCACTGTGTGCTGGGGCCACCGGTGCAGAAGGGGTGCAGGTCGGCGATTTGTTTCTGAACTGAAATCTAGGAGAGACTCTTAGGGGCCCAGCCTTATCAACCGCAGTGTGACGCAGCTTTCACACCAGAGCTGGGGACGCAGTTGCACCTGCCGGCCACGAAGGGGGACACGGCACAAGGGCGATATCTGACTGCCCCTTGGAAGACAAACAGACCCTCATGAGGCACGGTCCTGTTTGAGAAAATGTCAGAAAGCGAAACATGGAGGCATAAAAGTAGGTCATGTCAAATGAGATTGGGTAGGACCCCAAAGGGTCCCAAGGGTCTGGTGGGAAATGTTTGAGAAATACAATATACTGTCTTCCCAATGTGAAAATTCGTAATTCCCACTGGCCTACTGAGGTCGCTTACAGTTAAGAAATCTATTGCACTTTGTTCGATGAATGACACCTCCCTCAACACTCACACACAAACGCACACACACGCACATGCACACGGGCGCGCGCACACACACTCCTTTTTCCTTTGGGTGACACTAGTTTGTGTAGAGGAAGAGGCAGGAAAATGGGCTGGGGCCAGAAGGGGAGGACTGTGAGCAGCATAAGAAGGAGTTTTCCGCCCACTGGGGGACAAGGTTCCCAGCAGGGTCAACCACCAGGGAGGCGGCAGGACCATCAGGAGGCGCCTCCCTGAAGCCTCACTTTTATTCCTATTCCTATGGAAAGAAGCATGCTTGGGATTAGAAAGCAATATTTGCATGATTTATAAAATAAAACATGAGACTTGAGACACATGGTAGGCTTGCAGGCTCTTCTTCAGGCCACCTGAGGTGTTTTCTCTGCTTTAGGAACGTCTTGGCGGAGAGGTTGGAAGGAGCAGTGCTGGGCACTGGGGGGCTCAGACCAAGGTCTGGGGCAAAGGCAGAGCACGGAGGGTGGTGGCCGTGGTCAGTCCTGTGCCTGGGTCTGCCAGCCTGAGCTAAGTCAGGGATTCAGATTGGCTCCTGGGCATATCACGTTCGCCGAGAATAAAGGAAAGTGGGACCGAGTGGATTAAAGTGGGATTTTCTGTGCAGATGATTGGATGCCTTTGTGAGCGTGTCTGTTCAGAGCACTTAACTAGAAATAAAGAATGAAAATGAATTCCACAGCACCAGGCATTTCGGGGTAGGTGAAGCATTCTCTAGCTGATCAATGTTTTTGTTTTGGTTTGTTTCAGAAGGGCATGGGCCGTGAGGTCTGAAGTCACATGGTGACCCAGGAAGAAAATCCACTGCCATCAAACGGACTCTCACTCCCAGTTCTGTTCTCCAACCCGGGCTGCAGAGCCCCTACCTACCGTGGAAAGGAACAATAAAAACTGGCTGGGTTTTTATTTGAAGAAGGAGGAGGAGGAGGAGGAAGAGAAGAAGAAAGAGAAGGAAAAGTAATTTCTTTCTGAGCTCCCTGTGGCTTCAGGGTTGGAGGAAAACAGCTGCAACACTGTGACTGGCAAAGGTGGGGGTGGGGAAGGTGAGCGCTGCTTCTTGGTTTTGTGGCAGTTCTAACTCTCCACCCGAAGGCTCAGCTTAACTTGTGGGGTTGAACAGAAAAGAATGTTTGTCGCCACCAACACAGCAACTGGGCACATCCCCGCCTGCTGAGGGCTCTGCTGGCACCTCCCCAAGGTGGGTGTTTATTGCTTGTGTTGCAGAAACTGGACACTAGTAACTTTAAAGTGAAAATAATGATGCCAACCCAGGGGCAGGCTGTACCCGGGGCAGGTCCTTCAGCACCCTCCGGCCTCTGCCCAGGGCTGGGCACCAGTGACCCGGGCTCCACAGGGCTGTGTGTCTGATGAGACACAGCAGATGATTCGATCCTTGCCCAGTAAACGAAATATGACTGGATGACTGATAAACTGTGGGAAAGAAAGCAGGGTGATCGAGGGTTTGTTTTCCTTAACTAGTACCACGGGCTCTCCTACGAGAAGAGAGAGCAAACCCTAAGATAAAGAACAGCAGTCTAAGTGAATAGAGCCAGAGAGATAAATGCATCACCCCTTGAGTGACTTCATTCTTTTTTAAAAAAAAAACAAAAACTCAATAGTAGCAAATAATGAAAATAGGAGAGCATAAGCACAAATAAATAAATATAATCATTAAAAATCTCATTTTGACTCAAGGGTGTCTTTTTTAACTGTTTAGACTCAAAAGGTTTTTTTTTTCCTTCTTTTTTACATTTTTTTTCTTTATTGATTTTTAGAGAGAGAGGAAGGGAGAGGGAGAGAGAGATAGAAACATCAATGAAAGAGAACATCGATTGGCCACCTCCTGCATGCCCCCCACTGGGGATCAGGCCCACAACCTGGGCATGTGCCCTGACCGGGAATCAAACCAGCGACCTGTTGGCCCCTGGGTCAACGCTCAACCACTGAGCCACACCGGCCAGGCTGGACACTTCTGTCTACACTTAGCTACCACCTCCAGCGCCTGTAGCGTTCTCCTCCGCTTTTTCCACCTGGCACCTTGGGAGCCTGGTCCAAGGAGGCAGGTGTGACTCTGAAGTATGGGCGGGGAGACAGGAGTTGATGGAAAGGCCCTGGGGAGTTTCACGTGCCTTCTCAGAGGTCCCAACAGCAGGACCTACCCAGTCTCACCCTTCCCGGGGTCTCTTCCCTGTCTTCCTCTCCCCTCTTCCTCATCTGTGCTTCCTGGGATCACCTCCCAGACAAAGTACCTGCGCTTGAGTTCTTTCTTTGCTTTAGCCACGCCTGACCTAAAATAGCAGGAAATGCTCTTTTCGCTCCCCAAATCATTTTAGTTTTAAATAGTGAGAAAACGTCTGTTTCACACATCCAGATACACAGGATACATGACGTTTGTTCAGGGTCACTCCACTTATTTCTTGTAATGAGGGTGGAAACATTTTACAACAATGCTCTCCGTGCCTTTCTCTTGCACAGATGAGCATCAGCGTAGAGATTAGCTGGGTGGTTTTCATGATAACAAATATTTCATGCTTGTCTTTGGCTACATAATTGCTTCTTAGGATTGAGCCAAACTTTAGCCCAAGAATCTCCTGGTGGGACAGACTTGGAATTTGTCTCGGGGGCCCTGAGGCGCCGGGGTGTTTCGGAGCCTCCCCCAGATGTACCTGGCACCGTGTCTCCCGGCAGGTAGGAAGACCTGCTGGTGTGAATGGTGACGTGGTGGGGCCTGGGGTTCTGAGGCCGGGCGTGAATGTGCCGGGGCTGCATGTCCTCACAGGCCACCGAGCTGGCACCGTGGGAAAAGGCAGACGAGCAGGCAGCCAGGCGGAGGACGGCACAGACCCAGCCTGCAAGGGCAGCGGCCACGCTCATCCCGCCCTTCCCTGGTCCCAGGAGACGACAGCTTCAATCCAGACGCTGTTTAAGAAAATGACACAATGCCTTTCGTAACGTGGCTGACCCGAGTCCCACGCTGCCTTTAAACCCGAGATACCTCGAATGCTGCCTCCCAGCTTGCCAGCACTGAAGGTCGAGGTCAAACAGACGTGCCCAACTACAGTGTTTCACCTCCAAACACTTAAAAAATAATA
The DNA here is from genome assembly GCA_030848825.1 of Tadarida brasiliensis. NCBI lineage: Eukaryota > Metazoa > Chordata > Mammalia > Chiroptera > Molossidae > Tadarida > Tadarida brasiliensis. The sequence continues at coordinate 18,218,566 of CM061259.1, read as the reverse complement.
ATAATAAATAAAACCTTTCTTTTTAAAATTTTCTCAAAAGTCCAGACTGCTTTGTTTTAAAGAGAGGATTTAATATTTAAGTTAAAGAAATAAGACAAGAAAATAATGGTACCCTGATGTGGACTCCTTACAAGCTGTCTGATACCCAAGGTCAGTGTGAGCTGCAATACATCACTGCTGAAGTGGGACGCTCAGGACTCCAACGTGGTCAGGCAGTACGGCATATTAACATCTTATCTCTATAATTGCAAATCACGGAGTTAAATGCTACCAAGTTCTGCCACCTATCAGTTATTTAGAGGTGACTGCTGCGTTCACAGTGCTTCGACAGCTCCTGGTCCCCCCTCCTGCTGACCATTTCGAGTTATTTCACTACTTTTTCACAGAGCACACGAGCAGAGAAAGTTGCCACCAAGCCGATCCACTCTACACCTTGTTAACCAGAGTGGCAAAAAGAATTGGCTCAGGGATGGAATAAAATGATTGGATAAAATAACATTTACAGAGTAAATTTCATTTTTGTTTGCCACCTTGAATGACTATCAGCAGAAAGAATGAAAAGTAGTGTAAAAGAAGGTCACAGGTGAAAATCAAGGGAGAGAAAGCAAATAAGACAGGTAAAAAGCTCTCTGAATAAATATTCGGGACTGTCAGACATTTTTTAAAAAATAGTTGTTTGTTTTTATAGTCCTTTGCACAGGTATTTTAAAAGTTCTGCTAGTATCTTTATCTAAGGAGCAGAGCAACAACAGCCCTCCTGTCTAGTAAGTTGGTTTAAAAAGTTAAAAATAAAATGTAAAAATTTAGTGACACCAGCTATGAAAGCAAATTAAAGAGATCATCCATACAACCAAATAAACAAATGTCATCTAGTCCTCTTACCTTCACACGCCATCACCACCCCCCTCTACGCTGACCAGGCAAGGGAGACAGGAGTGTGATCTACAGATCACATCTTTGGGGCAACACCTTTCTCTGCCAGGTTTGCTTCCGTGAGGCGAAACCGTCTGCACCACGAGGGGCCGTTTCTACAGCTTTCCCCCACAGTAAGAAACAATGAACAAGGAATCTAAAAGCATGTTCAGTTGAGGGGACAGAGGGCCCTGCCATTTTCAGAAGGGCCACATAGAAAACGCCCCTTCACCCTAGTTGACGGCAGAAGGTGGTCTCCTCGCCCCAAAGGCAGATCCAACACAGATGCCTGCAGGGGAAGGGGGGTGAGTACCACGGCCCACAGACCGCGCTGGCTGCAGCCACAGCCCCACCCTTCCTTCCTTAGATCTCGCAATGTCTGCTTTCCCCCAGCACCTGTCTCCCTGAGGCCGCGATAACACGCACTTACCTAGGAGCACACGTTCCTTCAGGGCTGGTGGAATTGCAGACACAGCCTTTAAACAAGCCTTTTCTCCTCCATTCAGATTCTCCTCTAACAGGCAGGAAAACGGCTGTTACCCTAATGCTGGCATCCAGAGGAACTGTCCCTCCGTGTCCGAAGCCGGCCTTAATCACATTGCTTTTCTCTAAGACCACTTAGGCCTGCTCACACAGTTTCCACGTCGACGCCATTCGAGCCCGCGTGAAGAACCAGACAGAACTGGGGCAGCTTTGCCCACGACGGGCATTGGCACCGTCAGCAGGAGCCGGATGCCTTCATCTCGGTCCCCCCGCGGAGGGGAGAAGGAATGAATCAACCAGCTCGGCTCTGTGCTCCGGCATCAATGTGGGCTGAAGAGGCTGCTGGTGGCCGGGTAACCGTGGCCAGACAGCCAAGCTGCACACAGAAGTCCCAGGGCACACGCCTGCCCCAGTGCGCTGACGCTGGACTCACACGTCTGGATACACATGACAGATCATAGCACAGAGCCTGCAGAGCAGTGGTTCTCAAAGTGGGGTCCCCAGAGCACATGGTCAGCATCACCTGAGAACTTGTTGGAAGTATGAGTTCCTGGACCCCACTCCACACCTACTGAATCAGACACTCTAGGGGTGGGGTCTAGCAATCTGTGATTTAACAGGCCTTCCAGGTTATTCTGGTTCAAGCAAGATTCGAGAAACACTGGTATGGATTCCCCAGGCTTCTTTACGAACTCTCAAAATCTAAATCTTCGGGAGAAAGTCCTGGAAATCTGCATTTTTATTACACACCCCAGAAGATTCTTTTGACCAGGTGAGTTAGGAAAACACCGAATTGAAGAATCAGCACAGTCAGTCAGAAAAACCTCTGAAACTCAGAGGCCCCACCCATCTGGGATTTACTGATAAAGATGTTGGGCTCCTCAAGGGACAGTGGCCGACTGCAATAAGAGTTATTAAAACGAGTATCTGAACACCAAATGTGTGCCAGGCATTTATTTGGACAAAAAACAAAGATGAATTAGACACTATCCAGACCCATAAATACACGCAGGCAATGGAGGAGACTCAAAGGCCAGCGACCCGGCGTGTGATTCTGGGGAACATTCCGAACAGGCAGGGACAGGAGCAGAAAGCCAGTGCTTGCTAGGGGCTGGGGTCCCGAGCGTGACCACGAAGGCAGCATGTGGGGGACGATGGAACTGTTCTGAATCGACGTGGTGCTCACACAGCTGCATGAGCTTGTTAACATTCATAGACTGTGCGCCGAAAGCTCCCATAAACAAACACCGCATGCAAGTGAAAAAGGAGAATAACCAAAGAAACGGAGGTGCCAGGACAGCACGAGTAACTATTAGACAAATGGTAGGTGGGAGTTTTTGAAGGAGTTAGCTGAGAGAAACTCTGAGGCCCCCAAAAGTTTCAGAGGTTACATCTGAACGGCATCTTATACAGTGAGCAGTTTTTCTTGTCAATAAAGGAGAATGTTCTAGAATAAGAACGTATTGAATACATTGTAGTCTGTGCCCTGACTACAATCCCTGGAGTCTCAACTGTCCAAATGTGGCCCCCGGGCCAGCAGCATCCACATGGCCTGGGGGCTCCTTAGAGGTGCAGAGTCTCAGGCCCCCCGCTGATCTGCTGAGTTGGCTTCTGCCCATTGGTTGGAGGTGTCCAGTTTCCCCAAGGCCTCAGTCCATCGATCCGGCAGCAGCCAATCAGACTGCCTTGAGAATCTGGACTTTTCCTGACACACAGATCCTCTGGGCTGAAGGATTAAGGAACTAGACGGGGTTAGGTGACCTGGCAGGCCGAGGCCGAAGTCCACTTCCGAGAGTCTGCCCAGTTCCCTTGTCCTGTGCCGGCGTCCGTGTGAGAGGGCTCTGTGGGTGTGCTAGTGTCCGGTTTTCCACCTACGACTTGACCATGGAGTCCTGCTGAGCGCCTGGCATGTGTGAGACGTGCCTGGAAAGAAGGCTTGAGGGAGGAGGAGAGCAAGGCTGAGAATTGCTGCAGTGACCAAACTCTGAAGGGATCTGGGCATCACAGCGAGGTCACCCTCATCCGGGGAGAAAAGGAACCAGAGTCTCTGAGTATGGAGCCGTGCCTTTGGTAACTCATTAACAACGTTTTCCCACCGTTGAAACTGACTAGTGTTTTTTTTTAATTTAACTAAATGTACTGGGATGACACTGGTTAATAAGATTACATAAGTTTCAAGTATAGAATTCCACAATACATCATCTGTCTCTTGCATTGTGTGCTCACCACCCAAAGTCAAGTCTCCTTCCGTCACCATGTCTTTGAGCCCTAACTTGACCCTGCTCTGCCTCCCACCCCCCGGCCCCTCTGGTGGCCATCATGCTGTTGTCTGTTTCACCAGCGTTCTGACAGACACTGGCTATTCTAGCATCGTTATTGTAGAGAGCATCTTAAAATTTACCTAGACAAAAAGTCTTAAAGCCTACGATTTCTGGAGTATTGGGACAATCTGTGTAGGAAAAGAGAAAAACTCACAATTTTCTTTAAACTCAACTTTAATGTACTTAAAAATGGGAAATCAATGGCCATTTATGTACATTCAGTAGGCTTGTTGACTTTTGCTTCATTCTTCAAGCTACTGTGCACTTTCTTCCATTAAAAAAAAAAGGTTTAGTGCTCTTTTTCCACCCAATTATCCTCTCCTCCGTTCTCCCTGCTAAAGAATAATACAAAGGACGTGAAAACGCATCGCTATTTGAATGCTTATTATTTGCAAAGCAATACTTAAGACAGTCGGCTGATGTAAGAAGGTATCAGTGGGATCTCTCCTCTCTAGGAGCTGACATCTTACCTTGCGTGACAAGCAAGATAAAGAGGAAGAGCTCGGAAGTCAGACGGCAAGTTGGTTATGTGACCTTGGACAAGTGAATTCATGTCGATGAGCCTCACTTTTCCCATCTGTAAAATGGGAGACTATTGGATTTCTCACAAGACTGTTAAAGGGACTTGATGCACCAGAAAAGTGATGCCACAAATGAAAGCTATCACCAGAAGGGAGAGGAAAGCCCGGCGACCGGAAGTTAGAGCACAGAGGGATAGTTCAGCTAGAGGCAGGAAAAGATGGGGTTTGGGTAGATAGGGTAACGGGACACAAAGCAGGAAGGGGAGCTTGAGCAAAGGTGTGAAAGTGGAAGGAACAGACCATGTCTGTTGTAATTATCCAGAAAGACGATGAGGCACACCTGACGCAGGGTGAAGGCCACAGTGAGGGAGCAAACGGAAATAACAGGAAGAATCAGTAAGATCTGAAGACTGTATGGAGGCAAAGACGTTTTTTAAGACTGGTATTTAGAAAGCCTGAATGAATGATATATCCTATACCTGAAATAGGGAAGGTGGCGGTGTTCAATTTTAGATATGCTGAAAATGCACCCAGTATTCATCTACTCCTTCAGCCAACTTGTACTAAATGCCTGCTGGGTGCGGGCCATGTGCTCACAGCTGGGCACATAAAGATGAATGACACACGGTGTCTGTCTCTCTGGGGCTGGCAGTGGAGACTAATGCATCCACAGGCCATCGCAGAACCGTGGGATAAATGATTAGGAGAGATAGGGTCACAAATAGCAGCACAGAAAAGGAGCATCGGGGAACATCAGGAATTTCCTTTTCCCTTTTCAAACAACTCGAACATGCACATCATGTCATTGGATGCCACAAATTAGTCTCAAAGATAAGTCTTGAAATAATTGTGGGGACATCTACATACATGACTGTTCTTTGCATCTTTTGGGGATCCTACTCCATGTGCACTCTTCATCCTCGGGTGGGCTCTTGGTCCCACACACTGCCCTGCGTGGCAACTGATGGGCTTTGTGTGGACACTTTCACACCAGCCCAGCTCTGCCTGGAGGCTAGAGATCAGAAGACTGCTCAGGCTGCCTGCCTTGCACAGCACCGGACCATGCTCATCCAAGGTCATCTGTTAAACAATTTAGCAAAGACAAGCTAGGGAAGGTCAGGGTGGGTGCAGCTCTGTTCAGCTCTGTGTCATTTATTCTAATCATCCTTCTTCCAACCTGTCCAGGGAAGTAAGAATAACAGCTCCCATTCACGGAGCTCTTACCGTGTGCCAGTCACACATCTAACACTACTTGTACGAGCTCAGCTAATCCTCACAGCAACCCTGTTACCTATGTGCTAATACCCTCCCCGTGTCCCGGATGAGAAGACGAAGGCACAGAGAGATGAAAGTAAGTCGTCTGGAGCAGCAATGCTGGTAAGCAGAGGAGCTGAGCTGCAGAGCCCTGCGGAGGCCTCTGGGGCTGGGCGCCGACCTCTGTGCTGCTACAGCGGCCGTCGGATGTCCAGGAAACTCAAACACACCGAGTGGCTTGTGATGCTTCTAAAGAACTAAGGATGAAGGGCAGGAATTCCGTTTCCTACTTCTCGGGCCAGGGTTTGGAAGGCCATTCTGGGTAAGTGAGAAACCTACTAAAACCTCCCCACCTGCAAACCCACCACAAACAGGCAGACCGCCCTTCCCGAGCACGCGGGAAAGCCAGTGCGAGTGCACCCCAGTCCCCTCCTCATCCACTTCCTTCTGCTGGGCAGTTTCTCACACTAAAGAACGCTGAAAAGTTTTAAGGATTTCTTTTTTTCCCTTCTCTCTCTCCTTTTAAAACAAAGAAGGGAGCAGTATGGATATGTGAGTACCTACACAGCATCCCTCCGCTCTCACCCTCCCCAGTGCCCTTGCTGTCCCCTTGGGGAGGCGTCACAACAAACAGGTTTATTCTCCTTTACAGAAGCAAGCCAAGCCTCTCCTTATTTCTGCATCAAGAAGAAGCAAATTGTTTGGTTGCCCCCACCCTCCCTTGGCGAAGGGAAATACCAGTGTCTGAATAGGAAAGTCCGTCATCAAAATTGTTCTTTTTTCCTACTTTGTAAGTATTTCTCAGGCACCTACAAAGACCAACCTCCACAGATGATTCTCTGGTTCATTCTCACAGACCATTTCTGCAGGGCACATTCCTTCTTCTGTTTCATGACCCTCAACTCCAGAGCTGGGTGCACAGGCACCCCCCCAACCCACGAGTCTGTCCCATTCTGTTCTCTCCGCCCTTTCTCCTACAGACACCTGACTGACAGGCTCCCGCACTGCTGCCCTGGTAAATACCCAGCAGGGAGTCGGCCTCTGGGCCCCTCAGTGGGACACATGCATTCACCACCAGCAGTCTGAGCCGGCGCTCACGAGAGCAGAGAGCCCGGTGCCACTGCATTATCATGTCCTTTGTACACACCTCTAACACGTGGTGACTTTGAAGCATCTCGAAGAAATGTACTCATTTGCTTCCAACCATCCAGCCATCAAGGAGAGCTGGAAGAGGTGCCTGACTTCCCAATTCCCAGCTTAATTCTGCCTTCACAGAAAAACACTGCAGTGAAGTGAGCAAAATCCACGTGGCAACAGCACTGAAAACTTTCACGGAGTCCCTACCAAAGGCCCAGCCAGCGGCGCTTGGGCTCCATCGCCGCGAAGCCTCGTGCGGACTGATGTGCTTCTCACAGGACGGAGAAACAGCGCCATTCTTCCTAGAGTCAATGTTAGTCCTTCTCCCAAAGCACCTGCACTTCCTTCCCAAAGCTAACCTCACACACCTCTTACTGAAGGATGTAAAGGTAAGCAGAAAATATTACCTGAACACTTTTAAGTTTAAACAAAATTCACATATGGCAGCCTCTTAACATGTGTTGCTTTTCTATGTTCCATGTATAGAAGTAACACAATTTGAAATACACAATATACAGAACAGTCCCAAGTAGGATTTCCTCTATATTGACAAATTCTTTAAAATTACACATTATATAAATACATCATTAAAAAAAAAAAAAAAAGGCCCGGCCAGTGTGGCTCAGTGGTTGAGCACTGACCCATGCACCAAGAGGTCGCTGGTTCCATTGCCAGTCAGGGCACATGCCCAGGTTGTGGGCCCGGTCCCCAGTGGGGGGCATGCAGGAGGCAGCCAATCGATGTTCTCTCCCATCGATGTTCCTATCTCTTTCTCCCTCTTCCTTCCTCTCTCTCTCTAAAATCAATAAAGAAAAAAGCTTTTCCATGTGTTATAATTTTATTTCTATGGATTTCTGAATGGTTCAGACCCATTAAAAATGGATGATTGGTTCAGGCTCTGAGCTTCCTGGCAGCTAGGTTAAAAAAAAAAAGGTCAATTATCCTTATGGACCATTGGAGAAAAATGGGTGAGGCCACAGTACATAGATATTTGATCAAACATTCTAAGTGTTTCTGTAAAGGTATTTTTTAGATGAGATTAACATTTAAATGGTCAGAATTTGACCAGCCAGTGTGGCTCAGTGGATTGAGCATCGTCCCAAGGACTGAGAGGTCCTGGTTCAATTCTGGGCTCGATTCCCAGTAGGGGGCATGCAGGAGGCAGCCAATCGATGTTTCTCACATGGACATTTCTATCTCTCTCTCCCTTCCTCTCTCTCTAAAAAACAATCAATAAAAACATATTTCAATAAATAAATTGGCAGAATTGGAGTTAAGCAGATTGCCCTCCATAATGTGGTAGGCTTCACCCAATCAGTTGAAGGCCTTAACAGAAAAAGATGGGGAGATTCTGCCATCAGACTGCCTTTGGACTTGAACTACATCTTCCCCAGGTCTCCAGCCCACCAGCCACTCCGGTAAATTCTGGACTTGTGCCAGCCAATTCCTTAAATAAATCTCTCTTCCTCTATACACATACAAGCGCGTACACACACACACGCCCTATTGGCTCTGTTTCTTTTGAGAAGCTTTATACCCATATTGTGGTAGATATTACCATTGTTTTTAAAAATAATTCTGGTTTCCTCTCCTTCTGGGTCCATGAAAGGATTACACTTTCCTGAAAACTTAAAGTAAATCATGGCCATGTAACTTGCTTTGGCTAATAAAACGGAGTGACTGGTACCACTTCTGAGCAAAAGCATTTAAGAGCCAGGGCATGATTCTTTATGCTCTTCCCCGCGGCACCAAGCCCTGAGTCGAGCTGAGATGTAGAAACGTAAGGTGCTGCCTCCCTTAGCCTGGGCCCCTGGGTAGAGCAGAGAATTGTTTGTCATTTCAAACAACTGAGATTTGGGGTTGTTTATGATATACCACTGAGGGGGGGAAAGCCTTGCATCCTAGCAACATCCACTCAACATGCTGATTACAAACCTTTAATGTTTTCATTATTGCCGTGTCAACAGGACTTTTACTGGACATAACGCTGAACGGTGGTTTGGAAGACTGCGTGCTCCCACGACGGCAGACGTTTCTCTGAAAGGACTTTATGTAAACTTTTCACACACTGGCTCTCCTTTAGTCCACATTATTGTTACAGTGTTCTGCCAAACCCACCAGCATCAATTCCATGATCACACTTGGAATAAATGGAGCCCATATGGATATGAACATTTTGTAAACAAGACCTTGAACACACGTCTATCCCAACTGCTCAAGTGTTTTATACTGCTATGAAAATCCTAGTGTGTCCACCTTCAACTTCAAAACTACTACCAAGAAAAGAAAATCTTTCAATAGGACAGATGAATCAAAACAGAAAATCTGGCTTTTGCAAATGGGGAAAAACCAGCATGAAGATGGAGGCTGAACCACACGGGCCTGTGGAGAGACGAGATAAACAGATGGAGATCATCGTATTTCAAAATTGTCTGGGCCTCAGGTTATCTGGAATTTCAACATAGGAACATATGGTTGAGATCATCAAATCCATCTAAAGTGTTCAAATTTTTAAAAGAATTCTCAAATTTTTGGGTCCAATTAGAAAAAAAAAGTATAGATAGCACCACTTTCTCCCATAAATACCCAAATCTGCAAACTCGGTGCGGAGAGAGCGAACAGGGTCGTGTTTACTTCAGTGCCCCGCAAGGCCCAGCACAGGACCCACCTACAGCTGTCATTCAATCAATGCGAAACCGTCTGGTTAGCACTACAGCTCCCGCTCCTCGGCCACCTCCGCTACCTCCCCGACAAGGGAGCAGGCCACCAGAGGAGCAGGGCAGGCCCGTTAGAGCCACCCCCACTGCCCGTCACTCGGCATGTGCCACTCCCGCCCGTCCACTGCTGCAGTCTCACCCCTACTTTGGCAAACCGGACTCCAAAGGGTGAGTCAAAGCTGGTCAGTTAGCAACAGACACTCAGGCTGCGCTGCTGTGTCCTGGTACAAACAGGCAGCAGCTACTGGAATAAAAGTAGCTGCTGGATACTCAGACCCCAGAGAGGTCAGGACTAACCCTGCAACTCGTCGAGTGGAGTCCAGCTCAACAGTGATTGGGTCAACCTTAGTAAAGGTAGTCACAGCCATGATGTCGGGTACAGGGCCTCCAGAAACAAGGTCACTGGAGACAAAAGCTGTGTCTTCCTTTCACCAACAATTTCTTTTTGTGAAGAAAAGAATGGTTAATGCAGTTTGGCTGTAAAGAATAGCCCTGGCCACAGAATGGGCTGGGATTTGCCTCTGAATAGAAGAGCCAGCCAATACGCTGAGAATCATTTGCTCTGAGGACAAAGGTCAGTGTCAGCCCCCACTCAGGGAACAGGCTGGCCCTTACGCCTGGAATGCTGTACTGAGGTCGCTGGTGAGTCAGTGCAATTCTCAATTCTCCCCCAGAGGTTGCTTCTCTTCTTACAGGTTATTACGGCCTCCGGGGTGACAGACTGTACACAGCAAGTCAATGCTGCCGAGATTTCAGACCTTAAGGAAACCCCTTAGACACCTGCTACCATTTGTCACATAATTAAGCACTCCACATTGCCCTGAATAAAAAAGCTTAAGATGTAAACCATCCCTCAGTAACATTCCCTTACTGGATGCTGAGAGAACAGGAAAATCATACCACATGTCTGCCATCTGTATTTGTACTTGTCAACAGCTCTGTTTGGGGATAAACAGTTTTGAAACCAGAATCAATTCAACTTGTTGGAAGATTAGCCAAGGAATAGCTCAAAAGACCAAAACAGAACATGAAGTCAAATAGTCTAAAAAATCAAGCACAATTTCTGTTTCTCACCAAACATTCTGTCATGTCACAGCCCAAGAGAAAGAGTACAGCAGCCAGGGTTTGGGGGCAGAGACAGGGAATATGTATTTACTCAAGTGAAAAATTCTTCAACTTAGAACAAATGTCTTTGCTACAATGCAACTGGAAATCATTCACTGACCTCTAGGAGACTACAGTTAAGAAAAAAGTAATTTTAGCATTTACAATTTCACGGTTCCACTGTGTGGAGGTATACACAGGGGACAGCTTGCATTGGGTACAGTGCATAATATGGTCCTTTATTACCATAAAAATGGTAGCATTTCCCAAAGTCGATCTTGATTAAAAGTAGTTCCATGGTTGAAAACACTACCCACCGTAGAGCTATTAAAATAGAGAGATGGCAAGGGGAAAATAAAGACATACACCGAGAAAGAGGTCAGGGAAGAAGGTAGCACAAATAAGATGCTACAGATTGGTGGGAGATAACGACAGAATTGCTTCTAGAAGCAGCTGCTGTAAGTGAATGAAGGGGCAGGTAACCTGGCAGCCCCAGATTCCAGAAAACAAAAGAGAACAGGTATGCTCCACCTGGAGGGACCCCCACGTTCTCCCTAACAGAAGTCATTTATGAAAGAGCAAACTGGTGGTTTGTACTCAGACTGTGCCCTTTCCAAGCCTGTCACGCAGTGATCAATTACTGACGCACAGCCTGCTCTTTTATTTTTGGTGTACACACAGTTAAACCTTGTGAAATGTTGCTGTTCACCTTTCCCGAGTTATTAATTAAAAAATAATTGTTTCCACTTACTCTGTGATCTTTGAAACAAAACAAGACAAAGTGCCTCACAGACCTCTCCCGAACCAGCACCGCGCCGTTCTCCTCCTTCCAGATCCGGCCCCCACATCCTTCAACCAGACAACTGTTTAGATTGGGGACGGAGGAGGAAGGCCGATTCGCCGTTCACACAATTGTCTGCTGTTCATTCAACCACAGTGCCCAGATATATTTGTTGTCCCTAGAGACAGCATAAACTGTTCAGAGAAGAAAGCAGGGTTGTGGAAATCCCATTAATAACTTGTGAAAACCCTCTCAGCAGGAGTCACAGCACGCAGAGGGGCCTTGCACCAGCAGGGGGAATGCTTTGGGGCTCTGCTCCCGGACGAGGTGCCCCCCAGCACAGCTGTGACTCGAGGGAAAGGCCCCCCGAGTGCCCCACCCTGAGCAAGAGTGAGGAGTCTTTCCCATCAGTTTAGCAACTGAACCCTGGACACCTTTACAGACCCGAAGCTCTGCGCACTCGGAAGGACTGCCAGACAGAGGAGCTGGACCGGCTCCTCCCCGCTGTGTCCACACGAGAGCGTGGCACTGGTGCCGAGCTCCCGGAAGGAACAAGAACCCACAGGTCTAGCTGTGCACGAGGAGAGGAGCGGTGACAGTGGGCAGACATGGCTTCAGTGCAGCGTTCTCACCTGGCAGATTGGGAACCTTTCAAATTTCTCCCCCAGCCCGGCTGGTGTGACTCAGTGGCTGAGCATCCACCCATGCACCAAGAGGTCCCCGGTTCGATTCCCGGTCAGGACACATACCCAGGTTGTGGGCCCGATCCCCAGTGGGGGGCGTGCAGGAGGCAGCCAATCGATGTTCTCTCTCATGGATGTTTCCATCTCTCTCTCCCTCTCCCTTCCTCTCTCTAAAATCAGTAAAGGAAAAAAAAGAAATTAAAAAAAAAATTTCTCCCCGAAACCAATTCGGATTCCCACTCCTTCTGTGGAGGTGCCCCTCTCAGATCCCCGATTCTAGTTTCTATCAGGTGACTGCATCAGAGGCTGAACTTCCGACCTCCTGGGCCTGTGAACCCTCTGACTGAACCGGAAGCCTGTGCAGAACATTCCACGTGAGTGTTTGTGGGGAAAGGAAGGGGTGGGATGAAGGATGTCCTCGGACGCCCGAGTTACCACCATGCGTGTCACCTCAGCCAGCTGAGTAAGTGAAGCAACCGAACCCGGTGACACTGCTGGAACTCAGAAGTCATGTAGGGAGAGACAAAGATCTTTCTTTTTTTTTCTTTATTCTCTTTGCATTCTGCACACTGACACAGAGGTAAAAGAAAATGACTGGAACTTAAATATGAAAGAATTCTTTACAATTAAATCCACAACTGTATACATTTACCTTACTCACATGTCAGTGAAAAAAATCACCATTATGAAATTCGACAAATTATATCAAAAAACCCTGAAAAGATCTCATAAAAAAATATATCCAAGTCTGAAGAGTGCTGCACGCTTGACGCCTTCACATCCTCCTCTTCTGTGTGCTGATGTACAACACTGAAAGGAAAGCAGAAGACACGAGCTTTAAAAGCAAACAGATTTTGGCTTGACAGCCCTGACATCTGAAAGGAACTTTTATACTATACAGTGAGCCCTACAGCTACTGTAAGACCAACTTCACGAATCCAGACCTGGGTCTGATGTCTCACAGGACTGTGTTCTAGTCTTCGCTATACCGCTGACTTACTGTTGTGACCAGGAGGATAAAACAAAACGTATGTGACAGTTACTCGAATCTAAAAATGTTTTATAATTATAGGTATATTAATTATGCTTGTAGTAAAGTAAATCAATTAATTTTACCAGGCTAGACTTCAGATTACAAATAAAGAATATACTTTCATCCACCTCTCCAAAAGAAATTCTAATTTGCTGTTAAATTTTTTTAATTACAACAGGATAAACAAGAGCTGAGGAGTTTGTTATTTAAAAAACAAGAACAAAAAACCAAAGTCTTTATTCTGGGTTCCCTGGTAAAATGTCAACCTCGGGTGTTACCCACAGCTCTGCTTTGTTATTCCCCGTGACCACCCAAACTGAACTCTTCAGGAGAGGTGTCCGTAAGAAGACGACAAAATTCAATGCCTGGGTCACTCTGGTCAAGCTTTCACCAGAGGTCTGCCCCCGCCCCTCAGATTCTGACAGATTTGTGCAAAGGGAACACTCAGAGGTGTCTCAGTCAAAGATCACAGCACAGGTTAATCAAGCAAATCAAGATCCTCTGTAAGAGTCAAGGAGTGAACCTGGGAGTCTAAAAATAACTACCACTGATTATTACATCACAGAGGCATCAGAATGGCAGCAAGAACCTCCCTGGGAAAGGGACGCGGTCTAGAAGTCGTATGCACGTGGCAGGACCCACCTATCCCCACTCACAGAACTGGGACTGACCGCTGCTATCAGTTGTCTTGAGGTGGAGAAAAATCATAACATTTCTTAGTAAATGTAAGAAGTCAAATAAGAACAGTATAAAAAAATGGGAGGAGAAATTCTACATGTCAGAAGGACGAAAAAGCATATATATAAAGACGTGGTGTGAAAATATGGCAGTCAGAACAGGATGCCGAGTGCAGAGCAAAGAGATCCAACAGTTAAGGGGGCTGAGGAAGCCACCCAGAACTAAAGAATGCACAGCAATAAAAACCCAAACTCAAGGGTCCCAGAGCTCCATTTGGGGAATGGGACCAAAGAGTGGGGAGTGGGGAGAGGGATAATTCGTACAGTTTTGATGTCTTCCTCTTCCCACTGAAAAATTCAAATATGACTTTAGTAACGATGTGTTTTTAAACAAGGTACTTAAAAGTAGCCATGAGAATCACAGCAATATAATAGCTGTTAAAGAGCTGAGGAACTTTAGAACCTATTTCCTATTTTGTCAAACTAAAGGATATAATCTCCACAGAGAGCATTTGAATGATTAACAGACAAAGGACAAGCTAAACGATGCAAAGTGATGCAAACCAAAGACAGCAGGGAAATACTGGCCATTCTTGCAGCTTCAGCTTCCAGTGTGAGAGGCAGTGTTGGGGGAATATAATAACTGTATTCAACAGAACAGAGTGCTGGGTCAGTATACCAATGCCCTCAGCTCTCCTCAGTCAAGGGAGGGGAGAATTTCTAGTTCCAAAATTCCATGAAACTTACTAAAAAAAAAGGTCACACTGAAGATCTGAGATCTAAGAATTTAAAAGGAAACGACAAAACTAAAACTGAACTTTTAAGTTATCTAGAAAACCGGCTGGTGATCCTGATTATACACACAAAGGCTTGCTTCAGATGTACAAATACAGAGTGAAGGAATACTACCATTGTTTCCGCGGATAAATGCATCCCCATACTTATTCTTCAGTTGTCCATTTACATATTCTTCTGTCTGCTCCAAGGCTATATTCATATAGCCATCCAGGCAAGCCAGGACCCCTGGAGACAGATTGAGTCAAAGAGAAGATATACAAAGCAAATAAGAGTTGAAAATTACAGGGTATACCTTAGAGCTGACAATCTCTATTCATTAGCTCTTACATGCTTAATATAAAAATTCACACTGTAAATGACACTCAATAGACAGAAGCACAGAGAAATGTCTTTATGGCCATCTGAATACAGGCTAAGAAGCATACAGCATGAAAGTAGGAAAAACAATGAACTGTCACTCTTTTCATGGTATGTGGGATAACAGTAACTTTTAAAGCCTTCACAAAAGTAACATAATAAGAGTATGCCAAATAAAACACCATTCTGAAAGGGAGTGGGCAATTATGCGGGAGCAAATGACCATGAGCCCAGACTCCTCACTTCCAGCGGCACTTCTTACTTTAGCCGCTAAGTGAAACGTGGGCTGGCAGATTTATTTCGTTCTTTCACAACATCTACTGCAGCAAATGAATGTCCTCCAGGGTCAAGAGGAAGTCTCCACAATCTGTTAAGATAATAGGAGAGGAGACGGCAGGTGCTCCTGAAAGAGCATCTTAGAGCTGTGACTCACAGTGAAGAGTACAAGGCATACTACACTAGAACACATCCCTTTCTGTTTGTTACAGTCACAATATTTTCAAATCCAGACTAACGCAGAAAAATGGCCAAAAACATTCTAGGGAACTTTCAAGGAAACTGGGCGAATCTATTTAGTTGTGTTACGATGGTTTAATTTTGCAAAATTTGACCTGGTGGTTTTTTTCAAAAGATGAAAAAATATATAAAAGTCTCTCACTCTGAGTATCTAACTTAAAGTGGTATTTTCTAGAAAAAAATGTAAGTGAAAGCAAAAACCACAAATTTGATTCCGTTAACCAAGCCGACAGCTTCCTTTAGTCCAAATGCATTAGTATGCTCCTCACCCTGCCTCTGCCCCTTCTCCACGCAACATAAGCTCCTTTTCAAAAGTGTGTACGTGTAATGAGAGCACAAGACATTCACCTGACAGAATTCTGCTAAAAACTGCATTTTCAGAGAATCAGAAAGGATTGTGAGCATTAACAATTATGTCCTATCAAAAGAAAGCTTCAGATACGACTTTATAGTTTATTTCCTGCTGTATTAATTTTACAATTAAACAATCATGAAAGAGCAAGAAACTTCTGAGACATGATATTCAAATCTGTTTGAAAGTGCATCAAAAGCATTTCAAAATGAAATGTTCATTTCTAATAAAAATATCTGTTCTCATAGCAAAGGTTTTGTTTTTTTTTTTTTAAGAAAAAGTTTCCAGGAGGTTATAATTGTAACCCTTTCCTTTCTCTAAGGAATAAACTACTATGAATAACAAAATACAAGGTTTTCTTCAAACTTAAAGAGAAACTGCTCCAGAACGCTGGTTTCCATTATTATCCTTCAACCACAAAACAGGAGCACTCTGTAGTGATGCTCCCATCAGCGCACAACCTTCTGCTTCAACAGCACAGAGAAGCCATGGGCAGACAGTCATAAAAGGAGAAAAGTTATGATTACTACCCATGTGAAAGGTTGTTTAGTCTCATTAGTAAACAGAGAACTATAAATAAAATGAGATATTACTTGTTTGCCAGTTAGATTGAAAAAGTTGAAAACCAAACAAATACAAGGGCTGGTGAGAACCTAGAGAAGAATGAACCCTATGCTCTGATGCTCTTTGACTCAGAAATCTTAGCCCAGGATAAATGCTAAAGATATAGGTCAAAGGAGCAGATTTGTTTATGATAGCAAAAATTGGTAAACACTTAAATGTTCACTCATAGAGAACTAGTTAAAAACAAACACAAAACGGTGGTACATCCACACAAGGTCGCCCCCCCTGCAATCATTAAACACTTTATACTGTCGGAGAACTGAATGTATTGTTTTAATGTTTAAAAAAAGAAAAGAAAATCAGGGTGCATGTATAGCTGATCCGATTTATGTAAAACTATGCATGGAGACAGGTCCAAATTAGTAAGGCTGACTGGCTCTGGGTAGTAGAATTTTGGGAGATTTGGTTTTCTTCTAGAGTATACTTTTCTCCATTATTTGCTTTGAAATTTCTAAAAAAGGAAGGAAGGCCCACATATATTATCTTTATAAGTAGAAAAATCTTCCGTAAAGAGCAGAGACAAAGAGGTCTGGCTGGCGGACCTCAAGGAAGTGGGCCCTGAGGAGAAACTGAAACAATGTCTCCACCCTAATCACTTGATGAATACACTCAATCGCTGGAAGTCTACTACACACTCTTTCAGGCTCATCGAAAGCTCATGGTGAGAAGCAGTACAGAGAGGCTTTATAATACCTCACTATTCAATATAATCCATTAGCTTCCCTACAAAATCAAATTAAACTGGAGATATGTTATTAATATCAAGAAACAAAAACAGTACGTAAACAGCAGTGATTTCTTAACAAGGCGCTAGAGTCAAGTTTGAGTCTGAGTCCTAGTTCCTCCCTTACCAGGTAGGGATAATCAAGAGATCTCAAAGGACTAATGTGAAGATAAAATGAAAAGTACAGTGATTAGCACACTGGACCCACAGGAAGCTCTCAATAAAATTAAGTTTGCATGTGTGAAAACAGAAAAAGCTCAAGAGATTACTGTCATTATTCAGAAAAAAGACCAAGAATTATTCAAAAAAAGAGACTAAGATAAGGCCATAAAACTCTGCTAGTGAATTAGTTTTTTGTACCTGTAAAATATTCCAGGTAATTTAACTTATCTTAATTTTGGAAGATTAGAAATTTAGTAACTTAAAAAAATGGAATTTGATACCATTCCTCCCACAAAATTAATTTTAGTAGTGTCACAGCCTAAAAGACAGCATTCTCTAAAAGAACAGAAAGGTGTCTTTGGATAAGCCGCATATCATGTGCGTGGGAAGTTCACGCTGTAAAATGACCCCGTCTAAACAGTGCTGCCAGTCTTCAACAGTTCTGCAAAAACAAAGGCTGCCGTGCCAAGGGTGCTTCAGTAGCCAGCTAGCTATTCATGCCTGAGGCGACTGGGAATCCCTGGCTACTACCAGGGTACCAGGGAACTGGGGCACCCAGGATCTCAAAGCAGACAGGAGCCGAGAGTCCCACAGATCACACCGGAAGTCAGAGCACACACTCTGGTGTCAGTTGTGTCTCTAAAAGGGATCATCACAGAAGTAGAAAAAGAAGTGGGCATAAAAACTGTGGACAACAAATGCTTTTTTGGGTCCACTGGGTGCATTTAAGAGACTAATAAAAATCAGTAAGTCATATTTACTTATTTAACTACACCAGTGAGGATGAAGCAGGAAAACATTACCTCGATAATCCACTCCAGAATTTAATTTTACCACCACTGGTCGTCCAATGATTTGCTTTAAGAAGTCGCTGGGCGTTTGCTTCCGCAGACTCATTTTAACAATCCTGATCAGAAATCTGAAAAGGAGCAATAAAGGTAAGAACAGAAGTTAATTATTCAACAAAAAAGCCTGAAGCCCTTAACATAGTTATAGAAAATCAAGTGTCAACGGAGCATGTGTGAAGATGCAGCGGTACTCTACCACCATGCAACAGCTAACATGTTTTCAGGACCTACTAGGAGCCCGATACTAAGCTAAGCGCTCTCCGTGAAGTGTCTCATCAGTCCTCATCAGCCCCCGGGACATAGCTTCACCCTGGAAGAGCCCCGTGTTTACAGAGCCCGTCTCAATCTGTCTCCCACACACGTCAGTATGCCCGCTGAGACCACTACCACCCCCCGTTTACTGAATGCTTGTTTTATTTATGTAGAGCACTTTATAAACACTACCAAATTTAATCTTTACAAGAACCCTGGGAAGAAGGTCTTAATATCCCTCTTTGCTAATGAAAATAAAGGCACACAGAAAGATGAAATAATTTGCCCCCAAGTGTGATGAAATTAACGTTCAAGCTCAAATCAGTCATATTTTAAAGTCTGTTATATAATGTAGACAGATTTACAGACTATGATGCCCAAATAGTACCTCTGAAAATAATTATAATCATATTTACTATGTGAACGTGCTCCATGCCAGTACTTATCTGAGCACTTCATGTATTAATCCACTGAAACTGCACTCCCCGATGAGGCAGGTATCGTTTTTACCCTCAATTTACAGGTGAAGAAATAGACACAGAAAAGGTTAAACATCATGCCCAAGGTCACACAGCTAGTAAACAACGCCAAAACCACAACCTTAGACAGCCTCGTGGAAGTGGTACTGCAGCCAAAGATTTTCATTCTATTACAATTATAGCACACATATCCTCTATATAATAAAGGAAACAGTTTTAAAATTCAAGCATAGTCCAGCCGGTGTGGCTCAGTGGTTGAGCGTTGACCCATACACCAAGAGGTCACCGGTTTGATTCCCAGTTAGGGCACATGCCCAGGTTGTGGGCCCGATCCCCAGTGGGGGGCATACAAGAGGAGGCCAACTGATGTTCTCTCTCTTCAATGTTTCTCTCTCTCTCCCTCTCCCTTCCTCTCTCTCTAAAATCAATGAAGAAAAAAATCGCCCTGGCCGGTTTGGCTCAGCGGTTAGAGCGTCGGCCTGCAGACCAGAGAGTCCCGGGTTCGGTTTCCGCTAAGGGCACATACCTCAGTTGCAGTTTGTCCCTGTCCCCGCCCCCGGTTGGGGTCATGTGGGTAGCGACTGGTCGATGTGTCTCTCTCACATCGATGTTTCTCTCTCTCTGTCTCTTCCTCCCTCTCTCCCTACCGCTCTATCTGAAGATGAATGCAAAAATGTCCTTGGGTGAGGATAAAAAAAGAAAAAAAACATTTAATTCAAGCATAACAGGAGTGTGAAATGCAGAGGAGCATCACACCCCTAATCACTCCCATCAGACACATGTAACTGCCCATCACTCGTTTCAAACTCATCTTATTTATGTAAGTTATCTCTCAAAATATTTTGGTAAACAAACGTAAGAAAATTGTAGTTATTAAGCAAGAACTGAGAGTAAAAAGGCTGGAAATTAATTTTTCTGTTTCAGTCAAATTCAGCATCACTATTATTCAGTAGCACTGACAATTAAAAATTAGTGTGGATACACTATTTTAAGGACTGTCCTTAAGAACTCAAGTAATTTTTTGTTTTCAATCTAAATTTTCATTAAACGTTCCTCCATAAATAGCACTGCTACTTCCCTCCAAGTCTACCCACTTGAGAGTCAGAATTCAGGTTTAGGAACAGTGTTCAGGGACTTTCTCAAAGCGAGTCCTTGAGGCGCAGCAGTTGGTGTCAGAGCGCTAGCTTACTGGTTTCCATTTGGGAAACACATGTCACACACGGGCTCTGCCGTTAATGAACTCGGGATCTAGAAGAAGGAAACTCTTGTTTAAAGGGCATGAATGCTCAAAAGTTCTCATAATTTAAGTTAAATAATTTTCTTTAACCAAGAGAAGTTAACATCCTAAGTTAAATAACAGAAAATACAAGTTTCAAAAACTACTCTTGAATTTGGGGCTGTTATTTGGACCATCCTCATCTACTCCATTGCCACAAGGCTGGAAAAAAAAAACTATAATGTGATAAACTGATTATTTTGCTCAACAAATTTTAATTTAACTTTTCCAGTGAACTGCTAGTTTATTTTTTTGCTACACAGTCTCAATAAATAACTGAAATTACAACTACTATTCTGGACAACCACTATTCATTCAGGACTCAGACCACACAACAATGTTATTTATGCTGTTTTGAGCACAAGGAAAAAAAAAAAACAAAGTAAATACTGTAACAGATTATGTACCTTTAATGAGTTTAGTAAAAACAGATCTTCCCATTCATCTATAAACTGCCTTATTTATGTCCTGAACATGTGCTGTTTTGTGGCTGAAGGATCTCAAGAGACTATTAACCCTGAAGGCCTGATATTGACTCAACTCATGAGTCTTAGGTTCATTTCCTATCAGATGCTAAATCCCATTATGCCAGTTTCTTCACATACAAGACTGAGATCAAATTAGCTGTTTATTTTGTGTTTAAAAAATCAGTAAGATGCTTCATGATGTGAAAATCTAGTTCACAGGGATATTATGAACTACCTTGTCCAGTTCATGACAGAAAAAAAGAATACAAATCTAGACTATTAGTTGTGATAGTGTTAGTTTTTTGAGTTTTTGTTGTTGTTGTTTTATTTTGCATTTTTCCCTTTTTATTGAATGTCTTGGGGTGACACTAGTTAACAAACTTATACAGGTTCAGGTGTACAATTCTATAGCACATCATCTGTACTGAATGAATGCTCACCACCCCAAGTCTTGCCTCCCTCCATCACCACTTACCCCCATCCCCTCCTCCATCCCCTCCTCCCAAACACCACACTGTTGTCTGTGCCCATGAGGTTTTCCTTTTTGCTCTATCCCTCCACCCCCACTTCCCACAGCTGGCAGCCTGCTCTCTAGCTGAGTCTGTCTCTATTTTGCTTGTTAGTTCATTTTGTTCATCCTAGACTTTTATTTGTTTAACTGATGGTGCTAGTTCTTTTTACAATCTTATTAATATTATCTTCCTTCACCTTTTTAAAAGGTACAGATATATTCTTCTAAACTCATCAAAGATCATACCTCTGCCATTAAGCCTCATCTTTACTCCAATTAACATTGATTTCTTTCTGAAGGCATTCAACACGAAACTTTCATCAGCACCTAAGTGTCAGGCACATAGGCTGGGTGGGGATGTAACGTCAACAAGACATGGCCTTGGGCCCTCAGAGTTTATACTCTAAAGCAAGCAACAAAACAAACATGTAAATGGAGAATTTTAAAAAAGTGTATGTACTGGGACAGAACTCTGAAGAGAACAGCACACACAAGACTCACTTGCCCGGGCTTGGCAGGTCGAAGGATGCGTGTGAAGGAAGAGCCCACCAGAAAGCTTAGCAAAGGTTTTGGACAGTGTGGAGAAAATCTACACAACCAAGGAGGACAAGCTACAGCTGCAGAAGGGAGCAGAGCCACATTCCTGGGGGGCATGGCAGGTCCAGCTAAAAGAGCTTGGGCCTGAACCTCTAGGGCCGCTTCCCAAACATGAGCCATTTGGATCACTTGGAGATTCTGATTCAGATTCTGATTCAGTAGATGTAGGGTAGGACCTGGGAATCTGCTTGCACAAGCCTAGGAGACTCCTATGAACTGTAGTATGGCAGGGGACATGGGAGGGTTGGAAGCAGAGAGCTGCCGGAGTACCACTGCTCACTTCAGATAGAGTGGGGATGCACCATCTCCTCTGCTCCAGCACCAAGTTTCACATTTGGTTACATCTGATGTAACCTGTCACCAATTACTGTCTTATATTCTTTACGTTTTTTTATACAAATCTTTCTCCCTCAAAAGACTGTAAGCCACATGAAAGGAGAGAATAAAACCAAACTTCTCATTTATTCTCCAGAGCATCTGCTAAATCTCTTGAAAAAAAATGTTTTAAGAGTTATTTGAAAAGAGGATATTGCTTCAAACACATTTTATCCATCACTTTAGGAGACCATATCTTTTACATTCGTCTTCATTAGGCTTCCTTGGTACTCCCTGTTACTTAATGACTTGCCCATAAATCCATTTTGTATGAGTAAATTGGTCTCGACATCACAATTTTTCCCATCACTTGGCTCACCCAATTTTAAGTTTTCATCTTTTAAATTGGATAAGGCAGAAGGAACAGTTCTAACCATTTCTGAAGGAAGAGAAAAGCCTCTTGAACCACAGACATATAAGAGGAGAAAAGCCTCCTTTCAGCAAGGCCACCTTGATAAAACTCTTCCCTTCAAAATTAAAGCCTAATCATCCTCTACACCTCCTCTGACTCCAACTGAGGCTGGTCCTAACTGAATTACCTATTTTCACACATGGCTATTCAGTCAAAGGCAGTATGTTTTCTGCCAGAAGCTTCTGAGAGGTCTAGGATGAGAACATCTGCAAACTGCCCTGCAGAGATTTTCTTTAGTAAAAAAAAAAAAACAACAAAAAAATGAGGAGGGAGGGGCAGAATCAAATTTTATTCCTCCAACTATGTGCCAGGCATTAGCGTCATGAGCAATCCACAATGTCACCAGTTGAGGTGGTAAGTAGAACCAAGAACCAAGGCTCGATCCCAAAGCCCAAGCCCTTGCAGAGGAGCGGCTGCCCTTCAGAATGGGTCATGGTTCGCCTGTCAAACCTGGGGGATGGCAGAGACAGTGAGAGATCTAGCTGGAGGGCAGTAGCACTAGGGGGAAAAGGGCCTAAATCACTGTAGATCGGCCTACAAAGAACTAGAATGGTCAAACAGAACAAAATATCTCTAATATGCCTTTGAGTTATGTCACTGAGCAGAAAACATGCCAATTCTTGTTTCTTGGCCATATTTACATGTAAGCTTTCACCGACTCTTAGAGTATTTACAGTTTAGGGTGAACAAAATTGAAAAGCAAAAAAACTGCTATGAAACATAATACAACACAAGTAAATGCACTTTAGCAGAATACATCAGTGTCAGAGAGGGCATCAGACACTGAGAACAGCTCTCCTGTCCAGCGGACTAGTCCCCCACAGTAGGTTCTAAACTGCTCGGGCACAGGCACAATGTCTTATTCATTAGGTATCTCTGGTACCTAAGCACACTATCCAAGCTTGTGGAAGAAGCATTTAAGGGCAGTGCTAAGACAAATCCCTGCCCCCTTCCCCCCACCAACTACGGGTACAGTGACTAATACAGTACCATCCATGCACTTAAGCAGCTGTAACATAGTAACATCTCTGTTACTGACCACCAAATAAAAGATGGAGAAAAGAGAAATGTTTCTGTGTTGTCCAAGAAGCAGCTGCACCCAAACCAACAGAGATGCTTGCTAAAACGCAGATTCCCGAAGCTTCCCCAAAGTCAGACTGTCTAGTCAAGGGGCATTGGAATTCACATAAAGTTCCCCAGATAATCCCTATAAGCAAGTGGTCCTTGACCACAAGAGATTTTTGACCCCTACCCTCCGGGACATTTAGAAATGCCTGGAGACATTTTGGCTTGTCCTGGATGAGTACATGGTGCTACTGGTGTCTAGTAGGTAGAGGCCAAGGATACTGCTTACCCTTCCACAAAGAATAAGACAGCCCTCCATAACAGAAAAGTATCTGGCCCAAAATGTCAACTGCAGGTGAGAAACTGCTATAAGCCCTAAGTAAATTTTAAAAAGCATTGTTTTCTGGTCTTAAAGCAACAAGGAGTTTAAAAAAAAAAAAACACAAACCTTCAAGGTAGGACAAATGAAAATAAATAGCGAAATTCTCACCGGATGACAGAATATAAATTATAACTTATTAGATATTTTATCCCAACATTTAGAGAATCTGAAAATAACTGTCAAAAAATCTCGAAGGAGTTGCCATTCTAAAAAATGGATTTCTAGTCCCGGCCATGAAAATGGTCCCTTTCCCATCTTCCAGGGTCTCAGATCCCTAAAATGATTCCAATCTCTGTTCCTTGGTACAATTCTAAAATGATAAATTAATCCAAGTGATGTAAACATCTCTTTAAATTCTAGTGTCGAGTATGGCAGTTTAGTGAGACCACCCAATGCAGCATCAAGAGTACTCACTTGGGAGGCAGGACACCTGAGTTCTAATCCCAGCTCTGCTACTTAATTAGCTGTGCGCCTTGGATAATTCATCATTTCACCTCTCAAGGCCTCAGGTTCCTCATCTGCAAAATAAGGCAGTTATGCTAGAAGATCACTTAAGTGATCTAACAGTCAGTCAGCCTACACAGTAACTCCAATAATACACACACACACTAACATATCCTCTGAAGATTCCTTCGCAAAATTCAAGCAAGTGGTATTGCTAGACGCCATCATAAAAAAGAAAAAAGAAAAAAAAATTCAAGAGAGGCTCAACTTTGCTGGTTGGTGTTTTAGAAATGCATTATGAACTCTCATACTTTTGATGAAACAGGTAGTCCTATATGAATGATGTAAACTACTAAAACTAAGCAATTTTTAACAATGTGTATGAAGACCTAAAAAGACTAGAATGCAGCACCTATTCTAAAAATTTCACTTCTCAGAATCTAG
The DNA here is from genome assembly GCA_030848825.1 of Tadarida brasiliensis. NCBI lineage: Eukaryota > Metazoa > Chordata > Mammalia > Chiroptera > Molossidae > Tadarida > Tadarida brasiliensis. The sequence continues at coordinate 18,193,858 of CM061259.1, read as the reverse complement.
TCCAAGTGAATAATCTAAAATACAGGTGGTTTAAAAATAGTTTATCAGAGTATTATCTGGGATGCTAAAATAAAGCAAGAATTCACAAATACCCTAAATGCCCCACAGTTGGGAGGGTTGAGAAATTTATGAGACCCACACAATGATAGAATAGGTAGCCAATAAAAAAAAAAAAAAAAAGAGAGAGATATTTAGGAAGATTTTTTTAAAAACTGATCTTAGAGAGAGAAAGGGAGAGAGGGAGGGTGGGAAAGAAGAGGGGAGGTAGAGGAAGAAACATGGATCACTGCCTCCAGCACACGCCCCATCTGCAACCTGGGCAGGTGTCCTGCCCGGGAATTGAACAGGCTACCTTTTGGTGAACAGGACAACGCTCCAACTGAGCCACTCGGCCAGGGCAGGAAGAATTTTTAAATTAAATTGGAAAACGAAATATACTGTGAAGTGATTACAAAAGAAAAAAAAAAAAAAAGCCAATCTTAGCTCTAGGAGAAATTAGCACATGCCAAGAGTAAAATACGCAAAGAAATTCTAAGTGGAAGGGTTCAGTGAATGAATTTTTCACTAAGCTCTTAGTACTTTCCATTTCCCTACCATAGCCTTGAATTACTACGGGGGGCACAAGGAAACACGATCATCCTTGCGTGCATCTCCCTCATCCTTACAGGCTGAACAAACATACCTGCCATGAATGCGCGCGCACCCCTACACGCAAAAGCCCTGGGGACAGGACTTAACGCCGCACAACTGTGGGTGGGTGTCCCCAACCTGGTGAGGTGGGCTAGCCCAGCTCTTAATCCCGGGGGGGTCAGGTGCAAGCACCTCGACGGCTGCAGGCGCGACAGGCAATGCCCTGCAGCCCTGACAGCCCGGCGAAGCCTGGCCGTGCTCGGGGTCCGCTTTCCCGCCGAATCCCCAGGCCAATGTCCCGGTTCCCTGCGGAACTTCGACAACCAGATCCGTGGGTCCCGGCGGCTGCGTTCGTCGCCGCGCGGTCCCGGCGCCGCTCCGGGGGGTTCTCCGGCACGGGCTCAGCGATCCCGGCGCCGACACCACGGACCTCCCGGCCCGACAGGCGCCGCGAGCGCGGCCTTCGCGGGGACCGGCCTCCCGCAGGCTCCGCTGCTGCGCCCACCCTGCCCGGGGCGGCGGGACACCGGGGCTATGCATGGCCCTGCGTTCCCGGGCTCACCTCGTGGCTGGGACCCGGAATCCCACTCTGGGTGCCCCGCAAGCCCAGCCTCCGCCGCCAACGGGATGAAACCGAAACTGAAACCGCCTAAGCAGGGCACTTTTCTGCCTCAGCCAATCACTGCTGCCGGGGCTACGGCGGCCCGCGCGCCCAAAAGAGCCCGGCCTCGCCGGAGCGCGCCTAGCCTGGCGCTGGGCGAGTCCTGGCAAAGCCGGGGCTGCGGGGTTCGGTGGGACGCGCTGGTGCTCTCTTCTTTAATAAAAAGCATCCTCCCCCCAAAAAAACCATCAAAAGAAAAACAGGAAGTGATCTTTTAGCCAGGATTTCTTTCAGGCAGAAATGTAAGAAATAAGTTGAAGTCATAGGAAACTGGCATTTACTGCTAAAGAAATGACTATACATCTCCAGAAATTATGTCCCTGAATAATTTAATGCAAAGAAATAAATGAAAGAAGCGGCCTCAAATCTTTAAGTCCACCTTTGGATTTGGATTAAGTGTGTGAAGATGAAGTCATTATTAGCAAGAGATTGTTTCCGTGGCAACGTTAATCGACACAAAAGGATTAAAATCACTAAAGTAACTCTGTATTATAATGGAATAGATTGCGTTACATTAAAAACTATTTCTAATTGGAAATGGTGTGCAGACATTAAGTGCTACTATGGGAACTTGGTTTAGAATTTTGGGAATTCTCAATATGCTTCCTATTAATGGAAAGGGAGCGGTAAATAAGAACACTGTCATACCCAGACTTGATTCCTTTTTCTCTCTACGCACATGGCCTCATCAACTTAAAACGTATACTTTAATTCTACATAATTTGTATCACTATAAACAGTGATAATATCTTTAAACAGATTCTTAACCCTAAGTGCTATAAAATCTAAGATGCAGAATGTTTTTCTAAGACAAAAATGAGTTCCCCTCTTGTAAGCCTCTCTTAGCTAAAGGGATGAACCTTTGATTGATATGACAGACAGAGAACAACTGGGTGTGATTTCCTAGAAAAGAGACACTTCCTTGTATCCTTCTATAAAAGCTCACTTTGGGTCAAGATCAAGCATTATGGATTTATTGAAAGGCTGTATTTGAAGTCCTTGCAGTATAAAATATAACGTAAACAAAAAATTAAGTAAAGTATTATTTAAATAAAATAATTAGTTGCAAAGAACATACATAATAGGACATAAAGTCCTGTCCCTAAAAACCTTCTTCACAAAAGACATCAAATTGTACCAGGTTCCTTATTGCTTGCTTCAATTATTAAAAAAAGAAGAAGAAGAAAGACTGTTTTGATTCATAGCTTCTTTCCCTTTGCCACAGAGCCCTGATGGAGTCATTAAGACTGATGTGGTAGACAGGGGGTGGTGAGGAATTTCAGAGGCATGGTTCATCTGCAGAGGTAGCTGCACCCTTTCCAAGGGGCATGGACCTGTAAGGGCCCAACCAGACAAATGGGGTGGGTGCCATGAATTACTTCATGAGCCAACAAGTTTACCTTTCAGCAACATATAATTGGCTTCTATCAACTCACAAAGCAACTTTCCATATTTCACAGGTTGTTGTTTTTTTTAGCATCTTTAATTTTACAAAGAATGGGCAAGATTTTTCTGAATACTAGTCCACCAAGAACTCACCTTCAAATCTATGGACATAAACATTAATTTATTAAAATCATAAAAATAATTATCATGTCATAAAAATAATTTGACAAGATTTAGTTTAGCTTACACAGTTGTTTAGCTTAATTTTTTTTTCTTTATTGATTTTAGAGAGAGAGGAAGGGAGAGGGAGAAAGAGATAGAAACATCAATGAGAGAGAACATCGATTGGCCGCCTCCTTCATGCCCCCCACTGGGGATTTGGCCCACAACCTGGGCATGTGCCCTGAATGGGAATCGAACCAGTGACCTCTTGGTGCATGGGTCAACGTTCAACCACTGAGCCATACCGGCTGGGCTTAGTTTAATTTTTAAAATTGATGAACCTACATTAACACATCATTATCACTCAAATTCCATGGTTTACATTGGGATTCATTCTTGGTGTTGTATATTTTATGGGTTCTGACAAACACATAATGATATGTACCCATTATTATAGTATCATACAGAGTATTTTCACTGCCCTAAACATCCTCTGTGCTCTGCCTATTCATCCCTATCTCCTCACTAATCCCTGGCAACCACTGATCTTTTTACTGTCTCCATGGCTTTGCCTTTTCCAGAATATAACAAAGTTGGAATCATACAGTTATGCAGACTTTGAGATTGGCTTCTTTCACTTAGTAATGTTGTCAGGGAAATTGGGGTATCCTCTCCCCCACTGAGTGCTGGGGATGGAGTCCTTATAATTATCTTGAGAAAAATAATTTTCTGAGACTCAACATGGGAGAATGAGTGATTTTTATTTGTGTGGAATTACATCTCAGGGTTTTCAAAGTCTCAATTCCCTTTGTCCAGTTATAGCAGAAGTGTAGTTGGGGTTTCAGTAGAGCTAGAAGCCAAGCCAGTGTCCAGAGTTTCCATTCCATGTTGCAGCCAGGTCCAGTTCAGCATCAGGCTAGTTGCAGTCCATTAGTTCATTGTGTACAGCCATGTGGGCGAATGCAGGGGAGCCAAGAGAGCATGCCCCCTGCAACAAGAGTCCCAAGAGAGGCAAGAGGAACTACAAGACAAACCAAGAGGGGGAGCTCCTTTGTTAAAGGGATTAAGTACCCTTGCAGTGGCCATGTTCATTCTGGCCAACAAGCTGTTCCCAGGTTTTACTGACAGGCAGTACCTTCCCTAGTCCCCCAACTTTACTGGGCATGCATCTATCTCCCACCCAGTCCAGTCCCTTCCCCCAGTGATCTGCAGGAAATAGACGAGTGGCTCTCTGGGGAGGGTAAAGCTTTAGCTTCTTGGTGAAGCTGCCGAAATGACTTGTCTATAATATTTGGCCTTCCCTTTGCTCCTTTCCTGTTGTTAATAAATAGGTAAATAACAATGATATCAGTAATATGCATTTAAGTTTCCTCTACGACTTTTCATGGTTTTATAACTCATTTCTTTTAAATTCTGGACAATAGTTTATTGTCTAGATGTATCACAGTTTACTTGTCCATTTACTTACTAAAGGACATCTCAGTTACTTCCAAATTTTGACAATTATGAATAACCTACTATAAACATCTGTATGCATGTTTTTGTATGGACATAAGTTTTCAAATCATGGTAAATGAGTTGAGTTTTCAACTCTTTGGGTAAATACCAGAGAAGGCAATTGCTGAATTATATGATGAGAGAATGTTTAGTTTTGTAAGAAACTGCCAAGCTGTCTTCCAAAGGAGCTGTACTATTTTGCATTCCCACCAGCAATGAATGAGAGTTCCTGTTGCTTCACATCCTCACCTGCATTTGGTGTTTCCAGTGTTTTGGATTTTGGCCATTCTAATAGGTGTGTAGTAGAATCTCACTATAGTCTTAATTTGCATTTCCCTAATGACATATGATGTGGATTATTTTTTCATATGCTTATTTGCTATCTATATATCTTCTTTGGTGAGGTGTCTTTTCTGATCTTTTGCCATTTTTTAAGATTGTTTTATTTTTATTGTTGAGTTTTAAGAATTCATTGCATATTTTGCATAACAGTCCTTTATCAGATATGCCTTTTACAAATATTTTCTCCCAGTCTGTGGCTTGTCTTATCATTCTCTTGAGCCTACTATTCTTAAAATAGGCAAATATGAGGATAAAAATACTAAGGTGAACTCTTACCATTTTATTATTTATTCCAAACGTCTATAGTCCTATTCCTTATTTAAAAACAAGAAAACAAAAACTATGTCCTTTAGTGTTCCATGTTCATAAGAAAAAGTATCATGTCTAGCTTGTTTTTTAATACACCCAAAAGCCTTGTGGACATGTGGGTGATTGCATTATGTTGATGCCGATGATGATAGATACAAAGATGGAATTGGATTGGCCAACAGTCTCCAAAGCAGATTTTAATACCTAAATCAGTGTTATAATTCTAAGAATGCTGCTTGGTCTTGTTCCAGCAATGCATCACTGGTGTGAAGTGCTGGTATGCACTTGGACCTTTCCTGGATCTTCAGATGGACAATAAAAACATCTAACCTGATTACATTCTAGTTTTGAACCACTATTCCCTACCTTTTATCATGGGATGTGAAAGATACCCTATAGTTGTAGAATACCTCCTCTCCCTCTCTTTTTTATAGTGTAGCCTTTCAATCATCTGTGCAGCGTTTCATTTCCAATTCTCTGCCCCAAATGGGGCCAATGTCTTGTCTCTTGTACTCATGGGCATTAAAACTGTCACCTTCTTTCTACTGATCCAACTCAAACCTTATCACCACCTTGGTTATTGGCAGAGCTTTAAAATTGGTCTCATTAGTTGGAGCCCAATCCCCTTCTCTTCAACCAGGCCAACACCTAATTATACTTTAGGTCTTAGCTCAAACACAGATCTCTTAGAGAAAACCTTTGATAATCCCTCAGACTAGATATTCCTCCTCTTGTTCATGATCATAGTACACAATACATCTCCTTTGTGCTACTTGTGAATGCCACAATTAAATAACTCTGTGTGTGTGTGTGTGTGTGTGTGTGTGTGTGTGTTTCCTCCCTCTTGTGTACTCTGTGAGCCCAGGGCCCATGTCTCTATTAGTTAACATTGTGCTATAATATCTTCTTAGAAGTAATATGAGCATATTGACTGACGGACAAATTTCTCAGGAAAGTCAGTGTGTCTTTTATTTTTACCACAAGATGGGACATAGTCTACATCATGGGCACTTGGTTTCAGATATAATGTTTGAGGTGTGTACAGACTTCATTGGCCATCATTTTGGTATAACTTGAATTTCAGAAGCGACGGGCTCCGGGTCTGAGCTCCTCTGAGCAGAGTCTTTCAAATGCCGGGATGCTTTATGCGCCACTGTGAACTCCAGAAAACCTCTCTCAGCTGTAAAATTCAGTGAAATCGATGTGACGCTGCCCTTGTATTTTAATCAAGATGAACTTGAAAGGTGAACATTATAAGTGGGAGAAATTATTTATAATTTGGTAATAAAAGTTTATGTCTAACACTCCAAATTTCATACATCTGCTATGTGCTGGCCCTGAGATATAAAACAATTGAAGTTGCCTTTACATTTGGCCTTATATGAAAGGTCATAAATTAGAGTGATAGCATTCGTCCTCTTTCCTAGCTCACAAAATTTCCATATTAACTTCTTCACCTCAAACATAAATGGTTACCCAGCTGCAAAGAAAAGAGTTGTGTTGGCCTGTGTGAATTATAGTGTACGCTGGGAATCTGTGCACACGGGCTGCTGTTCAAGCACTGAGGCTAATTCTACCGCAGTGAAACTAATTAAAACTGTATGGCCAGTTCAAGTAAAGACAGTATTGCATATAAAAATTTAGGAACATTTTAGATATCAGCAAATGACATGTGGTTCTTTTAACTCTTAAAACTGCATTTCTGCATCTTTCAAGGATTTTCTCTGCTAAAATACCTGCTACCACAGTATTTAAAATAATTTCAATTTTCAAAATGTTTCTAATGTGGCTTTAACCAATAATGTGAAAATTTTGATTTTTTTTAAGCTACAAAAAGCCCACAGTCCACTTCTATTATGACATAGCATAACTAAATTCATTCCAAAAATATTAATGAATTGGACCAGTGCTTTAAACATTTCCAAAATATGTTTACAGCAAAGAAAAAAAATGAAAAGCCAGATGTCCTTGGTTTTCTAGGGTGGGTTATCAAATCCATATGCTTTTTTGGTGTAAAGGTTTCTTTTGCAAGCACTGTAGTGTGGTCAAAATGAAGCATATTATAAACCAGCAGGGTCAAGTTCAAGAACAACTTCAGCATCTTAGGCCTTCATCTAGGGAGAATGCAAAAATTTAAGACCATATGCTACTTCTTTGTAACTTTTAGCATTAGAAGTGGTTTTTCCCAATTCTGGATTAGTAAACATAATATAGCTAAAAATTACAATATGTTAGCATAAGCTCTTTTATCTCAATTTAGTTTCTCTTAAGTAGTTGGCTATTTTTCTCTCTAGCATCAGGAGAGATGGATGTCTCTGCAGTCCTTGAAGTCGTTGCAGTAAGAAACACTTCTGTAGTCACCTAAAACTCCCAGGAACGAAGACTGTGGTTGTCTCTGTTGTAACAAAGCCTGCATCAATGTCTGGACACACTTCTAGAAGGTCACCAAATAAAGAGGGTAATCGGCTGTCTCAAAAACACAACAGTGTCCTCTTTTCATATCCATTCTAAAAAGAATTGGGGGAACTGACAGTCATCTTCATAGATTCTAACTAGAAAAAAGAATGATACCCTTTTACCTTGAGGTTCTTCTCTACAAACTCAAATGAGAAGAATCCTGACTGCCTTTGTTAGAAAGAGAAGCGAGGCCTTCTGATTTATGCTGAAGAATCGAGACAAACAGGTTGCAGAACACACAAAACGGGGGAAGGACAGCCTCCAATGGAGTCAAGAGCCAGGATGGATGCTACCTCGTCTGGATTGGCTCCAATGGCATGGGGGTGGGGGAGGGGCGGAGTGAAGTGCTGGGTAATTGGCGTTGGCATTTGCTAGATTAAGGTCCATCCTAACATTATGTCCAAATGACAACTTGTTCTCTTTTTAATAAAGTTTCATCTATTTGTTCAGTTCCTGGCAAAGAAAAGGTGCTCCTAAATATCAACAGATGAATAAATGTTCAAATGGATGAATCCTCAGTTGGTTCCGGGATAAGAGCTTCTGAGTACCACAGCTTGATTAAATATTAAATAAAATATGAAAGAAAACAAAGGCCCTTGATGTGGACGCTAAATCAGAATCTCAGCACTTCTTGAGCCTCCCCCCCCACCCCGAGTCACACAAGTAATTAATAAACATAGCTTCATCAATAGTTACCAATAGGCACCAGTTAAGTGCCTGAAACTGGTCTTGCTGTCCAAATCTGATTTTTACATCCATTTCTATTCAGGGGCAGCAAAGATCTCAGAACCTTCACTGAAGCTTACTTTTCGCTTTCCTCACTAGACAAAGAACACGCCAACCAGTTCAGTCAAAAAGTTACCCCCTAATTATGCATGGAGGAAAATTAGAGTCTTATGGATCCCAACTCCCCCACCCCCACCTACCCAAATAATTTATTATGAGCTAAGTTCAATACTACACTTACAAAAATTCAAAAATCAAGAGATTCTGGAGTTACTCTAGTTGTAGAGAAAAATTGGTTGTTTTTCAAATAGGAAGGAATATGAATTTTGTATTCTTGTATATATATATATATATTTTAAAAAATAATATTTTATTGGTTTCCACTAGCTGGAGTGGGGGCAGCCTTGGCTAAGTGCTGTGCATGGCCCTTGTCCATCTTTGAAGTTCCTTCATTCCTAAACCACTGGCAACTTCCCCACTGGCCCAAGAGTACTCGACTAACTTAGCAGGAATACTTGACAGAGTGAGGCCATGGATTTCACACAAACCTGCACAGAGTGATACTTTTGCCTGGGAAGAGCTGCTGAACAAAACTGAGGCAGGGCTCATTTTTCTCCTTTGACCATTGGCAGGACCAATGCCAATACTAAAGCTAAATATGTTCATCCAACAGGGATTTGCTGGAGTGTTATGACGGTGGCCATCAGTAGGCATGCCACCATAGCTCACCCATGCCTCAGACTGAGAGGGCCATGCCAAATCAGATATGGTGGCACAGAACAAGCAAACCCACTGGAAGACACACTAGAAGCCAAGTGTCTATAGAGAAAGGGCGTGAGGAAGGGGTAAGCCTTGCCTCCTGGTACAGGAAATTTAGTTCAGGGATGGTGCCTCCCGTGTGGATAATGAATACTGGCCAATAAGGATGAGCCATTTGAAGAAGAGAGCTGTCTTTGATGTCCTCCCAAATTTTCCTTGTCAAGGAGCTCCTTCTTCCTGGTCTCATAGGCCATCCCCTGACAGCAAGGGGATTCTCACCAGGGTGGCCCCAGGTAACTGAGCCTTGGCTCTGGGCTCTGCACTTCTGTCCTCTAACTGTTCCCCAAGATAATTCATTCACTCTCAGCCTCTTTCCCAGTTTTGCAGTTTAATGTCATTGTGGCAAAGACCTCATAAACACATTTCCAATAAGGTGATATTAGCAGATCCAATATGGATGTTGCCCATGTGCATTTTAATATGGCAGAGTTCCTTAACGGCTTAAGGGATAAATCTCTCCTCATGAAATGCTGGGGAGGTAGTGCAGGTGTTTGTAGGTGTGCTGGCCTTCCCAAAGGTGCTGAGCAGCCATCGGGACCAGCCTTCCTGTTGTATAGGGCCAAGAGTAGGCTACGTGAATATGACCCTTTAAACTCACCACATGTATGAATGAAACAAGCAGTCAAACCAATTCTACTAACAAGTGAGAATTTGGTGATAGTCTTGAAAAACGTTAAGAATTAAATCCAATACAAAACACAAAGGCTACTTCATTTATGAATAAAATGTGAATTGTGGGTTACGTATTCTTTTGCCACATCTCAGACTGAACAACTGAAAATGAAGGGCTGATGATTTACTGCAGGAGCAAGTGTGAAATGCTTGCCTTAATAACCTTCCTTCGGCTAGATCGCCTATCGGAGCTATGCCAGCCCACTTTCTAAGCCTGAATTTTAAAAACTAAAAAAAAAAAAAGAGGGAGCTATCTTTTCAAAATGTGCTTATATCATCCTCAGTTAAGAAAATGTATATTTGTTTTTTAAAGTAATGTCATTACCAGAAGGCTACCTCTTTCCTTCTGACAGTCCAACAGAGAGCTTATCTTCATATTTTCATAATGAAAATTCCCCAAGCTCAGGCTACTCTGGCAGATTTACAACCTTTGAGCAGGAGAGCTGACAGGCATTTTAATATGAAAGGAGATATGATGTCTTTAATGTACAGTGATGTCACTTCTAACAAGGGGGAAGCAGCTTTCTGCAGCACAAGCGCCATAATGAGGCCGGCCTGGCCGCTGCAGAAGAGACCTTCTAGCCTAGAGAAAGGTCACAGATAAGACCAAAAAGAAGGGACTCACCTGACCCAGGTGGAAGGGCAGTGAGTGAGGTCATGGTCACAAGCCTACACTGGGGGTGCAGTAGCCACAGGAAGTTGAAGCCGGGAGCTGTCCAGACAGAGCCGACCTTGAGAAGGGGAAGGGTAAGGCCTGAGACTGAAAGGGTAATGAAAACCCTCCAGGGAGTGTTCGGATGAAAGCTGGATTGCCTGTTGACCACGCTTTCTTCTCCCCTGAATAGGTCTCATACTTGAAAGTGATATTGACAGCCACGTGGCCATGAGCAGGGTGCGTGATTACTGTGCCCAGAGAAATGACAGTAAGCAAATGCTCACAATTGGCGGTCTTTTATTTGCAAATGAGGCCTTCAAGGTTCAGCATTTTGTGTTGAAAATATTGCTTCTGGTTTTGAAAAGAGCTTTAAATTCTCAGAGGCTGATATTCAAATATCCTTGTCCTAAGTCCCCTAATTAAAACTGCTACCCACTCTTGACTGAACAGGAAGGATTTTCATCAAATAATCTGAGAACTGCTACATTGCTAAAGCCTAAAGCCCATGGACCCTGGAAAGGCATTTCCCACAAATCCCCAAAGCACCCTCCATCACATCAGAGATGAGGCTGGTGCGTGGTTCTCAAAGAAAACCCTAATATTAAAAAACTAGGTAGGCTCTCACTATCCAAATTAAATGTCATTTGTTAAACAAAATTTCTGGATGTACAAGGGTTAAGTTCTTTTAAGAACTTAAAAGATTTTGCCAGCTCAAAAGATAGCCAAGCATTTAAAATTTGCCAGCACAATTAAATGTACTTCTCTTTAATTAAACATAGGTACATTCAGCCATTACACATTCAAAATTAAGTATCCAAGATTTATCATGTAAAGGAGCCAAACAGCAAAGGCAAGGGTCAGAACTGACCAATATCACAAAGGATCATAATATTTTTTAATCTGTTATTATCTAATTGATTTTACCGCAGTGAAACAGTGGTTATGAGCTGGGGCAGGCAGTCCTGGGCTGTGTTCTACCTCTGCCATTTAAAAGTTATATGATTTGCAAGTTACCTAATTTCTTTAGGCCTTGATTTTATTATACATGAAATGGAAATAATCATTTTACTTATCTCACATAATTTCTGTAAAATTCATTGAATCAATGAAAACCATTTATCAGAAAGTCTAAAGCATGGTTAAACATTTTCTAATTGTTATCTCCTATCACTACTACTATTCCTATTAAAAACAGATAAATATACATTTTAGTCACTTGTCTTACGTTAACATATCATTTGTAATACTTCAGAATATGTAACATTACCTTATGTGTACAGTTTTTAAAGGAAACTTTTTTTTTTCATGGTTGCTCAAAGGGTCATACTTCAAGCTCTAAAAGACTACAACAGACCATAGGACCATGGGCTAGTCGTCCTTGCCTGATGAATCTGACATAAAAATGGGTACAAAGCTGTATTCAATTCTTAATGGCTGCTACTACTCTTCATGCCTGCCCTCCCACCCCCATGCTACTCTAACCCAATGCTCTCAAATTTTGATGTGCATAGGAAAATCAGGGGAGTGTATTATCAATGCTGAGCTTCTGGTTTGGTAAATTTGAACAAAGGCCCAGGTATGTGGAATTTTAATAAGTAGCCCCATTGATTCTGATGCATGGAATACATTGATTCTATTTACATAGAGACCTAATAGCCCACTGGAGAATTAAGCCTTTCCTCTCACTTGTTAAAGATGAGAAGATAGAACTTTGGAGGGAGATACAGTTTCTATATTCTTTCTTGGTTAAGACTTGAATTGCCTTCTGCTAAAGAGGGACCTTCAGATCTAGAGGATACAAATGGACTAGGTGAGGGCCAAAGGAAAAGAAAACAGGCAGATTTCATAGGCTATCTCTTTCCTCTGTTCTGAGGGAAAGAGATGAAGGATTTCTTGATGTTTCATTGGAGTAGGAGAGGAAATAAAGACATGGTTGAAATCTTGGTACAATATTCAAGACTGTGTCTGTGGCTGCAGCATCTTTCGTTGTTGTCCCTTAGGTTCTAAATGTGACAATAGGTAGCAGGTAATATTTCAGATTCAGGGGAGGTGTGGGAACCAAACCATGGCCTTGGAACATAGGTGGGAAGGTCATATATACTACAGGGGCTCTTAAACTTAGACCAGGGCTTACTCTGGCTGAGCACAAGCCTCATGGCCCCCCACACTATACCTTTTATACCTTATTAGCTCCATTTTCTGTTTTTCATCATCTGCATATGTTTATAAAATTCACGGCCTCATTAGTAAAATATTGAGTCAACGCTTTTATTAAACTCTATTATTGCTTATCAATGACAAGCAAAAGAAAGCCTTGACCTCTGGTTTCTCGTCCAGCACTATAGTACTTGGAAGTCATCACACCTATCCACAAAACAAGAAAAAAGCTAAACAAACAAACAAACCCAAAAACTCTTCTTAGATCCATCAGAGAATTGAGGTCACAGGACAAACCTCGGCCCAAAAGTTGGAGAGACAGACAAATGGATATAGAGAATCAGAGTTTACCAGAGCAGAAAGCTCTTCAGGAAGCAATCCTGGGGTTAGAAAACCTGAATTGTAATTAATTAATCGCTGGAGGCTCAGTCAGGGGGGCCCGGTCTAGGAGGCCTCCACACCTTTGTGAGTTTTACCACCAGGAGACCTACAGGTTCCCACAGTAAAGATTGGAGAAAAATCCCCTTATGCTTCCGGCAGGGGACAGGCAAAGGCAGCCATTTTGAAAAAGATGAGAGCTCTCTGTTCTTCTTGATAAGGCCTGCTCTCAATAACACTATTTTGCAAAAGCCTAACCAACATGGGTTATACCAGAGCCTAACTGACTCCGTGGAGGGGAAACACCCAACTCCAGCCACCTCTAACCTTCCTGTCTCATCTAAGAGGGAGAAAAAAAACACTGAGAAGCACTTGTGAATGTCACAGCCCGGGGGCATGGGCTCACTAAAATACTGAGACCTCATCATAGAATTACAGAATGCTTCTCCCTTTCTCACATCTTACTACCATATCGGTAGGGCTCTTGTGTAATAACAGAGGATTATAATGGAAAAAACTGCACATTTCAGACTTTATTTAAGAAGATGTCTCTAGGGAAACCCAACAACAAAAGGGTAAAAAAAAAAAAAAAAAAAGGCCACTAGAGAAAATGTTAACCTCTGACTCCTATAGCTACAGCAAAAGTAAACATATCTTAAGTCCTTGCTAGATAAACACAAAACTTTATATTAAAGGCCTATTTAATTCCGTTTTTATTCAGTACATCATGTCCTCCTTTTAACAAAAATTTATACTCAGATATGGCAGGCCCACATTCAGGTTTGGCAGAAAATTTGGAATGATCAGACCAGGAATTTAAAACAACTATGATTATGCTAAGGGACCTATTGGAAAAAGTGGACACCTTCAAGAACAGATGGATAATGTAAGCCGAGAGATAGAAATTCTAAGAATCCAGAGAGAATGTTATACAATAAAAACACTGTAACAGATATGAAAAATGCCTTTGATAGGCTTAGCCATAGCCTGAAAACAGCCAAGGAAAGAATCAGTGAGCTTGAAGATATGTCCACTGAAGCTTCTAAAACTGAAATACAAAAAAGAAAAAACTGCGAAAAAGACAGAGCAGACTATCTAAGAACTGTGGGTCAATTATAAAAGTCATAAATGCCAAGCATTAGTCACCATGGTGGAAGAACATTAAATTCCCCTGACCTCATGTGTCCTTGAGGCAACATATAACAGAGTAGCACATGGGCCATCACTGCTCCTTGCTCACATTTCCAAAGAGGAGGAGAAATAAATAACTAGATTGGTGAGTTTAAGAGAAGGAAGTAAGTATCTCTGACAACACCACTTCTTTCTTTGTCTTACACTTCTTCACCATGCAAAAAGTGGCCTGTCTTAGTTGGCAATACCATATTTTTTCACTTCCACCTTTTACTGGGTGGGTCGATTTTACTCTGGTAGAAATATTTAGACACGCATTATCGTTGCACATTGTGTCAACATAAATTCCCTGGAAAGCAGAACCTGAGATGAAGCCTCCGTGCTACATTTTATTGGGAAGGGGTACAATTCCAGGACAACTGGAATGAGGCTGTCTGCTTTCAGGGGAGTATAACAATGGGAAACGGACTAGGGTGTTGCTTAATTTGAATAATTAAAAAACTCAAGAGCTGTTGAGCAGAAGGCTATCACTGCCTTCCACGATGGAACATTGCACTTTATCACTGAGTTTCCAGATCTAAGCCAGTTAACAAATCCAGAGCCCATTGATCAAAGGAGATGCTGGTCCCCTTGTGGAAGGACCCTATGATACCATTGAGACTATAGCAACTAAAAATAACCATTTTATTTTGCCCTTGAATTTGTGAGTCAGGAATCTGGGAAAGACTTGGTTGAGTGGTTAATCTCTGATCTATGTGGTATCAGCTATGGTGGCTGGGACAGAGGACCCACTCACTATCAAGATAGCTTTTTCACTTACATTGACACCTGGTCTGAGATCACGAATAATTGATGCTGCTGTTGGCTGGGAGCTCAGATGGAGCTAGTGACACATAGATTATCATGTGGCTTGGACTTCTCTCAGTATCGGGGCTCAGTATCCAGAGACAGCACCCCGAGAAAAAGCATTCCAAGAGAACCAGGCAGAAGTTGTAAGGCTTCTTATGACCTAACCTCAGAAGTCCAACACTGTCACTTCCACTGCATTCTGTTACTCAAGCAAGTCCCTAAGGTCAGTGTATATTCAAGGAGAGGGGAATCTAGACTCTACTTCTCAATGGAGAGAATAGCAAAGAATTTGCCACCATATTTAATCTACTACAGTCCATAGGCAGGGAATGTGGGATAGGAAATACGAGATGGTGCTTCACTGGGTTGCCAGAGTTTCACAAGAAAACACAGCCATTGTTTGAACATTTCAGTCTCCACATAGGGAAAAACCACTTTAGAATAATCTGAAGAGAAGAAAGAAGAATGTATCTGCTGGTTCCTCGTCCCCAAGTTTCTCTTACCTTTCATTGCCAAAGTTTGCCACATGAGTTGGCAACCCCTATACTTCTGACTTGTATCACTTGGCTCCCCTTCCTCCTAGGTAGCTGCCTGGGTGGTAAAGCTGCTATAGCTTTTGTAGTAGTAGGCATATTGAGTCATTCTAGAGCCAGCTCTTAACCTGGGGGAAGTCAAGATAACTAGTGATGTTCAAAATTGGTGCTGGTTAACTGAGATGACAGTGGCAATGGGCAGGGCTCTCCACTGAGAGGAGGTGTGGTCAAGGGAATCTGAGGAGGTGCCTAAATTGGGTCTAATACACACATCTAAGCTTTGTCATTCAATCCAGCTTTCATGAGTAATAAAACAGATGTGTTTATATTCATCTAAGGTCTCTCGTGGTTGATTGAGAACCATCTGTGCCCCTTCTAATTGGTTCCAAGCTAGGCAGGAGTAGTTGGATATTTCTGTTTTCTTTCCAGATCTCCTACCCATGTTTCTCCACCTGTCTGAGCTCTGGAAGCTGCCCTCATGCACTGTATCTATATGTCTCCATTTTTCTAGTGTCCAGTTGACTTAGCCAATGGGATGCACCAAGAGATGAGAGGATGAGGTAAGAGCAAGGTTGTCAGGGTTAGCTGTGTCTCTTTAACCAAGAGTACAGCTCCTATCAAGCAACCTTCTCCTACAGCAACTTAAAGATTCCTCCCTTGCCCTACCTGGTGTAGGAGCTCACCTCTGTTGCTAACCCTGGGATACTTCACCATCCCTTGTAGGTTTCCTTTAACATAGCCCACACTTTTGTAAAAGTGTCCTTTCTTAAAACTCCCATTACAAGTTTGAGTGGGCCTTCTCTTTCCTGTTAGGACCCTAATGAGTACAGGTGGGGACAGGAATATAATTATCACCACAAAAGTAAGCCCTGATAGTTGTTAGTAGATTACTAGTAAATACTCTTTAACATGAATAAAGATAAAAATTTTATTATTGGCTCATTGTTCTTCTATCAGTAGAAAAAACGAAGGACTTCATCTTCTCATCAATCTGAGGCTCATCAGGAGAGCCGCTAGGGCTCAGCTAGACAATTGCTTGAATGGAGTGAAATGCCAACATGTTCTCAGGGGAAATAGACGGAACTCTCATTTCCTACCATCTGCCAGGGAAGAACTGGAAGTAAAGAGGTAATGAAAACAGCTAATTTACTCTTTTTGGGAAATTAGGCGAGTCCCAACATTGATTTTATGAAGGCAGCAGGAACATTACTGAGTGGCAAATATCCATGAATACTTTTATCTGAATATAATTCAACCAACTATCACTCTCGAGCTGCGCAGTTCAGTACAGTGGCTACTAGCCACGTGTGGCTATTTAAACCTGAATTCATTCGGATTAAATAAAATTGAAAATTCGGCCCCTCAGTCACACTAGCCACTTTGTAAGTGCTCAGGAGTCCCATGGGCTGACGGCAGCGGCATTGAACAGCACAGAGACAGAACTTGTCCATCATTGCAGAACACTCTACTGGACAGCACTGCTCCTGAGAACGAACCCCACATTTCTCCGTGTTGCGTTGTCTTTGTAAGCTACCGTGTTCATCAGACCTTTGGAGCACTCCATCATCAGATGCAGAGAACTAAGTGTAAGTGAATTATTGTGGTGTATGGAGAAGTAAGAATTCTGTATGGGGACCCTGTAGAGGAGAAAAGACTTCAAGACTTTTCAGAAAATGTTAAAGTATGCACTTTAACATTTGTTAATTTTATTTTAAAATTAATAAAATAAGAAGATTAAATGATAATTAAATTAATATGTATGCTCTTGTCTCAGATATTAGCATTATAGCAACTTAATTTTTTTAAAATGAATGCTTGGTTAATGATAAAATCTTAAAAGCCATGCATAATATATACAGAATTACTTTTGTTCTAGCATATTTGAAAAGGAAAGTACTTTTAAAATAAAAGCGTGAAAACAAATTAAGTAAAGACATACAACCTGCCTACTCCAAGTAAAGCGAAGAAAAACTAACACGTTAGGTATTTAAACTTGAAATGTATTTGAAAACAATGGGAAAGTTAATCATTAAGCATTCCAGCCATAATAAGACCACTGATGAAGAAAAAAGGGGGGGGGGAGAATCCACGCAGAATTGATAAACTACCTGGATATTAGAATTGATTGGTATATGAATAAATCCAAATAAATAACCAGCTTAGATGAGAGGTCTTTAAATGACTTTGTATGCACCCCGCTATGCATCTTTTATACATATATTGAGATTAAACCAGTTTGCAATTTTTATTTTTAACCTCCCAAACAGAGGAGCTAGGCTTTCTCAGAAGGGCTGTCATCGTGGTTGGGCTGTGCTTACTACCTTCTCCGGAAAATACGCCAAATGCCAGGCCACACGGGTGGCACTGAAAGTACACTGTGGACTATGCTGGCATGCTGTTTTCTGGAAGAAAAACCAAACGGAGGGACACAGAAAAGAGATGTGATGAACACTGACACTCAGCTGACTTGAAGCAAAGGAGATCGCCCTGGTGATATGGCGAGGCCTCACCAATCAGCTGCAGCCTGAAGAGCAAAGACGGAGGTTTCCCGAAGAAGAAGGAATTCCACCCCAGACTGTAGCAGAGAAATCCCGCCTGAGTTTCCAGCCTGTGGCCTGTCCTAGAAATTTCAGACTTGCCAGCACCCACCATCCTGTGAGCCAGTGCCTTAAAATAAATCTCCTCTCCCTCACCCTGCCCGACACAGAAGCTAAGTCAAGAAAATACTTCAAAGAGGCCAGACCAGCACCATGGAGCCCTCTGATGCCCTAGCGGGGTCAAGTACGATACAAAAGAAACACTATCAAATCAAATGGACATTTTAACTCTTCCTACGGAGCTAACTTTTGGGGGGAAGGACTTCAACCTTTGAGAAGTATTTCAAGCCAATATCATCGCCTCCACACTTTGATGGCTGTTCTTAGGACTGCAAAACGAAACGCGTACTCTCGGGCACGAGTTCCTGGCAGACCTCATTTTTCTTTGCGATCCTGAGAGTTCCTAGTATTGAACCCAGTGGGGTCAAGGCATTTTAACAGAATTCTCTTTGCCTCGATCTCACTTTCATCACCTGTAACTAATGCGATCTAAAGTGTTGTGACCTCGCCCTGGCCGGTTTGGCTCAGCGGTTAGAGCGTCGGCCTGCGGTCCGGAGAGACCCGGGTTCGGTTCCCGCTAAGGGCATGTACCTCGGTTGCAGTTTGTCCCTGGCCCTGGTTGGTTGTGCGGGTGGCAGCCACTCGATGTGGCCCCTTTCACGTCGATGTTTCTCTCTCTCTCTCTTCCTCTCTCTCCCTCCTACTCTATCTGAGCAAAGAATGAAAAAAATGTCCTCGGGTGAGGATAAAAAAAAATAATAATAAATAAATAAATAAAGTGTTGTGACCTCAAGACTGAGAGGCCTCCTGGGGAAGAAGTGTTCTGAGAGAAGTTAGTGCTCAGGGTGGTTCAGGGACAACCCCTCAGGCTCAGAGGGCGGGAGTTCGTAGGACAGTGCGGTGTCCCTCTGCCCCTCCATCCCACTCCGACATCACACTGATGCCTCAGTCCTTCTGGAGAGAAGACTGACAGGGCCTTTTCCACAACCTTTCACCAACTTTTAGAGACTCTGGAAAGTCAAAGGAGACCTCAGCTTTGGTAAATGCAGCAGAACACGTATAAGGGGGTTAAAGGATGCCGCCACTTCATTACAGAACATGGAAGCGTGGCTTGCATGGATTTCAGGCAGTGGTGGGCCGATACATTTTAACCACCAGCTCTCTGGAAAGAAAGCAATAAAAGCCCAGATTTGTAGAACTTGCTGATTCTCCTGGTTGAATGTTCCCACCACGGCCAGCTCCAAGCTACCAGCGTGATGCCGTTCAACACAGCGCTGGGAGAAGACAGGCAGCAGCACAGCCTGACACCATGGTCCACTCCACAGACATGTCAGATACACGGAACCCTTAAGATCGATCACAGCAAAACAATGAGCAACTGATGAGCATAGAGCATTTATTGCCCTTGTGTGTAATACAATTTATTTAATTGCAAGTTTATGTAATTTAGTTTTTAGTAACGCCTGTGTTTAACAACCACAGGCAAAATTCCTGAATGTGTCACAACCAGCTTTTGTCCTCCTGTCCTCAGGGTCCCAGAGCATGGTGCACAGCAGGGGCCTGGAGCACCCGCAGACCCACGGTCCTGGCTCTGACAGCTCCCAGGGCTTGTGTTGGCTCATGTTTACTGAGTTTGACTGAAAGCACGCTGAGCAGGGTCCGCGGCCACGAGACACTTTTCATTCATCTCCGTGAACGAGGGCTTCCCGATCTCTGCTCTGCGACAGCCCAGCAGAGCGGGCTCTAGGAAGCCTTGCATTTCATCAGCCATTCCTCCTTCTTGTCGATCTTTCTTTTATTTTAATGACTTTACTTGCTGAACATGCCTAATGAACTTTGCTCAAGTCTCCCAACTTCCCTTGGCTATTACTTGCTGGGTGTTTCATTAAACCTGGCCATCTTATTTTTCCAAAATGAAGTCTTTACTTTTGTAATTTTTCCTTATTTAAAAAAAAAAAAACAAGCATGCATTTACTTCAGAAAAAAAATATATAAAAATATAGCTAAATTTAAAAAATATATGAAGCAAACCTACCCACTAAAAGGGACTGTTAATATTATTACCCTTGTTTTCCTGCACTCAGAGAGCTCGGAGTCACTTACCTGAACGCCTTATTCTACCTTGAGGCCAGTTCCTAAATGGGTTGGTTTTCTGGATCTGTCTTTGGGGAAGGAGGTGTTAGAGCAACGCCTCACAGCTGTTTTCACGTACACATTATTTAAACTGATGAGAGGTTCTCTTCCTCACCGCACTCCTCCAGTCCACTTTCTGTTCCTTTAGCCTTTCCATTCATTTGAGGCCTTTATCCATGAGCTGGAGGGGGAGCTTCTCTGCAAACGGCAACTCTATGGTACTTTTCTTTCTTTCTTTAATATTTTTTTCTTTATTGATTTTGGAGAGAGAGAGGAAGTGAGGAGAGAGAGACAGAAACATCGATGAGAGAGAACATCGATTGGCTGCCTCCTGCATGTCCCCCACTGGGGATCGGGCCCACAACCTGGGCATGTGCCCTGATGGGGAATCGAACCGGCGACCTCTTGGTGCATGGGTCGATGCTCAACCACTGAGCCACAGGGGCCGGGTGATGGTACTTTTCGGCAATGTTTCTCTCTTCTCTGCAACCATCAGAGCCACCTTTTCCAGGTCCTGCCACAGCACACATTTCCTGTCTGTCTGTGACCAGGCTTTTCTGAGGGCATGGCAGGGCCGTCCTCGGCCTTGGGAGGAAGGAGGGCCCTTCCGTGCTTCCTAACACGCGCATTTGTATCTCCTGCTTGTACAAGAGAATGTTTCACTTTGAAAGAAGAATCCTGGATCCCCAGAATCCCATCATGCTCATTTCTTTTCTAATAAGAAAAAGCCCCGAGTGAACATGATGTACGGTGATTAAAGATTTCCACGGCGACTCGGCTCCCTGGAGTGAAACAAAAGGTTTTACTTTGGCCACACTGCCCACCAGGAAGGATCTTCGTGGACAGGCCGTGTCTCTTGCTTCAGTTCCTGTCTGAGCCAGGATGGGCCTGGCACCTTGCCTTGTTGAAGTTGGCTCTGCACCTTGTTTAAGTGGGCATCCTGCCATACTAATTGATGGGTATGAGTGCAGACATGCTGGAGAACCAGTATGCACATCGGATCTGGGTAGGAGGAGGATTTCAGCCCAGAAATAGCAAAACAGTGCTGAGTTCCTGCGCCAGGGACAGAGAGAAGATGGTATCAATGTCATTGCTGCAGCTTAGAGTTGGATTTATTTTTAAATGCCCCAAATAGCTGAAAAAATAAGGACGGTATGGGCCTGAGGAGGAGCAGGTAAGGGCAAGTGTATCGACTTCCAAGAGCAATAGCTATATCTGTTAACTGGGGTGCAATGAGGTTTTTCATCTAAGAAGTTCCTTGATTAGAGTAACTTTCTAGCTGAGTACTTTGGGCAAATATAAAAAGTAGAGCCACTCTGTGGAGGGGTCCCCAGGATAATCACAGTGGGACTGCTGAGGGTGGATGTGGGTAACTGCTCCCTACCTGGGGGTGACTCTTCCTGCTTGTCCTTGACCTCCAGCCACCTGTGGGACCAGCCAGCTCTGCAGCAAGTAGTCCAGCAGGCCATTTATCAAGAGCAGAGCCATCAGCTCGTCAATCCTCTTGCCGACTGCATGTTTGGTACAGTCGAGTCCCTCCACTGAAAGGACAGCTCAGCAGCAACCCCATTTTAGTGCAGAAAGGAGAAATTTGACAATGTCAGAATAAGAAAGGCTTTGGAGAAGGTTCTGAATGTATGTTAGCACAGACTACCCCTTGTTTTCCTCTGTGGCTGGGAATGACCTTCTTCAAATGACCTGGGAATAAACAGCCCAGGAGAAAATTAAGGTGAAGGACTTGAACACTTAATAACAGAGATACTGGGTCATCAAGACATAGGACCTAGTAAGTGACAACTATACAGATCCCTGGTAGAGATGGACTGTATACCTCAACGTAGCCATCTGTCCCAGAATAATATACAAAGTTAAGCTTTGGTTGAACTTCAAGAAAGTATTTGTCTGAAGACTTTAAACACTCACTCTGAACTGTTGAATCACTATTTGGGTTGAGTGGCCACGTACCAGAATATGGGCCCATCAGTACAGCCTCCTTCAGATTTCAAACTAACTCATTTTATTAGCAGTTGAATTTCTGTGCTGAGTAGGAACAGAAGGAGCCATTGCTCCAAGCCTAATTTTACACCATCTCTCCCTTCCTGATTGTACAAGTGCTTCATGTTTTTCTAATATTTAAGTCATAAAGTCAAGATGAAAAATTATATAGTGGTTGAAATAAATGTGATCATGTTTAACTCATTCTTAGTTTCTCTCTACTTTTTTTTTTTTTTGTATAGCATTATTTAAAAGTCAACCTAAAAGGAACAAAATCAGGATAGGGTAGTGGGAATAAAACCAAAAGTTTCTTAGTCTCAGCTAAATGAAAATGATTGGAAATAAGATTAGTTTGCTTTTACCAAAAGGCCCCAATTATTCACTTGAAACCAATGGGAAGCGTTGAATTCAGAAACAAAAGCTGAAAGGAAATCCTTCTTGCTGTCCTGAGGGATGGCACTAAAGAACAGGAAGAAACACCACGATTGGCCTGCATTTGCTGAAAAGTAGGCAAAATTATTTGAGTTTAATGACTCTACTTCTAACGTCTCTAATGTTGAATGTATTCTCATCTCCTCGCTTAGGAACTTGTGTCCACAACTCCCAGCAGTGCCATCAGAATGACTTATCCATGTGCATATTTCTTTAGCTTGGCTTCACATCACAGACATTTCGATCAGTCCAATCAATTTCTAACCTGACGGTCACCAAGGACCTCTCCACACAAACAGCACAGGGAGCTTCGGGGAGTCCCCGCTTGCTGGGAGTGACTCGGGGATGTTTCAAGCATTTTCTCTTTGTGACTAATTAAAGGGCAGAAAAGGGAAGCAGGTCATTTTTCTCCTCAGTTCTCCTCATGTGATTTGTTAATTTAGTAACCTTTAAAGTTCCAATTCCATAATGACGTCTGACATTCCGAACGCTGCTCCGAAATAGCGTGGCCCAGCTTCTGCTTGTACCCCTTCTCCTTCTGAGACAGGGGTGGTATGTGATTGATGACTCATTCAGTTTTGAGAGTTTTCCTTCCCAATTCTGGCTGCTCGGACACTCAACAACCAATTCTGTGCAGAGTAAGAAATGATTTCTTTTTCCCCAAAGGCCCCATTCTCCATAATGCAGAACTCGCTCTCAGTGGTCAGCACTGCGTTGCTTAGGCACAGCCCACGGGTTCACAGTGTCTCTTACCTGCAATTTCATTCATGCATTTCCTGAACCTGTCTTGACTCTGTAGCAGCCCAGGCCAGCAGCTAGCAGGGTCTGCAAAGAGCCTTGTAACCATGTACCATCTAGAATACTTCGAGGAAGTCTTTGGCTCCTGAGACCCACTGAGTGGCCCCCTCCCTGTATTCGTCTCCCAGGTCTGCTGTAACAAAGTAAATCTATTGTCTCACAGTTCTGTAAGCTAGAAGTCCAAAATCAAGGTATCGATGGGGCCATGCTCCCACTGAAACCTGCAGGGGGAGATTCTTTCCTGGCATCCTCCAGCTCTGAGAGCCCCAGACGCTGCTTGGCGCATGTAAGCACAACTCCTGTCTTCACTTAGAATTCTCCTATGTCTATTCATGTGTGTTTGTGTTCATGTCCAATTTTTTTATTTTTAAAAGGATACTAGTCATGTTGGATTAGGACTCACCCTGATGACTTCATTTGAACTTATTACATCTGCAAAGACCTGGTTACCAAATAAGGTCACATTTTGAGGTCCTGGGCATTAGGACTTCAACACACCTTTTTGGAGAGACACAATTCAACCCATAACATTCCCTCTCAACCTTTCACCCAGTTCATCTGCTTTCATTCTACACATATGTTTAATTGAGTACCTACTATGTGCCACACACTGGGGAGGCACAATAGAGAGCAGTGAAGAAGACTAATAAAGTCATAAAACTTACACTGCAACAGTCAAGGCAGGCAATAAGCAAATAAAATGTGGCATGAGATGAAATCTATGAATACAATAAAAAGGGTCTCTGATTGGGATTAACAGAGGGATGAGAAGAAGCTGCTATGGAAAAGGTTTGGTTTTTATTACTTCCTATGAGATACCACAGAGTTTACCTTTGTGTGTAACTTCATTTGAATTGCCTTTTTATTACAATCCGGAGTCCTAACTAATATGAGTCTATTGTTCCACTTTACAGATGAGGAAACTAAGTCTTGGAGAAGTTAAATAATTTGTATGAGGTCACATGGCCAGTAAATGGTGGAGCCAAGATTTAGATCTGGATCTAGGAGACTCAAAAAAATTTCCTTACACATGCTACAGACTTTTTATAACTGCAGGATCCAGCTATGCTCTGTTTCTATGAAACATACTTACAGGAAACTGTCACTGATTGGACAGAAAAAGTAGGCAAAGATTTTTTTTGTAAAGTAAGTAAAAATGTATCTGCGAAATATAGACTAAATGGCATGTAAACATTTGTCAAAATATCAATTTTAATGCAGAAATCATTCGTGTAACATGAGATAATATATATTGGTTTTAAAAATACAATACACAAAGAAGATAAAAGAGCCAAGAACTATTTTATACCAAAAAACAGTGATCAAAATGTATATAAAACCCCAAAAATTAGAAATGCAAGGAGAATGGTCAAAACCACAATCCTAATGGGAGACTCATACCTCTCAGAACTTGGCAGGTCAAGTAGCCAAAATCTATAACATTCTAAGGAATTTGAATCACAAACAATTAATCAGCAAGCCAACCTACAAAAACCACATTTTTTCCAATCCCCATGAAACATTAAAAATTTTATTATGTATCAGGCCATGAAGAAAAATCTCAATAAACTCTAAATATTATACACAAACACATTCCCTGATGATTATGCAAGAAAATTAGATGTTGAGAACAAAATATATCTAAAATAAATCCAACTATATGGGGTGGGGAGAAACTATTTTAGACATTCCTTAAAAAAAGAAAAAGAAAACTATTCAGAATGATGCAATCTATAAGTATGGCTAAATATACCTCCAAATTATATTAAATTAAAATAACACAGCTTATAAAACAATTTAAGTTTTATATATTTAAAAGGATATTCATATATATATGATATTAAATACATAAATAACTTTTCTGGAAGAATGCACAAGAAACTGTTGACATTGGCTATCCTAAGAGAAAGGGGCTAGGGTTCAGAGGCAGGAAGGAAAACATTGTAGAGAATTTAAATCACACACAATTAACAAGCTATCCAATATACAAAATCACACATTCTTTCCAAATCCCTATTGAGTATTTTTAAAAGTTTATTATATAGCAAGCAATGAAAAATAAATAAATTCCAAATACTATATACAGGCCACGTTCATTAAATGAAATGACATAACATAGCAAAGGCTAACAAAGATCGCGCATAAAAGAAAACTATGTACCGCATTCACGTATCAAGCTCAATAAAAATATCCTAAGTAAAATATTAGCAAACAGAATTCAGCAGCATACTGAAATAATAACACACCATGACTAAAGGGGATTTGTTTCAAGAACATAAGAAAATTCCAATATTTGGAAACTTCAATGTAATTTCCCATATTACTGCATATAAGGAGAAAAACCATATGATTATTTCCACAGATGCCTAAAAGCATTTGGTAATATTCAGATACATTCTAGACAAAATTCTTAACAAAACAAGGCTAGATGGATAATACTTCAACATAATCATCTCTCTATATATCTATAGATACAGATGTTTTTTTCTCCAGAAACAAGGACTAAACTCAATTATTTGAACTGAACTTGGACCTCTAAGGTTTACCAATTGGCTAGGAGGCCCTATTAGAGCACTATCAGCCTGTGCCCCCCAAATGATGCAAGTCTCACTTGGGGGTCTCCAACAAAACTTTCTTTCCAGAGCAACATGTACATGCCCAGGACTGCACTTTTCATTTGGAAGCCAGGCATTAACTTGCCTCCCTCCCAAAATATGATGACCTGCATTTTTGGGGGGAGTGTCACAAGACACCTCCAAGTGTTTAAGAAAACACCATGAGTAGACATCATATAGCCTTCAGATGGTTGTGGAGCCCTCTCCAAGATGAGGTATTATTTGTTACTCAGGGCTGCCGCCCAGATAGACATCTCATTACTCACGCGTACTTGGCAGGCGATCATCACTATGACAGGATCCGATTAGAAAGGGAAGTGTAAAACGTGTCCTTTACTTCAGCTGGAGTGAGCAGTGATACCACCCAGGCCCTGGAAGGCATTTTGGTCAGCCTCAGCTCACTGACCAGGCTTGAATAGCCCTAGACTTCCTCCTCAGGGTCAAGGAGAAATCTGCACAATTGCTCATATACTCTGCTGTACCTGGAGTAAGGCCACGGCCGAGTAGAAGGGTCAGTGCTGAAACTTCAGGAGGAGGCCACCTGGCTTTCTAAGGCAGACCCTGGTGGGTTACCAGATTTGTTAAGCTGGTTGGCCCAGAACTCTGGAGGGCATGGCTGAAGCCAACACTGTAGGTTGCCCTCATCCTGCTGCTTGGAATCCTGTTCATTGTAGCCTTAAGTGTGTCAAAGTAGCCACATGAATGCTCTGTGAGACAGATTCAAGGGATTTGGTCCCTGCCTCTGATAGACGGATAACTCTGTTGAATGAGTAAATCCCAGTCCAGTTAGGAGATAGCCATCAATCAAATCAATACTCAAATACTGTAAAATTATAAACTGTCTCTGCTTTATCAGTCCTTCCACTGACCCAAGCAGGTTCCCCATCTCAGCAGCTTTCTACCAAGCCCCTGCTCACTGAAGGGACACACCCCACTGTCTGCTGATTTGCATACCCTAACCTCATGCCACCTTCACGGATTATTGCCTCTGTATACATCCAGATCCTCATCATTATCTTATTTCTCAAGTGACTTCAAAGAAACAAGAGTCACATCAAGCTTTATGACTCAACAACATTTTAAAGGATGACAGAAATAACAGAACTAGAAAAGTAGAATGCCAGTGCCTTACAGGGTCATTTGTGAGCCCAGCTAATTCCTGTATTAGTTGACCTGGTACTTTCCCGAACAAAGTAAATAGAAGGTGATCCAGCCACAAAGAAATGTCTGGTGGCCCATGGTAGACTTCATCTATTATAGTAAATATTCCCCCCTTTAATCATATAAAAATTAGTTGCTGTTTTCTCACAGAAGTGTTGATTGGCCTTGAAAAATAGTACCTACCACTCTATACCAAAGCATAGGACTGTCTATATTGTAAACATCCTCCTTAATCATTCAGATCAGAAGAAAGATGTGACTTTGAGAGGCGGAAATATGTGACTGACATTGAGTGTGGTATAAACCTATCTCATGTTCAAGCTTTGGTGTGGGGCAGAGGTAAAGTACCAGTTCTGGTCAATGCCAGCCAGATTTGCTGTCAATAATAAGATAAATCCATGACAGGGCAAGAACTGCTGTCTACCACAGAAAACTGCTTCTTGTTAGTGACATTACTTTGCTGTTCTGTGACCTCCTTCTAGGGGTGATGAATAATATGACAGGCTTTTGTGAGCTTGTCCAATAAAATTTATAGTTCCTGCAGCGAAATGAAAGTGGGTGTTGAAGCTGTGTTCAGTGCACAGGCTGATATTGTCTTAGATATTAACTTGGATTGATCTGGTTATGATGCTATTTTGATTTGAAAATATAAGTGATTGCTTTTTGGATATATGATCACTAAGTCTCTTAAGTATTTTCTGCACTTCCCCCAGTCTTTATCTCTCAGAGTTATAAATTCAACACTAAATACAGTAACTCATGACTGCTTGAGAACCTCTTATCTGGAGAGTTTATGTTTTAAATTCCGTAGATCGTTAGTTTTCAAAATCACAAACAAAACAAGTGCTAACGTGAGTGGTGATTGAAAGAAGGGTCCATTCACCACTCTCTTCACGTTAATATGAAATGACGGCCACAAGAGCGCCACCGGTAGGGAGTGTTTCAGGTATAATGGGAAATATCAGTGAAAACCATTTGCCTTTGAAAAGACAATAAAGTACTCCCAAAAACTAAATCAGGGGGAAAAAGTTTCTCTCTCTCTCTTTCTCTGTGTTGTTGTTGTTTTTTTTTGTTTGTTTGTTTGTTTGTTTTTTTACATTGAGTGAATAGGAGAATTTCATAGAATTCAAGAGGGATGAATCCAGGGACCGGTGGCAGCCAGCCGTGAGACGCGGCGAGAGGAAACACGGATGGCGCCCTGGGATCTGCACGCCTGGCAGGCTCTGGAGCCAGAGCGGGCCGAGGAGGCCTGCAGATGGACGGCTGGGAGTCCAAAATCAAACCCACTGTGCCCAGGGTTCCTCTGAGCAGGTTGCCATGAGCAAAAACGTACTTACCAAGTTCAGGTTAATTTTAAAAAAGACCAGCCAGTACTTGATCATTGTACACAGGACCCAACCTGGTCAGGGACCAACAAAGTAGGGCGCTGAGCTCGGATGCTAGAGTATTCCCACGGCCTGGCAGGTGCCAGTGGCGGACTCATTGTGGCACCGGAACCAACGCATTCTTTTGCTCCACAACCCTACCCATATTCCCAACATAACCCAAGAGGAAGACTGTGAGGAAACCCTTCCACAGAGCAGAGAAGAGGAACAGGAAGTATGCTAGTGACTGGCAGTCTCCCAAACTTCCTTCCTCTCCATCAAAACGTTCTAGTTTATCCGCCAACTTGAAATGGGTCAGATGAACACACTCAAAGGCAATAAAATCCAAAGATCTCCAGATCACACCTGTTTTAATAAGCAGTAACTGCAATATGTTCCAACCCGTCATTCTCTTTGAAGAGGATAGCCCAATATGATCTGGACTCTGCGACTCCTGGAAACCTCATTGAAGCGGTAGGCCCTTCCTCTACTTTTATGGGATAGATTTCCTTCTTTTGCAGACACGCACCTTATCAAGGCATCTAGGATACTCTTCACTTCTGCTCTTCAACTCCTGTCAGCATGATGTCATCAATCTAGTGGACCACTGTGATATCCTCAGGGACGATGGGATGTTCAAGGTATCTGTGTACTGTAGCATGGCATATAGCCTGAAAATGGACATAACCCCGAGGCAAAATACTAAAGGTGTTCTATTCCTACCAGACGAAAGCAGACTTCACTGTTTTCTCCGCTTCACGGCATGCAGCAAGGGTCAGCAAGGCAGAATCTAAAGGTAAAACCTAGCTTGTTGCCTTTTTTAATTGTATTTACAGCAAAATTGAGCAGATAGTACACAGAGCATCTCCCTTGCCCTATTATTAACATCTGACATTTATGGTATAGTTGTTAAAATTAACGAGCCAGTATTGATATATTATAACTGAATAAAGTCTGTAGTTTATTCAGACTTCCCTAATTTGCCCTCTTTTTTCCTGTTCTAGGATCCCATCCAGGATACCACATGACATTTAGTCGTCAACTCTCCTAGGCTGCTTATGGCTGTGACAGTTCCTCAAACTTTTGTTGTTTTTTATTATCTTGACAGTTTTAAGAAGCGATGATCAGGTATATTGCAGAATGTCCTTCTATTGAAATTTGATCATTTCTCATGATTAGAAATTATGGATTTGGGGGGAAGAATAGTAGAGATGGAAAGTGCCACTTTTATCACATCACATCAAGGGGACATATTGTCAACTTGATTTATGGCTGTTGACGACCTCAGTCACCTGGCTGAAGTGTTTGTCAGTCTTCTCTATCGTAATATTACTTTTTTCAGGTTTCTATACTGTCCCCTTTAGAAAAGGGTTGCTGTGCACAGCCCATACTTTAAAAACAGGTATGCTCTACCTCCTTTCAGATAGGGTAACTACATGCTTTATTAGGAATTCTTCTCCATGAGAGGTTTCTCTTTTCTCCTCATTTATTAACTTAGTCAATCAGTTATTAGTATCAGTATGGGTTCATGGATATTAACCTCATACTTTAGGTTATAATCCAACACTACTTTATTTTGTTGCTCAGACTGCTCCAGGTTTGGCTTTGGGAGGTCTTTCAGTTGGCTCCTTTGACATACTCCCATCAATGTGATTTTGGGGGGCACTTCCTTATTTTATGACTCGCCTTGTACATTTCTTGCCCCAGTCCTTGAATCAAACATTTCTCCACGGAGCCCTAGTTCTTTTTATTGGTGAATTCTATTAGAAACCAAGATCTGGGCATTAAATGTGCTTACTGCTACTGGGGAATTTACTGCCTATTTTTGTAAATAAAATTTTACTGGAACACAGCGGTGGCCTTTTGTTGCATGCATGGTCTATGGCTACTTTTACGCTACAATGGTGGGGCCGAATGGTTGCAACAAAGGCCGTATGATCTGCTAAGTCTGTAATATACACTATCTGGCCCTGTGCAGGAAAAGCCTGCCAATCCCTGGGTGGAGATAAAAGAATACTCTAAAGCAGACCCTGCACACAGAGGTCTAATAATTTCCTCCAATAAGGAGACTACATCTAGAGTCATCATCTGACTGAGTTTACAGTAATCTACTGTGCTCCCTCAGACCCATTCATGCTCTACTCCAGTCAAACCGGAAAGTTACAGGGGGACACTGAAACCATTTTATACTTCCAGTATCTAATTTTGTCATTAACCCTAGCAGTCCCCTCATGAATGTTAGATTGGTTTGATTAACTCTTTGGGTAGGACCTAGAGGAAGCCCTGGAATATCACCCCCCACCAACATGAAGACAAATTCTCTTTAGTTTAAATGTGTGTTCTCCCCCTCCTTGACCTAGCACCCAAGAAGCCATTCCCCAGTCATAGTCCAAAAATATTTTTGATTATATAAATAGGGGGGGGAAGTCTTTTGTTCTATAAGAACATTTCCTTTGATTTTTGACTTTGTAGAGCAACCCCCCACCCCAAGGCATGCTGGCATTTTTATTATAGTTCTGTAGACAATGAAGAATGTTGGGAATATAGAAATAAAAGGAGTCATACCACAGAAAGGGGAAATTAAAAGTTGGTATCAGTGTTACTAAAGCCCATTGGCCTGAGCCTTGCCAAAGGAATCCCTTACACTTAAACTCTGTTGGGAACCTCCTGCCAGCCACTATGATGCTAAAGTTCACTTCCTCCCCTTTCCCTATCTCCACTCCACTTTTCTCCACTGTCCCCTGCCCACTCCTGCCCCGAGGAAGCCATAACATCTATTAGAGAAAAAAAAATCTCTGGAGAGCAACTTAGCTTTTCTCTGCCTTAATCTGCCTCTTCCAGGACAGAAGCATGGCCCTACCTTTGTTTCACTCAAAAGCTTATGACACTGTGTTCTCAATCAAAAGGATGGTCTCCCTAAAGATGAATTCTGTCTCCACGCCTGGAGTAATAGGCACAAATGTTAGACTGGTTTAAAAATAGCAGTGTTCCCAAACCTACTTCTCACCATCCCACCCCCAAACATACACGTATCTAATTAGCTAGGTAGATAGGTAGGTAGGTAGGTAGATGATAGGTGCATAGATAGATGATAGATAGATAGATAGATAGATAGATAGATAGATAGATAGATAGATGATGATAGATAGATAGATGATAGATAGATATTGTGAGTTTCTTGAGAACTATTTTATTTTTTAACTATTTAACTACTTTAGAACTTACTATTTCCATATTGGCTTGCCATGGCTCCCCAGCATTCCCACGTCCCCCTCCACGTTGTCATTCCCCCTTGGTGTCTGCTCACAGGTCAGGTGACCCACACGTGGCAGCACTCTGTGCAGACCACCACGCTTGTGGGACACGGTGCCTGCTGGCTGCCCAGGCCACCCCGCATCAGCCACGGGGATGTGGTGTTGTAGGAGTCCTCACACCCTTCACTGAGCTGACCCTCCTTGCCTCCGGCCATCTCAACAGACAGCAGTTGGGTGTCTGGCCATTTAATGAATTGAGCTCCACTGAGATACACATAGGACGAACACCACCAAGGGAATAAGCAGGTAGTGTCTAGGGATGAAACACTCCATGGGGGGAGGATACCTCCACAGGGAGCCTCTTGCTCTCGCCCCTGAATCTTCCCTCTTTCTGTAGAGTACGTTACCTCTGTCCTCATCAGCCCTGGGCATGTGGTCCTCACTTCCCCTACCATAGACACCGACAAAGCACTATCCAAAAAGGCAGAGGAAAAGACCAAGTGGCATTCTTCTGAGGTGAGTGGAGGTAAGAACCTGGGTCTAGACAGGCTGTTCTTTCCCTCACCAAGCACAGCGAGGAAATGAGCGGAAAGTTAAATCCCTTTACCTTTCATCCTTGGCCTAGTGAAGAATGGACTCTTCCAATGGACTTTGGTAAAAACGAAAGAAAACAGTTAAAGATGCAATTTAGGGCAGAGGACCTAAAGAGACACCTCTCCAAACAGGACATACAAATGGCCAAGAGACATGAAAAAATGCTCAACATCACTAATCATCAGAGAGATGCAAATTAAAACAACAATGAGGTATCACCTCACACCTGTCAGAATGGCTGCCATCAACAAATCATCAAACAACAAGTGCTGGCGAGGGTGTGGAGAAAAAGAGACTCTAGTACACTGCTGGTGGGAATGCAGACTGGTGCAGCCACTGTGGAAAACACTATGGTGATACCTCAAAAAGTTAAAAATTGAACTGCCATTTGACCCAGTGATCCCAGTTCTAGGAATATACCCTAAGAAACCTGAAACACCAATCAGAAAGAATATATGTATCCCTATGTTCATAGCAGCACTATTTACAATAGCTAAGATCTGGAAACAACCCAAGTGTCCATCAGTAGATGAGTGGATAAAAAAGCTGTGGTACATATACACAATGGAGTACTATGCAGTTGTAAGAAAGATCTCTTATCCTTTGAGATGGCATGGGAGGACCTGGAGAGTATTATGCTAAGTGAAACAAGCCAAGCAGAGAGACAAATATCACATGATCTCACTTATTTGTGGAATATAATGAACTAAACAAACTGATGAACAAAATTGACCCAGAGACATAGAGGTGGGGTACAGACTGACAAGCCTCAGAGGAGGAGGAGTTGGGGGGAAGAGATGAACCACAGTCATGTATGCATGACCAATGGACATGGACAACAGGGCTGGGGATGGGGTTGGGGGGGATGGGGAGAAGGGTGTCAATGGGGGAAAAAGGAGAAACATCTGTAATAAAAACAAATTAATAAAAAAAAAAATGAAGCAATTTATCTACCAAAAAAAAAAAAAAAAAGAATAAAATCCTTTAAAAAAAAAAAGATGCAATTTAGAATATCTCTAAAGGCCAACTTTACAATGTAGAAATTTCTGATAATTAAATTCTGGTAACAAGTGAGTTGACTCAGGCTAGGATTCTTTTCCTTCTGGTTCTGCTTTTTAATCATGGTTTTTGTTTTTATGTTTGCATATGAATTTAGGGTTTCTGTTCATTCCATCCCTCTCAATTCTACCAGTAGATTATCACCAGTACAGAAATGCTGCCTGTCAATAATAATAGCTGCTATTTATTGATAATTTACCATATCCAGGCACTTTATATAAGAATCCTATAATGTAACTAGTAAAAATAATAACATAAAAATAATACCATGGATAACTTTGGAGAACATTTCCTGCATGACAAGCTTCATTCTCATTTAATTCTCACAACTATCTTAGGAGACAGGGATTATTATCACCCTTTTAGAGGTAAGTAAATACTATTAATTTCACATAGCAGATGAGTAAATGAGGCTTAGAGAGGTAAATCACACCGTTATTAAGTAGCAGAGATAGGATTTGAAGGAAGGTCTCTGATTTTTAAAATCCTTTAAAAAAATTTTTTTTTTCTTTATTGATTTTAGAGAGAGATGAAGGGAGAGGGAGAAAGAGATAGAAACATGGATGAGAGAGAACATCAATTGGCTGCCTCCTGCATGTCTCCCACTGGGGATTTGGCCCACAACCTGGGCATGTGCCCTGACCAGGAATCAAACCGGCGACCTCTTGGTGCATGGGTCGACGCTCAACCACTGAGCCACACTGGCTGGGCTTAAAATCCAATTTTTAAGAAGAGTGTTTCACTCCTCCTAAGAAGTGAATATACCTCCTCACAACCAGAGAACTCTTTTCAAAGAGGCTGCAAAGCAGAAATAACATGACTAAGCCCACTGTTGGCTTGAGACAGCCCCACCCAGATCAAGTTCTTAATTTCACTCACCTCCTAGAGAATTCCAATCAGTCTTTTCTCTCCCATTTTGGATGGCCCTTTCTCTTCCCTTCCCTGGGAAAATTCCTGTATTACCAGGACAGCTCACAATATTATCACAACATCATGGTAATCATGCCACAGGGGCAGAAGGAGGAAGAAAGGCCTTCCCTAGAATCCGTGACCACACGTGGCACCTCCTTCCCTGATCAGAGTCAGAGGTGAACCGACCCTGTGGTGATGGCAGCTCTGCGGTCGGACAGCCCTGCCTTCCGGTGGCTTCCCAGGCAGGAGCAGTGTGACCTTTATCAAGTCACCAGCTGTGCCCTGGGTTCCTCATGTGCAAAAGGAGAACAGGACCTTCTCGTAAGTTGCAATGTTCTTTAGAAATAGCATCTGGAGAGTACCCAAGTCAGGAGGCCTGTGACAAATGGGAGCTCGTATTACCCACTTTGATTTCCAGGCCCCTGTTTGGCTTCACCTTTATTTTAAGGTGAAGTTACAGATGGTGCGAATGAGACAAATCAATATTTTGCATTTAACTTTTGTGAACAATGTAGATGTCATAGTCCTTGAGAAGATGGATCCCGATGACTATTCTAGATTCGAGATTGGGCTGGAGCTTTGCAGTACAAGAGGAGGGCAACAGACAAGGTGTGTTGCTCAGAGCCTCCCCGCGGGCACAGCGTCAGGGGGAGGTGGTGGGCGTCAGCCAGCTCTTCCCTGCCGGGCCTCTGGATTAGTGGCGCTGGCGAGAATAAAGACATGAGCCTGGACGCTGGGCTCATGGTGCTACTTTTGGCTTTCCTTGATATTATTTCCTGCTTTAAATTCCATAACGCAATACTTCCTCTTTTATTACATTTTACTTCAAGTGATTTAATGGCATCGATATTCGAAATAAGCCGACACGCACCCCTGTGTCAGGCAAAGGGCTGTGAGCTTTTAGTACACTGTCTCCCTGATTTCTAGAACAAACCAATGAGCTAAAGACTCCATCTCAGAGATGACTGAACAAATTCAAAGAGTTAAATAATTTTCCCAAAGTCACATAACTAATAATAAGTCACAGAACCAGGTCTATCAAATGTCAAAGTTGATGGAAGAAATGAAAACATCTCACAAGTCTACTTTTCTTGGGGTTTTGTTTTGCTTTGTTTGTTTGGCTTACTTTCTTCATCAGCCTGACAACTGTTTCAAGTCTAACTAAGCTTTGTCCTCCTCCTGGAAGTCCTGTCCCTCTAAGGTGGGACAAAAGGCCTCTTCTGAGCTCCCATAGTGCCCTGCACAGAGATTGGTCATAGTACTTATCCCACTGAATGAAAAGAGGGGTGTTTGCCTTCTGGCTCCCCCTTCTAGACTAAGCACCACAGGGCAGCAGCATCTCATGTGGTGTTTGGTACCTTAGCAGGGGCTCAGGACAAACTGCGGACTTGAACTGCAATAGTTCACTTTAGCACAAGTATTCCATTCTGATATTGACCTGAAGCCATAGGTCAACATTAGAACTGAATACTGTGCTAAAGCGGAAACCTTAGATACAGAGAGACCAGTAATCCCGACTTTGTTTGCTAAGGAGTGTGTGTGTGTGTGTGTGTGTGCGTGCGTGCGTGTATGTGCACGAGCGCGTGTGTGATGAGAGCGGATACTACAAGCTTTCTCTCTCCTCCTATTCTACTATTATTCCCAACATCACTAGGCCTGTGCGATTTTCATTTCTCTCCCTGAATATCAGACATTTCTCTGTTCCCTTTAAATAAAATCTCTCATTTTACTTCTCCCCTTCTCCTTTACTTCAGACAAGATAAGAGCCCTAATGCCACCTTCATCGAACTCTGAATGAACTGCAGTTTGTTTCATGTCAGAGCAACAAGGAGGACCAGATGAGACCATCCAGCTGAAATGCACAATCTAGCCCCAGTTTCCCTAGAAAACAACAGCATATTAAGAATATAGAGTGTGTGCCATGTGCCAGGGGCCATGCTAAGACTTTACTTACATTTACTTATTTACTCTTTACAACAACCTTATGAAGTAGAAACCAGTATTACCCCCATTTTACAGATGAGCAAACTGAGGAATGGGTGGATGGGGGAGGTAACTGCTCCAGGGTTCCACAGCCAGAAAGTGGAGTGAAACGGCGAAACTAGGCGGGCTGGCTCCAGAGCCTGCAACAGCCCAGCCCTGCTTCCGACCACTAAGGCCTTTTATCTCATTATGAAATGAGGTCCATGGGGATACTGACCTTATCTCAGCTGTCTAAGCTGGAAATCATAGGATCCTCAAATTAGAAGGGAACTTGTAATTAAACCTAATTCAATTTCTTACCCACTGCAAAATCCCTTCTGGAATTTCCAGATTGACAAATACTCACTCAGTTCTGCCTGAGTACTCTCAGTGACAGGGAGGAAGAACTGTCATGTGAGTGTAAAACATAGACGGCTCATGGATAAATTATTGCATAATAAACACCTGCCCAGTGGCCACACTAATATGTTCATTTGTAACTATTTTTTATACATAAACTTGTCTTGATAAAATTGTTTCTTTAAAAAAAACTTTATGTAATTTGTCTTGAGACACCTAGATTTTCCTTTCGCACCTCCTTATTAATGGGCTGATTAAAGGAAAATGCAGCGAAAACAAAACGGAAAAGAATAGTCGTATTTAGTCATGTTTCTGTTTGGGGGTTAAAAATAAATGCTAACCGTGTGTGAGTGGTCTTAATATTTGTCATTAACTTCCCACATATACTTTCAAAAGCTACTATGGTACTGTTTTCTCCTACTATTAAAAAAATCTGTTCGACATAAACTACTGGAAAAGTCAGGACATCATAAATCGTGCTAAATAGAACAATTTCTTTGATATTTAATCCCCAATTAAGATGAAAATATCAATTGCAGCTGTTCATTAGATATGTTCTTAGTCTGTGTTTATGCCATAGCAGGGGAAGAAAACCCCGAATCCCATGGTTTTGAAGAGATTTCTAAATGCTACTGTTACACAGAGCTTGCGAGTACAGATGGTCCTCAATTTAACGATGGACTCCCATCCCGATAAACCCGCTGTAAGTTTCCACGTCAAACATGCATTTAATATACCTCATCTATCAAACGCCATGGCTTCGCCGAGCCTGCCTTAAGGTGCTCGGAACGCTGACTTTGCCCACAGTTGGGCGAAATCATCGAACACGAGTACACTGCAGAGATTCAGGGGTGCAGCCTCCTGGCCGAGGGGCAGCTGCGCTCACCACCGCTGCCCAGCATCACGGGGAGAATCAGACCGCATGTCACTAGCCCGGGAAAAGATCGAATCCAAAATTTGAAGTACCATTTGTACTGGCTGTGTATCACTGTCACACCATCATAAAGACAGGAAAGTTGTAAATTGGACCATCAGAAGCTGGAGAATGTGTGCGTGGTAGAGGGGGAGACAATGTACTATCACATCTAAGAGTGTGGGGAACACTTTATAAAGTATGTGATTGCTTAACCACTATGCTGTACACCTGAAACTAATACAAAATAATACTGAATGTAAACTGTAATTGAAAAATTAAAAGAGAGAGAGAGAGAGAGAGAATGGGTTCTGGAGTTAGACTGTCTGGTTTTCACCCCTGCAGTCTCCACCCGGTAGGGATGTTGAGAATATTCCATGTTCTTAATGCCCAGCACTTTAGGTGTCCAATAAAAGCTAATGATAGTGTTTCTACTCCAATGAGATCTTTTTTAGAAGTGTAGACAAAGCTTGGGACTGTGAAGGAGGGGTCAGTCGCAAAGTCTTACAGTCCAAAATTTTCTAACCATTTCCTCCAATTTATCCAAAAATAAAAATAGAAGGAGTGCCCTAGCTGGTGTGGCACAGTTGGTTGGGCATTGTCTTGTGCACCGAGAGGTCACCAATTCGATTCCCAGTCAGGGCACATGCCCGGATTTCAGGCTCGATCCCAGGTAGGGGACATGCAGGAGACAGCCTATTGATATGTCTCTCTCACACTGATGTTTCTCTCTCTCTCCCTCTGCCTTCCTCTCTCTCTAAAAAAAATATATTTTAAAATATTAAAAATAAAAATAGAAGAAGCAAGGAGTCCGTGCTTGACATACCAAAGCACCAAAAAGACAGACCAGAGCCCAAGGAAGTACATGCGCATTGCAGGCTAAGCAGCGGCTGTGACCCATGCCAGGTAAGACGTCAGCAGCCAGGGATACCCAATAGACAGAGACCTGCTCACTCCTGGAGTCACGAGGGTGAGTGGGAGCAGAACTATTTCCCACACCTAAGGTGGCTTGAAGCTGGCCCATCTCCTTATATGTCCTTGTCACCGATGAATGATCCCAGACCAGGCTTCCAAACACCTGGACTTCAGTTCTGGGTCTGCCCTCTGTCAAATTTTGGGCAGGTCACATTTGTTAAACTTCAGTTTTCTCATAATAATTTTTTTTCTGCCTCTCTTAGGGTTATTAAGATACTGGGTGGGAAAGTGCATTGACACAAAGTTTCAGAGTACTATCTACACAAATGTCACATTTATCACTATTGCTTGCTGTCTTCTAACACAGTTACTGACTTCCCAGGACTTCGTGGGCAGGGGCTGAGAGGTAGGCTGAGGATACAAAAGCAACATGTGATAAAAACAGACACAAACTTTCTTTATTCACCTCACAAGCCTAGCTTAAGGCCGGGCACACGGCACATGCACATCAAGTCCCGGGCACTGACTTAGAAGGGTTTACTCGGCCTCGCATTTTCAGGAAGTCCTCACCAAGTACTTTTTCAGTGGGTGACAATGTCGACATCAAATGCTCAGAACAAAACATCTCTCCAAATCAAAGGAGTTACGTACTGGCAACAGCTAGAATGACAGTCACACAGGGCCGGCTGTACACATGCTGGGGAGCACGGAGGCAGCGGTGGCGTTTGCTGTCTGCTTGGTGTCCTCATCAAGGCTCCGAGGTCATCGAATACTGTGCAGTAACAGAGGAATTGCCTTTCTCTGTTAGGCAGTTCTCCATACTTTCTCTGTATTAAAATTGTAAATACAAAAGTTTCCCTAAAGCAAATGAGGCATCATGTCGTTTTTAGTGATTAAATATAGCATTTCCTTCATCTTAATGAAACAATGAATTTTGTTCAACTGAGTGATTTTATTAATTGTAAAGAATGACAGGTGTGTGGCAGTGTGGTCACAGTGTCCTCAGAGGGTTATAGAATTTTAGAGCCAGAAAGAGCCTGATCAAAACCCCACCCAGGACTCTCAGGGTACAAATAAGTCTTCATCTTAGAGTCCAAAAGCTGATTTCTGAGCCATCAACTTAGCTGTGTGACCATGGGCGAGTTATCCAAACTTTCTTTGACTCAGTTTATGGGTCAGTATAAACAAATAACTTCTCTCTCTTTTTTTTTTTTCCATTTTTTGTTCAGATAGAGTGGGAGGGAGAGAGAGGAAGAGAGAGAGAGAGAGAAACATCGACGTGAAAGGGACACATCGAGTGGCTGCCACCCGCACGACCAACCAGGGCCGGGGACAAACTGCAACCGAGGTACATGCCCTTAGCGGGAACCGAACCCGGGTCCCTGTGGACCGCAGGCCGACGCTCTAACCGCTGAGCCAAACCGGCCAGGGCTAAACAAATAACTTCTAATCCATGACACTTTAAATTAAGTTTAGTATGCTGGCATTTGTTTATATGTTTTTAAGCCAATAATAATGTGTTCCAGCAGAGGATGGTTGTCTATCTATTTTTGTCAACAAATGGAGAACTGGCTATTTTTTAATTCCCTCTGTTACTGGAAAAAATGTTTTTCTTAATAGGCTGTAAATACCTGAAGGTGGGGTCTAGGGCGGGTTACTTCTTGTCTCCCATGGTGCCTCTAATCTACTCGGTACTGGAACAGAGCGAAGGGCTGTAGAACTTCATTGTCGCGTGTCATGTATTTTGGATAGAAGCATACTGCTCTGAAAGACTATGGGGGTGGGGAATCCTTATGTAATGTGTATTTCCAATGAAGTGAGTTTGAATTGTGTTGTCCAATACCAATTTATCAATGCTTACCAGCACACGAGGTTCATACACGGTGCTATTGGGTTGGTGTGTGCAAACATTCATTTCTATTCAGAGCAATAGTTCCCAAAGCTACTTCTCCAGCAACGTGAACGTTGGCATGCCAGTTAAAATGGGTGATGTAAATACAGCCATTCAGAAGATTTTGGACATCCTGTTTTATGATTTGAAACCCACAACACGTCCAAGACACGACAGACATTACCATTTCTCAAGGGAGTCCTAACTAAACCAGTGTATAAATGGTCGGCTTAGACTGTCCGAATCTCAGCTACAACACCCACTGTGACATGATCTTGAGTTCTGAGCTCCATGGGGGCGATGTGAAATACCCAGCTGAGCTTCTTACTGCTGTTTTCTGATCTCTGTCCTGCAGGCTCTCCCTGCACAGTGGCCGCACGAGGACACCAGGACACAAGCTTCACAACACATGTGATTCATTTTCCTCCCGGAATGACTCAGGAGGAGATTTTTTAAAGAATTCAATCTGAGTCTCAGTAATTCAATTTGTAGAAAGAAGCAGGCAACGCTTTAATTCTATCATAATTAGTTTCATGTGTGAATGTATGAGCGCATTATTTCACTGGGAAATATATGAGGTGGATAGAGCGGGGGACTTGGTGGACGAGGACAACAAATGACTCTCCCTGAAGGCTGGTGGCTGGTCCCCTCCTGCAGACCCAGGAGTGGCTTCATTAGGGCAGGTAGTTGGGACCACCGATCACTGGTCTCCGTGCTTGAACTTGCATCCACACCCAGGTTCTGTCTCATTTTAAGCAAGCAAGGACTGGTTTTGCATGCCTTGCCCACACACATCTTTATGAAAATGTAACCTTTTCACTCACTTTCTGGGTTCCCCGGGAAAAAAGTCCGCGTTCTCCTGTTAGTAATTAAACCAGCTGTTGTAATACTCAGATTGAGTTACAGTAGCTTTCCACGTGAGCTGCATGGCTGTCTCCTCTTTGTTTCAAAAACTTGGCTGGTGCTTTCAGCAACCACTGTAAAGTTGGTAAAAGAGCGGCACGACTTCCTCAGTTTCTGACCCTTGAACAGAGTGGCAGAAGATTTTCTGTGGTCACAGCAAAGTTGTCTGGATTGTGTAATCCCATCCCTGCCCATACAGTGTCTTACCGATTCAAGTGACAGCTAGAGATGTAGTTTAAGGATAGTGTCGAGCATTATTTCCTAACGAAAAGTCACCGATGCCTTTCCTGACTGTTAGTACCGTGCTGAGGAATTCGCTGGAAAAGGAGAGTGCCTGTTGGTGGCTGAGGGTGCTCTGGGGGGGGGGGGGGGATCCCTGCGGTTATTATTCTGGTGAGCCGCCTTCCACGATCTTTCATATGGGCTTTAGTCCTCTCTTTGGGCATTTTCCCAGTGACTTTTGGCCTCTGTGGATTTTGAAGGAGGCGGGGAAAAGTCTATAAAAGCAGGAGAGGAATATAGTTGCCCACCCATGAACGAATGTGTTCTCTTTCTATGTTGTACAACGGTGCTGCTGGTAGCATCGGTGCTGGATGATAGGGATAAGACCCTTAAACGGAAAAAAAATATGCTCTGGCCAGGTAGTTTCATGTAGTTAGAGCATCACCCTGCTCCGCCAAGGTGGCAGGTTCGATCCCCAGTCAGGGCACATACAAGAATCAAACAATTAGTGCATAAATAAGTGGAACAACAAATTAATGTCTTTCTTTATCTCTCACTCTCCCTTCTTCTCTCTAAAATCAATCAATCAATAAAAGATACAAAATGGTGTATTTTAAAGACAAAGAATAAACATTGATGGGAAAATGTCTGAATGCACAGCAGCCTTGGTCAAGTCTGATCTGACCCATTATAATCAGTTATTGAGAAGAAAGTAATTATTAAGACAGGGAAGGGGATAGCCACCCTCACCCTCAAGTCCTGAGGGACACGAGTAGCCCAGGCCATCCTGAAGGCCGGCGGTCTGACTTTCAGGAACACTTGGGGGAACACATGGCAAGAGGGTCCCTTACTCTCTGAGCCACACATACACTGCAGGTGCCCATGAGCCCAGGCCGGGGAGCCGCTGGGTGAGAGCCCTCGCAGGAAAGTAGCGGCGTAATGAAACCCAGCAGCAGGCAGCCCTGGTTTAGGTGTGGCAGGAAGGTGGCCCCACCCCATCGATGGCCCTCGACTGTCCTTGCAGTTGCTATAAATATGGGTCGGGCCCTGTGCTGAATTTTCCACATAGATTATTTTTCATCATCTTTAGACATAGGTACTATTATTCTTCTCATGAGGAAACTGAGGCTCAGAGAGACAAAGGCTTACCTGGGTTCTGTGGTGAACGATGGCAGAGTGAGCGTCACTGCCGTGTTGTTCCGACCAGAAGACCTGCTGTGATTCTCCACCTCTTACCTGTGTTTACAACACTTGCAGTGGGTGTCTGAGCCCGTTTACCTCTGACGTCCTTATTCTCCCACCCCCCTACTTCTGTGCCGCCTAGATCTTAACATTCTCCCCCTGAGGGGTGCGGGTGGAGGAAGGCAGGTTCCTTCCTCCTCATTGGCATACCGATCTCACTTTCCCACATACAGGTTCATTTCCGTCTTAATCACCCCCAGGCAAGAATATTTCAATGT
The DNA here is from genome assembly GCA_030848825.1 of Tadarida brasiliensis. NCBI lineage: Eukaryota > Metazoa > Chordata > Mammalia > Chiroptera > Molossidae > Tadarida > Tadarida brasiliensis. Next base: position 18,150,954 of record CM061259.1, on the reverse strand, counting down.
CAGGATCTGCCACAGAATAAGGACTTAATCTACAGCACTAAATTCAGAAGTGATTACCCAGATTAATCAAGTTGCCCAAAGCCTTGATTGTACAGAAAACTTCAGCGGAAATCGCTCTGTCCTCTGCCCCCGCCTCTCTCCACACACTCAGGGACCCTCCTACAGCATCCTACTCAAGTATTCCTCTGACATCAAAGGGACACTTCAGTTCAGGTGAAACAGAAAAGAGGCTTTTCAAGACAATTCTTTAAAATGTGCACAGAAGAGTGTGGGGAGCAGGCGTTCTCCCACATTGGAGTCGAATGTGTAGAGAGGAAGGCTCTCTCTAGCAATTTGATTATATGTTTCAAGAATTTGAAAAACATCTGTGTTCTTGGATCAAGCAGTTCTGCATCTAAAAATTTATCCTAAGTCCATAATTGAAGACATGTGCAAATATTTGTATGCACAGAAAAATGTTCATCACAGAATGAGATTATAATAAGCATGAAAAATTGGGAAATCTAAATGTCAGTGATAGGGGCTTGGTTAAGTAAAGTAAATCATGGCACAATAACACATTGTAACATTATGCAGTCAGAACAACGGGTTCTCTAAAGACTATTTAGTGATTTGTAGAAATGATTGTGAAATATTAAGCAAATAAAAATATTTCAAGAAACTTCTGTTCAATATTGTATGCACTATATTGGTATGTACTATATCACATGTGGCCAGTTACTTTTTAATTAATTATAATGAAATAAAATTAAAAATCAAGTTCTTTAGTTATACAAGGCACATTTCAAGTATTCAAAAGCTACCATATTAAACAGTGCAGATACAATATTTCCAGTATTTACAGAAAGATCTGTGGGAGGGCACTAATCATATAATTTTTTTTTCAATGTATGTGTGCACATAGAAAAAATTAGAAGGGAATATGCCAAATAATAATTATGATGATTTTTGGTTGGTGGGATGGGATAAGGGTAAATATTTAGACTTTGTGTCCATACAGTTAGTGTTACATTATAGCATAAAGCAGTCATTGGCAGTACATAAGGGAATGGACATGACTCTGTTCCAATAAAACTTTATATGTGAAAACAGGTAGTGAGCCCTGGCCGGTATGGCTCAGTGGATTGAGCATCGTCCCATGGACTGAGAGGTCCCAGTTTGATTGCCAGTCAGGGCACATGCCCGGGTTGTGGGCTCAGTCTCCAATAGGGGGCATGCAGGAGGCAGCCAATTGATGTTTCTCTCATCAGTTTCTCTCTCTCTCTCCCTCTCCCTTCATCTCTCTCTAAAAAAATCAATAAAAACATATTCTTTAAAAAAAAAACAAAAAAACAGGCAGTGAACTGAATTTTGCCTGTAGTCTATAATTTGCTTATCCCTGGATTAGATGATTGGCGAGGTTTCTTTTTTTCTGTGTGAATATTCATATGTGAATTTTAAAAAATAACTTGTATAACTTTTATTTTAAAATAAAACTCATTGGAGAATTATACATATGTAAAGATATGTATACTCACATATACCTAATATATATCCAGACCTGAAAAGTCTGGGTGCAGATACGTGGGATTATTTGCAAAGTAATGATGTGTAAAGTTGTTCAAATTCTCATGCACCCATGATTTCATGTAACTCCTTCCCACCCCTGCCACCAAGTCTGTCATACCACTCTTTTCATCTCTCCCTAAACAAAAACCCCTGTACTAATGCTCCCTGAGATGTTATTCCTCCTAATTAACCAATTTAACTTCTCTGGAGGACAGTGCCTGGGTGTTAGCTGCTGAGCTTGCCCAGATGAAAATGCACCTCCTAGAAAATGGTTCCTGGAGAAGGTGACATCTAGAACATTTACCTCACCTGTTGCCAGCGGAGGGTCCTACACAGGAGTCTTTAGGGGGCTCCTTTTATGATGGTGAAGGTGGCGATGACCTTGTCCGTTGAGATAATGTCCATCTCAGTGAACCTCTAAATAAATGGAGAGCTTCAGTGCCACTGTCGGTCAGCACATTTGATGAGCGCTCTCTGAACGGGCTGCCGATATTCTGGAAGGGAGACTGGATCAAGAGTCTCCTGCAGAAGATTTGCTTGTTTTAAAACTGTGCTTCTTGAGTTCTGGGAGAAGAGTGATGAAAAAGAGCTGAATATGCAAAAAATGAAACTAGACCATCTTCGTACACCATATACAAAAATAAACTCAAAATGGATTAAAGACTTACATGTAAACTTGAATCCATAAAACTCCTAGAAGAAAACATAGGCAGTAAAATCTCTGACATTTCTCTTCGAAATATTTTCTCTGATATAGCTCCTCAGGCAAGGGAAACAAACAAACAAACAAAAAGCAAATGGGACTACATTCAATTAAAAAGTTTTTACACAGCAACGGAAACCATCAGCAAAACGAAAAGACAACCTACTGAATGGAAGAAGATATTCACCACTGATACATCCGATAAGGGGTTAATACCCAAAATTGATAAAGAATTCATGCTACTCAACACCAAAAACAAAAAAAAAAAAACAAGCCAATTAAAAAATGGGCAGAGGACCTGAATAGACAATTCTCCAAAGAGGACATACAGAGGCCAACAGACATATGAAAAGATGCTCAATGTCACTAATCATCAGAGAAATGCAAATTAAAACCATAATGAGATATCACCTCACACCTGTCAGAATGGCTATCATCAATAAATCAACAAACAACAAGTGTTGGCGAGGATATTGAGAAAAGGGAACCCTTGTGCACTGTTGGTGGGAATGCAGATTTGTGCAGCCACCATGGAAAATAGTAATTTTCTGAAGTTTCCTCAGAAAATTAAAAAGAGAACTGCCGATGACCCAGCAATTCCACTTCTGGGGATTTATTTTAAGTACCCAAAACACTAATTCAAAAGAATATATATACCCTTATGTTCACTGCAATGTTATTTACAATAGCCAAGATATGGAAGCAACCCAAGAGCCCATCAATAGACAGGTAGAGAAAAAAAAAAAAAAGCTGTTTGGTACATACATACAATGAAATATTACTCAGCCACAAAAAAGAATGAAATCTTACCATTTATGACAACATGGATGGACCTAGAGGGTATTACACTCAATGAAATAAGCCAATTACAGAAAGACAAATACCATATGATTTCACTTATATGTGGAATCTTGAGAAGAAAATAAATGAACAAACATAACAGAAATAGACTCATAGACACAGAGAGAGGACTGGTAGTTGCCAGAGGGAAGGGAGGTTGGAGGATGGGGTGAAAGAGGTGAAGGGATTGAGAAATAGGGATTGGTAGTCACAAATAGTCATGGGGATATAAAGTACGTCATAGGGAATATAGTCAATAGTATTGCAATAACTTTGTATGGGGCCAGGTGGGTACTAGAAATATCGGGGTGGGGCACACTTTGGAAAGTATATGATTGTCTAACCTCTATGCTGTACACCTGAAACCAAAACAAAAAAAATATTGAAAGTAAACTGTAATTGAAAAAAATGAAAAGGTTGGTGGTATTCCACACCCACCCTTCCCCTGCCCAAAGAAGAAAAAGAGCTGAAAGTTGGGTCCAACCCCTCACTCTGCTTCCATCAGACCGGTTCCCCAGATACCTCCACTCTACAGATGGGGTTTTTGAGGTCTATTTTGACCAAATAAAAATTCAACAGCTGCATGGGAGTTGGGGGTAGGGTGGGAGGAGGTTGGAGAAAAAGTTGTGAAAAACACTGGCTAAATTATTTGTCACACACTGGTAGGCCACGGGCTCTAGGCATCTTTTGTTGGTTCCAAATCATGCTGTAAAATAGTGAAATTTGAAACCAATGTTTAAAAATAAAATCATTCACATTTATAATTTTAAGAGAAACAGAAACAAAAACACCTGTGTTTCTGACCTCTCTTAAAAATCTGTCAGCATTCACCTCACAATCCATCATGATGACAAGTAGCTGGTGCTGAGAACAGCTGCTCCCTTCAGACAGGACGTGTCCTACCTGCCTCCATCCCCACCACACCCCTGTGTGACTCCTCATCCTCTCTGCTCACCCACACTACCTGCCTTGACCTTGTAGCCATTTGAGTTCAAGTCCCTGAGGCTGGATAATTGTTGAAGCCCCTGCCTGTTCCCATGTCTATTGGATTTCCATTATATTTTTGGCAATTAGTACTAAAAGTAAAGCTAAAATCCTTTCCTTAAAGTCATCATCTTGAGTTTATGAACATCGTAGCCACGCACGTTCTGCTCACGCAGAGTGGCGGCGTCAGGAGCTGTTTTCGCATGAACCAAGAAGGGGTGTGAACCCTCCAGCCAAGCAAACAGGTTTTTCTTTCGTAAGTGCTACGTGGAGCTGCATGGAAATCACTGGGATTGTCCTCCGAATCCGTTTGTCCCTTCCTCACTTCTGGGAACGAGGTAAGATTGTACTTTCCGACCTTCCTGACGTGGTCTCAGTTAGGGAGTTGTGAGCAGAAGTGACATGTCCAGGCTGGATGTCAGCATTTCGTATGACCTAAAACCCTGGGCTCCCATGTGTCTCAAGAACAGAGATCGGCAAAGCTCAAGAGGGTGGCTATACCATCAGCCACCTCACTCCTTAAGTGACTGGTGAACAGACATCTTCACCAACTCGCAACAAACGTCTACTGTGAGCAAGAAATACAACTGTGTTGTTTGAGGCCTCAGGTGTGGGGTTGCTTGTTACTGCAGCATACCCTCGTCTAGCCTAACCACTGTAGGGTCCTGATTGAAAACGCCATTTTCGAGGCCCCGTTTTACCCTAGCCAGCCATACCTGTTCTTTCTTTGAAGACCTTTCCCTTGAATCTAAGCATAAAGTTAGAATATTATTAAGTGGCACCTGCCGTCAGCTCCCGTTCCTTGGCGATGCTCAGCACTTGATCTTACTGCCCTTTCCCCCTGTTATATAATGGATTGGAGGTCACATGGGTCTCCTACTTTGAATAATTCATCTCCACAGAATCTCAGTATTTCAGTTAGAACATTTCTTTCTTTCATTTTAATATTTCATCATTTTTGTCCTAAATGTATGACCTTAACTGGTTGCCATGCGTTTCATTTCTTCTTGTCTTAAATATTTTAAAAGTTCCAAAGTACAAACATTACTCATACAGAGTGTAACCAAAAAAATGTTCAGTTTGAGTTCTGTGTTACTTAATTGTAACTGGGCATCATTAAAATGATTATGTTTCCCCTTATGATTTCTTTCTGCTCTGGCTCCAGTCTTCACCTTGCTCGGGCTATTTTCATGCTTGCCATTTGGCCACGGTGCCTGCAGCCGGGATGTGGACCGTGCAGCTCTAAGGCCTCAGGGTCTTTCCCACATCAGAGAACCAAGGTTTTCTCCCAACTCATTAGTTTTGCTGGGGGCTCAGAGACCGTGGTAGTAAAGCACAGGCTGAGGAACGTTTAAACACTGAACACAGTGTTTTCTTCATTTGTTGCGACTGCAGAAGATAGTAAACAAGGCATTTAAAAAAACACGACAGCTTTACTGAGATATAATTCATATACAAAGAACTGCACATACTTAATGTACAATTTGGGAAGTTTGGACATATGCAAACATCCCCAATACCATTCCCACAATCACGATGATAGTCCTATCCAACACCTCCCCGAGTTTCTTTGCGTCCCTTAGTCCCCCACCCCTGTGGTAAGAACAGTTAACATGAGATCTACCCTCTTAACAAATGTTGATGGGCACAGTCCAGTGTTGCTCGCTGCAGCCGCTGTCATGCAGCAGCTCTCTAGAACTGGCTCCTCTGGTGTGTATCTGAGACCTTATACTTACAGCTCCCCTGTTCATTCATTAATGATACTGACCACTAACATATATTCTGTATGAACCACAGGGCAGGCAATTGCCTAAGAGCTTTATATTGACTATCACCACATCCTATGGGGGAGGCCCTGGAGACCCTATTAAGTCCTCATTTCACAAATAAGGAAAATGAGGGGGTAACTTATCTGTTATTCAGTTTACCCAGCTCTTCAAGGCACAGAGTGGTCCCAGCTACCATACACAATGAGGACTGGGCTGTGATGGAGGGAATGCTCATCTCCGCGTTCATTCATTTCTTTTTTTTTTTTTTTTTATCCTCACCCGAGGACATTTTTCCACTTTTTGTTCAGATAGAGTGGGAGGGAGAGAGAGAGAAACATCGACATGAAAGGGACACTTGAGTGGCTGCCTCCCGCACGACCAACCGGGGCTGGGGACAAACTACAACCGAGGCATGTGCCCCCAGCGGGAACCAAACCCGGGTCTCTCAGGACCGCAGGCTGACGCTCTAACTGCCGAGCCAAACCGGCCAGGGCTCATTCATTTCTTTTTACTTCTTTTCTTTTCTTGTGGCAGCAACACTTTACATGGGATCTACCCTCTTCAATTTTTAAGTGTACAATACAGGATTATTGACTATCGGTTCAATTTTGTACAGCAGATTTCTAGAACTTATTCATATTAAGTAATATTTTATGCCCTTTGATTAGTAACTCCCTGTTTACCCCCTTCCCCAGCCCCTGCCAACCGCCATTCTACTCTGAGTCTGTGACTGTGACTTCTAGATACCGCGAAGTGGAAGCATGCGGTGTCGGTCTTTCTGTGACTGGCTCACTTAGCAGCATAATGTCCTCAAGGTTCAGTCATGTTGTGCAAGGTTCTCAAAGACACATCCGCCCCCCACGTGGTCAGCAGCATTATTTACAATAGTCAAGATGTACAAACAGCCCAAACGGCCATCGACAGATGAATGGGTAAAGAAAATGTGACATATCCTTACGATGGAATACTACTCAGCCTTTAAAAAGAAGAAACGTCCATGTTCATTTCATTGCACAAGAGTTGACTTGTTACACTGTCAGGGTAAGTGTGCTGTGGTAGGTCTGCTGCTTTCTGGCTGGGTGACCCGGGGTCAGCTTTAAACAACTGCAGTGAATGAATGTTGTAATCATCCTTTCTCACAGGTCTTGCTCCTATCTCTACCCCGAAGTTCAAACATGCCAGCCTGACCCAGGCCCAGTCCCTGCAGGGGTTTTCCCAAAGCCCTGGGTCTGTTCACACCAAGCATACCTTGTGTTGAGTAATGTGCTAGAAGATTGGGCGAGCCACAGGAGAGGTTAAAAGGAGCGTTACTTCACCATGTCGCCAGCATCTCCCCCCATCATCGAGAGCCCCTGGGGTGAGTGGTCCAGTCCCTGCTCCTCGAAGTTGCGGTTCTCACACCAGCTGCAACAGAAACAGCATTTTCTCGATCGGTCATTACACTCAGTAACTGACTTTGCTGTTAACTATAGTATCTCCTGAAGCTGAGCTGTAGAGGCAATACCTAAGAATTACACGTTTGCCCTTGGTTAATTTTAAGAAGATATCTGAAGTACAAATTCTTTAACTCAAACTTATAGTCTAATAAGAAGATAATGAAGTATCAATACTCAACTACGGTGAACTTTGTAGAGACTGAGATTATGACACTAAAACCAGCCAGGGTCCTAAGGTCCAGATGACTGAGACAGTCTACATTTGGCCATCGAGCGTCCTGAGTCACCACACGACCTCACAGGTGTTCCTCTCCACACGTCCCAGACATCTCCGACTACTTAAGGCTCCAATTTGCAAGGAAAGAACCAGCAGTTAATTTCCTGAAGCCAGGGAATAATTTCCTTTTAAGTTCCTTTGTATTTCCTCTTCATTTCTTGGCCTTGTAAATCTCTTATCTCCATTTGTTCTCTATTCCAAAGTTGTTCGATTGTTTCCTTTTCCCGCCACTCCTGTTTGAGCAGTGGCAGCTGACTTCCCTTATCTCCGTCTAAGTCCCCATCAGAAGCCATTAATCTATAGGTTAAGGGCAAGCTGCTCCTTTCTGATGTTATGGCATCGCAGGAACCCAGCGATCGCTCTGGGTAGTGCAGTAAGTGGATTGCAGCACCGCCGTGCAGTCCTTCTTGCTCTCTGCTGTCTGGTTTAGAAATTGGCAGGGCTGTGCTGACTGAGATGGAAAGCAATGAGCTGAATCGAGTCGTTTTACTGCCCTACAGTGCAAGTCAAACGTCTAAACATGGCCCGCACCTTCTTTTCTTTCTTTACAGCCTCTCTTCACGTCTGTACATAAAATCAACTCCTATCTTGCCTGACTTCATGCCTCGCTACGTCACCCACTACCTCCTTAGAAAACGCTCCACTACATCTTAAACACCATTGTTTTATATCATCACTTTCATCCCTTATAACATGCCCTTTACAAAGTGAAAATCCTAATCCAAAGAAAGACTAGAAAAAAAAAATAAAACAAGTTAGCACTGTTTATGTGAACTAGACAGTAAAACATCAGGTCTATTGTTGGGACTTCGCATATAAATATGATATTAAATCACACTTTTTAAGGCACTATTTTTTAAGGGTGTACTTAGCTCACATTTTCATTTTGGTGATGCCGCTTTAGCTTTGGCACTTTGACCTTGAGCCGTAGTTTCTCTGTCATCATTTAGTGATCCCAACTAGAGACAGAATCTGACCTTGGATCCTGTTATCTTCCTAAATGTCTACTATTCCTCCTAGGCCCCCTGCTCTCAAGTTCTTTCACACTTGCCACACGAGCTATTTGAGATTTTAAAACCTGATGAACATACTCACACTATTTTCAGTCCATATAACTCTCTGTGTCTGCAAAATGTTTGCATAAAAATAATCTCATTTTAAAATAATGTTGAAAACCACTTAACAAACACAAAGCTTAATTGCTCTACAGCGCCATCTAGTGACACTGGATGTTGCAACGAGCATCACAGTTCATAAACCCATTGGAGACAGTGATTCCCTCAAGTTTTTTAGGCTTAAAGGGACCAATCTAAATGTTCGCAAGTTCCCACTATAATAAATAGAGCGTGTCTAACCATAGCCCATGGAAGTAGACTTAGCCTAGTACCAACGGCTCCAATGCCTTCTCTTTATTTCAAAATGTTATTATGATTCTTTATTTTTACTGATCTTTTTCTTCCAAAAGGGCTTAATTTCTATTAGTCATTTGTTAGGTTTCACAGCAGATCACACATGCCACTTACAAGTGTTTACTATGTACCAAGCACTGGCATACGTGTGTAGCATGCATTGACTCAGTAGATTTTCACAATAACCCAATGAAATGGTTGCTGTTAGTGTCTATATTTTGCTTCCTGGGGAAAAAATAGAAAGCGCAGGTAGTGCCCAAAGTCACACAGCTCGTAAATACTTATTTTTTTCTGAGCATGTGTTCCTTCTATTTTATTAATCCCCTTTGCAAAGCTCATTCCCAGGAAATAAAAAAAGGTCGTTAGAAGGGATACTAAGTTTTCTAGTACTTCATGAAACCAAACACTACTGGCCTAAAAAGACAAATGGTTTGCCCTGGCCAGTGTGGCTCAGTTGGTGGGAGCATCGCCCCATGCACTGAAAGGTAGCAGGTTCCATTCCCAGTTGGGCACATCCCTGGGTTGAGGGTTTGATTCCCAGTTGAGGTGCATACAGAAGAGAACTGATCCATGTTTCTCTCTCACATCAATGTTTCTCTCTCCCTCTCCCTTTCTTTCTCTCTAAAATCAATAAAGACATATCCTTGGGTGAGGATTAAAAACAAAATTTAAATAAGTTAAATGATTTTACCTCTCTCAGGTCAGGTTGGAGAGAATTAGAGCTCCTTCCATAGGCATAAAGGAGGCTACGGTGAGACCTAGTTTGTACCTTGGAGCTAAAGTCATCTCTGGCCTGGGAAGCCAGCCATCCGTAGCTGTCACCCACAGATTGTAACGTATGGCTGGCTGAAGATAGGAGGAAACACCTAAGATTAATCAAAGTAGTGGGACCACATTAGGGAGACAGGACATGTAAGTGATAAAAATCTAAGAAAATTAAAACTAGGTTGATTGTATTATCCCCTGCACAAACAGCAAGAAGATGGTCATCGCAGAACTTAGAAAACATGACAAGAATTGGATCATGTTTATCCAGAACTATCCAAGAGTTATGAGTCTGGAGCCATAGGCGTTTTCCTTGAACAGAGAGGTATGATCTGTCTCAGGACGGGGAGAGTTTATTGGGTTTTTCAAAACAGTCTACCTTTCTATTAACTAATTTCATGCTAATTGACTTGGCAAGTGTATCCGTTGTCCATTTATTGCCTCTCAGTTCCAAATCCACCCTTCATTACTTACTCTACAAGAATGGAGTGAGACCCTGTAAATATTTTTCCTTTTCCAGCTGGCATGATGTTAAGCATGCAATAGAGGGGACAGGAGGGACTCCAGAGGAAGGAGGGGTTTGTCTTCCTCATTCTGGTCTGCTTACTTGGCCAGATTCCTTCGCTGTGTGTGGCCTCTCCACGCCCACAGCATGCAACGACCAACAGCACCCAGTGGCCAGCAGCTTCATGGTCAATTCCGAAGTTTGGTGTCTCTCTGTGGATGGCTGCCCTGACGTTGCAGAGACTGGGTTTCCAGTAAGTTCCACTGGCAAGGCATCCCCTGAGCCACGGCTGCACCCTCTCCCACAAGGTCTGTTTCTTCCTTGGGTGCTCTATCTCAGTCTTAGGGCTAGTGGCTGCTCCTTACATCTGCTATCCCCATATGCCCTAGAGTTATTCATATTTCCTAATAGCTAATTCCTTGTAACTCCAATGTTCTGTGATAGTAAATAATTCTTTATATTAAATGTTCTGTTTGAATTACTGTGTGGTTTTGCTCTCTCTTGATTGGACTCCGGCTGATGCAGCAAAACAAGCATCACTGTGAATTCCACTCAACTTTCCAGAAACAAGAGGTCTTTAAAAGAGTGCTCCCTGAATACGGAGCATAAATAATCTGTTCGTGATATAGTAATATTTGCCACTGTAATGAAGAAATTGGAATATTCGTATTTATTTACACCAATCCCTTGTGAGTTTGGTTATTTGATGTTACCCTTGAGTCCAGTCAGATCAAAATGTGCAAACAGAACCAATCCTAGACCCGAAAGTCTGCATCTAGACTTGGGACAGTGAGGACCTTGCCGCAATACCTCCACTGTGCTGGTGCCCATCTGGCTTCTTTCTGTAATACCTCTGCTTCAGCTCTCAACATTACAATGCTTCATGCTCCTTTGCTGCATGAGGAAAGATATAAATTTACTAAAATGGAAGAATGTAATGATCTGGGAAAGAACCTTATCTTCTGGTTCATTTGTTCTGTGGTCAGCAGGAGAGGTTAGGATAATATGGTGATTACTGACAATGAACTTGACCTGCTAATGGGTCACAAGCCAGTAGCCATCAATGTGCCATGAAAGCAAGCGGTGGACCTCTCTGAATGATTACCATTCCATAGTATAGACTAGAAATATTTTTCTGCACAAGACAGTAATATAATCTTAATACTCAACCTCCAAAGTCTAACCAACTTTGAATCTTAAAGAGCAAGAACTTAGCCTGGCCGGTATGGCTCAGTAGTTGAGTGTTGAGCATTGACCCATGCACCAAGAGGTCACCCAATCGATTCCCAGTCAGGGCACATGTCCAGGCTGTGGGCCTGATCCCCAGGGGGAGGCATGCAGGAGGTGGCCAATTGATGTTCTCTCTCATTGATGTTTCTATCTATCTCTCCCTCTCCCTTCCTCTCTCCCTAAAATCAATAAAGAAAAAAAAAATTTTTTTTTAAAGAGCAAGAACTTAAATATTGGTCAAATAGACTTTTCCCCTTTCAATTTGCAGTATAAACTGGTCTTTAATCTGTTGTTGCTACTTCCAAATAAAAGAGTTCAAAATAGACCTTGACCATATTAGGTCGAGAACTTGATCTCCAACTCACATTTTTAAACAACTGCCCTGCATTGTTTACATAAAAGGCACTCTATTCAAACTTGGAGCGTGGCATTTGGATGTGTTTAGTGTTTTACCAAAATTAAAGAGTTGACTTGCACACAAATTTAGTGATAAAGGACAACAGCAGCAATCCATGGAAAGGAATTATTTCTTTCTGCTCTTCTTCTTCAGGTGTCATCCATCATTGCTAATAGAATCACAGAAACTTAAAGCTAAAAAGAACTTCTGAATTTATCTTTGACCTCATACATAAATAGGACCATTGAGGTTCACTCACTTTATATGTCCAACAAAAGCAATGCAACTCAAGATACTCATCAGAACTGTCCAGCGCTGTTTTTCTCTACACACTTAGTAAGCTTCTCCAAGCTGCAAAAACTGTATAGACTGTACTCCGCAGATGTGTCTACTAATGGAAAGACGAGGTTCTTCATTAAATACCTGTTTTCTTCCCAATACTGATTATTAATTACCCTGTCTTATCTTTATAAATACAGGAAACTGCCCAACATACATCAGAGTCTGATTTATTTTTTAACTATATTTGGCTGTTTATCACATCTATTTGCTACTTAATTTCAATCTTTTGGGTAACTTTCACAGATGTGTAACCTTATTCATTACGTGTTGGTTCTTATTAGTTTCATTCTCTTTAGTCCCATCGTCTTGGGAGGTACCTCACTGAATAGTCTTCTGTATTATCTACACTATGGACTTCTTTGATTTTTTTCACAATCTGTCACTTACTTTTGTAGTGAGGTGAACATGAGCTTCACCCCCTAGAGTTGGATTGTGGGGCATTTTCAGAGACTAGGGACTCTCCTGTGTCGTTAGGGGCCTTTGCTGCTCCTGACTTTGGCATCTCCTTTCAGGGTCCACATGGACACGTGATTGTTCATGTGAATGGAGTCCTCTGCGGTTGTGCACAACACACAGGCCAGGCCTTGATGACCTCTCCCCCTGTTCTCTCCACCTCTTCCTCCTCTGTGGACTAAGCTCAGTCCTGGGGAGCTATGAGCTTCAGTCTAGAGATATACAGCATAGGGTTGAAAGCCACCATTTCGATCAGCTTGATTTTCAGGAGGCATTTTACAAGATCTCCAAAGTAACGGAGACTTTTTAATTGTTCAGTCACCTTTATTACCTTTATTGCTGCTGATATTTTTGACTTTCACATTTTCCTTAATAAACTCTCCAGCATCAAAAGAAAAGAACAAAAAGGAATAAGTGCTTTGAATCTATTACCTTTTTTTGCGAGTTCAAATGGCAATTGAAAAAAAAAAAATAGCACTATTGACTCAGATAAAATTTCTGGATTTGCCTGAGCTCTCGGATATCTCCATAGCAAGGATAATTGAAAGCTGGCCATACAAAACTGTCCTCATATATTACTGTGAAAGCCTACATAAAAATGAATGCATATACCATGAGAATTCAACCAGCAAGCACTTTGCTTAACATGAAAAGTTTAACTGCTTTCCAGTTTCACTGGGATATAATTCTTTGGAGCCCATATGTCAAGAGAGGCTTCATGTTTACCTGCAATTAAACAGACAGCTTTCCCTTCCTCCAAAAGCTTAGCCTCTACTCCAAAGCATGTGTGAATTATTGCTTATGTGTGCTAGTATGCTGATGCACGCTTAAACACCTGAGAAAAGGTAGAGGTTAAAAAGGAAAGGAAGGCCAGGATAAAGCTAATAGGAAGAATATGTTTTCCTGTTGCATCCCTAGCCCCACCCAGAGCCTTTGTCTAATTCACAAAAAAGCGTGGAGTTTGAACCGATGTCACTGAACAGGACTTTGCAAGAGAGGGAGCTAACATTGTTTTGTATGCTGTGTGCCAAGTGGTTTATATAAGCTCCATTAAATTTCACAATATCCCAATATTCACAGTTGAGGTAGACACAGATGGGGGAAAGCAGTTTGGTGAATTAAATAACTTGCACATGGACCTACAGATAGAAAATAATGGGGATTAAGCTGGGACCTAGATTTCTCTAACTCTCAAGTCCTCCTCCTTTTAAATATTTCTTTGTTTTTTGTTTCATTATGAAAATTGTAAACATGAAAATAGAAATGATATTTCAATTTTCCACATACTTGCCACTCATTTAATAAACATTATTCTTTTGCCATATTTACCTCTAATCCTTTTAACTTACGAATAAAATGTTGTAGACAAAATGAAGTCACCTCTCCGATTGCCATTCTTCTTCCTTCTCTAAAATCAACCACCAGCCTGAAATTGAGTGCATCCTTCCCATCCATGTTTTCATATACATTTAATTCTTATGAATGCATCCATAAGAAATACTGCTTACTTTACCTTCTTACATTGATGGTATCATGATTAACATAGACTTTTTGTAGCTTGGTTTTTATACTCGCAATTATATTTACACAATTTATTCATGTTGATAGGTCCATTTTATGTAGTTCTAGTTTACTCTTTTCAACAATTATTGTATTGTTTAAATTATTCCACACTTTACTTCTCCATTTCAATCATTGTGGCTATTTAGATTTTTTAAATGTTGCTATTATAAATAATTCTGTAATTATTTTTTCTGCATGTCCCCTTGTGCAGATGTATGAGGGTTTCTCTGGGAGATGTTTCTAGAAGTGGAGTTTGGGGGTCCAAATGTGTTTGCATCTTCAGATGCTACTGCCAAGTTGCTTCCCATATCGGACTGATTTCCACCCTACCGGCCATAAAGATAGGTCTCATGACCTCCAAACCTCACTAGTACTTGGCCTGCCCCTGACCTTGGCCTTGTGCCGGGTCAGAGACTCTGATTCTTATAATTAAATCTCAAGTCAAGACATGCAGGAATTTTACTGCAGAATGACATGTAATTTTAGGTAAATGGTGCGAGAGGTATTTCATTTCTTTAAAATAAAATAAAAATAGCCTTGGCCAGTTTGGCTCAGCGGTTAGAGTGTCGGCCCGCAGACCAGAGAGGCCCGGGTTCGGTTCCTGCTAAGGGCACGTACCTCGGTTGCAGTTTGTCCCCGGTTGGGGTTGTGTGGGTGGCAACCAGTCAATGTGTCTCTCTCACATCGATGTTTCTCTCTCTCTCTTCTTCCTTCTCTCCCTCCCACTCTATATCTCAAGATAAAGTGCAGAAATGTCCTTGAGTGAGGATTATAAAAAAAAAATTTAAATAAAATAAAAATAACAAATCTCATAACTTGATAGATATTGGGCTACCAGCTATATGTCATTAGAATTTTTTCTTTTTTTTTAAAATTAATTAATTTATTTTTGTTACAGATGTTTCTCGTTCCCCCCCCCCAGACACCCTCCTCCCTATCCCCCACCACAACCATCGTTGTCTATGTCCATTGATTAGGCATACAGGCATATAAGTTCTTTGGTTTATCTCATCCTTGCCCTTCCCCCTCCCCCTGTCCCTCCTCCTCTGAGGTCTGTCAGTCTGAACCATACTCCCTTCTATGTCTCTGGGTCTATTTTGTTCATCAGCTTTTTTTGTTCATTATATTCCACAAATAAGTGAGATCATGTGGTATTTGTCTCATTCGAATTTTTATCACACATTTTTAACTGGGGATGTTTTAAACTGTGAGTAACTCTATTTGTTATCTAATTAACTTTTCCTTTCAAACTGGAATTCTTTTTTTTCACCCCAGTCTTTATCAGATGTGGTCCGTCAGGCAAAAGCAATTTTAACCCATTTTCTCTGGAGAAAAAGTAGTTTCTCTAACACTCATGAATTAAAATACAATGGCCAGTAAGAAAGCTCCTTGAACCCGAGGGTGGGCTTGTAAATGGCTCTCTATGCTAATACACTATTCCTGGAAGAGAACGCTTCCTACAGGTCCTCCTTGTGACTATCAGTCCCGGGTGATCTAGTACCAGGATCCTTTCTGGGGTGCCATCTCCAGTTGGCTCATGGAAAACTCTCACCTTTACCTTTACAATTGCCCTTTATTTCACTGAACGTTAAAAGCGTTTAATTAAGGGGTCAAAACCCATGAAGGCTGGATTTCAGGAGAGGTCTCACTGATGCCACCTCCTGGGATCTCTGACATCTAAACCAACATAGCCACGGATCATTATAGGAGCTCGAGCCAATTAACCTTCCCTGACTCTCCAGCCTCACTCGCCAACATGAGCTCAGTGATACTTTATGGCACAGCCCACCACAGTGGGAGAGGTCAAGGTGGCAGAATAACCAGTGTGGTCACAAGGTGCTAAGTACCCAGATATTTCAGCCTTTAAAATCCTATTTGGCCTATTCCTAGAATAAGCTAGAAAAAGATTTTGCAAGAAAGCAGGACAAGTTACTCTTTATTCAGATAAAATGATAATAAAAGAGTGTAAACTAAGGTGACGGGCCTGATTTCACCTGCTTCTGCAATAACAGACTTGACAAGCCTCGCAGTTGGGTTGGCCTAGGCTCACATTGACTCCGCCCGCCATCCTCCCACTGTGGTCCATGTTCCCGCCGGCCCCAAGAACCTTTAGGGCCTGTGAGGTCAAAACTATGTTTGTAATGATACTAGCGCATCACTTGCCTTTTTCACTGTGTGGCTATATTCATCAATGGCACAGAAACAATGGCCAACTTGTCAGGGACAGCCGTTGGTGTATCAGTGGGAACTAAGGCAGTGACCCCAGACTATACTAGTCCCCACTGGGTTCTTCCCCAGCTCACACTGGCAGGGAGGGAGAAATGCCAGTTTCACTGAAGAAGGCCCTTGATGAAGCAGCAAAAATGATTAATTTTATTAAATGTAGACCCTTGAATACCGGTTTTTTAAATGTTGCAAGCGAAGAAATGGGAAGTCCACCAACATCCTTCTGCTCACGCCTCAGTGCAAGGAAGGCTCCAGGAACGCTGGACCGCGTGCGGTCGTTTGAACGCGGCTGAACTAGCCGCCTGTTCAGAGAATACTATTTTGACCTGAAGAAATGACTCTCAGAGAAACTAGTTTTTCCCACTGTTGTATCTGGTAGACATTTCTTTTTTTTTTTTTTTTTTTTTTTTTTTATCCTCACCTGAGGACATTTTTGCATTCATCTTCAGATAGAGTGGGAGGGAGAGAGGGGGGAAGAGAGAGAGAGAGACACATCGAGTAGCTGCCACCCACATGACCCCAACCAGGGCCAGGGACAAACTGCAACCAAGGTACGTGCCCTTAGCAGGAACCGAACCCGGGACTCTCTGGTCCGCGGGCCGATGCTCCAACCACTGAGCCAAACTGGCCAGGGTGATATCTCTTTTTAAAAATGGATGGAATGATCCTGTCACTTGAAGGAAAACAATGGAGAGTCTTTGTTGCCGATGATAAAACTTGAGCTTTCCACTGGAAATTAGAATTTTTGAAAATCTTTGTTTGCCTCTGTGATCCGGACAGCTTCCTAATACTTAAAAAAAATTTTTTTAAATGAGTTTAGTGACATTAATGAATGTGGTTCTGATATCATATAGCGAGGTATGTCAGCTTTCGTAAGATCTGCATAATTCAGTAACCCAATATTTTCCAAATAAACAATGCATGTTACAAAATCATTTAAAATAAATGTTAATGCACTACAACAGGAAACGTTTATTGGTAGCAACTTCTTTGGCTGGAATTAAGAACAGGCTGCTGGTTAGTGAACTCTGCGCTAATAGGTACAAGGCATGTCCACCGCCTTCTAATGCAGGCTGGAGGAGAGGGAATGCTGTGTTCTTTCCCATTTTAAAATGCCATGTTCTGATTTCACAATAGGGTGCAATTCATAAAGCATTCTAGAAATTTCCAATATATCTTAGGTTATCTTCCTTATCATGCTTGTATTTTCTTAGTAATGCATCATGGTCTCATTTTACTAAACTTTGGAGAAGTAGGAATATTTTCACTCGAAGGTCAAGCAGAATAATAAAGAGATCAGCTCAGGACTGAAAATCTACATTCCAGTTCAAGCTCTAGAAAATTTACTTAGTTTGTCTGTGATTTATATTTTTGATTCTGTTAAATGAAAAAGGCAATTATATGTTCTCTGAGGTCTCTCTCTCCTGCCCTTAATATTTGAAGAGACTAGAAGGAATTCAAGAGACCATCTTTGAGAGTCTGCACCATACAGTCTCTCCCGTAATTGAAAACATTAGACCAATTGACTTTTGAAGTCTCTTTTAGTTCAATGATAGTTTAGGCCTTTCTGCTCAGGAAAACCAAATGCATACCACACACACACACACACACACACACACACACACACACACACAAAATGCCATTTTGTCCCATTCACAGGTGTGGTAGACGGTGTCTTAAGGCCCCCTACGCATGAGGGTAGGACCATATGGTTCAGCTAACCAGACAAAACTTGTTGATTTGAAATAACCACATTTTTCATTTCAGGCCAATTAGGCTGTGGTTGCATGGACGCCATCTGTATTTTCCAGAAGGATCTAGAGTAAACACAGCCGGGTGCCAGACCCCAGGTCCTGCTGAGATGGAACGCCTTAGGGGCTGGACTCGGAAATGCGATTACCAGGAGGAGCTGACAAGCCCAGTTAGAGAGAAATTTTGAATTGTAAATTTTAAGCCATCCGGAATTAAAAGGTCTCAACTGGGCAAGTGGCAATGATGAGTTCTTCAGCCTGAACACTGGTCACGTGTGGAAGGCCCAGTCTGGAAGCAAGCCTGAGGTTACCAGGGAGGGGGCGCTGTGGAATGGACTGGGCGGCGGGGTTGGAGCCTGAAATGGGAAGACCCCTCGGCTTAAAAATCCAGGGAGATAGAAACACTCCTCACTCTTGTGCTTATTAATATGGAAATACAGAGTAACCTTCCTTAACATTGTTTCTCCAGTGTTCTGAAATGTAATGATTCTTGGAAAGAGCCAAAATTTGTGACTAGAAAGTACAAACAAGTACAGGATGTCACAACTGAGGTTTATCATCTTTATGTAGATTTATAATATTTTGACTGAAATTGCCAGAAAGCTCTGGGATATCTATATCCTAATCCAATCATTTATCTTCACCCACTTCTTTCCTGTACAGTAAGTACCTATGGTGAGCAGCTCTTTGGGGAAATTTAAAAATCCTGTATTGACTAGAACTTAGATTCTGTAGAATGAATTTAGGATGTAGCATCAGCGTTACCTATAAACGTCTAGGATTTGTAGTTTTATGTCAAAGGCTTTCTATTATTTTAACGTTGCCTTGAATTTTGTTTTTTACCTTAGCTAATGGAGGTGAAGAAAAGTTGATAATTTATCTGTTTGATGGACTAAGAAGGTCTGTACATAAAGGAAATACAGTGTTCAAGTGGGCATCTCATGGTATTATTTCACTGTGTTAGGAAAGCATTTGCCTTTATATAGCACTCAGAGGAAAACCAGAGACACGTAAATCAAGCAACTCTGCTGTTAAATGGATGTCAAATTGTTTTTAAAAATTACACATAAAAGTTAATATTAATGGCTTACTGTCAAGGTAAGACTTTTTTCCAATAGGTGCTGCAGTGGCATAATATTTTTAAATAGTCTCATTAACATCACATAATAATAACACTAGCAGCTTAGAAGATAGACTGGAGACCACATTAATAAATACATAAAGATGCTTTGATGCTGGAAGGATCACAAATGCAAAGAGAATTGAATTAAAATTCATAAAATCATGACAAATTGGAACAGAGGATGAAATCAATAAAATACGTTTAATAATGATAAATATAGAATAGCTATCAAAAGACAGTAATGATTCCATGGACAAATTAAGTAGAGGGAAAGGATTAAGGAGTAATACAGCAAAGAAAAATAGGAACTTACGTGGGGTGATTATTTAAAAAGACTCTATCAAAATAAATCGGGTACTGTAGGACTGTTACTTCACTCACATCCTTCACACTTCCCCAGGGGGAGGAGGTTTTGGAGCAAGGTAACATTGGGGGTAGGGGATATGGGAGGAGCTAAGAGAGGATGGCTAGCAGGGAAGCAAAGCATAATCTAGGGTACTTGTGAACTTGCAGGCAGGGAGCGCACATGAGGAATGGTAGCGCTGGCAGAGATAGGTCTCATTCAGCCTCTCTCCTGTGTATTTACAAAAGTTGCCACATTGCCCCTCCGTGGCACAGGTCAGAGTTTGTAAAGGAAATCTAATAGGCTAAGTTATCTGTTTGACATTCTGGATGAAGACTTTCCAGTGAAGTTGGTTTGTCCGCCTTGGGTCCATTAATAATCAGCCAACCGGTGAGAAGTTTCAAGCTGACTCTCTTTTCATCCTAAAAGTCTGTTTACATCTTGATTCAGTGGGGAGTTGTTTTTCAAATACTAATTTCTGAGCCACTAACTCAATCCTACTGAATCTAGAATGTTTAGGGTCTGGGTGCATGCTTTCTTCTAATTATTATTATTATTTTTTAATCTACCCAGATGCCTCAGAGGCAACCAGGTTTGGGAACTACTGACAGAGCTGACATTCATAGTTTTCATTTAGAGTTCTGAGATGCAAGGTAATTTGGAAGGCCGCTAACATGTCAGATTGGATTGACACTTATCTTCTTTATGAATTTGGTGGAATTTTAAAAATCTCTCTTTTGCTATATTAAAAGTCTGTGCGAGTGGGTAAATAAACGATTGGAATGAAGAGCAATGTCAATATAGCACTATCTTCTAATTTGCTGATTGATGAGCATCAGCAGGGATGAAAAACAGTTGAAATATGGAGCAGAATTTATCACTTTCATCACCTTTAATGACTGTTGACTTCAATCATTTCACTCAGCGTGAAATGGACCTCAGAATTTACTGCTCGTTTCTTGAGCACTGAGAGGCAGAATACTCCAGGGTCCCGGGGAAGCGTAATAAATATCAAGTATTTTTGCGAGGCTGATTTCTCACAGCTAGTTTCACTTAAAGGCTCTCATGAAACTGCAACCAAATATTGGCTTTAAGGTACCAAGAATGGATGGAACAAAAACCTGTGATAATGACACATAAAAGTTAGGGCAAATCACTTCGACTTACATGTAACTCCATCTCCCTTTCCACAAGACGAGGGTAATGGCAGTTGGTAACTCTTTACTTCACACGTTGAATTAATGGAGTAATAGCTTTAAACTCGCCTGAGGTCGCCTGAGCCAAGAGCTCTGAGGACAAAGATGTCAGATTAAATGAGTACATTTTAAGGAAGAGAATGGGAGTGTCTAAAACATAGTTATAAAGCACCTACCATGTGCCAGGCATACTATGAAGAATTGCCTCATACTATTTAATTTGCTGAAATGCTTCATTAATAAATACCCAGTAGTTAGGCATTTAGGGTCTTTTAAAATAGGAAGCAAATTCTCCAGGGAAACATATTTTATGTAAGTTTCCGTGAAGAGATGTCTATAGGGATCGTGCTGGTTTAGCTGGAGTCAAATGTATTGGGCATCACCTAACTTGAGGTCCTCGGAGATGCAGAGTGCTCATCTGATATTTTAAAAAAAATAAATAAATAAACCTTCAGCACCTTATTTCTTTAAATGAAGCACATTATCTGGCTGGGAAGGGGAGCCCAGCTAAATGAAAGGTCCTCATTAGCATTAAGAAACATGTATTTAGAAGGAAACAGGTGTAAGGAACCTTGGGCAAGTCCGCTCATTGAAAAAAACATGAGCAGAAACTTCTCTTGCCTTCTGTTGACCATTCTGGGACAGAGTGAGGGAGAAGAGACAGATAATGATTAATAAACACGATGCATAAGTCACACTGTGTTGAAGTGAGTGGTATGGGGAAAAATAAAGCAGAGCAAGGGACATTAATTATGAGTATATGTGGAGGGGGTGAATCGCAAATTCAAATAGAGATCAGTTTTCACTAAGGCTTCACTAAGAAGATAAGATCTGAGCAAAGACTTGGAGGACATAGGGAGTTACCCATGTACACATGTGGGTGAGGAAGCCCCAGGCAGAGCCCTCGGTGGGAACATGCCTGGAGTGGACAAGGAAGAGCAGGGAGGCCGGTATGGCCAGAAGCATGTAAAACAACCCTTTCACAGGGATCGCCTAAGACATAACAGTAGCAAAATTACAGTTATGAAGTAGCAACAAAAATAATTTTATGGTTGGGGGGTCACCACAACATGAGGAACTGTATTAAAGGGTCACAGCATTAGGAAGGTTGAGAACCACTGAAAATGAAGGAGAAGGTAATGGGAAATTATATCAGAGAAGTCACAAAGGCTAGAATATGCAGGACCTTGAAGGTCATTGAAAGAGTTTGATTTTGCCCAGCTGGTGTGGCTCAGTGGACTGAGTGTCGTCCCATGGACTGAAAAGATCCTGGTTCGATTCCCAGTCAGGGCACATGCCCAGGTTTTAGGCTCGATCCCCAGTAGGGGGCATGCAGGAGGCAGCCAATCGATGTTTCTCTCTCACATCAATGTTGTTTCTATCTCTCTCTCTAAAAAATCAATAAAAACATGTTTTTTTTAAAAAAAGAAAGAGTTTGATTTTATTCTGCATGTCAGTGAGCTCTGGAGAGGGTTACGTAGAAGAGGAATATCTGACTTACATTTTTAAATAATCCCTTTAGTTTCTGTAATGAGAACAGACTGTAGAGGAGAGAGGGGGAAGAATGGAAACCAGCTAAGAGGCTATTGAAAGCAAGAAATGATGATGGCCTGCACCAGGATGATAGAGGAGGGAAGCCGATGGGGAATGATCAGAATCTGAATGCCTTTTGAAGGTCGAACCAACAGGGCCTCTTTTTATTTATCTTTATTGTTGAAAGTATTACAGATCTCTCTCTTTTTTCTCCCCATTGACACCCTCCTCCCTGCTCCCACCACTCCCCAGTCTTCACTGCACTGTTGTCTGTGTCCATTGTTTATACATATATGTATATTAGGTCTTTGGTTTGTCTCTTCTTACCACCCCACCCCTCTTCCCTCTGAGGTTTGTCAGTCTGTTTCCTACTTCCATGTCTCTGGATCTATTTTGTTCATCAGCTTATTTTGTTCATTATATTCCACAAATAAGTGCGATCATATGATACTTGTCTTTCTCTGACTGGCTTAATACTCTTCATAATACTGGCTTAATACTCAGCATAATACTCTTCAAGTCCCTCAACGTCATCTCAAAGAATAAGAGATCTTTCTTTCTTACAGCTGCATAGTATTCTATTGTATAAATATACCACAGCTTTTTTATCCACCCATCTACTGACCAACACTTGGTCTGTTTCCAGATCTTAGCTATTGTAAAAAGCACTGCTATAAACATAGGGGTGCATATATTCGTGTTTCAGCCTTCTTAGGATATATTCCTAGAAGTGGGATCACTGGGTCAAATGGCAGTTTCATTTTTAATTTTTTGAGGAAATTCCATATTGTTTTCCATAGTGGCTGCACCAGCCTGCATTCCTACCAGCAGTGTACTAGAGTCCCCTTTTTTCCACATCCTTGCCAGCATTTGTTTTTTGAGGATTTGTTGATGGCAGTCATTCTGACAGGCGTGAGGTGATACCTCATAGTTGTTTTAATGTGCGTCTCTCCCAACAGGGCCTCTTGACTGATTGATGTGGGATGCAAAAGAACAAAAAAGAAGGAAATGATGGCCCCAAGGGTTTGTCCTGATCAACTGGAAGGAAGGCATTGCCATCAGCTGGGACTGGGGGAAGCAGTGAGCAGATCTGGAGATGGAGAATATCAGGAGTACAGATTGGGTCATGTTGAGTTTGAAATCTCTATTGGCCATCCAATTGGAGATGTAGCATAGATGGTTATACATTTCTGGAGTTTTAGAGAAAGATCTGGGCTGGAGATATAATTTTGGGGTTCTTTGGTCCATAGATTATTATTTCCAGATAAAATATAGGCAATTTGAATTTGGGATAAGAAATAATTTTTTAAATATTTCTTATTCCCTAAATGTTCCTTTTTATTTAACATCAAGTTTTGATTTTATCCATGCAATAGATTTTATCTTATATTTCTAAGGTCATTAATAGGTTTGTTTAAATGTTCTTCTTTTCTCTGTATTGTGTTTGTTTTCTCCAAGTTACCTTACCTCTGTTCATTGGTTTGTTTCAGTATCCAGTATGTAGACTTGACTTAAGCCTCCCTTTTCAGTTACTCCTGTCTCTACCAAACCTGGTATCATTCAATCAGAAGACTTTCTGGTCCCATTTTCCCAGACATTAAGCTCCCTGTTCCAGCTGGATTGGTGCCCACACAGGACATGAGAGGGATTCTGAAGGTCCAACTCCAGTCCTTTTTTCAGAGATAATAACTACATCCAGTTTCTGAGCCTTCCCAGCGTTTCCACATGCCTTTGATCATTTCCACAGCAAACTTTCTTGCTGTTCTATTAACTTTGTTAGCACGCATCCATCTGCCCTCTGTCTTCCAACATTTTGTTGTTAGCTCTTGTCTGCTGCGGCTTCCTTTCTCTTTCTCCTTCAGGTTTTATAAAACATTTTAAATTCCTTTTCAGTCATTTGAGAGAGGTGTCAGGATGGAGGTGTGGTAAATGCATGCATTCAATCCACCATGTTTAATGGAGAGTTCTTCCTGATTTTCTCACATAAACTACTGAAAAGTAGGCATAGCAGACCTCTTGCTACCCTGACTCATGTCCCCTTGACCCCCTCTGTGGCTGCAGTGAGCCTTTCCTCGGTGTGCTAGCAGCTTCCCACTCAAATACTTGCATCATTCCACTCCCCTGACTGAGGATTTCCTCCAGCACGGCACATAAGAAGGGTCTGCAATCGCTGGGGGGGTTAGCACCTCTCTCCATGAAGAATGGAAATCAGTGGATGAAGAGCCAACTTTCCATGGCATGGTGGGACTATGATGAGGCATTCTGCAGGTTCCTCAGAAGTCCCCATGGAAGAAACCCTTTCATCGATTCTACACTCTGTTACTTATGCTTCCCAGAACAGCTTCCAAAATAAATTCCATATATGTACCCAAGACCTCATCTTAAGCTCTGGTTTTGGAGGAACTCCAACTAGGACACCTGGTAGTAGAAGTAGCCCTAGGAAGTATATTCTCAATGGTACAGAGGCAGCAAAGACATCATGGGTGATGGTAAGTTGGGTGGTGCTCAACCCTGGCACTTTGTAGATCACAACTGCCAAAGCTTTCACCTATGGTGCGCTGGGGTGAGGTGAAGGTGAAAGGAGAAGCTTGGATTATGCAATAGTGCTATGTCTAAGAGATATAGGGGTGTGAGATCATAGGAGTTGAAGAGGTCCCTGGCTTTTGTTCAATGGCCAGAAGCATTGGGGTAAGCGAATGGTCGGTTTACATCATCCAGCCATCACTTTAGAACATGGGAACGAAAGCCAGAGAGCCTCCTTGGAGATCTCCATTTCCTGAAACCGGGGGGCAGACTTCTGAAAAATCATGCCAGGGGTCACTTGTAAGGCTGACAGAAGTGCACAGCTGATTGGAGGTACAGGCCAGGCGGGCATCTTATGCAAAAGCCAAAGCCCTGGCAGGGAGGAAATGGGCCCTGAGAACTGGAATGAGGGCATGTGGGTGGAGAACCTTGAACACCTAGATTTCCCTGAACTGTCCAGGCTAACAGAAGTCTCCTTCACCGTATTAATTGAAGAGAAGAGTTTCCCATTGCTTAGAAACCCTACAAAATTCTCCTCTGAAGTAGATGCCTCAATGTCTGTCCTTACTGCCCCTCATTGCCTCGATTCCAAAAACTAGGGACAAGTCCCAGCGTAGCCTGAGTTATCCATGCTGTGAGAGATGCGACAGATTTTCTCTTCTGAAGATGGCTGCAGTGATATCCCTCATCCCAGCAGCTATTCTACAATGAAACCTTCCCATTCTCCTACCAAGAGATGGAGTCTAATTTACCTCTGCTACCATCTGGGCTGGACTTGACCTGCTTGACCCTCAGAAGTGATGCTGTGTGATTTCCAAGGCTGAGTCCCAAAAGGTGATACTGCTTCTGCCTTGTTCATGGGGACATTTGTCCTTGTAGGCTAGAGCCACCATGTAAGGAGGCCAGCCACCCTGAGGCCACCATGCTGTAAGAAAGCCAAGGCGCAGGAATAAGATGCTGGTAGTGAGTGTACACTGCTATCTTTCTCTCATGAATACACACGAACTGCTTTAGTGATAGCCTCCTGCTAAGTGCCAAAGGCCGTTGTTAGAGCAAATGGGCTCCATTCATCATTCACCACCTGGTCCCAAGGCTATGTTAATGCTCCTCCTTTCTGTTACCAGGTCTGCAGGGACCTGATCATTTCAACATTCTGGAAAATATCATACTGGTCCATGATATTAATGAGAGTGTGATAACTGGATTTGGTTTTTAAGACGGTCTAACCACCGGCCAGTGTGCTCAGTGGTTAGACCGTCAGCTTGCTTACCAAAGGGTTGTAGGTTTGATTCCTGGTCAAGGGCATGTGTTTGGGTTGCAGTTTCAATCTCCAGCCCCAGTTGGGGTCATGCAGGAGGCAACCAATCGATGTGTAATCAATGTGTTTCTCTCACACTGATGCCCCTCCCCTCCCCTTCTCCCTTTCCGCCTCCCTCCCTCCCTTCTACTCTCTCTAAAAAAAATCAATGGAAAAAAATATCCTCAGGTGAGAATTAACAACAAAAAAGAAGGAGCAAGTATGCTGATTGCTTTAGTAACATACATCGTGGCACTGGAGAATGAGAGATAAACCCTACGAAGATACTGCAGCCTGCCGCATCAGGGAATGTTATAGGGACCCAAAGATCGGGGACATCTCATCGGAAAGGATGCATTGCATCTATTACCTATAAGAAAGAGGCACAGCACTTGGCGAGCTGCTTTGGATTGTTGAGGTAAAGAAATAGTATCCTGACAATACTAATTCTGACCCATTTATTAGAAGCTGTTGGTTTTGAGGGGGCCTGAGAGAGTATATGAATAGCCCCTAAAGACTCAGCCGAGACATCAGTTTGGGGATGACACATTTCATGGTTGGGTCACTGTTCTCAAGGATGAGGCATATATGTTAAACCAATGATCGCTACATGTAGTCACTAGTTGTGCTGTGTCCCCAGTATCGAGAACACACAGGAATGGTAATTAAAGTATGCAAGTAGGATCAGCCCCAGGCACCACACTCCCAGTGCCCTATTAGTGGAAAGAGTAGTTTTAATCCTTACAGCTTTAGGCTCTTCCTGATCAAGGCCTAGGCCTCGGGATATGTGTGTAGAGAGGGGGACATTTCCACTAGGGATATAGTAATGGTTCCACTGCATCTAAACCAATGACAACCACCAAATGACGTTGGGATCCTCGTGTCAATAGATCAGCAGGCAAAAATGGGAATTACTGTACTGGTGGGGATAACGGACTCGATTACCTTGAAGAGTTGGAGTTACTGCTACATAATAGGGGCAGGGAGGAAGATGTCTGAAACTTGGGGGGGTTCCCTAGGGTACAGTTTAGTGCCTGGTGATAATGGTTCATGCAACCAGGGCCTAACAGGGGCAAGATAATCAGGGTTCAACTGCTCAGAGATGAAGATCTGGTCGTCCTACTGAGCAACCAACTTAGACTAGTGGGAGTTCTGGCCAAGAGTGGGTAACATCTAGAATAGGTGGGAGAGGAGAGAGATGATGAGTATCGATGATGACCTTGGGACCAGCTGTAGCAGTGAAGACTGTGGCTTGCCCTACTAATTGCTATTTTCAGTCTTTTTTTGAAAATCGCAACCAGTCACAATCTTGAACTGTCAGTAACACAGGAAAATCAAGGTGGACGTGAGAGGATCTGATCAAGGGGCGAACATAGTCACTCCTGATACTCTGCTCGTGTCCCCAGTTCACCTCTCAGGTCCTCTGGTGGTAGCAGACATTTCCAGGCACACTGACAGCTTCCTCCCTGGGGTGCAATAACTCTGCTTCACTCCCTAAGGCCCATCCCGGCCCCTGTGCAGCCCACAGGCGCTGGGATCAGGACCTTCAAGGTCAACCTTTAACCAAGAGGTTCAAGAGTAAGAAGGGAGGTGCTCCTACTTCCCTCCCCGTCAGTGATTAGTTCTGGGCCATGTCCCACACCGTTTCTTAGGAGCCCCACAGTGCACACAGGCCCCACTTGTCCTAAGTGGTCACCTGCTCATGAACACAACCTTTTGGACTGTTCTCCTTTTCTTCTCTCCCTTTACCCACCCCATCCCATGGGCTTCCTGGGATCACCACATAAACTACCCCAGTCCATCCTTACCTCAGGGCCCACCTTGGGGGGAACTCAAAGATGGTAAGTTTTCATTTTAAGTGCATCTACCTATGCTCATTTGTTATTTACTACAAAAATAATCTTGCTGAGAAAAATAATCAATTTTAGTGAATAGGCCTAAGTAATATATAGTTGTAGTAATAGTAAAAATGTGAAGAACAGTAAAAAAAGTTACTTTCACTAGTTTATAAAGAGTGAGGAAATTAAACTTTGAAAAAATGCGGTAATATATACTTATACCATAAGAAGAGGAGTATTTTAATAACTGCAGAAATAGTTGGCAGGGCTGTCAACTCTCAAGGGATTATTTTGAAATTGCTATCATTGGCCAACTACTATGATTAATGAAATCAACATTTTCATGATGCAGGAGAGATCAACGTTGTAAGTCAGATTTAATGAGTACACTTTCTTCCTTTAAAAATTGTTGAGCCATTAGGTTACTCGGCCCCCCTTTCTATGTTCATTTTGCAGAAGTTTTCACATATACGCACACGTGCATACACACACACCTCTTTGTATTTTAAACATTTTCAAAGCGTAGCTCTACAGCAGACTCGTACATTGTAACTCTGGTAACACATGCAGGATTCCCTCTAGAAGGCAGCTTACAAACACAGGCACGCTGGAGGCGCGTGCACAGTTCTCCTTTCTCTCCTGCACACGCAGGAAAGCCCTCCCGAGGGGTGTTGTGAAGCCAACTTTACAAGGGGCCTCCACCCTCACAGAGGAAGAAAACGTTGGAGTCTTGAGAAAGCCAGAGAGTCGTCAAAAACCAGGAAGAAACTATCTTTGTTCATTGTAAACTATATCAATATCTGTTGAATAAACCTCGTTTCATTTGTCTTCACTTTGGATGGGATGTTAGTTCCTGAAAGCAAATGGTGTCTGGATTCTTCCCTCTGACAAGCTTGTTGAATACCCAGATGTACTCGTTGGCGTAGTTGCCCCCTGTGCAGGCTTAGTTGAACCTCGACGGTTTTCGTCTACCTAGTACTACTGCTTATGGCTTCTTCTGATAACAAGGTCCCCACTCTTCAGAGGGAACTGTCCTTTCTTCATCTCAACCATGAGGTTCTAGTGTGACCTTCTCATACAGACTCGACTTCCCTGTTCCTGTCATAGGAGCTGGATGCTGTCAATGTTCACGTATTATGTCCTGTCTTGCATGGTGGCTCCAAGAGGCCATAGACACGAAACCAACTAGAGGCCATCTCTGGGATGTTCCACGGGGAGTTAGGGCTCGGGGGAGAGCCCTTTCTTTTCTAGGGGAACAGGCTTGTAACTGGGGAAAGCTGGTCTGATAGAATGAAGCTAGGTTGCAGAGATCAGTGGTACAAAGGTCAAGTCCTTGACTCTAGTGTCTGAGGTCCCTGCTCTTCTGGCCTCCACTGCCTTCTGGGGCTTGGTGACACCCCTGGTCCCTCTATCCTGCAAGATCCCCTAATATCTTTCACATTATTCCGCTTCCGTGCTCAAGGCAAGTCAAGTGGAGTTTCTGGTATTTCCAACCAAGAGCTCTGAGGGGTGTACTGCATTTACATTTTTTGTTTGTTTTATCAAGTAGTTATAAAATCACTCAGATATTGACTAAAGTCATTTGCTAACCACCACTGGCCGGGTTACAGATTACTGGAGTAGGTGAGCACCACCCCTCACGTTCATAAGTGAACATATCATCCTAAACTGTAAACTGTAATATCAAGTTACCATAGTTGAGTCTCTCTCAATGTTCTCAGAAAACCTCAGTGATTCCTAGGCCTACCCTGACGCTTTTACCTCTGATAAAAACGAGAGATCTCAGCAAATAGTTCTTATCTCACACTGCAGGACTCACAAATCTTAACTTTTTTGTGTTTTTGGATACAATTCTGGACACTTGCTTCAATGTTGTTTTTGCAGGTTTTGTTTTATATTCCACTGAATACTCCCATTTTTAATCTTTTTAGAGTTGCCGCAATGATACATGAACCTCGGCCATTTCGATTGAATTGTCACTTTGTGTCTTGGGCTGCTCTGGCTTTCATAACAAAATACCACAAACTGGGTAGTTTAAACAACAGAGGTGTATTTCTTACAGTTCTGGGGATTGGGAAATCCAAGATCAAGGTGCTGGTGAATTCTGTTCCTGGTGAGGGCATTCTTTCTGGCTTATAGATAGCCACCTTCTCACTGTGCCCTCAGATGGTCTTTCCTTGGTATGTGGGCCTGGGACAAGGGGATCGCTCTCCTTCATTTTGTAATGCCACTAATCCAATCATGAGGACCCCACCGTCACAACCTAGTCTAAACCTAATCACCTCCCAGAGGCTCCACCTCCGAAGATCATTCCATTGAGGGTTAGGGCTTCAACATATGAATGGGGGGGGGGGGGGCGCATAAACATTTACTCCATAACACGGATCAACATTTAGATTTTGGAGAGGGAGCATTTAATTGGCCTAGCTTGGGTCCCATAGCCACCCTTAGCTAAGAGGTGGGCAGGGCACGTGTTTTAATCCCAATAAACATTATCCATTGGGAAGTGGTAATTCTACAAAGGGAATTCAGATGCTGTTGGTAAGAGGAATGGGTGCTAAATAGTAAAATCACCACGAATGGCCACTGCAGAGAGATTTCAGGGTTTCCAACAGGGCTAAAATGAACACGACTGGGTATCAACCACTTTGTAAAAATATTCCCTTCACCAGCAACATGTAAATAGATGAGACTGTTTCTCTTGAAATTCCCACTTCATGTTTCAATTCAGTTAGCCTTAGAAGGGATGCCTATTATCTTCTATTTTCCTTCTTTTTATTTATTTTTTCTATAGAAACGTTCCCAGAACCTGCGAATATATGAGCTTACATGACAAATGAACTTGGCAGATATGATTCAATTAAGGATCTTGAGATAGGGAGATTATTCTGAAGTATGCAAGCGATCCCAGTGTAATCACAGGGCCCTCCTAAGTGACAGAGGGAGGCAGGAGAGTCAATGTCAGGGTCACGAGACGTGAAAAGACTCAACCAGCCATTGCTGGCTTTGAAGACAGAACGGAGTCAAGGAATGCAGTCAGCCCCTGGATGCTAGAACAGGCAAGGAAGTGCATTCTCCCCTGGAACCTCTAGAAAGGAACTCAGCCCTGGCAGCAACTTGATGTCCGTGCAGTGAGACCCATTGTGGAATTCCAGCCTCCAGAAATGGAGATAATAAATTTGTGGAGTTGTTGTTTTTTTTTTATTTTAAGCCACTACCTTTACAGTAATTTTTACAGCAGCAATAGGAAGCTGATACCAGTGTTTATTCTTGGGAAGTAGGTCTTAGGGAAGAAGGAAGTGGGAAGAGACATCAAGGGACATTAAGGCTTCTAAGCTGGGAATTTTCTCAAGAATGTATTATTATATGCTAAATGCCAATACATATTTTTATAATACTTTACAAATAGGTTGTTTAATTACTTATTTTCAAAGGACTGCTGAATTTGCTGAAATTATCAGTTTTTTTAGGAGAAAGAATTTGCTATTTAACATTCATAGGCTTAAAAATACATATAGAAGAGGTTTGTATTAGTTAAAAAATACGTTAAGAGAGTGTGTGTATGTGTGTGTGTGTGTGTGTGTGTGTGTGTGTGTGTACACACTTATTTATTTGGCAAAGGTCAGGATTTCTTTTTCTATCATGTAACTTGAAGACCAGAGGTCCAAAGGAAGGAGACCTGGGGCTAGTTAGAAGCTTCAAGGTTATAAACATTTCTCAGTCTCCTTCTCACTCTCTATTCTGCTAACTGCAGAGATCATGCCAAGGCTTCCTCATGGCTATAACATGGCTACAGGAGCTCCAGCCATCACATCTGTATTCTGGGCAAGAAAAAGAAAGAACAGGGTGGGAGAGGGGAAGCAAAACAGCACATCCCAGCTGAGTCAGCCTCTTTTAAGGAGCATGCCTTAAATCAGCATTGGCAATAATCTAGCCACATGGATACCTCTGTCCACAAGGGAGGATAGGAAATGTAGATTTTCAGCTGGGCGCATTGCCACGCCCAAAAAAATCAGGGTTCTCTTAGTGAGGAAGACAAGGAGAGAGGCCACAGACTTCAGTGACAACAAAATTATAAAGCAGGGGCCTTTATAACTCTGTCTTTAAGGATAAACATTGTGCCATAATGAATAGTCAGTCCTTAACTGTTTAAGGAAGTATAAATAGACATACCATAAACATTGTATAACTGTTCAAAGCTAACCCACTTTTAAAAACTGCAATAAAAATTAGAAACCTAAAACAATCAGTTCCACTATGAGTTTGTTTGAAGGACACGAATGTAGTCAATTCAGTTTTCTAAAAAGTCCAGTTGAAGATGAATTTCAGGAGGGATATAAACTAACCCCCTTTGAGAGTCTATACATAATTTATGTTTGAGCCCTTTTACTGATTAAACGTTCCATAGATCCTTGAAGGAGCTGATGACTCCCAAAAGGTTAACAATGGAGCTAGGGGTCGTGCTCATTTGGAAGATGCCAAACAACTAACCTAACTGAACTCAGAGCTGAATTGGGGGTTTCGGGTCACACAAATATTCTCAGGCCAATAGAAATTCTAGACGTTCTACCTAATGGAATATGAGAGCTGAGGACACAGCTAGAGTCCAGGGGCTGGTGGAAGACAGCATTAAATGGCCAAGACAACAGCTCTCTGGCCCATGAAAGAGCAGTAACGAGTAGGTATCTTACTACCACGCCCCTGGAGACTGAGCCCCGGGGGCTGTCCTCAGAATGAGGGAAATCCTAGAGATGGCAGTGTTTCATTTTGAGTCTGAGACAAGAAAAGAACAACGTGCACCATCTGTTTTGACACATCTGCAAACGCAGATATTTGGCATTTAGTATTAAAACTGTTTATTAAGCTCCTAATGCTGACGATGAACACGTAGGAGCCTCCTGTTCTGCGTTGCGCTTTTTGATTTGTGGAGGGAGGAGGGCTCTAATCCATCAGTCCAACGAATCTATCCGCACGGGTTTAAGAAGACTTAAAGAGACTTGGAGACTAGGACAGAGTAAATCTGATTATTTTGTCAAAAAGGTCCCACAAGAAAAGGAAAACAAGCAAACAGTGCTGTCGTTGCAACGTAATGGTTATCTGGCTTTGTAGGCACCTGGAATTGTATTTGCCAGGGAAGGAGCATCACTTCAGGGCTCCATCAGCAATATCCAGTCCCTCCTCTGCTCCCTGCCTCTCTCGGGGAGGGGAGAGCCTGTCTTCTAGCTTGAAGGTCTCCAAAGTAGGGTGTGACATGCACCTCGTGGGCTTCTCAATGCAATCATTGGGGTGTGAGAAGAGAGTATGAGAACATATACAAATGGATTCTCTTAACAATAAGGGAGCTATGCATTACGAATATTCACTGTACGCACTGACAGCAACACCAGCACTAGGTGGAGATGTCAGATGGTCAGGCCTCCCTGACCTGCGGGCCGTTGCTATGGAGGAGCAGGGGAGTTACACGGCCGGGTGGAAGGGGTTGACTGGGGCAGCCCACCTCTTCATGTTCTTCCAGGGCCTGGCAACATGGAGCCATTTATTCACACCAGCTTAAGTGGATTTGTATCTAATTTTATGTAAACTAGCCCTCACAAAATATACAAATGACTTTAAAAGGTGATAGGGTTAAAAAAAAAGAAAAAGCCCTTCAGATGGAAGGTCTTACTAAGGCAAGCCAAATTGAGCAAGGTAATGGCAGAGCTGATCTTTCTGTTTCCAGAACAAGGTTTCTTCAGCCACATTGCTCGGTACCAAGGGCCATCTAATAGGACCCAATAGGAAGTTGTTGCTACCAAACTGAAAATACCAAGAAGACGACCAGAAATTCAGAAGTGTGTCTGCACCATACTCCTAAATGTCACTCGAGGTGTGTCTGTCGAGTTTAGACTGTCTGTGAAATGTCTTTTGTCACCCATGCAGCCATTAAAACTAATGGCAAAAAAAAAAAAAACGGAACTTAGGAGACCTTCGAATCTCTGCATCACAAGACACTAAACTACAATTTTCAAAGATAACGAGACATATTCGAACACAATGCACTGATTAAAATGAGCATTTTCAAGAAAAACAATTTTATTCCCTGAATAAAAATTAATGAATATTTTCAAATAGTATTTATTTCAAACTTAGCTCATCCTTTTAAAATATGTATTTTTGGGCTCTAGCTGGGTGGCTCAGTTGGTTGGAGCATCATCCCATGCACCAAAAGGCTGTAGGCTCAATTCCAGGTCAGGGCACATACCTAGGTTTCAGGCTCAATCCCCACTCAGGGTGTAAGGGAAAGCAACTCATCGATGTTTCTCTATCACACTGATGTTTCTCTCTCTCTCCTTTCCTCTCTCTAAAATCAATAAATATGTCCTCAGGTGAGGATTAAAAAATATATATATATATGTATTTTTTGTATGTTATGATGTACATAATGTATTAATACAGCAATACATGTATTGAACAAAATATAAATATACATACTTGGGAGTTGCTACTCAGAATGGTATTTACTATAGGCCTATACAATAAAAAATGCTTAGAAACCATTGCTGAAGATAACAGAGGGTGGTAACAATTTACCTGTAAAATAATCTAACCCCTGTCAATTGGGTGATCCACCTAGATGACCTAATGCTTTAAGTCAATTAAAATATGATCTCTCCTCCCTTCGAACTCCCACAGCAGTGCAGCCGGAAGGTCACCGTTGTGCAGCTTCTGCTAACAGACACTTAGCGCTTTCTTCTCGGGTTACAATGACCTGAGCAGGCGTGTGGTCCTCCTATCCACTTCAGAGAAAGCACCCTGCAGACAGGATCAGCGTTTGAGTCATTTTCTTCTGAATCATTTCTCTCCCTTAGCACTTAGTACCCAGAAGATGCTCAACACACATTTATGTGGAAGTGAAGAGAAAATGAGTCAGTGTCTGGAAGGCCCTTAGGATTGATGATCACAGCAGGCAGTTTTAATATTTGGCAAGTCATTGAGGTAAACCACGCAGCACCGAGTCTTGCCCAGAGTGAGTGCTCCTTCCATCAGCGAGGGTTCTTTTGTTCCTCTTCTGATCTTACAGGTCACTGCGTACATGAAAGACTGCTGATTTCTGCTCAGAAATAAAGCAGTAATACATTTAGTTATTGTCTGTGGTTTGGAGATACCTATCTCCTTCTCGTGTGTGCCCATATTAAATTGGGGCAGGTCCAAAGTTCCACATTGTTCTCAGCTTGACCTTTACCCATATGTTCCTAGAAACCAAATTTAATATCACATGTATTTAATTTATATATAAATATCGATTTTTTAACAACCTGCAATGACAGGTAACCTCGCTGTTCAAAATAATCTTAATAGCTCAATTACTTATAAAATATACACGAACTCTAATGGACTCCTTGAGAGTAAGAAGTAGGTGGAATCTTGCTTTGTTTGACTTCAGCCATGTAACTGATTCTCTCTCTTTTTTTAAATGTCAAATTATTTTATTATAATCTCTCTGCTTGGAACAGGTACATAGGTTTCCCAAGGTTCCTCGGTAATTTCCCAATTTGTAACCCCATATCTAGTAAAAATTTGAAATTTTCCATTTGCCTTTGCGGGAAAGTCAGTGATAATTTGATAGTGATTTGGGGGGGGGGCAATTTCTACCCTACTAAATTATGAAAGATTATAAAAAATGACTAAAGTATGAAAAATAGATGGGCGATGGGACTTGCTAAAGAGACATGTTCTTTTATACTTTCCACACCAATTTGCCCATGCTTGGTGATGATGCATAGCAACTTATTTTTTACTTTCTAAGGAAATGGTAACAGAAGAAAATTGGGCTGCCCTTGTGTGAATATAACCTAATTGGCTTGTAGCTATAGGTTTTGAGCTTAGAATTGTTTTTCAGAAACAAGAAATGGGTTGAACTGAGCCATCCATAACCCTACACAGAGAGCTCCCACTGTGACCCCTAGCACATAAAAAGTCACTTGGTTAATATATGATGTCAATGAGACTGAGATCATAATTCCAGTTCCCAGGCAGACCAATACAGAGATACCATAGCATAGACACAGCCCTAACTACAGTCTGCCCTTTGGAATACACACGTCTCTACTCATACGGAAACGATACAAGCCTTGGGCATGTCTGAAAGTCATGCAGCAAAACAAAAATCTCCCTGAAAAATCGGGAAAAGCTTTGAATAATAATTTTAATTTTGATGGTTGTAATGATTAATTTTATGTGTCAACTGGACTGGGCTAAGGGATGCCCAGGTAGTTGGTAAGACATTGTTTTTGGGGTGTGTCTGTAAGGGTGTTTCCAGAAGAGAGTAGCATTTGAATCAGTAGACTGAGTGAAGAAGATCACCCTCACCAATATGGATGGACATCATCCAGTCTGTCAAGGGCCTGAATAGAACAGTCAGAGAAATAGCGAATTTGCTCTCCTGGCTTGAACTAGGACACCCATCTTCCCCTGCCCTGGGACACCCATCAGTGCTCCTGGTTGACAGATCTATAGACTCAGTCTGAGACTTAAACTAGCACCCCACCCTCATCCAGGTCCGCCTTCCCATTCTTGGGCCTCTGGTTCGGATTGGAACTATACGGCTGGCTCTCCTGGGCCCCCAGCTTGCAGACAGCAGACTGTGGACTCCTCTGTCTCCATTATCATGGGAGCCAATTCTTTATAATAAACCTCTGTGTCTCCTATTGGTTCTGTTTCTCTGGGGAACGCTGACTCATACAAGGGTGCTCTTCAGCAGAGGGTCTTGAATGAAGAAATCTATCAATCAGGACCACTGAAGAGGGATGGAAAGCAAACTAATCTTTGGAGGGATTCACCCAGCCTCTCCGTGAAAAGGGCACTGATCCAATATTGAGTCCCAGCATTCTGAACTTTTGGAAAACAATAAAAATGAAGGATATCGAACAAAAATGATAAAAAAAAATTACCTAGTTTTCCTGTCCTGCTCAGTGTCATCACATGAGAACTTTTCTATAATGGTAAATTTTTATGGTGATAAAAAAGAAGACATTCTCATTATATAAGATCTGAAAAATTACAAAAAGTATGGAGAAGAAAACCTAAATTATTTATAATCCCACAATTCATTCATTTTCTGATTTGAGCAACACATATCCACAGTGGTGCAGCTTCCTATATGCAGGGCATGTTCCAAGGCTCGTCATCCAGGAATGGTAGACTCTACTTGATTTCCTCCCAGCCCTTTTTTTAATGCACTCTTAATAATAAAATAGGAATCAGATTATATACAGCTTTGGATTCTCTTTTTCACTTAATGTATCCTAAACCTTTCCCCAAGCTATAAAACAATCTTCAAAGCTATGATTTTAACCGCTGCATAATACCACATCACATGAATTTACACAAATATGTCAAACCATTCTCTCACTGGAGAACATACATAGTTATCAATTTTTATTGTTATAAATAATACTGCAAGTAGTAAATATTCTTTGACCACATATCTGATTATCTTTGGAAAATTTTTCTTAGGATACAGATTGCTAGATCAAAAGCCTCGAATGATTTTCAAAACAGAAACAGACTTATAGACACAGAGAACAGACTGATGGTTGCCGGAGGGGAGGGATATTGGGGGGACTGGGTGAAAAAGGTGACGGGATTGAGAAGTACAGATGGGTAGTTACCGAATAGTCATGGGATGTAAAGTACAGCATAGGGAATACAGTCAATAAAATTGTAATAACTGTGTACGGTGCCAGGTGGGTACTGGAAATATCAAGGGGAACATTTTATAAAGTATGTGATTGTCTAACCACTATGCTGTACACCTGAAACCAATACAAAATAATATTAAATATAAACTGTAATTTAGAAGAAAATTTTAAATAAAATAAGTTAAATTAAATTAAAAAAAAATCAACACATACACACAACCTTGAACGTTTTCTAGATACACATACTCAATTGCTTGAACGAGTGGAAGTTTTACTTCCACCAACTAAGAGAGTGTCCATCACACAGGGTCCATTCCTCAAAACAATGAGCATTAACATTACAAAAAAATCTTTGCCAAGTGGATCAAAATGGTTTTTCTCTTCATTTGTATTTCTTAATTGACAAGGTAAGTCCAACTTTTTTTTTAAGTATCTTCCTTTAAAATGTTAAATTATTTATGCATGTCTTTGTCGTTTTCCAAGGAACTGTTAATATTTCTTCTTAGCATTGTAGTCTTACTGTCTATCCATGCAGGATCTTTCTTCCGCATCTGAGACCTGGCCCCTTGGTGGGGCGGGAGATGGAGGGGGAAGAATGCTGGGAGGGCACAG
This sequence comes from Tadarida brasiliensis, assembly GCA_030848825.1. Lineage (NCBI taxonomy): Eukaryota > Metazoa > Chordata > Mammalia > Chiroptera > Molossidae > Tadarida > Tadarida brasiliensis. Next base: position 18,112,611 of record CM061259.1, on the reverse strand, counting down.
CACAGCTGCTCTTGTCCCCCACCAACATGGTGTGGCACCAGGTAAGTTTCTTGGCACATCCCAGCTTCAGTTTTCCCCTCTGGAAATGGGAGGATTTAATTAAGGGCACTTCCAGTCCTACGATCACATGATGCTGTAAAAGGGACATTATGGATCCATAGTGTCAAAACTTCCTTTGCTATCGTGGTTTGTGATGAGCTTTGGGGGAGGCAGTGTTGGTGGAGAAGCTTCAAGCCTTAAGCGTCTCTCCCCAGTTCCCATCCAGGGCTCCACCACCCACCCACTGTGAGCACAGCCCTCCCCAGTTCTCAGCTTCCTGCTCTGTTCATGGAAATCTTGTTTTACAGGTTTGTTGTAAGAATTAAATAAAATATTAAAAATGAAAGTGTTAAAATGATAATACACCACATATGTCTGTACACATACATATATATTACACACATATACCAATACTGTGAAGTTGCATTTAAAGCATTTAGTTTTCATGAATCTCCATTCATAAAAAAAGGGAAAACATTTCTTGCCCCATTATCTGGACCCCTTTTTCAAACTAGACTTTAGATTCCAGTGCTCTGAAGAGAGCAAGACCACAGACAGAATATAAATAGAAACAAAAGAAGCTAAACCTTAGTTTTAAGTTTCTGAACATGAAGCCCCAAGTGATATATGCAATTTCCTAAGGTAATTTTGGTTATACATGATTTTCTCCTTGTGGGCAAACTGACAATAGTTTAATTCACATGTTAGACAGGAATATATACATACACACACACACACGTATGTATATATGCATATATGTGTGTGCATACATTATATATGTATAGATATCATATATGTGCCTCACATATATATGTCATATATGCATATATACATGTATCTATTCCTTCCACACGCATATGAAAACAGAAGTACGTTTAAAATTGCTTCTCAGATCTTTCTGCAGAAAATGTAATTAGAAAAATGCAAACCACTCTCATTTTCTTTCATTCTTTCCTTTAATTTTTGTCATTTAAAACTCGTAAATTTGACAGACTCTATATTTATAAAACTAGCTTAATATATGGTATATTTATATTGATTCGCGTAAACAACCTCCGTTTGTCAGCAAATTGTACTTACACAGCCCAAGGTAAGTATAGCAGCTCTGTTCCGAGCACCAAGAAGGCATAATATGGAACAGACACTAGCTTATGATCTAGAGGAGACAAGACGTCTAAACATGTAATTATCTAAATGTGTGCATAAATACAGTTCTGTAATTAAAGAGTGAATATGGGAGGAGGGGGATTTTACTGGTGGGTTGGTGATGTTTACTTTTTTCTCTCCCATGCTATTCTGGCATTTTTCTCCCCATACCTTGGGCCTTGAATTATATAACACAAGGGCAGTCATGTAGCTTATACATCTCGTGGGCATAAACAAATAGTCGTTAATATAAACACTGTTTAAAAACTGGCCAGACATCTCTCTTCACAAAAGAGACCAGATTTTTCACTCTGCAAAAAGAAAATGGTAGCAAATCTGAGCAAATGGACACAAGAAAATGAGCAAATACGTCTGGATTGAGTTCAGCTTATGTAAAAAGAGCAGGTCCAGGGCTGGATATAGGGGGCTTCTGCACGAAGAAACAAGGATGCAGCCCCCACTCTCAGCCAAAGGAATGGCGTGTAGACCCTGATCCGTTTCACTTTCCTATTCATTCTTCTCCACCTGTGACGTTTTGTTTTGTTTTTTTTCTAGCAAACACGTGCTAAGCAACATTTCTAAGCATTTCACATGTATTAACTCCTTTGATTCTATAAGGAGTAAGGACTATTACTAAGAGTCCTATGGAGTAAGGACTATTAGCATCACCTCCACTGTGCGGATGTGGAAACTGAGGCACCCAGTGATTAAATAACTCTCCCAGGCAGCTGGGATTCAGTCCCAGGAAGTCTGGCTTCCTGGCCTCCAGTCTCAGCTGTGAAAACTGCACTGTCTTCTCAGATGGAGGGGGAACTCTGTGCATTTGAGTAGCTGAGGGGATGTGGATGGAGTGAGGAAAGAAAAGAAAGGCTTTGAAAGTTAGCTTGTCTTTTGAGAACATGAAAAGAGAGGAGAAAAGGAAGGGGAAAGCCCGGGTTAGCTGTGGGAAGGCAATGGAAGCAGTGGAAGAACAAGAAGTGGGAGAAAAAGGCAAAGAGAAATGAGCCTTTGCCCTGATCAGCTCCTTGGTGCCCAGATCTAATGGCTGGGGCTGGAGTGGGTGGGACTGGGCGTCTCTGTTTTCAAGCAGCAGCGTCTAACTTCACTGGGTTTCTGCGGCAACCCCTCCAGAGCCACTTTTCACAGCAATTATGAAAGTGATGCTGGAGGAAGTATTTCACCCTTATTAGGTTCAGGAGCCACCCAAATAAGAGTATTAACCCAGTGGTGAGATTAAATCCTGGACCCCAGAGGAAATTTTCCAAAGGTGCCCTTTACTACGTGTAAATTGGAAACAATTTCCTCTCTTGGGCAAGATGACTGCAGTGAGAGGTATAAACAGATACAGAATTTTATAAAGACTTGGATTTCTCTGACGAGTTCTGCCTAACAGGAGTGGTTCAACCAGTACACCCAGTAACTTCCCCCATGACCTTGGTCTTAACTTTGACTCTGCCTGCAGTGGCTATAGACTGGGAACGATGGTAAGCACTCGACAGCTGTAGGGAAATGTATCCCTAAAGAACTTGGCATCGGGAATGAAGGAAAATGAAACTGTCCTCCAAGAGTTAAACAACACAGTCAATGTGTATTGCATGGAGCAGAGATGAGAAAAGTCATCACGCTAAACACCGTAAGCTGGTGGAAGATACTAACACAGCTAAAGGAATAATGGTGTTTGAAGCAGTGTCACACACCAAGCAAGAAGGAAAGGAGAGAGCAGAGAGAGCAAATTCATACACTCCGTTCCCATCTTGAGAGCCTGTTAAGCACTGCGCTAAGGCCAGTGAACAAATCTGACTTATCCTGCCTTCCTGGGGTCCCAGGACAGGCTCACAGGCTCCATCTAAGAACAACGCAAAGGCAAAAGGCACCTTGGTCAAGGACATCTGTTATTCCAGGCCATGGGCAGGGCTGGCCCTCTGTGGCTATGAATGTTATTCCCCTTCCCATATTCCCACCTCAGACCACCTTTTCATTAACACCTCAAAGATTTTCACTGATGTTCTAGGGGTCATGCCGAAGAGTCTTCAAGCTGCCTTGACCATCACCCACTGTGAGAAACCCACAGCTCAACGCACCTCCATGCGCACAGGCCCACACGAGCAAGCACACACATACACCTGTATGACCGCGACAAAAGCCTTCTAAAGCAATACTTACCCTTACTCTATTGATTAATTCTGTTTTCTATTCTATTCTTTTTTTAAAAAAAAATACTAGCTGAGATCATCTAAGTTTATTTTGAAACCCAATAATGGCTCAGGACTATTTTAAAAGACACCCTGTGGTCCTGCGCAGACCTTGCATTGGGTACCCAGCCCTGCTTGTCTCCGTGTTTTCTTCTTACAAGTCCTGAGAGTGCCTCGTGCCACCTGTGGGCCTTTGCTGTTGTTGTTGTTGACATTTTGCTTAACAAATGAGAATGTAGCATGGTTTTAATATTGTTTAATATTAAAATTTTATCAATCTTGGTTCCTAGAAAAAGCATTTTAGTTATGAAAAGCAAAGATTCCAGGGAAATGGGGCATATTGAGCCTGTCTTCAGTGTGGGACAGGATTATTCTTATTATTGTGCTTCACCCTATTAAAGGATCATTATAATAGTACAAACACTGCCCACAAACCTGGCTGGGACCCAGGGGAGCAGAGTGACGGCTCCCCTGCCCACCCTGGACCCAGTCTCCACAGGCACACTGACCTGCAGTGGGCTACAGAGGAGGGAGAGCCCAGGCTTTGGGAGTCAGACCCAGGTTACAAACCTGATGACCCCATTTCCTAACTCTGCGACCTTGAGCACACCATCTAACCTCTGTGAGCTTCAGCCCTCTCATCTGTGAAATGGCTATAATAGCAAATCCACAAACTTTCTGAAGATTGAGTGAGACTGCATTGTGTGCATATCCGTCGGACTCACGGCGGGTGTCACCTACCATAATCAGTGGTGCTTCCTTTCCTCCTGAATGCCTTTCAATGTTTTCAGGTTTTAAAATGTGGGTCAGGAACTCAACAGTGCCACGGGAGAGAATGAGCATCGTTCTTTTTTCCCTCTTATTCTCAGGATCTCAGCATTGGATTGATCTAATCCTTGATTTGTGACACACTCTCATTACTGCAGGTTCATGCATGACCTGCTTTTGCTTATTGAGTTAAGTAATTATTTTTAATAATATCATAAGCACCTAGGAGCCCACCACCTTTCACCAAAGCAGGGGCCTTGTCAATGGCCTTTATCACAATGTGTCACTCTGTGTTACAATGGTTTCCACACTCCCTTCTCTCTACCCACCTACTTAATCCCCTTGCCTCCTTTCTCTCAAGGCAACTTTGATTCTGTCTCTTTAATTCTTATAGAATGTAGACATTCTGCCGTCTTGGATGGAGTAGCATTCAGGCCCATGCTAAGCTCAACTTTGGATACACCCTGGACCACATTCCTGAGCCAGGCAGACACATGGGGTGGGGGCACTGAGTATGTTGCATCAAACAGGGTCTTGGATGGCCTTACAACCTGGGATTTTTATCACTGTCATTCTTTTCACAGGGGGGTTTTATCAATGCCGTTCATTCTTCTTGCCCTTCTTTTCCTCCAGTCGTAGGTTCACTGGATGCCCTCCACAGGAGAACATCATATGGGAGCAGATAAGGGGAAAGTCGAGCACACAGTAACCTCGTCTCTGTTTGGTTCTCAGAAGCACAGTGGAAGCTATTTCAAGGAACACCGGCCTTGGCTGCAGAATGCCATGTATATGGAGACGGAGCTACTAGCTTCTGGATACATAGTTTCTCAGCAGAGTGAACGAAGATGTGACTAACTGGCTTGGAAAGACTTTGTGAGTTTGTTTAAAAGGACAGGAAAGATCCTTCCCAGCAATGGCAGAAAACTTGAGCCCACAGCGTGAAAAAGTAGAACGGCTGGTTCATCCCCTCCGCTTTCTCACTGCCCTCCTCTCCTCCCTCACCCCACTCTGTCTTTCCTGAGGCTGAAGAATGATCATATTATATCTCTTCATGGACAGTTAACTCTTAATTATCCACTTCCTGGAATTAAAAAAAAAATCCTAGGTTAAGTTCCCCTGCCATGCCACACATTACCCCCCCCACCTCCTTTTCAGACTCAGCTAGTCTATTCTCAACATGCAGGAGAATGCGAACGCGTTATAAAATCAGCCCAGTCAACTGGGCAGACATGCATTTCAATATTGTTCATAAGTTTAGGATTACCTGAGCTACCACTCTCCTCTCTCAAGACATGAGTAAAATTTTCATTTGAAGCCTTTTAAATTATTTCTTTGCTTTGTCTTTTCTAGGATAAATAATCTCCCCCCCCCACATCTGTACCAAGAATAGGAACCACTCCACAACCAATGTCACCCCAATACATTTAATAAAAAGGGGAAAAAACACTCCATCTACATTCCACTCCTAATGCACAGATTATGGGGTACAGAAAACCCTGTCTAAGAAGCTGACCCTGCAGAAGTAGAAGATAATTAAACGTAAAACGTCTGCCTATTAGAGACAGACTACACTTTTGTTGAGCAAGTTGCCACTGATCAGATTTAAATTGGTTAACATTATGTAATGAGTTGGGGAAATACAGGTAGCAAGCTCTGAAGTGGGGGGAAATGGAAAAAAGGGGGGTCTCTGGGCAAGGGAGAGAGATCAACGAAAGACAACCAATGTGAGATTCCCCATAGTACAGATCACTGATGAACTTCAGACAGTGATATCCCATACTGAACTTCATTATAAGTTGGCTCCTCCTCTGAACTGTGCTAAATCTTTATCTATTACCTTCAAACTCTCACTGCAAGTGGCCTGATGGTCATGGTGCTGGGAATGAAGGGGGGGAGCATGGCTGCACCAGGTTAGAAAGAACACTGCGGCCACATGGGCTGTGGGGGAGGCGACGCTCAGTGTCCACCTTAGACGGGAGACTGTGTCTTTCCTTCAACAATCGTTTTCTGAGAACTGAGCATGGGGCGGGAATGGTGCTAAATATTTAGGACGAATAACATATAGGCTCTCCCCTTCACAAGCTCAAAGCCTAGAAGAGGGCCGAGAAGTCAGCTCCTCTAGCCCTGTGGGATCATGCAAAAAACAATGAATAAATGTACAGGAGACAGCAATAGCGTGAAGGAGTGGAGGGGAGATCCCAGAAGAGGTGATCCTTTGGTCACATTTCAGTTGACAATGTTTTCGCTGCAAATAATAGAAAAAAAACAGGTAACCAGATCCAGGGCCATAATTGGTCAACGCTTGGTTAAACAAATAGAAGTCAATTTTATTCATATATTTATCATATATTGTATTATATGATCTATTATAATATAATAATATTAATATGACAATATAGTATATCATATATTATATTACAATAATATAATATTATATTATATTATATATAAAATATAGAGAAAGGCTCCTATTTCTTAATATATATGGAAACATAGGGGTGCATGGTTATTGGTTCTGGCTCAGGATCTCCTGGTTGCCATTAGCATCCAGGCTCCTTCTGTCTGTCTGCCCTGCCTTCCTTCATGCTGATTTCCTCATGACGCAGGATGACTTCATTAGCTCCAGCATTGGGTCCATCCATATTCAAGACAGGAAGAAACAGGAAGAGGTAATCCCAGAAGCTCTCCTCTTGTGTTTGTCCCTTTTATTGGAAAGCAAAAAACTTTCCCAAAGATACAGAAATTCTAAGAAAGAACGAAAAAGTACTAGAGATAAACACTGTAGTGGAAGTGAAGAATGCCTTTGAAGGGCTCATTAAGAGACTGGACATGGTTGCAGAAAGAATCTCTGAGCTTGATACGATAACAGACACTTTCAACACTGAAAAGCAAAGAGACAAACAACAAAGAACACACTATCCAAGAACTGTGAGACAACTACAAAAGATGTAACATATGTGGAGTAGGAATACCAGATGGAAAAGAAGCAATATTTGAAACAATAGTGATGGAGAATTTCCCTCCAACTTAATGTCAGACACCAAACCACAGATCTGGGATGCTCACGGAACACCAAGAAGGATATATGGAAAAACAAACGCATTACACCTAGGCACATCACAAAATCAAAGATAAAAAATCTTGAAAGTAGCCAGAGGAAAAAAACCTTACATCCCACTTCTCAGAAGCCATGCAAACAATAAGGGAGTTGAGTGAAATATTTAAAAAGCTGAGTGAAAAGTTGCACCTACCTAGAATTCTGTACCCTACAAAATGATCTTTCAAAAGTGAAGGAGAAATAAAGACTTTCTTGGATAAACAAAAATTGAGAGAGTTTGTTACAAGTAGGCCTGACTTGCAAGAAATGTTAAAAGTTTTTTAGGCAGAAGAAAAATGACATAATCAGAAAGTTGGATCTACGTAAAGAAAGGAAGAACATCAGAGAAGAAATAATGGAAGGTAAAATAAAACTTTTGTTTTTCTTATTTTTAATTAATCTAACAGAAAACAGTTTGTTCAAAATAACAGCCATGTTGTATTTGATTTTGTATGCTTAGGTATATGTCTTATGCATATATATGTGCTTATGTATGCTTATATATAAGTGAAATGAATGGCAGAAATAATGCAAGGGGCAAGTGGGAGGATTATAATTATTTTGTTATTATAAAATGGTCAATTAAAACTACAAAAGGGAGAAAAACAAAAATAGAAACAAAGAACAAGAGCAACAAATAGAAAACAGTAATAATATGGTAGATATTAATCCAACTTATAATCATTTTGAACGTCAATGGTCTCAATGTACCAATTAAAAGACAGAAATTGTCAGAGCAGGTCAAAAAGCAAGACCCAACTATATGTGGTCTGTAAGAAACCAATTTAAATATAGAGATGCACACAGAAGCATTCTCTAGTCCTGTGATTAGGTCTCAGTCTTTAGTGAGCCTGTGCCTCTAGAGTGGGAACTTCTCAGATGTTTCTCAGTTTTTTTCTCTACCCCCTCTTAGGTGTGTCAGGTTGCCCTGAGTACGCTGGGTTGGGGTATTTCCATCCCTCAGGATGATTAGGCTCTGGTAATATCCTAGCCAACTAGGCTCTGGAAAACTAGTTTATCCTAAGGGCAGGTCATATTAAGAAGAACAGAGTGAAGAAGAAGGAAGAGGAGGAGGAGAAGGAAGAGGAGGAGGAGAGAGGAAGAAGAGGAACAACAGAATGCTCTCCAGATCCATCCATGTTGTCCCAAATGGCAGTATTTCATCTTTTCTTATGTCTGAGTAGTATTTTGAGAGTATCATGCTAAGTGAAGTAAGTCAAAAGGAAAAAGACACGAACCATATAATTTCATTCCTATGTGGGATGTCAAACAGAAAGCAACAAATGAACAAACAAAACTCATAGACTCAGTTTGGTGGTTACCAGAGGGGAAAGGAGTTGAGAGGGGTTGAAGAGGGTAAAGGGGGTCAAATATATGGTGACGGAAGGAGACTAGACTTTGGGTGGTGAGCACACAATGCAATATACAGATGATGTTTTATAGAATTATACACCTGAAACTCATATAATATTATTAACCAATGCCACCCCAATACATTTAATTTTTTAAAAAGAACAGAGTGTTCTGGCATATTTCAAAGCCGTTTCATTCCCCTCCCTTTGTAGGAAGAATGAGATTGTTTTTCTCTGATATTTACTATAGGGATCTGGTTGAGTTTTTGGAGGTAAAACTCACACAAATATGGGGGGGTCTCCCTATGACTGTGTCCCCTGGCATTTTTGACTCTCCGAGTTGTCCAGAGTTGTGAGCTTCCAGCAATTCATCAATTACAGTTCAGGTTTTCCGATCTCGACACTGGTTCCCACTGAGGTTTGTGCTCACGGGTGAGTCTCTGCTCCGGTCAGCTGCGGTTCCCTGTATGCGCACGTCTGTCTCTCCAATCTCGGGGGCAGAGGTGTGCCCTGTGTCCTCCCCTCTCTTACAGGTCTAAGAAGAGTGGCTGATTTTCAGTCTGTTGAGCTTTGTACCTGCTGTCAGGATGCAGTGTTGACCTCCCAGCCCCTTACATGCAGGGCCGGAAACCACAGGGCCTGACAGTTTTCACACAGAAGGCACCTGCTGGCGCGCTGGGGCTGCAGTTACAGAGCTCCGTCTCTCCAGGCGACTCAGAACCTCCCAGGGCAGGACTCAGACTGTCCTTGAGTCACATGCCTGGCAGGGGCTATATGAGCACTTGCTGTACTTTCTGCTCTATTTTCCTGTGAACCAAAAACTCCTCCAAAAAATAAAGTTTATTAATTTTTTTTAAAGGATAAGGTGGTTCATGTCTTAGTAGCCACAACATATGATTGAATGGGGGCAGGGGGACACAAGTTTCAGAACAGCAGGTATAGAATGACCTTTTATATGTGTGCCAATGTCTAGAAGGTCCTAACTAAACGGTTAAGAGTGGTTCTCTCTCTGAGGAGCAGAATTTAATAGTGGGAGGCAGCGAAGTTGGAGGATGGACTTCCACTTTCTATTTTAAAGACTTCCTTATTATTTGAACTTTTTTTTTTTTACAGCATGCATTGCTTTTATAATTAAAATTTTCATTTTGGAACAATCAAAAGATGGAAAAGCAATTGATACATAAGAGTCTTTCCACACAAGTCTCCATTGTTTTTCTCCTCTCGTCAAGAAGAAATTATGTCTTGCAGGTTATTCAAGTCAGGCCCCGTGATCCACACGAAGCCACTCAGAACTCCTTCTTGCCCTTTCCAGTTGTCTCCCAGATCCCATCGTCTCTTCCCTCCAATTCACCCTCCTAGCTGAGTAGTATTCTAAAACCCTAGACTCATTTCGCCTTCTATTCACACCCCCTCTGCCCTCCATTCTGCCACCACCACCCTCACCCCACCCTGTCCCCCCTGGACAAGATGGTTACATTTTATGCAAAGAATGTATTCCTGGAGACCTCACATAATTCAAAACCTACATAATTCAAGCCTGCTTTTCCCAGAGGACCAGATATAAAGTGTGTGCGGGAGGGGAATGCAATCTCAGAGTGCATAAATCTGCAAATGTTGTAAGGTATATTGGCTCTAACACTGCTTTTTATTTTCCCTGTATTTTCTCTAATATTTTGAAGTGCTCTCTCTTGAATTAATAGACAGCATCCTGTTGGTTGTTTGGCCTTCTCAGTCGAGAGTTAGCACATCTGGAGTTCTGCTCCAAAGTGCCTGCGTCTTACAGCTATGCCACTTAGCGGACTCTGGGGTGAACTTGTTACAGGATTATAGATAGAATATAAAGGAGATTTTAAATGATAATGGCAGCAAGTGTTAAAATAACAGAGGAGAAGCCAACAGGTCTCTCACAGCCATGCTCACACAGGTAAACAGCTGTGGTTCACCAGGCACTTACAAAGGGCAGAGGTGGTGAAGGGGTGTTGCCGTGTGGTTGTATTCAGCCCACCAGCTCTGACAGCGTACGAATATTGATGAAGGTGGGGTTTTTTTGTTTTGTTGTTTTTTTTTAAAAAAATATTTTTCTTTATTGACTTTAGAGAGAGAGGAAGAAAGAGGAGAAAGAGAGATGGAAACATCGATGAGAGAGAACATCAATTGGCCGCCTCCTGCATGCCCCCCACTGGGGATCGGGCCCACAACCTGGGCATGTGCCCTGACCGGGAATCGAACTGGTGACCTCTTGATGCATGGGTCCAAGCTCAACCACTGAGCCACACTGGCTGGGCAATGAAGGTGTTTTTAATTGAGGGAGGAAGGGGATTTAAATTAATTTTGAACATAAAGTGAGACCGTCCTTGTTTTTATATAGCACTAGTTCAATTTTATGAAACTTCCATAAAATGTGCCGTATATGAACAAAATGCCTTGTTTCTTTGTTTATATTTTATTTTAATTAAATGTATTGGGGTAACATTGGTTAATAACATTATATACGTTTCAGGTGTACAGCTTTATAATACAACATCTGTATGCATCTTTGTGTGCTCACCACCCAAAGTCTAGGGTCCTGTCACCATGTATTGATCCCAGCCATATTGACCCTTGTGTTCACCCATCGTACTACAATGCTATCAGTTTAAAATATAAATTTAGAAATGAAGATAATGTAACTAAGCAAAAATAAAATGTAAATCACCCATAAGGTTATCACACAGAAATAATTACTATAATATTTGCATGTGTTTCCTTGCAGTCTTGTGCTAATTAGAAGACATATGTATGTTCGTGTGTGTACATTTTTTAACCAAAAAGGGATGATTCAGCAATATTGTTCTGCAGCATACTTCTTTTATCTTAAAATGTCATTAGCTATTCCTCCTTGTTTTGTTAGGAACTTGATTGGTTTTCACGATATGACTGCTCCATACTAGGTTGAACTAATCCTGTATTTTTGCTATGCAGACTGTATACAAATTTGGGCTTTTGTGAACAATGCTGACATGAATCGTCTCGCTGCTAAATCTTGGCGATCTCTGTGACTACCTCTTTGAAATAAAGTCCTATAAGTAGAATTTCTGAGCCAGAGGGAATGAAGAACATCAAGGCTTCGAGTTGGCATTGCCAAATTGCCCTAGGAAGTTGGGAGCAGTTTGCTTTCCCCTCAGAAAGATCTGCCAGTCACCACCCCCAAGACACCCATATTAATTTGTTATATTTTTGTTATATTTGTTATATTTTTAAAATAACTTTCTATTAGTATAGCATGCCTGGGAGTCCTGGGTGGACTCTGTTCAGTTGTCTTTCTTATACTGGAAGCTCTGAGAATGCACACAGTGTGTATGTGTAAATCTCTCTTGGTACAGGACCACATAGAAACAGCCTCTTAAATGTCAAAAAGCATTTATTAAGTGGGCTGATAAATGTATTTTACTTGTAGGCCTGATGTAAGTTATTTGTCTTTCCTTGGTCTCCTGTTGATGGCTTATTCGTGGTAATGGATGGCATGGCTGAGTTCATGTGTATGTGTGCGTGTGCGTGTGTGTGCGTGAGCGTGTTGTTTTGTCCTGATTGTTTAATTTTTAATTGATGGATATATGCTTCTAGCCTTTTGATGGGTGCATTTTATAAAATATTTAAATTCAATGAATTAATCTATAATACCTCAGGGACTGGATGTGTCGGGTCTTGTGAGGACTGAGCCTATTCTGGTGTAATGTAAAAGATGGCACACTTGCCCTGGCTGGTTTGACTCAGCAGTTAGAGCGGCGGCCCATGATCAAAGACTCTTGGGTTTGATTCCTGGTCAAGGGCATGCACCTGGCTTGCAGGTTTGATCCCCGGCCCCTGTCAGTGTTGTGTAGGAGGCAACCAATCGATGTGCCTCTCTCACATCAATGTTTCTCTCTCTCTCCCTCCCTTTCACTCTCTCTAAAATTCAATGGAAAAATATCCACAGGTGAGGATTAACAACAAAAACAAACAAACAACAAAAAAGATGGCACTCAATTATTTCTCATATCATCCAGTACTGAGTGTCAGTGGCAAGGTCATCGGTAAATGCAAACTCAACAGGACCCAAGTTCATGTGGGAGATAATTGTCTGTTCTGACAAACCTGTTTCTATGTCTTCTCTTTAAGGTTGTTAGCATTTTGCAATGAGTCTTACTCAGAGTTCTTTCCCCTTCAGGCATAAACCTTGTGTGTATTTTGCTCTGTAATTTCCATGCAAGAAACTAGCATTATAAGACAACAGCAGTTCTCTCCCTGCACCTCTTTCTTCTGGGATATCTGGCATTCTCCGAAGAGACTGTCAATCCATTAATGGATAAACCCATCTGTTCATCTAAGTCATCCACTTAGAAAATGGCCAGTTAGCCCTGGCCAGTTTGGCTCAGTGGTTGGAGCGTCAGCCCGTGGACCAGAGAGTCCCGGGTTCGGTTCTCACTAAGGGCATGTACCTCAGTTGCAGTTTGTCCCCGCCCCGGTTGGGGTCGTGTGGCTGGCAACCACTCAATGTGTCTCTCTCAAGTTGATGTTTCTCTCTCTCTTCCTCCCTCTCTCCCTCCTGCTCTATCTGAAGATAAATGCAAAGATGTCCTCAAGTGAGGATAAAAAGAAAATGGCCAGTTAGTTAACAAACACCTCATACCAATGGTCTAGGAAAAATCATGTGACAAAGGTTCACAACAATTATTATAAAATCACATTAGCAAGTATATATGCTTCTCCCTTTGGACACTCCCAAATCATTCCTTCAAGTGCCAAAGGAAACCTCCTATGAATGCCATTCTCTAAACTGGGGATATTTTCTCAAGGTGTTGGCTGCTGCAGGCTCTTACTAAGAGGTGATTATTGCTTTCTGCTACTGCAGTGGGGAGGGGGTGGGGCTGGATAGCTTCCCTGCTGTGAGAGGATCTAAAAGAAAAGGAATTTAAATCCTTAACCCTTTCTCTCAGGCTCATTCAGATCAAAGAAGTCACTACTTAGAAAGTATTGCACCCCCCACCCACACCTTGATTAATGGAAATCTTCCCATCAATTGCTACTTCTAGCCAGTTTGCCTTTGGGTTACAGTATTATAAATATGCTGTTCCTTTCCTTGGACTTTTTGCAGGTTAGGCTGCAAAGGGTGGAAGTGAATAAAAACTCTGATTTCTGCGCAGTGATGGCAATAATGTCTTTGGAGTTTTGTCATAAAAATCCCAACACTGATCATGGCACTGGCCATGGCCCGATCTGTGTGTAAGCATGTCAACACAGGATCTGAGTGCCCGGCAGATTCAGACCTCCCCATATCCTGAATTCATAGACCAATTATCAAAAGAATGAAGATGGTGATAAACACATCGGTAAAGAAAAATCCCTCTTCATCCGAAAGTGCACTAAGCAAGTATTGAAGTCCTCCAGATTCACTCCTCTGTGGGCACCATTTCTCTGGGCTAATTGAGGCAGAACTAACATACGACCATCCTCCCCCCAGATCTGTCTCTTGCTTCAACAGTGTTTGGATGCAACAGACATAGAGACACTCTTCTTCCAGCCTCCAGTGACCCTCCAACCTCTTTTCCAGTCTCAACCTTCAGAACCATCTCAGCCATCCTTGGCCCCTGAGACCAGCCACTTCTGTTTCTTTGACTTAACTCCTTATCACCAAGCAAATGTGAGCTCCCAAATTCATCAGAATTATTCCACCAAGGTGGAGGCTGCCATCAACCACCGGGTCAACCCGCATCTGGGGCCTCCTACACCTACCTCTCTCTGCGCTTCTATTCCAACCTCAACAATGTGGCTCTGGAGGGCGTGGCCACGTCTTCCCGGAGTTGGCCGAGGAGGAGAAGCACAAGGGCCCCAAGCATCTCTTGAAAATGCAAAGCCAAAGCAGCCGATGCACCCTCTTCCAAAACATACAGAAGACTTCCCAAGATGAGTGGAGTGAAACTCAGGACGCCACAGAAGCCGCCGAGGCCTGGGAGAAGAACCTAAACCAGGGCTGTTTGTATCTACATGCCCTGAGTTCTGCCCACCTAGATCCTCAGCTCTGGGGAACCACTTCCTGGATGAGGAAGTGAAACTCATCAAGAAGATACTTATCTTCAGGGCGACCACCTGACTAACTTCCACAGGCTGTGCTGGGTGTCTCTTTGAAAGTCTGACTCTCTATCCTCGCTAGGTAGATCAGTTGGTTAGAATGTTGTCCCCCTATGCCAAGGTTATGGGACCTTGGGTTCAATCCCAATCAGGGCGCATACAAGAATCAACCAATAAGTGCATAAATAAGAAATCTCTCTCTCAAAATCAATAAATACAAATAAAATAAAATAATTTAAAAACCTATTCCCTTGCTAAGAAAGAAAGAAGAAACAAAAGGAAGGAAGGAAGGAAGGAAGGAAGGAAGGAAGGAAGGAAGGAAGGAAGGAAGGAAGGAAGGAAGGCTCACTCTCAAGCACAGCTAGGAGCCTTGGAGCCCAGAGGTCTTTGAGGGGGCTTCTCTGCATCGGCCTGGTGTCTGGTTTCTGCCTGAGCCTCTCTCCCTGCGACCACTAAGCATCCTTTTTTTTTTTTTCTCCCATCAAAAATAAGCTTTATTGCCAAATAATTTAGAGTATCTAATTAGATACACTACATGAAATAGACAAATTCCTAGAAACAAGCAAATTACCAAAACTGACTCAAGAAATAAAACGTCATGAAGTCCTGGCCGGTTTGGCTCAGCGGTTAGAGCGTCAACTTGCGGTCCAGAGAGACCGGGGTTCGGTTCCCGCTAAGGGCATGTACCTCCGTTGCGATTTGTCCCCGGCCCTGGTTGGTCGTGCGGGAAGCAGCCACTCCATGTGTCTCTTTCACGTCGATGTTTCTCTCTCTCTCTCTCCCTCTCATTCTATCTGAACAAAAAATGGAAAAATGTCCTCTGGTGAGGATAAAAAAACAAAAAACAACAACAACAAAAAAAAGTCATGAAAAATTAAAGCCTACTTTTGGCATTTCATCCTTCTGGATCTCAAATACCTTTATCTTTATAAGAATGCACCAACTCCCCCATCAGAGACCCTTACTTGTAAGGCCTAAGAAAGTATATCTATTTTTTTTTCTTTTTATTTAATTAATTTATTTTTGTTACAGATGTTTCTCCTTTTTCCCCCATTGACACCCTCCTCCCATTCCTGCCCCGCCCACAGCATAGTTGTCTGTGTCCATTGGTTATGCTTATATGCATAAGTTCTTTGGTTTATCTCTTCTCTACCTGCCCCTCCACCCCCATCCCACCCCCCCCCCTGAAGTTTGTCAGTCTAAGCATCCTTTTAAACACCCTGGAGCCCTCTCCCATGCCTTGGACGAAATGGAAACAATAACGTTTTTAAAGTATTTTGTAGGGGAAAAAAAAAACCACATATGATCATCTTAGATGAAGTATATTGGTTTTCTCTCTTTAACTTTTTTTTAATTGTTTTTCTGGGAGTATTGAGCATCTTTAGAAGTTGCTGTCTTCGCTTACAGATCAGATGTTTGATTTTGAAAGCGCCTGCCCCAGGTTCCAGGACGTGGTCAAGCGTCGAGAGAAAATGATGCTGTTTTAGTGAGGCGGCGGGAGAAGCAAACGCAGCTGCCTTCAGTGTCAGCCAATGCCACCCTGACCGGTGTGATTCAGGTTTACACTCCCTTGTGAACTTGCCATCTGAGAAACAAAACAGTGTTGTACAATTCACTGCCTGCAAACAATCTTCTGTCATAGAAGGCTTTCATTCTACTCTGCTTCTTTTTCAGAATCAAGATTCACCATATCCAAGGATTCTGATGAAGATTCAATGGTCCAACAGAAACAGGAATGTGCATTCCACTCGGTCACAACCTACAACGGGAGCCAAACATAGGGGGCCGATGAACACGTGCCACGGACTCACGTTTCATATTGTTGAACTGACTGCTTCTGGACCTGTTCTGCCCAAGACGGGGCCATCTATTGTGAACCACATCACCACCAGAGTGCTTTGTTCTGATCATGTATTACTCTCATACATCTGTTGCTTTAATGATATATTAATGTACTACATTATTAGAGCAAAGACAACTGATTAGCTATTATGGGAAGAATGGTGCCATTCAGAAAATGACAGATTCAATCAATGATTCAGTAGAATTACAGGAAAATAGTCAACATGTGGGACTCTGTAAACCATAATCTTGGTCTGTTTTCTACAGTTAGATAAATACCTCCCTCGCTCCACAGGCTCTCCACACCACCCCTCAGGTACCAAATTCCATAAAACCTTGGTTGCTGCATATTTTATAAACTCTTTATACATACTAACAATGTCTCCCACGAACCTTGGGTCACTGCAGGCTCATTGTATCCAGTTACATTGTTTTTACTAGGAAGTCCTCCTTATTTACCCCTAACCGTAGGAAACCAAGTAACATTGACCTCCGGACAGTCAGAACAGCGTCTCATCTCTCATTACAATAATCTGAACTCCAGTCATTGTTCAACATTAATTATAGCCGAGGCTATAGCATTTTCTTGCTACTTGACAGTTGATCTTCGTCCTATCATTAACCTGAGGTCAATTTAATCCCAACCTCCATTTTCAGCAGTATACAAACAATTTATTTTTGTATTTTCTCAACCACACAAAGACAAACAATGTCAGACATTGTTTTATGCATTACGATGATTAAACATTTTTAAAGACGTTCAGACATCAAAGTCTGGAAAGCACCAGTAGTCAACGAGAGCTCTGGGAATGAGATGTCACGGCAGTTTATTTTTCTGTAAGAGAATTATATGAGGAAGGGTTCGGAGAGAGGATAAGTTCAGGACTTAAAATATAATTTATTTTAAGATTATTCTCTTTATATAAGCCAAGAAAATTTATAGTCAGCATCTACTATGCAGAAGTATCCACTGTGTTACAGAATACCACACTTTTAGTGTTCTTAAAGCTATGATCAAAGATAATAGCAAAATTCAGACAGTCTTATCTGCCTATAGGATTTCTTCTTTTTCTCTTGGAAATCAGAAGTATGAACATATAGGAGAAGGGAAGCTGGAATTCCTGCTGAGAAATTTATTTGGTGTTCTCTGTTCTCCTTGACCTCATGATTATGTTGAAATGCCAGAAATAACAGTTTGGCACAGCAAGGGCCATCGAGACAATAGCACTTAATGCCTCCAACTGACCAGTAAGCAAGCATTGTAAACACAATCACAGCCCACTGCTAGTTAAAGAAATGCTTTGCAGAACTTTGTTGAATTCTCCTCTACTGAGGAAAATATAAAACTAAAATAATGGCGAAAAATATAAAACTCAGGAAAGCATTAATTAAAAAATTTCCAGAAATTAAGTACTTTCACACACACACCCCAAAAAAGGTGTTTTTATATCCACATATAAACTATTATATAAGAAAAATGGCTAGTCAAACAAGTAAACAAATAAACAGACGACAAATAAGAAACCCCCTTTAGCTGTATACATTAATAGACCTTTCTTTAAAGTTTAATTGTTGATGTGGCTTACCAAGCAGTTAAGGGAAAAATCCACAGTTCTCCATTAGGGCTTTGCATGGTGACAGTAATGACATTACAGATGTTTAACAACTGCCCAGGCTGAACACTGGCACTTCATTTGTCTCTTGCTGCATCCACCACAAAGAAGAAACATTTACCTTTTCCAAAACCATTTACTTTAGCAAGACTGGAAAGCATGGCACACTGAATATGAGACCCTGGTTTGTTTCCACGTGACTCTTCATGCAGAATGCAGGGCTGAGGCTACCTGACATGAGCATCTTGCAGTAGCATTAGATATCTCTTCTCCTGACCTTGAACAAAAAGGGACTAATTTCAAATCAGCCTCAGTGCCTCAGAGCGATTCCCAGGGAGAGCTCTGCGGTCACCTTCGATCCCTTCGGTTATCATAGGCTCAAGGAAAGCCAGCTGCTCTGGTTGTGAATGTGTGTAGGAGTGCTAACAGCTTTCTCACTTCCAGGAAGGAATGTGGTCCAGGGACAGGGCAGAAGTTCCCCTTTGTTGTTGAACTTAGGAATTGACAACAAAAACAGGTGGGTAATAGGAAGTCTCCCTGCCATCCTGGCAGGCTAACAGGCTGCATCGTGACCCAGTAGCCAGATCTGTCTGCAGTTCAGTGTGAGCTCATGGACAAAGGGACACAAAAGGCCAAGGCTTCCCGGAACCCTCCCGAGTCTGGAATGGGGAGATAAGCTACAATGACCCCTTAGCCTTGGGAGAAAAGAACTCTGCACACTAAGGCCTAGAACTAACTGGAGATCAAAAGTGCCATCTTATCGCTCGATCATTAATTCTTAGAAAATTCAAATTTTAGCAGGAAATCCTGAAAAATGAGTTAGAGTTACCATTGAAACGCTGAGTATAAACTCAACTACAAGAACCCACCTTTATGATGATTTTTGACAGAAGCCGACTTAGAAACCAATAGAGTCAAAATCGTTACCTTCTTTTTCTTGTTCCTTCTCACAAATTCTTCTCAACCCCCCGAACTCAGTCGAACTTGCTTTGGGGGAACACACCGGTATGGGAATCTTGATGAGAAAAGACGGGCGTGTGTGGGCTGTAGCAGCATCTGGGGAAAGACGCTCTCGTTTACATCACACAAACCTGCCAAAGCAGCTGGCACCTGAACAGATGTTGTTAAAGATTTTGTGGGAATCTCAGAAACCTAATAAAAACTCTGAGCTTAGTTAATACTGCATTTTTTAGTTATTTTAAGTAATGTCACAGTCAAATGCTGAGTTCTTCTACTTAGCGATGAATTTCCACATGGTGTTAAAAGTGTCTAAATTCGACACGTCAAATAAAAACGCTGTTGTCATGCATATGTATGTGTCTGCACATCCTCAGAGGATGGGGGTTTCAGTGTAGATTTGTCTAGTTCCTGACAAACCGCAGGTGAATTTGGCAGGCTACCTGAGCTTGTCTACAGCGAGGAAGCAGAATCGTGGCCTTGGGAACAGCAGCCCTAACGTAAATGAGGAATGGGCTACACCTAGATGTATACAGCGGGTTCAAGGACAACCTTTGTGTCATTCTGTAAAATGACACCCAGAATCTTGCTGTAAGACCTCCTGCCAACAGATTGGTGGTTGCCAGCGGTGGTGGAGGGGAAGAAATGCGTGAACGTGGTCAAGAGGTGCAAGCATCCAACATCCTGTACGATAAAAAGTCATGAGGATGTAATATACAGTGTAGCGACCATAGTTAATTACACTGTATTGTGTATTTGAAAGTTGCTAAGAAAGTAGATCTGCTAAGTTCTCACCACAAGAAAGAAAATGTGTAACTATGTGAGGCAATGGATGTTAACTAGACTGATTGTGGTGATCATTTGGCAATAGATATATATATCAAGTCATCATGTTGCATAATGAAAACGAATACGCTGTTATATGTCACTTATGTCTCAATAAAACTGGGAAAGGAAAAACATCTCCTGGCTTACGAGCCCCAGAAGGGCCGACATGTGATCTCACTCTTGGAAGTCTCTGTAAATGAAAATTCCGTAGGAACAGCTTGGTGTAGGTAGGATACCATAAAATATGAGTGGGGAAGAGGCATTCTTAAGCCTATGGCATTAAAGAAATATTATACTACACAGCCTTCCTTCCAACTGCTGCCAAAGAGCCAGTGTTGATGGAAAGACACGGGCCTCTTGCGTGTTGGGTAAGGTGATGAGTTCTGGCTGCGGATGACGCTGAGTTGAACCAGACCAATAAAATTCTGGGACAGAATTTCACTCAGGAGTGGACAAAAAACCTCAACCACTCATCAGTGCCCTTCCCCCAAGTTTGCCTTCAGTCATCACATGCTAAAGCTCACATTATAAACCTATGTTCACAGGCCAATTTGGACACAAAGCTGCGTTCTCACGCCATCTGTATTCAGTTGCACAACTTGCACGCACACATTTGAACCTGCTTTCACACGTGTTGCTCTGTCCTCTCAAACATGAGCTTGATATGCCGTTCATAGTGAGGCAAGTTAAACAGGAAAGCAAGAAAGGACATGATTTAAAAAGCAAATAAAATATAAACTAATCTCTCAATAAGCTTTCATTGAGCACTGGCTATGTAACCAGTTCAAATAAGCCTCAAACCGAATTCAAAATGAACTCATGGATGAATTAAAGTTGTTGATACACATTTCCAAATTGCTTTCTAAGAGGATTCTGACAATTGGCACTCCCACAAGCAATGTAAGAAAAACCCCGCTTCTCTGCACGCACTGCATTAAATTAAAATCTTAAGTATAAACTGTCGCACAAATTATATGTTATTTACCCCAATGTCCTGTATCGTCACATATCTGACATTTTAAATGGCAGATGAGCTAGCTTATACCCAATGGAACCTCACTAGAACAATGGGCACAAGTGATGTGAGCAGCAGACATAATTATTTTGGTCATTTCCCCATATAAGCCAAGAAACGTATGATTACTTTTCATTTAACTCCAAAATCTATGGATTTGAAAAATTCCCTACACATCCCTGATTTTCATGCGGTGACAATCATTATTTCCCCTCTCTGTTTTCAGAGACCCGAGCCCCACCCATACTCCGATGAAGTGTGTCTATGTGCCCATGTTTTTATTAGATGACCCAAACACCATGGCCAAACCTGATTGGACAAAGAGGGACTACCTAACCCAAGCTGAGCCAATCAGATTTCTTCTACTGAATTTTTGTGGTTGGAACACTTTAAGAATAACTGTCAGTGCAGGAGGAAACAGTCAATTTGAGTCTAAATTTGACATCCTGAAAGTCAATGCTGAAATGATGGCGGAGCAGAAGTTGAGTGGCGAATGAGGAGGTCTGCAGGAAGCTGAGCTGGAGAGACACACAGAGAGAAGGCAGCAGCAGCGCTGGAAGTCCTTGTCCTGGTGATGGCCTGGTTCTTGTGAATTCTTCCTGTATGTCCCGCCACCGGGTTCTAGATCTTTCTATGTCTTTAAGACAAATGCCATTTTTTAGTTGAACCAATTTGATAAAGACAAATTCTTTCCAAGCATTCATCTTTCGACCCCAGTTTTAAGAGGCACTTCTTCCTGTTCCTCTCCGCCACTTTACAAAATTTCTAAAATCAGAATTTATCATACAATCAACATGCACATTAAATGTAATGGGGGGGGTGTCTTTCCTCTTGAAAAGTTAGTAGATGATAGTGTATTTTGCATGCAAGGCATCTTAGAACCAGAAACTATAGAACATAAATGAGGGAAGCCAGAGTGGTCATCCATGTTCCCAGGTTAAAGGGGTCCTAGTATGTGCTTCCAGGCAGAGAAAACCAGAGTTTATATCTCAAATTGCCAGGTATTTTTAAAGAACCGAATGGAGAGACAACACTTTTTATATTTATTTTAGCTCAATATCTTCAAGCTGATAAAACCATTTGTCACCAAAAGGTCTATACAGATTTTCCCAACTGGATTACCACCACCATCCCTAACGGCATAAGAAAAATTTTTAAATCTCTTTTTTAGACTTTGAGAAATTAAAACTTTTCACTACTACCAACTCTATCCAAGAGGCAACTGTAAAATGAAGAGGTGAAGTTTTCTAACTTGTGATAATCATCAGAATTTGACTTAGAAATGTGTAGCTTTCTCCTTAGACAAGGGAGCTGATTAATACAAAAGCCACACCCTCTCACGCCCCATTTCCCTCTTTCCCAGTGCAGGATGGACTCAAGGAGCAGGCTTTAACCTGAGGGATCCAGGAACTGGACACTGAGAGGACTGTCCGAGGCACAGAGAACACCTCACAGAAGATCATTCTTAAAGGGAACCACATGTGTCTGGCATCTGTCTGCCGTCCCTGCGGTGACTGGCCTCCATGAGTTCTAATTTCTGGTGAGAGCAAACAAAACTGAATGTGCTCCGGACTCCACCTGGTGTGCACCTTTGTTGTTCCTTCGTTTGTGTTCGTCGGCTTGTGGTGCTTCTTAATTTCTAAAACCCTCTAAAAATGTGTAGTGAGAGGACATCATTGAAATCCAAAAATAAACAAGTAAACATTCATACAGTATTGATGGAATCATGCAAAGCCTTTTGCTCGTGTCTGTTTGAGCCAAAGTTTTATGTATACTCACATAACCAGAAGATTTTTAAATTATTGTAATGGAAATATGTTTTCTGCCCTGCTGGATTGGAATAACATATATATATAAATATATAATATACATTATATAAATGATATATATTAATATATAATATATAAAAATATATAATATATTATATTATCTATATAATGTGTATATTATCACATTTATATAATATACATTATTTTATCTGTACATCATATATTATTGTACTTATATAACATGTTATAATTATTGTATCTATATAATAATGTTATGCATTATTTTATTTATATAATAATATATGTTGTTACAATATATTATATACCCATATATTAATATATACTATCTGTCTATCTAACTAGCTAGCTATGGTGATAGTGCTTCTTCATTTGCTTGCTCTCTGTCCAAAGGTCTGCAGACCTGAAACAGAAATGGAATCAGCCAGCACCAACGTTAAGAAAAAGCTTGCATTTTGCCTTACAAACCCACCAAAAAGCATAACCAGACAAAATATGCAGTCCAGGATCACCACTCTCCCAAAGGAGATGAAATCAACCATCAGAATACTTTTCCTCCTAGAACTTTCCTCTAGAAGACGTATGATCTGGGAGCATATGAAAATGAGTGCCCAGATTATACGTTTGGACCTGTGGGGAGGAAGAAACTTTCCCTACCCTCAAGGTTCTTTCGGCTGGTCTGATAACCAAATAGACATGAGACAGGTTAACAAGAGAACATAATGAAATTTAATACAAGCATACGTATGGGAACCCTGCATACATGAGAGAGTCAGAGACCCCACATGCAGGAGAGGTTCTGAGATCGGAAGGGAACGCGGGCAGCGAGGACACTCTGAGCTGGAAAGAGGTAAGGCACCTTGGGGCTTCAGAAGGCCTAGCAAGGAGGGCATATTAGTAATTTAGCAATTAGTAATTTGTCCTGCCTTATAGGTAGGTCAAAAGGGGTTATCTCTGATAATCTCTTACTACAGGCCCCTAATTCAGGTTCTTCTAGGTAGTGAAGGGAGGGGCGAAGTCCACACACACACACACACACACACACACACACACACACACCTCGGGCCTGTAGCTTCAGTTCCTTTAGCTCAAAACAATCTGCATATCAGAGGTACATCTTGGGGTGCCTGGGTGTGAACCCCTACAGAGCTGACAAATGTTCCAAGTAAGGAGTGCTCTTCTGAGTCCGCACTTCCCTCGGTAGAACTTGGGTGGTGGTCCAGTTCCTGCGGAGAAGCTCCTAGAGTTGAGCAACGCGGGCAGAGACGTCACCACAACGTGATACGCACTATTTTAGGGCTATGAATGGAGCCCTGACGAGGGAGACGTCATGAAAGACTTCAGGAGAGATGACTGTTGAAAGATCCAACTCAAATGAGCGTGCGAAGTTGCCCCAGATGCGGAGAGAAGGCGCCACCTAAGGGTGCACGCTCACCCTTTCATGACACCCATTCGTGTCAGCCAGACCGAATACTCTGCAGGCCAGTCCGGCCTGTGGGCCTTCCAGTGTATGTTCCCTGCTTTACAGGTGGCTCAGGAGGCTTCTCAGGCAGGCGGGCAACACACATAACAGCAACTTCAGTGTGTCTGAGGGAAGTTGAGAAGGTTGTAGTTTTTCAGGAGGGGCAGGAGATAAGATGACTAAGACTTTGAAAGCGACTCTCCTGTGTTACACTTGATCCTAAACGCCCTACCAAGCCAGGCGATGTCTCCAAGCAGGGGGATGACATGAAACGATTCGCTTTTGGTAAGATAGTTGCCAGCAGGACTGCAGAGGACAGAGTCCGGAAGCTGGAAGGCTGGTTGGTGAATCAAAGACAAGGAAAGAGGCCAAGACAGGGGCAATGGGGATGGAGAAGGTGGGTTAAACTTGAGAGATATTTCTGAGACAGAATAGGCAAAGCTTAGATATGGGAGTAGGAGAGAAGGAAACATTAAGAACGATCCTAAGATTTCCAGCTTTAATAAGTGCTTAGATAAAAACACTACTTGCCCTGGCCAGTTTGGCTCAGCGGTTACAGCGACGGCCTGTGGACCAATGAGTTGTGGGTTCAATTCTGGCCAAGGGCAGGTACCTCGGTTGCGGTTCATCCCGGGCCCTGGTCGGGGTTGTGTGGGAGGCAACCAGTCAATGCGTCCCTCTCACGTCGATGTCTCTCTTTCTCCCCCTCTCTCTCCCTCCCACTCTCTCTGAAGAAAAATAGAAATATATTTAATATATATTTTATATAAATAGAAATATATATAAAATCACTACTTACCAAAATTGAGACTCAGAAAAAGTGCACATTGGAAGGGTGATCATTTCTGTTTGAGATATACTAAATTTTAAGTACCTGGGGTTTAACCAGGTGGCAATATTTTTTTTTCTTTAAATTTTGAAACATCTCAAACTTACAGAAAAGCTGTAAGTACAGTTCAAAGAAAAATAAAACCTTTTTACTCCCTAAACCCTACTATGTCTAAGCTGCTGACCTGATGTCCCCTTAATCCTTTTTTTTTTTAAATGTTTTTCTTTATTGATTTTAGAGAGAGAGGAAGGAAGAGGGAGAGAGAGATAGAAACATCGATGAGAAAGATCATCGACCGGCCGCCTCCCGCACGCCCCACACTGGAGATTTGACCCACAACCTGGGCATGTGCCCTGACCGGGAATCAAACCGGCGACCTCTTGGTGCATGGGTCGATGCTCAACCACTGAGCCACACCAGCTGGGCCCCCCTGATTCTTTAGTATGCATTTTCTACAGACGGAGACATCCTCCCATATAAACAGAAGATAACCGCAAAATTAGGAAATCAACTTGCTACGTTACTACCATCTAATCAAGTTTTCCCAAAAGTCCCCCAATCCTTTTTAGCAGAAGAGCCCTGTTCCGCCAGCAGGGCCCCTTCGTCTCCTTCCGTCGGGAACAGCTCTTCAGTCTTTCCTTGCCTTTCCTGTTCTTGTCTCTTGAGATTACAGGTCAGTTATTTAGTTATATGTCCTCAATTTGGGTTTGTCTGATGTTTCCTCATGATGAAATTCAGGTTATGTATCTTGGGCAGGAAAATCAAAGCAGAGATTCTGTGTTCTTGTTGTATCATATCAGGTGGTGCATGATCTCAGTTTATCCCATTACTGATGATGTTTGCTTTGATCCCTTGATTAAAGTGGTATTTGCCGGTTTTCTTCACTTTAAAGTTACTCTTTTTTCTTATGTAATTAAAAAGTAAATTTGCTGTTCCTCATCAAACTTTCCATTTTTCCATTCATTAGTTTATCTCAGAAGGGATTCATGTTTTCTCATTCAGTCGATTATAATCCATTACTATCATTATTGATGTGCTTAAACTGTCCCAGATTTGGCCAGTGGGAACCCCTTCCGGCTGGTTTCTGTGTCCCTTTGACATGCTCCTATCATTCTTTGAACACTTCCTTGCTTCCTGCCATAAATAAGCTATTCCAGGCCCATCTTGTACTTTATCAGCCCTGAAGTCAGTCACTTCTGTAAGGAGCCTTGGTTGCATTTCATGGAGAATATTATTTAGAAGTCACATTCTGGGAGCTAGTGCTGATATTATCGGAGTGTCACTGCTCTGGACACTCTCAGTGGGCAGAGCTGCAGAATGTATTTATGTACACACATGCATGCAAACATACAAACATATGTAGTCTGGCATTGTATTTTTTTGTTTTCTATTTATTCTCTCTGTTCTTAATTTCTCTTCTTCAGTTGCCTTCCTGTGGATTAGTGAAACATATTTTTAGAATTCCACTTTGATTTATCTGAAGTGTTTAGAGTGTATCTCTTTGTAAAGCCTTTTTAGAGGTTGCTCTTGGTACTGCACTATATATACATAACTTATCAGTCTCCTGATGTCATCATTTTACTGGTTCAAGTAAAGTATAAAAACCTTAACTCTCTTTAACTCCCTTTACCCTCCACTATTTATAATATAATTGTCTTATAGTTTCCTCTACATACATTTAGAGTCACCTCAGAGACAGTTATAATTCTTGTTTCAACCATCGAACATAATTTAGAAAACTCAAGGAGAGAAGGAAAGCCTGCTATCTATACCTGTATTTTTGCTTACGATGCTCTTTCCTACCTCCAAGGTCTTGTCTTTTATTGCTGCCTTTCTGTTTAGAGAAATTCCTTTAGCCATTCTTTTAGGGTAGGTTTGCTTTAGCTGTGTTTGCTCATAGCTTCCCGGATTTTTAGTTATACTTAGCAGGAGGAATAGAGAAAAGTATGCCTAGTCTACTCAATGCCCCTAGAAACAGAAGTCTTAAGATACACATTTGAACCTCTCTAAAGTTGGGAGCTCACCTGTTATTGGTCAGACTGCAGTCACAACACAGTTGTGTCGGCCTCTGTATGTGTACATGTGATCATAGCTATTTATATGACATCATTTCAGTTGGATTGGATACATTGCTTGAGCACAGGTTTAGCCTGTAGGGAAGAGGAATTCACAGACATAAGAGGTCCTGTCAAAGAAAGCTGAAAGGAAGAGGATTTTTCCTGGGCCAAAGGAAGTCCCCCAGGGCACAGGGAAAGAAAGAAGTGAAAATGACTAAGTGTCATCTGGAATAGTCCTCCCTGGACCCCACACAACTCACCCAACATATTAGTTCTTAATGCTTTCACGGACGTGTCTATTAACAGTTAAAGACAAGCTTGTTAGAAAGTGTGGTGATGTGATTTTTGTTTCTGGTGTCTTGACTGGACAATGACACTTCCTTGACATTTCAGTCAACAAATCATTTAAAGACCATTTGAGGAAGAAATATGAGCCCTTATAGTTGTCAAAAACCTTCCATTGATACTTTCTGGTTAGATCAATAAAGTGTCAACATCAAAACTTACAGGATGGGTGTCAGTGTCTTGGAAGAAAATACAGAGATAATGGTGGTGCTCTTCTAAAAATACCTTATCACCAACACTGTGGGTAGCACAGAGGACAACTTTGGGTGGGAAATCATGGGTATCAAATACTCTGAAAAGTGATTCATAAAATGCAGACAATTGTTGAGATTACGTGCCTTTATTTACATATACATAGAGTGATACGTAACAAAAATTATGCCTAAATAAGTCTAGAATAACTCTTTCAATAAATATAAAATAAAATTTTTCTAAATAATAAGAAATCGTTGTGCTATTTTTTAATAAATGGCATTTTCCCTAAAGGTACATAAAATAAGGATGTATTTTACAATAAAACAAACTTTTAAACAACTTTTTAAACCATTTTTTTTTATTGCAATCTGTATTCTTGAAATCAAAAAAAGAATTTTTAACTTTGGAAAGTAAACATAGCATAAATTCTACCATCTTAACCATTTTAAGTGCACAATTAGTTGGAGCATCTTCCCGTACACTGAAAAGTCATGGGTTAGATTCCCAGTCAGGGTACATACCCAGGTTACGAACTCGATCCCCAGTCAGGGTGTGTATAGGAGGCAAACGATCAACGTTTCTCTCTCACATTGATGTTTCTCTCTCTCTCTCCTTTCCTCTCTCTCTCTAACCAATAAACACACATCCCCAGGGGAGGATTAAAAAAATAAGGGCTTTAAGTGTACTTATATCATTGTGCAGCCTTCCCCACCTTTGATCTCCAGAACCTCTTCATCTTCCCAAACTGAAACTCTGTACCTACGAAACAATAATTTTCCATTTCTCCTCCCCAAATCCCTGGCGGCCACCATTCTACTTTCTGTCTCTATGAATTTGACTACTCTAGTGGGATCATGTAATATTTGTCCTTTGTGACTGCCTTATTTCACTTAGCATAATATCATCAAGGTCCATCCACACTATAGCATGTGTCAGAATTTCCTTATTTTTTTAGGCTGAATAATATTTCATTGTAGGGTATACACCATATTTTGTTTACCCATTCATCCATCAATGGACATTTTCTTGTTTCCACCTTTTAGCTTTTGTGAATACTGTGTTCAAAATATCTATTTGAGTCCCTGTTTTTAAAACACTCAGGACTGGAATTGCTGGATCACATGGTAATAGCATTTTAGACTGAGTGAAATCCAGTACTAAAGAATAACCTACCTCATAGGGTTATAAATGAGCCAACACACTTAAAGTATTTAAAACACTGCCTATTTCATAGTAATGCCTCTATAAATGTTATTTATTTTTATGATTAAGAAGCTAGAAATGTTTTTCTAATTCTTGGAAGAGTGCTAAGGGTTACAGAAAAGAAACGAGAGTTTTATACACAGAGATGGTAGTGGAAGCCAGTGGAGTTGATGAGTTCACTCAAGGAGAGAATGTAGAGCAGGATGAGAAGAGAACCAAGCTCAGGGAAACCACAGGCATATCAAGAAGTAGAGGAGGTGGCATGAGTCAAGAAGACTGAGAAAAGAGCCTGGTAAGTCACAAAGTAAGAGAATAAGAGTTGAAAGGATAGGAGCCTGTGGTCCACGAGAACAGTGGCATTTCAGAGGTGGGGTGATTCTTGATGATAACGAAGTTTAGGGTCTGATCTTGGTGGAGGTTTGGGGAGACAGAGACCAAGGTCATTGGCCTGCAAGGGATTAAGGAACTGTGAAGAAGGGAGTTTAATGGGTCCTCACATGGACACTGAAGTAATCCTGATGGCAGGAGTTGGGATGAAGCAGAAGATAGCAAATCAAAATTCCAACTACTCTACAAAAGCAGAAGAGTCACTAGGCGTTTAGAAGATTGCAGCAAATGACGGTGGGGAGAGGTGGCAGCATAAACTTACCAAATTCTAAGGAGAAAGTTTTTTTTTTTTTTTTTTCTGTAGTAGACTAAAGGCACCACAATGAGAAAAGTTTAGTCGAACTTTCTGAGACTCAGTCATTCATTTTGATACCACATGAAATACCCAACGAATACAAATTAACAGAAAATCATGGATTGGATTTATCTAAATATCTGAGCATGGCTATTTCAAAACTGCGTATCATTAATGCCTTCAACTGTTTCCTATGTCAATGTGGAATTCAACACATAACCCAGTAGCTCAATGAAAAATGCCAGATAGATGAAGACATATTTGCATATTGAACAATAATGCCCGATAGTGACTTATTGACTTGAGGGTTGATATTTAAAGCCATAGGAAAGAAGATAAATACAACATTTGAAAGTCTAAGACCATTCTATATTTACAAATAATTTTCTTGCCTCTGTGCACCACTAAAGCATTGTGGGCTAGTAAGGAAGATTACAAATTAGTTGAGCATGTCATAAACTTACCTCAAACAGCAAAGCCAAATAAGTAAGCTCAACTTCAGAAATGATCTCTTGGCTCAGACTTCAATAAACAGAGAAATGGCAGAGAGTTCATCCTTCACTTGCTGCAGGCCAAAGATAGAGAGGTGGCCCTGACTGTTCCAGAAAGCATGTGAAAATTGTGTGTGTGCGAAGGTAATCATAATAAACAGAGAGTGAGGGTCTGGTCGTGAGAATAGGGATTCACTTACAGCATGAAGGCCAAAGCAATAATTCAAGGAACTCCATTATTGATGAGAATAAGCACAGCCATTCAAAGCATACTAGGAGTTGGGGCAGTAGGGCTTGACCACTCTTCAACCTAACTCCTCCTCTTCATGGAATGGCACTGGCTACGGGACAGGCTACTAGGCAGGTGACCTTTGGGAGGATCTAACTATTGTTTGGCCTTAGTATCAAGGGGAAGCTGATCTGAACAGAGATTCTGACTCTCCAGAAAGAAAGTTTCTTGGGAAAGAAAAGTTGAAAATGACACACCAAGTAGTAAATGAATGTTGAAGAAAAGCCTTTAATGCCCCATATTTTAAGCACTATAGAAACAGTCTCAAATTGAGGAGATTGTTTTTCCCCCTACAAGAGTAATAAAGGATCCACTTTTTTAAAAAAATCATTATTGGCCACATGGAAATGAAAACACGTTCACTATGAATTTCATTGTTGAGAGAGAAAGGAAGACAAAGCATTCAACTTTCCAAGCTTTTAAAGTAATGTTGAATTCAGTAAATACAAGTCGTAAAACTTATGTTTTACTGGCTGTATGTAAAACTGGCTGTATTATGGTCAGTTATGGGGGAGGAAAGAGACTTGAGAAAGATGGGGACCTGAGAAAGACGGGGAAAAGAAAGAAAGAAGAAAACAATCATTTTTAGTCATGGCTTTGCCTCCCAGACTCTGCTCCCCTGCTCAGCTCCATGGGACTTCCTGTGGGTATCTCCCTTATCACTTGTCTCACAAACAGCCCCAATCCCCTCCCTGCCACCTGCCACCACACCCATGTCAATAAAAGAAAGTTATCCCAAACCTTCCTCCTGAGAAGTTCAAAGTGATCAGATTTACACAGGCCCCCATTTAACCCTCCCCAGCTTAGGATGTCTCTTCATAGTGCCTCTCTTTCCTCCCTCTTATCTCAGGAAAGGTGGTGCCCCTTCCCAAGTCCGAGTCTCACCCCTCCACCTTTGTCCTGACGCATTCCTCTGCAGCTCTACACTTTCAACCAGGTCCTAGCCCTCAAAATGTCATGTTATGTAATAGAGGCAAAAAGATAAAACATTTGTATGGCATTTTTAGTAGAATGCTTGTGTGTGCATAATTTTCTCTGAATTCTCACCATCGGTCTTGAAAACAGGTGTGATTGTTTTCCCACTTTCAAATTTCTGAGAAGTGAGGTGACTCACCAGTGCTCATACAAGCCGTGAGTGGCAGAGAGAGGACTCAACCGAAGCTTCTGGTTTCAGGGCCAGCACGAGTTTCAGGCTGGAGCAGGGCTCAGGTGGTAAATTCTGTGCCCTCCCAGGGGCCCTGGAGGACTGAGCTCCGGACCATCTCCCGCCTGCGGTCTTGCTAAGAGGTCAAGAGACCCTTGAAGGGCTCTGGTATCATTAATGGGAATGCCAGAATACCAGCGGATGTTGGCAGAGTATGGAACCCAGATCCGAAGTCACTGAGGAACATGGAAGTTCGCAAGGTGAGAAATGCTGGCAAGAATGAAAAGAGGCTGGCAGAAGTGAATGGTAAACTTTAGAAGAGAAGGTGGCGGAAGTGTTGCCTGCAATTAGCAGAGTTCATGGAGGGAATCCCCACTTCTCAGCCCATGAGCAAGAAGAGTGTCCTCTGTTGGAGAAGGTGGGTAAGAGAATTGCATCAGGACAGAAATTCAGGTTGCAGCTAAACTGATGAAATAAGGGACCAAATTAAAAATATAAAATGGGATAGAAGGAGTCCCTGTGGCAAAAGGCAGATGGTAGAAGGATGCAGTTGGGTAAAAGGTCAGAGTGAAATCCTGCTCGTGGACGTGGGAATGGAGATTCCCTGGGAAAGCTATGTCTAGGGCAGCACCAGAGGGCTGTCAGGCTGGAGGAAGTTGAATATTAGCATGTAGGGTGGAATAGCATTCATTCTTGCATTTATTCATTCAAGGGGAGTCAGGGAATGGACGGTAACTGAATTATCCAGATTGGTGTCAAGATTTTACATCCTGTGGCTGCTGTGTCTGGAGCCATCACTTCATCTCCTTAGGTTCCTTTAAGTGATATTGAGGGTGGGATAAAGGTTGGGGCATGACAAGGAGAGAAAGAAAGTGAAAGTGAAAGGCAAGAAAGGTTTGTCTCAGAGAAGACTCACTGAGCTTAATAACAGATGCTCAAGTCATGGTATCAGACTAGAAGTCCGCCTCTAAAATTCTAAGCACAGCCCGGACAGTGTGGCTCAGTGAATATCGACCCATGCACCAAGAGGTGGCCGGTTCGATTCCCGGTCAAGGCACATGCCCAGGTTGTGGGCCCAATCCCCAGTGGGGAGCATCGGGGAGGCAGCCAATCAAGGTTTCTCTCTCGCTCCCTCTCCCTTTGTCTCTCTTTAAAACCAATACAGAAAAAAATTTTTTTTTAAAATTCTAAGCACCATTTTCCCCCCAGAAGGAGGAAATCAGTATTTCATCTATAAAGCTAGTCAATTAATTAAAGATGCATGCTCTCTCTTTTAAGTGAAGGAAGAAGCATAAGAAGTAGGACATTTTGTGACATTTTAGTTGGTCAGAACAAAACAGAACTAGCTAGCATCATTTCAAGGTTTTTGTTTTTGTTTTTTTCAGCAGAGAGCACAGCCTCTAACCTGATACCCCCCTACACATCTCCACTCTCTAAAAGGAACACACTGAATTTTAATTTTTGTTGCTTTTACAATGATATTTTAAATACGGGACAGAAAGCAGATTTTTCCCATTAGAAAGGGTATGGCAATGAAATAGAATAGCTGCGATCTAAATTGAATTAACTATTTTATTTATTTTATTTTGTGTTTTTCTTTTTTCTTTTTTCCTCCGAAGAGGCAAAATACTCCGATTATGGCTCAATGGAACTTGCTACTCAAGGGAAACAGCTGTTCACAGTGTCGAAGAGAAGGACAGGGGAGCGTTCATCTGCTTGATCTGGTCTCGAGTGGGTTCTGACTTAGAGCAGGTGGAGAGGTGAGCAG
Source organism: Tadarida brasiliensis (assembly GCA_030848825.1). Taxonomy (NCBI): domain Eukaryota; kingdom Metazoa; phylum Chordata; class Mammalia; order Chiroptera; family Molossidae; genus Tadarida; species Tadarida brasiliensis. The sequence goes on along the minus strand of CM061259.1, from coordinate 18,079,423 downwards.
ACGTCTCGATTCTGTGTGGCCTTCTCAGGGACACGGACATTCTCTCTTCTCTGACCCCAACCCCATAGCCTGGAGGAAGGTAAGTCCGCTCTTGTGAGTGGGCTCTGGCTACCAGTGGGGCTGGAGGAGCACCCTCTCCTCTTTGTACTAAATAAAATAAGATGCAGTGAAATGAGACCTCCACCCAGCTCCCTAACGCTTTGGCCCAGGCAGGAAGTCACCTGGCATTTACTCAACATCTCTGAGGCACAGAAACGACTTGCTTAAGGTAATCCGGTCAAAACAGCTGGAGAAAAACCACCTACTCCTCCCATACAGCAACTTCCCTGGGGAACAGCTCCCTTCCCTTTCATGGAGCAAGGTAATTCTCTCCACCCACACCCACGCCCGTGGCTCAAGGCCAAAGCTGCGTTAAAACAAAACGAATGCCCTGCCTCTTTTCCTTTTTTAATGCTGCAATAAAATGCCCCCCCCCCCACCATTGCTTAGATCATAGAAATTGCTTACATAACAAGACACAAGAATTGTGAGGAAGAGAATCTAATTTTCCTCCACATTTGCTAATGATCTTTTCTTATTGTCCTTAGGGAATCCAATACTTAGCATACTTCCCTGCAACCTCTTAGTTCAAATCCAGGCCTTGGATGCCAAACCAATCCATTACATTTCCTTTCTGGAGCCAAGAGTAGTGGACATTTATTTTTTGGCCACTCAGCGTCCATATCCCCTACTTCCTGTAACTGTGGTCAGGGGAGCCCCGCTCCACAGGTCCTGGCTCCCTGTGGCTGGGGTATCCCACTGTCCTCCCCCACACCGCGAGTCATCCTACTAGGTGACCCGGGCCTCAGACAGTCAGTGCATCATCACCGTCTCCCGAGGTACTGTCACCGGGCCAGAGGTAAGTGAATGACGGAATCAAAGCCAATAAAATTCAGTGAGGCACAGCAGATACTTCTGGGAAAGAGAACCTCCTTCTTCCATGCTGGATTGGAGAGAGGTTGGAGCTGTGCTTCCCTGTTGCTACCCTGTGGAGGCTTCAGTGAAGGCACAGCTGGAGGAGAGAGGGCCCAGCCCAATGGTGCCCGCAGAGCTCTGAGCCCGGGAGGCCTGGAGCAAGCCCGTCCCTGGGCTTTCAAAGAGCTATTGCGTCTCTTTGTTTCCTGAAGAGAGAATTTTGCAATCAAAAGGGTCACACCTGCTACACCAGAGGGCTGCTGTATTTATAAGCTCTCCTTTTGCACAGTGAAATGATTCTCTCCTGCTCTCTGACAGTGTCCCCCGTAAGGGCTCCCCGTTTTGTTGAAGCCTTCCCCATGAATTCTGTGCAATCTGTTGTTGGAGCATAAGCTCTTTACACTTTTACAGAATCTTCTGTATCTTTCTCTTCCTCCTATTCAGTCGCTTTCGATTCAGCAACAACTTATGGAGTGCTCAGTGCGTGCACTTAGAAGCCGGGAGGCGCAGAGCAAAGGAAGCAAGCCACAGAGGAAAAGGCAACTGAGAGAAAATGTTTGCCAACTGTCTGGTAAGGGCTTAACGTCCAAAATATGCAAAGAACTTTTACAACTCAAAAGCAAAAAGAATAATAATAATAATAATAAAAAACACCAAAATCTAATGATTAAATTTAAAAATAGGCTAAAGACTTATATAGACAAAGAAGATACACAAATGACCGACAGGTATATGACAAGATTCTCAACGTCCCTAATTATCAGGGAAATGCAAATCAAAACCACAACGATATAGCGCCTCATACCTGTTAGCATGGTTATTACTACAAAAATACAAAAATAACAAGTGGTGGTGAGGATGTGGAGAAATTGGAGTCTTTGCACACTGCTGGGGGAATGTAAAATGGTGCAGCCTCGATGGGAAACTGCAGGAAAGGTCCTCAAAAACAATTGAAAGAAAACTACCATGTGATCCAGCAATCCCACTGCTGGGTATTTACCTTAAAGAATTAAAATCAGGATCTGGAAAAGATCTCAACACACCCATGTTCACTACAGGGTTATTCACAATAGCCAAGAAACAACATAAATAAATGTCCATCAACAGATGAATGCATAAAGAAAACGTAGCATATATACGTACAAGGGAATATTATTCAGCCTTAAAAAAGAAAGGAACTCTACAATACGTGACAACATGGATAAACTGAGGCTTTGTGCTGAGTGACATAAGCCAGTCACAGAAGGACAAACACTGCACGACTCTACTTATGTAAGGTATTTAAAATAGGATGATTTATAAACTCCCCAAATGGCACGGTGGTGGCCAGGTGCTGGGGGAAGTGGAGGGGAGAAATGCTAATGAACGGACATCAAGTTTCAGGTAAGGAAGGTGAATGCGTTCTAGAGATCTGCTGTGACTACAGTAACAGTACAGTGTTGTACATTTAGAGTTGTTAAGAGGGTAGATGTCATGTTAAGCATTTTACTACAAGAAATTTTAGAAAACAAATAAAGAAGACATGAGGCATACAAAGCCCCCGTCTCAGAAACCTTGTATAATTACAGAACAAGGTGCACTAGAAGAGAAAAATGCAACAAGTGATGGAAAACCCAGAGCAGGGGCCTGGAGGGAGGAGCTGGAGGCCCCCTGCACGGCTCGGCACTTCCAAGATCTAAGCAAGAATGAATTGTGCTTCTTCCTTCATGCACACTTGTCATTTTCTTTGCATATTAGATATGAAGGCTTTGGAATATAGAAGAACTATCCCAGGCACAGGGAAAGCCTTGGGTCCTCGCTTCAAGTTTGGAGTTGGGGAGTGGGTAGCTAAAAGGGAAAGGGGGAGCAAAGAGAAAACCCGAATGCTCAGAATGTTTGACACTTCGAAGTCCGCAACGGGAACATCGAACATTTCTGGCCATTTCAAGCAAGACGCTCCTGTTGACCTTTTAACTTTTCAGCAATACAAATGAATGACTTCTCGTCACCCCCGTCTTGGGATCAGCCTCTGTGGCATCTCAGCTCAGTGTTTTCCTTCTGACCTTCTACCTGCTCCACTGTGGGGCAGAGTCACTGAGAGCGATGTTGAAGCCCTTTGCAGTATTCAAATGCCACAAACACCTGCATTGTTGTCGTTGGAGTTAATAATGAAAAGTAACCCCTCTGCTGCCCATGGATGGATGTCGGCTGAGAGACTGACGACCTCTCTGACTGGCTCATCGCCTTGTGTCCATGCTCAGCACACTCAGGGATCCCTCAGCCACAGCCAATATTTCAAGAAGGCTTTGTCACACTGTGTTGTGAACTCATAAAGTGTATGACACTGCTTGTAACTGCTCATTTACTAATACCAGTGATATTTAAAGCTCTTAGTCGTGAAGGCCTGGGCCACTTGCTGCAGCGCCCCTTTGCTGTCCTACATCCTGTTGAGACAATTGAGGTCACCTGTCTTCTCTTGTGTGCACACTCATATTTAACATGACCTAGTGCAACCAGAGCCGGAGCCGGCGAGCTGGGAACTCCAGCATCCCCCAAACCTCACAAGGTCCTTTGCAAAGCTAGCTATTTGAGCAAGGAAGCCTTTTTTTTTTTTTTTTGTCTGCCTCTCTTTTTAGAAGAAAATAAGTTGGGATGCCTTAAGTCTGTGAGGTCAAAAGGGCTCACGGATTTTTTCAGAGCTTCTTTAGGAAGTCACTTTTTATTGCATTCTCCTGTATGGGCAAATACCGAATTGGGAATAATATAAAAGGGTCTCCGTATTTTAGGGCTAGGGAGGGTTTTACGGGAAAGAGGACAGATCGGCTTTATTGATACCTAAGGGTAGGAGGAGCCTTTATTGGAAATTTAACTCTTGAACTTGTAAGACTACATTTACTTTTCAGTAGTAAAAGTGTCAGGAAAGGTGAGGGCAAGGTGCAGAGAAAAAAAGGTTTCGTTTTAGCGTCTTTCAGAGTCTCTCCTCTTTTCTGACAGATGGAAAAGCCCATGATGAACCAGACAGCCCCTTTGGGGCCTTTTTTAAGTGCCGGTTAATTTCCATGGAAATTCAGATCTATCCATGCTGCAGTTCCAGAACTCAGGAAGAAACTAAAGTAGTGTTTATAGATCGGCTTTGAAGACATCTGATGGGGGAATAACAGTCCTGGATGTCTCCTTTCCTCTGCCTCTTTCCTTCGAGGTTACCTGTCATTTGCAAATAAGTGAGCCACACTAATGATGCTGTAGACACAGAAGAAAATGAGATAAAACCTAAAACACTTGAGTCATGCCATCGGAGGCAGCCTGCTGAAAGTCTGTATTGAGAGCAGGGAGGTAATCTTCCTGCCCCCCTTGCATGCATGCTATGTTCTGGCCTGAGTGCAGGGCCCAGAGGGACTGGGAGGGCCCAGAGGAGAGCAGCAAAGATTTGAAAAGGGAGACAGGGAAGTACCAGGGCTGCTCTGTGCCAATATTTGGAGGACAATCATGTCAAAGAGCAGACCTGTGCAGTAAGGCTTCAGAGGGCAGAAGAAAGAGCAGAGTGGAAATGCCAGATTTCTTTTTCTATTTTTTATTGTAGTAAAATATACATAGCGTAGCATTTACCATCTTCATCAATTCTGAGCGTACAGTTCAGCGGCACTAAGCACACTCACATTGTTGTGCAGCAATCACCACCATCCATCTCCGGAAATTTTTCATCTTCCCCAACTGAAATGTTGTATCCATTAAACTCTAACTCCCCATTCCCTCCTCCCTACAGTTCCTGGCATTCATCATTCCACTTTCTGTCTCTGTGAATTGGACTAGGTACCTCATGTGAGTGGAATCATTCATAGACTATTTGTCCTTTGGTCTCTGGCTTATTTCGCTCAGCCAATGTCTTTAAGCTTCATCCATGTTATAGCGTGTGTCAGAATTTCCTTCCTTTTTAATTTTTTTTCTTTATTGATTTTAGAGAGAGAGGAAGGGAGGGGGAGAGAGAGATAGAAACATCGATGAGAGAGAACATTGATTGGCCATCTCCTGCCCACAACCTGGGCATGTGCCCTGACTGGGAATAGAACTGGCGTCCTCTGGATGCATGGATTGACGCTCAACCACTGAGCCACACTGGCCGGGCAGAATATTTCCTTCCTTTTTAAGGCTGAATAACATTCCACTCTATATATACACCACCATTCGATCATCAATGGACATTTGGATTGCTTCTACTTTTTGGGCCAGTGTGAATCATGCTGCTACAACATAGGTATGTCCACAGTCACTGCTTTCAATGGTTCGGATACATATCCAGAAGTGGGATTGCTGGATCGTATGCTAATTCTATCTTTAATCATCCGAGGAATCACCATATTGTTTTCCACAGTGGCAGCACTATTTTGCATCTACTATTTTCCCTATTGGCAGTACTATTTTACATTCCCATCAGTGATGCACCAAGGTTCCAATTTCACCATCCTCACCAACACTAGTCATTTTCTGTTTGTTTGATAATAGCCATCCTAATGGGTGTAAAAGGAAGTGATAGATTTTGACTAACTCTAAGAAAGAACTAGCTCACCATAAGTTCTGTCCAGTTAGAGTCTGCCTCATCACTAGGGATAATCAAATGAAAAGCTAGACTAAAGTGATAACCCACTTCCAAAACTGAAAGTCTATGAATCTGTGACACATAATGGCATTTGAGGGCCTTACTTATTTTTGGCTCCAGTGTATGTAGGATGAGAACAGTGTATGTTACAATAATTCGTTGGGAGATTCTGAACTGGTGATCCACAGATCTGACCTACAGATGTATTTCCTTTGGTATATATGTCTCACGACTTGGAGATTTCTCAATAAAATTTCGATTTCCTGCTTCTCTTGAAAGATGGGAAGACATCTTTCAAGACCAAGGGTCCATAGTCCCTGGACTAAGAAACAGGAGGTGACCTCACTGTCCTACCCCAGCCCCTGTTGTCCATGTAGACAAGCTACTCAATTACAAATAATGGTGAATTTAGGTGACTTACGTACTTAAAGAGCTTTCAATCAGATGCAAGCTGTTTGACCAAAGCATCTGAAACAAGAGACATTATCACATGTATTATTTTTTCCAATGTTCATATATTCAACTGTTTTGTTTTATTAATTTTTAAACAAAAGTAATGGGTAAAGTCTAAAGTACTATCACTAGAGCCTTTGACAAAAAGCATCATGACTTGTCATTAAGATATTTGTTCCATGACAGTAGGGACCATGGACTTTTTTCACACTGCATACCCAAAGCATAGGTGATGTAAGATATTGGCCATCATCATGCATGCAATGCTATTATTGTGTATCAAGTACACTTTGTGGTGAGTTGAATGCAGTCCTCAACTACAGTAACTAACAGAGTGACGCAGGCTCTTAAAACTATAATTAAAAGCATCCATTCATTCGCAGCATATCGAGACAACTAGACTTGTTTTGTGACTTCAGTCCCTTCAAGGGTAAGATTCCAACCTAAGATTTGGTTAACCATTACCAAAATGTGTATATGTGGGCTTTGTTTTGTTTTGTTTGGGTTCGGTCTGTTTGTTTTTGTTGGGGTTTTTTCTGGTATAAAAATCCTCTTCTGAACTCAGAGAAAGTCCAGGTTTATAAAATAGATGTTGTTATTCATGTTTTGTTTTTTAAATTTTGCTTGCCTATCTGTTTTAGACACAGAGAGGCGTTAAAAGGGAAAGAGTAGTCCTCATTCCCAGCCATGCTTTTCTGTAGGCCTGTAACACAGACGTGAAAGTAATCCAATGTGGGTTATGATTTATGTCAGATGAATGCCAAATAATGCAGGGTCATTTATTTTGTTTCAGGCACAACGGTGGGGGCAGAGGAGGGAGAATAGGTTGGTTTAAAACAAATCAAATCATGAAAACCTCAATAAATGTTTTATAAGTGAAATTTATAACTGAATGAATGCCGCAATGCCTAAAATTTCTGCTATTAAAGTCACTGCTCTGGGGTAAAGTATGGGGAATCCAGAAAACAGAGGTAATATATTCAAACTTTTCCTCTAGTAGCCAAAGAAAATGAAAACTCTTCCTTTGGGAATCTAGGGATGGAGCCGGAAAAGGTTTCCAGGCAAACTTTCTCTGAGACCTTGCACTGTGACTTAAAATGCATGCAGAGTTTGGACCTCAGGGCACAGTCCATGCCATCAGGAACAGTTGCTGTGCTTGGGGCCTCACACGCAAGAATCACTGAAATCCCAGGCCAATCTCGCAGGGTAAGAACAATGCTATCGTCACTCCCATTTTCCAGGAGAAAAACCAAGGTATTTGGTACATCCAATCTATCTCCATAAAAGTATGTTTTAAATTATTTGAAGGTTCCCAGCTGGTGTGGCTCAGTGGTTGAGCGTTGACCCATGCACCAAGAGGTCGCAGTTCGATTCCTGGTCAGGACACATGCCCAGGTTGTGGGCCCGGTCCCCAGTGGGGGGCACGCAGGAGGCGGTCAGTCGATATTCTCTCTCATCAATGTTTCTCTCTCTCTCCCTCTCCTTTCCTCTCTCTCTCAAATCAATAAAGGAAAAAAAATTATTTGAAAGTTAAATTACTTAACATTCCCCCAACAAATATTTGCATCAAAGGAACATTCCAGAAAGACGGCCATGTTTGTCCTATAACATCTTGTATTTTCTGGCTACTTTATATATATATCCCTATTGGAAAAAACACAAAACCAAAACAGGAAGACATGCACTGCTGAAGACAATGGCATAGAGTAGCTAATTTACTTATTGTTTTCACATTTTTTTAATTTAAAAAATTATAGCAATATATTTTAAAATACGGACAGTAAAAGGGGGGAAAGAATAGCTCTCATTCTCCCATTGGCTATCATTTGGGGGGAATAAGAGCATAAGGCAGTCATGGGAAAGCAGGGGGAGGGGGCAGGCTTGGTGGGCAGCACAGAGGCTATTTCCGGGTGCTGCAGAGAGTTCGGACAGGCACCGAACACTGCAGGTGGGGTAAGAGGGCACAGAGGGGATGGGAGAAACAGGCTCTGAGAAAACCACTGCCCGCTTGGCGGTTTTGCTTAGGTCACTCCACGTTTGTTCAGAACATGGTCCTAGATCCTGGGGAAACAAGACTCTCCTTTCGGCAACTGATTCTGCTTGGTCGTTTTTTGGTTTGCTTTGGTTTGGTTTTATCACCCACTCTATTAGTTAACTGGGTCTACCATAACAAAATGCCAGAGACTGGGAGGTTTAAACAACAGAAGCTCGTTATCTCCCAGTTTGGAGGTTAGAAGTGTGAGATCAGGATGCCAGCATGGCCAGGTTCTGGAGAGGGGTCTCCTCCTGGCTTGCAGACGGCTGTGTCTCACTGTGTCCTCACATGATCTTCTCTCAGATATATGTAGGTAGATATACAGTAATCCATTACATAACATTTCAATCAATGACAGCCTGCATATTGCACACATGACAGTGGTATACCGTATAGTCTTGGTGTGTAGTAGGCTGTACCATCTAGGTGTGTGTGTGTGTGTGTGTGTGTGTGTGTGTGTGTGTGTGTGTGTATCCCATCATAAGGACCCCACCCTCATGACTTCATATAAACCTAATTACCTCCCAAAGGCCCCACCTCCAAATACCATCACATTTGGGGGGTGGTAGGGCTTCAACATATGAAATTTGGGCAGACACAATTCAGTTCATAGCATCTACTAATTATGTGTCTAGTATTGGGCTGGGGCCTATTATTACTTCTCACGTAGCCTCATTCCTGTTCTCAGAGTTCTTGGCTGGCCTGGAGAATTTCTGTACTTTAAAGGTTAAAAAAAACCCAAACATTTTAGTTTTATGGGGAATAACAAAGAAGGGTTAACTAAAATAAGCCCTGGAGTTCTGGGAACACTACAGAGTCAGGGATAAGATCTCTATTTGCTCAACCATGGCATCCCCAGTGGCTTGTGCAGTGTCTGGCATAGAACAGTACTCATTAAATATTTGGTGAATGAGTGAAAAGAGCTTGGATCAGTCTAGGTTCAGGCAGTGAACAGAATTCACTTCAGATGGTTCAAATCCAAAGCCTTTAATGAAGGGACTACTTACTTATGGAGGTGTGGGTAAGGTTCTGGGAACAAATGGGGACTGATGAGGCATCCAGAAACTCACAAGGTGGAAGGTCATTACCACCTCTGAGGCTGAAGGAACAAGGGGAGGACGTTGTGAACCCTGAGTCCGAGAAGTCTGAGCTGTGCTCAGAAGCTGCATTCATGGAGGGAGAGAGTTACAGCCAGACACATGCATCAAAGCAGGAGGGAGGTAAGAACTATCTCTACCCCCACCCCTCCCACTCTTTTCCCTCCTACAATAGTTCCTGTTGGCTGAACCCATCTGTATGTCAAGCCAGCCAGGGAGCTTGGGTGATGCGGTCACTGGAGGCCAACTCCTGGGGCACAGAGGAGGGAGGGGAACTGGAGAGCCCAAGGCTGAAGAACCTGCACAGTGCACCTCCAACAGAGCTCGGGAAATGCAGCCTCTGGGTCTGCTTGTCTATGTTCTGGTTACTTTTAGAGATTACTTGGCCCTCCTTAATAATGTAACAACTGATATCTACGTGGGAGCTCATCTTTGTCTCTTGGGGAACTAGAAGCAACATTTCCTGGGGAGAGTTCGGGACATCTGGGTTTACTCTTTCCCTATGAGACAAAGCTGGAGTCTCTCGGCCTCTAGGGCATGATCCATAGCCCATCTGTTCCAAGGGCTTGTGCGCATTGGTGCAGGGAGATCACTAGGGCTGAAGGGGACTATTAGTCATGGAATTAACATGTCTATAGCTCCAAGTGAAAGTGGTCTAATTGCACCACCTGGAGCAATTTCTTGCCTGGGCCAGGCCTCAGTTTCCCCAGCCATAAAGTGAAGAAAGAAATGGTTCCCAGTTGATGTGAAAATGAAATAATCCTGGCTGATACGGTATGTTCTCTCCCCTCCCCATATGTGACTGTGTTGACACTCAGACAGAAACAGTGCTGAACAAAAACACTTATATTATGCGAAAGTCACAACAAAGCTTCCTGTGGACACCCTACAAAGCAGCAAACTCTCCGAGGGGTTAGATTATGTAAAAAAGCAGCCAGCCACCTAACCTTTCTCTAAAACAACAAACAACCTGCACAAATAGAGCTTGAACCTCCTGGGGTGCAAATTTCTAGAGGCATGACCTTTAGAAATTGTCATTCCTGTGATGCCGGTTGTCTGTTTTCCAGAACATCTTCAGTAGGAAGTATAGGGCGGCCAGTCTTCTGTGCTCTGTGGGCACAAGAATGGTGCCCAAGGAGCCTTGGTCTGCGAGGCCCTCACCCAACGCAGTGTCCGTGGTGCGGCTCCCCTGTCAGAGTGTGACTCCTCTTTGACCGGTTCATCCGTTCACCAGGGGCTATTTACTGGAAGGACACTTGCTGAACCAGTTGTGTTCAGATCCCAGGACAAGTATGTGTACTACAGTGTATCCATTCTGCTCCTTCCTATTGTTTTGAACAATTAGTGGGTTTCTTGTTGTTTGTCCTGAACATTTTATGGAGTTCTACTTTTACCATTGTCCCTCACACAGGGACTCCTGAATGCACGCAGAGGAGGAGGAAGGCTCGGAAGCTGCTGCTGTAAGAGCACCCGTCCTTCCAATGTGAAAGCGACTCTGTTGGCCTGCTGCTGGGGAGCTGGGTTGGGTGACTCATGGTTTGTGTTTTAAAGGTAATAGATTTGCCCTGATACATTGACATCCTTCCAAAGTAACTACGAACCCCTCTGAAAGACTTTGGTAAGACAGTTGGCCAAGGCTGAGTGTACCACGGGCTGACACTGGGATGGAACTGAAGTTGGGCTTCACAAGCACTCTTTTCATGAGGTGTAAACAGTTTATTTTGAAATGTCTGCAATGTTTCTGCTCAGAAGATGCAACATCTCATCTCCACTACTTTTTTTTGGAAGGGGTTTCCAATGTTTAAGTAGTAGTATTTATATTCTTAGCACAGAGTTTATCTCTATAGTTTGTGATTTAAAAAAAATTTTGACATTGAACATTTTCTCTAGCCCCATAGTTACCCTCTATTCCCATTTAAAAGAATCTTCCAGAAGCTAGTAAAATCATATAAAATCTATGCTGAATTTTCCATGTACAGTATTTGAAAGCACTCAATTCCTTAATTTTGTATGTTGCTATATCAAATGCTTCTAAGTTTTGGTTTGCAAAATTGGTTTGCTTAAATCCCTTAGAATGCACAAATATGTCTCCACATCATCCTATGTTTACGCTCTAGTTTTCTGGACTAGCAGACTCACTCATCACAGCTAGGACACCGTTTCGGGTCCTTCATTTCCCAGTGGTGAGATACCAGGGCTAAACTAAGTGATCTGCGAGGCACCCTCTGGTCATAAAGTTCTATGATTTTCACTTGAAACTCTGTTTTCCTTCCTTATTAAAAATATTAAAGTATGAAATTAAATGATGGAAGAGAGTGAACATGGAATAATTAACTCCCATGGCATTATAATTGGTTGTGGTACATGAAAGGACTTTTAATCCAATAAAAAGGCATAGCCAACGCCTCAAGAACCCAAAAGACACAGTTGGAGCTCAAGGTAACTTGGGCTGACCTTTCATGCGATATCCAAGTACATCAGATCTGGCAAAGATGGCTGGACGTAGACTGGCATAACCACAGACGGCAGAGATAGGAATCACAGAGGAGAGAGTATAAGGAAAACCCACAGGAAGCTTTTTGATTGGTGTCTACTCCCATTTTATTTGCTGATCAACAAAAATCGTGATTCTTGGTGTGTGATAAGTTTGTTTTTCGTTATTCTTAAATTATGCCACACAATGCTGCAATCTAAGGAAAAGCTGCTTGACACGTGAGTTGGGTAAACAACTTTGCCAAGCTGCCCCGAGTGGGTGCCCCAGAGTGAGTGAAGAGGGTGAGAAGCAGATTTGACAAAGGGAAAGATAGACACTGTAGAGAACCTGATTCGGAGCTGGTTGCAGCTCGAGAGAGGGGCCGTGAGAGAAGCCACAATGCTCGAGGGGACTGGTGAGGAGACAGCAGTGTGATTTGAGGTAGGTCAGAGGGTGACTAGGTCAGGCAGCAAAAAAGTACATTAAGCGACCAGACAAATCAGCTGGAAAAATGCATGAAGTGGGGAGCAGCTGCTCAGGGGAGTTCCATCCATGCAGATTTTTTAAAAGGCCCAGGAAAGCTAAATTGATAGAGATGCGAAACATTCTAGCAAATGAGGCTTGGGAGACAAGAGTTTAGTCTCAGTTGGGGTTTGAGTTTGGAATAAGGAAGGAAGGACTGAGTGATGCGATCATTAGAGCGGACAGGAAGGACCAGGTGAGGGAAAGGTGGACCACAGAGATAAGGAATTCACCTAATGTAAATACAACTTGTACTCTGAGATGGTGTTGAGTTGAAGAACTAGTGGGAAGATGTTTATTTATTTTTATCCTCACCTGAAGACATTTTTCCATTTTTTGTTCAGATAGAGTGGGAGGGAGAGAGAGAGAGAGAGAGAGAAACATAGACGTGAAAGGGACACATCGAGTGGCTGCCTCCCACACGACCCAACCAGGGCCAGGGACGAATTGCAACCGAGGTACATGCCCTTGCCCGGAATCAAACCCGAGACTCATTGGTCTGCGGGCCGACGCTCCAACCGCTGAGCCTAACCGGCCAGGGCTAGTGGAAAGATGTTTAAAGGAAAGGACATGAATTTGGGTGAAAGACACCCAAAATGCCAGAAGTGTTTCCTTTGCCAGGTTCTCTGTCTGGTCATGTGTTTGCATGTCCACTACTTTTGAAAGCATGATTTATCCAAATTGTAACAAAACTTGCTGATTCCGGCCAAGCCCTCACCTCCTCAGAACCCAAGTACAGATTACAACACAAACCTCCCCCTCTGTAAATGATGGCTGGTCATCGTCACCAGATACTGATTTACAGCACGTGAGGTCCAGGCCCGGAGGGACGCCAGACCCATGTCTTTGCTTTGGGACAGGCACTCATTATTTAAAATGTCAGACTTGGAGCGCTTTGGGGGAAAGGGTGTCCCTGTCTTAGCTCTTGAGGCAGTAGCTCAGGCCCTGGGAAAGAGAGAGACCCTCGCTGGTTTTACTTTCCTGAAAGGTCGGAGGCTGGAAGAGGCTTGGGCCTTCTGTCCAGAGTACCCAGCCTCTCGGCCATGGCTGGACCACCTGTACCAGCAGGACTTGGTGAACGCCTACTTCTCCTCTGTGATGCTTCACTTTATGTGTCAGCTGGACTGTGCTGAGGGACACTGAGAGAGCTGGTAAGATCTTATTTCTGGATGTGTTCGGGAGGGTGTTTCCAGAAGAGGTTAGCTTTTGATTTCCATAGACTGAGTAAAGATCACCTTACCAATAAGGGTGGGCATCACCCAATCCAATGACGGTCTGAATAGAACAAAAAGGCAGAGGAAGGGCAAATTCACGCTCTCTGGTTGAGTTGAGATATTCACCTTCTCCTGCCCTTGGGCAGTGGAGTTCCTGGTTCTCTGGCTTTCGGTCGTAGACCAGGTCTTACACCATTGGCCCCCAAATTCTCAGGCCTTTGGACTTGGAATGAATTATACCACTGATTTCCTGGTTCTCTATCTTGCAAATGGCAGATCATGGAAATTCTTGGCCTCCATAACCTCATGAACAAATCCTTATAATTACTTAATAAAATATATATTGGTTCTGGAGAACGCATTCCCTCCGGACAATCCTAACACATCCTCTCTGCATCTCATAAGCAATCCCATCAGAGAAGCCAAACTTGGGGCACATGAAACCAGCTCTCAGTTCCTGGAACTAAATGGGCTTGATTTTATAAGAAGTGTAATCATATTTACAATTGGATTGCAAGACTTCTAGTAAAACACCCATAGATGTTCTTTTTATCTTATTAACTGCATCTCAATTAATTTGTAGGGCAGTAGCTCTCAAACCTTTTGAATCAGTATGCCTGTACACTCTTAAAAATTATTGAGGGCCTCCAAGAACTTTCATTTATGTGGGTTATGTCTTGATATGTCCTATATCCCATAGTAAGACTGTGGAATTCAAAAAATGTGTATTTGTTAATTCATATATAAGTAACAATAAACACAAGTTAATCTATTCTTATGAAAAATAACTATTTTTCTAAACAAAATATTTAGTGAGAAGAGTGGCCTTGTTTCACGTTTCTGAAAATCTCTATAATGTTTGGATTATTAGGAGACAGATATTCTCATATCTGTTTCTGCATTCAATTTATTGTGATATGTTGCTTTCGTTAAAGATTTACATAAAGTCCGGCTGGTGTAGCTCAGTGGTTGAGCATTGACCCATGCACCAAGAGGTCGCCAGTTTGATTCCCTGTCAGGACACATGCCCAGGTTGTGGGTTCAATCCCCAGTGGGGGGCATGCAGGAGGTGGCCAAATCGATCTTCTCTCTCATCAATGTTTCTATCTCTCTCTCCCTCTCAAATCCTCTCTCTCTAAAATCAATAAAGGGAAAAAAAAATTTTTTTTAAGGATTTACATGAAAAAAATCAAGCCATACATAGATATGTAGTTGGAGGAAGGGAGGAGTATTTTAAAGCCCTTTCAAATAGTTGTGGATACTCTTCTTTGACACTACACCAAAACTTGATGAGTGGGAGTTTCTTAAAAGTTACTGACAAGTGGAAACTGAAACCACATCTATGAACTTCTAATACTCTTAACATTAAAATCCATTAGTCAGCCTTGTACTTTGAATGGATCCTGTCCTACAGCATGATTTTGTAACTTCATGCATTGGTCATTTGGAAAAGATTGGTTCCCTGAGTTTAGCAGTTTTTCCAAAACATTCACACAGTATTAGAAAGTCACATTCATTAACATCACCGTGAGTCTCATCAGGAAAGTCTTTTCGTCTTAAGAAGCTGTTAAGCTCATAGTGATGGATACCAGTTAACTAAAATTCTAGTTTTCATTTGTAACGACAAATATTATCATTGCCAAAAAATACCATGAATTGTTTTTCTTGACGTTGCAAGCTCACTTCATTCATTTTTTGAGAAATACCCAAGTCCGAGGAACCACAGTTTGCCAGTCTATCTTGCAAATAAAAATAATATCCTATTGAAAAAGCAGCCATATCAAACAGTCTCCAAAAAGATTTTCCTTGGGACAACTGATGGACTTCAGTATGCAGCAGGAATACTTTATATGTTTCTACCATTTTGTTACAAATAATTTTTCAAAGTCTTGTACTCAAGGGTCGAGATTTAATAAAATTAATAATTTTTACTGCTCCATCAAGGACATTTTTTCCCCCAATCTTCACGCTAGGATATGTTTCTATTGATTTTTTTGTTTTTTGTTTTTTTTTAGATAGAGAGAGGGGAACATCATTTGGTTGCCTCCCATACACATTCCTACCAGGGATCAAACTCAAAACCTAGCTATGTGCCTGATGGGGAATCGAACCCACCACCCTTTGGTATACGAGGTGACACTCCAACCAACTGAGCGATCTGGCCAGGGTAAGGACATTCTTAAATAACCCTCCCACCCACGGCGTGCACAAATGCTAAGTGTTTGGTGGTGAAGAAGACAATGATTATTAATACATTTTGGTGCCACTGCCTTGATTGGAGCTAAGGTGCAGCATTTTATTCCCATTGCTTTTGCATCATCCGTGTAAATGTCGACACAGATAAAAGGGCAAATAACATCTTAATGCTATTATGAAAATAGTCTTGACCTCAAGGACGCTCTGCAGACCACATGCCATTCTAGGAGAAGCGTGCCCACCGTCTACCTACCTCTAGCAATACTCGGGCTAGGATGGAATTTACTCCCGTGAGAGAGCGTTTATGAAGCATCTTAGAATGCATAATTTTGAAAAAAAAATCTATTTTAATCTCACATTTGAGAGGTGATGAAGATGGGGTGAAGAGAACTATAGTCATTAAGATAAAATTTGCTCTTAAAAGCTTGGGCAGTGGGGATGAATCAAATAGAATATTCCAATGTGATGACTACAGTCAACAATAATCTAAGTTAATGGTTCATGGGTACATGCATGCAAAAGGCACATGTTCCCAAAATTATTTATCATTCAATTTTGAAATCCGTTGTAGTAACTGCCAGCTATTTATCTTCCTAATATTTTAGGTTAGTCTAACATTAAAATTAGTTTGTGTTCTCTGAACATATAGCAATTGAGGGTGAGGCGCCAGTGCCCTTGAAGTGTGCTTTGTAGCAGAGAGATGAGATTTAAAGAGAAATTGTTCTGTCCTTATTTCCATTTTCCATTGTTGTGTACTATTTCAAATGATTTTTGGAAAGAGGTAGAGGTATGAATACATTCAATTTAATAATGCTTTTGGCTGTTGATAGAACACCTATATAATTAAAAGTTGACAGCGTTTGCCTGCATGCCTTTAAAAGGTCGCAGGAAATGTACTCTACTTTGAGGAAAGGCCTAAAGTGTGTTTTCAGTTACAGCGTACTAAGCATTGTAAAGAGTCATAGCAATTCAGGAAAAGGTGGTGGTTTGTCTACGCAGAATAATAGTCCTCCATATCCTAGGCAAAGGTTCTGAGGGAGAATGGTGAAGTGTTGTGACCATTCTGTTTACTCTGTGTTAGGTTTAAAGATCCTACACACTCAGGGCAATGAGTCTGCTTGGAATGGATGGTCTCAGATTTATCATTCATTCATTAATTTCAAGTCCAACACTATTTTGACAATAGTCAAAGTCATGGCAAGTTGAGTTTGATCTGAGTTGAAACATAGTTACAATTTTCAAGTTGAAACACAGGGGAGACTTAACTACCAGTTTACTTAAGCCAAGATTCAAGGGAGCATTGGTTTAAGGATGATGCTGCATTTTAAACTTGACTGCTCTCTGCTTTGGTTTTAGATTGAATTCAAGCAGGTGTTTCAAAATCTGCTTCCGATGGCATTCCTTGTCATTGGGAAGCTAGATCTTTTAAGGGAGTTGTCAGGGAGGGTGTCATCCTGAGATTTTATTATCAATGAAAAATATCTTTTGGGAGATACAACACTTTTTAAGCTTCTCTAATAAAAGCATGCAATATAAAGCCTTGCTGTTATTTTTGAAGGAGTACGTAGGGCTTTAACCCCCATGGCTGTCTTTAGTACCACTTGGGTTGTGAGAATTAAGTCACAACCTCAAAGAGGCATTAGCTATCCATGTAAGCTTATACGTGTCATTTTAATGTTTTGTATCTTCGCCATGCCCCCACCTTCTTTGATGAAAAAGCCTATTTTAAAATTGGTAAGAAAATATTTAACATAATACGATGATGAGTCAGAGTTTTAAAAAAGCTAAAAGAGGAAGATGTACTTAAATAATGCACCTTTTTATTTTTTAGCTACATCTGACTCATGACATATAATGTATTCTGCTTAAGTTCAAAGTTTCCTCTTACAAAGAGAGTTTTATTAAACAACTCTTCTTCAGACCATTTTTATTTCAATTACAGTAGCAGGTTTTGGAGTTTAAATAATTAACAACCTCTGAGTGAACTTTTATCCAAATGACTCCAAGTCACAAAGAGAACAGTCCTCTTTCACCAAGTACCTTTTGTGCTGGAGTGAGACCCATCCTATTCTATTTTTCCCCTTTATGTCTCTCTTTGAAGAAAGATGTGTGATTTGTAAAGTAATGAAAATATGTATCAGTTAATGAAAACTGCTATATTGGGCTCATAATGAAAACTAGAATTCCTTCAGTGTAAGCTTCATATACCTGAATTATAACAGGGAAAAAAGTAAATTTCAGAAGTCAAGATTGCTGTGTGCACTGTAGGAGTATCATGTAGCAGTTAAATCAACCATCAGTGGTGACCTAATCTTATTTTCCCCCCTTTGTCAAGAAGCTGTAATTTTCATTTAGGCAGCATTTTTCAGTTTTAACTCCACTGGATACTCCAAAACTGGGCACTTATTCCATCAACCTACTTATTGATTTCACCATGTGTTATCTTTTCATTTTTATTTTTTAAAAATTATTTTCATTAGAATTTTTTTTGAAAGAGTGTGTGGGAGACTGTCACCTCCACGCGCTTAAGGTGATGGGGTGAGAGAGTCATTGTTTTAGGGACAACACCCTGAAGAATTTTATACAGAAGAAAATGTAGTTTAATAAACAAAAGAGCGTTAAGAGGCAAATCTATTTCCTTTTCAAAATCAGTAAGAATAATGAAGTAAACGTTGTTTCAAGAGTGGGAAAAACTTTCCCCCACCTCGATTTGGCGAATAGCGGGATAAATCAGAACTCCATCCCACCCCCGCACGCGCGTCCCCCATTCTTTCCACATAGAGCGGTTGCAAATCCCTGGCCGAGTCCGCCCTGGGAGCCTTAGGGCACCTTCCTCTTTGCGCTGTGTGTGTGTGTGTGTGTGTGTGTGTGTGTGTGTGTGTGTGTCTAGCTCTCGCTCTTTCCCTCAGTCTGTGCCTCCGTGTGTGTGTGAGTGTGTGTGACACAGAGAGAGAGAGAGCGCGAGAGGAGAGAGAGCGAGAGAGAGAGGGAGAGAGAGCGAGAGAGCGAGCTGTGAGCTGTGCTGCCGCCGCCGCTGCCCTTTGATCCCGACATTAGTGTTAGGGGCTCGCAGACACAGAGCGCGGCCATAGACACCGCCGCACCGGCACTCATTTATTTATACCTCCCATCACACGCGCGAGCACAGGACACACACACACTCACACCTATTAGCTCCGTTTCCATTGAAGAATATTGCGCTCGGGGGACAAGCCAGGTGCACGACCAAAAAATTAAAAAAAAAAAAAAAGGAAAAAAAAAAAAAAAAAAAAGAAAGGAAAGGAAAGAAGAAAACCCCTCTTCTGGCTCCAGGAAACAAGCTTCAACCCATTGTACACACCGGAGAGAAGGGGTTTCCCCCTGCCCGCCCGCCCGCCCCCCAACTACCTCCCCGCTCCTGCCAGTGTCTGCCTCTCTGCCCCCACGGGGGTTTATTTGATCTCACATTAACCAAGGAGGAGAATGTGAGAAAAGGGGGAAAATGCCCAGGAGGAAGCAGGAGCAGCCCAAGCGCCTTCCCTCACGTAAGTCATCCCTTCTCCACCTCCTCTCGTGCCATTTTCTCGCCCTCCCTCTCCTCTTTCCCCTCCGCAGCCTCCTCCGTTGTTTTCTGCATTAGTTTAGGGTTACAGAGGTGAAACTGACAAAGACACAGCCCGGGTTACTCCTCGTTTAGGTCTATGCTGAGGCAGCCATGTTGGTGATGATCAGCCCCGTGCCCTTTCTATTCTCTCTCTCTCTCTTTTTCTTTCTTTCTCTCAGCCCCCCTCTTTTTTTCCTTGAGATCGAGCTTTTCCCCCCTTTCCTTCCCCCTCCCCCTCCTCACTCCGGGTTGCTGGGGGGAGGGGGCAAGAGGAGGGAGGAGGGGAGTAGTGTGGATGCCGGGTTTTTTTTATTTATTTTTAATCGGGGGGTGGGGGGGAGGTGGGAGAGGTTGGAATCTTAAAAAAAAATTCCTTGTGGATCCCAGTGCCTGAGGGTGCGGGGGTCGGGGCGTGCGGTGGGCCGGGGCCATGACATGGCGTTTGGGGGTGTCGAGGCGAGGGCGC
Organism: Tadarida brasiliensis; assembly: GCA_030848825.1. NCBI lineage: Eukaryota > Metazoa > Chordata > Mammalia > Chiroptera > Molossidae > Tadarida > Tadarida brasiliensis. Next base: position 18,059,857 of record CM061259.1, on the reverse strand, counting down.
GCGGCCGCCCGCCGGGTACAAGGATCCAGGGAGAGGTCCGTCTCCGGCTAAAGGTTGCGCCGGGGTTGGTCGGCCCCGGAGCCGCCGGCGGCAGCGGCGGCGGCGGCTGGGGCAGGAGCAGGAGGAGGAGGAGGTGGAGGAGGCGGCGGCGGAGGAGGGGAGTCGGGGGCGGGCGAGGCGGGAGCGGCTGGGGAGGGTGTGGGGGCACCGCACACAAACACACGGTACACACGCGCCGCGGGGCGCCTGGTCCCACGGCGAGGGGGCGAGCCGGGGCGCGGGGTGGCTGGGCGGGGGGCGAGGCCGGGCAGCGGCGGGCGGATGTGGGGTGCGGGAGCTGCGCCGAGGCGGAGGCAGGAGGCAGGGCGGCTCGCGGCGCGCGAGGTCCCTGCAGAGCTGAGGGGAGGGGAGGAGCAGGGCTCCTGGCCGCAATAAAATGCGGGGTCAGTCGGAGCAGACGGAGCCGGGCGAGACTCGGGCGCTCAGACCCCCCTTCCCGGCGAGCTGAGCAGAGTCCAGGACTAAAGTGCATCACAGCCCTCCCCGGCTGCAGCCACACACACCAACTGGAGACTCACACCCGCCGGCACGGCCCGGTCCCCTTCCCCTCCTCCACCCGCACCCCCGGTCCCTCTCCGCCCTCCCTCCGGCTTTTCTTTGCGAGACTCCTAACTTTTCCCCCACTCCCTCTCCAGCCGCCCCCCGCCCCCCATCTTTCTCCGCTTTGAGTGTTCTGAGATGCTGCTAAAGCTAAAAGTGAAGGAGAAAGAAGCGACTAAAAATATCCCCCGGGGCCGCCCGGCTCCTTGAATGCAGGGAGGAGGGGGGCAGGGGAGCAGGCGTGGGGCGGGGTGACCGGGAGGAGGGGACTCCGGAGGCGCCGGAGGGAGGGGTCGGGGGAGACGGAGGGTCAATTTCTCTTCTCTCCCCCCGCGCTGCTCCCCTCTCTCGGCGGTTTGGCGCTGCTCGGAGCCCGAGCCTGCAAAACCCGGGCTGGGGGCGGGAGCGGAGCCGGAGCGCCCGCCGGTCCGAGTGTCAGGCCGACGTGGTCGGTCACCTGAAGTTCACGGAGGGTGGGGGAAGGGTTAAGGTTATGGTATCTAGGGCTCGGGTTGTGTGTGAGCGTGTGCGTTTCCGCTGCAGACAGGCAGCGCGATCGATCTTCCCCTCGCGAAATATCCGTGGCGGTGCTTGCCCGGGGGACGGGCAGGGGGCGCGTGTGGCTCGGGCCGGGCGCCCCCGCGGCTCCGTGTCACCCGGGCCGTGGCCAAAGTGGCGAGCAAGGGCACTTGCAGGCAGCCCTCTCCGCAAACATTCCTCTTTCTTTCCCCTTCCCGGTACGCAGGAGTCGACGCACTGAGCTTGGGTTGTGCTTTTTTTCCCCTTCCTTTAAAAAAAAAAATGCCCCTGTGCAGTCCTTTCTTTGCCTGCCCGCTAGAGGTTCTGAGGATAATATCACATATGTGATATATATGCACATAAAATCACTCACAGGCGGCTGCGTGTGTAGGGAAATTTTGTGCGAGGAAAGAGAAGGCGGTGGAGTCGGGGAGGGCGAGTTGGGAGGCTCCGCGCTGCGATTCACAGAAAACTCGCAGCAGTTGGTGGCAGAGAGTGTGCGTGCACATGGCCGGCCGGCCACAGTTCCCAGCTCTTTTCGGGGGTGTGTGGGGGGAGCGAGAGGAGGCAGGACTGCCGGCGGGGTCGGGGGGAGGCCTGCCCTGCTCGGACAAAATGGGCTTCAGTGTTCTCTGCGAACTTGCCCTTAGATGGCAACTTTGGGAGCTGATGATCTTGTGTGCGAAAAACCAGGGCGGTGAGGTTATTTGGTCATTTTCCTTTTTTCTCGGCTCCCCCTGCTTTAAGAAAAATGTTGGCGGGGTTAGAGGCGGGGTAGGAGAGGAGAAGGGATTTATCTGTTTCGGCTGTGACGGAGATGGACCGCCTTCCCTCCGTTGTGTGCAGCGCTGTCGGGCAGCTGCAGCCTGCCCTGCTGGTGACCTTGACCCTGACCTCGTGCGACTACCCTCTCCGTCTGAGAGGAAATTCAGGCTCCATTTTAGCTCGTGTGCTTGGTGGACCTCTTCTGCGCGCTGGTGCCTGGTGATTAAGTTATATTTTGAGAGTGGGCTCTCTCACCCTGTTCTCTAATTGAATACTGTTAGGCACTCACTTAAAAAAAATCAACTCTCTCTTCTAGTCACATAAAGCCATTTTTACTGAAGTAAGAAGCAATTACCTTTGGAAACACTGTAAATGTCCCTCCAGTTTTTAAAGGGAAGCCTAATTTGAGACGCTTTTCCACTTACCTTTGCATTGAATAGATTTTTGTGGATGTGTGCTGCCTGTTCGAAGCATGGTTTACACATTTTATAAGCAATTTGCATCGGGAATAAGACAAATTTCTGGGCAAATGGTGTATTTTGCAATTCATACAGTAACCCAGGGCTTGCTAAGTGCTGAGTGAGTCTTGAAGAAACGTGCTGTTTTTGGAGATGTAACAAATATTGACTTTGGTGAATAGTGTTAATTGGTATTTAATGTAGAAAATAATTGTAGTCCTAAAATCCTCATTTTAATGCTAAATTCTTTATTGTTTGCTTCTTTATGTATGTGGAAGAGGATTTTTCTTTCCCTGGAGAACTGTTTTGTATCAGAGTTAAAACTTAGTTAGTCTGGGGATTAAAGTTGTCCTGATAGAAGTCGTCCCAGGGTTTTCAGGAGTTATCTAAGGGCAGATTTAAAATTTGACCCTAAAAGGAGTGATGTGTATGTAATTTGGAGGATGGGGGAGGAAGGAGGGGGGATGAGGTGGGGAAAATTGCTTTTGAAACCTAAGAGCCCTTCTGAGGAAACACAAAAGTAGTTAACAGCCACTGTTGATATAAGGTTTTAAGAATCTAGGGAACCTATAAACACACATCTAAGAAGTTCAAGTTAGAATTAAAAAGAAAAGAAACTTGTGAAAACAATCTATAGAAAATCTGGAAGGCTTTCCACTTTGTCCTAGGTCCCTGGCCTGTCCCTGCACCTCCCATAAACAATTGCTACTAATAGACTCTTTCTCTGTGTTGAATCTATTTTCCTGTTACCAAATCCACACTAGCCAGGCGCAGTGTGGCTGCACAAAGGCCACTGTCCTCCTACTCTACAGCACAGACACTAGGGAACCTGGAAGTTCCACCCTCGAGTAGATTAGTCCTGGAAGTCCAGACTAGCACTTGGTATTATCTGATACCAATTCTGGGGTGAGCCTCAGCCCCTGGCACCGAGTCCCAGCAATTCCCCAGGCTGGGCTTCGGCCTGCTAAGGTTTCCTAGCTCCTTCTGTTCAACTGGACACCCATGGGACTGTTCAGAACTGAATTAGCTGTGGGGATGGGCGAGCCTTTAACCTGACACTACTAACCTAAGCGTTAGATTTCTGATTTAAAATTCTACACAGTCATTTCCTCCTGGGCCTCTGAAGAGAGAGAGAGAGTTATATGGGCCTCATAGATATGCAGGGGAAAAAAAAAAAGTCCTGTCCTATAGAGTTGAGTGGTGATCCTGCAGGCTACAAATCAAAAAGAAGTTCTATACTAGCTTATGGAGGTGACCCCCCAACAAAGGTTGTTAAACCTAAATTCTTCTTGAGACATGGCTTTAAAAAGCCTTTCTTTTTTGGCCTAGAGCAGTCATTATCATTTTGGAATTTAATTGTGACTCTGCTGCTGTTGATGGCTCTTTTACAAAAGTTCTTTCCATTCACAAGATCCAATACCACGTCCGAAAAATATCCTAGAGGTCCTTGGAGCTATACCATGTTCTTATCTTTCGCAGAATCCCGAACTGCATAGCTTAAACATGTCAGCCTAAGAAAGAGGAAGAGAGGGAAACTGATACCGTCTGTGACTGTTGGCCAGGCTGGGGCTCAGTCCATTACATTGGGGATCACACACTGAAGAGGGAAAGTGTAAGGAAGGGCTCTCTCATGTGTTTGTTGCACCCGTAAATCCGTTTTCCATCGGTGCCACCAGCACTTTTAAGTTCTCTTCATTGGCTTCACTTTCCCAGAAACGTGCGAGTTTACATCCTGTTGTATTTATCGTTGGAAATCCGCCTGATGTCTGTTCAAGGGGCTGCACAAAGGAAAAGTTAATAAAACAGTTGTTTTGTTAGTCTAGCATTTTCATTGTTGACTCAGTTGTGGTTCAAGACCAGAACAGGTTGTTGTGCGCTTCATAAGCAAAACTTTAAAAATTCTCTCTTGCTTTCTAGTAAAATTGGGAAGCAAAATGACTGACAAGCAACCGGATCCCTTATTTTTATGTTTTGAGGAGTCTTGATATGTCTGCTGAAAGAGAAAGGTGGAAAACTTAACTCCTTTCTCTACTTATTCGTATTCATTTTTTCATGTCAAGGCCATACCTCCTGACCAAGACAGGAACCACAGGGAAAAATTTCTTGTCTGAAGTAGTAAAATATTTCACTGCCCCTGTCAGCTAGAGCTAATGACTCCGAAGTACCTTGTAGCAGGCCAGGTTGATACTAGGCAATAATGGCTATTTGTTCTCCTAAAAAGAAATCCATATATTCCTAATACAGTAAGTAGGGTCCACTGCGCTTTCCTGTTAAAATAAGAAAGATAGCTCAAAATCACATTCCTTCTAATGCTTCAAAATAGTTTCTAATAAAAAAAATTGATTTTTAATTTATCTACGTGCTGCCATCTCGCCCTGGGGATGACACGGCTGCTGTGCGTTGACAAGCCTCCTGCACAAAGTGTTAATAAATCATGCTGGAGAAATAGAAACTGGACAGCGTTCGGCCAGGGTTAGAGCTCGCTGTGCATTTGGAGTTTTAGAGTCTTTGAATGGCCTCTATTAGGAGAGTTCCAAAGAGGTGTGGAAAATCTCTGTCTTTCGAGGCTTATAAAATTAGATGGAGAAAGGCCGTGGAAACACCCGAGGGATGGTGTTCTGTTGGAGTAACCAGGCAGGCTTCTCCTGGGGTCAAAAGTTGGTTTAAAATACAAGGAGTCCTATGAATGTCAAAAATGTTCTCGTAGGAAAGATTGGATTAGAAATGTATGGTGCCCAGCTGGGTTGCTAAACTAGTTTATTTACTAATCCCAGTAGTTTGGGCTCAGATCGTGTCCGAATGAGTTTAGTTTCACCAAAGAGAAAAACGCATCCAGTATCACTGACTCTGGTCATTTATATGCAAAGTGGTGTCTTTGGACTCAAAGATGACAAGGTGTGAAGGAAATGATGGTGGAGCCCAAATTGCCACAGTGTACAAAGCTCCCTTGGTTTCTGTGACTGGTCAGGAATGCATCCGTGAAAGCTGAAGAAAGGACAGCGTCTTCCTGAGGGTAAGTTAATTCAGTGCCTCCCAGCCTTGCTTGCTGAAGTTGCCTGGTCCCGCCTCCATTCTTTTAAAATCTCTGCTGGTGTATTAAGATAGGAAGACAGAAACACAGACAACAGGCTGGAGCTGATCTCTCCATTCTGAGTGATGTGTTAGTCATTTTCCATAATTTAATCAGACTGATCGCAGAACAAGATAATGAGAGTGTGACCTACAAAATGGGACTTTTGGGGGCGTTAAAGGCTTTCTAGTGTAAGGTTTTACAAGACCAGGGGCTTTGTGTTGAAAGAATAGATTTTGAGTTTTTTCTTATTGCAATCAAGTCCAGATCAGGCCTAGTTATGGTAAGGACATGTGAGTTGTTGTTTTTTCCATCAGATTTCATTACTATTCTGGCTTCCTTAAGGTGCTATAGAACCACATTTTAGAGATATAGGTTGTAAATGAAGGTGCTGGGTCCTGTTTTGATGCATTCTTTTCTGTTTCCTCCTTTGCTAGGTGTAGCTCAGTAATTCATACCATCTAGAGCCAAGTGTACAAATACTTTATGGTTCGTGGTAGCTGAAAATGTCTTTTGTCATGTTTCATAAGAAACTAATGTGCAAAGCACAGCCCTTAGAAATTGCTAAGAGTATGTGATGGGCTGAAGTTTCTAGCTGCCTTCCCCCTTCTGTTTAGGAGCAAGTTTTGTATTTCTATCCTCTGTCTGTAAATTACACTTTTATGATATTAGAGAATAGTGTATGACTAGGTGCTGAAGCAGGGGCCTCTCAGATGACTCTTATCATTCCCCAAGGACCTACCTTGGGACAGAATTGCTGTAGTTACAAGGTGGTTTCATAAATTAAAATCAGACCTTGGCTGCATGGGTACATATTGCTGTTTATTCGATCAAAGTCAGCTTCACTGCGTATACACACAGACACACACAGAGGCTGCACTGTAGCTAATTTTATAAAGTGCACAATGATACACGCCCACAGTGTGAGATCAGCATGTGGCCTGTAGCAACTCTGCTTTTCACAGGCTGACCCAGGGTTATGTTAAATGCAGCAGATTCTGTGTGCCTAAAAAGGATATTGTTTCCAGCCGTCCATTCCCTTCTTATGAAAAAACACACTCCACCACTGATGTTCAGTTTCTAGAGTTTTTAAATGGCTAAGATTTAGGTACTTGTTGCTTCTGTTTTTTAAGAAAGTCCCAATTCAACCCAGTGTTCTTTACCAGCAAGGAAGGAATACATGGACCTTCTCTGAGGCTTGAGCCTGAAAAGGCTGACCCTAAAATGATATACCTATCTCTCTTTCTACATGGGTCAGAAAAGTGGTTAGGACTTATTAGAAGTATGGAGTGAAGGAAAAAAGGCAAGGGGTGAGAGAGAGAGAGAGAGAGAGAGAGAGAGAGAGAGAGAGAGAGAGAGGTGTGATCTCAGGATGAACTCTTTTGAGTGCTCTGGAAACTGGCCTCCAGAAGGGACTGGAGAAGGCCAGGGGAAAATGGACTTTTACATGACCAGCAGCACTCCGCTTATCTGAGCTTTTAAAACGAGCTACTGTATTTGTGGAAGGGAAGAGATCTTTCTAAAGTTATGTAGCACTTGTGTCCTAGGTCGTCTGGTGGTGGCTTTTAAAAAGCTTTTGTTTTGCAACAAGAGAGAAAATATCATGTGACTGCCCGCTTTTCACTGTGTTTGCTGTATATGGTCCGACTTAAGTAAAACCAGAGATGCACATGCCTTTTCAGTTCATAGTGGAGTGGTCCAGTGCACAGACTCCGGAGCCAGGCTGTTCAGATCCCAGCTCTGCCACTAACTAGCTGTGTGACCTTGGGCAAATAACTTCTCTGTCCTCTGTTTTCCTCATTGTTCAATAGTGGCAGTAGTTCTATAGCATAGGGTTATTGTAAAGATTGATTGAATACATGTATAAATATCAGTATTACATACACACAAACCTGCTGCGTTGAAAGAGCTCAAGAAGAATTGGCTGTTATTAAGTGTATGAAATAGGTTTCCATTGGCTTAGATTGTGATGAGACTACAGGCATTTCTGACCCACCTTTTTGGTGATTTCTGGGTTTTAAAATTTAATTAGGGTGATGAGAAATAATATGATATGGTAACATTTTTTTATAAGGCGGTTATAATAGGGCATGACTAATACTTGTTTCATAGGCCAATAGTATTACATTAGACTTTTACTATGGGAACGTGTTCCTGTGTGCATATGATGTGACCTGAATTATATCTAAATTGTATAATAATCATGTGAATTATGACTGGGTTTTCCTGTAAAGTGAGGATAGTAAATCCACGTTCACAGACTGGCAGTGAGATTCAAATGAGAGAATAGGTGTTTAAATAAGTGTTTATTTATTTGTTTATTCAACAGTCAGTCCACTGATTAAAATTACCCAAGGGAAATTTATATTGGTTTTTCCATGTGTTATATAGATAATAGTTGAAATTTTGCATGAAAGAAAAAAAGGTGGGGGTGTGCTGTTTCTAATTGCAGAAAACCAGTCGAGGGAACACATTGAATGAATTGTAAATGAAGGATTGAGGTGTGTGTGTGCTGTGTGTGTGTATGTGTGAGATTAATCATATCAGCGGTCACAAACTCCTGGCCTACTGATGTATTTTGCCCTACACAGTATGTTGAAAAACTTGAGACAACATTTGGAAATGGGCAGTTTCACATAAAAATAAAAAATTTTAACTTCTTTTGAAAACTTGGAAGAGCCAGCAGCACTGGGCCCACCTCCCCACATGGCAGCAATCTGCTGTAGTTGGTGGCGGCTGTCTCCCGTCCCTGGGCATGTGCTCGTCAGTCTGCCACAGTTCCTGCCACTCTGCCACCATATCCCCGTCTGCACATACACCTGCCCACCTCCCTCGTGGATCTTACCTTCCAGCCTTGCGGGCATTTGGATTAGAAACTGTTCTACATTCCCCAGTGTTCTGTGGTCTTTCAATTCATCACCAAGGCTCAGGCATTGTAAACCATCTTGTGGCACTGTCAAGAAGCAGCATATGGGATCAAGGTCCTGGCACCAGATGCATGTTACATCCTGGCTGTGCCACAGTTTAGCCCTGACCTTGGCAAATTACTTCGGTTTTGCTGCCTGTTTCTCATCTGTAAAATGGGGAAGCATTGTAGGTTGTATGGGAACTAAGTGAGTTCATACATATAGATATTTATATTTAGACTTGCGCCTGGTACATAGCATGTGCACAGTAAATTCCAGCCACAGTGATGCACATGAGGTGTGAATTCATTTCAACTAAGAAAAGCACTAGGATTGATTTAATGGCATCGTGTAATTGATCACAGACAACTATTGCTTCCTATCAGTTTCTGATCACCGACAGCCAACCCAGTGGCTCTCTACCCTGACTGCACATTAGAATCACCTGGGAGATTTGAAAAATGCATACACCCCCAGAGATTTAAATTGGCCCAGAGTGGAACCTAGGTGTGGGCATTCTTATAAAGCTCCCGGGTGATCCTAATGGGCAGCCAGGGTTAAGGACTCCTGAACACAGATCTGAGGACTCCCAGACTGCCCACACTGGGTTGATGCCATTTCAGCCAAAAATAAAGATGTGAGGTTGAGCCTGGGCAGCTTAGGGACAATACTTTGTTAGACTCTTAAAATCCTAAAAATAGCTCATGGACTCCAGGTCCTCCAGGTTGCAAACCATAGGCTCAGAGATGGACCTGCACAAGGCAGGAGACATAGCCTCCAATCTTGTCTGTTCCCCTCTCCCACTATGAACATCAGGGTTTCTCAGTAGCTTTGTGACCTTGGGCAAGTCACTTAACCTCTCTGTGCTTCTGTAGTGCCGTCTTGTAAAAGGGATACTAGTACATTAACCACATTTTGTATTTATTTTATGCTTCATTGTGCACAAAGCATTTTCACTCATCATTTGGGAGACAGCCAGGGAAGGGCTCCTCCATCCAATTGGACAGAAGTAAAAACTGAGCCACAGAGAGGAAGGAAGTAGCTTATGGTCACCAGTGTCAGCATATGAAGGACTAGATTGGACCATCTGCTGGTCTCTTGAGGCCCACTGCATTTCTGAGGCCTGGGAAATCTTCATGGAGTCCTGCAACCTGAAGAACATGCCTTCCCCAGCTGCACCTCCTCTTGGAGACCCTCCAGTACGGGAGGACCCCTTAGGTGCTGATGGAACACATTGCTCTGTGATTCATGAAAACTTGTGTCATCAATGACATTTCTTTCTCAAAGACTGGCTTTGACTTCAGACTAAGCAGAAGGTGATAGAATAGAGTCACGTGCAATGACACTGTCTGCGATCTGAATTATGTGCTCCATATGGAGAGCACTGCCTTTGTGTAATGGCGTAGAATTATGAGCTGTTTTCTGGTCTGTGCTTGTTTGGCCCTACTTGTTAACCCAACAGCCCTCCAGACCAGGAAACAGCAGTATTTGGGAGGAGGCAAAGTGTGGGACACCCTATGCTTTAGGAGATATTCCTGAAATGTGCATTATGATTTCTCCCTTTCGGGGGGAAAGCAGACCTCAAATAATAACTTACTGGGTTTTAATTTGACTTTAAGAAAGAGGAAAATCAAATTATAGTGAGCTGCTTTCTGATATTTGTAGGAAGAGAGAAATTTCATAATCAAGAAGTAGGGTTTGGGCTGGCTAGACTACTTGCTCATAGTTAGACATGCTATATACCAAAGGCTACTCAAATACTTGTTGACAGGTGAGGAAATATATACAAAAGAAAAGAAATAAATATAAGTAGTGAAAATATGAGTTAAGTGTACTCCATAAGGCTGAAACCATAGAAATCACATTTAATTCTGTATATTAGTTTAAAAATGTTATATTGGCTTTTCAATGACAAAAGTAGTACCTGCTTAATATAAATAATGAAAGCTATGTAGGAACGTTTAAATTAAAATGAGAAATACCCCAGAGATAACCACTATGCATCATCAAGCAACATTTAAAATTCAGCTTTTATTTGAAGAATGGATGCATTTCAGCAGAGTTGGCTGAGTTAATTTAAGCGCTGAATTCAAAACTAGAGCAGCGACATTGGTCTCGTAAATGGATTAGATTGCGTGTCATATTGAATCCCAGACTAGGTGTCTCGATTTAAAGGGGGAAACTGAAAACGCCCTCACCAGAAGGGAGGCACCTAGAATGTGTGGGCTCTTGAGATCATCATATGAGGAATTAATTAATGAGGCAATTGAGAGTGCTTAATCTGAAGACGAGTGAGGGTGGAGGAAAACCGTGCATGTTAACTACATTCAAATATGTGAAGTTCTAGCAAGTGAAAAGGGGAGTAAACTTACTCTGAATGGTCGTTCATCCTAAATTCTCAGTTTGTGTCCGATAACTGACACTGGGCTGATTCATCGATTCATTGATTCATTGATTCATTGATTCATTGAATACAGCAGGAACTGAGCATTTCTGTGCCAGGGACGGGGGATCTGGAGAGCCGAATAGAACATGGTTCCTGCTCTCAAGGAGTTCAGAGACAAGTGGGTGGAAAAAGAGATGGAAACAAATAACTAAAAGTCGGCTTGAAAAGCATTTTCATAGATTTATGAATGCTGAGCAGAAAACAGAGAATAGGACCAATACAGTAGAAGTTACAGGGAAGATAACTTTGATTTCTTCAGTCAAGGGTCTGTCGAATAAAAAAAACTGCCCCCAAATGAAACAGATCTCGTGTTCACTAAGAAGCTGGTTCAGCCACCCAGCAAGGGTGATTTTCCAAGGACTTCAAGTTATGAAGGGTGGGATCGGGAGGAGAAATGGTGAATTCTAAAGTCTTTTAATATTATGAAAAAGAATTCTATAAAGCAAATGTTGCTTTTCTTAGGTTTTATTATAAAATGGGAAATCGGTTCCTACAGCAGAGGAAAACACATTTCAGTAAAATGAATTGAGAGCCTTTGGAGAATAAGGGTATATGTCAACACACGGTGTCACGGCAGAGCAGTGAGGATTTGACCGCTGAGAGTTGTAGCTGCGCGTTCATTAAGAAAAAGTTGAGCATTTACCTGGTTCACAGAACTTATATAGATAGAATGCAGTCTCCACTGACTGTCCTTTCAAATGTTGACACAAAACAATCACAAGAGGATAAGTACAAATCAATATGCCAACAAGTAAGAGACAATATAATAGGAATCAGATGTGTAAATGTTCGAGGCAACTTGGAGTAAGAGTGATGGGTAAAAGATTCTTGGAGAGGAGTGATGCTTAAAGCATCCCCAAGGAAGTGATGGATTTAGATCCTGAAAAGGGAGGGAGAACGTTGCAAACAGAAATAGCATTAGCCAGAAGAGGTTGAAATAGACCAAAAGTGTGCAGGAGATACTAAGGGAGAAACTTTATGGAACCAGAGGGGTCATGTTGGTGATGTAAGGAGAGGAGGTAAGAAAAATATAGGGGAGCTGGCCCAGATGATAAGAATATATGATTGCTAAATTTAGTGGTTTGCATATGACACAAAATCAGCTGTGAAATGTGGTAGTTTCTTTCATTGCGATAACAATGGAGATAGAGGGTGAAGGGGGAAATGGCATTTTTAAGTAGGGAGGGCTGTTGAAAAACCAAACCAGATGGATGGCAGTGGATACAGCCTCTGAGGTGTCTGTGGAAGAGCCCCGCCGGAGTGATGGACTTCTCTGAGGTCAGGGCTGCAGACCCTCTGCCAGGGCTCGCCCCACCTCCCTTTCCACCCTTGCTTACCTCTTTGCTTTCCTTTGGCAAGGAACGCTCTAATGCAGTACCTCCCATTGAAGGTTGTAAAGGATGTGTTATTTACAAAAGTAATATATCTAACATTTATACATATAGAATGAAGCATAATGGTAAAACCAACATCTGTAAACGTACCAACACAAACTTCTCCTGTACTCCCGGAGTGCCACCTGTTCCCCTTCTCTTAAAATTTCTCTTTATTGTTTCCCTTGCTTTTTCTCAACAGCTTTCCTATATTTAGTTTGGCTTGTCTTTGAAATTTATAAAAATGCTAGCCTACAGCACACATTCTGCGCCTTGGTTTTTCGTTCGACTGTTATATCTCTGAGATGTGCCCATGTTGATGCATTCATTTCCATTGCTCTCTGGCATTGCACTGTAGGAATATACCCCACTGGATGTGTGGTTTGTTTCTCCTTTTTTGCAGTTAGGAACAGTGTTGTTTGAACATGCATGTATATCTCACTTTGGCCTGAGGGTAAATTTCTCTAACGCTGGTTCTCAAACATCTTGGTCTTAGGACCTTCTAAAAGTTATTGAGGACTCCAAAGAGCTTTTATAACTAAGACATTAAATATTTTTATTATTAAAATAATTATTATAAGCCATTTTGTGTTAACTATACATAGCATTTTTTAATTAAAAAAATACCTTTTTAAAAAAAACACATTTAGTAAGAAGTGTGGCATTATTTTGTATTTTTGCAAATTTCTTTAATGTCTGGCTTAAGGAGACAACTAGATCTCATCTGCGCTGCTGCATTCAATCAATTGTGACTTGTTGTTTTGGATGGGGTCTATGAAGAAAATCCAGCTTCAAACAGATATGTAATAGTCTTTTCTGGTAATTATGTATAGTCTTTGATACTTTGCCAATGTGCCAAGACTAAAAAAAGAGGTAGCTTCTTATAGGTTAGTTGTGATATGAAATTTAAAACCATTTCAATGAACTTTTGGTATTCTGTGACATTAAAATCTGCTGGTCTGTATCTTGACTTTGAATGGATCATCATGCATGTCACATCAAGCACTGGTCATTTGAAATAATACTGGTCCACTGAGTTAGTAGCTCTACCAAACGTTGACGTATTTCATTACACAATGTAAAAAAAAAACCCATCAACATCAACACTGATCTAATTTGAAAAGTCTGTGCGGGGAAGCTGTCAAATTCACAGTGTAGGATATGGGTTTTTCAAAATTTAATTCATGCTTGAAAGATTGAATTTTGTCATTGGCTACAAATACTGTCAATTTTTTGTTCAACTTTCAGCCATACTTCATTTCCAAGAAACAGTCTGCTAAATACCCAAATTTGAATGATGGTAGTTTGTCAGTTATTCTTTCAATGAGAAGTGAAATTTCATGAAAAAAGTGGCTAGGTCAGCTCTCAGCTCAATCACTCATGTTCTTTTCCTTGAGACAACCGCTGTGCTTTAGTCACGGCAGCGGTGCTCTGTGCGTGCATTTCACTGCGTCAGACAATATTCGAAAGCTGTTGCTCAAGGGTCAGTCCTTAATAAAATTAATAATTTTTACTGCTGCTTCCTCAAAGACATTGTTAAGTGAAAGTGGCCGGGTTATTTTCTTTGTTTTGTCTTGTCTTGTCTTGTCGTGTGTGTGTGTGTGTGTGTGTGTGTGTGTGTGTGTGTTTCCTGTGAGTTTGTGGGGGTGAAGAGCACAGTGATTACTAGTATGACTTGGTGCAACCACCTTGATTGGAGCTAAGGTGTCAGCATTTTACCCACCATTGCTTTTGCATCATCAGTGCAATTGTCAACAGAGTGAAAAGGACAGATAACATCTTAATGTTAATATGTTTTGATCTGGAGACTTCCTGTGGATCCCACAGGGGTTCACAGAGCACACTTTGAGAACCACTACGCTAATGTGTCTACCATCGGCGTGGAAATGCCAAGTGTCTGTGTTTGTGTTTCTTCGGTCTTACTTGATAATATTACAATGCAACACTTTGTGAACCTTTTCTCTGAAGATCCCAAAAGGCGGAGAGAACTCTGAAGACAGGAAACCCTTAACCTCACCAGGGTTCTCAGCTTCTGTGAGGTTTCTTTGAAGAATCTTTGAAGTCTTTCTTTCTGTTTGTAAATTAGGATGAAAACATGCATTTTACTCTATACTACATCTGTTTTAAAATAACCCCATCAGTTAAATTACTTTTCTTCTCCACAAATATGTGTAGCATCGTTGGTCTGTGAAGATGCGCCTTGTTTATCCTGTGACCTCCCAGTACCCGTTAGAGGAGAGTGCCAGTGGGCACCACGCATCTAGCACGATTTATCATGGAGAGGGCATGGTCGCATATAAGAGATGGTTACAGCTTTCAGGCCTGGGGAACCAAGAGTGCTCCTGGTCCTCTGTGTTCTCTTTCTGGGTTGCTTGCTATTCTCACCAACCATTAACCCACTTGCCCAAGACAGAATTCTGGGTATAATCCTAGATGCCATCCTCCTGCTTTCCTCCCACGTCAAATTGATCACCAAGTCTGTTGGATTCTGCTTCCAGAATATCTCCAGAATTCACTGTGCTCATTCCTTAACACCGTTTTAGTGTATGCTGTTCTTTTCTCCCATAAGAATTGAGACCTTTTTTTTTTTTTTTTTGCCGCAGTCTCACCCACTTTTCTCCCACCCAGCCTCTGTAATCCAGTCTTCACAGTAGTCTTTCTAAAACACTTATGTAATCCAGATAATCCTTATTTAAGATCTTTTAGGCATTCCCTTAAAGGATAAAGTGTGCTATTCTTAGTAAAGTATAGAAGATACTTCATCATCTGAACCTCCTTTCTCTCCCCCTTCTCTATACGTTCTTTATTTCATTCACATTGAATTGTCTGTTTTGCAAACCATCATGCCTATGTCTCTTTACTTTGGCGTATTCTTTTCTCTATTTTTGGGATGTCTTCAACCCATCTGATTTGCCTGTTAACCTACTTATCCTTCAACACTCAGTTCTCTGAAAAGCCTTCTTGCTCCCCTCCTCGCCTATCATTGTCCCACTCACTGGGCAACATTAGCCGTCTCCTCCTCTGGTTCCTAGAGGTTGCTCACAATATCTCCCATGCTGCATTGTAATTATTCATTCATCTGTGTCCTTATTGACTGAACTTTTTGAGGGTGTGGGCCATTGCTTATTCATTTTTGTACATTCTTGACATAACAGTACCTGGTGTATAATAGGTGGTCAGTAAATAATTGCTAGATAAATGAAAGGAGAAGTTAAGAACAGACCACAGATTCAAAGAGATAGGTGTTCCATAAGCATTGTTGAATAAACAAATGAATGAAATTAAGAATGGGTTGCAGAATCAAAGACATAAGAGGTATTCCCTAAACACTGTTGAATGAATGAATGAATGAATGAATGAATGAATGAATGAATGAATGAATGAAGGAAGGAAGTTAAAAACGGGTCACAGAATCAAAGGGTTTTAGGGTTAGAAAGGACTTTGGAGAACATCTCTTGCAGTCTTCCTCTGTCAGAAATGAGAAAATGGTTTGCCTAACTTATACAACTGAGCTGGGCAGGGGTGATGAACAGTGCCACAGACATTCACTTGGATGTGGCCTAGAGACGGCTGGAGAAAGTCATGTGCTCCTGGAGGAGACCGGCCGAGAAGAGCAGAGGCCATGGCCTTCACCACAGGGAGATGCCACAGTCTAAGTGCCAGAGAGAACTTCTGTGGTTAGAAGTCTGTGGCACATTCCAGACTGTAGAGTTTCCCCTCAGCTATTGGCTGTTGCTTTCTCTCTGTCTTCACACGGTGCCAAGACTGTAAGATTTTCCTGATGACTGGGCATATTCCACATCTGGATTCCATGGTCGTAACAACCAGAAGTTTCCTGTCCTTGTTGGTGGAGGTGATTATGATATAGAGCTGGGTAGCAATAGCAACAATTTTGAGGTAAGCCCCACTACTTACAATATTCTGTCATCTGAGATTTCTAGGTGCCTAGGAGGGAGGGGAAGGGGAACTTATTTACTAAGTGTTAACTCTGTGAGGTGCTTTGCTTACATAATTTTGATTTTCCCTTCACAATTACCCTGTGAAATTACAGGTATCAGTATCCTATTCCATAAATAAGAGAATGGGCTTGGAGATGTCGGGTGGGTCTATTTGGAGGCAGAGCCCGGTTTGGGTGGGAGTATCAGGTGCCAAAGTTTGTGGTCTTATTTGATCAATTTGGGAAGTTCTTGAAGTTGCATATATTTCATGTACTTAAAAAGAGAAGAATCTAGTTTCCTGGTTTATGAGGTCTGTACTTTGCAGTTCACAAATGTTTTGCCATCTCTGCAGGACTACCTGTGGATGGGAGAAGGAGCAGGTGTGATGACATGACCCTGCTTTATGGACTGGGGATCGGAGTAATGTGGGCAGAGTGTTCCACATCTGTCTGCTTCGTCACTGTATTCCTAACACCCAGTCTGGGGCTTAGTATTTAGTGGGCTCATGGGTTTTTGTTAAATAAACATCAGGAGTTGTGTAATTAGTAAGTTCCAAATCCAGGCTAGAACCCAGGTCTCCAAGTCTCAGCATAGGGCTCCTTCCACTGCTAAACCATCCTGCTTTCCTCAAAGCTCTGACCAGAGAAATGCGAGAAGGAACTGTCATTAGCAGGGGTGGGGCTTGGGAACCCTCTGACATGGCTGCTTGGTGGATTTCCACACATCTGCATGGCCCCTTAGAAAAACGTTTCTCTTGCTTTTGTTTCTCTTCTTTTAAATATTTCAATACAGGATTTTAAATCGTTTCCTATTTCCCTGACACTTCCCAATAAAATGGCTGCAAAGAGATCAATAATCCAATACTGGATTCATCGAGGATTAGCACCAGGAAGATTATTGCAGTCATCTAATACAGTGTTTTTCAAAATTTAAACGAAACTAAACGATAGTGGGAACCTTGCCTTCATGGAGAGCTCCAAGGTGTAGACAAGATCAGAGCCGCTGTGCTGATGAGGTGTGCGCTAAGGTGGGAGGTAGGGATGGATCTGGAGAGCCACACCTTTCCCTGGCGTCCCAGGGCTCCTTGAGGTATGGCTTGTAAATCACTGCTCTGTTCCAACCCTTCATTGTGTAGGTCAAGAAACAGAGGCACAAAGAGGCTTAGTGACTCAAATAAGTGGCTGGATTCAGAAGGGGTGATGGAGCTGGTTGCTGGACCTCTGAATTTCCCATACTGCTTTAAAGTCCCATTCTGCTTTCATTACAAAGAAAAAGCACCTATTCTTTAGAGCAGGGGTCCGCAAACTGTGACCTATTTTTGTACAGCCCCTTGAGCTAAGAATGGTTTTTACATTTTCCAAAGGTTGTTTAAAAATATAAGGAACGAAAACAACAACCAGAGAACAAAGAATATGGGACCGAGACCATATGTGCCCCACAAGCCTAAAATATTTACTATCTGGCCGTTCGTGGAAAGAGACTGCCGACCCTGCCTCACGGGGTACCCTTCTGATAGTGCCATGGAAACACCAGAAGGACTTGGCTTTCTCCAAGAATTTCAAAACACACAGAAGCCTGAGAAACTGAACATATTTATATCAAAAAGCTTTTCAAACTTGTATTCCTCAAATGAACTTCTTTAAATTGCCCAATGCGTTTTCTTTCTTTTTTAAAAAGATTTTTTAAGTTGACTTTTAGAGAGAGAGGAAGGGAGAGGGAGAGAGAGAAACATCGATCGGCTGCCTCCTGCACACCCCTTACTGGGGATGGAGCCTGCAACCTGGGCATGTGCCCTCTGGGAATCAAGCTGGCAACCTTTCGATGCTCGAGGCGGCACCCAAGCAGCTGAGCCACACCGGCCAGGGCCCGGTATGTTTTCATCCTCCTTTTCCAGTAGCTGGTTTTGGTGGAGGCTAGGCAAGTCAGCTACGTTCTTCCAGTGCGTGGCAGGCATGGCGGCGGGAGGACTGCAGTTCGCGAAGATGCAAAGAAAGTGGTGTGTTTGTTCAAGTACAGAACCAGGGCATTTTATAGACCCCCCCAAAGGTTAAGAAGAGGAACTGACGTAGAGTGATGTAAGAGGTCACTGCCAGGACACGGCTCTGGTCACTTTGGGGCCATACAGATGCAATGCTAGAGCGATTGTTGTTTTTTGAGCATTTGCTTTGGGGGTCGAGTGGATTCCTTACCCTCATCCTTAGCACTCGTGCATTTCCAGAAGCATCGAGCTTTGTTGGGAAGTGGAACAGCTCCTCTAGAGCATCGCTCTTAACGACAGACCACTAGAAGACAGAGCCAGATTTCAGGGTATCCTGGCCCTTGGAAGGAGACAACGAGTCGGAATACATTCGACCCCTTGATAGCAGCCCTGGCACGAAGCCTGGTCCGAGTTAAGGTCAACATTGTTGGCCTAAATCAGTGTTTGAAGTTAACTTTGAATTAAGGTTGTCCTAGTCATCGGTGTCCTTTGGTGTCACAGATTCTTGTACAAAACCAAAAAAAAATGTCACAGTTCCAAAGCACCAACGTCCTTTCCCGAACGTGTAGGGGGTGGGGAGCGGCTTCCTCTGCAGCTTTTGTTTGTTATGTATTTAATCACTAAATAAAAAGCAATTTCATCTCCTCTCCCTTGCTAAATCTCTTATCCCCCAGGGCACCTTTCTTTCTAGATACACACCTAATTTTAGGAAATAAAGGACTCACTGTGTGAAATTTTCCATTGGCACGCAGAATGACGATGTCCACGAAGTGTTTCATTACAAGGTGCATGATGTCGGTGCTTGCTAAATGTGCCCAGGAAGGAATGTCGCATTTTATGCATAGGCTTCGCTTTCAATAAGTAGCCATTTTTCTCTCTATAGAGTGCTGTTCTTAGACTACAGAATGCATTATTATGTTATTAGGGCTTTTTTGTTGTTGTTCTTTTTTGATCTATTAAGCATTTCCTGGTGATTTCAGTAGCTTGGTAATTTATTGTTCATCTTATAACAGGTATTGGTAATGGTGGGATGAAAACATTTATACAAGAGGAAATAAAAGTCAAGGAAGCAGATAATCGACCGATTTATCAGCCTTAGCAGACAATTTTTCTGATAACGCCGTGGTAGCCATGGTAAATTTACTTCTGATTGCTTGAGGGGACAGATTCTATATGCTTTTTGTCACATGGAGGTGCATGAAAGGGGAAGGAGCAAGTGGCCAATCTGTGGATTCACCGGCACTGTGGTCACTAGATTTGGGCCAGTGGATTTGTGCTGTATTTTAAACCGTCCCTTTCGTATTAATTTACTACAATATATGTGGTGATGAGTACATATATATATTTTGTTTGTTTGTTTGTTTGTTTGGAGATTTTTAAGTAGCTCTAGTATAGAATACTTCTCTTGCTTAACGTCCTTTTCAGTCTTTTCTTTGAAAGAAACTTGGCGAATGTTGAGAGGTGGGCAAAAACAACCTTTGGGTCTGCTCCTAGTCCTTCCAGCCGCAGAAGACCTCACCCCGAGCAGCAGTGTAGCCAGTTTTGCACAATCATACCCACCTTGTACAAAACCCACAGTAACCTGTGAACTCCAACACTAGAGATAGTTTAGAATCCAGAGCTGAACAAACCCAGAAAAAAGTCTCAGGCCTTTATTTAAACTTAAGCGTGTTTGTTTTCTGGGGCTGCTATGACCAAGTGCCACAGACTGGGAGGTTCAGAGGTTTATTGTCTCCTCGTTCTGGAGGCCAGAAGTCCAAGATCAAGGTATCAGCAGCGCCGTGCTCCCTCTGAAGACACTAGGGAAGGACCTGTGGCCTCTGTCCCTGCTGCTGGTGGTTCCCTGGCTTCAGACAGCAGAACTCCAGTCTTCCCATCACATTGTTCCCATGTGTCTGTCTGTCTCTGTGTCCAGATGTCCCCTTTATGAGGACATCACTCACACTGGATTCAAGCTCAACCTAATGACCTCATCTTCACTTGAACATCTGCAAAGGCCCTGTTTCCAGACAAGTGCAGATTCACAGGTTACTGGGGTTTGGACGTAAGCGTCTTTTGGAGGGATACAAGTCAACTCATGACACTAGGTTTTCATCCTTGGTTTGCACACAGTTTTAATAAGCCTGGGGATTGTTATCTCAGCTATGGCAAACAGAAAGCCACACATTTAGAAGGAAGGGGCTCTGTGCAGGGTGTAATAGAGAAAAAGAATTCAAAAGAACTATGAAAGTAGGAATAGTAATTTAAAATGCAGCAGCCTGGGGCCATTTAATATGGGGGCAAGCTGCTAAAAAGTCCCGGTGGCCTCTGAGACACATCTATGTATTACAAACATAATAATCATGTTTAACACATCATGTTTGAGAGTGTGCATTTTTAAATCCCATCCAAATGCAATTTTAACACGTTGACAACTTTGGTACTTTTTGGTTGTTTGAAAAATTACTTTTTTTGTGAAGCTTACTCATGTTCTCTTAGATGTTCTGAAGATTTGGTTTCGAACCTTGCTTTGTCACTCACTGAATGTTTAAGGTAGGCAAGCCCTTAACCTTTTGGAACCTTGGTTTCCTGGTCTGTAAAACGAGGAGAGTTCGGTCTACCACGTAAAATTGTTGTGAGCATCAACCTTGCTGATGCCTATGAAAATATCCGACGTAGTGACAGATCTATTTCCAGTGCTTATGCAGAATTGTTCATTTATTCGACAAATGTTTATTGGGAGCCTGTTATGGTCCAGCCTTGTTTTAGAATTCATTCATTCACTTAGTGATGATTACGTCCTGATTTAGTAGTAGAAGCACTGGCCTTTGGATTGGGACATCCAAGCTCAGGTCCTGTAAATCAGCTGTGAGACCTTGGGCAGATCACTGGCCCTCCCTCAGCCTCTGTCTAGAGAGGAGCCGTGTGGACCAGAGCTCCAAGGTGTTTCCATCTGTAAAGTGATTCATATAACAAACTTCAAATTCTACAGATAGGACTGTGATTCTTGATATCCTGCAGATACCAAGTTGTACAGTCCTGGGAAGTTATCCTCTGTGCTTTAACTTTTCTCTCTGAAGTGGGGGGAATAGGACTCGTACTACCTGTTTTCTGATGGTGATAATAGTAATCACCACCCTTTATTGAACTTTGACACTGTGTATACTTCTCACGCATTCTTGCCTCTCCAAATAGGGTACATGTTTCTCCAAAGCAGGTGAGTATCCAGAGAAACATGGTGCATCGTCCTGGGGAACAAATTTTCCCGGATGGTTGTGGGAAACACCTCCGTATTATTAGGTAAGGACAAGCACAGCTAGAGTACAGAGTGCAGAAGTAACTGGAAATGTTAAGCTAAAACTCCAATAAATTTGGGGCTTCCTGGAAGGGGCTTCAGCTTCAGTCCCAACTTCCTTTGGGGGGCAGTTCACTTTTATTGGCCACTAGGGAACCTCTGGTAGGAAAGTTGGCAGAGCAGACTCTTTTTCTCTTCCATGTTTGACCTACATGAGAAAAACAGAATTATCATTTGTAACTTCGAAAATAGTTCTCGTTTGCAGAACTGACTGCTACCATTCTGATGATTAAGCCCATTCTTCTTTTTTATATACATTTGAATAATAATGGAGCACCTGCTGTGTTTGGTACCATTCTAAGTGCTAAGAGTACAGCAGCAAACAGTACGAAACCCTCTTTCTCGTGGAGCTTTTATTTTAATAAACAGTGATGTTTGAGGGGAGACCTGAGGAAGTAAGAGAATCAACCACGTGGCTATTTGGGGGGTAAAAAAAGATGTCAGGCCCTGGCCAGTTTGGCTCAGTGGTTAGAGCGTCAACCCTGGGACTGAAGGCTCTTGGGTTCAATTCCCAGTCAAGGGCATACACCTGGGTTGCAGGTTTGTCCCCGGCCCTGGTTGGGGTCATGCAGGAGGCAACCAATCGATGTGTCTCTCTCACATTGATGTTTCTCTCTCTATCTCTCTCTCTCCCTCCCTTCCACTCTATTTTTTAAAATCAATGGAAAAATATCCTCTGGTGAGGATAAACAATAACAACAACAAAAGATTCCAGGCAAAGGAAACAGCAAGTGCAAAGGTCCTGAGGCAAGGGTCTGTTTTATTTAGGAGTTGAGGTCAGAGGGATACAGATTATATAGGGCCTTGAGGTCAAAGTAAGGGTGTTGGGTTTTATTCTGAGAATCATGGAAACCATCGATGAGAGTAGTAGAATTTGATAAAATATTTTTTAAAAACTTTACTGTGGCTGCTGGCTGAGAATCATGAGTAAGGAAGGTTCTTGCCACAGTCCAGGCGAGGATGGCAGTGCTTTATACCAGGGCCGTAGTGGTGTAGAAATGGTGAAAAGTGACAAGATTTGGAGTGTGTATTGAAGGTAGAATCAACCAGATCTGCAGTCGAATTCGATGTGGGGCATAACAGAAAGCAGAGTCAAGGCTGCCGCGGGGATTTTGGCTTAAGCACTTGTAAGGATGGAGGAGTTGCCTTGATGTTGAGATGGGCAGTTTGATGGAGGAGCTTGAGAAGTTCCTCGGCTACTGGAAGATCTGATTAATAAGCAACTTTATGTAAGAATGTTAAAAATGGCTTAGGTACTGTTTGGAACTCCAGTTGAAGATAAAAAGTGATATGTTAATTTTTGTTACCTCTCTTTTACTCATGGACATTGAAAACAATAATTTGAAAATATTGCTGTGTGCAGAATGCTCATCGTGACTCAGAGCCCTCCCTGCTCTCAGCCCGTGCACTCGCGTCCTCCCCAGACGCCCTGCCATTTCCCCATGCCCTCAGGGCACCTTTCCCCCAGCTGGACTGGTGACAGGAATCTGGTTGTCTTCTCCACCCTGGCAGTTTTAAATAACTAGCAGTTCTTAAATTTTCTTCCTGGCCACGCTGAAAGCGGTTGGGTGCCCTGGGCATCGATGTTTCAATAACTGATCTCTGAGGCTTTGTCCTGCGGAGCCGATTACCATCCCGTGCGTTGAACTCAGACTGTGGACTTGGAGCCCCGAGCCCCTGAGAGGTCTCTTAGGTTCGAGCAGGACTGGTGTGGGGGGAATGTGCTAAGGCTTTCAAGCTACAAAGGGGTGATTTAAAAATTGGCAGGTGAAACCAGCCTAAATGAGGATATGTTTTATGCTTAAAATTATAAAATGGGTTCTGAACAGCCTGACGTGCAGCATACTCAACCTTTATTAAACAGAGAGAGGTCACGGCTTTAGTCTTCCTGGCGTCTCTTTCCCTCTCCTTTCTTCTGTGACCCACATGGAGCCAATTGTAGAACCCACCCTCTGGCTTCAGTGATAGGGCCAGGGAGTGGAACATGACCTCTCACAGGCCAATCAGAAGGGGAAGGACCTTTCTGGAGTGGTAAGTCACTGAGAGTGAAAGCCCAGAACCTGTGCAGCCTGGTTGTCAGCCTCCTGGGAAAGGTAGCCCGAGAGGATGAGGCTAACCTCTGATGGAAGAGACTCAGAGCCAATGAGAGAGCGCCCTGAGCGTGCTTTGACATCCTCCGGCTGCCTGTAGCTCTTTGTGTCCTCTGTGTTTGGTACAGGGCTGAGAACATTAGCTGTGGCTCCCTGCTGTCCTGGTGGTCATTACAGCCACAGGAGTCCTAGTGCCCCTGCTATGGGCAGGGCATTGAGCAGGAGTGTAAAAACCACTAACTCCTAGTAAGTATGCGAAGACGATTGATAAAATCTACCCTTAACAAACCAATACATGGTATCTTTTTAAAATGTGAGGAATTAAGAATATAAAAATGTTTTCATTACGTTGATTTATCCAGCAATTATCACTTGGATATTAGCTTGCTCCATGGCTGGGTTATTTCCTGTTCGATCATTTGCAGAGGAGCAAGTCCACTTCTTAGTGAATTTCCGATATCATCTGTTAAAATCTTCATCCTTCAAGGTCTGTTTCCATAGCCACCCATACCACTGGGACTAATCGCTCCCTCTTTTGTGCACACACAACCCTTGCTCCGTTCCTTTGTGCTCCCTAGGCCTGGGCAGGCCTCACACTGTGTGCATTATCAACGTCTGGGCCTGAGCCTGCTGCACCTCTGAGTCCACTTGTTGCAGAGGGCAGTTCCTTGAACATAGTAAATGCTCAGTAAACGCCTGTTTAATTAAATTAATTATTAGCATTGGTTTTGCTAGTAACTTTTATATACAGCTCCTTAAACTTTACAAACCGATAAATACTATATAAAGGTGCATCAAAATTTTGGTGGTATGATTTGAGGGAGGTATTAAAGGTAAAAGCAATGATACCAATAGAGACGCATAGCCTGAAAAGATAGGTATACGTGTTTTGCTCTAGATATGTACTCGGTGGAAAGGGAAAACTTGGAAGATTTTTAGATGAAAATGAACCAGAAGGTGAGCTTGTAGTTACCAGGTAAACACACCTGTGGTCACAAGAAGAGGGTGTTGGTTGCCAGAAAGTAAACTGAGTCACCTCCATCCAGGTGAGTCCCGGGAGGCTGAGCCTGTTCTCTTCCAAACCTGCTGGTTAGATTCACGTGGGCCGGCTGGTGGGAATGGTTATGTAAATTAATAGATGTCTTATACGTTTTTCTCCTGTCTGATCTTTCTGCACAAGGATCTTAGATGAATATTGGTCCAATTAAATGCATCTGATTACAACGCTCACACCGAAAAGGAAGTGAGTTGAAAAAATGCAGCAAGCGTTGTGGATATCGAGTTACCGAGTTTCTACTTGGGAACTGAATTATAAATAAATGTGTTAGGTAGTGGAATTTTGTTTTGTCTCCCCCAAAGGAGAAGTTGTCGCCACATGGAAACAAAATTTATTCAGCGTATTTTCATTCTGTAATTGCACCGTGTCTATTCTTAATTCTTTGAGGTCCTGATTCCAAGTGAAAGACACAAAGACAGACTGTTGTGTAAGTTGACAGGAATGAGTGTGAACCTGGCTGTGAGACACATAGGTTGTTGCAAATTTAGCCACGGAAATCGCTTCCTATTCTGAAGGTTAAAAATAATGTATTTAGGAGGAAGTTATTTACATTGGCTGTTGAGAGGCTTCCCCGGGAGCCTTCGTTAGGAAAGCTGTGGGATCCACGGTGGGTGGATTTGCGCAGGAAGTGTTTCCAGCGCTCTGTGATTACGTGCCACCGTTCCATGCTGGTGACAGGAAAAGGGAGCTGTCTTGCTGCCCTGGGGCTTCTCAGATTGTGAAAGAAACTGGAAAGTGAAGCCTTGCTTTTTCTAGAGTTGGTGGTGGCCAACAAATGAATCTCCTGGACGGCAGGAGTGCTTTGTTCTGAGCTCCCAGATGAGAAAACCCTTTCTCGCCATGTTTTGTCCAAGGTGCTGGGGGGTCCTGCAGACCTCGCTGAAGGGGCGCTCCTCACAGATGGACCAGTGCAGACTTCCAGAGCGCCTCCTTGATGGAACTGAATGTGGAAATAGAGAGCAGCCCCGCAGAGGGGGAAATGAGTATGTGTGGGAGAAAATTCTCGTTGCTGCTGTTTTGTGAACTGCAAGCATATTTGTTGGAGCCGCTTACGACTTTGCTCTAACCTCTGCAAGTCCCCACGTCTCCTGCATTCATTTCTCGGAAAGCTTCCCCCACCTTTCGCTTGACCTCAGGTGATGCCAGAATAATTTCAGATCTGTTTCTCCGCAGGTTTCTGGCCTGGCTCTTTCTAGGCCATGCATTATAATTATTTGGTGGTTTATTACTTGAATAACCTCAATTTCAGTAGCAGCATCTTCGGAAGAGCGATTAATAGAGTATTATGAGTTTTAACATTTTCTTTACGTATCTGAAGTTTGCTTGCAGTCTGTAAGAGAGTGTATCTCTGTGTTCGTGTTCACAAAGAACGGAAGAATCACAAAGAATGGAAGAATGGATGGTTGGGGAACTATTCGGGTACTTTAGAGGACATAAACTGGTCTGTTTAAGAAAGGCTTTGTTGCCCTGGCCGGTTTGGCTCAGCAGTTAGAGCATCAGCCCGCGGACCAATGAGTCGCGAGTTCGATTCCGGTCAAGGGCGCGTACCTCGGTTGTGATTCGTCCCCAGCCCTGGTTGGAGTCGTGCCGGAGGCAGCCACTCGATGTGTCCCTTTCAGGTTGATGTTTCTCTCTCTCTTGCTCCCTCCCACTCTACCTGAACAAAAATGGAAAAATGTCCTCTGGTGAGGATTAAAAAAAAAAGATTTTTAAGCCCAGCCAGTATGGTTGAGTGTCGACCCAAGCACCAAGAGGTCGCCGGTTCGATTCCCCGTCAGGGCACATGCCCAGGTTATGGGCCTGATCCCCAGTGGGGGGCGTGGAGGAGGCGGCCAATCGATGTTCTTTCTCATCCTCATCAATGTTTCTATCTCTCCCTCTCCTTTCCTCTCTCTCTAAAACCAATAAAGAAAAATTATTTTAAAAAAAAAAGAAGAAAGAAAGAAAGGCTTTGTTTGGGGCTTGTGTGCTTGTGTTTAGGCAAGGTTGGGAAAGTTGCTTTCAACGTAGATATCAGCTGTTTGTATCATTCAAGAATGTTCGGATCTCCTTATCACTGCCAGATAGGCTTGGAGCGAGTCGATGACTTCTTTAGTTTTTGACACGCTTACCCGCTTCAGCACATTTGAAGGGGTAATCTTGCTCACCGAGGGTGTCTGGGGAGGGGGTCGAAGATGAGGCTTTTCCTTTGGGGCCTTGCCAGTTGATGTTGCTGAATTCTCTAGGCATTTGAATCAACATTTGACTGACTGCAACAAGGAAGGGACAGAGAGGGGATGGAGAGATTAGGGTATAGGAATAATGGGTATTTATCTCAAGATAAAGAGCGAATACTGTCCTTATCTAAGAGAATTCTTTTGCTCCTTTCTGTTTGAAGAGGGTGGAAGGATGGGCGACTGGTGGGGGGCAGCTGTGCAGACACAGCTCACTGGAATTGCCATTCAGAGGGCGCCTGGTGGCCGGCGCGCTGAGGCCTCTCAGGATGCTGAGCGATTTGGGTTCTTGGTTTGGGCATGAGCACTAGACAGTTGTGTATCTTTGTTCCAATTAGGTAACTTTTATAATGTTGAATAATCTCAGTAAAATGACAGGCCTGGACATGTGACTGTAATTTTTTGTGGTTCTCAAAAACCTGATTTTATATATGCCTTGTTAGTTGATCCTTCCAGCAAGGTTCTCGACCAGTCTTGCCTATCCAGAGCTACTCTCGTTTGACAAAAATATAATCTGACAGTATTTACTTCGGAATCGTCAGTTTTTCTGTGTTAGTTCATTTAGTGAGTATCAACACAGATCAAAGAAGAGATTCTTCGAGGAGATAGTCAGCTAATTCTCACTGTGGTGATTTTTAAATCACAGTCCCATGCGATTCTCCTGAAGGATGAGGTGTTGAATCTGAAATCAAGCGAGGTGGTTTGCCAGAGGAACCCGTTGTTGAAATTGATGTGGACTGCTTGGTGTTTGGTAAAAAGCATCTCCAGGAGAAGCCGCTGGGGAGATGGGTAGTTCAAGGTCCTGCTGGTTTCAGGAAAGATGAAAAATGCTGACATCAAGTGGGAAGAAGGAAATGTGGCAAGTCACAAGGAACCAGACTGTTGTTAAAAGAGAAAATTCAATTTTATCTGCTCTTTTTTTCAACAAATACCATTTGGTATTTTACATTTTCTTGATAACTTAATAAAGGCTCCCAGGAAGGAGTTGTACAACTTCAGCGAAAGAGAGTTTGTCATTTGTGACATGTCTTCTCCAAATGGCATGGGAAGATCAGTGTATTAGCTTGTAGTTCATGCATTACTAGTTCTAGCGATTTCTATTCAGAAAAGACAGCATGTTATAGAGCAAAACTTGGCACAGTGGGGGATTTTGGCTTCATCTCTGAGCATCCACTGAACTCTGCGAGGGACCAGGTGTTGTGTGGGCAAGTGTGGGGTAGATAATAAAATCCCTGCCTCCAAGGAACACCACCACTTACCTTTCAGAAGATAAACCGATAGCAGACAGCTACTTGAGAGTGATATAACATCAATATGGACAAAGCACGGGAATGTTGGCCCTGCATTCAAAATGTGCACAGAATCAGCTGCTTCTCACCCACCGCACTCCCCTGGAGCTGGTCTCCCCGCCCCCGCCCTCATGCCTGGATTCTCTTTTCCACACAGCAGCCAGAACCATCCTTTGAACATGTAAGTCACGTCACTGGACTCCCCTGCCCCAAACCTCCAGTGGTTCCTAATTTCACCACATGCTCAAGACCTTTTCAGTAGTTGGCAGTGCCCCACTGATACGCACAGTCTCCTTCACAGTTCTCTCTCTCTCTCTCTTTCTCTCTCTGACTTCTCCTGCTGCTCTGATCCCCACTCACCCTCCTCTGCCCACACTATGTTCCACGGACATGCCAAGCGTGTTCCCACACGAGGGCCTTCACAGTGACACCTCTGCATGGGACTGTCTCCAGACACCCTGCATGAACAGCTCCTCACTTCTTTCCAGTCTGTGCCCAGAGGTCGCCACCTCAGTGAAGCCTCACCCTGACCCCCTGTTTAAAATTGCAACTCACCTCCTGCCCATGACCCACCACCCTCCTTGTCCTGCTTTGTACCTTTTTTCAAAGCACTGGTCACCCTCTGGCTGACTTGAAGATTTACCAATTTAATAATTTTAACAGCTGTCCTCCTCCGGTGACACGTAAGCTCCAAGAAGGCAGGACCTTTGTTTTGTGCACTGTTGTTCAATCTAGAACACTCCAGAACGATGCCTGGCATGCAGCAGGTAGTCCACAACTATTTGTTGAATGGGTGAGTGAACAAATGAGAAGGAGAGATCAGTTCTGACTGAGAGTTCTGGGGAGAGCCCTGAGGAGGAAGCCTTTGAGTTGAGTGTCGAAGGATGAGCAGAATCGGACTGCCAGGTTTTCTGGGGAAAGACATGCCAGGTAGAAGGAATATTTTGAGCACAGTGCTCCTGAAATGGCAAGGAGTCCCAACGGACCGGGCTGGGGGGCCGGGCCCCGAGAGTGGGAGTGCTGGATGGATAAATCAGTGGGTAGACGATAATTCAACGGGACTCGGTGGAGTGAGGGAACGAATTACTAATGTCTGCCTGGGACATGTCGGTGAAGGGCTCTCAACCGAGTAGCAGGCGTAATGTGGCGGATAGGGTCACTTTAAGAAATCAGTAATGAGAATAGTGTTTGCTAATGAGATCCGATTTTTATATAGCCCTCGACTGTTTTCAAAACGAAGTCACATGTTTATTATGATTTAAGCTTCATAAGAACTGGGTGAAGTTGGTATACTCTATAGCAGGTATTCACGTTTTTTGATAAACTTAAGTAAAAAAAAGCGAGTGGCACTTTATGGCAACCCAGCTAAGTGACTTTCCTGAGGCCACGGAGTTAGACAGTGGGGAAGTGACTTCGCACTTTGTCTCACAGCTAACGTGCTCCCACTCTGCCAGCTGCCTCGCTGAGTCTGACTCGAGACTGAAGATACCTGCTATTTTGCACGAGGGTCCACGCTTCCTTCCATTTCCCTCCGTCACTGAGAATAGCAGTGACTTCCGTACCAGATCTGTTTTTCTCTTCCCTCCTTTTCCGTTTCAAGCGATCTGGGCTGATGAATAAGAAGGTGAACACATGTCATGGGTGGATGTGTTTTTACCTTTGCCTGTTTAGCGTTTCACCTTCTTTCAGGCTGATGCCAAGACTGTCTGACTCAGCACCTGACGTTCTCGTCGGGTCGCCGCTGTCTTTCATGTGGTTCTTGGGTGGAAGGGAAGAGGAAGCATGTCGGCAACGCCGTTTGAATGTCTTCGGGCTTGCCTGTTGCTCACTTTGGGAGTAAACCTGATCTTCTTAATTCCCCCAGATGTTAGTAGGCAGGAGGAGGCGGAGGGCGAACTCAGTGAAGGCGAGCACTGGTATGGGAACTCCTCCGAGACGCCGTCAGAAGCATCCTATGGCGAAGTCCAGGAGAACTATAAGTTGTCTCTGGAGGACCGGATCCAGGAGCAGTCCACTTCCCCCGACACCTCCTTGGGAAGTGCCACTCCCAGCAGCCACACCTTGGAGCTGGCCGCCCTCGACGGCGACGTCCTGCGCGACTCACTGCAGTGTCAGGATCACCTCTCCCCCGGCGTGTCCTCTTTGTGTGAAGATGACTCCCCAGGCTCCACGAAACCCTTGAGCAGCAACTTGAGGCGGCTGCTGGAGGCCGGGTCCCTCAAACTCGACGCCACAGCCACGGCCAATGGCAGGGTGGAGTCCCCGGTGAACGTGGGCGCCAACCTCTCCTTTTCCCCGCCGGCCCACCATGCCCAGCAGCTCAGTGTTCTTGCCAGGAAGCTGGCCGAGAAGCAGGAACAGAACGACCAGTACACTCCAAGTAACCGTTTTCTATGGAATCAAGGTAAGTGGTTGCCAAACTCAACCACCACCTGCGGCCTGTCCCCCGACTCAGCCATCCTAAAACTGAAAGCCGCAGCCAACGCTGTTCTGCAGGACAAGTCTCTCTCCAGGACTGAGGAGACCATGCGATTTGAGTCCTTTTCCTCCCCTTTTAGCTCCCAGTCTGCCAGTTCCACATTGGCAGCTTTGTCCAAGAAAGTCAGTGAGAGAAGCTTGACTCCTGGCCAGGAACACCCCCCGGCCAGCTCTTTCCTTTCCCTGGCTTCCATGACCTCCTCGGCCGCCCTGCTCAAGGAGGTCGCCGCAAGGGCTGCGGGGAGTCTTCTGGCTGAGAAGTCGTCCCTGGTGCCCGAGGACCCCCTACCGCCACCGCCTGCAGAGAAGAAGCAAGAAAAGGTGACCCCGCCGCCGCCACCGCCGCCGCCACCGCCACAATCCTTGGAATTATTGTTACTCCCGGTTCCTAAGGGAAGGGTTTCTAAACCCTCCAACTCAGGTATGGAATCTTTTATTTCAATCGTCACGTTCGTCCCTTTGACTGTAAATTGCTAAGTCTTCTGATTTCATTTTTTTGGGCCTCTTTTCGGTTGGGTTCCCCATCTGATCTGTGGCGGGAATGAAAAAGCAGGAGCACAGCAAAGTCTTTAAATAAGCAGCGTAGTGGTCTTTCATGTGTGTGTGATACAAAGACTTCACAAATGGCTTCGTTTTTGAAAGGTAATGAATAATCTCAGAGATAGACAGTACTCTCCTCCCTTTCATAGAAATGAATTTATTTATTTATTTTTTTTGCATTACCAGGTTCAGGCTAGGTCCATACAAGATATATTTAATGGGGGAAGATCAAAGCATCTCTGTCATGGAGTGCGTGGCATCACTGAACATAGGGGGGAAAACTGCTTTTGAAACATTGGACAAGGGAGAGCCCACCCTTCCTGCTGCCTCCATCACAAACGGACTTTTGTGTAATCAGTAACTACTCTGCCCTAATTTATCACACTCTATACTTTTATGTTAGCATTTTTATTACCTTTTTGTGGAATTTAAGCCCTTTTCACTTATCCTGCTCTTCAGAATTCTTGCATGACAAGAAATTAGAGAAGAATATTGTCATTCAGACACAATCAAAGCATTTCCTGCAAGTGCTTTATTTTATTCCAGCCCAATCAGATTCCGAAGGGATGTGCATGTGGAAAATTTGAATCCTAAGTATTTCTCCTGGGGCCAGTCTTTCCTAAGGAGAAGCCGCTGTCATATAGGGCGAGCTCCTCGTCGGAGGGAGATGTTCACTCACTTGAGTTCTCACAGTGGAAGCATCATTGCTTGGACGGGTTTGTGTTTCAGTTGTGTGCCTGACGAATCTATGGTCCTGGAGATGGACGTGTGGGGTTTCAGCTGTCTCCCGAGGATATCCTGCCAGGCTAGAACAGGAAGTAGGCTCTGTGTGTCCTCATCAGTATAAACACTGTGTGTCTAGCCAGCTTTGATTATTTGTGGCTGCATTGATGAGGAGTGTTCAGAATGGCAAATAATTGAATGATCGCAGCGAACATCAATTTGATGCATTTATGACGAATTTCCATTTAAATTGCTGAGTGAGCTATATGCACTAATTATAATTACTCGAAAACTTGTGTAAACAGCGGAGTACAACTAGGAAAATGGATCTCTGGAACTTTCATGACTCTAAGCGATCCAAATCGTTCACGCCAGAGTTTCCACAGTGTCAATAAAATCCTCAAGTGTTTATCAGTTCTGAGTTTCATTTCTGCACACTTCTTACCTGCCATCTGGCGAAATAAAGAGAGAAATGGCTAAAATTTGGAAACAGAGAAGAGCAGAGGGAGCTGGGCAATCTTGCTATGGAATAAATCACTCTTGATTTATGGAAACTTTACTTAGGATAGGATCAGAAAGAGAGGCCTAGCTCTATGTAAAATGTAATTTTAGAAGTATTTTCCGCCTCTGGTTATCGAATAAATGTATTTATGGTGTTTACGCTGTAAGTTCACGGGGACATTGGTTGCTTGGAAAAGCTTATATCAATTTAATAATAAACTTTAGTTGATTGAAGAATTGGAAAAAGGTAACTGATAAAATTGTGCCTCTTGAAAAACTGGTGCCTTTGTCATTTTAAAGTGTCCAGGGTATGACCAGCAATACTTGTGAAGTATAATTTTTTCACTCATGTGACCAGATGCTTGTAAAGATGAGGAAGAGGTCATGAGCTTCCAGGGCAGGGGGGACGTCTTGCCTGCTTCGTTGTGAGATGTACACGCGAGGGAGACGTATTCCCTTTTTGGTTTAAATGCACTGAGTTCCTGCCCCCATCTGAACGAGCTTCTCAGCAGGATTGAATATGGAGATCTATAAGACATTGTTTTCTTTTCTCTTTACCGAATTTATTCTATTGCTGAGACACTTAATATTTTAATCAATGAATGTTTAAAGTGTTCAAATGGAAAGAGGAGAGAAAGGAGCTTCTCGGATCGGGGCTCTGCTGTTGACTGGTACCTGTGCCCCCTGTTTTCGTGCCTGTGCTCACCATCCGAGACTTGGTGAAGCAGCTCCACTGATGGAGTCATTGTATTAAACAATCACTCGTTCTGTAAAACTCACAAGAGGAAAGGTCACTGCAGAGAAAAACACAAGGGCCCTTGAAATGGTCACTCGAAAAATGTTCCCTGCGTTCATATGGCCACATCCTAAATTCAAGTTCTGTCTGCTGCTGTGTGGATTGGAAATAGCAGAGGGGGTTCCTCTGTGCACTTTTCAGCTGAAGAGAATGCCATCACTTCCCAGCATCCTAGCTAGATTGTGGGCTAAGAAGGAGTTGATAGAATAGCTAATTTAGTTGTTTACCTTTATAACATGGAGAGGTGATTTGGTTGGTGTTACTTGGATCACTGATGTTTGAATCTGAGGAGTGGAAGGGAAGGTGTGTCTTCTTCACCTGCCCCCTTCCCTCCCCTTTACACGCTGTACTCTTGGTCTCAGGGACCCCTGGGCGCTGGATTCAGAGGTCACCTGGCTTTACCTAAAAAGCATTTGTGGGGATGTGGTGAGAGATGTCGCCCATGTTTCTAAGCATTTATTTTTTTCCCTTTACCTTAGAAAGAAGTCTTAGTTTAATTCAAACTAGATAGGTGGGCTGGTTTCTCACAGCAGAGAAAGGAATTCTGATCTGTTGCTTAATAACTTACATAAACAAATAATAACCCAAAGAACTCCACAAAAATAAACTACACCCCATCCTGACTGCAAGCAGGGCTTCCATTTTCAAGCTATTTCTCAAACTGTTGCAAAAAGGGCATATCAAGTTGATTCTAGGGTTACAAAGAGGTATGTGCAAGAAAAGCCAATGTATTGAGTAATTTAGACTCAGGCATTTCTTTGACCTTCTTTAGGTCAAGGGAAGTCCAGACCATGAAAAAAATAAGTGTCTTTTAGGTCTGGCCTTATTCCTTTTTTTTCAGAATAGGATTCAGTTGTTGCCAGGTCATGGTGTATTTAATTCCTTAAAGAGTCCACGACTTGGTAGCTTTTCCCCCTGCAAGAGAGACATGACCGTTGAGGAGGACGTTTCTTTCGTGTGACCCTGTGTCCCAGCACATGCTGCACTGGCATCTGGAAGGGGCACGATGGAAGGAAGATTATGTCCGTTTGCTATAAAGATAAATGTCACACATTGACTCTATTCTCTTTGAAGCTACTGTTCTGTTGCAGCTCAGAAAAAAATAAATGGTTTTTATTTTAAAGACAAAGTTTTTTTTTGTGGAAGGCCAACAAGATTCTCAGGATGCCAGGCTCCTAGTGAAATAACAAGGAGAGTTTCAGCGAGAGCATCTCCCAGACATCTTCTTTTCCTGAATAAGATTTAAATATGCTTAGAAGCAAGCTGGTCTCTTCTGTCTGAGGGCTAAGACTATTTCCTGGGCCCATAGATAGTGGATGTCTGGCTGCTGTTTTCTGTCATATTTACATGATGTTATTAACATTGTTGCAAAAGCATAGAAACTCCAGAAAGTGAGGGAACCTCTCCTGACACTCCCTTTAGGTCCATGGTTATTCTAGCTGTAATCTGGGAAGGATCACATTCAGGAACTTGCTTAGAAAATTCACTTTTTCATCAAGATTCTGAACTATCTATTGCCAATCTCAATTATATTTCCCCAGCAACTCAAATTGAGACTACCTCTAGATATCAGACTTCTTAGTTTTATTGGATACTTACCAGTTATTAAAATATGCATTGAGCCTTGGGCAGTTTGGCTCAGCAGTGAGAGCGTCGGCCCTTGGACCAATGAGTTGTGGTTCGATTCCGGTCAAGGGCACGTACCTTAGTTGCAGTTCAGTCCCCGGCCCTGGTTGGGGTCATGCAGGAGGCAACCAGTCGATGTGTCTGTCTCACATAGGTGTTTCTCTACCTGCCCCCCCCCCCCGACTCTATCTAAAGATAAACAGAAAAATATCCTCGGGTGAGGATTTTTTAAAAAATCATATGCATTGATAATATCAATGTTAATAACAACAGATAAACCCAGTGATATCCATTGCTCACATAGTTTTTTTGTTTCCCTAAAATAGCAGTTGAGAGACATGCCCAAGAAATTCTACTAAAAGATATTAAATAGGTGCGTATGTTGTTGTTAGGAAGGAGGGTTGGTCCTCTTACCCAGGTGTGCACCAGTGGGTTGGCAGACCTGGAGTGGGGATGGTGGTGATGCATGGAGTAGGCACACCCCGAGTCACCTGGCACCTTGACCTCCTATGTGTATGGTAAGGTCTAGATGCAAAAACTGCCCACTTGCAAATTACCTTGTTTTTCTGCAAATTGTTATATAGGATCTAAGAAGAGAAAGTTTGATTTCAAAGCCCCCAAAATAATTACATTTATTTTTTTTAAAATACCTTCCTTGAGTTAAAGCAAAAAAGTTAATATGATTTTTGTTTCTTTTTTAGCTCAGTGAAGTTTTGGTGGTATTGTTTCATGCGTTTATAGACAGACCACAGGGTAGAGCACCACACGGAAGTGCAGAGATTGCCCCCCACCCCCGCCCCGCCCTGCCCTGCCCTGCACTAGCAGAGGGCTTGAAGCCTCCGGCTGAGCTGCCTGGGAACGATCATCAAGAGTCCTTCCTGCTGAAAAATTCCTTGGTTTAACTTCTGTTTATGTTTAACTCTCTCCACTAAAAAGAAAAATTTTTTTAAATTTTCTAAATTAAACATGTTCCTTCTTAAAATTCACGCTCAAACCTCCTATAAGATCATCTCTGTCTTGGGCAGATCTGGTGCATTGCCAATAGTTTAAACATATATCATTGTACTTTATTGATGATGTAGTTGCACTGTTTGCATTTTTCATATAAGCTGCTCCAGGTTCATTTGGGAAATAGGTCAGGTGTAAGTACACAGAGATCCATCCTCTGTTTACACACCATTCATTCAAGAGGTGCATTGGCTCCCGTGTGAAAGGCATGCACTCTTGGGCTAACCCCACTTCCACTGGGACTTACTGGCAGCTTCCTGAATCTTTTACTTCCATGTTCAGTGTACATTTCACTTTTCCATACTCTTGACCCAGCCCTTTCCACCTAATCTTATTACAGTCTAAGAGTTACTGAATTGTATGTTGGCACTGTTTCGGGTGCTGGAGACACAAAGAGGAGGACTTCCAGCCTTGCCCCAGCCAGTTTCCCCTCTTCTCACTTTATGTCTTCTCCATCTCTTCCTGCCAAGCAGAATTTGGCCATCAGATTCTGTCTGAGCTGAGCTAGACCCTACCTGAGCGGCACAATGGACTCTTGCTCTTTTATTTCCTCTCGGCTCCAGTGATAAACTACCATGTCGGCCAGGCCCTGAGCTCTGTATTTATTATGTGATGCCAGTTGTTTAAATTTACATCTGCCTAATGGTGAGTTTTCTGCTTTGGAGGGCATGACCAGAGTTTATTGTCGCTACTGTTACTATTACAGTTGCTCCCAATAGCTTCCCTTTACTGCGTGACGGGCATTTCACACACATTTATTATCTCTTTTATTCCAATAATATTATTGCCTATAAAGAGAACATGTTTTCTTCAAAGTAACAAATGAGCAGCTCTCCATTCCACTGGGTCAATTAGCATCCGATGGGGTTTAGTTTGGTTGCTGTGATAATAATTAGCGAGTGATATATTTGGGGGACATTGTTTATCAGACAGTTGTAAACAAGGTACATTGGTGAACATTTCAATCCTGTTGCCTCAAGAAGGTGTGGGTCATTCTGCGGACGTGGTCCTCTTTCTCAGGCTGTCCGTTTGAGTGAAACAGCTGTCCGTTCCTTGGAAACAGTTTGGCATACAAAATCGAAGACATCCTTGCTTCCTCCCTTCTCAAAGCAGCTCACGTCATATACACATGCAGGACATCCTACTAAACTCTGAAATCTTTTTTCTTGAATAAATAAAAACGTAGATGTTATCAGGGGAGATTGCTGGCCAACTTTGAAAACTGATCATTGTAGTCTGGTTACTTGGGCTGTTTGGATTGTTTTCCACCCTTCCTGCCATGAGCAGTCGAACATTTCAAACAGTTGTAGTAGCTTAGCTGCTTGACCACATCACTTGCGGTTAGTTTCTTTTCATTGTGAGTTCTAGTTTCCCCCCCCGTCAGTCCAAGGACACCCTCATTTGTATACGAGTCATGTGTGTTTTGGTATTAATTAAAACGAAGGAAGCGTAGCTACAAAATAAAATAGATGCATATGAAATAGTAATATGCAAGGTTTATGTAGTGTACTCTGGACTGAATTCGCAATGCAGAAGAGGTGATGAGGTAGGGGCGGGGGGTCACATTTGGCAAAGCAGGGTGTCAGCTCATGCCTTTCTTTTTTTTATCCTCACCTGAGGACATTTTTCCATTTTTTGTTCAGATAGAGTGGGAGGGGGAGAGAGAGAGAGAGAGAAACATCGATGTGAAAGGGACACAT
Organism: Tadarida brasiliensis; assembly: GCA_030848825.1. NCBI lineage: Eukaryota > Metazoa > Chordata > Mammalia > Chiroptera > Molossidae > Tadarida > Tadarida brasiliensis. The sequence continues at coordinate 18,022,449 of CM061259.1, read as the reverse complement.
CGAGTGGCTGCCTCCCGCACGACCCAACCAGGGCCGGGGACAAACCGCAACCGAGGCACATGCCCTTAGCGGGAACCGAACCTGGGTCTCTCTGGACCACAGGCGGATGCTCTAACCGCTGAGCCAAACCTCCCAGGGCAGCTCATGCCTTTTTATTGCCTTCCTGTGATGTGCCACGAAATCTCCGGTCAGTGGAGAACATCTCAGTGTTTCTCTCCTCTCCCAGGCAATTCTGTGAAGTTAGGCAGTTCAGGGTTTATATAGTGGGAAAAACTTCCTGAAGACGGGATTGGTGGCAGCCTGTTTGTGTGCCTCTTTCTTACTACTTTGATGTTCTCTTAGGACCCCAAATAGACATCCTGATCGCCCCCTCCCCCGCCCCGGGTTATGACAATAATCTCACCTGGAGGCCCGGTTGGTCCTTTCTGTCCAGTCTGTTTTCAACATGTGCTTTTGGGGATCGAGACTGCGGAGTGAAGGGAATGACCATGAAGGACAGAAAATGAGAGGCCCAGTTAGGGGTGGGACTCCAGGTCAGCAGAGGCAATCCACAGGAACAGACAGCGGGGAAGCGCTGGTGGGTTAATAAAAAAGGGAATTTATGGGCCTCCAGAAGTGTGATTTTCCTGGAGTGGACGGAAGCCCTCCATTCCCGCCCCATCCCCCATTCGGAAGAGGAAATACTCAGGATGGAACACGGCACAAGTAGAATTTCCAGGCTTGAAGGGTATATTTTTAGATAGAGGATTTTTTTTTCAAGTTCCGTGGTTAAGCTAACCAACATTGCCCATACCTGTGTCAGTGAAACAGCATTTTTGGAATGCTCTAACTTTTTTCCAGAACCCTTCTGGTTCCATCTGTTTTAAGTGATTCTTTGCGTGTGGAAACTCGGTTGACTCAATGAAAAAAACAAAATTATTTTAAAGTTCACACTTGGGAATAGTCCCCTTTAAAATGATAAAAGTGTAACATGCATTAAAAATGCAAATAGTACAGAGGAATAGAAAATGAAAATGAAAGTTTCCCTCCCTGACCCCCTGTCTTTTAATCCACAATCTTTCAAAATTAACTGCTTAATGGTTTCTTGGGTATGCTCTCAGACAATTTTCATGCAAATAAAAGGATCTCTTTTTGGGGGTTTCATTTCTGCCTCCCATTCTTCCCACTCCCCCTCTTTTTCTGCTCAAATATTTTAAAGCAAATCGCAGACAGCATATCCATTTGCTTGTAAATACTTCCATATGTATTTCCAACAGATAAGGACTTTAAAAAATAAGCACCGTAACTATTATCACATGTAACAGGATCAACACTTGTTACATGATATTATGGAACACCCAGGCTATAACCAGCATTTCCTCAATTTATCTCAGGAGTGTCATGTTATCATTTTATGATCAGCATCAAAATAAGCTTTACACCTTGCATTTGTGTGTGTGTCTTAAGTGTCTTTTTGTCCATAACCCCTGCCCTTTTTAAAATGTCATTTCCGTGTTGAAGAAACTGGGTCATTTGTCCTGCAGATTTTTCCCACATTCTGAGCTTGGCTGATTTTGTCTCCTTTGTGTGTTTAACACGTTGTTGTTTTAATCACCTGTATTTCCAGTGAGCTGCTAGTTAGATAGAGGCCTGACTAAATGTTTGTGAGAATGTTTCGTAGGTGGCTGACCAGAAGGCGCACAGTGTCTGTTTCCTCTTTAGTGCTGTTAAGATTAATCGGTGGTTCTGTGTGCTGTCAGCTTGACCCGTCCTCTAGAAAGTTCCCTGTCAGCCTTTCACGTAATGGTTTAAACAGCCATTGATTCCCATTTTCCAGAAAACAAAAATAGAAACACCCTAGACATAGTTTCATGTCTTGCTTTATCCACGAACTCTTTAATATCTTGGGCATGTTTCTGTATTAGCTTCTAGAGACGTATCTAATTTTTATTTTATTCTTAAAAAACATTTTTTTTTCTTTATTGATTTTAGAGAGAGAAAGGGAGAGGGAGAGAGAGATAGAAACATCGATGAGAGAGAACACCGATTGGCCGCCTCCTGCATGCCCCGCACTGGGCATCGGGCCCACAACCTGGGCATGTGCCCTGACTGGGAATTGAACCTGCGACCTCTTGGTGCGTGGGTCGACGCTCAGCCACTGAGCCACACCAGCTGGGCACATATCTCATTTTTAAGATATAACTTCATGGATTTTATTTTATGAGCGTATTACAAATGTATGTAACAGTTCGCAGATATTCCTGATTCCTCATGCTTAAGAAAGGAAAGTTTGAGACCTGAGCTCTTACCTGTTTGGATGGTCTCTGTCCCCCAGTTGCCAAGGCTGACGTGGCCCTGACCAACACCTGCTAGAGCAGACAGGTGGCGGCTCAGTGTCACAACAGAGACCCTTCTCGTGGAGAGGGTGGAGGAGAGAGCGAGCTTAGCTTCCCTTGGAGGAACTGGTTCATTGGTTTGCTTTCCTGAAAAATTGAAGCAGGTGTGACTGACTGCTTGGCTCGTAGCTTTTCCCAAAGTGGGCAGCGGGGCCCCATCGCAGTGGGGAGGAAGCAGCACATCTTGTTAGTGGCAGCCAGAGGGCCAGAGGTAAGAGGGTGAAAACCCTGAACTTATGACCCCCCAACAGTAAGCTGGCAGCAGCATCTGCTCCCGCCATAGGGGGTCCTAACATCTGTCTTCATGGAGTCATGTGTGAGGTTACGGTGGCCCTTAGGTTTCTGCTGTGCGGCAGGCCTTCTTCTCTGTCCCGTTTGATTCGTCCTATTTCTTGCCATTTTCCAAGTTCAGGAATCCGTAGATGGACTCAAGCCTGGCGGTTTTCTTCAGGAAACAAAGCCCCAGAATTGAGGCCACTTGGCTGAGCAGGGACAGGCCAGGGGAAACCCCTTTGCAGATGTCTTCCTACCTGTGGAACGGCCTTGGGGAGTAAGACTTTCACCAGGCAGGGCGAACAGATTTTGAAAAAGGGAACCCAGATAGAAATCACAAGATGAATGTGGGTTTCTACCCGAAGAAAAGCAGCAATAAAACTTCATTGTGTGGATAAGGTCTTGGGATTGGCAAGAACAATGTCAGATCATTTGTAGTGTTCTTTACCCAACCTTGGGTGTGAATTAGTGCCAGGTGTGGTGTACCTTTCTGTTTTCCTTAATATTGCTTTCTTTCTCCTTCTTCCAAGCCTCCGAAGAGGAAAGCGGGAAGCCTTTCCAGTGTCCGATATGTGGTTTGGTCATAAAAAGGAAGAGTTACTGGAAGCGGCACATGGTGATCCACACGGGTTTAAAGAGCCACCAGTGTCCGCTCTGCCCATTCCGCTGTGCTCGCAAGGACAATCTCAAATCCCACATGAAGGTAAGCGGGAGAGAGGCCATCGGGGGGGTCACAGTGCTCAAGGTCGCCAGGTAGAGTGCAACCGAGCACCTTGGAAAGAGTCTTCTTGGGAAGGTCTTCCTTTCCAATTTTCAACCAAGAACTTAAAGACAGAGAAGTTTCAATATCCAAATAGTGTATGCCATCCCTCTTTGGGGAGCAAGCAGCCTAACCTGACCTTGACTGGTGATGCATTTCTGGGGTGCTCGTAGGGGCAGAAAGAGTACAGGAAGGACTGCTGGACCCGTGCCCCGGAGAGAGGGTACTTGGACCTGCACCCCTTCCTGGAGGGTCTGCTCTTCTGCTTATAAACCCAGAGGAACACCCAGAGACACCTTATAGGAGGTGGGAGGACACTGAGACCGGGGGCTTTAGCATTAGCCCTGTGGGGTGCTTGGGGCCATTTCTGACTGGACTGAGGCCTCCCTGCCGCTGTCAGTGTTTAAGCTGCTGCAATTCTCGGGATCGCACTTACGGGACATCATTTTCGATGTCCTACTGAAAACAGTTGGGCTTGTGCCTGTACTAGACATACAGAGTATTGACATGTAGAACATTGAGTAGAGTCTCGTGTCACCCTTAAGTGAGATGGGGGGAGACTTAGTTGTCTAGAATTCTTTTTAGCAAACTCCATTAAGGGTTTTGTCTGAAATTCAAGGAGGAAACTCATGAGATCCAAAGAGCACATGCTTTTGAATATGATAGACCCACATTTAAATTTTATTGTGTAGTTTACTAGCTAAGTGGCCTTGAGCAAATGGGCCTTTAGACTTAATTTTCTCATCTGTTAAATGGGAACAATAATGTTGAGAAGAGCTGTCATTGGTATTTAAGGAGATAATATTAGTCAAGTTTCTGACACAGAGATGTTCTTTAATAGTTATATAACTTAGCCCTGGCTGGTGTGGCTCAACAGTTAAAGCATCGGCCCACAGGCCGAAAGATCCTGGGTTCAATTACCGGTCAAGGGCACGTGCCTGGGTTGCAGGTTCGATCCCAGGCCCTGGTCGGGGTCACGTGGGAGGCAACCAATCGATGTGTCTCTCTCACATTGATGTTTCTCTTCCTCTCTCCCTCCCTTCCCTTCTTTCCACTGTCTCTAAAAATCAATGGAAGAATATCCTCAGGTGAGGATTAACCAAAAAAAAAAATAATAATTAATGTAATTTCAACAACTATTATCTAACACCTTAATAATAACAACAGTCATTTTCAATGTGGTGTGGCTGTTGACATTGTTTATACAGTTTTTACTTTCCTGCCATAAGAAGTAGACTATATGTACGTAATTAAGATATTTGCTTTTTTCTAAATCTTGTCTAATCCTTCTAAATACGTCAGTAATCACTGTTCAGAATTATAGCTCTAAAAAACTGTGATCAGACAGAACCTCTGTTGACATTAGGAAATAGCTTAGAAGATTTTTAAAAAACTAAATTTTTAAAAAATTAAAAAATTGTTAATTTTAAAAATTTTAAAAATAAAGTCTATCAGTTGCCTTTTCCTCCTGGGAGTAGCTGCCCTTCATCTTCAGAACCCATTTAACCAGGAGTTCTGGCTGGCTGGATTTTAGTGAGCCTGTACTTTAACCCTCCTCATCCTCTGTCACCTCTTCCCGAAGTAAAATCTCATATTTTACACCTGCAAAGTGGATTTCGTTAGCAGGATGAGACTTCAAAAGAAACGCCTTGAAAACTGAAATTTGTTTTCGTTACTGTGTCCTACGCTGTGTTCAGAAACCAGGTCTGGCGAATTTAAAGCTTCAGTGAGCAGAAAACTTGCATCTCGCCTGACACCTTGTAAGCTTGGTTTCAGCTCAGGGTCACTTAAAACAACCTATTTATAAACCTGTGGAAAAAAAGCTGGGTTTTCAAGAGCAGGAACTACTGACCCCGAAACTACAGAGAGATGAGTTGGGTGCCTTGATGATACAGACAGTCGGCCATGACAGTGTTACTGATGAGAGCGGTGAGGCCTTTGCGGGTCGTGGGGTCTTAGAATGCTTTCAGAACAAATCAATAACCAGTACAATAAAGCAGCGTGTGAAATTACTGCTTTATTCAGACTCATTGTGTCCTAACCTGTTGAGCTCCGACTGAGCTTTTGATAAGGGAAGTGTGAGAAGGACTCATACAAGTTTAATTTTATCAAATGGTATACTGTTTCTTTTCTCTGCTTCTACACCTCACTTATGGGCCTTTTTTTTTTTTAATTCTTTAATCAAAGAATTCATGGTTTTACTTTCATTAGACGTACTTGAATTTTGCAAATAGAGGCCACATGGAAAAACTGTGGCTGTGGTTTTAGGAGTACATGTCCTCAGCTGCCTCGTTAGAGATGACAAAGATGGATAGATTTTCTGAAACAATTTCTGCCTGAGAAGTGGGGGCAGCATAGCCTATAGATTAAGATCTCAAACTGTGTAGTCAGAAGAACCTTAGTTAGAATCTCAGTTCCAGGAGACTTTGGGCCAATCATTTAACCTCTCCGAGCTTCCGTTTCTGGTCATGGAGATAATAGTCATGCGTCTAGCCCATGGAGTTGTTATAAGGGTTACATGAGATAACGACACAAGCCCCTTAACACAGAGCCCAGTGTGGAGAGACACCAAGGTAAATGTAGCTACTACAGTAATTATTGTCCGAAATGACTATGGTTAGAAATAAGTTAGTGACATGGCCTAAAACATTTCTCTAAGATAAATTTTATTGCGTTTCTCTTTTTAGGATATATCTTTAGTGTTGAGAACTTAGAAAAACCGGTAAAAAGAATATAAAGTTGTCCCTTCATCTCATCACACAGAAGTAACCCTTCGTGTCATTCTAATGTATCTCTTTCTATGTCGGTTATATAGATATATTTAAGGAAAAAATCGGTTTCCACTGTATTTGTTCTTCAGATCTGGTTTTAACAGTGTTCCTACTGGGTGCTAGGCGCTGGCTGTTTTGAAGCCTGCCTTTCCTCCTTAATACACTGGGCAATGTTTTTATGAGCAGCAGCGGAAGGAGATATAAATGCCTCCAGCTTCCTCAGGGTTATCTTAGATTTCCATTAAGTCTTTTACAACTTTCCTGGATGAGTGAGCATACAGGAATTAAATAGGAAATTCATAAGCTGAAATTGAACAGAAAAGGTGAGGAGGACTGCCGAGATAAAGAACATGGGCGAAGTCATGGCAAGAAAGTGGACAGGAGTCAGGGCGCTGAGTTCTGCTCCTCGCGGGCCTGCCATCTGAGGAGCTGGGACTCTAGGCTGAGCACCCCCTGCCTGGCCAGGTCTCCTAAGGCGTGGAGTAGATGTTTCCCAAGGTTTTCTGGTGTTCATCCTACTGAGGATGTGGACCTAATGATGCGACAGCACCTTCACTTCCTCCCCTTAGGGTGGGGGATGTGCTTTTGGTGCAAAATGACCAGTCAGTAAATGCATCATCTGGAAAGAATGATACACTTTAGACAAGCGTGTTTTCTCATGAGCAGAGTAAGAGGGATTTTGAAGTCAAGGTTAAGCTAAAGAGAATAAAAATGGTAACAGAAAGTGTGTTTCGGTCAGGAGGGAAGGGGAGGCATCGCAACTAGAGAATGAGGCTAAAACGTCTCTCCAAGGCCCAGTGTGGTACGTAGCCCCGTCGGGAAGGTGTAGCTCAAATACAGCTTTAACTGAGAAGGCCAACAACATCCACTGTTTTTCCTTAAAACAATCACTAGTGTTTCCCACAACTAAATATAGCAAGGCCAGGATCTCGTGGAAAAGCCGCCACGTAAGACACTTGCATGCAGACGCTTTTCCATCTAGGGCTCCCTTCCGGCTGCAGAACTGGGGCTAGTTCTCCGTGCTCTTCCTTCTTCCAGAAGCTGCTTTGGGAGCTTCTGTTCTTGGATGAGCGCCTCTGCTCTCCTGGGTCAGTAGATGTAAGGACACTTCTGAAATGGAATTCTCCCAGGGACGACGGGAGCTTCTTTCTGCCTTGTGACCTTTACACCTGGTCCCAGGGCAGGCTTTGGGCAGTGCCTGGCAGGGTCTCCTGGGGCTGTGACCTGAGGCCCCGAGGTGCCTGCTTCTGCGTGAATTGGGTGGAGAAGTGGTAAGGAAATCTTCTGATTCTGTGAGAAAATGGATGTACCGATGAGCTCCAGAGTGAAACCCCTTGGTTTCAAAAGAACAGAGAGGGGTGAAGTTCACAGCCAGTGACAGTGTGGTGTCCCAGCCCAGCCTTCCCCGCCCCCTCCGCCATCAGGACCTGGCAGGGAAAGGCTTTAATGAGCAAGGCTTTGCTGCCACTGAATTTAAGGTTATATGGTGATTTCTGTTGAGAAATTCCTGCTTTGGGGGACCCAGAACCTCTTCTGTTGTTTTTTTCAAAAAGCCACAGTGGGGTGCTGTAGCGACAGGATCTCACCATTGACGTTTAATTTCTTTGCTTTTGTTGGTCACTTAACATTATTTAAAAGTATGTTTTGGCTGGTGAATAATACTTTTGGATTGCATTCAGAATGCATAAACAGCTGTAGTAAAACTTGCTTTCTTGGAAAGGAAGCCTCCGCCGAGGGGCCAGGTGGTGCAGTGGGTTCACGAACCAGCCTTTAACCTTCGTGAGAGCTGGGTTCAAATCCCACTCAGGTCACCCCTGACAGATGGGGTGTCAGTTTTGTTTTGGTTTTGAATTCCAGTCACTGACTTGTTTGTCCAGATCACACAACTCCCCAAATCATTTGGCCCAAATCTACACAATTGGCAGTTTTTACGCAAGGGGAGGCCAGGCCTGCAATAGCAGGGTGCTGCAGGTCGGCGCTGAAGTGCGTTGGCAGAGATGCAAGGCGGAGTTAACAAGCTTACGAGCACCTGCCAGCTCGCAGCCTGGCTCGGGCCGATGCAATGATTTCCTCACTTTTTCTAGCACTAAATTTGGTAGTGACAGGAAGGAAAAAAAGCTCCTCTCAATTTTCACAGGTGTGTACCGTGCATGCAAGACTGGAACTGGATTTCAAAGTCTGCATTCTTTCGTTGCAGACGTCAGGATCTCAGCATGATATCACCACATTGGGAAACACTGGTTCATCTCGCTGAGAATCCTTGGTGGGAATCAGACCGTGGTTCCCCACCCCCAGCTCTACTTTCTTCACATGTAATTTTGCTCAAGCCGCTCACTACACGGTCTCAATTTCCCTGTCTATGAAATGGGAATACCCTGAAGACATTCTTTCCCACATTCTTAATTACCTAGAGAAGCACTTTGCAAATTGAGATTATGTTTGCAAAACATCGCTAATTCTCTGGGCGGCAGTCATTGGGAACATGCAAAGTGTTATTATTAAGGGAGGAATTATTTGATGGGTGACCTCTTTTGACCCTTAACTTGTAATTAGGTAAGTGCATTCTGCTGGGTTTATAATATTTTCTCTGAAGACATCGGCTGAGATCGGATGACTAGACTATTAAGAGGGTCCTACCCCAGACGGCCTCCACTGGCCGACGGCACCCTCCGTCGTGAGCGTGGCTCTGATAACGAACTGTTAACCCAGGCGGACCCGCTCTGTGTTCCAGGACGACCCCGTCACCGGGAGCACTGTAATGGAATGCTCCCTTTGGTTATTTCATTTCCTGGGCCAGCCCTCTGTACCGGGAGGACACTGTTGGTGGCTGGTGTGGATGCGCAGTGAGGCACCTCCTGTGCGCACTCGGTGGACCGCTCACTGTTCTTCTTCTCCGTCAGGTTCATCAGCACCAGGACCGGGGAGAGACCTTTCAGTGCCAGCTGTGCCCCTTCACCTCCTCACGCCACTTCAGCCTGAAGCTGCACATGCGCTGCCACCAGCACTTCCTGAGGACAGAGGCCAAGGTGAAGGAGGAGATCCCAGACCCAGAAGTCAAGGGATCTCCCCACCTCAGTGACAGTGCCTGCCTGGGGCAGCAAAGGGAAGGAGGAGGGACAGAGCTAGTGGGGACCATGATGACGGCCAACACTCCAGAGAGGACTAGCCAGGGTGGGGCTGGCGTCTCGCCTTTGCTGGTGAAGGAGGAACCCAAGGAAGATAACGGCCTGCCAGCCTCCTTTACCCTGAATGCTGCCGACAGGCCGGCCAACCACACAAAGCTGAAAGACCCCTCCGAGTATGTGGCCAACAGTGCGTCAGCATTGTTCAGCCAGGACATCTCTGTTAAGATGGCGTCTGATTTTCTCATGAAGCTGTCAGGTACTTGAAGAGGGTTGTATTCTCTCTCTCCTCTCTCTCTCTCTCTTTCTCTACCAGTTTCCGCATCTGTAAAACCAACCGGTAGGACTAGGTGATTTCGAGGTCCCTGTAAATTCTAATGCTCAGCACCTTCATGTATTTTCTCCGTGACTTTTTTCCAGTCCTTTGGAAGCAGGCGTTGCTGTGGTTTGGGTCTGGGAGCCACAGAGAGCGCTGATGTCCTTCTGGTCTTCCTCCTCGATGGGCTCTTGTCGTGGGGGAGAGGTCGCCCGGCGAGCCAGGCTGGCGGCCGTTCTGTGCGTGACCTTGGCCCCTGTTTAACTTGTCTCTGCATTGGGTTCTTTGCAGTGCTTGCGTGGAACATCTCATGTTGCATTATTCAAGTTCTTTGTTTTTAATTTGAAAGATTTTTTTAGAGGACATGGATACAGAGAGGACTATTAGGAATTAGAGACTTTTAAAATTTGATTAAGTGATAAAGATCTCTTAAAAATTTTTTGCCCAGGGGAAACCTTTTTATTATGGTAAAATACACCCAACATGAAATCAGCCATCTTTAAGTGTGCAGTTCCGTGGCCTTAAGCACATTTGCATTGTGGTGTAACCATCACCCTACCCAGCCCCAGAACTGTTTCATCTTCCCATTAAACAACAACTCCCCCTTCTTCCCTTCCCCCAGCTCCTGGTGACCAGTCTTCCACTTTCTGTCTCTATGAATTGGACTATTCTAGGTATTCAGCTAAAGTGGAATTGGAATTTTTTAAAAAAAAAATATTTTCCAACCGTCCCCAATGACATTTGGAAAGAATGTGGAGTACACATAAAAAAATATACTTATTAATTGATATCCTTTAACCATCAAATAATGTGTGATGTTTCTTTTATTTATTTATTTATTTATTTTCCAATTTCTTTGATTATGCTGTGGAGTTGAACCGGGGTGCGTGGAGGCATTGAGGGAGGCTGTTTTTCCTGACTCCCTTTTGGAATGATAAAACGTGTCCTGGGATTGTGCTGCTACTCATTTCGTTTTTTAAAAGCATGGTTTTAAATTTTAAAGGCGATGTGGAGGGCGGGGAAAGGTCGGCTGAGAAGGGGCTCTGTCTTGCGGTGACGGCGGCCGTCCCCTCGGCGGTTCCCAAATGCCATTCAGCTCTTTGGAGATTGACAATACCCTTTTAAATGGAGAGTAATTGGTCACCGCCTTCCTTCAAGTGGACTGTGAGGTGAGGCTCACTAAATGTCATCGCCAGGTGGATTAGAGGTTCAGCTTCACTCTGAAGACCCCGTGCCCAGTGACACCGCAGTCGGGTCTTTGGAATGTCCCCGTCACCCCAGATCTCTGCCCCTCAAGAGTACACAGCACTAGTTGGAAGAAATGAGAAAAGGTAGGGGATGGAAATGAGGCATCGCAGAAATGCGCTGTGGAAGAAGAGAGAGCAGAGATGTTCCCGGGGGGCACCCAGACCCGCAGCGCGAGGGAGGCAGCCCTGCGCTGGGAACGGTGCAGTCCCGGGACGACAGGGCGTCCGACTGTGGCACAGATGGACGGGGGCTCCACTTCCCTCTCCCCACCCTTCTCTTCCAGCTCATCTAGGGAACACTGAGCTTTTAGTGACGTTGGGTTTTATAATGAAACATTTTTGAAAACGGGGAAAGTGCAGCTTCTAGTGTTCCTTTTGCTGCTGACACTTAAGTTTTCACCTCCAGAGCATCTTTGGTTCTTCCTGATGGTCTCTCCCGCCGACAGTAGAGCACAGGGACTCCTTTCCTGGGCTCTTTAATGCAAAAAAGGGAATGCACTGAGCATAGCTTAGGGGGACAGACATCTCCTCAGTAACAGACAGGGGACAGCTGCGTGGGGATAACTCTTAGTAAGGGGTTAGTCCCTTTGCTCCACCACCCAGGAAGTTTTCAAACATGCACGAAGGTGAGAGGGATGAAGGAGGCATTGGGTAAAACACTTGATGTATGAGACACCGCTCCTGCTCCTGGGTGCCCCACATCCGGCTGAAACTAGCTCTGGAACCAATCTCAGGGAGCTTAACATAAGGCCTGCGGCTGCTGAAAACCAGAATTGCAAACAGCAGCTTCACCAGCGGAGAAGCCAGTGGGTAGGTTGGGGTAAAAAAAACTGTGCACCAAAGCCTCGTATTGTGATCTGTTGTCTCAGCTAGCTATTGATGGGGACTTGTTTACGGTTTGGCAGTCACAGTATTTACCGACTGATCAATCGGCAGAAGAAAACAGATAACAAATGCACACTATTTATGCAAAAGGCCCATGCAGCTATTTTATGGTGGCTTACTAGAGGTCCTGAAACCTGACTTGTGTGCACTGTTACCTAGCAACCTGTTACAAAGTCACCAGGGAGTGAGCTGCATGGGTAATTTTTTGTGTGTGCGCATATTTGGATGTGAATGCAAACTTGGTGACTGTGGCAATGCGGCCCCCAGGAGGAGAAGATATGTTAAAAGGAGGGGAATATATTTTCTGGAGGGATTTTTAAATTTTATTTTACGAACTCTTTGGTTGGTCAAGCCCTAGAATTGATAGCCGCTGTCACTGTGGTGCTGTGCCTGGCTGTGTCTGTGGCTGTGATCCCGGGACCAAAAGGCCAAACCCCAGAGAACTGCAGCTGAGTTTCTAGCTCTTTCCCTCATCAAATGTAGTGTATTCGCCGTTAACATGGAGCCTTGTCCCTTGGCGTCATAAGGGCGCCATTGTTCTTGCGACGAATTTTAGCTGGGCTCTGTGCGTGCACCTGCTGGGCCTGGAGGGTGCAGCTGTTTGCGGGCACAGAGTTTGTGGGTCCCTGTGCCAGCCACACCACTGTCTGAAGAACTGGAGCACAGTGACAAATTCAAGCATGTACATACCTACTTGTTTCCAAAGGAGAGATGGAAAACACTCGATTCTTTCTTGCTTGGTTGTTAAGGGGAGTCTTTCTCGCTCCTTCAACTAAAACTGGGCATAAAGATGACTTAAGGGAACCCAGCGGGATTAAAACTCATGGGTGGAATGCTGTTTTAATCGGACTCTAAATCCTCCTCCCACTCCCGCCCTGATTTTGACGTTTCCCAGCGTATGTGATTGTGAAATCAAATACCTTCTCCGAATCATCAACTGACTCTTCTTCTGCCTGAGCCCACACTTAACATTCCTCGGTCCTTCAAGATTAATGCTGCTCCCTGGGGCCGAGGCTTTCCAGACTCAGCACCATAATTGATTCAGGGAAGAGAATGGGCAGGCCCTGCCGCTGGCTTTCTGGGCTAAGAAAAAAATAATTTTGTAAACTTTGCTCAGGGTTTTGGCCTAGAAGGCAGGTCTTTGAGGCTGCAGCCCTTCGTGTCTGCATAGGTCTCTCCTGGGAGTCAGAAGACACATGCAGGCTGTTGCTTGTTAGGGCAAGGGACCCAGGGCTCACACGGCCCGGGGGTGCAGGGGACAGGTGCTCACCGGACCTCAGAGCGCTGAGTCCCTGCTCCTCTGTGCCTTCTCCCCATGGCCCAGCGTCCAGCAGCAGTTCTGACTTTGGAGTGGTTTTTTTTGTTTTTTTGTTTTTGTTTTTTTTTGTTGTTGTTTTTTTCCATTTTTCGTTCAGATAGAGTGGGAGGGAGAGAGAGAGAGAGAAACATCGATGTGAAAGGGACACATTGAGTGGCTGCCACCCGCACGACCAACCAGGGCTAGGGACAAACTGCAACCGAGGCACGTGCCCCTAGCGGGAACCGAACCTGGGTCTCTCCGGACCGCAGGCCGACGCTCCAACCGCTGAGCCAAACCGGCCAGGGCTGGAGTGGTTTTTTTGTTTGTTTTTTAATGCCAGGATCTAGCCCAACTCCCAGAAATTATGATTTAATTGATCTAGGATAGGGACTAGTCACTGGTATTCTCCTTAAAATCCTCAAATGATTCTAACATGCAACCAAGACTGAGGACCGCTGATGTGGAATGGAAACCTGGTACCTGGCACAATTTTTTTCAGTACAGCTCTCTTCCCTTGCTTTGCATCCCAGACCCTGAAAGGGGCATGGTGCTATGAGCTGGGTCTGAGGCACTCCCCAAAGGTCAAGGTTGACGGGGATGAGAGGCCTAAGTGAGTCATGTTCATTAAACCCCGCGTTTTTCCTCGTGGGACCTCATGACAGGAGAATTAGGAGAAGCATCCTTTAAAAAAAAAAAAAAAAAGTATCTTTATTGTTGAGAGTATTACAGATCCCCCACCTTTCCCCTCACTGCCCCCCTCCACCCAGTTCCCACCCCACCCAGACCCTCACTGCACTGTATGTCCATGGGTTATGCCTAAGTTCTTTGGCTAATCTCCTCTTGAACCCCACCCCCCACTCGACCTTCTCTCTGAGACTTGTCAGTTTGTTCCCTACCGTGTCTCTGGATCGATTTTATTTTCTATTTATTTTGTTCCTCAGACTCCACATAGAAGTGAGATAATGTGGTACTTGTCTTTCTCTGGCTGGCTTAGAAGAAGCATCTTAATGTTCTCCGGTTGGAACTAGAAAGTCTCAAGACTCATCTAGAACATCGTGGGGCTGGGAGTATCATTACTTGAATCCTGATTAAAAGTTGCCTGCTACAGCCTTACATCATGTCTCTTTCTGAAAACCATACTCTTCAAGATGATCATTTAATTCGAGCTCTCCAAATTATAACCGAGGAGTTGACAGGAACTTGGCACCTCGCTTGTTGGCTGGGACTGGCTTTTTGTCTCTGGTTTTCGAAAATAAAAGATACAAGTCATTTCAGCTATTTTTAATTTGGAAACGGGCACAAAATATTTTTTTATATGGTCTCCCACATTCCATTAATTGCATAAAATTAAGGCTGCAGCGTTTTCACCAGGAGAGACAGACTTTTTAAAGCAGCGGCTTTCCAGTGGGTACACGCTGAGCTGTTTTCAGTTTATTAGGAGCGCGGCCGTGAACAGCAAGGGTTTCTTGTGCAAAGGAATGGGAGCTGGTGAGTGTGTCTGTGTCCCATAGGCCTCTGTCTGCCAGTTCCATCTTCTTTGTACAGTTTTGTGCACCTGTCATTACAATATGGCTGGTCTGTGAACGGCCACCCCCCCGTCCTGTGACACATTTGTTTGTGCTGCTGGAGGAGGGGGGATGGGAGATGCTCAGTAAACAGGGGCGTCCTTATTGCCTGGTGGCTCCCACTGGCTTTCTGTGAAACAGCTTAACACATGAGCTTTCTTTCAAGTCAGTGCCATCCTCGGGCCGTTCACACCCTGAGACTTCAGTGCCAGTGGCCAGGGGGCTCTCCCACGCCCCATGCCTCGGTGTCTTCCTGCGTGGGTTTCTTTTTGACAATTTTCCTCTTTCCTTTGGCCCTTCTTTTTAACCCTGCCTCGATGTTCTCATGATGGGCACTCACTGAGCGTGTGACTAACATCCCCGGTGTCAGAAGCTGTGCCTGGGGGCCTTCCCATGCAGGCAGCCTCCGTGCCCTTGGGAATCCTGGCTTTTATTATTGAGCCTGGTGCGATCCCTGTGAGAGGGAGAGTGTGACTTCCTGCTTTTCAGTGACTAGCTCCTCCATGAAACCAGGGCTGCTCTGAGTCCCAGAAAGGAGCAGGTAACATTACAAGGAAGTGGGACTTGGATGGGCCCCCGTCATAGAGGGGAACTTGGTGACATTTGCTCATTGTTTCTTTGCTTCCCCTTAACAGTCACTGACATAGTGTTTACTCTGTTCCACTGATGCATTTGAACTTCATAACAACCCTGTAGTATTCCCATTTTACAGATGAACTAAGACACAGAGAGGTTCAGAGACTTTCCCTAGTTTACACAGCTAATAAGTGGCAGAGCTGGGGTTCTAATCCAGGAGGCCGGGCTCCGGCATTCCGTCCCCCTGGCTGCCTGTACCCCAAATCACAAAGGAAGGAAGCAGCAAAACCGGAAGGGGCTCCGTTCTGTCCTCTGTCATCGTCGAGCTGGCCAGAGTCCCAGCACGGGCACCATTCTGAGTGTGGTATGTTTGATGGCACTGGAAGTTGCATTAATACTTTTAGGCTTTTCAGGAATTATTTAATGCAAATGGAGGAGTAACAATAAGGCCAGTTTATATTTCCACAGAGCTTTCTCGTGTGTGCTGTATTTCCAAATACATTGTCTGGCAACAAGTATGTAGATGAGGAAACCAAGACTGGGTGTAAATCCCGTAAAAGAATCATGACTGGAATTCAGGTCTTTCTTTCCTGACTGTGCTGGACAGAGTATTCCTCGTTCTAGGATTGCCCGCAGAATAATTTTTTTTATCTTGATAGACCCCTGGGAAAACTTATCAAAGTCTGTGTTTCTGCAAAGTCCATTTTCTTCCTTTCCTGAGAAGTACACTTTCTTCTACTTACTGCTGTTGTTACTGTTGTACTAATTCTACCATTATTATTATAAGCATTATTGCTAATCAATTGTGTTTACAGTGAGCCAGGCACCATGCCAACAGCTTCACGTAGTTTCGCATCTCACCCTCCCAACAGCCCTGCGGGACAGTCATATTAAACCTATTTTGTAGATGAGGAAACTGAGGCTTCGAGGCTTCAGCTCCAAGGGACAGAACCAAGATCCAGCTCTGCCTGATAGCGAAGTCTTGGCTCATGACCACTTAATTAGCTATTAACTAATTTTTTTTTCTCAGTTGAGCAAACTGTCTTTTGACCTCCGTCTGCTTCACTGTTTATTTTCCTTGGCTTCAAACCATGGCATCATTTCTACATGTTAATTCAGCCGCTAATCTGGTTAAACTTTCTGTGTCTTCACGTGCAGCAGGTCCTGGCTGTCACCTCAAACCTAAACGGCCTGCCCCTCCAGCTCCCTCCCTGACCCCTCTCCCCCACCCCCAGGCCCTCCTTCTCCAGGACCCTTCTGCTAATGCTGCGTGCCTCAGCTTATGCCCCACCTGCTCCTTTCTCCTGAGTCTCCCTACCCCCACTTTCCTCTAGAGAAACGTTTAGAACCTGCAGCTCATAGGCAAACCCTCTCATTTCCATTTCTCTGCCTTTACTCCTGTGGTTTCAGGGGTCTGATCATTTGAACTGTGGAGTTCCATGTATCTTCCTCCTGTTAGACAAAATGGGAGGGCAGACTTTCTCTAAAAATGATTAATAATGGGATTAAAGCTAAAATAACGATTTTAATGCACCTCTGACCCACAGTGGTTCTGTGTCTTCATAGAGAAGTTCTAGCAACCTTGAGCCCCGTTCCTACTGCCCGGTGCTTGCAGACTCTAGTCATCCTTCCAAGAATAGCTCCCACTTCTTGAGTAAAACCTTTTCCCTTTTATTCTGGTATTTAGTGCTCGCCCCCATCGTGAATTCCAGTGATACTTAGAGTCTTCATCACCCAGGTTGGTGCGTGGACTCTGGCTAGTTCACTCCATTGCTGTGTGTTAGTCTTGCTTCTTCAGCTGTTTCAAGTTGCTGGGGGGAGGGAGGGGCGGAGATAATGTTTCTTTTATAACATCTTTATCTTTGTAGTATCCACAATGCATTCCATGATGGATTCTAAGAAAAATATTCCATTACTCATACTCCGGAAGTCAGGTTTTCAGAGGTTGTGATACCACTTCACTTAAAAAAGATTAGCAGATTCACAGGCGCTTCCGTGACGCTGTAAGGAAGAAGGTGGAGCAGAGTGGTGGTCTGCAGCAGGCCATGCAAAGGGGCCCCGAAGGGCGTGAGCACCTTGCTGGCGTCTCCTGTCTTATGTTCCAGGAACCTCAGCTTCTAGGGCCAGGTCTGAGAACTGGAGTCTGTCACACAGCTAGTTAAGTACCAAACTGCTCCACAGTTTAGCAGCTCAAAACAGTAACCATGTTCTTGGTTGACGATTTTGTGGATTGGCAATCTGGGCGTGGGTCAACAGGGTGCTGTTTCTGGTCTCTCCTGGGCTGATCATCCATCTGCAGTCCATGGCCAGGTTGGCTGGGGCTGGCTGGGTTAGGATGGCCTCAGCTGAATGAATGGCTTCTCTCTGCTGCCCAGGGCCCCTCATCCTTCAGTGGGCTCGCCCAAGCTCCTTCACATGGCAGCTGGGCAGGGTTCCAAGGAGAGGGCAGGAGTGCACAAGACTTCTGGAGGCTTGGCTCAGAACTGGCCCAAGGTCACTTCCATCACCTTCTATTGACCAAAGCAAGCCCCAGGTCCCACCTTGTCGTGGGAGGAGCTGCAGAGTCTCATGGCGGGGGTGGGCCTTCAGGGAGGGAATCACTGTGGACACCTCCAAGTCTCCCTCAGCCCAGAGTTCTTCAGGTTCTCTGGGTGTTCCTCGGTAACGAATGTCGTTTGAAAGGCGGGTGTACAAACCGGGATGTCGGCATAGTCATTGAAAATGACAAGTGGAGATGCATTTGGGGCAGATGGTCGCCGACTTGCCTGCAAAGTGTTGGAAACATATTATCAGGCTTCCTTTGTTCTAGCCTCCCATCATTCCTTGCTGTTTGTACATTTCATTCTTTGGATTTAATAGTATGGATTTAACATACAGC
Source organism: Tadarida brasiliensis (assembly GCA_030848825.1). Taxonomy (NCBI): domain Eukaryota; kingdom Metazoa; phylum Chordata; class Mammalia; order Chiroptera; family Molossidae; genus Tadarida; species Tadarida brasiliensis. The sequence goes on along the minus strand of CM061259.1, from coordinate 18,004,381 downwards.
GTTCTTTCACGTTTACGCATGGCTTGATTGGTTTTCCAGGACTTGTCCTTCCTGCTTTTGACAAGGGAGATATCCTGTCTGTGAAGTGGATTACTGCAAATAGCTACTCTTGCTCATTATGGGTTGGTTTTAGTAGTTTAGTTCACAGAGAAAAACCTTATTTATTTATTCTAACGTTCTTGAGGCACTGCTCATTGTTACTGCCCTTGACCCTGCTCCAGAGGCTGTTTGGTTTCCCTTTGTCTCTGTGACTATAATTGCAGTCGCCGTCACTGAGGACCTGTGCCATCTTGGTTTGGGACACAGATCCTGAAATGTGGCCAAGTATTAGCCTAGGTGGGGATTAAAGAGAAATAGGAGATGCTTAAAACTTCACTAAACACTAATTATGAAACTACTTAAGGCAAATTAAGTAGTTTACCTTATTGGAGAGCAACATTTAAAAATATTTAGCTAATGTTTTAAACATTCTATTTAGATATAATATGCTTACCATCTAAAAGTAATACTCCACTGTTGTTGTTATTTAATTAAGTCTTGCCTTTCCTTATGATTTTAGAAGGCAGTTTTTTGTTTTTTTTTTTCCCTCACTTAAATTGCAACAAACGATAAGAAAATCCCCGGTCCCCAGCCTGGTCATACATACGTTCACACACTCACAAGGCTGTCGCTTTGGTTTGGAATCTGGAGAGGTAGACTCTGATTCTGGTTCTGTTGTTAACAAGCAGTGTGATTTTTTAAAGGCCAAATCAGTCTCTGAGCCCATGTTTTATTACTGTAAGACAAGGGAGTGGAAAACAGTAATGATTTTTATTTTGTTGGTTGGTATTTTAAACAGTAAACCCATTAAAAAAAAAAGTCTTAAGGCAGACTCAACGTATAAAACTCATACAACTTGCCCAGCCGCTGTGGCTCAGTGGATTGAGCGTCGGCCTGAGCACTGAGAGGTCCCATTTGGATTCCCCGTCCGGGCACATGCCCGGGTTGTGGGCTCGATGCCCAGTAGGGGGCGTGCCGGAGGCAGCTGATTGATGTTTCTCTCTCACATCGATGTTCCTCTCTCTCCCTTCCTCTCTCTCTAAAAAGTCAATAAAAACATATTAAAAAAATGAAAAGAAAAAAAAACCCCATACAACATATTTTTAAATATAACTTTATCTTTTAAGTTCACGTTTATTACATTTAGTTACTTAAAATGTCAAGCAAGTAAGAAAAGAGTTGCTATTTGATAAGCACAAAAGGTGACATTAGTGTTATGGTCGGCGGGGTCTTGGCGCCCTATCAGCACCGAGCATAGGTCTGAATTTACAGGTCTGAATTTATGTCGCTTTGTGCAGTTCCAGAAGCTGGCATGTGGCAGTGTTTCTCCTCTGCCACTCCCTCAGTCAAACCTTCACAGATTCTCTCCTGCCAGAAACCGTCGCCACCCTCAGGTTCCACCTCACCTTCCCTTTCTCCTGAACAGTGTTTAGTTCCCGCCCTGTCACTTCCTTTCTCAGGCCCACAGTCCAGCGGCGTAGGTTGGCATCTTTCTGGAAGCTTGGGCTGTCTTGGCGAGAAAGAAAAGGGCTGGGGTGCATTTCTAGCCAGGAGCCCTGGAGTCTGTCTAGAGGTTCTGCGATTTTTGGGGGGAAGTGGGATCAGTTTGTTAACCTCTTGGGACCTTAGTTTTGTCATCTGTGAAATGAAGATAATAATGATCCCTATCTTCTGTGGTTGACAGATCGATTCCCGTGTATCTGTTCAAATGCTAGTTATGTGCGTTATCAAAACAAATTATGGCCTTTAAGGAAATTATATAGAATTTTCCTCAAAGGGGGGTTCCTGGGAGAAATCTCCATGAGAACGGATGACACCTTACTTTAAAGAGGGGTTTCTTTTATAGCGTATTAGTGCCTGCCTATTATAATTAGAAACTTGGAGACATTGTATCCCAGTGGCTTCCACTCCTTTCCCATATTAGCCTTTATCTTGGATCCTCTATAAATGCTCAGGAAGCTAACTTGTTTCTTCCTAAGGGCAGCCCAACTCCATGAGTGTGTGAACTTAACACATACATCATTTACAGTCAGAGTGGCTCGGGTCCCGAAACGTTTGAACGGCGAGAGAAGAGGCCCCTTGATCAGTGGGGTTTCCTCACTGCGTTAAAAGCAGAGTATCTGAAGAAAAAGAAAAAGAAAAAATTTTAAATTTAAACGTGAAAAAAAGATATAAGGTGATAACTGATCACGTCCTAACAGCTCTTTGCCCTCTGCATTTTTCTCTTGCATTGAGTTACTGATGGATTCTGATAACTTTCTCAAAACAAAATAATTCCTAAAATAATATGACACTACAGAAACAAAATGAACAATTAAAATATTAAGGTACCGTCTTTTTAAAAAGTGAATGTCCGGGAGCTTTCAGATACGCACACAGAAGCCAAGGCAGGTGCAGTGAGAGTCCTTTATGAACCGAGGTCACTGTGTACAAACGTCTCTGCTAGTAAGAATGAAGTCAAGACAGTGCAGTGAGCCAGATACGATCGCTTTTCTTTTAGCAGTTCCCTTCCCCACAAAGAAAATACCTTTAATTTCACCTTTCTCTGTAGAAAGAGAATAGGTTGTTTTTTGAACTGAGGATAACAAAAAAATGATGGCAACTATCCAGCCATGTTAATTTTAAAATATAGGCTTTATATACTAGCCTCAGTGCAAATATTTCTAGTAATGGAAAGAAAGCAGGATAACCTTCATATTTCTATTTTGACATCTTTTATTTAGGCCCACATGTTTGGGAAATTAAAACCTGAGCAAACAAGTGTCTCCCACATGCTTTTTTTGACATGTCATTAGCTTTATTTACATTTTCCCCAGCACATTACAAGTTTATGCTATTCTTGACATTGTCAGAATGAAAACCAGTTAGAAACTACCTTGTAAATTTACCATCCAGCTTGCCTATGGTTTTTTTTTTTTAAGTGTCTTGAAGTTCTGTTACATCTGGGTTGTACTAACAATGCTAAATATCTTTTTTTTCCTTAAGCCTTATGTAGCATGTATTCTGACTAATGCTCCCAGAAGCTACTTATATCTTCAGAGAGCTTCAGCATAATGGCTGCCATCTCTAGAAGTTGGGATTTACTTCTAGGGCCTCAACAGTTTCTTATCTTTTTCCTAGCCTCACCTTAGAGTTTTAAAAAGTTTTAAAATAAAAGATACAGCACTGCCCTGGCCGGTTTGGCTCAGCGGTTGGAGCGTTGGCCCGCGGACCAAAGAGTCCCAGGTTTGATTCCAGCCAAGGGCACGTACCTCGGTTGCGGTTCATCCCTGGCCCTGGTTGGGGTCGTGCAGGAGGCAACCAGTCGATGTGTCTCTCTCACACTGATGTTTCTCTCTCGCTCTCTTCCTTCCGCTTTCCCTCCCACTCTATCTGAAGATAAATGGAAAAATATCCTCCGGTGAGGATTAAAAACAAAACGAACAAACAAAAAAATATACAGCACCAAAGCATTTAAAAAAATACCTAGCCATTCATTTTCTGTTATTCCTTCCCAAGGAGTCAAAGTCACAGATTTAATAGACCGTACACCTTTTAATGACTCTGTTGTGACTAATTAGGATGCTCTTGGGAAAGGGTTTTATTGAGGGTTCTGGAAGAAAGGCTTAAGGCAAGAGAAGCTTTAGGAAGTGGTTAGCAAAACCCCCAGGAAGTGGTTGAAAGGGGAGAAGTGCACTAAATAAACAGTCTTCTTAGGAGCTACCTTCCTGGTAGAGGTCGGAAATGCATGCTCATTGCAGATTGCTCTAGAGACCATCTTCGTTCCCTTTGGTTCAGATTCTGATGGCATTGTCCCCAAAGGGCTAGATTTCAGGCCCTTTCCTTGATGTCTGGACTCCTCCTCTCGGAATGCCGGAGTCCAAGTGAGCACTCAGAGGCACCCCAGTGAGCACTGTGGAGTAGGCAGCAAAGCTCCTAACCTTATCTCTAAGGTCTTATCCATTTGAGGATGAGATCAGATCCAGGGAAAGCACTTCTGATTGCCGTTGGTGGAGTATTTTGAGATTCTTAGTTTCTGTTTACCACAGGTAATAGTGGAACACCATCTGATGTCACTAATTTGCAGTCAGTGTATTCTATTCATTCAACAAATATATATGTTGAGCACCTGCTCTGTGCCAGGCTCTGTTCTAGGCACTCAAGATCCATCAGCGTTAAAACAAAGATCATTGCCTTCATGAAGAACAGACCGTACATTATAGTATGTGATTAGTCTGTTTGCGCTGACAGCAAAATTCCACCGACTAAGTGGCTGAAGCAACAGAAATTTATTTTTCACAGTTCTGGAGGCTGGAGGTCCAAGATCAGGGTGTTGGCAGGTTTGGTTTCTCCTGCGGCCTCTCGCTCTTTGGCTTGAAGATGGCCACCTTCTTGCTTTGTCCTCACATGCGTCTCTTCTTATAAGGACACCAGTCATATTGGAATAGGGGCCTACCCTGATGGCCTCATTTAACCTTCATCACCTCCCTATCTCCAAATACAGTCACACTGGGGTTGAAGGCTTTAACATATGAATTTTGAGAAGGGGGACAATTCTATCTCTAACAGTATGTTATCAGATGATAAATATTTTGGGAAAAAGGACGATTAAAATAGGTTAAGATAGATTGGGAGTACTGGGGAGGGGGTCGCAATTTTGAACAGTGTAGACTTCATGGTTAGGTGGCATTTTTAGCAAAGACTTGAAGGTCAACTTCCATTAGTGTTGTTATAACACAGGGAGCAGGGGTGGAGGAATGGAGGTGGGTAAGGAACAGAGGATGGGCCTCCCATGGACTGGGTTGGAGTCCTAGCTCTTCTTCCTGGCAGCAAAACTTCCAAACGTCGTGTTGGCCCTTTGGGCTCCAGTTTCCAAATGCGCTGGTCTGTTTAACTTGTGACTCCAGAATATACATTCTGAGAGGGGCCTGAAGTAGAAAGAAAGGACTTGTGTCTGTGTATTGGCTGGGGGTGTTTGCTTTGGGGATGTATTTTCTTCCTTTTATTTGTTACGCAGGAATGGGCTTAAGGCTCATTGTAATAAGTGTTACTAAGAACTCTGTATTAGGATGAGATCTTCTTTCTCAAAAGACAAACATCCCCAGTATAACCAACCTAAAGGGGAGCAAGATAGATGCCTGTGCAGGTCACAAGTGGTGGTAGAGGATGCTGGTCTTCCTTCTCGGTCTTTTCCCGGGTAGTATGTAGCTTAGTGGTATGTTGTAGCCAAGCCACAGAATCCATCCCATAATAGGTCAGTTAGCTCTGCCCTGACCACACACTCCATACCAACCAACCTCGCTAAAAATGGAAAAAGGACATAAGTGGAAACACTGGTGAAATTTGAATAAAATCTGGAGTTTAGATCATAGTAATGTGGATTTCTTAGTTCTGACAAATGCATCGTGGTTAGGAAAGATGTTAACATCAGGAATGCTGGGTAAAGGATTTATGGGAACTCTTCGAACCATCTTTACAACTTCTCTATAAATCTGAAACGATTCCAAAATGAGTTTTCTTTAGAAATGCCCATTGTGGACTCGGAGATGACTTGGACTATAGACATGGACCCCAAAAACCAATGCCAAGTGCATGTCCCACTGTTTGTGGGTCAGTGGTGTCAGCTTGTAATAAAGCAAAAGTGATATTTCTCTAGTCTGAGCTTTTCTTTCTGGAAAATTCTCCATCCTCACCTTACACCCCACCCCAGGTTTTCACTGTGGGCATTGCCTCTGACTCATGTTTATATTCAATATTTTATGGCAGAATAACCGCCTGAAGGCATTATTCTGTAACAGGATTACGTGGCGAGAGTGCAAAGAGGCCAGGGAGGCAGCAGCAGACAGGAAAGACATTGAGGGAAACCAAAGAGAAAATGCCCAGACCCTTTGCAGAGGGAGTGCTTTTTCAAACAGGACAGGTTCGAAAGATTCAGAAGCCCACGCGCTCGCTCGCGGAGTGTATTGTATTTTTGTGCCCAGGGCTCAGCCGATTTTGATTAGGTTGTGGTCCCTCCTGCTGTTAGCACAGTGTGATCGTGTATCCATACTTCATTAAGCTGGGGGCAGCTAAGAGGGGAGTGGCCTTTTCTATCTGTATAGATATATAATCCCTTTCTTCTTTTGACAGCTGCAAATCAGAAGGAGCCCATGAATCTTAACTTTAAAGTCAAAGAGGAGCCCAAGGAAGAGGAGGCCCTCAGCGCCTCCTTGCCTCGGTCCAGCTATGTGTTCAGCCCAGAATCGGAAGGGTCAGCCCCTGGCATCTCTGAGGACACGCTCAAGCCCCAGGAAGGGAAAGGGAGTGTGCTAAGGCGGGATATGTCAGTCAAAGCAGCTTCTGAACTTCTCATGAAACTATCAGGTACTTGATTTATTCTAAAATGTTTGCATTCTGATCATTTCACCTGCAAGCCCACTGGGCTGCTTCCTGCGTGGGTTATAGATAGCCTAATGGCAACAATGTCCCATTATTTTGATGAATTCAGGAATGATTGGATTGCGTGGCTTAAATTGCGTGTTATGTGTATGAGTTTGTTTTCAGATGTTAGCTGTATATCTGCCCTATTAAATACAACCTTCTTCAGAATATGACTGCAAATTGTTGGAAAACACTGCCGCTTTCTAAGATGATGTAGGTCATAATTTTAAATGGGTTCTAATGACATTCAAAGCACTTCTGCTAATTGATCAGAATATCTATTTTTTCCTAATAGAGGCCCTTGCATTTTTTTGGTGTATTTATACTTTATATTCTTTAAGAACCATTAAAAATATTTTTCTTAACCTAATAAGCAGTTGAGATGGCACTTGAAGTAATTACCCATACAGTAGCAATGAGAGTTTAGGAATAGAAAATTTCATAATGGGATATTGCAATAGTTAATCTCAGTCCTTAAGATGAATGACTTTTTTTTTATTTATTTATTAGTAACTCAATGCAACCCCAGCCTATCAAATGTTGGCAAAACGGGTTATAACTTGAAATGTGTGAACCTAGTCCCCTATCTGCCCTATCCCCTTTGGAACAGGTGAACATTTGGTGTCTTTTAAATTCAAACGTATGACTTTCAGAACATGGAAAGAAAAGTGATATCAATAAAGTTATAGCAGTACTTTACCCAGTCATACCCCAACCTTAGTTCACTGCTGCTTGAACGATATTCAAAATGCTAATATGAACCAAAAGCTGTTTCCAGGGTGTAACCTACTGTGGGTGGAGGCTGAACGCAAGATGTACAGTAGGGGCTCCTTCCTGTGTAATTTCATAAGCAGCTGTGACTGTGCTTCTGGTTGACCAGTAGCTTAGAAGGTAAGACATTAATAGTGATTTACTTAGAGTCATTGCATCAGAACAGTTGAAATTCCTATATTTGCCAGTTGGTGGGGTTAAGAATTCTTTCCTTTGGTGTTAATTCAGAATGTGCTGGAACTTCAGGGAAGCATGATTTATTCTAGATTAAAGCATAAAAGAATGAGTACACTTTATTGTAGCTTCACTTTTCTAAACTTTGCAATGATGGTGGAACTTCTCCTATAAATGAGAGGTCTGGCTTCCCTGGCAGGGTGGCTCAGCGGGTTGGAGCATCGTCCCGTACACCAAAAGGTTGAGGGTTCGATTCCTGGTCAGGGCACATACCTAGGTTTCAGGTTCGGTCCCTGGTCAGGGCGTGTATGGGAGGCAACCCATCGATGTTTATCTCTCACATCGATCACATTGATGTCTCTCTCTCTCTCTCTGTCCCTCTCCCTTCCCCGTCTCTAAAAACAATTTTTAAAAAAATCCTCGGGTGAGGATTAAAACAAAAAACGGGAGGTCTAGCCAGATTGTGCTGATTGGTGAAAGCTGAGAGTTTAAGAAAATGCTATTCAAGCCAACATATTTTCATATAGTTGAACCCTCCCTTCAGTGTCGAAAGGTCTTATGACATAGATTAATCTGTCTGTTGTTTTTCAGTCAATTCAGAGAGACCATGCGGCTCTCTGATTCTTTCCCATGTCATAGGCTTTCACATTACAGTGACTTTAGCTCTTCTAACAGTGACTTTGGTGCCCTCCTGATGGTAAGATTCTAGTGTATAGTATTTCCCTTTCAGAGTTTGCCGTGTAGCCAGCATTGTGAGCAGAGAAAGCTGGGGTGGCACCAACGATAATATGCAAACATGAGATTGCAAGAAAGATGTTCTTCCAGGAAAACATTTTATCTGCATCCTTTTGGAGGATGAGATATGAGACAATGAAGTAGGAAATCACTCCTCAATAATGAGGTCCCTCAAATGGATTTCGGCTGTGCAGCCACGAACATTTGATGATATTTGTGGACAGCAGTGGTCTTTTCAAATGTTTGTGTTGAGTTTACTGAGTCCATGTGCTGTGGGTTAAACAGTAGCTGAGTGGACGGCACGGTCGCATTTCCAAAGGGCATCTGCCTGCTTTGTGGTGTGGAAGTGCAAACGTGTTTGAAGACTAAGATAACTGTTTTTTGCCCTGAAAAAATTTCCCAGCATTCTAAATGCAAGAGACCTAATTTAAAAAAAAACAAAGCCATTCCAGTCCGTACCTTCCAGATGCTTGTCTGGTCAGGAGAAATCCAGGGCGAGGGAGCGCATCCAGTAAGTGACCGGCACCTGGAACTTCATGCGTCCACATTCTAGCTGACTGTCGTTAGGGAAACTGCAAAGAAATGTCCAGGTGACCCCAAATATGGGCATGTGGCTTAAAAACAAATGTCACATTCTGAAGCTGCAAGATAAAGAGGACTCACCCTTGGTTAGGTTTAAAGTGGACATGAGCGTTTCTGAGCACGGATAGATCGGTGCTCTCGGAAGGAGGAAGGCGTTAGGAAAAAGCTTGCTGCTCTGTCTTCCCTCAGGTTGTAACTTGAGCAATTTCAGTGTTTGTGCCCTGAAAGACATCCAAGTACAGGACTTGTCAGTGTCTTCGGACCCCCCTTCCCAGGATACTTCCTGTGTCTCTGTAGACAAGGGTAGTAAATCGGTTCCCAAAGCACCTGTGCAGGGTAGCCAGGGCTGCTCCGGGTGCACGCCGGGGAGCATCCTTCCGGTCAGCAGGAGCTGGGTGAGAAAAGGGTGTCCTGGGCATGATCACACATTTTTTTCCTTCTTTCCATTTGGACTCAAGGAACAGCTAAGATGTGGAATGAAAGGAGTTTTCTTCCCTGTTACTTATTTCCTGGAGACTAGAGGCTGTGATCTGTAGTAGTTGAGGGCCTGTCCGTCTCTTCGTTGCATTAATAAGAGGAAGCTAGTCAATAATTCTGGCTGCCTCAATTGCAGTTTTAATTTATGATAACGCCTTAATGGCTGTTGGGCACAGGGCCCAGTCAAATATCATGTGAAACTTTCCTATGTGGAGAAACCTCTGTAGGTATATTGTTTTCCAAATTGACATTTACATTTTATGGGGAAAACACAGATGCGTTCGAGACCAGACTAAATTTTTCATTAGCTGCGTGTTTGGGGAAATCTGAGTTTTCTTCCTTCCTGTGGCTCAAGTTCTATGTCAGTTGTTAATTGGGAAGTCGAGTGCCTGACAGCTAGGCCAGATAAATTGATTACCGTAAAGAAAGCCAGCCACTCCAAGGACACCACCGGATGCCTGTGACTACCTGTTGTTATGTGACACAGGCAGCCAAAATAATCAGACTTTTCTGCTAAGCGTGGAGTTGCCAAAGGTAATTCCCAGAAGTCTTGAATTAAGGAGGCCAGAGTGTGGAAGTTCAGTACAGAGAATATAAGACATTCGACAGACGGACAGTCGAGTCGCACTGTTCAACTCTGGTTTTCCAGTGTCTGGTGACCTTGCCGACGTATGCAACAGCTGTGTTACTGCAGATGTGACTTAGTGCCGAAGTGACACACAGTCCTGCCTGCTTCGTCTCTGCTGTGCTTGAGGGGAAGCAGCTAGACTCAGAGAGGTCCAGAAGTGATCTCTTCTCCCTCTGGACAGCCACAGGTTTACACGGGGATGCGTATATAAAACATAGCTTGTATACGGTTGTGCCTGGAAGTAGCGGTTAACAGTGATTTTAAAATACGAATTCCACAAAGATAAGTAGCTGGAAAGCCGGCGTTATTCAGAAACATTATTGAAAAACCAAACATTTAAATGTATCCAACATGGTAAGTAAAGCTTCATATCTAGACCTTAATTTGAAATCCGTCTGAAATCCGTCCATTGGTTTTCTTGTTTCTGTGCTCAAAAAAAAAAAGACACCGAATGGATTTCTGTTGATTTCTGATGCATATTCATTTATCCCAGCCTAGTCTTGGAGAGAAACGGAAATGATGGTTGCCTCTTGTAGAAGAATCCGAGCGGGCCCTGGATTTGAAATACATAGTGGTCAGGGTTCAGGGAATGAGCTCAGCAAGCGAGGGCTTCAGCTGGGAGGGCTTTCGGAGCCCGTGAACTTGGGTAGGAATGCCGTTGTCAAGTGCGTGCGATCTCGGCGAACTGAAGCAGAGAGGAGTACCTGGAGACTGACTTTAGTAACAGCCGCTAACGAAAGCCTTTTTGGTTGTAAATAACACATCTTCTTCAGCCAGTTTGGGCAAGAAAGGGAATTTCATAGAAGACGGAGGTTTAAAGTCACGAATGGAGGGAACCCAAGGGTGGGGACTCAGTCCTCCACTGAAGCCAGGGGCTGGAGGACCCTGTGGAACCCAGGCGGCCTCACCCTCCACATCATTTCTCCTCCTCTCTGCACTTACAGATGGCCTTTTTCTGTTACCCAAGCACATGGAGTTCAAAAGAGCAACTAGACAGACATTTCTTAGTCCCAGTTCCAGCTGATTGCCTCACTCCGATCGGGGCCCACCAGTGGACACTTCTGTAACCCAGGATAAGGGCATGGTGGACAGACATGGGTGCCATCATGGAGAATCGATGGGAGGAGAAGAACCCCCAGAAATGCGTGTTGGGTGGGCAAGCAGGAGGGTGGTGTGAGACCAGGAAGATGAACTATGTGTATGAACCACAGAAGTTGAGGAGATGATGGTAATTGCTATTATTTAAATATTAAATGTGCATGTGTTTTGGCCTTTGGGTGATGTTTCCTTTCTGGAAAGACCAGAGAAGACCTGCCCAGCCAGGACTTTGCCTAGCCAGCCCCAGCTCTGCCTGTGTGAGGCCACGCTTCTCCAAGGGTGGTCCACCGGGTGGTCCGCCAACCAGCAGAATCGGCACAGGTTGGGAGGATGGGGAAGTGTTAGAAATGCAAATTCCTGAGCCCTGCTCTGGACCTGGCTGAGCCCCCGTGGTTTTTACAAGCCCCGCCAGTGATTCTGACTGCTGAGTTTTGAGAAGCACTGAGCTGAGGAAATGGTTAACTAGAGAAACGCGTTTTGTCCATCTGAAAAGAATGCCTTAGGTTGGAGCTGACCGAGAGCAAAGCTCTACTGAATGTACGTTTTACTTTTCAAAAAGAACCATCTCTCTTGAGTGGAGATTTTTCTTAATTTATTAGGAAATAATGGTATCCGGGAACCTTTTTTAGAAGGACACATGTACCTAATACATTAAAAGAGTGTTGATTATGAGCCACAGATAACACTACTGTTTTCAGTGTTCTTTGCTGTTAAGTTTCATGATTATTCCTGGGCGATGTTGGCATTATTTTTGGAGGATAAAGCTTCCACCCACCCCCAACAAATCAAAGACCACGTCGGGGACACTTCTAAAGAATCCCTTGAGATAAATTAGAGATTTTAGCTAAATAATTCCTCAGGGTGAAAATTATTCACTGTTCCATTTGGTATGTCTCCTTTGGAAAATCGTAATCTATCAAAGTTTATAAGCAGTAGGACTTCAATAATAATCTACAAGGATGGAAAATAGCTGTTTCAGTTGTATATTAAAGTCATCTCACATTAGCCTCCTTCAAGCTTATGTTATTTAATTAAGAACGTGGGAGGTCCAGTTGTATCTACCGTGGTTCCTTGTGATTCTCCTGAAAGCACAGCTCACTCCTCCAGTGAACAGGTGACATGTTAGTGAAGCTATGTGGAAGAGTTAGAGTGGTTTAGAAGTATCAGTAGCAAGTATTTAGTTTATTTGTTTTATTAATATTGTCTATTTATCACATTGTCAAGTACCTGGTACTGAATAAGTTGAGAGCTTGAGACTGCCCAAGTGGCATAGTCTAATCGACCTGAAATGGAAAAATTCTTCTTCCCACTTCACCTTTTTTGAGCACCTGGAGAAATTTATTGAACCCAATACTCTACTTTTTGAAGAATTTATATATTTTAGATTGTTATGTTTGAGGGGGAACATCTAGACTGATTTTTAAGAACCTTCTCACTTTTTTAAACATCTTTATTGAGGTATAATTCACATCACACAATTTACCCACTTAAGGTGTATATGTCAATGGTTTTTAGTACGTTCACAGAGTTGTGCAACCATCACTACATCCAATTACAGAATATTTTCATCACCCCAGGAAGAAACTCCATACCCATTAGCAGTCACTTCTTACCCCCTCCCCCAGGCCTAGGCAACCACTAATCTACTCTCTATCTCAATAGATTTGCCTGCCTGCACCTTTCATATAAATTAAATCACACAATATGTGTTCTTTTGTACCTGGCATCTTTCACTTAGCACAGTGTTTTCAAGATTCATCCATGCTGTAACGTGTATCAATACTTTATTCCTTTATATGGCTGAATAATATTCCATTGGGTATTATTGCAATGGCTGCAACAATAATATAATATCAATTTTATACATGGTGTGAAATGGATATACCACATTTTGTTCATCGAGTCATTCGTTGATGAACACAATTTGGGTTGTTGCCCAACTTTTGCTGCTATGAACATTTGTCAAGTATTTTTGTGGCCATATGTTTCGTTTTTCATGGGTAGATAGCAAAAAGTGGAATTGTTGGGTCAAATGGTAACTCTATGTTTAACATTTGAGTAACTGCCAAGCTGTTTTCCAAAGCAGCTGCACCATTTTATATCCCCACCAGCAATGTATAAAAGTTCCAATTTTTTTCACATTCTTGCCAAAACTTGTTATTGTCTGTCTTTTTTATGATAGCCATCACACTGGGTGTGAACTAGTATTTCGTTGTGGTTTTGATTTGCATTTGACTGATGATTAATGATGTTGAGCATACTTGCATATGCTTATTAGCCATTTGTATATCTTCTTTGTAGAAATGTTTATTCAAGTCTTTTTCCCACTTTTTAATTGAGTTGTATTTTTATTCTTGAGTTGTAAAAATTCCTTATGTATTCCGGATATGAGTTCCTTATCAGATATATAACTTGCAATTTTTTCCTGTTCTGCTGATTATCTTTTCACTTTCTTGATGGTATTATATGCAGCAAACACACACACACACACACACACACACACAAATTTTAATTTTGATATAGTCCAATTTATCTCTCTTTTATTTTGTTGCTTTTGATATTTATGGAACTATTACATTTTCCATAATTCCAAAAATTAGGTAAAAATGGAGACTTGATTAATGCTAAAGTGAAAGCCTGTCTTTACTTATATTAGCAAGTATTTAATTTTCATATACAAAAACTACAAAACCTAATTTATTGAATGAATAAGTCCATTGCAGAGTTGACCCCTTTAACACACAAATTTGCTGTAACATTCTGAGCTTCAGCTGATGGCAAAGAATATTTGTATGTCAGTGTTTTTAAATGACTTACAATGAATGTGACCAGCAAAGGGCTTACAACTAATTGGCCAGATGACTTTCCTCATTGCCATATATATCCTAAGCAACTCTTGGGATATAAGGGACAGTTCGATCTAAGTAAGAAATTAGACTCTTTTTTAGCACTTGAAAACAGTGAGAATGGACCCTGTTTGGAGCGCAAAAACAAAGAATCACTCACTTTAATAAGATAAAAATGTGACATGTATCTACCCAGAGAATTCTCTTCGGGAAAGTCTGGACCTTGTTAAGCTGAGAGGACGCACAGTGGTGTTATTCACCTGCCCGGGTGGGACGGAGTCGGGACAGAGTCGGGACAGCCGAATGCACCTCTGAAGGGCTGTTCTTTCCCAGCAGTTCCAGCAGGAGGAGGGCCCCGCTGCTCACAGGCTCTCCTCCCCCCCACAACCGAGCTCCTCTCTTTGACTAGTAAGCACCTTCTATTTATTTTGTAACTTCACACACAGCTGACAGACCCTCAAACCCACACACCTGAATGGCTGTTGCTGCTCCCCCTCTCCAGGTGGGAGCTCGGCCAGCTCACACCCCAGGGACAGTGACCCTGCACCCCTTTCCCCCTCAGAGCCCTCAGCCTTCAGGCCACCCTTCTGCTATCTTGACCCAGCTTCCTCCGCCTCCCCCTCCCAGGCCTGTGGCTCAGAAAGGCCCACTCAAAGGGCTGTTGTTTCATCATCTTCTCGCTGTGCATAGCTGCGTATGTTAATATGGCCCGAGAATTTGTATGGCTTGTGTTCCGACCTCCACCTTCTGGAGGTTCCTTTCTGTTTGGCTGGACTGGGGAGGGAGGGGTTTGTGCACAGCTGTTAGGGGGAGGGGAGGGGGGTGCAAGGGGTTCCAGATGCTCCTTCACAACATTGGCCAAAGAAGAATGACCTAGGAAATGCGTTTGCAGGTGGGGATGGTGTGCCCTCCGCCTATATTTCTGCGTGCTTTTCTGTTCTCTGGTATAAATGACTACAGGTGTTATCGTATTCACTGGATAAACTGTGGCCCAAACAGGCCATTCGTAAATACTATTTGATGATGACAACTCTAAGAAGCTTTATTTTCTGAGGGATCCAATTGTAGTGTGGATGCAAAAATTTGAGTAACCAGTCAGACATTCTGTTCCGTTTTTCACTCAGAGGCTGAATTTCCCTGCCAGGCAGAAGCTGGGTACCCGATCCGTGCATTCAGATCGTCTACACCAGTCTGGCTTTTTCTGGTTCTTGCCCCGGCTTTTTGACTATAATGTCACCGCAGCTGTGGCCTTGTGAGGGGGGCACAACCGTTGTATTTCTCAGGGAGAGATCCAAAGCACTTTCCTTCCGTAGTGGTTTTTCTTCTTAATTAACCTTTCACCTTTCACTTACTCGTGTCAAAGAAGGGGAACATTTGCATGTATAATTAAACCCCATGGATTCTGTGCCCATCTGGGTACAGGCTGGTATCGCCGGCCTACCTCTGGAGTAGCTGGGTGCTGTGGCCACGTCCCACTCATGTGAGCACCTGGGAATGACGGACCGTTCCTTTTCATTGGGAAGGGCCGTGTCCCTATTAGCCCGAGAATGGAACACTTTCATGAAAGGAACTATTTCTCCCTTAGGGCCTCTGTTATTCTTATATGAAGACAATGGATTGAAAAGTGGTATTTTCTCATTATCAGAGCATCAGGACCTGTGGCATTCTTTCTGAAGGGATCTTGGTCATCCCCCCAAGAATTCTCCTCTTCACTCCACCCATACATAGCTTCCCCCATGTTTAAACCGTCCTGAGTTTGTGCTGGGAGTGGATTTACTTCCTATTTTCTGAATATGGGACAGCAGCAGGATTCACAACTTTTCCTGGTTTCCCACGGTTTGCCACCTGCTTGTATCATTTACCTCCACAGCTGGAGAAATGGGGGAGGTGACAGAGGAGACATGTGACCCACATTTTATCTGAGGTCCGAAATCAGGTGCTGAGGGCACCTGTTTAGTGAATAGATTACCAACTTGTTTGCTTACTTCCTGCTACTACCATCCTTTCCCCCCTAAACACCTCAACATATACACACACTTCCCATCGTCGCTCCCAGAAATTCTGTTTTGGAGTCGGGACATTCATGGGGACAGGCTTCCTGTGGTCCCCATGCATGTAGTCAAGTGTTCGCTTAATAGCCCCTGTCGTTGCGGGAAGAGGGACCCTCATCAGAGCTGCAGGTTAATGAGGCCTAACCGTGAATTACAGTGTTTGGGGGACTTATTCGGAGAGTGGAATCCTCACCCCTTGCTCTGTGTCTTTGAATACTGGTAGGCACACCAATGCTTATTTAGTCAATAGACTGGTAATATGTAGATAATCCTTAGTTTTCTTCTGCCTTTTTCTTTAAAGAGCTGTAGGGAATGAAAAAGAAAACCGGGGACCAGGAGGATCCTTTGCTCAAGGCAGATGGTTATCTCCTTTCAATTATTTGTGCTAAATAAAATCTTTTGCACCTTGTTTATCCCATCCGAATACTGTTGAAAATGTTTTCTCCTAAAACAGTGTTCACGGTGCCCTGGCTGGTTTGGCTCAGTGGTTAGAGCGTCGGCCCGTTGTCCAGAGAGACTCGGGTTCGGTTTCCGCTAGGGGCGCGTACCTCGGTTGCAGTTTGTCCCCGGCCCTGGTTGGGGTCGTGTGGGTGGCAGCCACTCGATGTGTCCCTCTCGCATCGATGTTTCTCTCTCTCTCTCTCCCTCCCACTCTGTGTGAGGATGAATGCAAAAATGTCCTCGGGTGAGGATAAAAAAAAAACAGTTTTCATGGTAGAAAACTCTTCCTGTCTGACTGTGTCTCTGCGTCCTTGGAGACACCCAAAGCCTAAAGTACTCATCCTGTGTGCGACAGAGAGTGTTCAAGTATTAGGGCCTGGGTACCAGTTGAGGATGGTGACCTCTTCCTCTGTTTTCTTGCTCTTCATCACTTGCTCCCGTGACAACACAGAGAGGGGAAGGAGAATTAAAATGAGCCACTTATGCTACTTGTAAGTAGCTTTGATGTAAAAAAAAATTGGAAAAGAAGGTTGAAACCCAGCCAAAATACTTTGTGAGGATATTTATGTACTCTGTGTCTCCAAGAATCACGGGGTAAAATGAAGAACCTAGAGAGATCATTTTCTACCATCTGATGGTCCTCCCCTCAGTCCAGGGATTCCCACAGGCATGGGACTGGGGATGGGGCCCTATCAAAGGCAAAGGTCATTTAGCACTGGCTGTTAGGGCCTTGTTTTTTGGCAAAAGTATGCAAAGATTTGTTGGGGTTGAAATGAACCCTATTCTTTAACTTTCCTCTACTTCTCTTTCTATCTTTCCATTTGTTTTCTTTGGTCTTCCTTCTTTTTTGTTCTTGTTCTTTTTTCCCCACTTATTCATTCATTCAACACATATTTATTGAGCTCTTATTGTTTTCCAAGCCCCATTTTGAGCACAAGGGATGCAGAGGCGAACAAGACAGCGCCTGCCGCTGCATGAGCCTCCGTTCTCGTCCCATCCCATCTACCGGAACCCATTTCTCTAGTCAGTCTGCTGTTCTGCTCTCTGCACCTGCTCACCGGCCTTCGCCGCCTGCTGGAAACATCGACCCACAGGAGAGACTAGTCAGGACTTCTTGACAGAGATACCCTGTGACGTGATTCAGTAATATTTAGCACCACCCAAGAAAAGCACTTTAAACTTGTCTGCATGTACTAAAGCCCTTTTCCCATCCACTAGTGGAAAATGCTTAAAAAGTTTTGTGAAACTCTCAGTCATTGAAATAAAACTCTTTGCTTGTTCCTTCCTCTCTTTGGGCATTAAGGATCCCCTCTGTCCTTCTCCCCCCACACCCCGCTTTGTAGAGATGGACCTTGCTTTTTGGTAATTATTTTTATGTCAGCAGGAATTCTACTGAATCTTTCAGGAATTCTGTTTAAAACCGGCATGTGCACCCCCCTCCCCCCCAGTGTTCGAGTTCATGGAAAGATATAGAAAGGCCTATCAATCACAGCAAATGAGGTGAACAGGGCTTAGATTTATTAAATGGCAAAGGATAATGATGTTAAATAGCTTTAAGGTTAGATCTGATACTTTAATTGACCCTATTTCTTTTTTTCTTTTTCTTTTTTTTAATGTGAGACAAGAAAAGTATATTCTGGACATTAGATGAAAAATAGGTTAATTTTTTAAAAATGAGATCATTTGGAATGATACCAAATGGCAGACATACAGTTTAAATGCAGCTCTTTAGCTAATTTCCAGTGAAATCATCAAATGAAAAGAAAACAAGATGATCGGGAGAGGTTTTGCATTAACACCGGGACACTCAGAGTTCAACAGCTAATGACTGAGCCGTTCCACATCATTGCTGGTTGCAGAAGCTGATCTCCAGGGCCCCCAGAACTTCTGACTGTCATTCGGACAAAAGTGAAATGGAAAAAAATAGTGACCTGGACAAACAGCCAAATGTAATGGACACACTCTGACTTGTGATGTTCTTCCCCGTGGCCACTCTGAGAGACCTCCCTTTATGTCACGGGAACCTCCCATGGAGCTTCACGCTAGACAGTATCTTCCCCAGAATCCAGTCCCAAACCTGCGCTACAACCTTGGGCCCGGTTTTTCGGCCAGTCTGAAAACATCAGCCAATGCCCAGTCATCTCAGCCAAGGACCCGGCGCATTGCTTGCTGGTACAGGGATGTGAAGACTGATTTAAACATCCACAGAAGAATGAAGCATCGAGTACTTTGCTCTGATGGAAAACTGTATTTTTCTTGGACCACTGGAAGAGGACTTCCAGATCCCACTCACTCTTTATTGCCTTTAAAGTTCAAGTTCCATTTTTTTTTAGGGCATATTTGTTCTTTGCAAATTCGGAACAATTAGTGAAATGGAACACTTAGGGCTGCTCGCTGTGTGCTTTTAAAATCTGGATTCTCAGTTGACCCCCTGCTTACTTCTGTCTGTGGATTCTAGCGTGCAAAGCTAAATCTTTCAGAAGTTTGTTCATTCTCCTTCTTAAGGTACCAGCTAGTATACTGATACGGAGGGCAAACGCCAGTTAATTTATAGTTTGGGTGGTCCAATTCCAAAGGTCAGTTCTGATAAAATATCTTTGAAATTGTTTCAAGAATAGAAAATGTGGTGTGTGTGTGTGTGTGTGTGTGTGTGTGTGTGTGTGTGTGTGAGAAAGGGAAGAGGCAGGCATACAAAAAACCTAGCTCTGTTATTTTAAACGGAATTCCCCACGGCAGCCACCGGCTCGGAGCACGTGCAGATGGTCCAAGGCCACGCCATAGAGAAGGATGAAATTCCCTACGTAACTTCATGGAGCAGCAAGCAACAATCCGGTTCTTTCAAGAGCATGACCCTCGTCTCGTGTGCTGCTGGTCTGTGTGATAGCTGGTGGAGGAGAGAGCCGGGGTGGGGTCAGAAAGAGGGCGGAGAGGTAACGTCCAGCATCTACGCATCGGTTCTTAATTCTCGTCACAAGAATGGAGCTCCATGATCTCCACTGGGACCCCCTCTTGGCGAGGCCGAGGGAAGGCTGTGTCCTGAGGCCGCTTCGCTCCACCTGAGACCAGCTGTGACGTGTCCGGCTCCGTGGAGTAGCAGTTCCATCTCCACCTGCATCCTTGCCCTGCTCCGGCAGGCCTGGGCTTTGCCTCGCCCTCTGCCTCCAAGGAAGCTCAGCCCAACTCTTCATTCCATTTTTGATGTCGGCAAAGGCAAAATCAAGTAAGAGAAGACGAAGGCGGAAGGCCGTCCGCCTTTACCAGATGCCAGCGGGTGCAGGCCCTGCGACAGGGTGCTAGGTGTCCTCTCGTTTCTTGTTCCCGGTCTCTGTTTCACTTCGCTCCCCTCCAGCCTGCACTGTTGCTCAC
Organism: Tadarida brasiliensis; assembly: GCA_030848825.1. Taxonomy (NCBI): domain Eukaryota; kingdom Metazoa; phylum Chordata; class Mammalia; order Chiroptera; family Molossidae; genus Tadarida; species Tadarida brasiliensis. The sequence goes on along the minus strand of CM061259.1, from coordinate 17,984,774 downwards.
AGTGTTAAGGCACGAACCCGCTGCCTACAGGAAGCAAGGTTTAGGCCTGGACGGTGTTTTTATGCCCAACCAAGAACTTTAAGTCTTTGAAGATGGCAAGTTGGAGATGAAAGATGAACTTTTCTTTCTTTTTTTTTCCCCCTTTATTGATATATTACAGAGACAGAGGAAGGGAGAGGGAGAGAGAGATGGAAATGTCGATGAGAGAGATCATCGATTGGCCGCCTCCTGCACGCCCCCCACTGGGGATCGGGCCCACAACCTGGGCATGTGCCCTGACCGGGAATCGAACTGGCGACCTCTTGGTGCATGGGTCGGCGCTCAACCACTGAGCCACACCGGCCAGGCGAAAGATGAACTTTTCTGATTGACAGGAATAGGCTTCTAGAAAGTGAATTGTTCCCACATGGCGTAGTTGGCATTGCTTCTAGAGGCTCGTTGAAGCTTCTCATTATTCTAGAACACTGCTAGTTCAGGACCTGCCAGCCAGCAGTCTGGAGAGAGAGTGGTCACTCAGTGTCGTCTATTTCCGTGCCAGTGCTGGTGTTTCGTCCTGTAGCATGAGTGTCTATGGCAGACCGAGGCGTCCGGAGAGGGAGCTCAGCATTACACGCCTACTGCGCGCAGTGTTTCGCGTGACTAATGTACATCAAGCATATCGAATGTGCCCGCAGGCCCCGGGCAAAGTCTGGGGGACGACAGATGAATAAGCATCTAGCTCTCCCGAGAGTTCAGTCCGGAGGGAGACAAACCCGTAAATAATAACTGCAGAGACTACAGTATTTGCCATGTCCGCACACTGCAGAGATGAGATCGAGCAGGGAGAGTGCCAGTCGGGGCAGATAAAGAAATGCTGCTCACGAGGAGGGGGGGGACATCGAAATTGTTTTGCTCCGACAGGGTGTCATGGGGTATTTAAGAAGGGAATAAGGGGAGCAGCCGCGTGGCACATCCGGGCAAGGGGAACATTTCAGTACCTGGAGTGTGAAGGCGCATGGAGGCGAGCTGAGAGCTGGTGCAGGGAGGCCGTGGGGCTGCGGCTTCTGTGGGACAGAAAGGGAAGGGACCATTGTACGGGGACCGCAGCCCTAGGGTGGGAATGGAGTGGTCCAGGGGGTGGGGGGAGACAGGAAGCGGGAGGCTGTTGTGGGGGTGCCTGTGACGCCTCACCCCTTTTCTCTGGTTTCCTTGGCACACATCATGGACCACCCCTCTCCACCTCTTTCCTTTGCTTTTCTTCCTCCTCCTCTTCAGAGTAGGTGGTGACACTTGCACCATGCCCGTGTGCCCCGCCGCCTTCCCCCGGGACCTCACCCAGTGCCCTGATTCCGATGCCACTGCCCCGTGTGTGTCACGGCTGCTGTCTGCTGCCCATGAGTCATCCGGCCGCCGCCTCCTGCAGGAATCATAAATACTTCGCCAAAACAGAACTGAAATTTCCCTTTGTGTTTTTCCCCAACCCCACTTTTTGTATTCCTACTGTTAATTCCATCTTCCAAATCTCAAGGTTTTGAGGTCAGAGAATTACATTTTTTAATCACACTACCCGTCATCCAGGCCATGTACAGAGTTTCTGCATAATCTCTCCTACATGGGTCTCTTCATCCTTCTTTCAGATTCCTGGCCAGTCGCCACCAGTTCCTCCCCATTCAGCCTCTACTGTCTGGTGAATGTTTTCTCTCGTGACCATTGGTTCAGGCCCTCATCGTCTCCGCGCTGGGTGACTACAGTCTGCTCCTCCCATTGCTTCTCGGTCCCCTGCCCCATTGGCCTTCTGAAATGCAACCTGCCCCAGCGACCCCCCGTAACCCCCCGCGATCCCCTGCGACTCCCTGCTCCCCGTTCAGGGCAGGCTTCTGGGCCCAGGACCGAGGAGCCCGCATTCTGCCCCTACCTACCTCTCCAGTTTTCTCTCTCTGGAATACACCTGACACCTTTGTTAGATGGTGTGTCAAATGGGAGATTTTGGCGTGGGCACCAAGAGTACAGCGGGAAGAATTTAAGCAGAAAGCACTCGGCAGAGAGTGGGCAGGAGACGGTGGGCGCAGAGGCAGTGGGAAGGGAGTGGGGAGGTGTGTTCAGTGGGTAGTTTCCCCTGGGAAGACCCAGCGTTCTGGAGGGGGCTGGTGGCGAGGGCCGCACGGCACCTAATGCTGTGAACGGCACACTTGACAGTGGCTAAAATGACAAATCCCATATTATGTACCTTTTACCCTCCTGCCCCCCTACATCACACCAACTCTTGAACCTCTTGGTCAAGTTGAGAGAATGTAAAAGCGAGAGGTTACTGGGGCCAGGGGATTTTGGAGAGAAGTGTGCTGAGTTCCCGCTGCAGGGCAGAGGGGATGGAGGAAGGACACCAGCCTCTCACGCAGATCTAGACAGCGTGGCTGAAGGGACACCATCTTTGCAGTCTGCCTGGGAAGCCCAGAGGGTGAGAAACGGGCGGCCAGCCGCTTTGGTGGCCGAGTGTGCTGCGTGGGGCCTGAACTTGCCCTCTGTCTGAGCACATAAAAGGCACTGTTTCCTGTGTCCCCGACAGAGACCAGATTCCCGCCAGAGGGTTGGCATTGTGGGTGTTGATTTAAATGCTGTCCAGTGTGGCGGCTAGAAACCCAGTGGCCCCTCAACACGGCGGGCGATGGGCGTGAACACCTGGGTTCCTAGGGCCAGTAGAGGGAATGAGTGGCCCCAGACAAGAGGGAGTTCAGCCAGGTGAAGGGAACTGCAGGGAGAGACCGAAGTTAAAGGTCACTGAGGGCCCCGTGCACAAATCCCACCATCCTGCTGGCCTGAAGAAGGTAACACTGTTCTAGAACAGGGGAGTGAGACCGCTCTCATCACCTCACTTCTCCTCCGCCCTCCCCTGCCGTCTCCCCTTCTCTGGGGCTGAAAGGGCAGCCGCTGTGTTGGGTAGAAGGCACCAGGAAGGGAGAAAGCCCACCACGCCCTCCCCTCCCCCTACAACAGGTCCCCAGCAGACTTCCAGACAGCGGGAAAGATGCGTCTTCAAAGGAAGGTTGAACTGTGAATTAACACATGGGATTGGGCCTTCTGGATTCTGAATCAAGACTGTTTTGCTGTTTGAAGGGGTTTTAAGGCTTTGTATCATCTAAGAATGATCAAGTATGGGCCTGCCCGAGCTTTCCCCCAGGGAGAGGGGAGGAACCCTTCCTACCTGGCAGGTTCACAGAGACGATGGAGACAAAGCACAGAGTTGCTTTTATGTTGACACCCTGTGCGTCCTGCTTATTCAAGGTACCAGTTTTACCTCTCAGCGTTGGCCCTCCAGCCAAAGCAGACAACTCGATATTCCCCGAACACCCCGGCAGGAGTACAGTTCCGCTCTGTGCTTGGGCTCACGGTCTTCCTCGACTCCTCTGCCCACACTGTGTTTTAATTTTACCTCTTGCATTAGAGGGCTGTTTGTACTTGCCTGATCATTCATTTAGAAACTGCTTGAGGGAAAGAAGTATGTCTTACTTACCTCTGTGTCCCACACGCCATATATTATAGTACTTAGCACATAGACATTATAGGATGATCAAATGACTGATGAATGAAAGGATACAGTTTGATAGTTGGTATGTAAGATGCTCACGAAGGTAGGAAAGACCCACTGCCAAGCAGAGCTTGAATAGGGCTTATCTGATTCACAGATCAAGCCTTCGGATACTGCCAGCACACACAGTTCTAAACACCTCTCCAGAGGACACACCATCTTTCTTTATGGGTGTATATCATTGTTTTTCTTTTAAATTTTTTCTTTTGCATTAATCCTCACCTGAGGATATTTTCTCCATTGATTTTAGAGAGAGTGGAAGGGGGGGGAGACAGAGAGAGAGAGAGAGAAACATCAGTATGAGGGAGACACATCCATTGGTTGCCTCCCACATGACCCTGACTGGGGCCGGGGACTGAACCTGCAACCGAGGTATGTGCCCTTGACCAGGAATCGAACCCACAACCCTTTAGTGAGTGAGCTGACACTCTAACCACTGAGCCCTACCAGCCAGGGCATGTTTCTCATTTTTTAAAAATGTAGGTGAATGACAAAATATCCATTTTTCTATAGAAAAATTACAAAATACTAGTAAGCATTGCAGTAAACAGTCACCTGCAACCTACCTGTCAGGCACAGCCTGCTGTCAGCACGCCCTCACCTCTTCCACGTGCCAGTTTCTTTCTTGGAAGAGCAGATAGGCCACTTGGTGTAACATTAATATTTGTCCTGTTATTTAAGGAGGAGATTCTAGAAGGATTTATCATGTGCGTGGAGGGGGAAGGTGATGGGAAAGAATAAAATCCTGGATGTGTAGACCTGTCCCTGGGTGTAGGAGTCAAAGCTAAGTCAGTGAAATGATTCATCCAACCATTGTTATGTTCGGACGCCCCAGGCCAAAGGGAGAGAGCTGGCCTGGGGACCAAGTGGGATCTGTAACAGATATCCTGTTCCCAAGTCAGCCTGCTTCCTGCATCCTGGGCCAGCCTGTCCCCGCTCCTGGCTGCGATGGTGATGAATACACGGGGCAGCCTAAGCTACAATGTTAGAGCAAGGGGCTGGGGGAGGTAGAAGAGGGTAAAGGGGGCATACATGGTGATGGAAGGAGATTTGACTTGGGGTGGCGAACACACAATACGATATACAGAGGATGTATTATAGAATTGTACACCTGAAACCGATACAATTTTATTAACCAATGTCACCCCAATAGATTCAATAAAAAACCAAAAATAATAATAGGCTACAACTTTCAAGGAGCATTTTCTTTCTTTCTTAAAGCCATGGGTGCTGATTAAATTTGGGACGAGGGGTTTGAAAACTAGAGTGTGGCAAAACCTTTACAGCAGTGGTTTTCCTTTGGGGTGACTGTGCTCCCCAGAGAACATTGGCAGTGTCTGGAGTTATTTGTGATGTCACAGCTAAGGGCATGCATGGTGACACTGGCATATCCTAGGTGGAGACCAGGGTTGTTGCTAAACATCTACAGTGCACCGCACAACCTCCCACCACAAATCGGTGCTTAGGCTGAGAAACCCAGCTTGAGAAAGGACGGCAAGCATACCTGGAAGAGCAAGGACTATAAAAATATTTACTGCACCATGTCTCACTTGCCCATGGAGATGTCAGTTTGAAAGCTCTTCTCCGTGAGTCTGGAGTCCATCAGGTAGGTTAAGAATGCTAAAGGACATTATCAGTGGCCAGTGTTTTGTGCATTTCTGAAAGGTCAAGGGTTGTCATAAGAAAGAGCAGAAGGCACTTCATGGAAATCGTACTTGAAATTATCCCAAGTAGCTTTTAAAAACGGATTTCATTAAATTCAGTGGTGCAGATAGCCAAGTGGTTTTGATCCAGGGACAGAGCTGGGGAAAGGTGTGAGTGAGAGAGTGTGTGTGTGTGTGTGTGTGTGTGTGTGTGTGTGTGTGTGTGTGAGGGTAGGGGGTAATGGAGCTTCTTCCTAGCTTTGTCTGTATGTTGTTGAGATTTTTTTTTTTTTTTTACAACTAAACGAATCTCTTTTTAGTATTCCTTTGTGATTGTCTTCAGGTTTGGGAAAGACTTGCACGGTTCAGAGACATCACTATGTACCTGTGACACTGACCCCACTGTTTATTTCCCAAATAAAAGCACTTTGAGGGAACATGAAGAGGGAACCGTGTGCTGTGACTGCACCCATGAGTGACCCAGCTGGAAGTCACCAAGCCCTGAGGGGGCAGGGGGTGTGGTCAGGACTCAAGGAAGAAGTAGATGGACTGGAAGTAAAGGCAGCTAAACATATAACTTGCAAGCTTCATGTTCTTTTTTTTTTTTTTAGCATGATTGAATCAGAAATGTGGCTTCACAGACATACAGAGAAAACACAGCTTGGCAGAGTTGGGGTGGGGGAGGGGACCTAAACGAACTGGAACAGTTGCCTGCAGTTTAGTTGCTGACAAAAAAACAAGTCGCTTTCCTGAGAAGCATGTGTGACGTGTCAAGAGGAAAAAAAGAACAATTAGCGCACTTCTTACTGAAGAGCTTATTGATAGCACCATATTAATTTTGATCATTTCATGAAAAATGCTCTTCTAGCTTCCTTATTGCAAATCAATAAACTATACAGGTACTTGACTTTCACCTGTCTCATACTTAGCAAGGAAAGCACAGTTTTCTCTGACCACCCAGGTTACAACAATGAGATTTTCCCCCTTCACATCCCTGACTGCCCCACAGATCAGCATCTCCTTTATATTTTTTCTTACGTTTGTTCTTTCTATCTACCTACCTACCTATTCATCCATCCATCCATCCATCTATCCATTCATCCATCCATCCATTCATTCATCCATCCATCACCAATGGGCACAAACTTGGTAGCTTAAAACAACAGAAATGTGTTCCCCCGTAGCCTAAGGGCCAGAAGTCTGAAATCCGAAAGCTCTAGGGGAGAATCTTTCCCTCCCTCTTCCAGTTTCTGGTGGCTCCAGGCAACCCTCGGCTTGTGCGGCAGGACCTCAGTCTCTGTCTTAGTGTCTTTGGGCTGCTGTAATAGGACACCATGGACCAGGTGGCTTATAAACAACAGAAATTTATTCCTTGTAGTTTTGGAGGCCAAGGTCAAAGAGTCCCAATATTTTGTATCTGGTGAGAACCCACTTTCTGGTTCATAGAAAGCAGTCATTTTGCTATGTCCTCACATGGCAGAAGTGGCCAGGGAGCTCTCTGGGGTCTTCTTTGTAAGGGCACTTCTCCCATTCATGAGGGCTTCACCCTTATGACCTAAACACCTCCCAAAGGCCCCACCTTTAAATACCAGCTCGTTGGGGATTAGGTTCCAACATATTAGTTTGGGTGGGACACAGACATCCAATCTATAGCACTGCGTCTGTCTTCACATGGCCTTCTCCCCTGTGTCTGTGTCTTGTCCTCTTCTGTCTATTATGAGGACACTTGTCATTGGGTTTAGGGCCTACTGGATAATCAGGACGATCTCATCGTGAGATCCTAACTTAACCACATCTGCAAATACCTTTTTTCAAAATAAGGTTACGTTCGCAGGTTCCTGGTGTTAGGACATAGATATATCTTTTGTGGGGGGTGGTCACCATGCAGTTCATTACTTTGTCTGTCTCTGTCTATCCGTCTGTCTCTCCGTGTCCTTTTTGTTTTTTATTTTCTGGAATGCTGAGTACACAGTAGCTACTAACAGATGTTTATTGATTTGAAAGGGTGGCCTTATTTTAAAGTGACCCAAATTAATGGCTGGGCTAATTGCCTCACCTTGTTTCAAAGATGTTCTGCCATTAGCTGTAAGGCACACTTGGACATAAAGGCACTCCAGCCTTGCGGAGTGAATGCACGTTTCAGACTGGAGACCAAACATCCAATAGTCACACCTAAAGCAAGAACAGTCTGTAAATGGAATCGTTATTATAACCTGTAAGATTGCTGTTTTTCTAAGTGTTAATCCAGGGGCTGCAATTAACTTCCTAGGTGGTCTTGAGGATTGCTACCTCCCAGCAAGACGTAAACATTTTAGTTGAATCAACTCTATTTATCCTTTATTAATTTAGGTGCCCTAGAAGAGAAAGAAAAAAAAGTCATCAGAGCTTTAAAAACAGAGGGAGAAAATCGTTATGTTAATATGCTAGCTCTAATTTGATCCATCGAAATTAAGTTATAAAACAAAGACAGACGTATACCATCTTCTCTGTATGTACTGGAAACGGTGTGGCAGAGAAGAAGGAGGGTGCACGGGAGTGGCCAAGAGCCCCAGGTCCAGAACCCCGAGTTCTAGATCGGGAGACCTAGGCCTGGTTCTGCCGCCATCTGTGTGGCCTTGGGCAGGTCACTCCGTGTTGTCGGCTTCAGTCCCTACTTTTTCAGGAAACCAAATGGATTAAACTAGTAGTTGTCCAGCTGAGTTCCAGCGTGCCGCACGCTCTCTCCTACCCTGCTGCTCGGCACCGTCTGTGATGAGACACTGGGTTCGGTTCAGAATTAAGAAACTCTGGTGTTTTGTTTCTCTTCATGCACCTGCTTGCAGCGGAAAGCTACAAGGAAACCCAGATGGTGAAGATTAAAGAGGAACCCATGGAGGTCGACATCCAGGACTCGCATGTCTCGATGTCACCCAGCCGGAATGTTGGCTATGGCACTTTAATCGGGCGAGAGAAAGCCGAACCCTTACAGAAGATGCCAGAGGGCAGAGTGCCCCCAGAGAGGAACCTCTTCAGTCAGGATATCTCTGTGAAGATGGCTTCCGAGCTCCTGTTTCAGCTGTCAGGTAGGTGTGCGGGCGGAGAAAGGTCAACAATTGGGAATGATTGCAAGGAAGGCCACTCGGCGTGAAACCCCCACCTGATAGGATTTTTTTTCCGACAGAAATCAATTCTGTTACTTGAACTGCAGCTCAAACTCAGTTGCTAAAATGTTGCCAAGTTGCACTCCTGCCAAACTTTCCTTAATAAACAGTTAGGCATCATTTGAAATGAGAACTCCGTTCAGTTCTGTGCGAACGACCCCTGTTGACCAGGCTACGGGTCTCACCTCCAATTGCGTTTAGACAGTTGATCTAATGAACAGCCCTTTTTATTTCATTTTGTTTTCTAATGTGCAAAAGATAAACTTCAATTTACTCCAACAGTGACTGAATTACCATGAATTCCAAATTAGTGTGGTCTGAATTAATGCGATTTTACTGTATCTCAAAAAATAAAATAAAAATTTAGGAAAGGGAAAAGCAGCAGAGGGAGAGTGAGGATTTTTCTGGCTCTAGCCTAGAACGTTTTCTGTAAAACAACTGTGTCTACTTGGAATACTTGGAATTCCAGTGTGCGGTCACCAGCAGCTCAGCGGAGTGTCGTGATAGAAGAGTTGAGGGTTCTAGGGCCTACATTCTGCCCTTTTGTCAACTCCTGCATACTTTTTGTCCTCAACAGACTGTCTGAACACGATCGAGGCTGATGATGCAAACACGTGTAAGAGTTAGATTTGCATAGAGACACCCCTCCCTCGTCCATAGTCAAGTCTACCTGTTGAAACTCACATACCAGTCAAGTTGGGTACTAATGTCGGATAAGCTCTTTTGTTAGGGATAGCAAATTGAAAGCACGCATTAGATGCCTCGTTGTTTAAGTATTATCTTGTTTTCCCCGCCAAGAAAAATACCAGGAAGGAGAAAAGAAGCTAGAATCTGTGCACCATGACACCCACCTTCCGTTGGCCCAGCCACACAGCCCACACCTGTGACACTGTGGTTGGAGCTGAAAATGGAGGCCCCCCGGTTCTCCAACAAGGGCTGTGTGCAGACCCAGCCACGATGGAAATAGCTAATTCTGTCCACTTCACAGGACACATAGATCTTTGCAAGCTCCAAAAAGCTCCCAAATATGCAGATGCTTTTTTTTTTTTTTTAAATAGACTGAAAACATATCTAAAAACAGGATAACTTTGAAGATGATTTAGCAGTGAAAATTGGCAAAGTGAGGCCGGGAGGTTCTTTTCAGAGTCTGTGTCTCTGAGAGCGCATTATCGCAGTCTGCTATCAGCTCCAAACTTTGTGTCTGAGAGTTCTCGCCCTGGCGCTGTCACAACTGCCTGGGTGACCTCAGGCAAGTCATTTAGCCCCGATTTCCTGCTTTCTAAAAGAATACTGCCTGGGAATCTAAATGCACCCTCATTGTCACTGGCGAGTGGACAGAAAGGGATTGTCCACGCAAACTGGCAAGCAGCAGCCCCAGACTCTTGTAACCGAGCATGGGACAGATGTTGTAAATCTTTGTTGAAATTTCCCCCCAAATCCGTTAAGATTAGAAGTTTTTTTTACTTGCCCTGCCGTTGAAACTTGAAACCCTGGTCGAGTTGGCCGGGTTTTCTCTGGACACGTAAAAGAAGCCATTGAGAGCTGTGACAGTCGGGGCAGAATCCTCACATTGGAACTGCATCGAGGAGGCCAGAGTTCAACTTTTGTGTTCTTGAAAGCTAATTAAATAATTCCTGACAGCTGGTAGATACAGACCTCAAGACAGAGTAAGGGAGGGTTTACCTCTCCTTGTCTAATGATATTTGGTGTCCCTTGTGACATTTATCAGAATAAGCACTGGGTGACTGCAGCACCCAGAGGTCTTCTGGCTGTTTTTATATCCCTCTCACAAAGGGGCCTGACAATACAGAACGCTCAAAGGTTGTCATCAAAGTCAGGAGCGGAACAGTTGCAACAACGGCAGTTTTCATGCTGAATCAGAGGAAAGCAGAAATTTTCAGCTGGGGAAAGATCCGGGAGAAGTAGCTATCATTGTGCTTGTGTGTGTGTGTGTGTGTGTGTGTGTGTGTGTGTGTGCGCGCGCGCGCGTGCGTACATGTACTTACTTTGACCTGATTAAAACCACGTAACACGCTTGAAACTTGTTAGTAACTGTTTCCCTTGGACTGGTTTTTAATCACATATTTCTGTGGATGCTATCTATATCTTCTGAGGATGGTCTTCACCAGCAAGACAGGGAGGGTTTGGCTGTTTAAAAAGAGGAACCAAAAAGAAAACCACAAGAGAAGAAATGTTGAGGCTGTTTCTGCTGAAGTCTTAGAGACACAAGTTGAGTGTGAATGACCTAAGAGGTGTGTTCCATTTTCTCTCCTTACAGAAAAAGTGAGCAAAGAGCACAATCACACAAAGGAAAACACCGTCCGCACGACCACCAGGTAGGCGCTCTCTGTGGGGCCCCTCAGATCACCCACAGGCAACCTTGTTCCCCAAACCGCTTTCTCCCGCTGGGTCCCGAGGACTCCCGCCCTTGCCGACCACTCTGTATGAGAACTTTGGTTGGTGGAGACAACATGGAAAGTGAGGACCCCAAGGAGGGGGGACTGTTGATATTTATCACACATCTAAGAGGCGTTCCTGTGCTGGGGAGTTTCCACGTGCTCTTGTTTTCCACTCCTGACAGTAATCTTGTGAAGTAGATATCGTGATGCTCTTTGCAAAAGTTTCTGGGCCTGCGGGTTGAATGGTGGCACAGCTGTGACTGGGGGCTGGGCCTGTATCTTGGGACAGCCACACTCGGAGGAGCCCAGGGCGCTCACTGCGGCCGCTCCTGAGTAGCTCTGCGGCTCTGGGCTGGTGCTTCATCACCAAGGAAATGCCAACGTTTTATCTCACGGCGTCAGCAGGAGGGCAAACATGTACAAAGCAGAAGAAAGACAGTGCTTTAAAAAATTACGGGAAAGCCAATAATAGCTAACAACTGTGGGTGAGGAAACTGTCCATTGGCTAAATGCAGTTTGAGGAGGTCGGCCAGGGTGGGCTCCCCATCGGTCTGCCGAATGAAAGGGGACCAGCTGGTCATCCAACACTGAGCTGTTGGAGGTGAGCGCCAGCAAGCTCAGACCTGCCACTGCGGATAAGTTGCTCCGGGGAGATGCGACCTCCCCCTTCGAAGGCGTTAAGTCAAGGAACTTTGCTTCCCTGAGCAAACTTAGGTGCTCCCTGATGGGAGCATTGATTAGTTCTGTGCTTTTAATTCTTGCAACAAAAGACAAATGATGTTTTTCTCTTTGATGTGGTCTGGATAGACCTCAGAGCATCACCAGGCACTTGGGCGGTGCTCAGTCGAATCTTAACCTGAGTTGTGTTTGCTTTTTAATTCTATGAATTGGAATTGGAGAAGATCACATATGAACAGTAATTAAAACAGAGCCAGCTTGCTTCACACAGAGTCATACAGTGTTAGGGAAGGGAACCTCCCTGTAATAGGACAGAAGAGTGGTGCCAGCCTTGTCTCCACGGATAAGGACACAGGTGGAGATGGAGTCTTGTGAGCTGGTCTGTGCGTTGCACTGGGAAATGGGTCTGGCGAGTGGAGTCTATTTCATCGATAAAGTGGGATGCTCAGATAGGAAACGTGGGCTACTGCAGGTTCCAGCCTACCTCCTACCTGTAGCCTTGAGGCTGTTTAGTGTATGTGCTTGTGTCTGTGGTTAAACCCATGACATTGGCCATATTGGTAGACACGGAAAGGTGGCACACTGAAAATTATAAATGTTCCTTTTAATTGGCTTCCATCAGCTTCTCCAAGTGTCGCAGGCCAGGTTCCTTGGCAGCAGCACCCGAGAGGGGGTTGTCTGTGGAGGGGCTTTATTGAGGAGTGTTCTCAGGGGAACCTGTGAGGAAGTGACGGCAGGGAGGGAAGGCAAGGTTACTGAGCCAGCACGTGGTTTTAGCCGGATTCAAGCCTCAGCTCTGTCCTGCAGTGACTCCTGGCCCACGAACTACATCAGAGTAAATCTTGCCTTGAGGAAGGGGGCAGCTCCTTGCACCCCCATAGTATTCACTAACTTCAGCAGAGCCTGTGTGACCTCCCAGGTGAGGGGGCACCAGCCATGTGGCAGCTCTCACTGCGAGCTGCTGACATTCCCAGTGACTCTGGAGAGTGCACTGGGGGGTCTGGGGGGACCCCAGCAGCGTCTCCCACGGAGATTCTCTGCTGCTCTTTAAGATTACATGCCAATATTTACATAACAGAAAGGTATGCGGCAAGATCATGCTATTTTATGCTTTTCAGGTGTTCTCTGGGAAGAGGGAAAAGGAGGTTTGAACTAGCCCCAAACAAGTGAAATGCACCTTGTAGCCTTAATTGCTTTGGCTGGAGCTCGAGCATAATTACAGGATAGAAGAGAAAATTATTTTAGCCATTTGGCAAAAAAAATGAAGCAATCCTTAAATTCTCCTTTTGCTGGGAGTAAGAAGAAATCAGATCTTGCCCAAAGCAAAGGAAGAGGTGCTTCCTATAAGCCCCCAGCCCCCACCCCACCCCGTGATGTAGTGTTCAGAAATCATTATTACAGAATTCTTGCTTTAATGTTCTTCTACAAAATCCTTAGTATATGTTTATTTTTCCTTTGAATAGGCAACTTGCTCAATTGGCCTCTCCTCAAATACTTCCTCCTCACCTCATTACTTCAGGTGGAATAGAATCCATTTATCATCAGATAGGGTGGGGGAGAGAAAGAGAGAGAGAGAGAAACATAGATGTGAGAGAGACACATTGACTGGTTGCCTGCCACATGACCCCGAGCAGGGTCGGAGACTGAACCGCAACCGAGGTACATGCCCTTGACCGGAATCGAACCCGTGACTCTTTGGTCCTCGGGCTGACGCTCCAACCACTGAGCCAAACCGGCCAGGGCGAAGAAATCCTCTTCAGTGTGAGTTAACTGATAACAGGGATGGGAAAAAATACCGTCTCTCTTCCTTTTTGAGTCCTGGTTTATTTCGTATGCACAAGGTCAGCTCATGGGTTATGTTCTAAGGTATGATTTAGGATGCTTTTCAAAAAAGATCTATGTCATCTCCAAATTTTCCACATATCCAGATTTGTAAGTACTTAGGAGGATGTTTGGTTAGTTATCGGATTTCTCATGTTGATTTCCTAGAAGCAGCTGACTGTGCACAGCAATGGCTCATGATTGGAATTAAGCTCAGAATCTTCCGTGTTTTCGAGTTGCTAGGTATATTCAAGAGAGAGCATAATTGAACTGTGAAGTATAATGGGGAAGGGCAGCCCTGGGATGCTGGCCCCAGGAAGTGTTCAGATCGAGCTCCTCCATTCAGTGAGATCTCCTGCTCGTGGGGTCTGATGTCCAGGGGGACGAGGGGAGGGACAAGACATGCGGTGCTGAAGAAAGCAGCTGACTCTCTCCCTGTGCTTCATAAACCCACCACTTCCCCCACAGTTGTTCATCATTATTGATCTTGACTTTCATTCCAACCACAAGATCTAAGCAAAAGCGTAGCAACCCAGGATGAAACACTCTGTAGCTTGGCATTTCAGAATGTGCGTACCAGTGAGACAGGAGTTGCATACTTCCCTGCCTGGGCGCCAAGAGAACGTGACCCCAGTGGATGTTGTACAGTGAACTCTCCATCCCACACGGGCCGGTGGGTGCACCTCCCTCCTCATCAAACCCTCCCTCGTCGCAGCTGTCCGTTGGCAATTCTGCGGTTTGTTAATACTTCTGTTGTGAGGCAGGGAAATATGGGGAGAGAAAATGATGGTAGACAGCATTCCTTGTTAGCAGTGTTTAAAAGACGCTTAGGTGAAGCTAAAGGTTGAAACTAATAACTAGCAAGTTCTGGATCATTGGTTCTCTGCCTCATTTTTTTTTTTAACTCTTACAATGGAAAATTTCAAAAATACAGAATGTACCTATCATTCAGTTTGTACAATTATCAACTCATGACCCATATTATTTCATCTATCCTTTCCTTTTGTTCCCCCCTTCCTCCCCCTAGATTATTTGGAAGCAATCCCAGATATTTTAAGAACTGGTTTGAGAATGCCTTTTTTTTTTTTTAAACCTTAAAAACTTAGACTCAGCTGCTTAAATGGCGATCATCTTCCCAAAAGTAAAGGGAAAAAACAATCACCGAAGTGCACCATGTAGCCAGGAAGAAAAATCAATCAACTTAGCAGCCGGAATGATTGGCTCACGGTCCTGCTCTCCAGTGTCTCAACCTCACCCCTTCCACCCTTGTTTGTGCCCTCCGCGGGCCCCTCCAGTGAATCCGTCCTTTAGTTGGGACGTCACTGTAAATGCTAAGGCAGCCTGTTTAACCTTAGAGTCTAGAAAATTCAATCCAAGTGTAAAGAAGCCCGTGTGGCGCATTTGAGATAGTGTGTGGACAGAATGTTCTTAATGCCACTCTACCTGACAAACGAGATGAGGAGACAGTCCAGCCAGACCCATGAGAGCAGGACTGAACACTTAAGAGACTAATAAAATCCGGATTTTTCTCTTTCCTTCCTCTGCACAAGCCTGGGTTCTACAGGGACCAGATAACCAGTTACTATGATTGTTTGTTGATGAAAATATATGAAGCATGATATCATAACCAGATCCCAAAGTTTAATGGAATAAAAAGAAGATCTCCATCTTCTGACATGGACCATCACCCAGCCAGATGCAGGATAAGATCGAAATAGGAAAATGGAACCCTAGAGTAAGAATCAGATAGCTCCTGGCAGGTGAATTGAACATGCTCAATGTTGTGTAACACCATGAACTTCAAACAGTGGCTGCCAAGAACCCTCTCTTGGTTATTTGTTCCCTTTTCCCCATTAATAATTCAGTGTCCATGGGGGTATAAGATTGCACGCCTATAAGAAAAACTTCTCACACCTGGCTTGCTTTATTCCAAAAGCAAGGAAGTGTTTACCTGAATTGTCCTTTTTTCCATCACTAGACAAAAAAGCAGAAGCGGGGGAAATCAGAGAAAGGTAGATTTATATCATGCTGTGCTGACCAACATTTAATTTGCCCAATTTTCAAAATTTGAAATGCAGGCAATTTTTCTCTGATTTAGATAATGGCACTTACAGTATTTACTGAAAGATGTATGCACTTGGAAGTGTTCAATATAGAATTTCCCCGTGTGATGGTTTGGATGAGTGTCCTTAAATATTTATGATTCAGTAATAGAAATTGCACAAATTTGTAAAAGTATAATGTGCTGCCTCAATTTGTGCAATTTTCTCTTTTCATTTCTTGAAAGGCGTAAGAGAACAATACTCCATTACCTTAAAAAGTAAAAGATGACGTACAGAGAACTCTGCATTAGACAGAGGCAATTAAGAAAACAGGAAAGAAAGCAAATGAAACTGGTGCTTTTTTGAGTCGCTCTCCATATATTCTCCTAACCCTTTATATTTTATGACTTTAAGATTAAATGCACTGAGAATTATATTTCTTAAAAAAAAAAAAGGAAATTACTGCTGATTTCATGGCATCCCTTTCGTTGGGACATTCAGTGCTTTTTTAGTGAGGTCAAGGCTATTGGTGGGCCATTGCAAATTTTTTTCAAGTCCCCTTCCTCAAGACACTGCCACCTGCTGGAATGCTGTCCTAGTGACTGTGTGAGCCTTTGTTGCCTGTGATGTTCGGTGTGCCCCTAAACCTGGTACCTTCGTGCAGCGCCCAGCCTGCTCCACTGTCTGCAGCCGCGCGGTGAGGATGTTGACTTGAGAGCCCTTTCAAGGGCCATCCATGCTTTTGAACTGATCTCTGAGTTTTCACTTTTCAAAGGAATTAAAACTAATATTGGAAAACAGTGAGTCAGTTTGTAAAAATAACAGTAGCTTGAAACTACTTTGTGGATTGCTGCCATTGGCGGGCTCCTTTTTCTTATTTCACCAAACCTTTCTCAGCACTTTTATCTATTCCTATTCTCCATTGTCCTGCAGGTATCGCCCTTTGCCATTTTCCTCCCATGTGTGACATCTATATTGAGCTGTTAAGGTTGAAACAGTAGCTGCCAGAACTGTTTAGGGTTGTATTACTGTGAAGGGGCCACTTTGAATCTCCTTTTCAGGATTGGAAGAGGGCTGTGCCTTTCTTTTCTTCGTTTTCCATGGGCTCTCCCACCTTTATTTCTCCTGGCTTGCAACAGTATCCCATCTTGTTTGTGTAACTCAGGACATCAGGAACAAAGTGTGAATCTGTAGGTCTCTGTAAGTAGACATCCAGTACCTCTCTTCTCCCCTGGTCACCTTTGACAGGTAGTGGAGAGGTGACATGGCCAAAGGTCTGGTGGCTTCGGTGCCAGCCTCACTCCTGTTCTTCTCATCTGGGATTTGCTCTCAGGAGTGTCTCCATCGTTGTTACTAGAAAGATATCAAATATTCAAAGGCTGACCTCTGTTGGGGAGTGAAAAGCCCTCATGGATGACCACGGGCCAGGGGGCACCCCCATTTCACTGGCATCCCCTCCAGCTTGACTGCAGGGAAGACTGAGTTCATCTGCTCTCTGCTCACCTGAGCAGAAAGCCCGCTGTCCTTGTTTATGCAGAAAGTCAGATTCCTACAGGAGATCCAGGTCCCTCCACAGGCTGACATTTCGCGGAGCCGGACGTGCAGGTTCGCTTCCGTGGCCTGCGGTTGGCTCAGGCTCTCCGGGTCTGGCCCCCGGGCCGCAGCGGCCCTCCACAAGGCCGGGCATTGTGCTCCTTGTCCTGAGAAGTTTCCTGGCTCCCCGGCAGATGAATGCTCCAGCCGCTGCAACAGGAATTGTTCCTTGAAAACTCGGTGTTAGGTTGTACGGGTTGGCCCGCCTCTAAGACAGCCCTAAATAGAAGGCACTTGTACTTTTCAGAGAAGAAAAAAAAAGAAAAAAATCACCAATATTTTTTCCCCCTAAAATCCTCTATTGTTCTGATATTTGAAACGGCCTCTTCCTTCGATAGCCTCTGGCCTTCTGCAGCTGAAATTGACTGACCCTGGTGGAATCATATTTTAGATGCAGTTGTCCCTGCCTGTGTCTTTACAACTGCCTTCAATCACCTCATCACTTGGGTGACTCTTTTAAAACAGAAATAAAGGATCCTAGACCATAAAACTTAATCTTTTAAAAAAAAATTTATTTTTTTCAATGACAGTTGACACTCAATATTATATCGGTTTCCAGTATACTGGAACATTTCTAAGTTTTAAAAAGAACTTCTCTTTCCAGGAGAACATAAAGAAGAAAAAAAATAATCATTAATAATCAGTCTTGCTACCCAGACACCCACTGCTAAATTGGTAGTGTATATCCTGGCTGAATGTTTTGGTTTATATGCGTATATTTTCCTATAAAAATCAACTGCTACTATATAGAGAGTTTTGTTATATTCTCTTTTTACCTAGCAATATATTAAGGACTTCTTTTCACATCAGTAAACATAACTCAATATTATTCTTTTCATGTTTGCATAGTATTCAGTGTTTACATGTGTCACAATAGATTTAATCAGTCTCCTGTTATTGGATATGAAGGGTTTTGTTTGGTTTTGTTTTCCCAAGTTGTTGCTAATATAAATGGTACGGGAAT
The DNA here is from genome assembly GCA_030848825.1 of Tadarida brasiliensis. Classification (NCBI taxonomy): domain Eukaryota; kingdom Metazoa; phylum Chordata; class Mammalia; order Chiroptera; family Molossidae; genus Tadarida; species Tadarida brasiliensis. Next base: position 17,966,932 of record CM061259.1, on the reverse strand, counting down.
AAATTGACTCACAAAAGCGTTCACAGTTTTCAGTCTTTTGCTATGAATTGTCTAGTTGACTTTCGTCAAGGTTGAATCTACGATTTGACCAAAGGTAATGATAGAATAGTTCAAAGATCTCTGTGCTTTATCATTAAAAATGTTACCATTTGGGAGGTTAAAAAGTATATCTCATAGTCAAAACCATTTTATTTATCGATTCTTAGTGTCATCAAGCATTTTGTTCAGGGGGAGGCATTTGTATTTGTTATTTTGTATATTTTCTTTTACTGTCATTATTTTATTTGGTAGTTTGTATGGACTGAACTTTTTGTGTGATTGTTGCTATTGATTTTTTTAATGATGTAAAATTTCAAAACGAAGTAGAAGGAATAATGTAATGATCACCGTATCCCCACCACCCAGATTAACAAACATTTGCCATGCCTTCTTCACCAACCCTTTTGCCCCCATATTTTACATCACATGCCAGACATCATAACATTCACTCCCAGATTCTTTGATATATATCTCTAAAAGGTAAGGATATGTTCTACAATACCATTGCATGCCTTACAAAATTAACAGTATATTTGATTGGGTTTTAAATTGCTGAGAAAGTTCTATTGATTGGCACCAGCCAAGTGCTCAGCCATGTCAATGGACTTGGAGGAGAAAGAAACACATCTTAGCTTTCTTGTCACCTCAAAAATTAAAGAAGAAAATCTGGTGCCTATGGGGTAGTAGGGTGATGGAGTAACCTTGGCTCTCCTTCTGCCCACAAGCTCCATTTAGAACCCACTGGATCTGCGGTGCCAGCCTCAACGTGTGGATAAATGCCCCGGCAGAAGCTTGCCAATGTATAGCCATTAATTCAAGTTTATTCACTACAGTCCTTCTTTCTTTGAAAATGTGTGCACCCAACTTGATCAATGACTGGGCTTCTGGGCCTGGCCCTCTGGGGTCACAGGAGGTCTTCTTGGCTGTGACCCTCTTGAGCTTGAATAGAGAGTTTGCTGTTTCGGATGGTCAGGGTTGTCGTCCGGTCAGAGTCCCTCCCCTCAGTCATTTGTAATCTTGAACACTCTTCTCCACCCCCATGTCTACAGGCCTGTATCCTGGGTTCTTTTATTAAAATAAGTAAGTAAATAAATAAAAGCATTCAGGAATAAGGGTCCTCATTTCTGTGGTATTGAAGAGGGAAGGACACTGGTCATGAGCACCATTAAAACTGTTTTCTTTCATGATAGATTACCTTTTTAACTGATTACAAGAATGTCCATGGGAAAATGGGCACTGACTTTTCTACCCGAAATGTTAATGTCTGGGCCCATTTCAAAAGAAATGAAGCTACACAATCTCTCATCCAAAATGAAACTGAGGGCCCAGGATGGAAGCTAGGAGGACCACACACAGTCCAAGCAGGGTAGCATTTAGTGATTGCTGTGCCCGAGCTAAATGACCTCACCAGGGTTTTTTAAGAGTTCAAAATTCTTTTTAAAAAAATCCATGGAACTGCCCGGCCTGTGTGGCTCAGTGGATTGAGTGTCATCCCATGGACTGAGAGGTCCCCGTTCGATTCCCGGTCAGGGCCCATGCCCGGGCTGTGGGCTCCATCCCCAGTAGGGGGTGTGCAGAGGCAGCCAATTGATGTTTCTCTCTCACATCCATGTTTCCATCTCTCTCTTTCTTCCTCTCTCTCTAAAGAGTCAATCAATAAAAACATATTTTTTAAAAATCCGTGAAACTCAGCATTTAATATATTTCAAATATAATTATTGATAAATATGTTACAACATATTAGATATAGAAACATATCAAAAAATATAATGCATCTGTTATCCTATTATAAATTATTACCAAATAGATTAATCAAGGACAGTAATATTTCAGAAAAAATAAGCACTACCTAGAAATGAAGGAAGTTGCATTTATTGTAAAAATTAAGGTGAAAATGAAATCATCTTATTTGGTCTTTTTGAAACATGAATATCTAAAAGAATAAAGTGGCACTGTTTCTGTTGTTGAGTTGTATATTTTCATGCAGGCTGTTCCTACCTCAGAAAGTTTCTTCTGACCTTCAAGTGCTTGAGGAAATGTTGAGAAAGTAGTTATAACTAATCCAAATATTTCCCCTATTCCTTATCTTCTAATCATCATCTTTTTCATTGATATGTTGGAAAAGCTTTTTAAAAAAAACACCCTTTTTTGGTTTTTGGCAAGGACTGCATGCTGTTATTGTTAGCAAGGTCTGGGTTTTGTTCAAAGAAAACATTTCCGGTCTGTTGTCATTTCCTTTCATTTCGTTATGTATACATGGAGATTCCAAATGGAAGTTACTGTATCCATTTCCGTCAATCACAGTCATATTCCACATATTCAGAGAGTCTGTGGACTGGAGTAAGATTTATTCTTGGAATAACTTTGGTCCGTCGCCATCTCTCCTTGAGGCTTTTGGAGGCATGGAAGATAGTTCTCAGCTAGTGTGGCCTGTGCGCTGCAGAATGTAATGCAGTGTGTCACTCTTGGCTCTGTCTCAAGGTGTACGTGGTTCAGAGGTCAGAGTTCAGAATTCCCATCACAGTGGTTTTAGATAAATGTATGGGATTTCAGTGCTTTTGATACATCAATACAGAAAACTAGTATTTCAGGGTCCAGAATGAATAGCTGAGGCTAAGTGAAGATTGAGAAAGACCCTGGTAACAGGAGGAATAAAGAGCCATCTGGTGAGGTGGCCCAAGGCCGGGGTCTGCTGGGGAGCAGGGAGCAGCAGCTAGAGAGGAAAACACTGGCTCCCACGGAACCTTTCCAGCCCAGAATGGGGCTCTGGCTCTCCTTGGACAGTATATAGCTTCTCCGAACTATCTAAGTCAGATCATTTATTCTTAAAATGTTCTTAAAATAAAACAAAGCAATGTGAAAGTCAACTCCAATTCTTTTAGACATATTTGACCTAGCTCTTAGAAAAAATATGGAGGCTGGATGGAGGCTCAAGTACTTTCGCTCGAAAATACCCCACTTTTTAAATTCATTTAAGAAAAATGTTGCCCATGTGCGGATTGAAATCAGAGTATCACGTCGGGATGATGTGCCAGAAACTCCTCCGCTGAAAAGGATTTCGTTCCGTCCGAAAACACGTAGATCCTGATGTGTTCTGAGTAAAAACTCATTATAGAGCGAAATCTTTTTGGGGGGGTCTTTGTTTCATCTTTCTTTTCAGTTTGCCATCCTCAAGTTCAATCCTCACAGTTATCAGCAGTGTCTTTTAGAAGGAAAAAAATGATTTCTTCTCTGTCATTCCTTAAAAATTACTGTCCTTGCTAAAGAGAAAGTGTTCTTTCCTTGACTTCCTCCTACATACTGTGTCCACCTTCTTCCTCTCTGTTTTGTTGTTTTGCTGTAGCTGTCAAACGGAGAATCCCCGTGACACTTGGTGTTCGTGGTGGCACTCGGGGGGGGGGGTTCTGTTCTCCGGGCACGAGCTCCCCGTTGGCCCTCAGATGTTAAAGGTGCACATACTTGTGCCACAGTCGGCACTTAGCCAAATGTATCACTATTTAGAGCCATAATCTTTTATGGACTGTTTTATTATTTATTGTAAATCTTCTCTTTCTGCAGCCCCGGTGCTGCTGACCTACAGCCCAGGCTGTCTAATGCCTGCAATCGTCCAGTCACATTTTTTAACCCTTAGATTTTCTACAGGAGAAAGATAAAAATGCACATTTAATGTCCGTTTCATTTCTACCCAGAAAAGAAAGACGAATAGATAAAACTTTTGTTTCTTCTAAGGAACAAAAGGCAGGGAAAGGAGTGGGTGTTGGGCAGTCCTGAGTCCGCACCAGCAGCTTCTAGATGCGACTTCTGAATATTTATCGAATATTTACGAATTAGCTAACTTTTCCAGGTAACCTGTTGCTGCGCAGGGCCAAAGGGAATACGTTGTGGTAGATGGTGATTTTGTTCCCTACGTGACAGTCCCCTCCCCCATTAACTGTGAGTTTCAACCTGCTCCTCTACCAACTTTTAAACCAAAAATATTGATCAGAAATAAATTTGTAAACAGTTTTTGCCTTTTTCCATGTCCTTTGCTCACTTTCTGATGGAGAGGCTTTTTCATAGTAAAATGACTGAAGTTCAGGTACTTGGAGAGTCAGGAAGTGAGAGCTTGTGACATTCACAGGTTGGCTCCTTTTGTGGAAGAACTGGTCACTAAGTTACCAGTTGAAGGACAGTACAGACACACATCAGAGTCGACCACATCGTGAAGTCTGTGTTTCACGCATTGCTTTTCTCCCTGGGAAGATGCAGATGCGGTTCCTCCTGTGTTGGGCACCTCCTGGACCTTCCCTCTCCACACCCTCTCCCACCCCCGCAGTCCCTGCAGCCTGAACAGGTGCCGGCTTTGGCCACCGCAAAGCTAGACAACTGCTGAGAGCGGGTGACCGGCACAGGACAAGAAAAGGAGCTTGAGGAACACCGTCTCAACACTCAAATTATAGCGCTCGGCACAAAGTTCAAAGTGCAGCCTCCTGTCCTCAGAGTGTGGGCAGAGTCACAGATGACCGACGTTACTGGAGATCTCATCCGTGGAGCAAGCACATTCTCCATGGGGCATGCTCCAAGTTTGGTGTCCCCTCCTTCTCTTCCTGAAACATGGATGCCAACCCAGGTGGCCACAGTGCCACCACGAGCTTCATATCTGTGCTGAGATAGAGGTTTACCAGCACCTAATGGCCTGGTTACCCTTCCCTTTTCATTTGGGCTTCAATGGTAGTGACGAGGTTGCCCCCAGGAGCCGTGGGTACAGGCCTTGGAGAAGGTTAGGATTGCAAATTGCCCCATCCCCTGTGTTGTGGAAGTAGGAGAAGAAGGGAGCATATCTTAACTTCTAGAGAGAAGCAAAGACTAAACTTATTTCACTTGCTCGGTTTCTCAGTTGATAGTCTTCCTTCAGTGACGCAGGATCCTGTACACTGCAATGGCTGCTCCCACCCTCCCGCATCCCTCCTTCATCTCTTCCCTTTGTTCTGTCCATTCCAAGAAGGAGTCGTGATTCTGTGTTGTCCATGAGTGGGCTGGATGCTAAGAGACCACGCAGAGGGTGAGAGTGCACACTGGGATGCCAAGCTGCCGGGATTCAAGTCCTGGCCCAGCTCACGGCATGGGCAGTTACGTAACTTTTCTGTGCCCGACTCTCTCCATCTATACAAAATACAGATACTAATAATAACGGTAGCTACACCAGAGGGTCCTTGTGAGGATTCAGTGAGGCTAATACACACAAAGCACCTTAGAACAGTGGCAGACACTTAGTAAGTAACATGTGTTCGTTACTGTTTTACTGTGCAGTTACTATGTGCTAAGAACGTGAACCTGGAATATCTTACTTAAGCCTTGTGGCACCCTTACAGAGATGGTACTTTTAAATCTCTTCCCAGTGGTGAAACAGGCTAGAGAGGATGTTGATTTGACAAAGGTCACTTAACTCCGAAGTGGCCAGTCCACAATTCAGCCTCAGATCCTTCTAATTCCAAACTCCATGTAACCCGCTGCGCTCCCACCTGCCCTCCCGGGTGGGTACAAACTGGGCGTCGCAGCGGCGTGTTGGAGACCGTTGCTCTGTTAACCTAATGTCTTCCCTTGTAGATGAACCCTTATACCAGGCTCAAGCTGCCTTGACTTGTGAATGTTTCTCTGTCGATTCTTTGCCCCATTATAGCGCCAGTCCTTTGGTGCCATTTTGGCATTCAGCGGGACTCTCTGCTAATCCTTTGCTCCCTCGGAAGAAATCTTTTCTTTGCTATACAGGGTAAGGCTGACGTCCAGGGTAGAAAATTATTTGGAATGCTGTTCCCCTCAGTGACTGTCCCCCTTTGGCTCAGTTTCTCTGAGCGGCTGGGGATGGCAGGGCTCCAGTGCTCACATCAGGGGGAATCTCTGCTGTTGAAGAGAACTTGCGAACGCAGAGCGAGCCCAGGTCCACTGCTTACACGACCCGGAAGGCTGTCCCCCGCGCGCGGTGTGGCGGCCTCGTCCGGCTCACCTGGAGACCTGAGGGTTAGTTTTAAATGCACCTGTGCACTTCACCTGCCCGATCCTGTCCACTGTTTTCCAGCCTGCGAGTGTCTGCTGGTTTGCAGTACTGGTCACCAACGTCACCACATCTGATATGGACGGCCACTCTGGCCACCTGCCTTGTCTTCTGCAAGCCCCCACCCCATCCCTAGGCAGAGCTTCCTGGGCCCGCAGTCCTATTCCAACCACCACCCCCTTGCTTAAACCACAGCAGGGCTCCCCAGGACGGTTAGGACAAAGCCCTGCACGCAGTGTGCCCACCTGCCACACCATCCTCATCGCCCTCCCTCCCATGGGCCTTCGTCCAGCTCTGCAGGCTGGCTGTGCTCTCTCCTGGTGCAGGGGGCACTAGCCCCGGGCACTGCACAGCCCTACTCACCATTCAGGGCTCAGGTCAGGTGTGGCTCCGGGACAGCCCTCCCTGACCTTCCTGGCCGGCCAGCCCCGCGGTATCACTGCGCAGTCCCCTCCGCGACACCAGCCTCGTGGCGTCCCCGCTCACCTGCGCACACAGCCTCCGCGCGCCCTGAGATCTGCATCCGTAGCCGGTTTTGCTGCCGGTTCTGTTCCCGGGCCTGGCGGAGTGCAGGCCCTCACTGAAGGTTCCTGTAAACCCGAGGGAATGAGGGCAGCGTGCATGTTTCTCCGTGGCAAGAAGGGTGGTATTCTAGAAACCCTTCGGGGGGCTGTCTTGGTGTCCTCAAAGGGAAGTCTCCACATTTCAGACCGAACAGCCCCAGGGGCTCCCCCGAACTCTCAGATTTCAAGGGAACTGCTATGGCCAGAGTGACAGTCACACGCAGCGCATTGCCTGCTCCTTACCCTGTGCCCAGGGCCAACCCGTGGGGTTTCCACGGGAACTGTCCACGCAGACCCGAGGATGTCACTGTCGCCTCCTGTGGAAGCTTCAGAGCGAGGAGGTGGGAATTGAGAAATGTATGCTCTGAGTTTGACCAACAGCCCTCTCTCTCCATCCTTAAACATGCTTTATTTCTGAGTTTTCTTCATGGAAATGTTGAAAAGTAACCTCATCACTGCAGCAGCCGGCTGACCCTTCCACATCAGAGCACCCTTTTCTTCATTCATTTTATCCAAGGAAACTACAGTTTTTGCCAACTTTTGAGGAAATTGTCGATTCATTTAAGCTCCCCTTTGGGCTAGACAGAGATACAAATAAAAAATAGCTCAGATTTATTGAGCACGTACTGTTTGCCAGGCACTGCGGAAAGCATATTCCATGGAGTATCTTATTCGGTCCTCACAGCTCCTCTGTGAGATATGGATAATGTTATCATACCATTTTACAGACGGGAGTATACCATTTCATACTCGAGAGGTAAATATTCGTGCCTGGTCACACAGCCCTAAGTGGTGGGGCTGGAATTTGAACCCAGAACCGCCTTCTCTCAAGCTCGTCTTCTCAAACACCATGCTCCACTGCCGTAGTCTTTCAAGTGTTTGTATTAGCAGGTGATGAGATGTTTGACATAAAAACAGCATGTCTCCCACTTCCCATTGCTTGCTGGCTATGGCCAGTTCATTGCTAAGCCTCTTTAAATCGGTTTATGTTTAAGCATGCGACACAATGTTGCATTAAACCTAGCCTAACAGTCATGTGAAACTATATTGTTTTTTAATGTGTGTTTTACTTTTTAAAAATATTTATGTTTTTCATTTTAGCTTACTGTTTCCTTTATAATAATTACTTACGGTAACCATAGCCGTGCAGCATGTTTAGAAAGCAACACCCATCGTGGGAGTCCTAGGCTTGTGCGCCCGCCCTCAGGTCTTTTCCTTCCTGTGATCTGAGGGTCTGCAGGGGGCCTGATCCTTGCAGGCTGTGTTTATCTGGCTTTTGGGAAGGGTCAGCCAATCAGAGGCCCTGATGGGAGATGGGGATGGGGCTTAAGGAAGAGCTGAGATATTCCTCTCTCCCTCTCCAAAAGTAGCGGCATATTCCCTGTGGCCCCAGCTCCCTGCAGGTGGCCCCAGCCCCCGGACTCCATGTATGTCTTTTTGTCCCTCCAGACTCAGGGTGGTGGTGGCCTTCTGTTTTTCCTATCTCTGGCTGCTTTACTACCCCATATACACCTGTGTACAACTTGTCCACAACCTGTGTACCCAGTTCCCTCAATTAAATGTTTCCTGTTGTAAATAGGTCTTTCCAGTTCTCCAGGTTGGACGCTGCTGGATACTCCAGCATTCTCACGTAGGATCTCAGTACTGATTTACAGTTTACTTTAGAGGCATGGAAGACAGGTGATATGATTGGGTTAAAGCCCTCTGGTTAAAAGCATCCAGAGCCTTTGTGTTCACTCTGGCTGTGGTGTCGGTGGAAATCTTGGCTGGGTGTTTGATGTCCCTGGTTCCGGTTCTGGCTGAGTCCCTAGGCATACTTAGAATCCCTCAAGTCAGAGCCTCCGTTTCATGGAAAATGAAGGTGCTCCGGTGTCCTTCCTGGCGGCTCCGTTAGATGGCTTTAACTCCTGAACCAAGACAGATGTAGGATGCGGTCACCGTATCTGTGGGGACCCTGAGGTGTCTCCCTCAGTGGAATAGCCCCTGACTCCAGCCATATCTGCCCTTCTAAGGCACATTGTTGGTGCCCAAGGGATCAGGTGCCAGAATGTGGGTAAGCCAGGGCAAATCTATCCCCACGCTGGGGAGAACCTCAAACAGGCCTTTCTGATTCTCACCCGGATGGTTGGTCCTCATTTGAGCGCAGCACACTCGCAGAACGTACAACGCAGCAGGAAAATGTAGTGCTCAGCCGTCCTGACTGTGGGCTTGACCGCCTTTCAAAGGTGTTGTTTCAGCCCGGTTGGTGCGGCTCAGTGGATTGAGCGTCGGTCCCGTGGACTGAGAAGTCCCCGTTCGAGTCCCGGTAGGGGCACAAGCCCAGGTTGCAACTGGGTCCCCAGTAGGGGGCGTGCAGGAGGCAGCCAATCGATGTTTCTACCTCTCTCCCCCTTCCTCTCTCTCTAAAAAAAAAATCAATAAAAACATATATATTTTTTAAAAGATGATATTTTGCCCTGGCCGGTTTGGCTCAGTGGTTAGAGCGTTGGCCTGCGGACCAGAGAGTCCCGGGTTTGGTTCCTGCTAAGGGCACGTACCTCGGTTGCAGTTTGTCCCCGGCCTCGGTTGGGGTCGTGTGGGTGGCAGCCACTCGATGTGTCTCTCTCACATCGATGTCTCTCTCTCTCTCTTCCCCCCTCTCTCCCACTCTATCTGAAGATAAATGCAAAAATGTCCTCACCCGAGGATTAAAAAAAAAGATATTTCATATATTCACCTTACGTATAAAACCAATAGCAGAATGTGCGTATGCACTTGTCTGATGTAATACATTTTCTCTTTCTGTTTTAAGCACAATCTTATAGTCTCTAAACACCATTAAAAAAAGACGTCATCCAGCATGTGTGTGTGTGCGTGTGTGTGTGTGTATTTGGGGCCAGATGCTCTGGGTGCCTTAAATGACTTTAATTTACTAAACTTCACTCCCCCCCCCCCATCCCCAGCCCTTTCTTTTCAGAAGACACGTTTAGACAATCACCATTCTCCTCCAATTCAAAAGACCTGCTGCCCAGCGACTCTGTGCTTCACGGAAGACTATCAGCTCCAGGTACGGAAACACCGTTGGCTTTGCTTCTACTATTGATCGCTTAAAAATTACTTCTCTGAAATGTGCGGATTTTCAGATGCTTGCAGCGAATGTGTTGACGTTATTCAGATGAAGAAGCCGGGTTTTTAAAAAGAGGGAGAAACTCGATTTCAGCAGCCACAGACGTGTATTGAAGGAAGATGCAGACCGTGAGAAAGCTCTTCCTGTGCCGTGGGAGCTTATTGTTGGTTCCCACTGGTGTTTCATTCGTGTAGTGAAATTCTTATTCTTTGGAAGAGCGAAGTACAACCTGAAAATAATTTGCTTTTCATATTGTCAGTATTTCAGATAGGCAGCCAGGAAGGTAGGGGAGGGCGGTGGCCAGGGCAGGACCGGTCAGGACCCTGGCAGGGTGTGGGCCACCACAAAGACCACTTCAGTTTCCACGGGGGCAACGCAGCTCCTTAAGACAGTCTTGCCTTGCAGGTTTCACTCTCTTCGCGTGTCTGCGTATAGCCATCAAATGCTCCTTTTTGCCATCTGAGCATCAGTATGTAATTTCTTATCTACTCGTCCTTTTTCCTTTTCAGAGTAAAAAGAAAGATGTGTTTGCTGTCCCCTTATCAGCAGCATGACTGTCCCTCAGGGCTCCTGTGTGTGTCCTCAGAGTGATTATGAAATGAGGACATTTGAGAACCACTGCACTGCAGGCTGTACTCCTTACTCACCCCCACCCCCACCCCAACACCAGTCCAGCAGCCAGGAAACTTCCTGCTGCGGTTACCTTCCTTCCCAGCCACGGAGAGAATTTCCGAAGTTCTTGGTGGCCTGCGCACCCGTTCATTTGTCCAGGGGAGTGGTGGGAGGCCATGGGTCCATGCGAGTGCAGGAGGGCCTCACAGCAGGGTTGTTGGCTGGGAACCCTGCACAAATAAAGTCTGAGTGTCCTCCACACGCCCCAGGAGCCCGGTGTCACAGACAGCTGGAGATCTGGGCATTGTGTCATTCAGAAAGAGCCACATTGCATCTCAGGAAACGTTGGCTTGGGCATCATGAGTCATTGGAAAAGGTTTGGAACAAACAGTTGGGAAAAGGCAGCTCTTTGTCGTCCATCAGGCTTGTGATGGCAGGTACTTTTCTTCTCATCTCCAAAGAGTCCAGGTTCCTGCACGCTTGTTAGCTCTGCAGGACTTTTCGGTTCAATCACCATAAATAACACACATACACAAAAACACATTACACGACACCTGGTTGTGGAGGTGGGAAGAAATTCTGCGTAGTCGATGTCTTCGTTCTCAGACGCGCTGTTTGAACCACTGTTTACTTCCCACGGTGTCCTTTCGAATGGCCATCTCCCTGGTCCCCAAATCATCGCCCTGCTGTGAAGTTGATGGATTGTGACTTTCTCATGTCAAAATAACTGCCTAGGAATGGCAAGTTGGAGTGCTGTGACCCATACAGCCAGCAGCCCGTGATGTATGTACCAGCCCCGCATCGCTGGCTTAACGTTGGCTTGGCTGTATTTTAAGAAGGGTTTATTGGTCAAGTTACAACTCAGCCTCAGAGTGGCATCCGTGTATGTCTAACTGCTCGGCGGCGTTTCTGTGATTTGCTTGGAAGACTTACGTTACAAGTGAGATAAACTCACACGTAAATAGTTAACGTGTTTTGCGGGGAGGGTCAGCATAACGGGGATTTTAGAAATGGAAATGCGCCATCCTGAGGGAGAACCAACCTCTTACCGCAGAAAGCTGTTCTTCGGGCAGAGGATGAGCAAATGCCTTTACCTTTCGCTGAACTGCACAGCAGAAACGGGGCTTTGAAAAAACAAGCAAGGTGGCAATGCTTTACCAGTGGAGTTAAAATTAGAAAAGTTAGAAATGGCCCTGGCCGGTGTGGCTCAGTTGGTTGGGTGTCAGCCCATGACCAAAAGGTTGGTGGTTCGATTCCCCGTCAGGACACATGCCCGGGTTGTGGGCTCGATCCCTGGTAGGGGGCGTGCAGGAGGCGGCTGATCGATGTTATGCTCTTATCGATGTTTCTATCTCTCTCTTCCTCTCCCTTCCTCTCTCGCTAAACTCAATATTTTTTTAAAAAGACATATTTAAAAGAAAATTTAAAAATGATGAGGACAACCTTGTAAGCATGAAGTTCCTGCAATCTGAAGACATGTTTTGTAAGGAAAGCCTCAAAATTTGAACTAATTGTGGAGAAGACCTACCTGGATTAACAAAATACTGAAGTATGGAGACTTTTTAAGTAAATAATTCTTTCAAGTCTGGACAGTGGTGACTGGACGTGGAGTACCCACTAAATTAGCACTCCCCATCCCCTTTCCCGCAATTCAGAAACCCAAAACTCTCCCAACCACAACTTCTGGAGTAAGTTACTTAGTGATACAAACCAGTGGGGGCTAGTTACAGCCATTGTGTATTGGGCCAAGGGTGAGATTCATGCTTACTGCAGAAATATCAACGCACTTGATTATAAAGGCCCACTGGAGTATTGCACAAATTATGCTTTGTGGCCCTGACTGGTTTGGCTCAGTGGTTAGAGTGTTGGCCTGAGGACCAAAGAGTCTCGGGTTCGATTCTGGTCAAGGGCACGTACCTCGGTTGCAGTTCGATCACCAGCCCTGATTGGGGTCCTGCAGGAGGCAACCAATCGATGTGTCTCTCTCTCTCTCTCTCTCTCTCTCTCTCCCTCTCTCTCTCTCTCTCTCTCTTTCTCCCTCCCTCTCTCCCACTCTGTCTGAAAATCAATGGAAAAAATATCCTTGGATGGGGATTTAAAAATATATATGTATGTACTATGCACCATATTATCACCTTGAAATCAGAAAAAGTATGAATCCCAGACTGCATCAGGCTCCAGGGGCCTCGGGTGTCGTGGGCCTCCATGTACTCCAGTACTCTGCGTCAGCGCTGGGAACGAGGAAATCCAACCTATGGCTGAGGATCTTAAGGTTCTGCGGTGTGAGAGTCATGAGTTCATACAGAAAATTTGGAAAGACCAAGTGGGCAGCAGATTGCTGACTCACCCGAGAAGACGTGTCAGGAAGGAGTTCGGTGGGCACGCTGCAGCACGGGGCAGCATTAGTAATGAGGGCCTGGCTTAGCGAGAACACGGGAGGGTGGGAGGCAGACAGGGTGGCTGACCGGTCTGGGAGGCTGGTTAGCTTTGCCATCAGCAGGTTGAATTAAGGAATGACAGTGACTATACAGAAATGAGGAAGCCGGGAAGGAGGCAGCTGGCTTTAGTGACTAAGCAGAAAATAATTCGTGGTTAGTCTATCAACAAAAGCCTCCAGGTCCTTCAAAATCTGTTGGGTGGGTTCAGTGTCACCATTAAAATATTATTTTTATCTTTATTTACCTTGCAAACGTCTTTCCACAGATAACGCAAAGATAAATGTCAATCCAGAGAATTATCTCAGATTCCCAATGAGATTTCATGGGCCTAGTTTCAATCTGAGAAATCCCTTGCAACTGCTGAAAATCAATAGCATTCATTCAATAACATATATTGGCACATGTTTATATCCCTTCTATCCACGGGAAGAAATTCTTCTCAAACATCTTGGAGTGAGACCATGGGGCAGGTGCGGGTGTCCCACACGAGAGGCTCGTTTGAGGCCAGTGTGTTGAGAACGAAGCCGCAGCGTGGGGGACAGCTAAGTGGGGAGAGGTGGGTAGGACCGTGGGCTGCGGCGACGTGGAGAATAGCGCAGTTAACTAGGCATTTGCCTTCGGCAGATGGTATCTGAGACACACAGCTGCCACCATCCCAGAGAAACAGAATAAACACAGAGTTTCACGGTGCCTTGGCCTCTGCTGTTGCCACTATTTCTAGACCGACTTTGCTGCGATCCAAAGAATGCTCGAGAGCCCAGACCTAACGCCTTCGCTTGCCGTGAGTGTCTTAGACAGAGGTAACACCAGGGATCCTTAATGACACGATGATTTAGACGCTGCTGTCACCTTCTGCTGGAGGGACGTGGGGACAGAATACCCTTCAAGCTGTGAACAGATGACTGAATGCACCCTGGGTGGTGGTGTTGCTGGTGGTGATTTTACAAAAGAAAGAAAAGAACTTTCCCGTTAGGTGGGAGATAGAATTACAGACCATGTGTAGTTTCATGCACTTTGCTGTACAGTCGCCTGGCTCTGTGACAGGTGTGTGTGAGTAGGAGAGAGGTTCTGAGCTCGGGCACATGTCAGGGCCCACAGGGCGGTGCGTCAGGGGAAAGCAGACCAGTGGCCGCTGCGCCCGTGGCCGTCTGTGTCCGTGGGAAGAGAGGGATTTCTGTCTCTGCACGGCTTCTGACAGTGTGGCGCTCCCGCTCTGTTTCATCATGATTTCTGAAGTCACCGTCTGTTTGATCTGTATGAAGCCAAAAAACAATAACACAACCTGAGCGGGTGTGAAGGAAAATGTGGGTCTCCGTGGAATCCTTTCACGGCACTTCTGCCTGTTATTTCGGCGGGGCTCCGAGTTAGACAGTGCAGAACGTATCAGCTGTTATAGTTGTGAGTCCCTGCCCCCATTATTTGCTAACTTCTTTTTAAAATCCCTCTTTTTATTGTGGTTGTTTGTAACATGCAAACAAGGAGCAAAGAACATGGGGAAATTTAGTTCCTTTTAGGACCTGAGATGCCAAGCGGTATCTGATGTCGAATGAAAAGGCTGGTGTGGAATGGTCTGCCTTGTCCCCAGGCCAATTCTTGATCCATTTTCCTCTCTCTGTTCTGCCCATCAATCTAATACGAGGGGTACCATGTCATATCCTTTTCTGAAATCTAAATAAATGATGCTTTGCATTAGAGTGCCACTCGCAACTAACGCAGCCTGCCATGCTGCTGGCCGGATATGAATGACCTCTTTCAGACAGTGGCTTAAAAAACGTGCATGTCACACCTTTATGGTAGGACTTCCCAACTCGTACGTCAGGGGAGAGACACACAAAGGCGTCGTGGATTACAGAAAAGTGTTTTCTTCCATCCTTTCTCAAACATACCAGATTCTTTTTACATTCAGACTAAGTCGCGGGTAAACAATAGAGCATCGGGTGTCGTTGGCATGTATCATTTTGTAGCTTAAGCGCCTTTTTGATTAAGCAAATTTATTCTGTACAGAGAAGGAAGCTGGTATTTATCAAGGACCTTCTAAATTGTCAGGCACAGGACCTATGCCATCTCATTTAATTCCGGAAACAACTCACTGAGACACAGAAATTATGCTCAATTTACAGACGACTAAATAGAGGTTCAGAGAGATTTAATAACATTTTTCTAGTTTATTGATATATAATTGACATATAACATTGTATTAGTTCAAGGTACATAGTATAATTTGATACCTGTATTGCAAAATGATTATAAGTTTAGTTAACATTCATCCCCCAAGATAGTTATAATTTTTTTCTTGTGATGAGAACTTTTAAGATCTACTCTCTTAGCAACTTTCAAATGTACATTACAGTATTGTGAACTCGAGTCACCATGCTGTGTATTAGATCCCCAGGACTCACTTATCTTTAAAAAACTTTTTTTTTCCTTTATTGATTTTAGAGAGAGAGAGAGACAGAGATAGAAACATTGATGAGCGAGAACATCGATTGTCCGCCTTCTGCATGCCCACCCTGGGGATTGGGCCCACAACCTGGGCATGTGTCCTGACCGGGAATCGAACCGGCGACCTCTTGGTACAGGGGTCAACGCTCAGCCCCTGAGCCACACTGGCCAGGGAGGAATACTTGCCTTATAACCAGAAGTTTGTACCTTTTGCAGAGAGATTGAATAATTTGTTCAAAGTCACACAGTTGGTGAATGGCTGCACAGGAATTCAAACCCAGACTGCACAGCACCTCTGCTCTCTTTCTGCCCCGTGCGCTGCCCACTAAGTCAGAGGAGGCGTCAGCAGTGGTGAGCACGCCTCCCCGGGTTTGCCCACATGCATCCACAGTTGGCATTCGAAGTATTACTGGTGGGTTGCCTTCTTTAGTGTATGTGTTCGTGCCATTGAGTCAGCTCTGACTCCTGGCGACCCTATGAGTGCGTGACGTTCACAGTGTCCTGCCCTCAGCAGCCCTGCTCAGCTCCTGTAGACGCAATCCTTCAGCTTCTCTTATGGAGTCAATCCATCTCATACTTGATCTTCCTCTTTTCCTGCTGCCTCCCGTTTTCCCCGGCATGATTGTCTTTTCCCCAGAGCCCACCTTCTCATGACCTGCCTCAGGTAGGACAGCTTCCGTGTGGTCATTTTGGCCTCCGGTGATGTTTCAGGCTTCATTTGCGGTCCCCACGGCGGTCCAGGCTCTCTGTGGAGCTCTCCTCCAACGCCACATTTCAAATGAATCCATTTTTTCCCCATCATTCTTCTTCACTGTCCATAGGAATTGGGAACATAGAGGAATGCCTTCTTTTAGACAGGAATCAAAAGCAGCCCTTTAAATAAGACATTTCAAAGAACTATAAGGTAAGAAGGTACCGTTGATTAACATCATTCTAATTCTGTTCTTTTCCATTTCTATTTTTCCTTTCTTCCCTTAATACTTTGTTGTCTGGTGATCATGGTCGCTTGGAATGTGTCTTTCAGTTATGAAAGTTAAAAGAACTAGTTTTCGGTAATCTTTAGTGGATCGTTTGGGCCATAGAAATAGGTTCGTGAAGCTGTCTGAACGCCTCCTGGTTAAATAAAACAAGTCATACGGAAGGGAGCGGTGGTCTGGTCAGCAGTGCAGAGGGGAGAACCCCGGTTCAGTCCTGGCCCGGCCCAGCAGGAAGAGAATGGAAGCCGTCCAAGCTTCTTCCACATCCCCTCTCCTTCCAAAACGGCCATCGGGAACACGACTGTTACTTCAGCCCCGGTTCCTTTATTTTCTTTGTTCAGCCAGAACCATCTGCTGGTACGGAGGGAAATCAGAGGCGAGTCTCGACACTTTCCCCCTGAAATTCTAAGAGTTGGGGAAGGAACAAGTCAACATAAGTGATTCTTGAAAGACACAGTATTGGGGGGGGCGGGTAGTGACTGGGAAGGGGGCACAAGAAGGCCTCTAGGAAGCTGGGATGTTCTGTTTCCTCATCTGGCTGCTGAGTACCTGCGTATGGAATTCTGGGAAGATTCATGAGGTTGTGTGCTTATGATAGTATTTCTGTACTGGTTAGGGCTCCTTGGCTCATTCACAAATAGGTGGGTCTAGACGCCTAGTGGTCGCCTCCAGGCCATCAGTGACCAGTGTGCATTCATGTCAGAGACCATGTCAGTGATGGTGATGACAGTCTTTCAATGATACAACTTTCCGTTTGCAGCACCATTTCCATTGGTCGCACGAACCTGCTGCCTGAACCAAATGACATGCAGGTTGGTCTGTCTGAGTCCTGCTGTGCTCCAAATTGAGACACGGTTCTGCCCTGCTTATGGCGTTTCTTTGATGTACCTGTAGTAGGTGAGCTCTAGTCTGTCCGGCTGTTTACTAGAGGGAGAAGTCTTTGTTGCTGTGGATTTTCCTGATCCAGATAATGTTATCTGAGGCTAAAAATGATGTGCTCACGCCCTGGCCGGTTTTGCTCAGTTGTTAGAGCGTTGGCCCTTGGACCAAAGGGTCGTGGGTTCCATTCCCAGTCAAGGGCACGTACCTGGGTTGCAGGTTTGATCCCCGGCCTTGCTCGGGGTCATGGGGGAGGCAACCAATCAATGTGTCTCTCTCACATTGTTGTTTTACTCTCTCTCTCCCTCCCTTCCACTCTATCTAAAAAAATCAATGGAAAAATATTCTCGGGGGAAGATTAACAAAAAACAAAAATGAAAGTGTGCTCATAACTAGCCCCATCTGGTCCGAGTGTAGGCGAATTCCAAAGGAGCCCATTGATGCCATTAACTCTGTAGAGAAAGGTCTCACATGATGTAGTGTCAGCTTTGCATCCGGTTCAGTCCTCTCAGAAGCATAACTAACCGGGTCTCTGTGGACCAGCGGCCGCGGGGCTCATGCACTGAAATCCAGGCACATGTTTTGTTACGGGCGGTACCCTTTCCAAGGGAGAAATTTCTGTCCAGTTCCGATGCATCACCTGAGCTATCTATGGAGAGGAGGACTGTGGTCGTTGGCCAAGCCTCTCTATCTCCACCCAGATGGCCCAGGGGTTGAGTCACTTGGTGTTGAAGATAATCATCAGCACTTTCACGATTGTACTTTGCGGGGATATGGCAACGTCCAAAAGGCCTTTTTAAAACCCAGCTTGAGGGCTTTGTTTCTCCGTACAGGCTGCCCCCTGAGGCTGCGGACTCCTCGGCCCTGGCCTGGGAACTTCTGGGAGCCGAGCAGAGATGTGGGTGCTCACATGACATTTTTGCACAGCACTACAGGCCTCGGTGCTGCGGCTGTGCCGTTGCTCTGGCAGAGCCTGGAGGCAGATGCCTGGAGGACGGGTGCTGTGACGCCCAGCTCCGCAGACGGCCCGAGGGGTGCCGGGGCTGTTCGTAGACACGACGGTGAGCGAGCCGGCTCCGGCTCCTGCTCCAGTTCCGTGTGGGACCGGCTCCTTCAGTCTGCAAGGCCTTTTCTCTGCATGCACAGTGTGTGCTCCGTTCCTTTGCTATCAGAAATACTTATTTTCATTGCATGCAATTTCTTCTTTGTGTTGATTCCTTTTCAGGGCAACCGCCCTCGGGCAACCAGGGGAGGGGGGGAAAAGCCATTCCACTTGCAAACTAGACCTATTTTCCTTCAGACTCGTCCATCTGCACCCCATACGAGGCCGAATGGGTGCCTCTCGTGGGAGAAAGGCAGCCCGCCACTCCACAGCCCTCTCTGGATGTAGTTACTGGAGTGGAGGGCAGGGGCAGCATTTTTTGGCCGTTTGTCCTCATGCGGTGTGTTTCCCATAGCAGAGTACTTATCATTTCTGTTCTCAGTTTATCACCCAGACAAGAAAGAGGTTAACTAGAAGCACTGAAGGAAGGGCAGCCTTTGCATTTGCTCAGTGATGTCAGGTTCATCCCGCCGGCCACTGGTGTCCTAGTGAGAGTCCCACACTGAGGTCCCTCAGGCTCTTATTCAACAGGTCCCTAGCTAAACGAATCATGGGTACCACCTCCCACTGTCCCCACTTTCCCTCCAAAATTAACTAATTAAACCCTCCTCTCGGTCCTGATTTTTTTTTTTTCTGCCTCCGTGGAGAGCGTCATCACCAGCCCCCACCATGACACAGACCGCAAGGTCGGACACCGTTTGTTTAGGTCCCCCCGAAGCAGACCCTGAGACAAAGGTTTTAGTGCAAGCAGTTTTTTAGGAAGTGAGACCAGGAAATGCTGGGAGAAGGATGGGGAAGCGAGCCAGGGAAAGGAAGGCAGCCAGGAAAGGGTCTGTTATCAAACAGGTCACCTACTGTGGACAACTGGAGATGGATTTCCCGGGAGCACTCTGGAAAGCAACGGAGAGCACACACTCCTGAGAGTTTTCTCCCCCGGGGTGAGGGCCAGGGTATGGATGCTCCTGCACTCCGGTCCACGGCACGAGTGGGCACAGCTGGCTTCTGGCAGCGGGAAGGCGGGCGTTGAAGTAGTGAAGGCAAGAGGGCAGCTGATGAGGGAGGGCAGACAACAGTGTCTGCTGCGTCATCTCTCATCAGTGTCTCCTCTTCACCCTCCACTTCCGCTCAGGTGCCAAGTCCTCCCACACCGATGCTTCCTCCTGATCTCTCCTCCACGCATCCTTTTCTTCTTACCCCACTGCCAAGGACTTATTCAAGTCTCCATTGTGTCCTCTGGATGGCCACAGTGGCCTCTGGGTGGTCTCTGTCTCCAGTGTCGTCCACAACCCCCATTCCTTCACCGTCCTGCCGCCTGATGTATCTTTCTAGAAGGCAGCTCTCATCCCGCCACTCTCGGGGCTGGTGGCTTCTCACTGCCCTCAGGAGGGCGTCTGAACTGTGACCCCTTGCACATGTACTCTGTCCCTGTAAGCCACCTTTTTTTGGTTGGCTTTTTTAGTCTCTGCTTTCTTTGGGAATCATTCCCTGCCTCTTCAAAACTGGATGAGGTGCCGCTTCCTTTATGTCCTTGGATATTTAGAATGTCCTGTGTCCTCGTCATCCGTCTCATTTAGCTGCCAGCAAGCTCCGTGGTGGGCCCAGACCAGCTTGTTGACCGTGATGTTACCCAGAAGCCAGCACCCTAACGTAGTTGCTCTTGGTGATCGAAAAACGATGTGGTTTGTGGAACTAATGTTAAGTGTTTTAAGGAGAGATCTGATGAGACTTTGACTATAAAACATAGTAAAAAAGATGGCTTTTTACTGCAGCTTAAAATGGATCCGTCTATAAATATAAGGTGTGCAATAAAGCCCTTTCCAAATAGATCTGGTCTCACTACCATGCCGGCACTCTCTTTTTAGAATTAAATGGTTTATCTTGATAGGAGAAAGATCGCAGGGCTGGTGTGTTTGTACATTTCACCTTAACTCCAGCTCTGACTGCCGACCTCCAGGGAAAGTCTAGGGCAGTGTTTCTGAAGGCAAGTAGTGGGAGATGGAGGCGTAAGAAGCCTTTGGATGGTTTGATGTGAAAGTCCAATACTTGAATTAATGTGAAAGCACAATCCTGATTTTCACATGTAATAATAAACTTCCCAGGCACAAAATTCTCACATTAGTCTCATATTTAAAAGCTTGGAATTATTTCAAATAGAACTTTTTCCCATCTGTGAGCCAATCGCTTTATCAAATGAGCTTCTATTTTAAAGTAAATTATTTTAGCCCCGGCCGATGCGGCTCAGTTGGTTGGGCATCAGCCTGTGTACCAGGAGGTTGCCTTTTGATTCCCGGTCAGGGCACATGCCTGGGTTGCAGGTTCGAAGCCTGGTAGGGGGCATGCAGGAGGCAGCCATCTATATATAGGTCTCTCACATTGATGTTTCTCTCTTTCCCTCTCCCTTCCTCACTCTCTAAAAATAAAAAATCTTTTTTTAAAAAGACCCCCCCCAAAAGTTCACATAGGAATCTCTCATAAGTGTTCATGGGAAACTATGTTTGAGGCAGATCTGGATTCAGATCTGACTGTCTCTGAAATTCAGGAAGCCCATGAAGTGGAAATTCTTCTTTAAAATTATTTAAAAGTTATACGTGGCCTTTTCCTCCCGTGTGGGAAATAAGTCCCGCAGATCTTCCGCCGAGTCCTCAATTGTCTTACACGTGGAGCGAGAGAGAGTTTTCTGCAGCCGTCAGGCCACTCACCTGTCTGTCCTGCCCCTTCTCCTCAACCTCTGTCAGAAACAGCAGACAGGCCCTGCTGGCCTTGGAGATCCCCCCGGTTTCCTACAGGTTCTCCCGAGTGATTTTGCATTCTGGCTCATCCCAGCCTTTTCCTCCCCTTTTTCTGTTGTGAGCCACTGTGGGGCTTACATGAGGCAGGACTTACATTAAATACTCTGCTAAACACGTAGATAGGAAATGAGCTCTCTAAGTTAGAGAGAGACAGTGCTCCGTGGTGTTCTGTGAACTTGGCTGCCGGTGTCCCATTCTGGGGAGTTAATGCAAATAGACTTGAGCAAGTCACACAGGTGTATGGACAAGGGTGTGCGTTGCGGCAAAAAGATCTGAAAGCCAACCAGGTAGGGAGCTGGTGAGACGGACAGTCTATGGAAACTCCCACAGCTGTTAAGGAAGTTAATGTTTTTGATGTATTTGAAAATAATTTAATTTATTTGAAAAGATGTTCCAGATGTATTGTTAGCTTTTTAAAAAAAATAAAAAACTGACTGCAGACAGCATGTGTGACCTGACCCCATTTATGTTAATAAAAAGGTGGTACATTTTACAAACCCATAGTAGGCTTGCGTGTGCAAAGATAATTTCTCACAGATAAACTGTGAACAGTGATTACCACTGAGGCGTAACGACTGGGATGGGCAGAGGGGAATAGTAAATGAGAGTTATTCTTTCATGGTTTAGTTTATGTCCTTTGTACTATTTTCTTTACCATTAATTTACATTACTTTTATAATGGTTAAAAGTTTTTTTTTAAGTACAGTGGAATACATATGTGTTCAAATCACTTTTTTAAAATAGAAGAACACAATAAATGTGCAATTTTATTTATTTAAAAAATTTTTTTCTTTGATTTTAGAGAGGAAGGGAGAGGGAGAGAGAGATAGAAACATCAATGAGAGAGAACATCGATTGGCCGCCTCCTGCATGCCCCCCACCCCTGGGATCAGGCCCACAACCTGGGCATGTGCCCTGACCGGGAATCGAACTGGCGACCTCTTGGTGCATGGGTCGACACTCAATAACTGAGCCACACCAGCCAGGCCAAATCACTTTTTCTTTAATCTGTCATTTATATCTATGATGACTTGGAGCCTTAATGAATAATCTCTAAATTAAGTGAACTATTGAAAGCATAGATAAAGCAATGATTCTTAGCCCTCTTCCTTCAGTGAGTTTCTTCAGCTAGATGCCAGACTGAAATGAGTTTTTCATACAATTCATGAGACTATAAAGTGGTTGCAGATCTGTGTGATGCTATGATCCCATGGTTTGTAAAAATGTGCACATATAGGAAGAAAATCAGGAAGGGTGGATGGAGAAATGTTAACTGTGATCTCAGTTCAATTAGGATTTCA
This sequence comes from Tadarida brasiliensis, assembly GCA_030848825.1. Classification (NCBI taxonomy): domain Eukaryota; kingdom Metazoa; phylum Chordata; class Mammalia; order Chiroptera; family Molossidae; genus Tadarida; species Tadarida brasiliensis. Next base: position 17,944,653 of record CM061259.1, on the reverse strand, counting down.
ACTGATTTTTACTTATATTTTTTGGACTTCCATTTGTAAAATAACCCTGTATTATTTTTATATTCAGAAGGCATTAATATGCTCCTTTCATTCTGAACAAAGGAGAAACTGTCTTGTATATCCTGGTGCTGAATGCTTGACACCAAATCTCTCTGGAAGTTTATCATGAGGATATGCGTGGAGCTTTGGACGAGGAGATCAGCTTCAACCGAAGCACCTTTAAATGTGATCCCAGAAAAAATTATAAACCTAAAAGCAACAAAAGTGAATGGAGATATTTTCAGCTGGAAGAGATGTGTGTGTGGGTGTGTAGGGGCGGGGGCTTGTAAAGGGTGTTGTTAGGAAAGTAGAATCTATCTTAAGATATCAAAGTACTTCAGACTAAGGGGTACTGTTTTAGTGTCTTGTGTTCATTGGCACTTAGACCATCACGATTTCTCCACCCTGTTACATGGACCCTTAGGTACCTTTTTCTCATCCAGTCAGAATGACTCATCCATCTGCAAAATCTAGTTCCCTGCGCAGTGTATCCAGGAATGAGTCACTCAGATCACTTTCTTCTCTTTTAACTTGAATGGAATTAAGCTCAAGGATGTTCCGTTGAAAGACTCATGAATGGGTGGATCCCAGGGAAGGCAGTGGTGAGGTTATCAGGAAATCAGCTGTGTTACAGGAAACAGAACAGTTTGGGAGTCCAATAGCCCAGAGGTAGACCAGGTCCAAATTCTGGCTGTCCGTCTTCGCTAGAGTATGGAGGCAGGAAATACTTGGTTATATGGGAAACTGTTTTGTCTTAAAGGCAAGATGACTCGTACAAATTATCTTTTTGCTCACTAATTTTTATGTATTGTTAGGTATTTGCCAAAAGAAAAGCAGAGGAAAATTTTACTCAGGAAAAAGAAAGTGTGTACTCTTGCAAATGCTTTTAACATGTAGGCAAGCTTTCGGTTTGTGAGAGTTATTTTTGACACTATTTTTGGCCAAATTGTTTTTCATTTTTATGAAAAATGTTAATTTTTAAAGCACTCCGGTCTATCTCCCAACTGTTACTTTTATCACTCGAAAATGTGGTATTTTAAAAATATCATCACTGGTGTCATACTAAGACTTGCCTTGGATTACAAGCCTTTCATAGTAATTAATTTTTTTTTAAGCATTTGGACGTGAAAAAGGAATAAAATGGAAGTTCACCAAAATGCTCAAGGCAAGTTATCTTTGGATGATGATGGGAACTGTGGTTGTGGCTTTGGGTTTTTTCCCCTCACTTTTCAATGTTCTTGCAATTTTCTATAATGAGCATGGGCCACTTTATACAGAAAAAAATCAAATTTATTAGATGGCATAAGGTGTTAAGGAGCAAAGATAAGATCCATGGTGCTTTGAGTTATACTATAATAATTATGTGCTCACACACAAAACGGGCCTTCGTCCAGGGTTCCTAAACATCTTGTGTTACAATGAACACATTTTGGCAGAGTTGTTTAAAAAAATTTAAGTTACATATCCTGTAAGTTATTAACAAAGAGTTGTGAAATCCTCATATGAAAAGTATAACCACAGTTGTTTAAATATGTATTTCAGTTTGGGTACTTACTAAGCTCACGTGAGGAGGGTGACTTCTTTCTAACCTTTCAAAGAAGATTGATGAATTAAACTTACGTTAGGGCGCCAGCTGTTAGAAAGGAGCTTCACACCATCTTATTTAACGCGGCTGTTGAAAACAGTGTTTATTGGAATAGCCCGCTGTCCTGTTGCATTGCACTATCGGTCTCATAAGTATCACGTACGTGGGTATAATTAGTAAAATAATAGCTGCTGATGGAGGATATTTTCAGTAGTTTTATCAAGAAATCTAATGAGTGCCCTGGCTGGTGTTGCTCGGTAGTTAGAGCATCGGCTCGCACACCAAAGGGTCGGGGTTCAATTCCTGGTCAAGGACACATCCCTGGTTTGCAGGTTCAATCCCCAGTCCTGGCCGGGATGCATGCGGGAGACAACCAATTGTTATGTCTCTCTCACATCGATGTTTCTCTCTCTCTCTCTCTCTCTCTCTCTCTCTCTCTCTCACATCGATGTCTCTCTCTCTCTCTCCCTCTCCTCCTCCCTCCTTCCTTTCCAATCTCTCTATAAAATCAATGGAAAAAATATGCTCCGGTGAGGATTAACAAAAAAAGAGAGAGAGAGAAATCTAACGAGCATTCACGTTTCTGTTGCATCTGTTTAGGTTCCTAATGGAAGAGGTCAGTTAGAAACTGATCTCTGTGGCTATAGACAGGCTCATTGACTTTCCCCTCGGGTTATCTTCAGTGTTCTCCATCAGTGTCAGAGGGTACCGAGATGTTATGAAATGAAACTTAAATATAAAAGGATCTGAATGTCATTATGTATTAGAGGAGCAGTGGGCAAAGCTATATTGTGAGCTGTATGTACCAGTGGGGTGAAAAGGCAGTTCATTCATTCATTCAACAGTTACTTATTGAGCAGCTACTGTATGCAAGGTACTTTTTAGGTCCTGGGGAAGAGCAATGAAGTCCCTGTCCTAATGGGGTTTACACCTAGGGAGAGAGGCAGACAATAAACAACTAATTAGTATGCATACAATATATATAACCTCATAACATTATAAAATATATAGAATACATATTTTTATATAATATGTAATTTTATACACACACACAGATGTATGTATATAATATCTGGAAAAAACTAAGCAAGGTAAGCAGAGGGGTGGGGAAGGGGACATTTAAGGTAGGGTGGTCAGAGAAAGTTTTTGATTTAAGCAGGTACCTGGAGCAAGGCAAAGCAAGTCACGTCAGGATGTGTGGGGTGGAACGTCCTGAGTCAAGGGAGCGGTAACCGCCGGGCCCTGGGGTGAGGACGAGCTTGGTTTCTTGGGAAGTGACTGCCGGAAAGGAGGTGAGGCCGGAGGGGTGGGAGGGAGAAGAGCGGACAGGGCCCGACACGTGGGCTTTCACTGCAGCTATGCCAGAGACCACTGGAATGTTTTGAGTAGAGAAGTGACATGATCTCACTTTCATTTAAAAAAGTTAATCTGACTCTTCCTGCTTTAATCTTTAAAGCCCTAATAAAGTTTCCTGAAAGGCTTAATGGAAACAGAGAGGCCCTGCATAAAGATAAGAGAAGCAAAGAAAGTTAATTTAATTTGCTGGGTATTACTTTTATAGTGGATGGAATCGGTGCATGTCCCTTTAATAATTAATTATTGATGATGAGTGTAATTTTTCTTACTACTAAGTTATCAAAGAGGAGTTATCGTTTTACTTTATTACGCTTAATTAAAATTGTGGGGGTTTTCTTAATCAGTTAAAAATGACTATCTAGATATCTAACTGAATATTTAGGGGAAAAAAGTCTCCAAAATTTGTCTCAATAACAAAAAAGACTCAGGACGTTATAGAACTTGAAGTCAGAATTTTAAAAATAGTGACAAGACAGATCCATTCTTCAGGATTCACTGGAGGAAAGGGCGTGCCTTCATGGCAGAGGGGAACGGCTGCACACCAGGAGTGAGTGCTCCAGCAGTGTCTACAAGGAGCTGTGTCAAGGGGCTGTGAATTCATCAATAAAACTGTGAGTTACTCTCATTGGTGCTTGCAAAGCCATCCTGGAGGCTGTTGTACATGCGTGTTCAGCCAGTACTGCCATTGAACAGGTGATTGACGATCTCAAAACCACTAATGGTGGCATTTTACAAGTGTTCTACCAAATTATATTGTGTAAGACAGTAACATCCGGTCATTGACAACAGAATTCCTAAATATGTGTTGCATACATGCATTACTGGCAGTCAAAAAAGTTCATGTTTGCTAGTACATATAATGAATCTTTTGGAGGAGGGGGTTTGCCTTTGCCGCGTTCATGGAAATAGTACTTAATGAGGGATTTCTTTGTCTCCCATACTTAAAAACACTACTTAGTTAACTGAGTGAGATGATCACTATCACTGAAAGGCTCAGGGTCAAGACCCCTTTTCAGCTATATATAGCACTTCCCATCTCCAATAATCCTCAGATGTTGGGGTAACTTTTAAAAAATATCTGATTATCCATAATCACTGAGGAAATGTAGATTCTTCATAGACTTTTCAAGACTTGCATTACATAAATACGTTGTTCGGCTAAATTTTTGTTTCAAGTGATTTTTAGCCACCAGAAGAGAATGGTTGATTATCTAGTCTAGACTTGTTACCATACCATTCGTTAGCCAAGCTGTTCAGAGGCAGTTGGCTGAGACAGGAGTGAGATAATATGTTTTAGTGATAAAATAAGTAGTCCACTCCTTGCTGGCAAGCTGTGAGGCTGACTGCTTAATACAGAGCTAGCGCGTGAGTCTGAATTCCAGTTTCCTCCAGCGTGACGCCAGCTCCAGGATTCACTGGGGTGCAGGGTGAGCTGGAGAGAGGAGAAACCTTTGCAAGTGGGCCGTTTACATCCATTTTTACTTGTGTGCGTGTGCGCGTGTGTGTTCATTTCCTTTTGGCATGTGAGAGCAAACTGGTCAAAATCTCTAAAAAGGGCTTTGCTATTTTAAATAGAAATTTCCACTTAAGACATTTTATAGTTAAAAAAAAAAGAAGAAAGTTTTTAGTTGACTAATTAATGGTTCCCTAGCCGGGGTGCCTTGTCTTCAGGGTAGCACACCATATATTAGAACCAGTTATAACAAAAAGAAATGGACTTAAGGAAAACTGCATCCATCTTGAGAAACAATTTTTTGTATACATAAATAACCCAACCAGGGTGTTCCTGGGTGCTTAGCACGCTGAATGCATTTATATCATCTTTGTTTTATTGGGGAGCAGGCATAAATCTGCAGTTAGACCTGTGGGAAATCATTGCTGGCTCAAGCTAAATGATATCGCTGACTCTGTGATGTTTCTAGAGTCTTGGGGAGTCATATAAACTGATGCGTAAGGAATCCTTTGATCAGTTGGGAAAACTTCACTGCTCTGAATGAAGGCAGAGAGGACATCTCATGGGTCAGATTGTGTGGTTGATGTTCTCAAGATGATGATGTTAACTCCTTTAAACTCTATCTGTGACACTTTCTAAATCCTTTGCCAGCAGCTGGGTTCCAACATGGCTGCCTTTATTTGTGCAATTGAAGAACTAGGAGTGATCCCGACCCAGTTTGCTAGCAAAGAAATGATTTTCTTACCCTCCTGAAGGTGGTAACCAGCGTGGGCTCATTTTGTTCAAGTTGCTGAGTTTGGTTGAGATTAAAGAGATTTTTTTAAAGAAAGAATTTAAAATCTGCACTAGGAAAAGGCTATTTGCTGTTTTGTGTATTGGTTCTAATAGACTTGGACCCAAGATACTGTATCATAACAAAGTAGGTGGAATGATGTACAGTCGTCCCTCGTTTATCACAGTTAATCTGTTCCAGACTCTAGCGGTTGCACCTGGCGTTGAAGGATTCCTGGGGTGCTCGAATACATAGGCCTACAGTCCATACGTACAGTAATTTTAATTTTAATTGTAATACAGGGTGTATAATTGACTCAGACAACCGAGTGCGCCCTGTATCATTTTCACTGTCTCGATCAACTTTTTAATGAATATATTTGAAAAAACTGCGATGGGGTGAAGCCGCAAAAGTCCAAGTGTGAAGTGGCGAGGGACGACTGTAGTGAGTTGCTGGCTTTCAAATTTTGGGCAAAAACCCAGAGTAAATTTCATGTGTTTATGTATGTGTATATATGTGTTTGTGTGTGTGTGTGTGTGTGTGTGTGTGTGTGTGTGTGAGAAATGACAATGTAAAATAAATAGGTTGGTTAATAAATAGATAGGTAGGTAGGTAGACTGATAGAGATAGAGGTAAGAGAAACAATCTTCCCCCGTGTACCATATCTGATATTTCCTAATCTGTCCTAGTTTATTTCGCTTTTTTTCCTAAATGCTGGTTGAAACCCACTAAGTTTATTTCATGAGGTGCCAGTGAGTCACAACCAGAAAAGCGAACATCAGCGGACTAAGGACTAAATGCTTCGAGTCCTGTCCCACCTTTGAGTTACCTTTTGGCAAATACAGACTGCCACCTTGGTATCAGCTGCTTTGGTTTTGACCCAACAGGCTTGTTTGTGCCAAACACTGTATGGATCCAAACTTCCACCCTTATTGAGATGATCAGATCACTCCCGAACAAGACCTTTGAAGCTGTGCCCGCAGTGCTGAAAACAAACAAAGCAGCTGGAGCCGAACTCTGTCCTGGTGTGGGCTGGTAATACTCGGCTTTGGATCTCAGTAGGAAAGAGAAAGTTGTGATGTTTTTACATTTGAGTGAATCTCACTGAAAAACAAATGTCTCTGAATTGCTTCTCAAAATCATATTCAAGTAATGGCAGAGTGAAATTAAGTGGGAAGAAAAAGAAGACATTTTTTAAATTCTGCATTTAGCCATTAATTGAACGCTTAGGGTCCTTAGTGTCTGAAACTGGTCTTCGGTTTTGCCCTTCTCGGGTATAGGGAACTATGACAGTGCCCGCCTTCGTTCTTATTCCGTGTGCTAGATAAGGGATAAGTGACCTCCTCTCCCCAGGATGTTGCCTTTAATTTTTAGTTTTGAAAATAAGCCCTTCCTATGAATAGCAGACCACCTTTGCTGCTTCTGCCCACCCCCACCCCACCCCACCCCACGCTCCCCTGTGAATGGTAAAATGTACAGGTTGAAATCGTGGCGTTTTTCGGTGTGGCAACGATGGACTGCAGCCATCAGTATTAAAAGGGAAAAGAAGATACGTCTTGGATTCCACCCACTCCAGAAATCAGCAAAGAGCGAACTCTCTCAATTAAAATATAATGTAATTTCCATCCCACCCTTGGGGCATTACTTCTGCGATATTGATGAAAGTGAACATCAAATTGATTGGCTTCCCACACCCTGACAATCGTTAATTATGCCAGAGGTGCTGGGGACCTTCTAATTCAGTGCAGGGATCTGAAAGAAATGCAAGGTGACAGCTTTTTCCTCCTCTCACCCCGAGTCCCGTTTCAGGACAGGTGACGGGCCTGACATCTTTTTCCAGTACACATCTTCCCCACTCTTTCTAATGGGAAAGAGGTTTTGAAGACGTTATTTGCTTTGAGTGAGCTGATCCCGTGGAACCTAGGAAAGTCTTCGTCATCAAATACATCAAATGCTAAGTATTATGGGGGATGCCGAGGTAGAAGAACTTGACAGGTGGGACTGGAAAAGCTTACGTGTTAGAAAATGCCCACAAAGAAGTCTCACTTATATAACGTCTCAATGTCTGAAACTATGGTGCTAGCAACATAAAAAGGCTAAAGGAATTGGAAGTTCCTCTCGGTTCTGAGAGGTTCAAATTTTCTTCTGTCATTACAGTTTCTATAAAAGAATCCTATTCATACATGGAGGAATTTTTTTTGACTTCACATAGGCAATTATTTCCATCTGAACCTTGGTTAGAGGAAGTGGGGCTAATAGTTAAATGTGCTTGGAATTATGCCTGTGACTTTTTTACTACCCTATGAATTTTCTTATTGAAAGCTCAGTGAACTCCTTAATTTAAAAAATAAGAATCGGCTTATGCTCCTTGCCCCTGGTGATCACCGGAGCACCACTATCGTGGAGAGTATATGAAGGACCTACCTGTCTGTACCTTGCTAGAATTTAAATAGTGTAGCCTCTGCTTTCTCAAAACCTGCAAACTGGGATGTAAGAGATGAATGATTCTCAACGGGGGCGGGGGGGGGTTTGCCCCGGGGGGCATTTAGCGGTGTCTGGTGATCTTGTCAATCATCATGACTGGGGTACAGGTACTACTGGCGTCCAGTAAGTAGAAGCCAGAGATGCTATTAAATGTCCGAGGAGGCACAGGTCGGGCCCTAGGACAAAGAAGGACCTGGTCCACAGTGCGCAGTGTCAGCAGTGATGACGTTGAGAACTCTGCCTGAGGACCAGATATTCAAATTGAGTGGCATCGCTTCAACTCTGTAGAAACATGTACTTCCGGAAATTTTTCAGGTTTTTAAGGTACAGTTTGTTTATCTAATAGCTCTATTAACACTTGTACTTGATTCATGATAAACTATTTCAGTGTGGCACTGCCTGCAAAACAAGCATCGAACGTGGCAGAATCTTGCTCGGGAATTATTATAATCTCAGGAAATGGAGAATATGCATTGTAGAGCAGGGTCTATTCCCCATAAACCAACTGAATGTGCTATTTTTTACATTTCTTTATTGATTTTAGAGAGAGAGAGGAAGGGAAAGAGAGAGAGAAACATTGATTTGTTGTTCCACTTATTTATGCATTCACTGGTTGATTCTTGTATGTGTCCTGACCGGGGATCGAACCACCAACCTTGGTGTATTGGAACGATACTCAAACCAACTGAACTAGCCGGCCAGGGCCAGCATACTTAAAAAAATTTACATGTATTAGTTAAGTTATAGCTTCTCTGGCTGGACAGCTGTAAAACAAAAAGCCTAAGTAACCGTGGCTTGAGAAAGGTAGAAGTTTATTTCTCTGTCGTATAGCAGCAGAGTGGTGACTCCAAGGTGCCCGGGCTCCTTCTCTCTCGTTGTTCTGCCCATCTTGGCACATGACTTTCATTGCATGGCTCAATGCGACTGCTCCAACTCCTGCCATTGTATCCACATCTTATACAGCAGGAAGCCGAGGGCGTGACCCCTTTTTGAAGGCATAACTTGGAGCTACAACACATCACTTCTCTCACCTGTGGTCTAGAGCTTAGTCACGTGGCCACACCCACCTGCTATGGAGACTGACAGTGTTTTGCTGGGCAGCCGTAAGCCCAGCTACACCTCCAGAGTTTCTTTAGTAAAGGAACAAGAAAAGCTTGGGTATTGGAGGACAGCTAGCAGTCTCTACCTCGGATATCTTGTCTTAGGTTAATTCAAGGTCAAGGAGCCCAAAGACTGCTTAATAATTCCAGATGGCTTTTGGTCAGGACCGAGGTCACAGGCTGTGCCAGTGTCTACGTTGGCCTGTCATTTCCCTCTGTTACTTTACTCCTAAATCACCTGAGAGGCAGCAGTGGCTCAGGTGCCAAACCACCAGGGTTCAAACCTTAGCTCTGCCACTTGCCAGCTGAGTTGATTTTAGCAAGTTCACTTCCACTCTCTGTACCTGGATTTTCTCCTCTGTCAACTGCTGATGCCAGTAGTGCCTACCTAACTCCTAGGGTCTGGGGAGGGTTAGTGAAGTAATAACACAGGTACAACGCTCAGTAGTGCCTCACAGTGGGCACTACTAAGAGCCCGAGACACTGTTGTTATTGTGGGGAGTCCTCCATCTGACCAGCTGATTTGATGTCTGCTAATTTGAGCTTAATTTACTATGAAAAAAATGCCTGTCAATTTCATTTGGTTTTAAAATCTCAATAAATAGCCCAGCCGGTGTGGCTCACTGGTTGAGCATTGACCCATGCACCAAGAAGTCTCCTGGTCAGGGCACATGCCCAGGTTGTGGGCCCGATCCCCAGTGGGGGGCATGCAGGAGACCGCCAATTGATATCCTCTCTCTCAGCAGTGTTTCTCTCTCTCTCCCCCTCTCCCTTCCTCTTTCTCTAAAATCAATAAAGAAAAAATATTTAAAATCTCAGTAAATAAATCATTGTGTTGATCTAATGTTGAGGTGTAGCCCTCACCCCTACCACCAATAAAGTATCAGAAGATGGAATTTGATTCACAATGGGATTTGCAGCCCTAAGCTGGGGTTGATGTGAACTTGCGCCAACTCATGAATCAGTGGATCGGCAGCGCCTTAGATCCGAGCCTCATTGGTGGAGAAGCTAGAAATTCAGTGTAGACACCTGATGCCCCTGCTTTGTCATATTTGTTGATTTCTCAACTGATAGCAGAGATTTCTGCTTTGATCCAACAAAGTTCACTAAACTCGAGTAATTTAAGAACTTGTGGTGAAAACATTACCACTCAGACCTGCCAATGGCATTAGTTGTCTTACTTTCTGCAATATTTCAGATTCCAACGTCTTGTAGCAGATGTCCATCCTTCCCTGACATTCTGCCTCCTCAGCTCTAATAAGCAAATGACTAAAAATAAGGTGAGAACATCTTTACAGCTGCAAACATAAGCATGTGCATGTGTGTATTCGAGAACATACTGGCCACTAAAACACTGAATTGTTAGGTCCTTTTATACTTTTACTGGTGTGAATTCTGAAAGCAGGTCAATACTTTTCCTCTATATGAAGTGATTGAAATGCAAACCACGTATATCGTGGAATGGAAAGCAGGATTTTCATTAGGCTATAAATACTCAGCTGTGAATATGAAGTTAGTGGGGGCAGCCGGACTGCAGTGTTCAGACCTTGGACTTGATTTTCTTCTCTAATTCCCTTCGGTCCTCAGAACATAAAATGTAATAGGATGATTCTACGTCCACTTCATCTTAAACTCAGGGAGGGAGAATGATGCTGGTCCATTATAGGGATTCTTATTTTATCAACAGAAAATGGTAAAGAAAACAATTTCACACAATTGTATGGAAATGAAAATTATTTAGACTGGCCTGTGTCAGTATGTTTACTAAGCTGAAACTGTAAGCACTCAGCGGGCGTGTGGGTTTGACAGCAATACAATGGGAATGTCCAGAAGGAAGTTTCATTTCTACCACAGAAGATTCTATCTCTTAAAACTCAGCATATTACAGTACAATGCTTTAAAACTGTTCAGGACTTGAAGAAACAGGTTTTTGCCTGTTAGTTCCTCCAGACACAAAAAGAAGGATTCTACTCTTTTTCTTTTTTAAAAAAAATAGGTGAATACAGGAAACAGAAAGGCATCGAAGGAGCAAACAGAATGGGGGACTGGTAGCCTCACGTTGCTGAACTAGCCCTAAAGAAAAAGGGGCAAAGTCCTTTTCCTGGAAGGCAGAATTTGGGGAGGGGTGGTGAGGAGCTTTCGATAATCTCTTAAAGTTCAAGGACTTCACAAACCTCTCCTTGGCCAACTAGAACAAGACGTAAGACTCATGTGAGTGACCAGGTGAGCAGTTGTAACTTGATAGGAAGATAATCCTCCGGCTATTATGTAAGAGCAGCAGAGTGAGAGTCTGTAAAGGTCAGCGTGAAGCTTTCTGAAATGAAGAGCTTACCCCTAAGAGCGGGGTCTGAACTTTATTCTATAGCATCTTTTGTGCAACACACAGAAACTCACACTCTGACTCAAAACTCACACTCTTGACATTGAGATAGGATTTGTTTGTGGGAGACTCTTCCCGACCTCTAATTTTTGTTTGGGGATATTAAACCAGGATTCTGTTGATTAATAATGACTGCAAATGGAGTCCTAGAATTGTGTGACTCCTCGGGGGCCCAGGCCCTGAGAGACCAAATTTCTTTACAAAACCTCAGTGCCTTTGACCTTGTCTCTGACTTCGCACGACCCTTGGGAGGACACCCCCAGGATGTGCACCTCTGGTCAGTGTGTGTGGTTCGGTTCAACGTCTATGAAAAGGGGCAACACTACCATACAGATGGTTAGGAGGAGCTAATGATATGATGTGCGTCGGGCACGTCACAGAGTGCCTGGTGCTTCGTTCGCTCTTCGTGAATTTTATTACTGGAGCACTCGCTGTATTTCCTGCGTAAGGTGTTAAGAGGGTAAGAGGATAAATGATACCAAATTTTCAGAAATTTCATTTGCTAGTGATTAAATTAGGTCTCCCTCCCCCCTTCTCCCGCCATTCACTGCTCCCTGCTCTTGCATCCCTCCCCCTTCCCTCCACTCAACCAGTATTACCAGTTTCGTGGGCATCCTTCCAGAGATAGCGTGTGCACAGACAAGTGAAAAAATATCTGTGTATATCAATATTTTGGGAACATTTATCTTCATCAGCTCTCCACTTGAAAGAATAAGGAACTTCCTTTCAAGCTGATCATTGAAATGAGGAAATGGAGTGGAGTCTCTTCCCTCCATAGTTGCAAATGGCAAACTAATCTGCCCTGTGCAATCACATGGTTACGTCCTTTCCGCTTTACAATGATGTGGATAAAGGACATCAGCATCCTTTTGCTCGGGTAGACTGAGGCCCGAAGCGGCCGTTCAGTGGCCACAGTGGAGCTTGTTAGCGCCTTCAGTGAGCCATTTATCTCCGTGATCATCGCGCTGCGTGGGCCGAACACGGGTGCCCAGAATCAACACCAGTTATCTTTTACATGTTTTCATACACTTTATTAGCTGACTGGCTCCAAATTAAATGGAAGGGGAATTAGAAGCCTCCGTTGAGGAGCCGTGGGTCTGAGAGTCTAGCTGAGCAGACAGGCCAAAGACGTTCAGAGGAATGAGCTGTTTGCACTCCCTTCCTCGCACATGCCCTTGGCCCCGCACGCGTGAGCCGAATCGAATCGTCACCTAGCTCTTCCCCGCTCCACTCACGGCCGAAAGGACTGGGTTAGAGGGCACACGTGTGACTTTGATGTTGCGTGGTAACGGGGAACGGTGACGTGTCAGGGACGCAGCGAGGGAAGATGCAGAGGCTCCCCGCAAGCAGCCCACGGCGTTTCTGACATGGTTTGGCGGGCGTCTGTGGTTAACAGACCCCGGCTGGGCATCGTGGTTTGCCATTTTGGTTCAACCTTCATTTGGGAAGAAGAAATGGGTGTGCCAGTCCATTTGGAAGCCCTGCCTTCAGAAACTCACTTTCTACCCGTGGCTGCCTGCCAGACTGGTCCTTGGAACCTGGTGTCATTCAGTGCTCTGTCCTGCTGTGGGTGCTCTGGTCTCCCAATAGCTCTGTGAACTGGGTCTTGACAAGTAAAGAGCTTTTCCATGGCCCCCCCGGGCGTTGGGTGCATGTCTGCTTTTTAAGTGAGAAATGTAGATATCTCTAGGAGTTTCACCTGACAGCATCTCCTGTAAGGTTGGAATGTGACCACATTTCCAGCTCAGGAGATACCAACAGGACCTCGCAGCAAATCTATACCCTGAAAAGGCAGCCAGACATACACCGTGGAAGTCAGAATGTGGCAGCATTCCAAATCGGGGCGCATTTGTGAGTTCCCATATTAATATTACATGCAAGAATCGTGGTTCATGCATCATTAAGGTTACAAATGTCCACATGCCAAAATTGGGCAATAGCAGAAAATACGATTCTCATGGTGACATCTGTTCCCCACTACATAACATGTTTTATAATGCAATGTACAGTTTGAAGACTGATTAATCATGCAAAGCCTTCAGTATAATGGGGTAAGAACCTGAACTTCAGCATGGGGTCTGGGGAGGGCAGAAGGGGCGGGGGGTGAAGAGGGCTTTGAGCTAAGACTGGTTCACTCCCAGTCTGAGTTCAACTGTATGACTTTAGGCAAGCACTTCGCTGACCCACACCTCAGGTTCTCTGTAGTCAGAAGCAGTAATGTGCCTTCTCCCTAGTACACAGAAGGTGAGTTACAGATTCTGCTGAGATGAAGTCTCCAAAGAATGCCGCACCTCCATCATCAAAGTTAGAGGCAGTGACTTTCTGTTATGGGGTAGCAGGTGGTGCAGCGGGGACAGGCTAGGACCAATAGGCCTCGTCTACGTGCATGTGATTTGCACTGATTCACATATAGCATATATCAGTGCATGTTTCTCTCATTTGCCTATAATTAGTGAAATTTAATCAAACCAATGAATATTAATTGCCCATTATATTTAAGGTCTATGTAAAGAGAGAGTTTAGGAAGAGGTGCTTTCAAAGATGATCAAATCGGAATGTATGCGAAAAATACCTACCTACAACCGATAGTAATACAGGACAGACAACTAGAATATATTGCATTTCCACTGTGGAGTAAGATAGTGCCTTCATATTTCTGAATCTGTTATTTGATTTTTCTAGAGTTCGATTTGTAACCAAAATATTGCATTGATGTTTCTGTATTTAATTTATTTGATTTATTTTTCAATTTGAAATGGAAGGAAGATATTTTTTTCTTTTTTTATTTCTCCTCCTTTTGCTCAGCTACTTTGGAGTTGTATCGCTGAGCATGATCTGTTTTTTAACGTATCTTTAGACTGTTGAATATTTACATTTCTGATGTGTGAGCTGAAAATCCATTTCTGACTCTTTCAGTCCTTAAATGATTAAATAGAAGTGGTTTAGATTTTTTATTTAGTTATATTGATACTGAGAATGCCCTGACTTTTGTATACAAGTTCAATTTTTCAGGCCCCTTCTTGATAGGATATGTGTTTGGAGTAGTATTAAGTTTACATTAAACCTTCCACACTGTTAACTCCATTCTGTTCTTCAACAAGGATGTTTTGTTTAAGGTGGTACAGGGTGGAGCAAAAATAAGTTTACGGTTGCTTGTATGGAAAACAATACAATAATTTATAAATAATACAAGAATAAACTGTGTTTCCCATACTCACAACTGTAAACCTACTTTTGCACCACCCTGTATTTTCTTCTGTGGCCATAAAATGCAGTGGCACTTGCTGCCTAGGAAAGAGAAAATTAGCACATGACCTTGGCCTCCTTAGGACCCAGTCCAGGCGAAGGTCATCAGCCTATAAAAATTCCAAACCAGCAGCTATGGCTTTTTTCTACCTTGACACAGAGATTAAAGGTCCTTCACACCCTAGAGCTAAGTGCCCTCTAAGGGACCCTGGAGGGCATTCTCTTCCAGATGCATATCCTGGGTTCAGATCAGTTCCCACTCTACCAGCTGTGTGAGACCAGGTTAACTCCTTCATCACTCTGAGCTCCGATTTCCCCCACCTACAAAATGAAGATAAAAATGAGACCAGCCTACCCTGGCTGGTGTGGCTCAGTGGTTGAGCATCGACCCATGCATCAAGAGGTAGCCAGTTTGATGCCAGGTCAGGGCACACGCCCAGGTTGTGGGCCAAATCCCCAGTGGGGGGCATGCAGGAGACGGCCAGTCAGTGTTCTTGCTTATCGATGTTTCCACCTCTCTTTCCCTCTCCCTCAAATCAATAAAGAAAAAAAATTTTTTTTAATGAGACCAACCTTAGCATGTTGGTGTGAAGAGTAAATGAAACAACATAAATGAAGGGCTTAGCCTCCACACAGGGCCTGGAACAACACAGGTGCTGAGTCCGTCTTAGCTGGTCACTCGTAAAATTCCCCTTTCGGCCACCTCCGCTTTCTCCCCCATGAAAAAGGTATGTGGCTATTCAAATTATTGACAGTGATAGTATTATGGAGATTGCCTATTTTATTTATTTAAAAATAAAATGTGTTACTTATTATATTGGTAACCAATGACCAATGCTGCCCGTCGTTCTGACGCACTTTCCTAGGAAAATACTAATAATCCCTTCCCTCCTCTAGGAGCTAACAAGGTATTTCCCAATCCTGTGTCTGTGCTCCCTGCCTGGGGACAAATAATTAAATGAGCCAACAGAGAGAAATCACCATACGAAAACTTATAACTCTGCCTAATCAAATAGATAGTATTTCTGGGTCACAGAGAAAAATACGTTTTGATCAGTGTTATCTTAACATGTTAAATCTGCCATCAACTAACAAATTTTTTAATATACTAAAACCCAAGGTCAAGAGAAAGGCAAAATAGAAGAGTTAAAGTTTCTGTTGGTGCAAAATTCAATAGATTAGGAGCAGAGAGAAGAAGGCTGAAAATTTCAAACTGGATGTAGTCACACAAGAATGTTGCAGTGTCCCGGAGCTGATAAGGGCTTTAAGGAAATGTAGAAATCTTTAAAGGGATGGATGATAGGATCAAGGCTTGTCTCTAAGAAAAGAGGACTAGAATAATTGAGAATACCAGTGGATCCCAATCTTAGTGAAGAAAATGGTAGAAACCCTAAAGGCATACTTGAATAATATTTGGAAATGATTGTGGCTTGAATTTTAAATGAAACATTCAATATTTTTAAAATACTCTATAGGTATGATGCATAACACATCATATAATTTTAGGAGTAAATGGGCATTAAAATTTTAGTATTTTAGACAGCCTGGATTTTCATATTTTGGAGTATTTTTTAAAAGGTTGAATTCTCTAACAATGGTGATTTGCTATATTCTTTTCATGTATTCATTTCCTCATTTATTCCATAAGTATACTGAGCACTTAGTTCAGCAATACACAAGGAAAAAAGGGGTAATTGTCCTATTTGCCCAAATGATGGTATTGTTTTCCCTCAAGATGTTCTCATTTGTGCTCATACTTTATAATAATGGGTAGAAGGGAATGCTTTGGATTTAAAGATTTCCCGTCCCGTCACACAGCCGTCGGATAGCTCCGCACTGGGAGGCCTGTTCTTTCTCTGCACTGGGAAAGTTGAGAGAACAGTCATCATTGGATCTGGTTCTGGAGCCGGTGAAAGCTAATCTGAAAGTAGTTTTTGTGATTAAAATGTACATAATTGGTGCTCAGGTATTTGGTGTGCAGCAGCCCAGCAGCGGAAAGCCCCAGGAAGGCGGCGGGAGGAACTGGCAGCAGAAATGAGGTGGAGGCTCCGAGCTCCACCGTCCTCGCTCCATCCAGGTCCCGGGAGAAGCATGTGGGCGGCCCCCGTAAAGCCCACTTTCAGTGTATGTGACCGTAGACGCTTCTTCTTTGTGGTTGGCGAATATAGGGAAATTTTGAGTCGAACAAGTCAAGATTGTACCAGACAGATTTATCTCCGGTGAAATAAGTCAGAACTCTTGGAGTTTCTTCTTTGATTTTATAGTGTAATAGTACAACGTAATGAATAGTTAAGCTCTGGAGCCAGACAGACTTGGGTTTGGGACAGGCTGTTATTTACCAGCTGGATGACCTTGCATTCATTGTTCAACCTCCCTGAGCCTGATGCTTCTTTGTGGGTTTGTTTTTTATATATATAAAATGGAAATGGTAATAATAGTATCTAATGCACAGTGCTGTTATAAGGTTAAATATAATGTGTGTAAACTGCACAATACAGTGCCTCCCACAATGGTAAATCCTCCATAAACATAAGCTATTGTTTTAATTATGTATTATCTCCTTAATACACTCTTAACAAACTGCTATTTCTTTTTTTTTTTTTTTTTTGCATAATGGAGATAAACTGCCAATATACAGTGAAACTAGTTATACGCTTTAAGCCTTTATCTGTTAGAAGTACGTTCAGCTCAACCACGGTGACTTAACCAAATGGGGCCCTGTGTTCTTCCACAGAGCAAGGAATTCGGAAGCAGGCAGCATAGGGCTGGTGCAGCAATGTGGGGACCCAGCCTCCGCCCAATTTCTGCTCTACCACCCTTATCAGGTGGCTTCCATCTTCATGGTTGGAAGGGGGCTGCTGCACCTCCAGACACCCCAGGAAGAAGAGCCCCGGGTGAAAGACCTTTATTCAGAACTCCTTTTTTCAGGAAGTGGGGCCGTGTCAGAGACTCTATCCCCAGGAACACCCGTCTGTCCCTCAGTGGCCAGAACTGTGTTTCATTGCTCGCCCTCAATAACAGTGAGAGCTAGGAAGACATGTGCATGTTTTTAACTGGGCACATTGCCACCCTAAAAAAAAATAATAATAATTGTAGCTCTGTTGGGTATTGAGTAAACCACCAGCTGTGTCCGCCACAAAGCCACAAGAAGTACCCAGCTCCCAAGCCTGATGGTTTTCTAGCAAAGATTCATAAATGTCCTCAACATTGGGACATTCTGAAGGCATTTGCTAAGACTTTAAGCCCTACCAATATCATTGATCTATGTAACTGGCAAGACAATAACCAAAGCCCTTTAGGTGTGACTTCTGAATCTCTGTTGCAGTTTACTTCTGTGTTGCAATGTAAAATTAGGTTGCCGTTTAGTTCAACAGTCATGACCTTGGCGATGCGACGGTCTCATTTCTTCAGTGAGCATTTGTTGAGGATCCACTGATCTTAAAAACACAAGTAGGGGGAAAATGTAGAAGCAACATCCAAAATCCCAATGGGTTGGGTTGTTTTTTTTTTTTTTAATTTTTTCCTTTATTGATCTTAGAGAGGAAGGGAGAGGGAGAGAGAGATGGAAACACTGATGAGAGGGAACATTGATTGGCCGCCTCCTGCATGCCCCCCACTGGGGATCGGGCCCACAACCTGGGCATGTGCCCTGACCGGTCATCCAACCGGCGACCTCTTGGTGCATGGGTCGACGCTTAACCACTGAGCCACACCGACCGGGCCCTATGGTTTTTTTTAAAGGTGAAGTTACGAAAGGTGACACACATCAGTTGACCTCGATTCTGGCAGTGACGCCTTGCGTTCAGAAGCTTAGGGGAGTTCCCTGAAGTCCTCAAGTTCTCTGTAATCAGCCTCACTCAAATTAGGGCTACCAAGTCCTAGCCATTTTCTAAAGGAATGCAGGTTTTCTTCCATTGATTTGAAATGACCTGTGTGTAAAATCAGATGTGGACAACGTTTATGGTTCTTTACCAGTTTAAAGATTACAAGCCAATGGGTACGGATTCCTTGAGGCTGTTGCCTAGCCCTAAGCAAAAACCCATTTGGCTGTAGACTTTGGCATTCATTCCTCATGGCTGAGAGGAGCTTGAAAGAGACAGTGGGACAAGTACTGAAGTTCTCTGGGCCGCCGTTTCCCTTTATGTAAGAAGAGAATATTTAACAAGAGCGTCCTTAAGGTTCCTCCCTGAACTGCTAAGGTTTGAGCAGAATGAAGACTTAGTTACTGTGGGAGCTTTTCTGTTACTCAGCCCTGTGGACGCTGTGGGTTGCGCTGGGGCGAGAGGGGCCTGGATTTTTATGCCTCGGTTCCAGCCTCATGGAGATGAAGGAGTTGGATTCCAAGAAATCTGAGTCCTCCGCTTGGTCTAATGTTCTGTCAAACAGAGTTCAGTAGAGCTCCCTCCCAAATTCTACCAGATGGGTTTATTTTACGAAAATTATTGGAGAAGTGCTTGATGGGTTTCATCTTCCCAGGTCCTGTGCATGGACTTTGCTAGGTTTGTTAAGCATTAAAGTTTGAAATGAGCCCAAAGAAGATCAAGGCTATGAACTCTTTTATGTCTAAGAATCTCCACCCAGTGTTTTTAATTGGGCGCAGATTCACAAAAACCATTGCTAAGTTCTGCGTCAGCTGTTCTTTGAACTGGCATCATGACCTGCAGAAAATCCCATACTTTGGGAGAGTGTTTGAAATGGTCTTTAATGGGGATCTGCTTACGCCAAGACCTACAGAGAGGTGGTCATAAGGAACCTAACAATAGATCTATTAGGACCCACCAAGCTACCCGAAGTTGAAGTGGCCTTTAAAAAGAAAAAGAAAAAAAAAATGTAAGCATATGAGAACTACAAGCACCAGAGCAAGGATATTAACCCCCAAAGAGTCCTTACCCACAGCTGACTCCTCCATTCACACGCAGTGCTCAGGACATAGCAGCTTGTTTCGAGCAGAGGCCCTGCAGAGCCCACGAAACCAAAGGACAGAGCCAGCAGGGAGGGCGTCTAACCAGAAAATCGCATGCTCTGCCTAGAACTGGCCTGATAGGTGTTAACCTCTGCAGGGTACCAACTCTAAATGAAGAGGATTTCAGGATGTCAGGATGTCAGTTGCGATACGCCTTGAAACTCTCTAGGCTTGCTGATGAAAGAAAGAAATGATCAAAATACCATCTGTCATGCCCGGCTGGTGTGGCTCAGTGGTTGGGCGTCGACCCATGCACCAAGAGGTCGCTGGTTGGATTCCCGGTCAGGGCACATGCCCAGGTTGTGGGCCCCATCCCCAGTGGGGGGCATGCAGGAGGCAGCCCATCGATGTTCTCTCTCATCGATATTTCCATCTCTCTCTCCCTCTCCCTTCCTCTCTCTCTAAAGTCAATAAAGGAAAAAAAAAAAAAACCATCTGTCACAAAGGAAAACCCAAGCGGCCCCAAAGCCTCTTCCTCAATGAGCAGCCGATGCGGATTTAGTCAATCTGGACAGTTAGTTGTGCGCTGAGGTCACACTTTGGCCCATCTTCTGCTTACGGCTTTAACCAAATAAAGCCTTCTCTCTGCATTTCTCTTGCCAAAGTCAGGTTGAGAGATGGTGCTTTGAGAGGATTGTTTTGGCAGGAGATACGGGGATCTTCTCACACAGCAACAAAGCCAAATGATACACCTCTCAGGGGGCTAAGTGATGTTAAAATGGAAAAGAAGCAAACTACAGTTCTTTCCTTTGCCACTTCTGTCTTTTTGGTTTGGTTTGGTTTGGTTTGTTTTTGGAAGGTCCTGTTGTTGTTTGTTTGTTTGTTTTTACCCAAAAAGCTCTCCAAATATCAATGAAAGGTCCAAGATAACTTTCTGCAGTAATAACTGGTTTGCCTTAGAGGGGATTGGCTTTTAGGATTCTCCTATTTGATCTTCCTCTTGTTCCTTGTATAGTCTGATTTTTGCCATATTGCAGTTTCTAACTTCTCTGTGGCTGGAAATATTCTAGGCTGACACTTTCGAGAAGAGAGATGGAAAGAAATCCTAGTGTCTGTGAATTGTTGCTAAATCTGCACATGTCCACTTGTAACCAAGAATATTAAACTCAGAGCCAAAGAACAGGAGGAGAAGAAAAATCCCTTCCTGGTTCGTTGTAGACTTTGGCGTTGATCCCACAGGGCTTGGAGGAGCTTCAGTGAGACTGTGGGTCGAGCCTCTGCTGTCCCAGAGTCCCCAGCCAGGTTCTCTGAGGCAATTACTTCGGTTCTCTGGGCCTCAGTTTTCTCATGTGTGAGAGAGGAACCCTGAACAAGAGGATCCTGAGGGTTCCTCCCTGAACTAAGGTCTAGGGCAGGATTATGACTTAGTTACTGTGGAAACCCGGATTCTGTTACTCAACCCTGTACACGTTTTGGGGGGCCCTGGGGTGGGAGAGTCCTGGAATTTCATGCCTCGGTTTCATCCTCAAGGAAATGAAGGAGCTGGGTTCCAAGAATACTTGATCTAATGTTCTGTCAAGTCTGTCAAGCTCCCACCCAGATTCTACCAGATGGTTTACTTCATGGAAAAGTCTGGAGAAATGCTTGATGGGTTTCATCTTCCCAGGACCTATGCATGAAATGAGGCTTATCCCCTTGGGTCCCTATGTCGTAGCAGGCAGAGTTTGGAATATTGTCTCTTGGTTATTAAGCCTCATCATTATGAGTGAGGGGCCTTGGTTTACTATAAACTGGAAGAGCTAAGAGCCTCGTATTGGGACTGCCAATACACCTCGTATTGAGTGACTCTCCTTGTGCTCTGTTCTGTTTCCCTAACTGCAAAATGGGGATCAAAGCGCTTGGTCCTGTGAACCCACTGACTTCACTTAAAACAAAAATCTGTTTAAAGAAGAGGGAAATCCCCAAATGACATTCAAGGCCAAGACCATAGTTGGGAAAATAGAGAGAAAGGCACCTGTTCAGATAGTACCAAGTAGCCAGGAATGTATGGGCATCCCAGGAATCGGAGTATAAGAATGTGAAGATAAATAAAATGCTTGTAGGAGACAAAATTCTCTGAGACTCTGTATAAAAGAACATACATGGGTGGGCCAAAGTAGGTTCACAGGTGTTCATATGAAAAACAGTACAATAATTAATAAATAATAATACAAGAATAAACTGTTTCACGTACTCACAACTATAAACCTACTTTCACCCACCCCCATGTTAGCTTTAGGAAGGGATTGTGTTATAAAAGAAATGAAGAATGTACAGCAAGGAAACCGCCAGCAAAGCGAAAAGCCAGCTTATTGAATGAGAGAAAATATTTGCAAATCATATATCTGGTAAGGGGCTAATATCCAAAATATCTAAGGAACTTGTACAACTCAAGAGCAGTCCCCTCCCCCCAAATCAATCCAATTAAAAAATGAGCAGAGGACCCAAATAGATGCTTCTCCAAAGAGGACATACAGATGACCAATAGACGTGAAAAGATGCTCAGTGTCACTAATCATCAGGGAAATGCAAATCAAAACCACAGTGAGAGATCACCTCACACCTGTCAGAATGACTCTTATCAAAAAGACAAGAAATAACAAGAGTTGGTGAGGATGTGGAGAATATAAAAGCTTTGTGCACTGTTGGTTGGTATAGAAATTGGTGCAGCCACTATGAAAAATAGTATGGGGCTTCCTCAAAAAATTAAAAATAGACTACCAAATGATCCAGCAATTACATGTCCGGGTATTTATCCAAAGAAAATGAAAACACTAACTCGAAAAGATATCTGCACCCCCGTGTTCATTGCAGCATTATTTACAACAGCCAAGACATGGAAGCAACCTCAGTGTCCATCAGTAGATGAATGGATGAAGGAATTGTGTGTATATATTTATATATATTTAATGGAATATTATTCCACCATAAAAAAAAAAAGGAAATCTTGCCTCTATAGTGGGAATGAGCAGAGAAGAAGGAAAACTGAGAATAATTGTTGGGTTAACCAATAAAGTGTCTGCCAGAGAGTTTGTATTGAAGAGAATAATCTCGCAGCTTCTTGTTATCAGGAAGAAGTAAGGATATGAAACCTTTGGGGGTAAGGCTCATGACTGTAAACATTTCCTCTAATAAAACCATTAAATCACAGTTCTTGTGTTGAGTTTAAACACCTATTCAGAAGGCAAATAGCCTTATTTTTCACCCTGAATTGGCCATAAACCTTAACTAATGCTACTTCTAGGCCTCAGTCTTCCCCACTATAAAATAAGAATAATGTTTATTCCCTTCCTCACTTGGACCCTTCCATTCATTCATTCACTTATTCAACAACTATATACTATGTACCTACTATGCGTCAGGCACCATGTTAATGCTGAGGACACACAAATAAATAACCCAGAACCCCCTTCCCGCTGACTCGCATTCTAATAGGCAGGGAGGCCGGGGCATATTTATTGGATGCCGCTGCGTGTTGGACGATGGTGGGAGCCCTGTATTAAAAAGATGTATGTGTGATATATGTGCTGTGTAAACAAGTAATATAATAGGTAGAGTGGTGCAATACAAATATTCATAACAGTGCTTTGGGCCAGAGAAGGGGAAATGACTCACTGTGCCCGGGGAATTGGGAAGGCTTTACCAAGGCGATGAAATCTGAGATAGGGCTTAAAAATGAGCCAGACTTTGCTGTGCAGAGTGCCGGGGTGGGGACGAGCTTCTGGTGGAGTCAGTCGACCCAAAAGAATTGACGGCTTCAAAGAGACCAGGGTGCTCCCCGGAGGGCGAGGAGCTCACTCGGCGGAGCCTCTGCGGGTGGGAGGTGACGCGGGGCTGACGGTGGGTGGTGGCTGCAGCCAGGGGGCGAAGGACCTCAGAAGCCACGTGAAGGAGCTGGGCCTTGGGGAGCCCTTGGGACACAGGAGCAGTCTTAATCAGATTTGCGACTCAGAAAGATCATGCTGGAGCCTGTGAGGGGGGCTCCTGGAGGGGAGTGAGGCTGGAAACAGAGAGGCCGTTGGGAGGCTTTTGCAGAAATCCTGGTGAGAGATGATGACTCAGTTAAAGCACTGGGGCTCCTTTGTATTTATTTTTCTTGATTGTGAAAATTTATTAAAAATCAAAGAGTAGAAAACTTTACCTAAAAATATGTCAATTTTAGCCCAGCCGGTGTGGCTCAGTGGTTGAGTGTCGACCCCTGTACCAAGAGGTCGCCGGTTCGATTCCGGTCAGGGCACATGCCCAGGTTGTGGGCCCGATCCCCAGTCGGGGGCATGCAGGAGGCAGCCAGTCAATGTTCTCTCTCATCGATGTTTCCATCTCTCTCTCCCTCTCCCTTCCTCTTTCTCTAAAAATCAATAAAGAAAAAATATGTCAGTTTTAGCTTCCACAGTGTTGTCCACACACACACAAAGCTGAGAGATGATATCTTTTTGTTAGACCTGTGGTGTGTGATCCCAGTGGTGTCCAGGCCAGGTCATCCAGTGCACCGTGATGGGGGTGGGGCATGGCGCCAGTGTCTGGGGACCGAGCTCTACAGTGTGCATCCACGGGACACTGGCCACCGTCCCACAGCCGTCTCCTTCATGTAGGGTCGCCGTCAATATCACTAATGCACAGGGACTGGAGCAGGCCTACGTACCAGCTTTTATAAGTATGCCGTCATCCATAGGTTCACAGTTTAAGGATTTGAAAATATTTTTGACAACTTCTGATCATCAAGAACTGGGGACAGAACGTGCTCCTCTTTCCTGAAACGTCTCCTGGAGGACCCTCGGCCACGGCTGGCGGTTCTCAGTGACAGTGTGGGCCCGTCCTTGCTGGGTGCCCGTCACAGGCAGGTCTCACTCTAGAACTGAAGACGGCTTTGGGTGGCTGATTGGATGTGTTGAAAGACAGAGAGAGGGGAAGGAATCGAAAAAGATCCTGAGGTAAGAGCCACAGCTCCTGGTGAATGATTGCATGCGTCATTGAAAGCCTGAGAGGGAGGAATCCAAAGTGTCTGAGGTTTCTCACGTGGCATTTGGTGGTACTGATCACAGGAGCTGTGGAAGAGTGTGGCACCTGCTGAGCTGCCCTCTGCTCCGTGAAGAGAGGAGTGGGCCTTTATCGGACTTGTTTCATCAACGTGACACTCTACCGAGCCTCCATCCCCACAGCCTCATCCAGCTGTGGTTTCAAGTTCATGTTTGGGACAAAGCTCCAAATGGCCTGTGGTTGCCTTGGAGCATGCACAATGAGAGTAGGTAGCTGTAGAGAATGCAGACAGCAAGCGGGCAGAGGACCGACCCTGGACCAGGCTCGGGGTTCAGGTGCAGGAGGTGGCCGATTGGCCATGGACGCCCTCCTGGTGTCTCGGGCCCTCTCACCCGCTGCAGGCTGTTTCTGCTTCGCGGAAGCTCAGTCTTCATAGTTTTAATAGTATTTTAAGGCCAGTGGAGGGGATTAGACTTTCCATGATGCTTCAACTTCTCAAGTGCATGACTAATACTTGAAAGAATTAAGAGACTTCTTTATTTTTAATTGCATCTACTTGTTTGGTATGTGACTCCATTCATTCATTCTTGTCGTGAATGTATTGGAAGATCCTGTACCCTCTTGACCTCTCCTTGTAATTAGTACCATCATCCTGCTTTGAAGCACTGTTTTGATTACACACTTAAAAGGAACTTCCGAAACACCCTCTCGTCGCTCCGGGGCTGCAGTGCCGTCAGCGTGGACTCAAGGACAGTCATCGCAAGAGTGGTCCTTGTCCTCAGCAGGTCAATGGCCTCTCTTTTCACCTTCCTTTCCCCCACCCTCCTGCCCCTTCCCCTTTAGAAGTTTTTGGTCACACATTCCAACTTTAATAAGACAAGCTCTTGTCTCCGAGGCCCACAGAGCACCGTGGCAAACACAGACAGATCAAGAAAGGCACCTTGTCGCTGTGGGCACTGCAGGCGGGTGCGTCTCAGCAAACAGCAGTGCGGTCTCAGCGCCGTCGTCATCCCTCCACCCCTCCCTTCCACACACCCCGAGCTGTCTCTCCTTTCCTTGGGTCAGACTATCTGGCAAGTCTGCACTCAAATGAAAATTGGTCCGGCTGCCAGTCTAACCAAATTGTGTGAAATAAAGTTCTTTGTTCCCATGTTGTCTCTGACCGGTGGTCTGAGAATTTCATCTGCTGGGATCTTACGAAAAGTCCTTCCACGGGGTCATTATCGCCACACGGTATCCGGCTCTATAAAGCAGTCTTGTGCTTTGAAAGGATTCACAGTAATTTACTGAGGTAAAGGACAAGATATTAACCCAGTAAATGATTTGTCTTCTTCTTCAAAGTAAGGCCTGAAGGCCTATTAGTGCTCATGGAAGCATCCTCTTCCAGTTTGGGGAACTTTCTCTGTCACCCACCCTCTTATATTACTATGAGAGGGATGTTTGTATAATCTGGCAACGTTCAGCGAGAAGAAAAAAGGTGGAGAAAAGTAAAGGTAATCCTATGGATGATGATGAGAAAATAAAATATTTTGAAGATGACAGGGAATGTATTCGTGTCCATTGGCTTCACTTGTGGCTGGGAATTATGTGCAGATGAACTTGGGCACTCACCGTCCCCCCAAGTCTGATGCAACTTCTGGGGAAATTCGGGGTGTGCACTCTGGCATGAGGCAGTTTTTTGTGGAAGAGTGTTCTAGTCCATTCACGCTGCTATAACAAAATACCACCCACTGGGGGGCTTGTAAACCACGTGAGTGTATTTCTCACAGTGCTGGAGACTGGACGTCTGAGATCAGGGTACAGGTGGGCAGGTGAGGGCCCTCTTCTGGGTCGCAGACTTTTCTCTGTGTCCTCACACAGTGGAAAGGATGAGGGAACTCTGTGGGGCTTCTTTTATAAGGGCACTAATCCCATTCAAGGGGGCTCCATCCTCATGACCTAAGCACCTCCCAGAAGCCCCACCTCCTGATACCATCACCTTGGGGATTAGGGTTGCGACATATGAAGGGGGTGGGGGGGGTGGGCACAAACATTCAGACCATAGCAGGCAGCTTGCAGTTGTCATCACTGAGTCTCTGTGACAAGTTCCTCATTAAAGACTTGGTACAACCCTTCGAACACAGGGCAGAACTTTTCCTTATAAGGGGCCGTGAAGGTGTGTTTCCTTTCAAGGGATCGAACGATTGGTTTTCACATCAGAATATGAGACTTAGCATTCTCGATTTACTATCTTGTGGCTAACGTCTACATTTCTGGAACTGTAACGTTCAACTCAACCGTTCACTCATTCAACAATTTTTTATTGAGTACTGACTGTATAGTGGGCACAGTGCTGAACTACGCTACCGACCCACGGGAGGTTTGGGTTGGCTGACCTTAGTGATGAAAGCGAGAAAGGACTGGAGACATGGCTAAAATGGAAATGCATTTGCCGCCACACCTCTCAAGAACAGCCTTCTCAGAGACAGCAGAGAACATGAACACCAGAGGCCACTGGGACTTCCGTGCAGTGACCAGCCACATTCTTAGAAGGCAGCCTCTGCCTAAATCCTGAATGTTGACTCAACTGAAATTTGTTCGTGTTGCCTTGTTTATTCCTCACGATGCTTTGTTCTTTTGGTCCAGAAACAGAAAAGCTAGTACTAGAGGCAGGCAATGGATTGCCATCCTGGAAATTCAATGACCAGCTTTTCCCCTGCGACGTGTGTGGGAAAGTGTTTGGCCGACAGCAGACGTTGTCCCGGCATCTCTCGCTGCACACAGGTGAGTAGGGCCTCGTGCTGTGGCTTCCCCGGCCTGGAGCGCCAGCCTCTCTGTTATCAAGAAGCTGAGTTTCTCTAAGAGAGTTGTAACAGGAAGTGGTGGGAAGTTTCTCTCCTCACCTTTTTCAAGCCATTTTACTGGGCATATTCAAATAAGCCTCTGGAAAGGGTTTTTGTTTTGTTTTTTGATTTGTATTGAAAGGACTCATAGAGTTCAAGTAGGATTGATGAGAAAAGATGCACATTTAAACATATTTGGGTAAAATTCCTCAACTGTAAGGAATGCATTGCTCTTGCTGGCACGGGGATGGGGCTGTTTCCCATCTTATTGGGCTCATCCTAATGTAGGTGGGAGCAGCACCTTGGAGGGGGAACAGTTACTGTCTTTCTCTACATGCAGTGGTAGAGAAATCTGGTTGATTCTGTGTTGGGAAAGGGGAAGCAGTTAAGGAGTAAAGGAGGGATACATATTAACTTAATCAATGCAGCAAAAATGAAGACCAAAAATGCAGTAAAACCCATGGTAAACATAAAGCAAATAATAATAATAAAGTGAAGTCTTCAATTTTTACACTGAAGATCAGACTTTAAAAGTTCAGATGTTCATAGGAAATGGCAAACAGAATGATAAAGAAAATAAGTAGAGGTTTTGTATAAAACATGAAATCAAAAAGAAGGCAGGATGGACAGTATTAATATAACAAGATTAATTTTCTGTTTTATATATATTTTTAGTATTTTTAATCTTAAATATTAAACCACTAGACAAAATTTAGTCTTATATTTAGCCACAAAGAAAACTTGAACATGTTTTAAAAAACAGTGGAGGTTTTATAGTCCACATGCTCTGTGGACTATAGTCCACATACTTAAATGAAATTTGAAATAACCAAAGATTAATAAAATGTCCTATCTAATCTGGGCAAAGAAAAGGAAGAAAATCAAAACGTAAATTATAGACATCTAGATGGAACTAAAAGGGGAACACGTCATACTCAGACCTGGAACGAACAGCTATAGCTCTGCTCAGAGGAAAATTCGTAGACTTTAATTTTTTAATTAAAAGAGAAGAAAGACAAAAAGGAACTTAGCACACTCATCTTAAAGAATTAGTAAAGAAAAACAAAATCTAGGAAGAAAAAGGCCATAAAATAGATTAATTTAACCCTGATTAAGAAAGGAAAAGGAAGCAAAAATATTCAAAATTAGGAATGAAAAAGGAAGCCTAATCATTAATGCAGGTGCTATTAAAGAATTATTGGAGCCCTGGCTGGTTTTGCTCAGTGGTTAGAGCGTCAGTCTGTGGACCAGTGAGTCGTGGGTTTGATTCTGGTCAAGGGCACATACCTCGGTTGCAGTTCATCTCCGGCCCTGGTCGGGTTGTGCAGGAGGCAAACAGTCAATGTGTCCCTCTCACATCGATGTTTCTCTCTCTCTCTCTCTCTCTCTCTCTCTCTCTCTCCCCCACACACACACACTCTATCTGATGATAAATGGAAAAGTATCCTCGGGTGAGGATTAAAAAAAAAAAAGAATTATTGGAGAACAAGGGCAACTCTATGGCAAAAAGAAAAAAAAAGCTGAAAACTTAGATGACATAGCTCATTTAAGCAAAATTTCCAAAACTGACCCAAAGAAGGGAGGAAAAAAACTTAAGTAAATCAGTTTTCAAGGGGAAATTTAGGAAGATGATGAAGGAGATGCTATTGTTGATAAAGGGGTCAGGTCCAGGTGGGTTCTTTCTAACCTTCTGAGACTAGGAAATTCCAGGATCATTCATCTTTTCCAAACGATAGAAAAAGCAAGTTCAACAGTTCCCTTTAATACCAAAGTTAACAACCTTGCTTACTAATACAAACACAAACATTCTAAAGAAAGGACTATTTCATCTGCACATTACGGCCCCTTTTCCCTAGCCCCACTGAGCCACCAGCCCCTCAGACGTTGGGGACCACCTCTAATAATAATGATGCCTTACATTTTGTTGTAGAGTAGCTTTTCGGCGTCCTTCCCTGTGAAGTAGATAACCGGGTATTTCTCTTTGGAGGCGAGCTCAGTATTACAACGTGAGAACACTAAGGACAGAAAGTGAAGTCGTTCTTTATCTGCACAGAGAAAGCAAAAGCTGCTCCTTTGGCTTTAATTTGCCTGATTAACCAAATGAATTCCAGCGGCCACGCCGGGAACAGCCCTAAACACTGTCAGTTTTAGGAGAGAGTTTCCATTAAGAAATTAATTGAAATTTTGTATTTTATTTGTGCAAAATGTAAATTTCCAATTAAATGATTTCACACAAGTCTTTTTTTTTCTTTTCCTCCTTTAATTTTGTTAGTTTTTTATTTCTTGGCCGACCCAGGCCTGGAGCTTAGGGAAAATGATGGGGCTTTGTTCACACACCAGTCCTATGAACACTGCTTTCCTTTCCCTTCCCTGGCTTAGAACCCACCCGTGCCTGACACACGGGGAGGCGTGCACACACACACACACACCCCAAAATGTGCTTTTAGCTCATCTTAGCCTGTGGGTGTCCAGGAAAAAGCAGGCGGTTCAATTTCCCTGGGACTGTCTTTTATCTTTGGAACTATTAATGCAGGAGTGACCTGCTGGGTGAAGACTTTATTTTTTATTTTTTTGGAGGGGTCCGTGCCCCTAGCGGGAACCGAACCCGGGACTCTGGTTTACAGGCCGACGCTCCAACCACTGAGCCAAACTGGCCAGGGCTGGATGGAGACGTTTTAGATATTTACAATTCCAAGGTGTTCCCTTTGTCCCCCCTTGAAACAAGACTTGAACTCCCCCGTTTCCTTGATACCCTTAAGTGGTCTCTTGCAAGGTTTCGGACTTCATTTCTGAGGTCAGCTGGGGCTTTTTCCTGCTCTCTGTCCCCCAGAGGAAAGAAAATACAAATGCCACCTGTGCCCCTACGCTGCTAAGTGCCGAGCGAACCTGAACCAGCACCTGACCGTCCACTCGGTGAAGCTGGTGAGTACGGACACTGAGGACATTGTCAGCGCCGTCACCTCTGAAGGCAGTGACGGGAAGAAGCACCCCTATTATTACAGGTGAGCTGCGGCTGGAACCCGCTAGTCCAGCCTTCCCAACACTCCCTGCCCGTCTGCGCGGCAGGCGGGACAAGGCACCTCTGCTCAGTCGGCGCGCTGACCTGCGTTTTCGTAGTTGCTTTGCTTAGTTGGAACCTGCCGTTGCGATGACTCCGCTCCTGGCTTGGGTGCCCTGGTAGAATGAACTGAAAGGGAAGTGGCCTTAAGGTGCCTCTCAGGGGTGGAGCTCCCGAAAGCGCTGGGGCTCTGGGGATAATTAGCTTTCAGGTCTGAGCAGCTGGCAAGCTCCCACCTTTGCAACCAAGCACCTTGCTGCTTCCTGAGAATCGTCCTAAGGAAAGCAGACTAGGAAAAGTAAACCCGAGAGCCCTGAGGAAGTAGCCGGGAAGGTATAGATTATTTTCCCTGAGTCGTGTTTTGTCCTTGAGCACCTGGAATTTTATGGTTTTCTCCCATTCTAACCATAAGTCAGTATTTGGTTTGGTTGCCATAAAACCCCAAGTTCAGGCTTTCTACCCAATCTTGCCCACGAGAGAGGCCGTATGGATTGGTAGAAACTTGCTTTTGCATGACATGCCTGCATGATGGGTGGCTTCTGTCGAGGGCTGTCACAGACAGGAGAGCCTGCGAGGACTGGTGGGCGCGCTCATTCCCACAGGCAGGCGCTGGAGGCGGCGGGAGGCGCGCGGACGCAGGGTGCCCCCAGTCGCCCGTGTACCAGCCCCGCTCATATCTTGGCAAAGCTGCACTGCATCCCTTTGCCCGGAGGAACCCGTTAGGAGACGGGCAGCATCTGTAATCTGTAATTTTTAATTAACTCTGTGATTACTTAGCACCATTATCGCATGTATGGGGTTGTCTCGTTACGCTGGCACTAAAGCCGTGTGTGTGGCACGGCGACCACTTCAGAGGCCTCCCAGACAGCAGCAGAATTCCTCACGCGAAACCTCTCGGTGGGGAGGGAAGTGTGTCCAGGCTGGTGTTCTGGGTGTACTGGGTGTGAGTGGGTAGCCTGCATTTAGAATATCACCCCCCTCTCCCCGCTCTGCCTTCACCCCCTCCTCTAGCTGCCACGTGTGTGGATTTGAGACCGAGCTCAACGTCCAGTTTGTCAGCCACATGTCACTCCACGTGGACAAGGAGCAGTGGATGTTTTCCATCTGCTGCACCGCCTGCGACTTCGTCACCATGGAGGAAGCAGAGATAAAGGCTCACATCGGCACCAAGCACACAGGTGACCATTCCTGCCTGTCCTCGTCTCCATGCCCCGCCGCCCCAGGCCGCCTGCCCGCCTGGCCGGGCATCCTCATCCCCATGGGGCGCTGCCATTCCCTTCCTCAGAAGGGAGAGCGTCCCCAGGGTCGCAGAGCCACACTGCCGTGGCCAGGCCTGGCTTGTGCACCCGCTGGTCTGAAACCCTCACACGTTGGGACGTTTGAGAGGTGCTGAGCTGTTTGCTTGTCGTCATCATCATCCTAGTAACAGCCGTCAGGCTCTCCCGATGCCCCAGGCTTGCACCTTTGCACGCTGGATCTGATGTCAGCCTCCTAAGACCCTCTGAGGTCAGTACAGCTGTTATCACACTATAGAGGCTGAGAACAGGCTTAACAGAGGTGAGCTATTCTGCCCCAGGTCAGCAATCAGACATGACTCAAGACACTTAGACCAGAACACTTTTCATTCGAGAGCCTTCTCTGTGTATCGCTGCTGCCCTTACAGCCCCACACAACCCTTGGCAAAGGTTGGACCGCTCTGTGTCGCTGGGCCAGGGCGCTGCGCACCTACCTCTGCGGGCTCCGCGCCCCCCATGACACTGCGGCCCGACACGCTCCGTGATGGCGTGGCAGGTCTGTTCAGGGGCACAGAAACCCAGATTCTCCTGGGTCAACCCAGCCACTTCCTGGGCCACGGCCAAGACCGCCAGTTCTCGCCTCTCATTTCAGACCCTGGCCATTCTGGTTAACTTCTTCCATTTAATGATGTTAACATTTTGACTCCGCCCGCCGTGCCATCATCCTCTCGCAAGTGATGGTTACGAATGACACGGGCGGGCGGGGTGCCGCTGTGTGAGAATGAGAAGCGCCCTGGTTTGCAGTGCTCACGGCCCAGGTCGCCCCCTGCAGGCCTGGGTGTGGGCCGGCCCCTCCCATCGTCAGCGCGAGGGATGCAGGAAGGGAAATTTCCCTGACATTTGTGCTGATGCTGTGCGAGGCCCAGAAGGGTCTCCGTGCTTTCCTGGTCGCTTTGGCTCTGGGGTGCCAACAGCAATAAACGTTTGTTTTTGTCAGTGAGTTGAGCGGCTCTGACTCGGAGGCCTGCAGACAGCAGTCCTGCTGAGGGAGAAGGTGCCGTTTTTACAGTAGGTTGGTGACCGTAACCGCGTTAGCACGTGGGCAGAGGTGAGCCGGGAAGCCCAGCTCAAAGACCAGTTACATTCAGCAGCTCTGGGGTGGCCAACGGAGGGAGAGGCCAGCCCCTCCCATTTCCACTGGTTTTCAGACATTCTTTTTCCCGCTCTCTCTTTTCTGTTGTACTCCCCGTTCTTCTAACCTTCTCCTCCCCAAAGTGTGCCCAAACCCAGCCCAGAACCTTCCTCCTCCCTCCCTCTGCTCAGCCCCTCCGCTGCTGCCCCCCATCCAAACCGCAGCAACCACAGTGGCTGGAAGGAGTTGGACTTAAGATCTCTGGTTTCGTGAGCCTTGTTCCCTCATTTGATTTACCTGTCACGGAAATGGGCACCACTGACTCGAATGCCCTAGGAGACCTGCAGCGCTGTCTGGGTACCTGCCTGAGGCTGCGGTCTAACAGGATGAGTGTTAATCCAGACAGGACATTCTTGTCTGGGCTTCCACAGAGCCCTCGTGCCTGCTCCCAGGTCCTTCCTGGCCACTCTCACCCAAGGCGTGCTTGCGGCCACCTGAAGGATGTCCTCGGTGTCCATGTTTCTGCAGCGACCCCTCCTCACCCTCTTTCTCCCCCTCCCAGCTCTCTGTCCCTGCAGAAAACATCAGCAAGGGGAAAATATCCCTGCCGGTGCTCCTGACTTCCTCAATGCAAATTCTGAGGCAATTTTTAAATGGTGTAATAATGGCAGTGAGGAATTTGAATAGCTATTTGGAAAATACAGCCATCAATACCTTACCTCACACTGACACCAAAATAACTTACACAATCCTTGTTTACAATCTGTCCTAGAAAGGCTTGAAGAAAACAGTAGAATATTCATCAAACACAGTGAGAGGGATTTGTAAAAGCTTAAGGGATAATAAGAAATCACAAAGGAAAAGAATCAAGAGATTGGACACACACGAATTTATTTATTTTTTTTAAAAGAAAGGAAGAAGAAAAGGAAAAACAAAAGAACACCCACATTCTGAAAATGTGTTTGTAAAAATGATGGAAAGCTGATATATTTATATAGAAAGTTCACATAAACTGGTAAGAAACACTTCAGGTCTCTAATTGAAGAATTTAGAAAGAACATTAACAGTCAATTCACAGTAAAAGAAATAAAAGCTAATTGCTTCACATAAGGAAAAATGTTCAGCCTCACGAAGCAGTCAAGAAAAAGCTCAGGAGTGGCTTGTGTTAACCTGTTGAGTTAGGAGCACATTTTATAGTGTCACCCAGTGTTGCCGGATGCTGCTGGCACCCTGTGCCTATGGCCCTGCAAAGCAATAGAAGTTAGGGAAACTGTTTGGTCATATATACCAAGAGGCTTGAAAATGTAATGGTCTGTGACCCAGTAATCCCTCTTCTGGGAATTTATCTGTAGGGAAGAAAATCAACCAGCAGAATATTAATTTTAACTTACAGTTTAATTTTAAGGAAATATTTAGTCCAGTAGGATAAGTCCACTCCTTGGATCTGCAGCACAGGCTCCCCCTGTATTTTCTACCTTAACGTAAAACTGTGGGGTTGTGTTGAATTGGTTTGGGGAGAATTGACATCTTAACAATGTTATCTCCTGAACCATGCGTAATATATAACTCTCCGGTTGTGTGGGGTTTATAAAGTA
This sequence comes from Tadarida brasiliensis, assembly GCA_030848825.1. NCBI lineage: Eukaryota > Metazoa > Chordata > Mammalia > Chiroptera > Molossidae > Tadarida > Tadarida brasiliensis. Next base: position 17,910,477 of record CM061259.1, on the reverse strand, counting down.
CATCTTTAATTTATCACAGTGGAGCCTGGCTGGTGTGGCTCAGTGGATTGAGCAGCATCCCATGGACTGAGAGGTCCTGGTTGGATTCCCAGTCAGGGCACATGCCTGGGTTGTGGGCTCGATCCCCAGTAGGGGGCGTGCAGGAGGCAGCTGATCAATGTATCTCTCTCACATCCATGTTTCTTTCTCTCTCTCCCTCCTCCCTCTAAAAAAATCAATAAAAACATATTTAAAAAAACACTTATCAGCGTAGTATAAGACCCCACAATAGCATACTTCCATTTCTCTGCCTCCAGCTGTTATGTTATTGTTCTCATATATGTATTATAAACCTTACATTATTACTGGTATTTTTAAACAAAATTAGTTGTATTACCTTTTAAAGAAGTTTAAATAATTAGGAAAACTCACATATGGGCCCATGCAGGTGTCATTTCTGGTGTTCTTCATTTTTTTATGTAGATCCATTTTTACGTTTGGTATCATTTTCCTTCTGCCTGAAGAATTTATTTTAACATTTCTTGTAATTCAGGTCTGCTGGTGATTCATTTTCTCAGCGTTTTTATACCAGTTTGTTTTGTTTTTGCCTTTGTTTGCGAAGTAAATTTTCACAGTTGTTTCAGTACTTTAAAGACGTTGTTCTATTACTCTCATTGCATTGTTTCCAGTGAGAAATCTGTTGTCATCCTTACTTTTTTCCCTCTGCACTTAATGTGTCCTTTTTCGTCTGGCTGTTTTTAGGACTTTTTATTTATCACTGGTTTTGAGCAATTTGATTATGATGTGCTTTATATAGATTTCTTTATCTTTCTTATGCTTGGGACTCATTGCACTTCTTGGATCTATGGGTGTACGGTGTTCCTCAAATTTGGAAAGTTTTGGGGCTTTCAAATATTGTTTCTGCCCTCCTCACCCCATCAGGGACTTCCATCAAACTTATACTAAGCTGCTGAAGGCATCCCACAGTTCACTGATGCTCTTTATTTTTGTGATTCTTTTCCCTCTGTTTCATTTCAGATCATTTCTATTGCAATTAGTTCACTAATCTTTTCTTCTGTTGTATCTAAATTGCTAGTGATCCCATCCAGCATATTTTTCATCTCAGACGTTGTGATTTTCATCTCTAGAAATTTGATTTGGGTCTTTTCTATATCTTCCATCTCTCTACTTAACTTTTTGAACATATGGAATACAGTTATATTACTGTTCTTATGTCCTTGTCTGCAAATTCTAACAACTGGGTCTGTTTTCATTGGTTGATATTCTCCCCATTTGGGTTGTGTTTTCTTGTTTCTTTGCATGCCTGAGAATCTTTATTTGGGTGTCAGACATTGTGATTTACCTTATTAGGTGCTGGATATTTTATATTCCTATAAATATTCTTGACCAGTTAATTACTTGGAAACTTTTATGACTTGTCAGACAGGTCTGGAGCAGTGCTCCATCCGAGGCTAATTATTACCCACTACTAAAAGAACTTCCTCGGTTTTCTACCCAGTGCCTAGGAATTATGAATTTTTTCCAATCTGGCTGGTGGAAACAGGCACTGTTCTCTAAGCCTTTCGGATGGCTTTTTTCCCCTCAAACACAAGCTCTGATCCACATTCTGCTGCATATTCCCAGGAGACCCTCTGCAGGTCTCTGAGTTCTTCCTCTCTGGTCCTCTGTCCTGCAAGACCCAGCCATGTTGATCTCCCAGACCCTCAGCTCTGTCCCCTCCAGCCAGCAGGTCTGTCAGGCTCCGCCTCTACCCGGCCTCCCCCACTGCAGCCTGGAAGGTCTCGCAGCAGGGTGCAGGGCACTCGTGTGGCCCGGCTCTTTTCTTCCCGCCTCCCAGGGATCATTCTTCTGCATTGCCTGACGGCCAATAGTGTGAAAACTGTTGTTTGATAGGTTGTGTCTGGATTTCTTTTAGTTGTTTCAGTAGCATTGGTAAATTCTGTCTCTGATACACTATCTTGCATGAAAGCAAAAGTCTACTGACACTAGATTTAATGGTCTCTTGACTGATTACTCCTGACTTTGAGGGAGAATCCAGTGTACTGATGAAGGACGCAGATGCTATAGTCAGACCAGCTGACTAACATTGAGCCTCCCTTCCCTCATCTGCAAAATGGGGTGATAATAGTTGTGCCTCAGCAGTTTTTTGGGGGGAGAATACCATGAGACAAAGCATTTAAAGCATGACCCAGTTTCTGGAACTTGGTATAACATTTACACTTAGCTATTATTGCCATTTTGTTTTAATTATTGCAAGGCCTCCATAAACACTCGTCCAATGAATGAGTGCCTGCTCTTGGCCCCAAGTGCCATGAGTGTCATCACCGTAGATGACGGGGACCTGGGACCCCAGTGGATGCACTGGAGGAGCTGGGACCTCAGCTTGTGCTCCCTGAATGATGAGGTTGCCATGAGACACAACCCACACCTCTCAACTGCTGTTGTTCTAGGGTTTACATCTCCTAAGTAACAGACTATTTTTATTGTTTTATTTTTTAGGGGAAGACAGGAAGACCCCGAGTGAATCAAATAGCCCCTCATCATCCTCCCTCTCCGCTCTAAGTGATTCAGCTAACAGCAAAGACGATTCAGACAGTTCCCAGAAAAACAAGAGTGGGAACAACCTGCTGGTCATCTCAGTCATGCCTGGGAGCCAACCCTCACTGAATAGCGAGGAAAAGCCAGAGAAAGGTGAGGGAGGAGGTGGGCTGGCCTGCCTAACCCTCCCCGCTCTGGAGGGGTGCCCCCGGGTCAGGAGTGATGTCGGAAATAGATACTAGGTTCAGGAACATTCCCTTCGGCTAGATTTGCACCCAACGTGGGGCGGGTGGGTGGGGCAGTGTGACATTGATGCCAAACCTGGAACTTCCTTTAGCACCGAGATGCAGGGAACAGCGCCTGGAAGGGTATAAACGGGGGGAGGGTGAAGAAAGGGGGTCTCGGCCTGCTCCTGCCCTCCTGCCCCTCTGCCCCACGCACCTCTACACCCAGCTTCGGTCCTTCCAGGGTTCGAATGCGTTTTTTGCAACTTTGTCTGCAAGACGAAGAACATGTTCGAGCGCCACCTGCAGATACACCTCATCACCCGGATGTTTGAGTGTGACGTGTGCCACAAGTTCATGAAGACCCCCGAGCAGCTGCTGGAGCACAAGAAATGCCACACTGTCCCCACCGGTGGGCTCAAGTAAGGAAAGCAAGTACAGAACCTTTTACTGTGTTGTTATTACACACCCTTTCCCCATCCTTCCCTGCCCCCTCCCCTGAAGTTTTGGGGTCCTGGAGAGGGAGAGTGTGATAGGTGGGGAGTGAGGCACCTCTGCTGCCTTTAGCCGGATGGGAAGGAGGCCTGTCCCCGAAGGGTTGGCAGACATCAGCAGAGAAGCCACTGTGCAGACAGCCCGGGACTCCGAGCCAGCAGGGAGGCACGCGGGAGCCTCTCAGCACGCAGGGGACGGCTGGAGTTTTGTTCAGACTTGATATTAATGGACTGGGGCTAATGTCCCCAAGTGTAAATCATCACTCTGTCACTGCACGTCACCATCTCTGGTTTTTTTTAGGGGATTTGCCATCTCTCTTTTAAATAAGCATTACAACCGCTTCATCCACACCCCACCCCAAGTCTGAACAGGCAGGAGGCGGCATTTTCCATGCAAGGCCCGTGTGCCCTTGGGTCCCTGCAGATGTGCCCTCGGGACCCTGCAGATGTGCCCTTGGGTCCCTGCAGATGTGCCCTCGGGACCCTGCAGATGTGCCCTCGGGTCCCTGCAGATGGGCCCTCGGGTCCCTGCAGATGGGCCTCGTGCCGTCCCAGGAACCGGAACTGGGATCTCCCTGCCTCAGAGCTGACATTTTCAGTCACGTACTCAGATTCCTCCCCCCAAAGACCTAGACAGTTAGCATCGTCATTAGTCAGTATTTGCAGGAAGCCCTCTGGTCTGAAGTGAGTCTAATCAGTTATTATCAAATGCACTGTGCGTCCGGCTTGATGAGGTGCTAGAGGGCAAACAAGGAATAAAACCTAATTTCCACCCTCAGGAAGTTGATGTCCTACCATGACCAGAATTTAATCTTCCTGTGATTCTGTAATCAGGGTCCCTGTTCACGAGGCACTTACGGTCTAGGAGAGAGAAAGACGCCTAGTCGTTGGGCACAGGAGACACAATTTTCAAGGCAGAAGTGTTCATGTTTAGCTGAAATGATCATGTAATTTAAATGAATGAAAAATTGCATTTTACTTAATACAACGGGAAAAATACCTTGTCTTAAAACATTTTGACCTTTGAAACACACAGCTTACCAGGGGGGTGGCATGACCTCTTGAGCGGGCCTGGGATGGAGAGACCCAGCGCCCTGGGAGTCGAGTGTTGAGCCAGTACGGGCTTGTCTGCCCTGCCCACCCCCAGCTCCTGCCTGCAGGAGGACCCTCCTCAAAATCCTGCCCAAACAGCAGAGTCGGGGAATAGCACCTACTGTGGAATTCCATTTTGTTCAGTCTCGGGGTGCTTAGGTGGGAGGGAGAGGGGAGGTCTCACGGGATGGGGGAGGGGCAGTTATAATTCAAGACGACCAGTAAATGGGAATTTGATTTGGTTTGTTCCCACTGCCCCTTTCGAAAACCTGTGCAGTCTTATTTATAAAGAAGAGCCGTGTATTTCTGTGGTTAGACTAGTGCTCACCGCTCTTCCCGATTGCCCCGCCAGCCATCCGCTGCGGCCTGGCCAGGAGTGGCCCTGCCCGTTAGCCTTTCCTCGGGGACCTGAGGGGTCCCGGGCCTCCGAGCCACTGGGGAGAATGCACAGTGATGCTGATGCTTTGCCGGTACAGACACTTCCCGTGCGGTGCTAACGGTCCCCTGTGTAATAGTTTATGTTCTAGGATGACCCCGTAGAAGAATACTTTGAAAAAATTGATAATGCCTTCTGGCTATACAGTGAGTCTTTGTTTTGTTTTGTTTTTTTGTTCGGTTTTGTTTTGTTTTCCCTTTGCCACATCAGAGCATTAATTTGCCTGAGAGAGTGCCGTGACGATAAACAACGGGACCTGCTGCGCCCTTAGCACTTTCCCTGAGCAGCGAGAGACAGACTGAGCTGTGGGTGTCACAGAAACGTCCTTAGTGGGACAGACTGCCGATGTCTAAATTGCTTTTCTGTGATGGAACTGCTTGTACTCTATATCCTGTTCATAATGCAGATCAAATAAGATTATACTATTATTTTTCTTTTGCCGTAGCTCAGGACAGTGGTGAGTTTCAGACTCCTCTAGGTAAGGCCCAGCTTGGCGTAGGGGTTGTGTGTGCACCTGACCTGGGAATGGGCTTTTATTTCTCTCGTGTGCACTCTTCTGTGAGCTGAGGTTCAAAGGCTAACGGCGAGCTTGGCGCTGAGGAGCAGGGCACGGTGCACTTGGTTGTGTTGGGCTCTGCTGAACACCTCTGCAAACCCTCAGAGCACACCTCACTCCCGGGCCCTGCCCTGCGGCCTGGCCCGAGCAGAGGCAGCCACTTTTGCATTTGCATTCTGTTTGTAAAGAGAGCAAACACGCTACAGCAGCTATCAGATCAGCCACTGACCGAGCCTGGCAGCTTCTCAAAGAGCAGATTTGTCAACATGCCCTCACTGCTCCTGCAGCCCCTTTGGACAGCCAGGAGGTGGGGGCAGCACAGCCTCCTGGCACAGGATGGAGAAACCAAGCCACGGAGAGGCCCAGGCTTTGGCCCAGGGCACATCCAGCTAGAACCCAGTAAGGTGACGGGGCTGGGACCAGAATCTGCCTAAACTATGTGTAGAGACCAGACATGGCAGTGCCTACCCTGTGCTGAGCACTTGCCAAGCACCGTACAGAATGCAGAAGAAATGTAAGATATGGTCCTGCCCACTGAGAATTATGATCCTGTTGGATTATTATTATTCTCATGATGCAATAATGTACGATAATGTCCTCGAGCTCCAGAGAGCAGGTGTCACCCTCCCTCCTTGTCCCTCACTAGTGGACGACTGGGGTGGGCGTCCTCCCATGCCCCTGTCCTGGTCCTCCCCATCCTTCCCTGGTGCAGCTGTAGGAGACAGGTGCTGTGAGTACAGGTCTAAGTACACACACTCACACAGGCACACACAGGCCTTCTCATCCTAACAGCCTTTCATAAGCACGACTCTGACCCTACGACTTTTCTGTTTGCTGGAGGTAGCTTTCCCCTGTAAGCTGTTCTTTAAAACTCTTAGCCTTTCTGCGTGTGCTTGGTGTGGTGCATGAAACGTCGATTCTTTGTGTTGCTCCCATCTAGAGGGGAGGTCTGAGGCTTAGACCTCTGCTATGTCCGGTGGGGATGGGGCGGGCTCGGAGGGGCGCGGGGCGGACGGAGGGGAGCCTCAGCTAATTCTCCCCCTTTCTCTGCTACCCTCCCTGAGGGTGGGTGTTCGCTGCTCCCGCCAGGAGACCAGAGTAGGCCGAGCCCCCTCCTCAGAGCTCCTCCTCGGGGGGACGGCTCCTGCCAGCAGAGAGCCCAGGAGGGTCATGTTAGCCCGTGAGGCAGCAGGGCCGGGCAGGGGCAGCCAGGCCTCAGGGTCTCCAGGGTGGCTGGTGCGGGTAGACGCAGGCCCACGCAGCCCCTGGCCGGCTGACCCCCCCTCTCGCTGCTTCCCCGGCAGGTGCCCGCTCTGCATCTACTCCACCAACCGCCCCGCTGCCATGGAGTGCCACCTCAAGACCCACTACAAGATGGAGTACAAGTGCCGGATCTGCCAGACGGTGAAGGCCAACCAGCTGGAGCTGGAGACGCACACCCGGGAGCATCGCCTCGGCAACCACTACAAGTGCGACCAGTGCGGCTACCTGTCCAAGACCGCCAACAAGCTCATCGAGCACGTGCGCGTGCACACCGGGGAGCGGCCCTTCCACTGTGACCAGTGCAGCTACAGCTGCAAACGCAAGGACAATCTCAACCTGCACAAGAAGCTGAAGCACGCCCCACGCCAGACCTTCAGCTGCGAAGAGTGCCTGTTCAAGACCACACACCCTTTCGTCTTCAGCCGCCACGTCAAGAAGCACCAGAGTGGGGACTGCCCCGAGGAGGACAAGAAGGGCCTGTGTCCCGCCCCCAGGAAGGCGGCCGGCCCCGGGGCCCCGCTCCTCGTGGTCGGGAGCTCCCGGAACCTCTTGTCTCCCCTGTCGGTCATGTCCGCCTCCCAGGCTCTGCAGACCGTGGCCTTGTCGGCTGCCCACGGCAGCAGCTCCGAGCCCAACCTGGCACTCAAGGCTTTGGCCTTCAACGGCTCCCCTTTGCGCTTCGACAAGTACCGGAACTCGGATTTTGCCCATCTCATTCCCTTGACAATGTTGTACCCCAAGAACCACTTGGATGTCACATTCCACCCGCCCCGACCCCAGACTGCGCCTCCCAGCATCCCCTCGCCCAAGCACTCCTTCCTCGCCTATCTCGGACTGCGAGAAAGAGCAGAGACTGTCTGAGGGCAGCCGTGTTCTGTACCAAAAACAAAGTGACAGAGACAAAACACACACACACAAACCCACGAAACTTAAATACAACCCCAGCAGGTGTATGTTGCTGCAAAACCCACAGACCCCGCCGCGGGCCTGAACCACGTGTACTGTATATCTTTAGTGAGGAATAGACAATTGGCTCTGTGCGTATACCTATTGCGTTGACCTGAAAGCTGCTTTATCCAGTCTTCAGAGAGGTGACCTCCTGCGTACATCTACCTTCAGGGGCATGCCTCCCCAGCCACCCACGCCCACCCTCAGCACTTCTCCATCCTTTTTGTCTGAAAGGAATTTTGTCTTGTTAAACCCTAAAGAGAGTGTCCTTAATCACAACCAGCACTTGTAAGCTTCTGTACTGGTGCATCTTTGTTTTCCGTTGGGTGAATGGGGTGTGTGGGCGTTGGCGGGTTCTGGAAGAGAAAGCGGTGTCGTGTGCCATGAGATTTCTGTTGCACATTCTTTGTACTGGCTTCTTTCACAGCGATGAACGTGCTTTTCCCTCCCGGGTGGTTCGTCCACTGCAGCCCCCAGCTCCTTCATCGCCTTCCCCCACCCTACGGCTACAGAGTGGCGGGGCCTGGTGCGTGGGCGGTGAAGGAATGGTAGACACCCACGGTGCTGCTGGAGATTTCCAACAGAGCCGGAGACCTTGTGCTCGGATCTGCTCTGGTGGTGAGGACCCGAGGCAGCAAGAGTCCGATCTGGGAGAAATGTCCCGCAGCACTGCGGCCAACATCACAAAACGTCGTGTGTTGTGTGTGTGTGTCCACACGTACACAGTGTGTGCGGACACATGCAGTGCATCATTTTTTAAGGGCAGATTATATATATATATATGATGTATTAATTCAGTGGTTACCATTTGTTTGCAGGAAAAAAAAATAGTGTGAGTAAAAAAATTTATGGTTGATAAATCCAGCCAAGGAGATTAAAAGGGGTTTGGATCAATTCTGGGTGTAAATGCTCAGACTAAAAAAAAAAAAAGAAACGGCAGTTTTGCACAGTGCTTTGGTCTTGCACTCGTTTTTGTTTCTCATCTGCAAAAAAAAAAACCACAAAATTAAAATTAAAGGAAGAAAATGTACCTTTTATATGGAACGAATAGACGATGTTTGAAAATTCTGTCACAACCTCGTTGACATATAACCACCCCAAAACAAGGTGCTGTTCAGTCCTACGGTTCCGTTGATGCCCCTGAGAAGTATCCATTGCGTCTGCAGGTCAGCTGGCTCGAGCATATTCTCCACGTCCGTAATCACTCTGTGTTCCGTGTTGTTAACGCCTGGTAGCTATAACCTGCTAGGAGGCTAACTTTATACTTATTTAAAGCTCTTATTTTGTGGTCATTAAAATGGCAACAGGTGCAGCACTTTATTGCAGCAAGAAGCAGATGTGAGTGGTAGCATAGCCCTCTGCTAATCCTTAAAAATAATGGGTGACTTAAGAAGAAGAAAAGGAAACGAATCTTTGGCTGAATATGTTATAGGTTGTATTTTTAAGACAACAGAATTTCCTTTACGCAACGGGCTGAAAGAGCAGGAAGAAATGTGCTTTGTACAATAATGGCAAGTGTGGGATATCAAAGTTTATATAGTATTTATCTATTGAAGAACCGGTGTACGGGAGGAATGCTTCTTACTGCATCGCTGTTTTCCACCAGGTGTGATCCTCGAGTTGGTTTTTGTTTTTACATCCGTTTCGCCAGGGGAAAGTAAAAGCATCCCTGATCCTCTTCCTCCAGTCAGCTTGCTTCACTGAGAGCCCCCTTGAATTGGTACAGTTGTAAGGAAGCCAGAAGACTGTACCGTCTGTCCACACCGTGGTCCCCCCACCACCCACACACCCGCCCTTCTTCCCCCAGACCTAGCAGGTCTGCTCCACTTCCCTTTGCCAGTCACTGGCCCTGGCAAACTGTTTACACTAAGGAGATGTCCCCGGGGGCAGGGAGGCTGAGCCGGCCGGGGCGGGAAGCTCCCGAACCTTCCCTCACCCTCCAGCTCTTGGCCACGTGTGAAACGCCGATCAACCTCGCCATGTCGATGTCTCAGCTAAAGACACTATAGACAATTATAATACACTCCAAGAATACTGGGCTAATGGGTGGGTTGTTTGTTTTTTGTTGTTGTTTTTTTTTTTTTTTTTAAAGTTATGTCTTTATCCCCATATAATGGAGAATGTGCCACTTGGCTAATAATGTGCTTTCAAAATTACAAGTTCAGTGATGACAGAAAAGAGGGCCACGGTGATCCCACAGAGGCTGGCAGAAAAGGCGAATCACATGCCAGCGCCCGCAGGTTAAAACCTGCAAGGGTGGCCCCGGCCGTTAGGACTGCAGCCTTCACAGCATGCCGCGTGTGCAATAGGAGGTCCTAGGCTGCAACGTGCAAGACCGAAAGGGGTGTTGGAAGGAGACGTTTACTGTTCAAATGCCATGCATTTCCCTGCTTGCCACTGAACTTGTATTTGAATGACTTCGTTATGCTTAATGTAATTGGGCAACTTTTTTAGCACTTTGGAAAGAGTCATCAATCTTTCTGGTAAATTATAAAAGTTTTCTGAGTGAGAAAAGGTGTGTTTGGAGTTTGTTTGACTTTTTATATTATTATTATTATTATTGTTATTAATAAAGAAAAAAAAAATCTACAGCATTTTTCAGACTCCACTGAGATAATGCGTAGCCCTGAATTTGGTTTGCAGTTTGATACTCAGGGAAGGATGTATTCCTTTCCATGTAAAACACTAACGTCTTTGAGAAATCCACCTGCCAACTAACTTCAATTGTTTTCACTATGCATTCTTCAATGAAAGCTAGCTTATTTTTCCATATAGTATCGCAGTTAGTGTTCTCAGCACTTTCCTTCTTCTGTCCTTTTTTTAACCCCTCATATTATGTTCAGATGATCATACTATCAAGGTTTGTGTACATTACTGAAAATTTGTATTGTATAAAAGCTTTTTGCATTACAAGGCTGTACAGGGTCATTTTGACAGTAACTGGTATATTCCTTTGCATCTTATGTTGCATTGCCAATTTCTAGTGTATCCAGTTTGGAAATATAATATACTCTAATTAAAAAAAAAAAAAGGTTGGCTATACTCTTGTTTCTTTTTCTTTCTTGGGTGCCATCCTTGACTACTTGCCAGTCTCAGGGTTTGGTTTGTCTTGCATTGTTCTGATTTTTACTTTTCAGTGTATTTTTTTTTTAAGTTTAGGAAATACCCACTACTAGTTATAACTTGCAAAATGCAGGTTGTTGAACAGCCATGCTTATAATGCAAACTGTTGTTATGTAAGTCAGTCGTTGCCATTAGGTTGAAAGCATACCCATCATTCAATACAATTGCAGGCCAGCTCCTTCCTGAAATTACTTAGGGACATTTAAAAGTGTTCACCAGCCTGCCTTGGCAAGTTTGGCTCAGCAGTTAAAGCATTGGCCCACAGACCAAAGAGTCAAGGGTTTGATTCCCGGTCAAGGGCACATACCTTGGTTTCGAGTTCGATCCCCAGCCCTGGTCGGGTTGTGCAGGAGGCAAGCAACCAGTTGATGTGTCTCTCTCACATCCATGTCTCTCTCTCTCTCTCTCTCTCTCTCTCTCTCTCTCTCCACACACACACACACACACACACACACACACACACTCTATCTAAAAAAAAAAAAAAAAATCAATGGAAAAATATGCTCAGGTGAGGATTAAAAAAATAATAAAAGTGTTCACCAGCCTTACCCTCTCCTGCTTAACATCATTTTATTGACCCCATAGCCAGAGAGGCTGGAGGTAGAGGGGAGGACAGATGAATAATTCCATTTATCTTAATGAAGTTTGGCAACTACAAGATTTTAATTGGGGCGGGGGGCGGGTAATGGTATGTTTTGAAAGCTAAATAATCTATTCGAATACAAGGAATCGTTCATTCAAAGAAAGGTACCAGAGAATGAAACTGAGACCAAAAAGAAAAATAGAGAGAGATAAAAAGCACACTAAGTTAAAACAGTAATTCTTTTAAATCAATTTTAAAGTTCTGTGTGTAGAGACCTTCCCCATGAACATGTGATGTTGATACGGGGGTCCAGCACGGGGTGGCAGCCAGACCTCGGCTAGAGGTCTCAGCGACATTTGCCTGACATTTTCTTTGTACATATATGTCCCTCCGGAACCCAGGGCTGGACAAGGCGGTATCTGTCCTCTTGGGAAACAGCTGATTGAAAATTGAAATATTCAGGATATAGGTTATCTGTTTCTTTCCATCTCTAACCCACAACTGGCCACCATTTCACTAACGGAAGATAGGGCTAAGCATAGACTGAAGGATGGTTACATAGATACATCTAACATATATATATAGGATGCATAGAGGACACACATAATATAGATGCAAACTTAACAGACATGTATTTGGGTGAGGGTATCCAGAAGGAAGACCATGAATTTTATTATTCTGGGAGTCACAATATTAAAAGGTAATATTTTTTATTTCTCCTTTGTACTGCTGAAAATACAGGTTGATAAAGGAGCAACATATGAAAAGAATAATTAAGGGTCAAAGAAATCTCATTAATCAATATCCCCTTGCCCATCTTTTCTACAATTAAATAAATGGGCACAGCCATGGGTCATCACCGTACGATCAGCCAGGCTCCCATCTCGTTATGGCATCAGACAATAAACACACCAGCAGCAACAGCTAAATAGGCAGGAGTCTTGATTACACAAAGAGGCCATGTATCTTCTTAAATGGGCAGAATAATTAAATTTCCTGCTGATGAAGGGCTTTGCAATCGGCCTGATCGGCCTGCGAATAAGGCTACATGGTACACATGGAAGATTCTGTGTCATAGGATCCTGTCTTTAACTAGAGTCCCTCACATTATCCATAGCCCAGTGCCACCCTCATTACTATTCTCTACACCTGTTCCTCACAACCCAAAGTTGTCATCCCGTTTGGCCATATTCTAAAGCAAGCCCAAGCCAATGAGAAGCAGGCAAAGGCTCTCCACCAATCATGCCTTTCCCCCACCTCCAGGCTCCCCATCCACTCTAACCTTGACCAGTTCCTCTCTCTGCTTTTCTTTCATTATATCATGAGCAACAAATATGGGGAAAGTCATATGCTAGCAGCTGATAAGAAATGGCGATAAATAAGACACATTTCCTAGGTTTAAGGAGTTTGCCAGCCAATAGACGCAACACATGTTTGAATAAATGCATTATAATACCAGGAGAAATACACATAAATTGCTGTGGAAAAGTTGAATAAAGAGCTACTAATTCCAAGAAGGTGAGAGGAGACTTGGGGGGGGGGGGGGGGCAGGGTTAGCATGCAAATTGCAGTCTCAAGGGTGAGTGGGATTTTCCTAGGCAGGAAGAGTGGGGAGGGCTCTCCAGATTGGGAGAACAGCTTGGGGAAAGACAAGATGGTGAGAAATCGCGCAGTAGGCTTCTGTTGTGCTGGAAGATCATCACAAACCAAACAAAGCCATCTTGTGTAGGGCTTCGAGTCCCTGGTGAAGGAGCCTGAACGTCTACACGGCTCTGTAGTGGATAAGAGCTAAGGAAAAGGTGTGTGGAGGAGAATGGCATGATCTGACCTGTGTTTCAGGAAGATCGTTCGAGCAGCACTACAAAACAAGACTCAGAAGACAGAAAAGGCGGAGATGTGGTATGTTCAAAACGTCCTGACCTGAAGCTGTCGCCTTCCCAGAACTGCCTCTGAACCACGTGTTCCTTGGCCCCGTGAAGCACACCCATCCCCCAAGTTACCCAAGGGCCAAAACGTGGGGTCAACTCTGCCCCTTCTATTTCTCCTCCTCCATTCTCTTCCCCCCTTTCCGTGGATAGCTAACCCATCAGAGTCCTGTTTATTTCACCTGCAATGTATTTTATGAATCAGGATAGATTCATAGCAGGGAGGGAGCGGGAGCAGGGAGGAGGGTGTCAATCGGGAAAAAGGAGGGGCATCTGTAATACTTTCAACAATAAGGATAGATTAAAAAAAAAAAAAAAGATAGATTCGTAACATCCTGGGGCAGGTCCCCTGCGTCCTTGCCAGGTGTCTCGCAATAGTTTCCCATGTGAATAGGACGTTCCTGAGCAGAAGGAATTCATTCCAGAGCTCAGAAGGAAGTTCCTGATCAGACCTGTAGACACAAAGATGGCACCTGGAGCCAGCAGAGGGGTGATAACACTGCGGGAGCAATAGCAGCAATGAGGACAGCAAAGGCACCGGAGACAGCACCTGGGAGATGCCAACTTTAATGGAGAAGAGGAGGCGGCAACACAGGAGACCGAGCAGAAATAATCAGAGACGCCGCAGACAAGTATTACAGCACACGGTTCGGAGAAGCAGGTCAGAGACTGTGGTAGGAAACTGTACAGAGGGGCAGTGGGTGCGGTTGGCTCTAGAGCCTTCCTACCAATTTGAATGGTCCTGGGTGAGCTTTAAGGGTCCAGTTTCAGGGACAGGTTGGGGTGGAAATCAAATGGCGACAGAACGATTGATGGTGAGGAGCTGGGGACAAGGAGAGAAGCCAGCCCTTGTATGAAGTTTGGTGGTGCGAGGGAAAATAATCATGCAGATGTAGCGCTGGTCAAAAGATGCCAAATCTCCCCTCCCTCTCAGGGAAAGCCAGCCTTCCCCCAGTCCTACTTCACAGGCCTGCTAAGAAGAGCAAAAGCTGCCGACAGGACGACGCCCAGCCGCCGACCAGTGTCCATCTATCTGCCTGTAGGTTAACGCATCCCTTCAGGGGCCGCAGCCTGTCTTCACGCCATGACCGCTACTGTGTCTGCTTGGTCCAGCTTCCGCAGCCAGAGATACCCTGCACAGGTGAGGTTCAGCAGCCCTTCTCCCAAGTACGAGCGTCTAGAGAACTGGAAAAAGAAATGTCAAGGAATGAAGTCACCTCCACCACCTTTACTCTGTGGCCGAAATGATAAAATAAGGACTGCAGTGTAGAAAGATAAAGGATTTGAAGGGAATGCGATCGATGTCTTGTATTTATTTATTATTATTTTTTGTTAATCCTCACCCGAGGATATTTTTTCCATTGATTTTTAGAGAGGGAGAGAGGGAAAGAGAGAGAGAGAGGGAGAGAAACATCAATGGGAGAGAGACACATCGATTGGTTGCCTCCCACATGACCCCGACCTGGGCCAGGGATGAACCTGCAACCCAGGTACATGCCCTTGACCTGGAATCAAACCCTTGACCCTTTGGTGCATGGGTCAATGCTCTAACCACTGAGCCACGCCAGCCAGGATGATAAATCTCTTTTAAAAACGTGATGGACATGGCCAGAGAGCACAGACTCAGGCACCAAATTCCAGAATATTAGACCTAAGGGGTACATTGGGAAGCTTAAAAAGGGTTGTTTATGTTGGAGGATGGTCCTGGGCCACCGTGACTCCCCTTTCTGATACACGGCAAACCCAGCCTTCGAGCAGAGCAATGGCCCCCAAACCCTTCTGGGAGCACAGCACTGCCGCTGGGAAAGACTGCGACAGCTCTGTCCTGCCCACGCCCGCTGCCGCCTCACCAGCAGGAAAGAAAGTGACCCTCATCAGACAGAATGGAAAGAAGGGTACTGGGTTTTATGAGCTAGAAATGAAATCATCTGTTTTTTATTAAGTAGCATGAGAAAATTATTAATTCATGCCAGAAACACAAATGTAAATATTATCATACTGAAGGCATTCGTTCTGCAGGAGACCATCTGGCAGAGCCCGGCAGACCACACTTTGAGGAGCAGAGCAAGCGTGTGTCGCCACGCCGAGTCCCTCCACGAACACAGCGAATCCGGGCAGTGAACACTGGAGGGTTTGGGGGAGTGCTTTGCAGCGGCGGCATCCGCTAGACACTTGTCACATGTTTCCCGAGGGAGGGGGAGGGCCTGCGTTGACAAGTGCTGTTACATGAGAACCAAAAATTTCAAAACCAGGGGTGGTGATTATTTCAGAATCTCTCCCTTTCAAAATGGATTCTTTCCTTAGACACCAAAGCCCACAAGGGTGTTGATGGACAAACGTATGGAGCATTCGCTATTTCATATGAGCATTGGAGGGAAGATGAAGGAGAATGTAGGACATCTGAAGAATTAGGAGCCACAATCTATTCTAGATTAACCCAAAATTGAAAATACAGCATCTTGAAATTATAAAGTAAATGCATGGTTCTTTCTTAAAAATAAAATAAAATGCAGATTTAAAAACCTGACGTTGTCACAGCTTTTGCAGAGAGGCGGGGATGCGGATATATGATCTGGGAAGCACATCACCCTCTGGAGGTGGATGGAGCACCGGTCACATCAGAAGTGGAGGAAGCCGGGCAACCAGAGAAGAAGAAATGCTGAAACAACTTGAAGGAATGCCCGGCCTCCTTGGGGACCCAGGGGAACCGTGCTCACTCAGCTGCCTGGCATTTTCGGAGGACTCCTGGACTTCACGCTGTTTGCATCTTCTGCCTCCGTTTGCCCAGAGATGTAACTGTGGGTTGAATGTCAGTTCTGCGTTTGAACCTTTCCCAGATCTCTCTCCTCTTTGTCACGTCAGCTCCAGTGGGTGGGAGTAGAGAATCTATGGAACAAACTCCTGCGTCTGGACAAGGGGAGGGCAGCAGAGCTTGACCTTGCCGGGCTTTAAGTGCTAGAGAGTTCATCCCCATCTCGGTCCTATCCAAGCCCGCAGGCATCCGCCTGCCCTAGCTCAGGCACTGTGTGCGCAGTCCTCTGAAAAGGGCCACGTTCCACATCAAAAATGGCATCCGTGTGACACACGGCTTGCTCAGGCGTGTCTCCACGTCTAGTGAGAGCAGCAGCAGCTCTCACCTAGGAGCTCAGTCCCTGTCAGGGGTGCTGGGCCGCAGCTGCTCAGGCCCTAACTGCTGCCTGCCTGGGAGAGTAAGCGAGTAACTCAGATTATACAGGCTGCGAGTTCACATCGAACGATGTCGCGTGTACAGCAGAAGAGGAAGAAACAGCCAGTGCTTATGCGATCTGAATCTCCTGGGAGAATTTGGACCCTCAGTGGTTACTCCTATATTCCTCATACTTTTGAAAGTTCACTGACTATGCTTTGTACTTTTTAAGAGGTAACACATGCACATGATAAAATAAAAACGAACTCAATGATTATGTCTCAAGACGAATAACTTCATGTTGTTTGCATCTCCTGCCTTTATTTGCTCAGAGCTGCTGTGGGGGTTGGGCTTCCCCAGCGGGCGCACTGAGCATCTGTGGGACGATTCCTCAGTCAGAGCAGGGAGGGTGCAGGGAGGTCCGCAGAGCTCCACACGCCACGCCCTGAGCCAAGGATCCGGACCTGCCATAGGCGTGGTCACTGTGCTCTCTTCTCTGTCCCAATCAAATCTATTCATGACAGCTCAAAGGGTGACAATTTACAGAAACGAGTGAACAAACAATGTGTCTATTCTTCTTGTAAGCTATTAGCCACGAAAAAGAATATTGAGGTAGGTAAATGAAGATGAGTAAGAGAGAGACTGAGAGATACAGAGAAATGGCAGGACGGCAGAGCATCTAACAGCATTTCCTCATTACATAAAAGAGGACACCAAGGCCTGGACTGGGTGGGGGAAGGTAAGAGAAGAGAGAGAGACAGAGTGGAAGAAAGGTATTTGCTTAATAATTTTAAAAAATAATAATTGCTTCTATAACTCATATCAACCCAGACAGTCTTGTGTTTGTCTCAGCATCAAATCACAGAAGAAAAACAGTCTCACCGAAAAAATGTAATTAACAGCAATTCAAGTCTTAGCCCCTCCATGAAACACCAAAGAGGGAGTACATTCTTGATGTACACCCAAAGACTTTAAAACTCTGAGGGCATTTTCCTTACCTTCCTGGCAATGAAGTCCTCCAAACCTCACTCTTCTCCCTCTCTCCAGGGCCCCTGACAATTCCTCCCAGCAATCAGGCCACACGGCCCCTTTCTCTCGCGTCCTTAGCACGTGACTGTATAGATCAAGTTACCCTTTCTGGTTTCCAACTTGCACCCCACATCCTACAACTCAAGAAGACCTGGGCTTGCAGATTGATAGAACCTTTCAGTGCCAAGCAGGAAAAACTTTGAAAATAAACTCACACGTAGAGATAGTGTACTAAAACTCCTGAACACCGAGGTGAAGAAGACAGTCCTGAGAGGGGCAATAGCACACAGACAGATTACCTGCAAAGGAGTGAGAGTCACATCAACCATAACAGTTGCAAGAAAATAATGGAACAATAGCTTAGAAATGTTCGGGGAAAATACATTTGAACTTAGAGTTCTGTAACAAGCCAAACTAATACTCAAGAGAGAGAGATCTAAGGAAATGCTCAGACACAGAAGCCCTCAGAAAAATGTATGATCCACAGACACTCTCCGGGGCAGACAGGGGGGAGAACAGAAGAAAAACTACCAGAAGACGTACTCCAGCAAGAAGAAAAACGAATCCAAGATGTAATCAAGAGGCAAAGGAGAATGTATTTGTGTTTTATTTTTATGATTAAAAACTAATTTTTGAAAAGGTTAGGGAGAAAGGAAGGTAGGAAACAATTTGATTCTTTACTTGCATTTCCGTTTTACCTTTGCATAATGTCATTGCAATTTACAAAATACTTTCAGATGAACTGTCAGTAGCCAAAATCTCAGGACGTGCAAAAATATGTTTTAAGAGGGACCATATTGGGGACAAATAGGCGTTCCGATAAAACTTGGAAATGCATTCCCTACGTGCAGCAATGCACCTCCTGCGTGGACGGCGGCTGCCTTGCACCTGCCAGCACGATGACAATGACGGTGGTTGGGGGATGAGCTATCAATTCAGCAGACTGAGTGTTTTTCTTACGCTGGTACCGAGTGGGGCTAGACCATGACCTGGCAGAGAAGGAGATGAGTGGAGGTAAGAACCACAGAACGTCAGACCAGCTGGCTCACTGACGCCCAGGCTGAGGACCCGCTGCGCAGGCGCCACAGAGGTTTCTGGTGAGAGGCTCGTGGTATTATTGCTCATGACTTTCGCCATGGATTCGGGGCTTGGAATCTCTTGCTTGAACTTTGTGACACCATCCTGGTGTGTGCCAAAAAAACAAACATTTTCCTGTCTCTAAAAATAAAATGCTGGCAACCCTTCAGGCCCATGTGCCAAGACCTGGCCCTTCTGAGGATAAACAATAGGTGGCCAAGCTGATCAGAGGCGAGCGCTGAGCCCTGACGGGGGCCTCGTCCAGCCTGGGTGCCCAGGGCAGGGCAGGAGCATCTGCAATGCTAGAAGCCAGAGGTGGCCGTCTCCCCTCGCTGCTGGTGGAGGGCAGCTGCTGAACCCCAGCCCAGGGGCAGGTGTGGCTGAGCGAGGACAGCCTTGGGTTACATCAGAAACCTTGACCCGGCTGAGGTAACAGAGCTCTCACCAGCCTCTGCCCCCAGAGCCCTGGGGTGCACAGTGACAGATCTGAGATCCTGTCCAGAGAAAACTCCCGAGGAAGGAAAATTTCATAAATATCCATCTGCATTCGTCACTCAGGCTGAGCCCATCATCTGTCATGACCCCTCACACCCATCTGAGAGCCCTCACCTGCTACACGCAGGCCCAACGCCACCACCTGCGTGTACAGACGCTGTAGTAACAGTCATCACTCCCCGTCTAATTGCCTCCCAACTCGTCACCCGCTCTGCAGCAGTTGTTCAAGCCCCTGCCTGGTCATTAGGGTCCAAATCTTCCCTAGACCATACACTTGGCTTTTTGCTGATTTGGGGAGTTAAAGGGGCTAAGAGGGGGTTAGGGAAGGAGAGGGACTAAATATAGCAACTGTTTGCAGGCATAATCGCTCCATAAACATGCTTCAGTGGAACAGAGTGTAGGGCCAACCCAGATGACGGATGTCACTCACCCAAGTGTCACAGCATAAATAAAACTGAATGAGCCCATTCTCCTGCAGAACCAGAGTGACGCCTGTTTGCACTATAAATATTTATGAAGTCATGGTCCTTAAAAGACTTTATTTTTCCAGGTAAGTAGACTTTAATAAGAAAGTGAAGCCGAGCTCTTCCTGCAATTATGGAATAGTCACCATGGCCTTTCAGTGGGTAGTCCATGGAAGGGAAAGAAAAGAGAAACAGGGCCCTGTTCCGTGAGCTGCTGTTGGGGATCTCATTTGCACCGGTCAAGGCGCATTCTCATTCAGGAAGTGGCAGCCTTCCCTAGGGTGGCAGGAACCAGAGTCCTGGTCAGCCCAGGCCTGTGCGAGGAAGAGGCACAAACAGATCCTTGTCACCTAAGTACAGACCCCTCCCACCACCTCTGCTGGGGAAGACTTTCTCCTTGGTGCTCCCAGCTCTCTCAGCCTGTCTCTTAGTAACAGAAAAAAATGCACATCTCACCCCATCACTGTGCTCATTTGAAAAGAATCCTCAGAATGTGAGGATGTGTGCCTGGGTGTCTCTTGGGGTGTTTATGTAAAGGCCACTACTCTTGTGCTTAGTTACCCCTCCTGATGGCATTAGTGATGGTACCCCAAAAGCCTCACCAGAGTCAGACCCGCTTTTCCTACACTCTTCACCACGCACCCCTGCAAGGAGCACACACCTCAGGGACCTCGGCAGCAGGGCCACACGCCCCTCCTCCAAGGCACCGTGAAAACCCTGCCCCCTGGGGCTCGCAAGCATTGTCTCCACTACAATGCACGGTAATTCTTATGTCCCCTCGCAGCTTACATGTTATTCATCTCTAAATGCACCAGAAACCCTTGCCCAAGTCCATCAAGCCTGTTTCCTTCCCAGGGATGGCCTTCTGCCCAGGCTCCCTTCCCCTCCAAACCTCAGGGTGGCCCCTGCTATGTCACGCTGAACTGGCCCCGTTGGGAAACGTTGATGATCCTTTGGCTCTAGCCTCCGGGTAGTCTTGTTCCACAAGGAACAGAGTCTCTGGTTTTGCGAAATGAGTCACAGGCTGCCCTGACCAACCTATCTGGGGAGGCCAGGCTACCATGTATGGTCTGTGCTCCGTGCCACCCACCTCTCCATGTAAGTCAGAGTTCTTTGCCAGGACAGCCTGAGTCATAGAACTCAGCACATTCCTCAGGCGTTGAACAGTCTTTCCTTGTTATTACTCTGCTTTTGTTTTATGCGGCACCTGGTTTCATTTTAAAAAGCCAAATAAAATCTCATGGTTAGGGCTCCAGTGGGGTGGGGGATAGGAAGGAAAGAAAAAGAAAGAAAGGGAGTAGAGCCTAGGTGAGGGAAGGAAGAAAGGGCTGTAACCCCCCCCAAGTAGGCAAGACCGAGAGGGCAGGGAGGGAGCTCCGGGGTGAAGGGCCAGAGGGAGGATGTGCTGCGATTGCCCTGAGTGTGATCAAGTCCTTTTCGCTGCGCGTGATGGAACACTGATGTCTCGGTCTCCTTCCCAAATTAGGCCGCAGTCCCCAGTTAGCACTTTACTCATAAGCCACGTGACCTTCCCTAGGCCCCACACTTTCTCAGTCTCCTCAATAAACGAACCAGCTCATTTCTGGTAAATTTTAAGGAACTTTCCAGTTACAGCACTCTGTGATTCTGTGACCTGCCCGTTCCCTTTCTTCTTGGACCACGAACCCCAACCCACGTGCAAAGGAATATATTTCCACAAGCTCACCTTTGGTTTTTGTCTTTGGGGGGTTATAAGAAAATGGGGGGCAGCAAGGGCCATGGTGCAGACTGAGCTATACAGATGTTGCTGGTCAAAATGAATTTCTGTGGCCAGGTTATTTTGTAAAATCATCTGCAAAGCTCTTAACATAGCTTTTTAGAATGAAGACAGAATTCTAATAAACTATGCCTTACACGCAGTTAAAAAAAATACTGAATGAATGAATAATAACCATTAACACAGAGAAGTGACTTTCTTGGAGTAGTAAAGTATATTAATTACAGGTAAGACAGGACCATGAGGGACTGGCCTCGGAACTTAAACAGAGGCCTGAGAGTCTCTGACCGCCCCTGGCCAGAGCGCAGATCCTGGAGGTTCCCAGTGGCTCTGGGCTGCATCTTCAGTGCAGGGTTTGGTGAGCTTAATGGAAACCATACGAAGGGACCCGGGGAATGAGACCAGATGGCTGGCCAGGAATGTACTTTGCCTAACCTGGGCGAAAGAACAAAAGTAACCACTAGCAGGTTTTTTGGGGGGGGTGGGGTGGGGTGGTGGGTGAGGGTTTGGCTGTTAATTACCGTTTCAATTTAACAGAAATAATAAAAGAGAAGGTCTTGGTAAGTGGGAGTAAATGGAGCAGGGGGCAGACGGGCAGACCGGGGTGGTGAGGAAGGAGCAGGAGGCTCCTTCTTTGGAGATCACACGTGTTCTGCCTCCCCTCCTAGGGCAGCAGAGGCTGGGGCCCCGTCCTGCCCTGGACAGCTGCGGGGTCCTTCCAGTGCGCAGTGTGCAGGGTCTCCTGGCCAGGGCCCTCCCTCCAGCGCGCGCTGCGCAAGGCCTGGTGGGGATCGGATAGTGGGGGGCATGCAGGGAGGGAAGCATCCTTGAAGGAGGTGGGAGGCGAGGCAGGTCCTGGATGCGGGGGAGGAGGATCGTGGAGGGAGGAGGAGGAGGACCTAGGGGGAGAGGGGAGTTGAACCGAGGAGAGGAGCTGGGAAAGGAAGATCCTGGCAGGGGGCGGAGCCGTGGATGGGGCTGGCCGCAGGGTGGGCTTCGGGCGCCTGGCGCTCCCGCCTGGACTCGGGTTGCCCCCGCCCGCCCCACAGCTGGAGCCAACGCGCTTCTCCGCAGTGCCTCGCGCAGAGGACGACCTGGCCGCCCAGGGCGTGGGGCCACCGCTCTGAACACAAACGCGCCCTTCTCACGCCCCTGCGCCCCTGCGCCGGCCGGCTCCCAGATGGACTAATCGGCTCTTGTCGCTGGAGCCTGCAGCTGTAGGAGCCCCGACACCTTTTCTGTAGTTCTTGCAGAGACATGGGGTGCCAATATTTATTTCAAAGGAAAATTTAATAATGATAGTAACGATAACTTTTGACCCCTCTTCCAATAAAGAGGAAAAAATTGAGGGGTGAAGGCGTTTGAAGCTCAGGGAAGGGTCCAAGAAAGCCAGCCTGTCAAGGTCCACGTATTCCAAGGCCCTCTCATACCTCAAAGTCGTTAATTACGCACACTCCGGGCCTGCAGCCTTGTGACTTTGTTTTCCGACTCAGCTAGATGGCCATAGCGGTCCTCCCAGACTGTAAACGTAGTATTGATCAGCATCTGAGTCTTCCGACGAGCCAGACTTGCTTGCAGAATTACATAGTTCCGGAGGCTGTTGAAAAATGGTCCGGTTGTCAGCACTCGCCCAACCGCAAAGGTTACTTTTTGCGCAGAATTGGGAATGCAATTGCCAGACATCATTCATGAGCCGGAGTTGGGGTTGTTTCTGCTTTTTCTTCCAGCTCCTTTAACCTCCCTAAGTCATCTATCCTGTCTTTGTCAGGAGGGCTAGATCAACAAGAGGAAAAGAGGAGAAAAGAGAGGCAAGAAGCCCTGGAATCCCTAACCGAACCGCCCACTGCTCCTCTGCCACCCGTCCTCCCCACTTCCTTCAGTCTGGGCATGGCTGGGTGTGATGCATTTCTCTGTTTTCGCCTTTACATCATAAACTTCTTGAAGACTGGGCTCAGAAATATAAATATTTAGAAGTTGGCTAGCAAAGGCATTAGACACCAAGCAAATACTTTTTAAAGCGAGAATGCTGTTAATGATAGTTGAAAATATCATTCTACTTGTTGCTGACGCAAGAATTTGTACATTTGACATCTCAAAGCTTCCTCCCCCAAAACATAGCACCTATTTAAAAATGAAGATTTTACCTTATCAAGTAAATAAAAAGGCATGATTTATTTTTTGGTCAGAACTGTAGCCCAGTGTTTCCCAAACACGTGTCTCATATGAATTGTGCTGTAGTAGGGAGTGTGTGTGTGTGTGTGTGTGTGTGTGTGTACTTTTAGTTTGCTGTTGCACTGTGAAAAGACGAGCAGGGTGTAATGTCACTAATTCGTCGGGAATTGTTGACTTAAAAGAGGCTACTGTGATATACCGAATTCACTTTAGGGGAGGGGGTCAGGGAAGCGCCTCTAAGAGAAAGGCAACTGTTGCCCAGAACAGCTGTGGGCGCTGGCATGGCCGTGCTTGGCGCTGGTACAATGCCATACAGCAAGAGCGATTTATTTAACAATGGTTAATGATTCTCCCCAGCAACTCCCAGGAGGCCAGGGAGCAGTAAATATACT
The DNA here is from genome assembly GCA_030848825.1 of Tadarida brasiliensis. NCBI lineage: Eukaryota > Metazoa > Chordata > Mammalia > Chiroptera > Molossidae > Tadarida > Tadarida brasiliensis. Next base: position 17,886,744 of record CM061259.1, on the reverse strand, counting down.
TTCAGGAAGTCATCTACCCTTCCTCGAAGCCTGTACCAACCCTCGCGCGAAGGGAGGTCCCTGGCTGCTGGATACTCTCATTTTCAGTGGCTGCCCGCATCAAATGCCCCTGAACAGCTCCCTCCACGGCCGGCCACCTCACTGCCTTCCCAAGCTTGCAATGTTCCACAGGAAAGTTACCAGGCCCGGCAGCAGAAAAATCAAGAAAAATGCAGTATTTCTGGAAGGCCACCATTAACTGGACCTGGGAACCAAGGTGGGCCATCCAACGCCTGTCCCATTAGCTAAATTTATCAGAGTAGCTAGTTGGTGCCCATAGATACATTTTCCAGAGTGATATCTCCATAGAACTGATGGTTCTTGTGATATGTCAGGTGGTGCTTGAATAACAGTTTTTATTTTAATGGTCAGGTTTTCTTTTTTCTTTTTTTTTTTTTTTTTTTTTTTTTTAGAGGGAGGGAGAGAGAGAGAGAGAGAGAGAGAGAGAGAGGGAGAGAAACATCGACGTGAAAGGGACACATCGAGTGGCTGCCACCCGCACAACCAACCAGGGCCGGGGACAAACTGCAACCAAGGTACATGCCCTCAGCGGGAGCCGAACCCTGGTCTCTGTGGACCGCAGGCCGACGCTCTAACCGCTGAGCCAAACCGGCCAGGGCAGGTTTTCTTTTTTCTAATACACATAACTAGCATGCCAAAGCCACGGTATTGCCATACAGGGTGGGGCAAAAGTAGGGTTACAGTTGCAAGGATGTGAAACAGAGTTCATTCTTGTAGTATTGGATTATTTTCCATAGAAACAACTGTCTGTGTACTTTTGTCCACCCCTGTATAATTCCTCCGGATAAGGTTGAGGTGTTGTTGTTTTAAGTCAGTTTAGAGAAATCTTAATAAACCAAAGCAATAGGATAGCAAAAATAGTTGTAAGGTTTATGTTGAATGAGGTGAAGTCAGTAGGGCACTTGCAGAAACCAGTTTTTCCCTGTCAACTCATTCTCTAGGAATCCCTGCCAGAACGCAAAGACAGCGAAAGAATCCATTTTAACACACTGCTGAAGATGACCGGGCTTTGAGACAGTCTGATCAGGCGGGACACAGCCCCTGCTCGGAGGGCCACGTCAGGGGAGCAGGGACAGTAGATGTCGGGTGCCAGACAGCCACGTGAAGACAGTGTGCCCAGGAGGCTAGGCACCCAGCGTGGGTCCCCAGAAGGAAGGACAGGCTGAGAACCGAATGCCTTTTTCGCAAGAGGCAGGACCCAGCAAATCGCGGGCATCACTGATGGAAATTCGGACAGTACAAGAAAAACTCCAATCCCCTTCATGGCTTGTGTCCCAAACAACTGGAGCGCTCTAGACAAGAAATGTTCACAGTGCTTTAGAGAAGGCTGCTTCTCAGAACACTAAATTAGGGATCGCCTTCGCACCAACTCTAAACACACACACCAACTCGAAACGCCAACGCCCGCCCTGCCGCAGCGACAGGCACCCCACGGGCGCCACCCTGGGGACCCACTTTTGGGTGACAAGTAAAAAGATTCTTACATGCTTCCAGAAGTCTTCCCTTTTTCGATTGTAACTCATCAGGCTCTGGCACGCAGGCTTTTTCATTCTCCCATCTAGCGTGAAGAGACAGCCAGCCAGCGTGTAAGTGCTTGCGGTAAACAGACGCTACAGTAATATGAACACATTTACTTCCCAAACCCTTTCTTTGTTGTTAGTCCTCACCAGAGGATAATTTTTCCACTGATTTTTTTGGAGACAGTAGAAAGGAAGGGGGTGGTGGATAGAAAGCAAGGAGAGAGAGAGAAACATCGATGTGAGAGAGACACATCGATTGGTTGCCTCCCACATAACCCCCGACCAGGGCCAGGGATCGAACCTGCAACCCAGGTATGTGCCCTTGACCGGGAGTCGAACCTGAGACTGGGCCGACGCTCTAACCACTGAGCAACGCCGGCCAGGGCCTAAACCATTTGTCATCAATAGTTCGGAACCCTCCCACACACTCCCCACACCTCCACCGCCACCACCACCTCCACGCGGTTTCTCTTTCCCAGAGCTGCTGCGGGCACGTCTCTGTGGGATTTCTCCCTCCCATTTCTGCCTCCGACAGTCCTTACTGTCAGGGGAGGGACAACGAAGTCACAAAGTGGTGACAGGAGGAAGGAGGCAGAAATGCAAAAGGCCTGAAGAGGCCTCAGACTTGGAAAGGGATGAAAATATCAAATAAGATCATAATTCAAATAAAGGCAAGACATGGACACAGAGTGACAGTCTCGGGTAGGACTTACATGGATTTTCATAATTTGGAGGCGCTGGAGAAAAATCACCAAACAGAATTTGATGTGCCTGCAAAGAGAGATAAAAATACATCAGGGCCCATGTTCACAACCATAGAAATGTAACAACATTCCTTTTCCAGCCTGTCCTCCCCCTTCAAAAGGCACTTTGGCACTCTAGATACTAACAGTAAAATCAAAGACAAAATTGGGGAAATTGTTCATAAAACAGGACTAGGCAGAAGAGTACCATCCTAATATGCAAATAGCTTATACAAATCAATAAGAAAAACTAAACCCTCTAGTAGGAAAATGGGCAAAGGAAATGAATACCACCCATGCTTGTTATTCATGGATTTCATATTTGTGACTCTGCCTACTCATTCAAATGTATGTGTAACCCCGAGTCAATCCCCGAAGCACTTTTGAGGTCCTTCAAGGACACGCACAGAGTGGCAAATGCCCAGAGTCACCTGACAGGCACCTTCTCAGTCAAGGTCGGACCAGAGGACACACTTTCTCGTCTTCTTTCATCTCTCACACTGTAAACAAGTGCCCTTTCTGTAATCTATTTAGGGCCCTGTTTTCTGCATTTTTAGGCTTTTTGTTAGTGATTTCATTGTTTAAAACACCCCCCCGCCCCCCGCCACAGTGTGTTGCTGAGTGCGGTCTTGTCCTCACAGAGAAAGCACACGTGTGAGATAATCTTCATTTAGGCGTGACTTATAGTGCTGTTGGCTGTAAGTTCAGCGTCAATGAATCAACACTATATATTAAATGAGGTGTCTGCAAACAGAAGCACACATCAAACAAATGTGCGTCCTGACCAGTTAATGAAATGTGTGCGCAGAGGCTCCGGGGAGCCCGCCCCGCCCTGTCCGAGGAGCCGGGCTGTGCAGTCACTGAAGCTCTCCACGGGTAAACGAGCGAGAAATGCTGGACTTACCACTCTGTGCTTGACATCAAGGGACTTTTCAAAGGAACTGGTTATTTGAGGGAATAGTCCTGCATGCAAACGAAGGGGGAAAACCAGGCTTAAACCCAGTGTTGGAACAAAATTTCTTCCACTCTCAACAAATTACACACACACCACTTATTTCCCTTTAGATTCTGACCAGGAGAAAAGGAAGTCAGCCAGGTAAGACAAAGCTGTTACTAAGAGTTAATTCATAGTAAGCATTCTGGAGCTTTGAGGGGACGGGTAAAACATTTTTTGTATGGTACGCTTTTTTTTTTATTTTAAAATGTATTTATTGGTTCTGAGAGAGATAGACAGACAGATAGACATGGATTTGTTGTTCCACTTATTTAGGCATTCACTGGTTGGTTCTTGTATGTGCCCTGACGGGGATCAAACCCACAACCTTGGTGTGTCGGGACAATGCCGTAACCAAGTGAGCTACCCCGCCAGTGCTGTATGGTACCCATTTCAATTTTATTTTAAAATGGAAATGGTACTAATAACAGCTAAAGAGACATTGGAATTATGAAACTATAATAAAAAACTTGACCAGAATAATTCAGTTTTACATGCCCTTCAGCTTTCTCTCTGAGGTTTTCCTATGATTCGGTCTCAGTCTTGGGGAGCCTGTGGCTCAGAAACGGGGACTTCACCAGTGTTTCCCAGGTTCTTCCCTCCCCCCTGAGGCGGAACAGGATAGCTAGAGTGGGTGAGGGGCAGGTATTTCCCTTTTCCCACGTGGAAGGCGGGTAGGGAGAGTTGGGTATTTCCCTTCCCTGGTCACTTATGCTACGATAATACCCTGGTAAATAAAGTTCTGGTTGACCAGTTCCTCCTGAGGGCAGATCATATTAAGAACATCATGTCTGAAGTATTTTTTTTAACTCATCTTTATTGTTGAATGTATTACAGATGTTCCCCCTTTTTTTCCCCATTGACCCCCTCCTCCCTAATCCTACCCCCCTCTCCTGCCTTCCCCACACTATTGTTCAAAATGGTTCCTTTTCCCCTCCCTCTGCTGCAAACACAAAGGGGATTTTTCTCTGATGTTTACTCTGGGATCCTGCTGGAGTTCCTGGAGGTAAGTCTTACAGTACGGTAGGGAGTCCCCTATGCCTAACTCCCAGGCCCGTCCAGGTTGCCTCCAGCAGTTCATCAATTACAGTTCAGCTGTTCCCAGGCTGGCTGGTAGCTGTGGTGCTTTCCAGGGTGAGTCTCTGCTCCAGTCAGCTGCGGTTCCCTGTATGTGCACGTCTGTCTCTCCAATCTCGGGGGCAGAGGTTTGCCCTGGGTCTACGCCTCTCTTAAGGGTCCAAGAAGAGCTGCTGAGGACCAGAAGTTGGGGTGAAGATTTTTCTGCCTGGAACATTCTTCCGCGATACCCAGCTTATACTCGTAGAGTCAGAAGGAACCAAGACCATGCTGAAATTCTAGGGCTAGACATTTTTCTCAAGGTCTAAAGCAACTCTGGTGTATATTTGAACAATCTTATTGAGGTGTATAACTTATATACCATAAAATTCACCCATTTTAAGTGTACAGGTCAATGATTTTGAGTAAATTTATCAAGTTATGCAACGATCACCATAATACCATGAACTAGCATTAGAGCATTATCATCATCCCAATAAGATCCCTCATGCCCATTAATGGCTAATCTCCTTTACTCTCTCCAGCCCCAGAAAACCACAAACTCACTTTCTTTCTCTGTAGCTTTGCCTTTATTGGACATTGCATATCAATGGAATCATACATTGTGGGGTCTTTCGTGTCTGGCTTCTTTTACTCATCATGTTTTTGAGGTCCATCCACATTGCAGCTCTTTTAGTATTTTGTTCCTTTTTATTGATGAGTGGAATTCCACTGTATGAATAGACCATATTTTGTTATCCACTGACCAGTCGATGGACATGAAGGTTATTTCTGATTTGGGCTATTGTGGATAGTGCTGCAGTGAACACTCATGTGGTAGCGGGAACATATGTTTTCATGTTTCTTGGATCAATACCTACATGTAGAATTGTTGGATCCTACAGTAAATTCACATTTCACTTTGAAAGAAAATGTCAACGTGTTTCCCAAAATGGCTGCACAATGTTACATCCCCACCACCCATGAATGAAGGTTCCAGTGCCCACTTCCTCACCGTTTGTTATTCTCTTTGTGGTAACAGCCATGTTTATGGCTGTGAAGTGGCATTTCACTGTGATTTTCATTTGCATTTCCCTAATGACGAATCATGTTGAGTTCTCTCAAAAGTCCAATTTGATTAAAATAAATAAAAACTGATCAGAGAACAAGGGGGTCTTATTGGCATATGATGAGTTTAGGGATGAGTCAAGGGAAAGGAATAGGATTTGTCAAATACTCCTTGTTATTTGTGCTATTTGACACTGATACTTTTTAAAACAAGGTATCTTATGTTAAAGTCGAATAAAGAGGTCAACAATTATTTAGCTAAGTTCAAGAAAGACCCACTTTTTCACACCTATATAGGAGCAGGTGGATAAGAACTTTCTCTTGCACAGTTAGCTCTGATTATTCCATTGGCCATGAATCCAAAACCTTTCAAAGCACTGTCAGACTTTATAAATCCCATTGGCCTGCCAGAGACTTTAACTAGTTTTTTGTCACCCATCTGTTCAAGAATTATATGAGATAATCACTAATTAGTAAATGAAATTAGACTATAATATTAAAGTTTTACAGAAAGTAATATTGAGGCATTTGGTAGATTATGGAGGGGAAAGAGGCATTAGAATTTTTGCTAAACCACTGCATGAGGGATTTACACATTTATGTCCATCTTTTGGCCAAACTTGGTCATTTTTCTAACTGAGCTAGCAGTCTCTTGTTTTCTTTAGTCTGTTTACGGCGAGGAAGGAACACCAGCAATACATATGTTGAAGTATGGTTAGCTAATGATTTTTTTCCTTGCATGTTCACAGTTGACAAAATAGAGCCCACAGTACAACTTGACATTGGGAGTTTCAGCTGACCCTCTTAATTAAGGACCTTAAATGTATCCTAGTTTGCGAGTGTGTATCCGCCTCCCAGCTTCCACCTCCTTGTCCTAAAGCTGTAACCAAAGGCAATTTTGTTGATGAAAACAACAGTTAGTAACTGCCAACATGTTCCACCTTCAGGTGTTAGGCCCTTAACTGTTGTGGCAACCTCGATGGAATGCTACAGGTGTTTTTGTTTTTTAAAAGTAAGTTATCAAGAAAGCAAGAGTGGGTTGGTGAGCATCAGAGAATCAGAGAAGCTCAAGTCTGGAAGTATTCTTCTAGGTCTTCCAATCACTCAGACTACCTACTGGTATCTGTCACGGTGCAGCTCTTAGCTGTATCTGAGATTTACTTTCTTTCTCACCGACTGGGGATGATATGCTCTCCTGCCTACCCACATCTGAGTTCCTTGGAACTATGAGTTTCTTCAAAGGAAGACTCATAAACACAGAACATAATGTTGGAAAGTGAAGACAAACTATTCTTAATCTTTCTGAGTACTGTGGTTTTATTGCATGTACACAAAAGAGGAGACTTCAGATGAAAGATTAACAACACTTAACCTAGAGTCCATGGACACTCAGAGGGACCCAAGATGCGTGCGTTGTTGGCTTGCAGAAGTGTCTTTGTGGATATTGTTCTGAAGATAAGGGCCCAGAGCTTTCACCAGATTTTTTTAAACTGCCTGAAAAATAGGAGGTGTCTTAAAGATAGAGTTGCTAACTACTGGAATAGATAGAGAAAATCTTTTCCTAATAGATTTTTAAGAATAAGGGGTTTAATGATCTATATAATAGGGTTTTAAAAAGTTATTCCATTAATACGGAGTTTCTTAAGTGTGATAATAGTAGTATTGTTCTGTAAGAGAACATTCTTACTCTTAGGAGGCACCTAACTGAAGTATTGAAGGACATACTGTTATGACGTCTGTAATTTATTCTCAATAGTTCAGCAAAGGAGTCTATACAAGTATCATTAGAGAGAAACTGAGATAAAACTACCAATAGCAAACGTGGCAAAATGTTCACAACTGATAAATCTAGGTGAAAGAAGGTGGACCCTGATTGTATGATTCCTTCAACTTCTCCATGGATTAAAACATTTTTTAAATTGTGATAAAAGAATAAGGCATTCATTCATTCATCTGCTTTAATTTCACAATTACAGGAAAAGAAGGAGTGCTGTTATCATATTTTATAGATGGCTAAAGCAAGGCAGAAGAAGATTAGGAAAACCAGCCAGCAGCCCCCACCAGCCAGCAGCCCCCCAATTACATTTGAGCCACAACCAAGGACAGACCTAAAAACGATGCTTTGCCTTCTTCTCGTCTTCCCCCACCTACCCCCAGCCCACCCCGCAGGCAGACTGGTGGCTGTTCACACAGGCCACCAAAGTCACTGAACTGCCCACAAAGTGCTGCCTTGAAGTTCACGGGCAAAGCAAATGCAGCCCCTCCTAGAGGAAGTTACGCTTGAACAGTGAAGCGCACACGGTAGCAGATGGCATCTTGTGACCTTCCTAATAACAGGCTTGGCTGCCAATGTCCCCTTGTGTCTAATCTCGGCAGGGAATTTGGAAACTGTTGCCTTAGACTTGAATATTTTCTAGCAAACATATTTAACCATTTATTTGACGGTTTCCTAATTCAAAATAGAGATTGCAAAACCAAGTTCCCACCCCCTGGAAGGGAGGTTGGCGGTCCTGAGTCGGGGCGGGTTCTGGAATTCTCTGGAGTGTGCTGGCCATCACCCAACGTATCTGTCACTTTTAACGGGGTGAGGACCTCAGTCCCAGGCTAACTGCTTATCAGGCTTTCTAGATGGACTGGTGGCCAATGGGAGCTTTTCTTTCTTTCTGTCGTTTACAGGAAATGTGTGCACTTCCCACTGCATGCAAAGTAGCCAGAAAACAACCCGAGGCCAGCCTTCGAAGTCCCTCTGCTGTGACAGCCCACAGGAGTGAATGTGGGACCCGGTGGCCAGTGCGGCTTGTTCTGTGTCACCTGGGTCCCTGGCCGCATACCCCGGGCAGCCGAGCCTGTCAAGCTCCACAGTAAGAGTAGAAGGGCGGAGGGGGAGGGATGAGGGGGAGGATGCTGGGAGGTGAGGGGCGGCCCTCCTCGCCCACAACCATCCCACAGGGGCAGCTTTCCTTTGTGAATGGTGGAAGGCAAACCAGTGTGGCCCTGGGGGCAGACAATGAAGACACACGTGATGAAGACACACGTGCCGAAGCCAAGGAGTCCTCTCCTGCCCTCACCAGGATGGACTGGAAGGGCCTGGACCAGACAGAAGTGGTCAAGTCAGGCAGCAGGTGTGGGGAGGTGGCAGAGAGCGTGAAGAAAGTCTCCGGGCACGTGGTGGGTGGAAAGTGTGGAACCTCAGGGTGGAGACCGCCCAGCGGCCGGGCACAGGCTGTGTGGAGCCACCCACGGGAAGACAGAGATGAGAGCTGGGTGTCTGTTTGCGGGGAAGCTTCCATTCCAGGGTTTCTCCTGCTTGCTGCAGGGGAGGTGAGAGTCTCTCCTGGTGGCCCCACCTCTGGACTTCAGAACAGAGGATGCCTTGGAGAGGGGATGGCGTCGGCTGCTTCTGCCTGGGAAAAGCTGCCCGGGTGTGCAGGAGCCTCAAAGGGGAGCCAGGAGGCTCTCCCAGGAAAGCTGGGGACAGGGGGCCTCGTTGGGCTGCCAGTTCACCCGTTTGTTTATTTAATTTGTTTGTTTGTTTAATCCTCACCAGGGGATCTTTTTCCACTGATTCTTAGAGAGAGTGGAAGGGAGGGAGGGAGGGAGAGAGAGAAATATTGATGTGAGAGAGATACACCGATTGGTTGCCTCCCACATGCTCCCCAGCAGGGCTGGGAATTGCACCTGCAACCCAAGTATGTGCCCTTGACTGGAATCGAACCCAAGATCCTTCGGTGCGCAGGCCAACGCTCTAACCACTTAGCCACACTGGCCAGGGCCACCCCTTTATTGTTCCACACCGGGGCCAGCCTGCTGTCCCCTTCCCAGACACACTGGAAAACCCGTGGGGAGCCCCTCTATTCCACCTCCGTTCTGGAGCCCCAGGAAGCTTCGGAAACGACTCCAAAACAGCACAAGGCGGCACATCCCTGCGACATTGCGACAGCAAGGCCAGTGAAGCTCAGGAGCCACGAGGCGCCTACTTTACTAAAAATCGGAAGGTACTCCCTGCTCTGGGCACATGGGCACCAGGCATCCTCCTGCCCGCTCTCCTCCCGCTCTGGGCACACGGGCACCAGGCATCCTCCTGCCCGCTCTCCTCCCTGCTCTGGGTGCACAGGCACCAGGCATCCTCCTGCCCGCTCTCCTCCCTGCTCTGGGCGCACAGGCACCAGGCATCCTCCTGCCCGCTCTCCCCCTGCTCTGGGCGGGCACCAGGCATCCTCCTGCCCGCTCTCCCCCTGCTCTGGGCGCACGGGCACCAGGCATCCTCCTGCCAGCTCTCCCCCGGCTCTGGGTGGGCACCAGGCATCCTCCTGCCCGCTCTCCTCCCTCCCTCTCACCCCAGTCGTGCTTGCCAGCACTTGTCTGGACTGCCGCACGTGGGTGTTCCAGACTCAGGTGGGCTGGCTGGGCCTCTTTCAGCCCGCTACAGAACCTGGTGGGGAGGGGAGGAGTATAACTAAACCCTGTCAATATGCGACAGTGCCATATGCTATCTGTCCTTCCGCTTCAAGTGTTCCGATTCTATGTGCTGTTGCAGAGGATTCTAAAGACTGCCGTTGGAAACACACGTGCTTGAAAGAATGCTTCCATAAAAACTGCATTCCAGCCCTGGCCGGTTTGGCTCAGCGGTTAGAGCGTCGGCCCGCAAACCAGAGAGTCCCGGGTTCGGTTCCCACTAAGGGCGTGTACCTCGGTTGCGGTTTGTCCCTGGCTCCAGTTGGGGTTGTGTGGGTGGCAGCCACTCGATGTGTCTCTCTCGCATCAATATTTCTCTCTCTCTCCCTCCCTCACTCCCTCCCGCTCTATCTCAAGATAAAAGCAAGAATGTCCTCAGGTGAGGATAAAGATAAAAAAAAAAAAAACTGCATTCCAATTTTGAAAAGTACAGTGTTTTATACATTCCCTTTTTGAGACAAATTACAAGTAAGAAACTGCCTTTCTAAGGAAGTATGTTGTGAGGAAGAGACAGTCAACCCTGGAAGGCCCATAATAACCACTGTTCAGCGCGCAGTGAGTTATAAGGCCTCTGGTTTGGGTTGAGCCCTGTCCCAGGTGCTAGAGCCACAGGGACAAACAAGACAGACAAGTTCCTGCTCTCAGGAAGCTTATGTTCTAGGAGATAGTAAACAAGTAAACAAATACAACATTACAAAGAAAGCACACTAAGCACTCAAATAGAAATTTAGAGGAGGGTAGAGTGTGAAGAACTGTCTTTAAATATGGTGTCCGGGAATAACCTCTCTTTAGAGGTGACATTTAAATTCAGGCTGAGGCCCTGGCCGGTTTGGCTCAGCGGTTGGAGCGTCGGCCTGTGGACCAGAGAGTCCGGGGTTCGGTTCCCGCTAGGGGCACGTACCAAAAAAAAAAAAAAAAAAAATTCAGGCTGAGGTTACAACTCAGCAGAGCCAGAACAATTGCATTCCAGCAAAGAGAGTGTGTGTGCAAAGGTCCTGAGGCAGGGATGGCTTACCATTTTCAAGTTATTAAAAGAAACTACTGCCTGGCTGATGTGGCTCAGTGTTTGAGCCTCGACCCATGCATCAATTCCCAGTCAGGGCACATGCCCAGGTTGTGGGCCCAATCCCCAGTGGGAGGCATGCAGGAGGCAGCCAATCGATGTTCTCTCTCATTGATGTTTCTATCTCTCTCTCCCTCTCCCTTCCTCTCTCTCTAACTCTCTCTCCGTCTCCCTTCTCTCGCTCTAAAAATTCAATACAGAAAAAAACATTTTATTTTAAAGAAACTACTGGAACTGGAGCAGAGTGAACAAAAGGGAGAAAAGGCACAAAACAAGCGTGAGAAGACAGGCAGGGTCACGTGCATGTAAGACCTAGAAAGCCTGATAAGGAATTAGTATTTATTGCAAGTGCAACAGGAAACAGAAGTGACATTCACTTGTTTCTGCTTTAAGACTTCCCTGTGTGAAGACATAATTTGTGGGATAGTCTGGTGAGTTCTTTTTGCTTTTAGAAGTTTTTCGAGGTTTGGAGAAGGCGTCACAGAGAAATGAAAGTCGGAATAAAGGAATAGAAGAAAACAGATGTCAACAATGGGCACAAACACTCTTGAAGCAACATGACAAGCCATACTGATGCTGCCCTCCTGGAATAGTATTCGGTTCTTGTCAATATTCTCCAAAACACTGTCATCTCGTAACAGGATGCATACCATAAAAACAGGTCCAGGGAGCTGCTTCAGATACTTGGAACTTGTTACCTGTGGTTAGGGACGCTCCCAAGGAGACCTCACACATGTTGTCAAAGCTAGGCTTTGACATGGTCATATGATTTAAAACCTCTTCCCTGGTACATGCTACATCTGGAACAGCAAGACTAAAAGAGGCCAGTGTAGCCTAGGCGGTGCAGGTGTGGGACACAGGGACAGGGCTAAGAACCAGAGAAGCGACAGGGTGGCCAGTGAGTGCTGCCCCAGCTCTGCCGCGGTCTGCATCCCACCACGCTCTTCATCAATTGCTTCTGCTGGAGAGAAGCTTTAAAAGTGAACAAGGCTGCCCTGGCCGGTTTGGCTCAGCGGTTAGAGCGTCGGCCTGCGGTCCAGAGAGACCTGGGTTCGGTTCCCGCTAAGGGCATGTACCTCGGTTGCAGTTTGTCCCCAGCCCTGGTTGGTCGTGCGGGTGGCAGCCATTCGATGTGTCCCTTTCGCGTCGATGTTTCTCTCTCTCTCTTACTCTCTCTCCCTCCTACTCTATCTGAACCAAAAAGATGAGAAAGTGTCCTCGGTTGAGGATTAAAAAATAAATTAATTAATTAATTAAAAGTGAACAAAACTTGCTAGAATCTATTTTATCAGAGTGTAAGTGGAAATTTGAATTGTTTATCAATTTCTGTTTGTTGTACTAGAGTTTTATGATACTTGACTTGTATTTTCGTTAGCTATTGCTTCGTTCTTTGAATATAAGAGATGAGCCTCCGATGGGGCCATGGGAAGGGGAAGCCACAACCAAATCACACCATTGGGAAGAAACTGCTGTACTGCAGAAGGAAAACCACTTTCATGTGGGCAGAACAAATACAGCCGAACTCCCGAAAGGCAGCTGTGAGAAGGAATTGGAGAACTTTTTTGCGGTGATGAACGCCAATCACACGTAAGCCCGGCCCACCTGATTTGCATATCTATATAAATGGATACATTTCCACAAAGAGACAATCGACAGACCCCTGTCCGCCAGTGGTTAGCAAATTTACAAAGTTGGCCTGGATTGATAATTTGACCCTTGGCTTCATGTTTTAACTCCCTTCATCAGGGGCTTCTAGCGTCATAATTAAAGTTGATCATCCAAACATTAAACATGGAAACTGAAAAGAAGCACAGGGAGAAGCTACCCTTTGGCCAAATGACATAATTCTGCCTTCATGCACGGCCACCCCTTAATGAAGCGAGTACAGTGGGTCCTCCCTTCACTCTGTGGATATAGGTTTTGTGCCTTTAAATGAAACGACGTATAACGAAACTGACTTTGCTGACGGCTGAGTCGTATAAACAAGAGTTCAGTTCTCCAGCATCTCATCACGTTAAAGGGGAACGACACTGACCGAAGCGCTGCTTGAGGACCTGCTGCAGCTATCCGTTAAACTGACCATTCCAGGAGACAGACAAAAGCCTTACGGGCGAAATCTACTAAGAAGCCATCGTTATGGATATAGACACTTCTGTCATTTCCTCCTACCAGTACTACCATAAGCACCGGAGAGGAGAGGGAAACAAAGTCGTACCTGTCACACAGTGGTAAACTATTGCTTTGCTGCTCATGCCACCACCCGTGAATACTGCCCCCATCCCACTGCGGGACGCTCAGCTCCCCGCGCCCCGGGGCACAGGTGAGCAGCGGGCTAATCAGAATGCTGAAGGGCACAGATAGAATTTAAATGTAATGGGACTGACTCTATGCTACTGAGATCAGATGCGCTGTCACCTTAGCTGACACCCAATGACGTGATCAGGCTGTTTAATTTCCCGTACCCCCGCTCAGTCTCGTCTCCCAACTATGGAGTGTGTTTCAATTTTATGTTCGTTACCGCGAAGGAGAGAAAGTAAGTCTTGCCTGATTTTAACGACTGCACAAATGGGTAGCTGTCCTGTCCTTTTGCCTCAACAATCCACAGAGGAATGCGTAAAACCCATCGCAAACGTCCTCCTCCCATAAAGTCCAATTTTATTAGGAAAGCCAGCAGAACAGTGCTCTTCCCAGGCAGCTGTGAAAAACCTTTTCCTCCATTATTTAGGAAAACCCCACAGGGCTGCAGGATAGCTCTTTCCCCTCTCACCCACCCCTTCCTGACACACGCACATCTCCTAAACCTTTAAATACTACAGCAAAAAATATCACCGGGAAATTTCACAGAGTGCTAAATAATTCTAATTTGAGATGGCATTAGTCTTATTAAACCTTCAAAGATTTAACCCTGAGAGAAGGGAACTGTAGGAAAAGCCTATTGTTTGTCCTCGGAAGCAGTGTGGCAGGATGGCCAGCTATTTCTTGCCCACGTGTGCATTGGTACCAGGAGGCGGCTGCCCAGCGAGGAATCCATCTCTGAACTCCTTGGCATCTGATGGAACCTGGTGACTGCATGTCCCATTGGAACGCAAGCATAAGAGATGGGTGTCATTTCCACCTGCCTGATAGGGACAATGCACTCTGCGGTCCCAGGAGATGGTGGAACCCCAAGATGAAGGAAGCTTGCGCCCTTAAATCACCACTGGAAGGTCTGCCTGCAAAACCCCCACCTTGGCCTTTAAATGAAGAAAAAAGACCTTTTCTTGTGTTAAGTGACTGGAATTTGGAGGTTTATCTATTATAGCAGCCAGAGTTATCCCGATTTAACTGCAATGGTAGAGGTGGTCACAGATGAGCAGATATCACTTACTGGCTGGTGGGTTGGTTATAGCTTCGGTTTCTCTTCTGCGTTCTTTCGTGTACCCAGTAAAGCTCAGATTACATTACCTAGAGCTCCAAGCCCAGGCAGAGTTACATGTGGGGACGAACTGAAGAAGGGGATTTTGGCCCTAAAATAACTGTCATTTTTAAGAATGAGAGACCCAGAGTAGAATATGTTTGTTTTCTTGCTAAGGACACCTTGCCAGTAGTAGGCAAATGGAAACCATATGGACCCCAATCAAGAACCTAGAAGTTAAATGAAAGCAACCTTGCCAGAAGGGCCCTGCTCAGAGCTGATCATGCCGCACCTACCTTTGACGCCTGCGGTACCTTGGGGACCAGCCTTGCTGAGCATGAGGTTGTAGGCAGAGCCCTTTGGTGATGACATCCTGAAGAAAGCAAATAGAAGAAACAAGTTCTAAGTGTATGGGTTTATAAGTCACAGCCTATGGACTTCGAGGGATTTTCACTTATCTTTTCATTTAAATTCTGAAACTTTGCTTCCTCTCTTCCCCTTTCCAACTCCCAACTCCAATCCTGCACTCCTCTCAAATCAACCCAAGTTGGACTTTCTGTCTTCAGTGACTTGTTTGTTCCCTGATGTGTTATAAAACGGTAAAATGTTCAACTTTTGTACATGAAAAACTCAAACATTAAGTTCATAACTGTTTTGAGAGGATTTATGAGTCCTCTAAGGAGTTGTTTTCAAAGTAAGTGCTATGAATGGAACAGAAAATATTACAGTAATTATGTTGGTTTCCCAATAAAACTTAGAACGTAATAGCAGTGGAGTAACTTGGGGACACACAGATGTGTGCCTGTCCTTCAAAACACATCTGTACCTCAGTCTCCCTGAATCCAGACAGGACACACTTTTTAGACAAGCCGGGGCTTGGTGGGAAGCGCAGGTTATTTTGTGTGAATGGACAGTCATCGATTTCTCTAGTGCAGCTCATCGTGGCCACTGGTTCAGGGCCTCCGACTGGGAAAAGGAGGGTCTCCAAGCTCCAGGACCTGGAGCTGTGGGTGTGAGGTGGGCATGGCCTGGAATTCATGTCAGCCTCAAGAGTCCCAAGATGCTCTATACATGTGTTCAGCCAACAAACTAGCCTTAGTCATCCCTGAGGCAGGGGCTGGGGGCCCAACCTGCATCTTCTTCTCCTAACCTGCAGCAGCCATTGAATCCCCTGAGGGCATCAATTTCAAAATGAGATTTCTGAGCCTGACCCCAGAAATCATTTTTCAGTAGGTTTGGGGCAGGTGGTCTGATGTAGGTAGTAGGTAGAGTGGTTTCCTAACTTCTATGGGAATCACGTCTTTGCTTCTCTTTATATTTTCTATCAGCTATGCAGACATACCCAAACACTGTAGTAGTTTTGGGCTGGCTTTTTGAATTATGCAATATATATTACATCTGGCTCAAAATGCTCAGCATTATGTCTGTGACGTTAGTGGGTGTGGCCATAGTTAGCTCATATTCATTGACGTTGTATGAACATACCACTGCCTAGCCATGCTGCTGTAGTTGAATAATACGTACTCTACATTTGGCTTGTTTTCAGTTTTTTGGCTATTAAGAAAAATGCTGCTCTGAACATACTTGTACATGTCTCTCGGTGTATATGTGAAAATGCATTTCAGCTGGGTATATACTTAGAAGTAGAACTGCTAAGTCTTGGGGTATCCACAGCATCTACTTTAGAAGATAAGACCAAACTATCTTTCTAAAGCTGTCTATCAATGTACATCCCCACCATCTGTATACGAGAGATCTCATTGTCCTACACCCTCACCAACACTTAGTATTGATGGTCTTTTTAATTTTAACCTTTCTGGAGGATTACTTATATATAAGCTCATTGTGAATAATTAAGCATTTCTGGATTACTGGTATGGTTAAGTATCTTTTAATAAATTTAATGGTCACTTGGATATCTTGGTTTATGAATTTCATTGTTTGCAGTCTCTCCCATTTTTCTAGTGGGTTGTCTTTTTTGTACTAATTTGTATGAGTTCTTTTTTTTAATTAATTTATTTTTGTTACAGATGTTTCTCCTTTTTTCCCCATTGACACCCTCCTTCCCATCCCCCCACCCCGTCCCCAGCTTTGTTGTCCATGTCCATCAGTTATGCATACATGCAAATAAGTTCTGTGGTTTATCTCTTCCCTCCCCCCATACCCCTTCTTCTGAAGGTTGTCAGTCTACTTCCACATCTCTGGGTCTACCCTGTTCCTCAGACTGTTATGTTTATTATATTCCACAAATGAGTGAGATCATGTGATATTTGTCTTTCTCTGCTTGGCTTGTTTCGCTTAGGATAATACTCTCGAGGTCCCTCCATGTCGTCTCAAAGGATAAGAGATCTTTCTTTCTTACAGCTGCATAGTACTCCATTGTGTATATGTGCCACAGCTTTTTTTTCCATTCATCCACTGATGGACACTTGGGCTGTTTCCAGATCTTAGCGATTGTAAATAGTGCTGCTATGAACATGAGGGTACATGTATTCTTTCTGATTGGTGTTTCAGGTTTCTTAGGGTATATTCCTAGAAGTGGGATCACTGGGTCAAATGGCAATTCAATTTTTAATTTTTTGAGGTAACACCATAGTGTTTTCCACAGTGGCTGCACCAGTCTGCATTCCCACCAGCAGTGTACTAGAGTCCCCTTTTCTCCACACCCTCGCCAACACTTGTTGTTTGATGATTTGTTGATGGCAGCCATTCTGACAGGTGTGAGGTGATACCTCATTGTTGTTTTAATTTGCATCTCTCTGATGATTAGTGATGTTGAGCATTTCTTCATATGTCTCTTAGCCATTTGTATGTCCTGTTTGGAGAGGTGTCTATTTAGTTCCTCTGCCCATTTTTTAATTGGGTTCTTTGTCTTCCTTTTGTTGAGTTATATGAGCACTCCATATATTTTGGAGATTAACCCCTTATCTGATGTATCATTGGCAATTATGCTCTCCCATACAGTGGGTACCCTTTCTGTTTTGATGGTTGTTTCTTTTGCTGTGCAGAAGCTTTTGAGTTTGATGTAGTCCCATGTGTTCATTTTTTCCTTTGTTTTGGTTGCCTTAGGTGATGTATCAGTGAAGATTCCGCTGTGTATGATGTCCAAAATTTTGTTGCCTACATTTTCTTCTAGGATTTTTATGGATTCACGAGTCACATTTAAGTCTTTTATCCATTTTGAGTTTATTCTTGTGTATGATGTAAGTTGATGGTCTAGTTTCATTTTTTTGCATGTAGCTGTCCAATTTTCCCAGCACCATTTATTAAAGAGGCTGTCTTTGCTCCATTGTATGCTCTTGCCACCTTTGTCAAATATTAAATGAGCATAATGTCTTGGGTCAATTTCCAGATTCTCTGTTCTGTTCCACTGGTCTATGTGCCTGTTCTTGTGCCAGTACCAGGCTGTTTTGATTATAGTAGCTTTGTAGTATAACCTGATATCCGGTACTGTGATCCCACCTACTTTGTCCTTCTTTTTCAAGATTGCTGTGGCTATTCGGGGTCTTTTTTGGTTCCATATGAACTTTTGAAGTATTTGTTCTAGTTCTGTGAAATATGTCACTGGTATTTTGATGGGGATTGCATTGAATCTATAGATTGCTTTGGGTAATATGAACATTTTCATGATATTAATTCTTCCAATCCATGAACAAGGTATGTGCTTCCACTTTTTTATACCTTCCTCTATTTCTTTTTTTCAATGTCCTGTAGTTTTCTGCAAATAGATCCTTTACTTCTTTGGTTAAGTTTATTCCTAGGTATCTTAATTTTTTTACCACGATGGTAAATGGAATTGTTTTTTTAGTTTCTCTTTCTATGAGTTCATCATTGGTGTATAAGAATGCCATCAATTTCTTGACGTTAATTTTGTATCCTGCTACTTTGCCAAATTCATTTATTAGGTCTAGTAGATTTTTGATGGAGTCTTTAGGGTTTTCTATGTATAATATCATGTCATCTGCTAATAATGACAGTTTCACTTCCTCCTTTCCAATTGGGATTCCTTTTATTTTTTCTTCACGTCTGTTTGCTGTGGCTAAGACTTCCAGTACTATGTTAAATAAGAATGGTGAAAGTGGGCATCCCTGTCTTGTTCCTGTTCTTAAGGGAAATGTTTTTAGTGTTTGCCCATTGAGTATGATGCTGGCTGTAGGTCTTTCATATATGGCCTTTATTATATCAAGATATGATCCCTCTATTCCCAAATTGCTGAGCGTTTTTATCAGAAATGGGTGCAGGATTTTGTAGAATGCTTTTTCAGCATCTATTGATATGATCATGTGGTTTTTATCTTTCATTTTGTTTATGTGGTGTATCACATTTATTGATTTGCGAATATTGTACCAGCCTTGCATCCCTGGGATGAATCCCACTTGGTCATGGTGAATAATTTTTTTGATGTATTGCTGGATCCGATTTGCTAGTATTTTGTTCAGGATTTTGGCATCTACATTCATCAGGGATATTGGCCTGTAGTTTTCTTTCTTTGTAGTGTCTTTTTCTGGTTTTGTTTATTTATTTATTTTTTTATTTTTTATCCTCACCTGAGGACATTTTTTTCATTTTTTGTTCAGATAGAGTGGGAGGGAGAGAGAGGAAGAGAGAGAGAGAGAGAGAGAAACATCGACGTGAAAGGGACACATCGAGTGGTTGCCACCCACAAGACCAACCAGGGTCAGGGACAAACTGCAACCGAGGTACATGCCCTTAGCGGGAACCGAACCCGGGTCTCTCTGGTTTTGGAATTAGAATTATTCTGGCCTCATAAAACGAGTTTGGAAGTCATCCTTCTTCTTGAATTTTTAGAAATAGTTTGAGGAGAATGGGTGTTAGTTCTTCTTTGAATGTTCGGTAAAACTACCCTGTGAAGCCGTCCAGGCCTGGGCTTTTGTTTGCTGGGAGAGTCTTGATTACATCTTCAATTTCCTTCGTTGTTATTGGTCTGTTTTCTATTTCTTCCCGGTCCAGTTTTCAGAGACTATGTGTTTCTAGAAATTTGTCCATTTCACTTAGATTGTCGAATTTGTTGCCATATAAATGTTCATAGTATTTGTTAACGATCCTTTGTATTTCTGTGGTGTCAGTTGTTACTTCTCCTTTTTCATTTCTGATTTTGTGTATTTGGGTTCTCTCTCTTTGTTTCTTGGTGAGTCTAGCTAAGGGTCCATCAATCTTGTTTATCTTTTCAAAAAACCAGCTCTTTGTTTCATTGATCCTTTGAATTGTTTTTCTGGTCTCTATGTCATTTATTTCTGCTCTGGTCTTTACTATTTCCTTCCTTCTACTTGCTCTGGGGTTTTCTTTTTGTTTGCTTTCTAGTTCTTTAAGTTGTGAGGTTAGATAGTCTATTAGAAATTTTTCTTGTTTCTTGAGGTAGGCCTGGAGTGCTGTGAACTTCCCTCTCAGAACTGCTTTTGCTGCATCCCATAGATTTTGTGTTGTTGTATGTTCATTTTCATTGGTTTCCAGGAAGTTTTTAATTTCTTCCTTGATCTCCTTGGTAACCCATCCATTTTTTAATAACATGCTATTTAGCCTCCATGTGTTCAAATGTCTTTGCATGTTCTTGTTGCAATTGATTTCTAGTTTCATGCCATTGTGATCTGAGAAGATGCTTGATATGATTTCAATCTTCTTGAACTTGTAGAAACTTAGTTTGTGTCCTAACATGAGGTCTATCTTTGAGAATATCCCATGTGCGCTTGAGAAGAATTTGAATTCTGTAGTTTTGGGGTGTAATTCTCTGTAAATATCTATTAAATCCATTTGGTCCAGTGCTTCATTTAGAGTCTCTGTTCCCTTGTTAATTTTTTGTCTAGAGGATCTATCCAGTGATGTCAGCGGGGTGTTGAAGTCCCCTGCTATGATTGTATTGCTGTCAATTTCTCCTTTGAAGTCCTCCAGAAGATTTTTAATGTATTTTGGTGCTCCTATATTGGGTGCATATATGTTTACCAAGGTTATATCTTCCTGTTGGATAGATCCTTCCAATATTATGTAGTGACCTACTTTGTCTCTAGTTATGGCCTCCATTTTGAAATCTATTTTATCAAATATAAGTATTGCTACCCCAGCTTTTTTTTCCTTTCTGTTTGCTTGGAAGATTTTTTCCCATCCCTTCACTTTCAACCTATATGAGTCTTTTGTTGTGAGGTGGGTCTCTTGTAAACAACATATATATGGGTCATGCTTTCTTATCCAATCCGCTACTCTGTGTCTTTTTTTTTTATCGGAGCATTCAATCCATTTACATTTAAGGTGATTATTGATATGTACTTATTTATTGCCATTTTTGTTTAGTGTGGTTCTATTTTCCTTTCTATTTCTTCTGCGAATAATGACTAATTACAGCAGTCCTTTTAACATTTCTTGTAGTGCTGGTTTGGTGCTAATGTATTCCCTTAGCCTTTTTTTTTTTTTTTTTGTCTGGGAAGCTCTTTATTTGACCTTCTATTTTGAATGATAGCCTTGCTGGGTAGAGTAGTCTTGGGTTCAGATCCTTGTTTTTCATGACCTTGATTACTTCATGCCATTCCCATCTGGCCTGTAGTGTTTCTGTTGAGAAGTCAGCTGATAGCCTTATGGGGGTTCCTTTGTAGGTAACCTGTTGCTTAGCTCTTGCTGCCTTTAGGATTCTCTCTTTGTCTTTAATTTTTGGCATTTTAATTACTATGTGTCTTGGTGTGGGCCTGTTTGGGTTCTTCTTACTTGGGACTCTCTGTGCTTCTTGAACTTGAATGCCTTCTCCCTTCACCAAATTAGGAAAATTTTCTGTCACTATTTCTTCAAATATATTCTCTAACCCTTGCTCATTTTCTTCTTCTTCAGGGACTCCTATGATGCGAATATTATTACGTTTCCAGTTGTCCCACAGTTCTCTTAAGCTATCTTCCTGTTTTTTCATTGTTTTTTTCTTTTGGTTTTCTGATTGGTTGATTTTTTCTACCCTGTCTTCTAATTCACTGATCCAGTCCTCAGCTTCTTCTGCTCTGCTGTTTAGTCCTTCCAGTGTGTTCTTCATTTCTGCTATGTCATTCTTCATTTCCAATTGGTTGATTTTCAATATTTCTATGTCTTTGCTCATGGTGTTGATGTCCTTACTCATGCTGTTGAGCTTCCTCAAGATCATGGCTCTGAATTTTAGCTCTGTTAACTTGCTTAACTCCATTTCATTTATCTCATCTTCGGTGGAGGTCTCTTGTTCTTTCATTTGGCATCTGTTTCTTTGTTTCACCATTTTGGTTATCTCAGTGAGTTTTGGAGCCTGCCAAATTTTCCCTGTGGATGTTGGTGTTCTGCTGTTTGTGGCTCCCTCTACTGGGTTTGGATGAACGTGGGAGGACCCACGTTAAACACCACTGTCCAGTCTTACTTTCCTGGGTAGATTTGCAAGCCCAGAAAAGGTTAAGTTATCCTCTAGCTTTTTGCCTAGAGGCTATTAGTTGAGGTTACTTGAAGAGCCTTGGGTTCTCAGTTGAATGAAAACCTCCCTCAGGTGTTCAGCGTGAGAGGATTTCCCTAGGCTGGGGCAGATGCTGGTAGTTAATGAGCCTCAATTTGCATTTCAATGGCCCACTTGGGTGTGGATGGATCTCCGAGGGAGGGGCTGCCGCCTCTCCCCAGAGTCCTGGGAAGGAGTAAGATGGCCACCATCCTGCGTGGCTGCAACTCACCAAAAGCTCTGAGCACCCTCCAAATCCCGAGTGTCCCCACACAGTTCCAGTCCAGTCTGCTCTCCCTCTGCCAGAGCCCAAGGTGAGTGGCTGTGGCTATTTTAGCGCTCTGTCCTGGCTCTGCGCTGTGGAGCCGACTTGGGCTTTAACCCTGAGTGCGGTGCTCACAGCTAAGACCGCTGCTGTCTGTGGGCTCCCAGCCCCCTCTCGGGCCTCCACAATCCTACCAGGATCGATTCAGTGTCCCTGGTTGTATGGTCCTCGCAAGCTCCTTTTCTGTTGCCTTTCCCCGACAATTTGTCTTTATTTTAGTTGTATTTCCAGTTTGGTCCTGGGAGATGGTCTGTGTAGCTTCCATTCACTCTGCTGCCATTTTGGAATTTTTTTGTATGAGCTCTTTAGACTATCATAGTTCCAAGCCCTTTGTTAGTCATTGAGTTGAAAATGTCTTCTTACTTTTGGTGGTTCGTCTTTTCATACTTTTAATGGACATTTCATCAAACAAAATTATTTAATATTAAGGTAGTCCAATTCATCTAATTTTTATTTGTAGATAGTGCTTTTTAGGTTCTATTTAAGAAATCTTTGCCAACCTCAGGATCATCAAGATAGTCTACATATTGTAATCTTATGGTTGTGTTGTTTTGCCTTTCACACTTAGCTCTTTAATTCATCTAGAATTAATCTACCTGGTGCTTTTTCTTTTGTTTTTAACATGTTTCTATTGATTTCAAAGAGAGGAAGGGAGAGGGAGCGAGAGAAACATCGATGTGAGAGCAAAATATCAATCAGCTGGCTCCTACACACCCCTTACCCAGGATAGATCCCACAACCCAGGCATGTATCCTGACCAGGAATCAAACCAGCAACCATTCATCAATGCCTAACCTTCCGAGCCACACCAGCCAGGGAACCCCCTTCATTTTAAACCAAGTTCTCTGTTTGTTCCTTCAAAGCACACATAACTTGTTTACCTGGCAGTTGCCTCCCTCACCAGACTGTAAGCTCCATGAAGACAAGGCCATATATGTTTTCATCACTGCCATAGCCCCAGCATCTAGCCTAAAAGACCTTACACAAAGTAGGATCCTTAAAAGTATTTGATCAATGATTGAATAAGTGAATAATTTAATAAATAAACAAAGCATCAAAGCTTAAAAACTGATACTCGTGCCATACTTTTTGTCTTAGGAATTCCAAAATGCAACTCTTCCCTTATTTCAACCTTGGCGGACAGCTGGAATCGATACCCATATTCCATCAGAGCTTAAGGGTTGTACCACACTCACCTCCATTCTCCCAAAGCAGGAGCTTTCTTTCTGCACGTGTATGAATTTTACATATTTGCTGTTAAAACAGATTCAGAACCAAATGACCAACTTCCCTCCGTCTTGCACAATATGGGTATTCAATGTATATGGTGAATAAAAAGTATTATGTTTCGTATACTTTAATAATTTCCCAACTTGACACATTTTAAATGATCAGTCATTCATATTTTATTCCATAATCCCCCTTGGACTATTTTGATTTTATAGCAGTATAAAAAAACGTCTCTTTATAGCCTTTCAAATTTTTAATCAAACAGCTTTTGCTCCTAACTTAAGACATTTGTCCTTGGGGCTAGAATTAACCAAAAGCAAGATTAAAAACAAAAGCAAATTTGGAATATAACCGGTATTTTCAAAATGAGTAGAGTCTGCCCTCCATCTTCACGTCTAACCCTTGCTGCTTCTCAGCCTATAATAACACAAACAGCCGTTCTGCAAAGGATATATTTACATTTCTGAGGTCCCCAAAGCAGGTAAACCTCACACGCCTGTGCTCTGCAGTGGTTTGCGGTGTCACAGGGTGCCTTGGGATTCACAGAATGATCATATTCTCAATAGGAAACAAGTTCAAAGTCCTGTTCATCTTCACCAGATATCACAGTTCTGCATTTTTCTAGTTATTAACTATTTTTTTCTACTCTGATGAGTATGGATATGTTCGGATACCAGCTTTCAAACTATTCATTTTCAGAGAGGCCCTCTTCAGTAGTACTTGAAGATTCTCCGATCTGGCCAAGAGATGCCTTGAAATTCACAGAATTAGCAAAGGAACTTCCTAAATTAACTGGAGTGCCAACATACTTGAGAGCTATTAAAGATGCAGAGACTGCAGATTGTTCGAATAAACCAGACAAGGCATCCAATCGGAAAGTACTTCTGAGATATCAGAGCTTTAAGCATTGTTTTGATAATCTGGAAAGCCCTGGAAGGCAATATAACTAATATTTATTAGGGTATATTATTTGAGTGTCTTCACATCTCAAGTTGGAGCCAATAAGCCAATTGATTTTCAAATAGATTTCCAGAATATGGACAAGAGAGTTGACAATGAACACACAGAGGGACATATTTCATCATGAGTCCTCATATTTTTCCACATCTCCCCGTACAGTTTCTGCAGTTCTCTGATAATACTGGGGATTAAACGCTTCTTTTCCTGTGTGCGTGCCCTCCTCCAAAGCGCGGTTTCCCACCTTGCCAACCAGCTCAGAGGAAACCTGCTTCCCTGAGATCTTTCTCACAACAGCCCACCCACCCCAGACACTGATAGCATCTCCCTCCCATGTGCTGATTACTTATTTCTGTGATTTCCGTTATCATATTAAACTGCAATTACATTTTTTATGTGTGGGCCTAACAGTAAACATTCAGAAACTGTCTTTCGGGCTCTCAATACTGTATTTATCGATAGACATTACCAAGTGGAGAGCAGAGGAGGATTTAGTCAACTTTCCTCCTGCTCCAGGAGGATTTTTCAGCTAAAAGTGGACAAACTAGACAAGAAACAAAGTAAAAGGCCCAGGAGCACCTCTTTGCTGAGCAGAGAACACACAATATCTACAGTTCAATCAGACATTCCTATTTTCATGTTTTCAGGAGCACGTAGTTATAATTTTACGAGCACTAAATAGAATCATCATTTCAGCTGGTAACTGACATTTAGCTCTTCTGCCCACTGACATTTACAACAGGAAGAGATGCAGAGTTAAGTCCAGGAAGTCTCTCCGAGTTTACAATACCCTCTTTCTCTGATAGCATTCTCGTCTATTTATAGCGACATATCCAGGTGCAAATTACAAAGAACTCTTACTGGTGACACTCCGGCCTGTGCTGTCCTGCTTCCAAAGGAAACCGGCCGCAGGTGGATTTATCCCGTTCTTTTTTCCGGTAACTGCCCGAGTATGTGGTTAGAGAAGAATCTGACCACCTGGTTTCGTTCCGCCAAGATGCCCCCGCCTTGCGTCTGATCAGATCAAACTCCTGAGACGTGAGAGGGCTAAAGGGCAGAAGGATCTGGGGAGTCAGGTAGAAGAAGTGTGACATGGCTATGAATGGCCTGCTCTGGGTGACTTTTCAAGCCCTCTGCATAATGAAGAATTAATTCGCTTTTAGGAGCAAGAAGTAATTGACCGAGCTCATCAAAAGTTGCCAAGCAACAGGTCACAAAATTCCAGATACTACCACCCTCATGCTCCCCAATTTTAACTGGCAAATTTGTAAGTTATAGAACTTTCTGGCCTTTGTTCTAAAAAAATATACTGCTACAAATTATGGCCAGAAAGCAGGTGGCAACCGGCTTTTATAAGTAAAATAGTGAATCCTGATAATGGCGGTTTAAGGGGTAGGAACAAGAGATAACAGGGCAATGCCAAGTATTCATTTCCTCTAAAGACTGGCCTCCAAGGGTCTGGAGGCCAACGGGAACTGCTTGTGATGTAACAATAGCAGGTGTCTCAAACCATCTATGTCATAGAGCAAAGGTGCCTCAGCTGGCTGCACACGCTGGGCCCAGGACCGTTCAAATAAGCAGCAGCTCAGGCCTCACCCCTCCACCCCGGCCCCATCCCCAGAGAGTCTGATCTAATTGGTCTGGAGTAGGGCCCAGGCACTGGTATTTTTAAAAAGCTCACTCCTGAAGGATTCTAAAGAGCAGCAGGGTTGAGAATTAAGGTCATTGAAATGTCACTGTGAACCTTTTTTAGGTTGAGAAGTCATAGCATTCAATCTTTTATTCACATGATTTCCTGTATCCGTCACTAATAATTACTCGGAATCTGATTAATATGTTTGCCTCTTTCTCCACATTCACAATCCATTGGCAAATAGAAATCAACATTCCTCCTTTCTTTAATCAACTCTTGGCGCAGTCGTTCACAACCCTGTACCTATTCACATAACCTGTGGAATTCTTTACAAACACAGATGTCACGCCTCCCCTTGATCAGCCACTCTGTGAGTGGATCCACCATCAGCATTAAAACAAAGACTCTGGCCCGGCCAGTGTGGCTCAGTGGCTGAGCATCACCCCATGCACCAAGAGGTCACTGGTTCGATTCCCGGTCAGGGCACATGCCCAGGTTGCCAGCTCGATCCCCAGTAGGGGGCCTGCACCAGGCAGCCAGTTGATGTTTCTCTCTCATTGATGTTTCTATCTCTCTCTCCGTTCCTCTCTCTCTAAAATCAATAAAAACATATTTAAAAAAGAAAAAAGAATCTCCACAGGTGATTGGATCAGCACCTAGGGGGCATGTTAAAGATGCAGAGGACTGAGCCCTACCTCCACAAACTGTAGGGCTGAGGAAAAGCCCAGAAGTCAGCGTATTTATACTGTTACAGGATTGCGACGTAACTGATCTCTGAACACTAGGAATTCTGGAATACTGCTCCAGGAGCTGTTGACTCTGACAGTCTTTGAAAGCGAGGCTGACACACGATAGGGTATGCTTCTTTGAGAATAGCATTATTTGTAAATAACTGTTAGTATTTAAAACTAAGAGTTTCTTTCCTTACAATTTTGAAATTTGGGCCACAGCACCTTTGCCCTAGAAGGATTAGGCAGATGTTTGCAGAGCCAGGTGCTTTTGCTCATGGAGTTGAAGGTAGAGATTTCTTCAGAGATCTCTTGGAGACATCTAGATATGATGAGATGAAGATAAAAGTGAGCCCTGGCCAGTGTGGCTCTGTTGGTTGAGTGTCGGTCGCTGGTTTGATTCCCAGTCAGGGCACATGCCCAGGTTGTGGGCTCGATCTCCAGTAGGGGGCGTGCAGGAGGCAGCCTATCAATGTGATGTTTCTCCTTCTCCCTTCCTCTCTCTCTAAAAAAAAAATAAAAATAAAAAAGTGAAAGAGGGGGACAAAAATGGGACTGCCCAACTCTTTTTGGCCCACCCAGTGTCAGGTATCAACTACTTACTTACATGTTTAAATCTGTAGCCATTCTGGCAAAAATGGTAGTTTTAAAGAAATCTCTGCTAGCAATATATATTGTTTTGAGATAGGAAAATAAATAGAACGTATTGTGTAAGATTACTTGTAGAAAATATTTTATAACTTTCTTCTTATAGGTAGCCTATAAAAACATGCAATATAATAAGCTCTTTAAAAAATAAATTATGGTGTAAGTGTACTTTACCATAATTTACCATATTTCTAGTCCTTTATATTATTTTTATTTCTTCTCCCCAAATCAACTATGATATCATTTTAACAGTTATAACCTCAGGAATCAAGAGTAATAAAACTTAACAATTTAAGTGAAAATGTCAAATATTGGGTGTAGATGGAATTATAGCTCAGCTCATCAGTCTATTAAATATTGAACAAGTCTGTTAAAATAAGTTGGACTTCAAATTAGAGAAGTAGAACGGACTAACTCAATTTATTATCATAAGTATTTACTCTAGAAAGTCCTAGAATTCCAAAGGCCTTTGCACTCATTCTTGGTTCTCCTTTGATCAGATGCTTCGCTTCCTTGCCTCAGACACTGGTATTCAATGCCGATTCGTGTGATCTGACTTCTAGGTTGAGAGTCTGCGCTAAAAACTTCCTTTTGTAACTGAATTAGGGCAAATTATGTTGCTCAGTCCCTGGTACATTAAATGTGGGGGGGGGGGGAGGGGAAACAAACGAATCAAGAGCACGTTGACAACGAACTCTGGATTGTGAGTGTGATTTAGTGAAAATAGAAGCTTCCTGAGTGACCTCATGCCCAATAAGACCAGCAGGTGGCGTACATATCACCAGATTGGGAGGAGGGGGCAGGCCTTGACCAGGTTTCCCGTCTAAGCACAAGCTGATTATTTTAATAAGGTGTTAGTTGATACTAACTAAATGAGTTTCAGGGTCAAGTAAGTTTCAGACAGTTGGGATAAACATGTTTCTTTGCTGTAGGACTTAGAGCCTTTAATATTTCAATGTGCATTTTGACTCTTGCAAAGAGACTTAGATAGTGCAGCATTTCCTACACTTACTTGACCACAGACTCCTTTCGGGGGTGGGGGAAGCATCTCGGGGTATCGCTGTTCTATGGAACAGTCCAGTAACTGAAAAGGCTAGAGGTCTCTACTGCCAACAAGGGTTGGTCTGTCGTGTCTGGAATTTCCTTGATCTTGACTGGATCTCCAGCCCCAATCACTGACAGCCTGGCAAGAGGGTGAATCGAGCAATATTTAAAAAAATAACTGAGACATAACATCAAACAGGAAAGCACACAAGTACACTGATAACATGTGTGTACATCCACGTAACCACTACTCAGATGTATCACTCTGGTCCCTTTTGAGTCAAAACAACACGTACATGTGTACACACACACACACACACACAAAACAACACGTACATGTGTACACACACACACACACACACACACACACACACACACACACAGAGGTAACCACTACTCCGATTTCTATCACCACAGACTAGATAGGTCAGTCTGCATCCTGTGAAGGCAGGAACTTCCCAATGCCATTCCAAGATGAAGCCTGGGAGGAAAACAAAGTCCAGGAAAAGCAGAATTCCCTTCAGAAAAAAGATCCCATGTGAAGCTGAAACTCCCCATAAGGTGCCAAATGCTGATATTTGGGTAAGTGTGGCCAACAGCTGAATGAGCATACAGAATGTGTTATAGTTAATAACCGTTCAAGTCTGACAGTTGTAATAATATTAATTCTGTCCTTGATCTTGGAATAATTTCACCATGCTTACCAACTGTGTAACTTGGAAATTTTTAGTCACTTATCAAAAACTGTGTGGCACATGGTCTAAAGGACACGAGAAACAGAAGCAGCGCAAGAGGACTAGATAGAAATGGAAGAAGGTAAACATGCAAAGGAGCAGGAAAGGGAAATTGATAAAATTAGTGAGGAGAAGCCTAAAAGGAAGGATAGTTTTCCTTTTCTTCTTTGAAATTTATTTTTTGGTTATTTTTACTGTTTGAAAACTGAAATTGATTTCAAACAGTGTATATACACTGTGGTCCCAATTTTGTTTAAAAGTATATGTGTATATGTATTTATAAGAAAGGGCCTAGTGGGCTATATATAAAAAAGTTAATACTTTATTACAGATTATATGATCTTACATATGATTTTTCTATTTTACATTCATTTCTTTATTTTCTAAACATGTTACAATGAATATATGTAATCTTGCAAAGACTCTCTTTTAGGTTTACAATTATTTTCTCTTCCACTTCTATAGAGTCTAGGCCTTAAAAAACAAATAAATAAAACACTAGAGCAAAAGCACTGGAATAAATTCAATCAAATATGATGCTTCTTAAACTTTCTCCTAGTTCTGGGTCCAGTTATCAGAGGTAGGGAGAAAAGTAAGTGGAATCATTCTTTTGAAGGTGTGTGTGTTGGGTGGGGAATAGGGAACAGAGAAACAGATCAGGTATATGTGAGGAAACCTGGGTTAATGGTTGCTGTTTTCCAAGGAAACCCTGTCTATTCATAGGTACCCACAAGGAGGTAACCCACAAATTGTATCACAAACAAACATGCAAACAGACAAAAAGACTCATAATAACTGAAACTAAAAAAATAATGAGTCATAAGAATGGCCGAGGCTTTCAGAACTTCACAGCGGTACCTCCTGGAATAAAAGCACACAGTGAGAGCTGATTTCGTCAGTTCACCAAGGACAGTGATGGGAAAGACTCAGCACTATAAAACTAGCCATCACGGTACAGTTCTGCGGCACAACACTTAGGTTACACAGAACACATTACCAGGATAATCAAAACTCATTGAGAAAGAAAATCCTAAAGGGTACTTCAAAGTTCTATTCTTGCTTAAGTAACCTGAGCCTTGGGAGAGTCCCATGTAAGTAATAATAATAATAATAATAATAATAATAATGTGACAATAGAAGCAAACGTATGTTCTAGACACTTTCTAAGCCCTTTACATGCATTAATTTATTCAATCCTCACAACAACCCTATGAGGAAGGTAGTTATTATCCTCATTTTTCGGATGAGGAAACTGATCCACGGAAAGTTTGCCCAATGTCACACTACTAAGAAGTGGTGGAACTGGAGTTGAAACTCAGTGTAACTGCAGAGTCTGGACTCTAGACTGCTTGAAGCTCCGTCTTTAACTTGCTGTATTCTCCTTATCTGTCATCTCCACCAAAGTCTGCCAGTGCCCCCCTTGCCCTTTGTCTGGTCCCGCACATGCTGACTCCTCCCCTTCCCATCTGTCTAGTCCAAAAGTTGTTGATCCAACAACTGTACATTAATGAATTCAGTCAAAGAAGGTTCTAACTGATGACTTCATAAATGTGCCATGCACAGATAGACCAAGGAATTATAATATTCATTTTTTAAATGAAATATTCATTTATAAATAAGTCTATGGACCCAAGCTGCGGTCCATAGACTTGTTTATAAGGAAAAAGGTGTTTGGCCTTCTGTGATACACACCATTTAACACTTTGAAGATTCTTTGAGAACCATACATCAAGAGTCATCAATTAAATATTAACATGCGAAACGCTCACAACTCCAGGAATTTTCCAAGCTAAGAGGATTCTAAGAAGTTAACACTCATGCATATTTTGTAACTGGGATTCTAAAAAATTCTTCATTAAAAAAGGAATTAATCTTAGTGGATTACAGTTTCTAAATGCTTGGAGACAAACAATAGGTAGATGAACTCCTAAGAATTTTCAACAGCTGAATCCTACCTTTGGAAAGTCATAGCAGGGGGAGGGGGCAGGTACAAAATAAAGTTGCTAAAATGATCAGTTAATGCATGTGTGTTGAACAAAGACCAGAAAGTAAGTTCTCTTAGGACTGAACTGACAGACCAACCCTTCACTCGCTCCCTAGTCAACAAGGGGAGTTTATGTCCTATGTTGTCGGCTTAGTCAGATATAAATCCGAGTTTTACTTCCTTCTCTATTACTGAATCTTGTCCACAGGGTTAGGGTTGCACAGCAGGAATGTGCGTGACCTGGGAAGAGACTACCCTATCCGCCCACGTCCTTCGGATGCCAGCTCTGCATGGTGGCAGATTTATAACCTGCACAAGTGTTTACGGGCCTGCTTCTGGGGTAACAATGAGGGATGCTTTCAGCTTAGAGGGATACGCAGTGTTTTGTCCTACAGAAATGTGGGTATCCTGACAAATGCGATTTTAGGGTACTCTGGAGAACTGGATTAATTCAATATACTTCAGCCCTTGGATTTGCCATTCTTTGTGAGAGATTCTCAGTGTGTGGCTTTGTCTCTCTGGCTATGTATAAGCTTTGCTCAGAATTTGTTCCTTCATCCATTCATTCCCTAAATATTTGTTGTGCATCTACTCTGGGTCACTGAACAACACCATTTATTATTCTGGGCCATACTGGTATACTCCCAACAAATACAATCATATGTGTTATACCTATGGAACTTTTCCTGCCACCCGCATTAGGATTCATTCACCAATCAAGAACTTTTTAAGTAGGGAAGTGTGTAAAAAGGCAGCATACACAGAATACAAATCTAACTGGGTACATTTTCCAAAGATTGCAAAGTAGTCATACCACATACAGTGAAGTATCTTTTGTGGCTGTTTTGAGATACAAATTCCTACTACAATTTTTCAACAAATGATTAAGGCTCAATGATTTTGAGCTGAAAATTCATATTGCAAATACCATGTGACAGGGCCTGAAGCTGAAGAAGCTAATACACATTACAAAGTTGAGTGAATCAGAGTGAGTTTCAAAAGGGCAGTGATGTTTTATACACTCCATCCCTTCCTCCACTCTCGGGTGGGCACAGACATTCTCTCAAGGCAGAGGGCCTGCAGTGGCCACACGTCTCGTGATGGCTTCTCTGCTGCTCATGGCCAGTTGCCTTAGAACGTCTCTGTAATTTCCTGAGTCCCTCCTACAGAAACCCAGCCTCTCAGACATGTACAATGTAGGTCCTCTGGGATAGTCAAAGCCCAATACTGAACTGCGGACTATTAACAGAAGCAGGGTACTTGTCAAAAGAAACATGAGGAACCTCTTGTGTCCCTTTTGTTTCATGGGTTTTCAAGGTCCTGAGGGAAAGGCAGAATTGGGAGGTCAAAAAATGTATTTTTATTTGGGGTGGGGAGGAGCGTAATAAAATCTTTGTAGAATTTCCCTCTTTGAGTTAGGCTCAGGGGGTTGACATTAGTTTCCTAGGGCTGCTGTAACCAAGTACCACAAACTAGGTGGCTTAAAACAACAGAAATGTGCTGTGTCGCCGTTCTGGAGTCCAGCTGTCTGAAATCAAGGTGTCAGCAGGGCCCGTGCTCCCTCTGGAACTCAGAGGATCCTTCCCGCCTCGTCCCAGATTCCAGTGGTTTTCCGCTGGCTTTCAAGCTGCATCACTCCAGTCTCTGTCTTCACCATCCCAGTGTCTCCCCGTGTCTTTGTCTTCACGACTGTCTTCTTATAAGGACATCAGTCACGTTGGATCGGGGCCCACCCAACTCCAGCATGACCTCATCCCAGCTAACCACATCTACAACAGTCTTACTGCCAAATAAGATCACACTCTGAGATCCTGGGGATTAGGACTTGAATGTCTTTTAGGTGAACCTAATTCAAACCATAACAATGATGATGCTCTGCAATTCACTGAGTGAAAAAGATCTGTGCCATTCAGTATTCCAAGGGCCCAAGTGACTGGAGCTGGCAGGACGCAAGTTCCTGGGACCAGCAACATTACGGTGGTGTGATTTCTCAAGTTCTCATCCCAAATAAAGGGGCAGTGTGGGCAGCACATCTCTAGTAAACAATGACATTTCTAGAATTAAACAGACTGGTAACCTTCTAAGGAATAGCAGGAATGATTGAAAAGATTATGGTCAACAGGCAACACATTTTTCTTAAGAGCTGGTTTCTAACCTAAGTAACAGAGAGATCAGTGAGCAGTCAGGAGAGGTAGGTTTGAGTTCGAGTCATCCTGGCTGCTTAAGAAAATCATCCCACCCCTCTGAAACCCATTTTATCCACCCAATGATTTGTTCTGTGGAGCACATATACATCCCTACCTGCCCCACCCATATCCCAAAAAACACAGTGCCTTACAAACAAACTGTTCCTGCTGCATAAGGAACCAGATTTATACTTTATACTATACCCCTAAAACGCAGATCAAGGTAGGCCACCCACCTACGGATGTCCCTCAGTGAGATCTATTGCCCCCAAAGGATGAGCAGGCCAATCATATTTCTGTCAGGAATTTGGAATTGAGAGCCAAGAAACTATGAAGTGTTAAAGTGGGAACTAGAACTGTAAAATAATGAGACAAAATAGGAGCTAGAAAGGCCCTCGTGACTTGTGTGTGAATTTAGATAAATTTCTCAATATTCCTTTTTCTCAATTTCTCCTTCTGTACAAGGGAAGTCATGCCTCTCTGGAGGGGTGGTTAGCAGAATTAGCAATAATATACAGGGCAAAAGTAGGTTTACAGTTGTGAGTACATGAAACACAGAGTTTATTCTTGTGTTATTGTTTATTAATTACTGCATTATTTACTTGTATTACAACTATAAGCCTACCTTTGCCCACCCCTGTCTATGTGAAGCTGGGAGAACATGGCTCAACTTATGGTTGATGTGCCAACAAAAGAGGGAATGCTAACTATCTGGGCATCTTTTGCAGGAGTTGACAGGCATTTTGCAAGGGGAGCTTCGGGGGAGGGGGTAGTTTTCTGCAGAGATGATATGTTTAGGTCCTGGGGGAAGAGACGGGAGAGCTAAGCATGATGAGAGATGGCATGGTAGTTGGTTCTACCCCAGCCCGATGGACTAGTCCCTACGAGAAGAGCAAGGATCCCATGTCTGGGAACACAGCACCCCTCCGTCAACTACAGACTCACAGCGCGGGCACACCTCAGCAGGGCACATTCTCCCGCAGGAGACGCAGCAGCTACGTCAGCGGAGGCCCAGCACAACCTGGCAGGACAAAGTTGCACCCAAGAGTGTGAGCTGGTCTGTGAGTCAGTGAGGAACCTCTGGAACTTCCAAAACTACTTGGACAGAGGACTTTTCAGGGGACCGAGATCCTCATGATGTGATGGAATTCCGAGTCAGCAAAATGTGGGTATAAAAGCTAATGTGATTTTATTCATAAGCAGAGAGTGTTGTGCGTCCTTGAAATAGTTGGGTTCCACACATAACAAGATTTGGTACCTAAGTATGAACCTAATAAATAGTTGTATCATAAAAGATATCTAAGAGAATTTTAAGATTGGTCAGTGCTCTGAGAACGAGGTCACATGATGTCCTCTGTGTTAGTTAAAAGCAACATTATTTAAGAGTGAGCGTTTAGACTTGCTAAGAGTAGAACAGTTTACTGACTTACATGTGCCCGCACCTCATTCCATCAAGAAGCTAAGGTCGCTAAGCAAAATAAAATGCCCCAAGATTACCATGTGCATCCAATTTCCAGGTAAATATTAACATACTCTGACTCACACTAGCATCATCTACACTCTACAGTACAAAGTTAATTTTTTTTCTTAAAAAAACCTCAATATTTTGGAACTGCTTTTGTGCCACCCTAACATTTTGTCAAACATACCACTAATGACAAAAACATACACTTATATAAACCTCATGGGACAGGAATTATCACCAAGTATTTATGTCAAATGGGTTAAAAAAGTTCATAAATTTAGTAACCAATTAACCAAAATACTACAGTGGAAGCAAAAAAAAAAAAAAAAAAAAAAACACACAAACAAACAAATAGGTTAAAATTTCTTTCAGATTGTTCTTTCTAAGAAAAATTTCGGCTTGTTTGTCATTTTCTTAGTCTTCCTTGAATGCCGAGGCTAACCAACACTCAGTGCTGGTGCCAGCCACCGCGTGCTCACCAGCTGTGTCGTCAGTGTACACTGCGCAATCGCTACAAGAGCTTAGGAAGGAGGTTAAGTAGCTATGTTATAGCGTGATTAGGAAGAGAAAAGTCCTTGCCAGGTTGTATCCTGACAGCTAATGTTACCCGCAGCTGTAACTGTATAAGTAACGATAGTCATTTTAATGAAGTTTGGTATTGTTTCAGCAAAATGCCTGGCAATTTTGGAGTTCAGTTGGGAACATAGCAAATTTTTACCTACCTACATAAATTAATGGTAATTATGCTTTTGACAAAGGCCAAGTCAACCTATGAGTTTTGTTTTGTTTGTTTTTTTCAGAAAAGAATTATCCTTCTAAGCTAGGGGGTGACTAATTCATTTAATCCTCACAACCACCCTGAGAGGTAGCGACTATTGATAAATATTTATTTAGCATTTACTATGTCCAGGCACTGTATGCATGCTAAATAAAACAGTACTTTCAACCCCAAACTAAAATTAAATGATGCCATCCCAGCCGGTGTGGCTCAGTGGATTGAGGGTCGTCCCATGGACTGAGAGGTCCCTGTTCGATTCCCGGTCAGGGCACATGCCCAGGTTGTGGGCTTGATCCCCAGGGGGTGCGTGCAGGAGGCAGCTGATAGATGTTTCTCTCTCACATCGATGTTTCCATTTCTCTCCCTCTCTAAAAAAAATCAATAAACATATATTTAAAAAAAATTAAATTAAATGCCAGTCATGAGTGCCTGTGTGCCATATTTCTAACAACACCTACGAATTATTGAGTGCTAAGCATTTTACAATTTCATTTAGTTATTCCAACAACCCTGTAAAGGAGCTTTTTTTATCCTAATTTTACATATAAGGACATTTGAAAGTTGTGTTCACATCACTACACTTTCCAACTGTTTTGTTACCCGTGTGCGTGGCCATGTCAGAAGTTCCTGCAGCAGTCATCATGATCTTCAGCCCTGAGAAACCCACTGTGTATCATTCTGGCCTCAAAAATGTGGTGACTCTCGCTTACATGTTCTCTCGAAACTCCCAGAGAACACAGGATCAAAGAAGGCATTTTAAGGTACGTTCACCATCTTTCATTGTCCTCAACTTTCTCTGCTCCTGACTGATGAGAAGAAACTACTCTATAGGCCAACAAGCACAATGAGAAGAATAGAAAGAAACAGGAAAAAATAAAAATCAGGAACATACAACAGGTACCTTATAAATACTGCCCGGCCGCCTGACCTTGGCCATCCATAGCTAATATTCTTCAAGTTTTCAAGCACGGTTCACAAATAAGGAGGCCAAAGGCACCACAAAAGAATTACTGAAAATACAAGCACACACGTGATTTTTAATATTTAAATACTTTATGAAACGATATGTAAAATTATTGTAGAGGCTATATCTCATTCGTCTCGGCTTTAAAAGCTTTCAACAACAAGTCTGCTGCTAGTCCTGGGGAGAGGGCCCCACTGAGAACCTTTCTTTCCAGGAGAGGGATCTGTCCCCGGACAGTGGGATGGCTCCTGAAATGCTCTAACACACTTTCCTGAATGAGATTCCACATCCAGATTTTCTGCTGCTTCTGCCGTCTGGCCGTCAGCTCGCCGCTGGCAAGCATGAGGTCCTGGAATTCTCTCATTTTATCCCACATCTCAGTGATCCCCTCTCCACTTCTGGAGGAAATACGAACTACCTATTGAAAAGGAAAAAACCAGAACTGTGTTACTTAAAATAATAAAACACTTTCATGGGGACCCTGATACTTGCCAATTCATTCTTACAGTCTAAGGAGCTAGGCAATAGCAAAAATGAGACGTTTTATTGCTGTGTCAAAGTTAATATACTGGGAAATACACTGAGATAACTCACTAGGATTCCTAAGTGCACAGCAGAAATGAATTACCGATCCAAGGTCAAGTTTTTTAGCCCAGAGATTTATGTGGCTTTAGGATTGGTCAGATGGCCTTCAGAGGCATCCTGGAGGAACTGTGAGAGGGTCACAAGGAGGAGAAGGGCCTTGCTAGGTAGGTTTCCCCGAGGCCTGAGTGCCAGAAAATGAAACTAAGTTGAGAAGCTGTCCAAGTTGCCTGATTGGGCAAGTGCTGAGAGCAGAACATCTGCACCTGCCTGGACAAGACTGCTTCAGACCCGACACACACCTGACTGGGGAGACTGGGAGCTAAAGGTAAGCTGTGCCATCACTGTTCTCATTACAGTGATTATAGCTTAGTCTTTTTTTTTTTAATCCTCACCTGAGAATATGTTTTTATTGATTTTTAGGGGGAGAGAGAAACATCAATATGAGAGAGAAACATCAATCGGTTGCCAGTTGCCTCCTATACATGCTCTAACCAGGGATCAAACCTGCAACCTTTTGCTGTATGGGATGACGCTCCAACCAACTGAGCCACCCAGCCGGGGCCAGCCTAGTCTTTAATAACACTGCTCTACAGATAAAGCCGCCCATATCAATATCACTGCATTACTTATCACAGGATTTTTCTTTTTCTTTTCCCTTAGTGAAAACAAAACAGCACCCAACAAGCACAATAAGTTATCACTTTTCTCTCATACTCAAACTCTATTATGGATAATCAAACCATTAATTGCTCCATAATCTTAAGGACGGTTCCTTTTGGAATGGATTTGCTATCACTTCCAAATGGCTGAAGTCAAACATTAAGCAATCTCATCTATCACCTCACATCTAGTTTTTGGCATCTAGTGGTTGAAGGGTTGTATTTAAAATCATGACTACATATTCTGGCTTTGTCGTAATGTTTCAAATTGTAATGTCACATACAAGCACAGATTGATTATATGTCTAGCTTGGGGCTGCCATCCTCTGACATGCCCAGTGCACTCAGGGGGAAACCACGGAATGGAGCGCACGCGCACCTTGGGTCTCCAGACTTCCGAGCGCCTGCGGAGCAATTTCAGGGCACTCACATACTCTGCCTGTATCCTCCGAGCTGGCACGACCAAGTCTCCATCAGACTTAGTTATCGCTACCAGGTCTGCCATCTCAATTATACCTCTTTTGATACCCTAAAGAGAAAAAGAGAAGAAAGTGATTTATCAGAAACAATTTAATTGTAGCAAATAAATGGGACACCAGTGAACTCTAAGGTTTTGAAAGTATTGCACTTCATTAAATACTGTTTTCTCTGCATCTTCCCAAGCCCTGGGTACCAGGAATCACACACAATTACTCGACAGAAATTACTCAAAAGCATTGCCTCTTGGGATATGAAAGTCATCTGTAGCATGTCTTCTAAATTTAGAGCCTTAAATGCTGAAGTACATTCAGAATTAGAGTAAATATAGCATCAAGACACATGACTGAGTGGCAGGAGACAATCACATGTCTCATGACGGATTCTGCTTCTCATGAGCTAACAACACAAGATGCAAAGCCACCCATCATTGAGGTGCTTGAACAGAAACACCTATCACCACATCTGCATTTCCAGAAACACAGTCTTTGAAGATTTCCTTAAAGGTATACAGCAATTTTATTTTTTCCCAATTGCTAATGAGGAAAAATAACCTGAAGGCTAAAAATGTCTCAATCTTGCCCGGCCGGTGTGGCTCAGTGGTTGAGCGTCGACCCATGCACCAAGAGGTGGCCAGTTCAATTCCCAGTAAGGTACATGCCCAGGTTGTGGGCCCGATCCCCGTGGGGGGCATGCAGGAGGCAGTCAACTGATGTTCTCTCTCATTGATGTTTCTATCTCTCTCTCCCCCTCTCCCTTTCTCTCTCTCTAAAATCAATTAAAACTTATTTTAAATTTAAAAATGCCTCAATCTTGATTTAAATTAGGTTGCATAAGAACACTAGAAATCCTGAGGCCGAACCTTATTTGGAAAATGTAGATTTTTCCATCTGAGATTAAGATTTTCAAATATTTTTAAACATAATTTTCAATGATTAAATTCTAACAGGTCATGTTTCTAAATTGTACCATCCATAGTCTTCTGTCACTATTTGTTTTAGAAGGGAGGTATTGTATAATAAAGAACTTGTCTGTTCTCTGTCCAAGGTTCCTGGGAAGTAACCTCTAAATCCTTGGAATTCCCCGAGTGATAGGAGTGTCTTTGTTACTCACCAAGGGTGCCTGGACTCCATCTGAGTTCAGAATGGGAGCTGACCACACCAGAAAGACCAACCATGTGATTAGAGGGTTGGACCCTTGGCCTGGCCTCTGGGGAAGGCTGGGTGGGATGGGGCTGGGGACTGAGTTCAGTCTTGTGGACAATGATCAGTGAATCCTGTCTGTATAAGAACTCTAGACACCCACGGCTCAGGTGAATCCCTGGTAGGTGATACACATCAATGTGCCAGGAGGGGAATGTGTCCTGAGGACAGAGAAGCTTCAAGTCTGGGACCCTTCCAGGCCTCTCCCTATGTGTCTCTTCATTCGGCTGGTCCTGATTTGCAGCATAATAAAACTGTCACTGTAACACAGTGCTTTCCTGAGCTCTGTGAGTCATTCTAGTTCATTCTGAAACCTGTGGGAACGCCCACATTTGTGGCCAGTTGGTCAGAGCGATGGGTGGCCTGGGAACCCCCTGAGCCTGCTGCTGGTGTCTAGAGTGAGGGCAGTCTTGTGGAGGAGAGTGCCCTCCACCTGGGAAGGCTGTAACGCCAGGTAGTCAATGCCAGGCTCGCACTGCAGGAGCAGAGCAAAAGTCCTATTTACAATACATAAACCATGACAGTGGGATCCCAGTGAAAAACCAAGTGGTATCTGATGAGGAACTTTGGAACCAACTGTACCATAAACGCCCATGTGGCAGTGCCCCTTCCTGCTGGAGCTGCCTGCCCATGTAGTCCACCACTTCCGTGTTCCACGTGGAAAAATCTAAGTTGTATCATTAGCTCAAGGTCATAAATTCTACTACTGTAAGTTGAGGGAAATGTACAGGATCTGCCTTTGACAAGTATTTTAGCCAATATGGATGCTGCTGTTTCTTTCCCTATGCTAATAGCAACTTAATTTACAAAAACACAACATTTGAAACTTGTACTTTCAGAGATGTATACTTTGTGTTTTGGGGAGAAAGAAGTCAAAAGAGTTACCTGCAATTCATCCCCTCCTGCTGGTGGCAGTAGTAAAACAAACATGTCAACCATATCAGCAACAGCAAACTCCGACTGACCCACACCTGAAATTTTAAATCACAACATATACTAAAATGTGCACAGTAATCGGACTTTCTCAACGACACTGACCATCCTTTCCATTCCACTTCATTCACTCATTCAATCGCCACTCAACCTGATCCCACTTTAAACACCCCACTGTCTTACCCTGCGAGAAAACCTGTTATCCTTCCCGCCTCTCTGTCCTTCCCA
Organism: Tadarida brasiliensis; assembly: GCA_030848825.1. Taxonomy (NCBI): domain Eukaryota; kingdom Metazoa; phylum Chordata; class Mammalia; order Chiroptera; family Molossidae; genus Tadarida; species Tadarida brasiliensis. The sequence goes on along the minus strand of CM061259.1, from coordinate 17,846,187 downwards.
TTAGTCTGTCTTTAAAGGAAGGGGGACCTCGAGGCCTCCGCTTGCACCCCACTCCGCAGCTCTCTCTTGCCTCCCCTTTCACCAGTGAGTAGCTTGAGCCCTGTGACTCTAATCCTGGACTGGACCTGTCAGTACCTTCAGCTTTCTTGCCTCCTCACCCTTCTGCGCCAGCTCCGCAACCCCTACCGCGGGCTGAAGACGAGCCCCTTGCCTGCCCCGGGCCGCTCTCCGCCTCAGACCTCGCCTGTGCCTACAGGCTCTGCTCCTCAGCACATCACACGCATCGCACTCAGCCTTTCTCATCCGACAACCAAACAAGACAAGTAAAAAACAAGACAAACACTCGCAACCTCCTCCAATTATCACGATTTCTCACTTTCTCTTTTTAACTGAGTTTCTAGAAAAAAGCAATACATGCTTGTCTTCTTTCCAATAAATACTTCACATTCATCTCAATCCACGTAAATCTCACTTTCACATCCCCACTTCACTAAAACCCTTCAAAACTCTCTCCTCCTCAGTGTGGCAGACTTCTAGTTGCCCATTCGATATTTATTCGTCCCGACTTCCTGACCCCAGGGTTATCAGGAGCATCAGCGCTTCAGGTGAAAGACCCTATATCCCAGACGCCCTTTCCGCTACCGATGACTGACGAGTGAAAGCAAGTCATCAGATGGGGTTTCCAGGAAAGCTGTTTTCTTTAAAGAGGGCAAACCCAGCCAGGAGGCACACTCTTCTGCCTGCCCCTTCCCCTTTCTTCACTACCCCTTCTCTCTCCTTCTACTTGGAACACGGATGTGACAGGTGGTGCTTCATCAGCCGTCTTTTAACCATAAGCAGCCTTGGGAACTGAGTGCTAAGAATGGACAGCAGGGAGACAGAAGCCTGGGGCACTGAAGGCATGGCAGGACCCCCATGCCTGCGCAGGAGGCCTGCCTCCAAGCTTCTTTTATTTACAAAAAAATAAACCCCTTTCTTGTTTGAATCACAGGTATTTTGAGTCGCACTCTTGGACAAGTAGCCAAGTGCAACTTCTAGGTCAGACACTGGGTTTTATGGCTCTCTTCTCCCTGGATCTTCCTGTTACCACTAGGGCGACTTTCCCTCCATCCAGCCTCAGGTGGGGGAGTGTCCAGCCTCCAGCTCCATCTCTCTCTACACCCTGCCTTCTCACTTGCTGTTCTAAGCATCCTGAGCACACTTTAGTTCTCTGAATGGGCCACGCTCCCTCACTCCTCTGTGTCTTTGCAAATGCCCTTTAGCCCATACCTAATGTAATTCCAATTCTCCCTTCAAGACTGAGTTCAACTGTCACCTCCTCCCAGAAGTCTTCCTTGATACCCCAAATCTGAGTCAGGTTGTGTTACAAACATTTATCACTGTCTCTCCACAACAATGTGAATTTCTTAGGTTTCCATTTCAGTATTTTCATCACATGTAAATATGCAATAGGAATATAAAAATGAAATAACCACGGCCCTGTATCCAAGAGGCACCCAACGACAATAATTTTCTTAGTGAACTTTGCAGACATATGAAATGACACAAAATAGGTGTCATGTGAAAGCACTGTTTCACAGGTCTCCTGGCGCCCATAACATACCACCTGTGAAACAGTGTCCAGACACAGGGCTCATTCTTGTTCTTTAAGGGCAGGATTACAGCCTACATATGCACATCTCCTAGAGAGTCTGAGATACCTTTCAGTTAATTATGCCTTTAGTAAATATCTGCCGAGTGAACAAATGAAATGAGCTGTCCTTCATCTTTACATAGAATTCACGAGAATAATCTTTTGTTAGGAAGTAGGAAATCACACTCACCTACAGTTTCAATAAGAATGATGTCATATCCCCCTCCTTCACACAACAGAATGGCTTCATTTGTGGTCCTTGTCACACCTCCTAAAGTTCCTCTAGTAGGAGATGGCCTGATGTATGCATTCATATCTCTGGATAACTCAGTCATTCGGGTTTTATCCCCCAGGAGTGATCCTAAAACACAGTTACATTTATACTCATGTAACACCTATAAGGGCCAATTATCAGTTAGCCACTCCCTAGGGGAAGTGTTTTATGACATTTCTCCCAAAATCTCAAATGGCATTTCATACTATTAAGCTTTTCTCCCACACAGTGTACACAATGCTGCCAAATTAATCGTTTTAGCATTTCAAGCCTCTCAAAACCTGTAAGGGCTTCCCAGTGACTAGAGGTTCAAATCTAGATTCTTCAGTCCTACCTGGCCTGTCCATTTCAGCTCCCACTAGTCCCAAACCAATCTTGCATTCCAGCCAGTGTGGTTTCTTTACTGTCATCTTAACATTATTGTGTTTGTGCTTCTTGACTGGGGTGATTTTGCCCCAGAGGAAATTTGGCAATATTTAGAGATGTTTTCACTTGTCACAACTGGGGGATAGGGTGCTAGTGGCACCTGGTGGGTAGAGGCCAGGACGTTGCTAAGCATCCTTCCACATGCGGGACAGCTGCCAACAACAGGAATGTCATCCGGGCCAAGGTGGAGAAGCCCTGCTTTAATGTAAATTCCTTGCCTACAGGCCAGTGTCTTACATAGTTTGTATGCTGAATGCTGGTTCACAGCAGGCAATTAATTTAATACCTATGGTGATGTTTCAGGGCTTCTGCAGTACTTTGGCAAACATCAACATCTGCAAATTCTAGAGGACTGAAAGGCCTGGAACTACTGAAATCACCTTGAACGTCTTTCCCTTAGCCACATAGGACCATCTGAGAGCGCAGTGCTGTTCTAACCTGAATTTTAGTTTTCACTCTGCCTAAGAGCTAACCTTCCACATAAAGTTGATACCAGACATCGAGAAGATCCTTGAAGACATGATCTTTTCCCTTATGATCCCAGTGTAGAGTTCTCATAGGTTCTAATTCTGGAGCACAGACCCACTACCTATCTCAACTACCTTATTTACTGCACATGAAACTTCTGTCTAAAGTAATTTTCTGCATGAAATCCTCTCTGTGTAAGTCAACAATCTGCCAAAGCTATACTTGAAATTATTATCCTATAGATCCTAGCACACTGAACTCCACATTATGAAATTACTCTCCCATGTAATTGTCTTTGCAGTGAATCCAAAACCGTCGGGTGCAGGCCTGTAGGGAGGTCTCAAAGCTACTGTGGGGGGTCTGTGAACGCAAAGCAAGTAATGTGCTCAAACCTTAATGTAATGCTATTTTCCAAATGTACACATGCTTGCAGTGATGAGGTAGAAATCTATACTTATAGTGTCCTGCTTATCCCTGTGTATTTTTTTCTTTCAAAGTCTATATTCTGTTTCACCTGGGAAAGAGACCCTCATTTTTGGTTTGAGAAAGGTCAGGAACCACATAGCTTTGCAACTGGAATCAGACTACCTTATGTCACCACTTCTGTTAGTATTACCTCAAGCTAGTATTTTCCTTTGCTATTGCAAGTATTCTAGAATATTACGGCGGGGGGGGGGGGGGGGCTTCTCCCCTATATGGAAATGAGGGCCACTGTAAAAAAAATTCTTTGCTCTGGTAACAAAGTTCTTAGACTGTAAATAAGGCACTACATTGATATGAATTTAATCTTGAACCTTGTGAATATAAATCTTATTTTACAGTTAACCTTTTACTACAGTGAAATGAACATTGTGAATGTTCTCAGCCAAATTTCTCAATGGGTGGTAACAGTTGTCCACTTCTCTCTTAACCTAAAGCCCCAGAAATATGATTATATCATTTTTATTTTTTAGCTTAAAACCCACAGTATACAAAGCAAACACGTCCACGAAGCACACTGTACCTTCCCCTTCAAACACACATGACATTGTAGCAGCCTGTGTTCCCTCCCGTGATATAAAACTCCGTAAGGCCATGCGGGCTGTGTCTCATTCACCACTAGACAAGACAGCACCCTCCTCGCACGCCTCACCTACAGCAGGCACTGAAACACTTGGTAAGTGCATAACTGTAATGCGAGAAGCTTAAATCATAAAGAGGGACAAAGAAGAAAAACCTTTCCTATTTGTACGGAATGCTTTATGTTTTCCTTAAATGATCCTTTGGGGAACTACATTTACTCATTTTATCTCCGATGAGCGGCAAATTAAACTGAGTGACTGCATGGCCTGGAATGAGCACGTAATCGCTGCGCTCCGTGTGCAATGCACTATGCTAAGGCTGTGGGGGGACAGCGCTGTATTACACGGGCCCTCTAAGAGCTTTCTGTTCAACTGAAATGAAATGTAAACAGGCGACAAGTTATAAAGTTAATAAGGTTGTTTTTTTTTCAGCTTAAGAGATGTTACAACAATAAGAGGGAAATAACATAACAAATTAGGAAGGACACATTTTCTGAATTGTGTAACGGCTGATGCAGCCGGGAAAAACAGGAGAGAAGAGGGGACTAGCCTGAGGTGTGATAGACACAGGCTTGACATTTGCTTTTAATTATGTTCAACTTCTCGCAGTGTCCTAGTTCTCGAAGTACCCAGGCCACTCCTGGGCTGACCTTGTCTGTAGAGCCCAATGCCCCAAACTACCACCCTGAGCCTCCACCTCCCCACCTCCCTCCAATCTGCCTACAGCGAGACCAAACTCAGCTAGAGGTTAGAAATCACCTGGCTGTGCCCATTCCCACTAAACTGTGACAGACAGCCCCCTCCCCGCACTGCCCCCCACCCCATTCCCTGCTCTGCAATGTAAGAAGAATCAGCAATACTCACCACCACTGGTACAAGAAGACGGGTCCACAGCCAGCACAGATAACTTGTGCCCTCTCTCAGTAAGCATTTTTCCAAAATATTCTATAAAGGTTGATTTTCCAGCACCAGGGGGCCCAGACAATCCTATAGTGAAAGAGATCTTCGAATTTAATGAAATAAATGATGAGTGCTATTAAAATATTAGACTTCCTTCTGTTTCTCCTAATTTATTAAAACCCTCATTATTTTATTTTAACATTTCCGAAAGCAGTACATGAAAATCCATTTATCTATCTAGTTCCTGAGTAATAGAGACATAGAAAGAAAGCCCTTCTGAGTTCTGTATGTTCACCAAATTCACTTTAAAAATTTTTTTAATGTGATTTCCCTTTTTTTTTTTACTATGATGTAGATCTTTGGGACGGACTTCACTGCCTGGTTGTGAACGTGGAGAATCTCTACAACACCTGCCCACCTCCTCCTGTCGGTAGTTCTTCCACCGCAGTTCTGTACCTGCTGTCTTCCCGCTGGAAGAACGACTCACTACTCTAGAAATTGCTAGTGATTGAGAAAATAATTTTCTATTTATAAAAGACATTTCTTCATCTCACCCATAACTCAAAGAATATAAACTAAATGCTGAAAAAAATAATTTGTCTTAAGAAAAGCAGAGGGTATTATGCTAAGTGAAATAAGTCAGGCAGAGAAAGACAAACACCATATGGTTTCACTTATATGTGGAATCTAAACAAAAGCACAACAAAGCAGACTCACAGAAACAGAGACCAGAGGTTAGGGGAGGGGGGGTGAGTAAAAAGGGTAAAGGAGAATATAGTCAATATTGTGGTAAGTTTACACAGTAACAGATTACTAGAATTAGTGGGGTGATCACACTATAAGGTATAAAAATGTAGAATCACTATATTGGATACCTGAAGCTAATATAACCACTATAAGATTATAAATCAACTATACTTAAATAAAAAATATATTTACTGAACAGAAGGAAGGAAGGAAGGAAGGAAGGAAGGAAGGAAGGAAGGAAGGAAAGGAAAGGAAGGAAGGAAATTCCTCTACTTGGAGAGTTAGTAGAGCATGGCAGGTAAGAGCAGAAACTTGGGAGCCACTCGGCCAGTTCTATTTCTGCCTTTGATGAGCTGTGCAATCTTGGGTAAGTTTCTTAACCCTTCTGTACCTGAGTATATGCTGCAATAAAATGGATATAATAACACCTATCTCTTCAGGTTGTTGTTAAGGATTAGATGAGTTAATATTGGCAATATGTTTAGAACAGCACATGGCACAAAGCAAAAGATATATAAGTGTATGGTCAATAAAGTATATAAAACATAAGCATTTAATTGTAGCTATATTCAAAGTATGTATGGCATATATAGTATGCTTGGTTCAGGGCAGGTCTCTGTCTTAAACCTCTTCGTGCGTTCTCAATAAACATCTGTTGCTTTTATTCACAATGGGAATCAGATAACTGCAACAAAGACACGGGTTTATCAGGCCTCATAAGAACAAGATGGAAGAACCAGAAAAGCACTGCACAATGGTGAGTTGCTGGTCATGTGTGGGTTACTGGTTAACTACAGATATTTCTGGGACATATTTTCTCCAAAAACTCGCTGAAGTCTAATAGGTAAATACTATGTCACCACTAAAATTTCTTTTTGGGAGTTTGCTAGTTTGTCTGCATAAAGATTACTAACACCCTGTGTAGTACTCTCAGAATGAGAGCTCCCTCAGTGAGGTCAGAAGAAGATGTGTGAAAAGTAACGGCCGGTGAGCTGTTTTTAAATTACCTTTAAAGCATTTATGCACCATTACCCCCAAAACTAAAAGGTTTTAGTCCCCATATCACCAATAAACTGAGATATAAAAGTCTAATGTAATGCCAGTCAATTTTTAAGGGTATATGCTCATTCCTCACACAAAATTTCTGCCCTGTGCCCACTACCTCAAGTTGTGTTTGGTGAGCGGCTGGTTGGAATCACTTGGTCTGCCATCATGTTAGCTCCCACACTACCCCAAACTGACTTGCTTAATTCCTGATGGCCAAACATATCTAAATTGTTTTAAAATGCACAATTTCAAAAATACAACAGCTTACATGCAATTACAGAAACAAGTCAACTGAGAAAGCAAGTGAACATTTAATATTGTTAGATAGCAAATGAATATGGTCTCCCCTTTAAAACACATTTTGGTAATGAGATAGCTGTGCTCAGAGCCAACCACTACCAGAAACTCTAACAAAAGTATCTGAGAGAAGTGAGACTTGCCCATAGAAAGACTAACGAAACACCGAAGAAGTGGAGGGAGAGAGAAAAAGAGGAACACCAATGTGAGAGAGAAACATCGATCGGTTGCTTCTGTATGCACCCTGACTGGGGACTGAACCCACAACCTGGATATGTGTCCTGACCAGGAATTGAACCCGAGACCTTTCAGTGTACAGGATGATGCTCCAACCAACTGAGCCACCCAGCCAGGGCCTTATGTTATTCTTTTAAAATACAAAGCCTTGGTTCAAACGGTCAGACACCTTTTCCCAACATACCAAGACTAATATTTACAGTGAAAAAGCATTAAAATTCCTAACGAAATTCTGAAAAGAACAAAAACCCCCATTAGAATGCAAATTATTTAAACTTTTTTTTTTTTTTTTAAGACAGAGAATTGAGAAAAATATTTCCTGGACAGTCTAAGAAAAAAAAAAAGACTGACCCACTCGAAATGCCCTTGGTTTTCCTTCATTTAATTTTTCTTGTTCTCTGTGGTAGACCAACACTTTCTGAAGAAGCACCTGGGCTAACTCTTTTTTCCTGTGGTGAGTTGATTCTATAAGAGTTATGGCCTCTGCTAAGCGGGCCCTATGCCCTTGGATTAAACCAGTATAAAGTTTATCCACAAATCTTTGTTCTTTATCAGAAAGTCCTTCTGTCTGTTCCTTTAAGGTTGTCTGTACACATAACTGTCTCTTTAAACCATCTGACAGCACCATCCACTTTGTACAATGGAGTCCAAGAGCATCAGCTGGCCGAGGACATGGGCTTCCTGATCCGGGACCCGCACTCGAGTGAAAGATGAAGTGGTAACGTCGGAAAGGTGTTCTCAAAAGGCCTTTTAGGAACCGCTGGGGAGGATGCTGTAGCAGCACGGGGATATTCATTTTGTTTGTAGCTGAAGAAAGCACGGGACAGTTTTGGCTCAATGTGATTTGTAACTCTCTAAAAAAAAAAAAAAAAAAAAAATAGTTTCACAGGGGTCGCCTAAGACATAACAGTAGCAAAATTACAGTTATGAAGTAGCAACGAAAATAATTTTATGGTTGGGGGTCACCACAACATGAACTGTATTAAAGGGTTGCAGCGTTAGGAAGGTTGAGAACCACTGCCCTACAGTGAAGGGCAATGTACATACGTATTTTCTCCTAAACAGAAAACAAATTCACACACACACAAAAAAAAACCCATTAGGGTAGAAATTTTATGTCATGCTTATTTTCTCCTGTCTATAGACCTTATATTCATCTTAACTGTTTTCTCAGATCAAACATACCCTATCTGATGCTCATTCAAAATGTTTTTTTAAAAATCCCTCTGATGCTGGCCTTTTATTCCTTCTCTACACTAGATATGTGATTAGTCACGCAGGCATTTGAGGAACAAGTTTAGATACAGTATGTATTCAATAGACTCACCCTGGAACACAGATCCATGCAAAGGATGGCCTAACATACGCACACAAACGACAATAAGCCTTCATGTGAAGTGAGCTGTGTATCTCAACCTAGGGTCACAACTGCCTGGATGCTTATTAAAAATGCACACTGTCAGCCCTACGAATCAGAATCTCTGCAGGTAAGCCCACTCAAGTTTAGACACCTATGGAATTAGTTGAGGATCCTTCACTTAGATTTACTGACCTTCTCTGCTTCAAACTGTATGGGACAATGAAAGCTAAGTATGCTGAGAGTCTGGAAAGTACAGAGGTTCTGAGCCTCCGTGACTCTGAGTCTCTGCCACTTAAGCTGCCATAACCTTGGGCATCATACTCAACCACTTTGTGCCTCAACTTCCTCTTAAGAGAATAGGTAAGAGAATAGGATGACAGTGAGAATGAAATGAGTTTATGTAAAATGCTTGGAACAGTGCGCAGCACAGAGTAAGAGCTCAATAAATGTTAGCTTTTATTATTATTATGCCAATTTATAAAACTTTAGTAAAAAATTAGGTCACAGACCTAGTTTCCAGTGGTAAACAAAAATTTATAAAAGATACATAAAGCCTACCAAGTTTGTGTTCATGATTATTTGAGAATTTTGGTTTTCAAGTACCTTGTGGCACAATGAAATAAATTACTTTATTGCTCCAAAGTACCTCTGAACTGTATTTCAAGACCAATCAACACAAAATTAATTTTAGCTAAATAACATTCTATTAGGAAATAAAAGAAATGTTTTAAGTTTGTTTATAGAACAAAAACTGCTCATCATTTTTCTGCTTTGTGTGGAAAGTAATGACTTCTGTTTGTACAAAATTAGTGTTATTCTAAAAGGACAATGTATAAAAAATGTGTAAAAATGTTTCTAAAAAACAATTTTAAAACATCCATTGACCGCCCTTGACCCAAACACTCAAAAAGACATTTAAAGCAAACAAAATATAGTTGCTATGTTTGAAAAAAATCTCTTTAAGAAGAAACTTTGAATTTGTAATTTTAATGAGAAATATCTAATAACTATTTGTGATTTAATTTTTATCTTTGCCATCACCTATGACTTGCTTCATTCTGCATTTAGATTTCTTCATTATATGAGAATCAAACTTGATGAGTCCCTAATTCAACCAGTTATTGTGACCATCAGTATTACAATCAATGTATATTTATATGACATTTTCTAAATTAGATATAAAATTAGCCTAGATGCTCAAAAACCTAATAAAAAGAACTATGTGCAAGGTGAAAAAAGTGATAACCATGTTTTAGCTATGCTTCTATGCAGAGATTCTATCAGAATGATCATCTTAATGGCCAGTAACCATTCTAAAGCATGGTAGATCTTTTTAAAAAACCATCTACATACTACAATAAAAGTTGGCTGTCCGGAATGTGTATCTTCCACATTTTTGCCTGACAGACTCCTACTTAGTTCAAATACCATCTCTTCTAAGACACATCTTCCCCCACCTTACCCAGGCAGTCAAATGTTCTATCTTCAATTCTCCAAAGCCTTTATTCACCTGTCAGGGAGAGTATTTGTCCTCTTATGTTCTAATTTTATCTATTTATAGACCTCTCTCAAGAAGTCTCATCCCTCATTCCAGTTGACAATCCTCCCAGAGAAAGGACATCTTATTCTTGATTTCCTCGGAAGCTAGCACAATGCTTGGCACATGGTAACCTGTTAAAGATTTTTGTTAAAAGTTCATGAATGGCTACTCTACCTACTTTATGCTGATCTACTATACTATAAAGAAAAGTTTGAGTAATAATCTTAACCTGTCTGAGAATCATGACTAAAAACATTCTACCATCTAAGTTCCCTGTTTTGAATCAAGGCACCTTTAACATCTATTTTTCTAAAACAGATAAGTTTGTAAGGAATCAAAACCCAGTAACAAGAGCTTTGCTAGATGAAAATATGCCCACTAATAATAATGCAGGCAAATAACATTCCCTAAACAAATGAGAGTAATAAAAATCATCTAATAAATAGTATACAGAACACCAATCAGAAAGAAAATATGCACCCCTATGTTCATAGCAGCACTATTTACAATAGCTAAGATCTGGAAACAGCCCAAGTGTCCATTAGTAGATGAGTAGATAAAAAAGCTGTGGTACATATACACAATGGAACACTATGCAGCTGTAAGAAAGATCTCTTATCCTTTGAGATGACATGGAGGGACCTGGAAAGTATTATCCTAAGCGAAACAAGCCAAGCAGAGAAAGACAAATATCACATGATCTCACTTATTTCTGGAATATAATGAAATATACAAACTGATAAACAAAACAGACCCAGAGTCATAGAAGTAGGGTACAGACTGACCATCCTCAGAAGGGGGGGGGGGGGAGGGAAGGGATAAACCACAGAACTTATATGCATGTATGCATAACCAATGGACATAGACAACGGGGTGGGAGGGGATAGGGAGGAGGGAGTCAATGGGGGGGAAAAGGAGAAACATCTGTAACAAAAATAAATTAATAAAAAAAAATAGTATACAGATTGCTCTAACATTTAAAATAGTGATTTCTTACAATTTAATTGCAGTCTTTCTCAGAAAAACCCATGTCAACCATCTGACAAGTTTATGGTTTACACTGCAGGGTTATCAGTTTGGAATTCTGAAGTTCTCAATGTCTTCAAGTGAAAAGAAAAAGACAGGAAAGGGATGATACCATTTTTTTTTATTTTTAAAAAAGTTTAATAGTACAGTCCTAAAAATATGGAACGCTTCACGAATTTGCATGTCATGCGCAGGGGCCATGCAAATCTTCTCTGAGGATGATACCATTTTACTCCATTCTTTTTTTTTTTTTAATTCTCATCCGAGGATATTTTCCCATTGATTTTTTTTTAGAGTGGAAGGGAGGGAGGGAGAGAAAAATCAAACATCGTCGTGAGAGAGACACACTAATTGGTTGCCTCCCGCATGACCAGAAAAAGGGCACTGTGGTGAGCCAGGCCCTCCCTTTAGCTGCTTGTGTATAATAATTCACTTAATACTTAGGAACTCTTCAAGATGAACGCATTTTGTTGTCCTCACTTTACTGATGAGGAAACTGAGGAGTAAAACTAAGGTAGTCATCTCAGAATGAAATTACACAGCTTTTATACAAGTGTCTAAAACAGACCAGTCCCATTAATTAGGAACTCAATGTTGCCTGCTATAATCATATTATTTGATATTTCCATACAGGGAAACAAAACATTCTTGACTTCAAGCTTCAAAATAAAGTATCAAAAGAACACTCATAACTTGTTCAGAAGCTAAATTTACATTTAAGACTATAAGCAAAGTTGCACAGACAAGGTAGATCAAACCTGCAACCCAGGTACATGCCCTTGACTGGAATAGAACCCTCAACCCTTCGATCTGCAGGTCAACACTGAGCCGAACTGGCCAGGGCTTACTCCATTCTTTTGCTAAAACCTAAAAGCTATCCAGATGTACATAATTCTAGGGGCCGATTTCTTTGGTGCCCCCCAACCCTGTGGACCATTTGAATGGCAGAGCAGCAGCTGCTACCTTTACTGAACATCTACTGTGTGTGAGATATTGTGCATATATTTCCTCAGCTAAGCCTCACAACACAGATGAGATTGTTTTCAGGGGAGACTCAGGAAGGTCGCATTGATTTACCAAGGCCCCTTACTAGTGGCAAAACTTAGGAAAAACTATGGGTTTCGACTCTAGATTATTGTATAAAAAGAGTAGTAGTGCCCTGTCACATCAAAGGAACACCAAATAACCCTTTATATTTAAATGTGACATGATAGCAGGCTGTTCATCTTCATTTTATCTTTTTCTTTCCTTCCTTCCTTCTTTTTCTTTTCTCTCTCTCTCTCTCTCTCTCTCTCTCTCTCTCTCCCTCCCTCCCTCCCTCCCTCCCTCTCTTTTTTTTTTGCTTAGGCCAAATGAAAAATTACTTTGTTTCTGTGCAAACCGTATCAGTAGGTGACAGAACAGACCAAGTTTCTAAAAAATGTTTAATGTGTTTTGCTCCACAGAGAATAATTTACACCTGATAACTAAGAGTACAACATATTTAAACCAATTAATTTAACCAATCAACCAGATTTTAAAGGGGTCTATAAATTTTTAAAAAGCCAATATAACTCAACCTATACGAGCAATTTTCTCTCCTTGTATATGTGTCACAAGCACAACAGACTAAGTCTACTGGAATGGCAAAATCATAAAGGTAGGGAGAAGGACTTCCCACCTGCTTATGTAACTAAGCATCTTTTCCTGCTTTCTTATGGGAAGAAATCAAAGAACTCTGCCAATAATCAAATCAAACTTTTCAATGAATTCCCATTATTCCTGGGAGTATAGTTTCATCCTGTGATTATAAGTTGAACACTACCAAAATACAAGAGAAATTTTGTAGCATTTATAACATTCACTAAGATACCTTAAAGCTCTGCCATTCCTAATAAACCAAAACGTCAATGTCTTAATACAATGGAAAACATCAAGTGGGCAAAAATACTGAAATGGGTTGGTAAATGCATCCCCTCCCCTGCAAGAAGGTTCACACAGAGAGCAGCATTTTAAGATTCACATTTGTTCCCCAACCTCAAATATCTTTTATATCCATTCCCTTCTTTCCAACCTCATTCCCACATTTCTCTATTATAATGGCTTTTAAGCTATGACCGCAGTCCACAGCAAGAAATACACTCACATCAGTCAACACACAGGCATACAAACAAAATAAGTTTCACAAAACTTCACCTATCCCTATTACATGTGACACACTCTAATCCTGTCTTTTTTCTACTCTATTTTTTCAGTGTAGATTGCAACCTACCAATGGGCACAGCTTTAATGACAAACCCCAACCTATTACAGCCATCGCTATGACCATTATTAATTCATCTTCCATACTAGCACTTATCCTCATAAAATGAAAATCTGACTCTATTATTCCTCTGCTTAAAGTATTTGAAAAGCTCCTTCTGCCTTACCTGTAAAAATGTTCTGTGATTCAGCCATTCACTTACTCAGTAACTATTTACTGAGAACATACTATATGCTAGGCACAGTGCTAGGCCTTGGAATACCTGGGTCCAACATGACTCCTAACATCATGAAGTTTACAATCCAACCAAGACAGTCATTACATAAACATTGCATCCTCTTTTTAATGCTCTTCTCCACCGCTCCAACTTGTTCATTCCCTTCCTCCACTTTTACCGTATTGCTGTAACTATTCCGATCTGCACACAGGCCCTGGAAAAAGCCGTACTCTTTTATATATCTTGGCCATTGTCCTGTGATGTTCCTTCTGATTAGAATGCCCTTCTCTCCTTTAATCATCTCACAAATGCCTCCTCAGCTTTCAAGAATCAACTCACGTCTGCTCCTCCATTCCATGCCCCTTCAGTTGTTACTATCTCCTGTCACCAGGTACTGGTCACATCTCTCTAGTATAGTAATGACCACACTGTTTTGTGATCATTTTTTAAGATGTCAGTCTTGCCTTGACATCTTACATGAGATATCTTTGTATCCACATCAAACTTCATTGTTCACTGAATAAATGAATAAACGTATGCTATTATTTTGTATGGGGCAATAACTCCATTATGCTGATTATTTTAGTTCATCGACATTTGCAAACATACATTTTTCTAGATTTTAAAGTAAATATATATTTATTTTAAGGACTTTCTTTTTAAAGTCTGATTTCAATATATAGATGTTTTCCTTCATTAAAAATTTGCTCAGCAGCAGCCAGTCTGACTTGGGATATTTGTCTTGAAATGGGTCCAATGAATATTTTCAATTTCAATAACTACGCTGGCAAGAAAAAGCATACAGGATTTCCAAAATCAATACATTAGGTCAGTGTCCGTGGTGCAACACGGTTCCTACAGGCAATGCAGTGTTACACCATGTGTTTCCATTTCTCAATGCTAATTACTTTTGATTTGAAGATAAACTGTCAGGTGCCATTAATCTATTTAGCATCTCCCACCACCCCCACAGAAGGCTTTACTTTCTCCTTTTCAAATAATTTCAGGAAATTTTGGTAGAGCAGGATGACTTTTTAAACAAGCAACTTTTAAATAGGTCATTGTTATATAAGAGTAATACAGAACACACAGTGAATTCATGCAGGGAACACTCTCAAGTTCCCTGTCCACTTTTACCTTTTATCACATTTCCAGTTAATTAAGGCTCAGATTTCCCAATTTTTACTTTTAGGTTTCAATCTACTTGGGAAGTCCCTATTTTCCTAAATTCCATCACCATTAAATGTTTTCCTTTCTACTACTACTACGCTAGTCCAAATCTGACTAGTTTTAGGGAGCTCTGAGATTAGCCTAGCTATGAGACCTGGGCAATCTCTACTACTCTCCATGTGAAAATATTAATACCAACACATCAAGGTCACAGTGAGTATGAAATGAAATAATATGCATAAGAGAGCCTGGTGGAGGGCCTGGCATCAAGCAGGTGCTAATTAAATGTAAGGAACCTTCTTCTTTCTCTCTCAGTCTCCAGTCTTGGATTTCACAGCAAAATTCACATTGAACCACGAATGTGATCGATCTCACTATCCACCTCAACTCCTCCAACAGTTCCCCACACCCTAGAACAGTGGTTCTCAAAGTGTGGTCCCAGACCATCAACTGAGAACTAATGAGAAAGGGAAATTCTCAGGCCCCACCCCAGACCTTCTCAATCAAATTCTGGAGGGGGTGAGGTGGAGTAGGCAGCAATCTCTTTTCATAAACTTTCCATATGATTCTGATGTATGTTCAAGTTTAAGAACCACTGACCTAGAATAAAGTCTAGTCTGGCGTTGTAGGGTTTCCCAAACCAGTTTTCTTCCACTTACTGCACTTGCTTCCTCAGACCTATTCTAAGGCAAGTTCATCTCTGCTTACTTTCCCAACTGAGATTTTACTCATCTGTTATGTCCTCCCCCCTCTAAGACACCTCTCCTATCTGACCAAGCTTAAGTCCCAGTTTTCTTAATTCCTTACCTGACCATCAGTTTCCAGTAATTTTTTTCTCTTTCAATTTAATTATTTCTGAATACTCTGCAGATAATCTGCAGAAGTCACAAACTGCCTGTTCCTGGCTCACAGAAGGTGTGTGAGTAAATCGGTTGCCAATAACATTAAAAAGTTTTAAAATCACATACAAAATATAGATTTTTCAACCTGTGTGGGAGATTGTTCCCACGTGGCAACAATCAGCTGAGAGGCAAATGTTTCAAGCACTCACAGCACTTTCCATGGCAAATACAGGTTTTCTTTAGACATCTTTGAATATCTCAAAGCTTGATTTCCATTTCCTATGGTTATGCAACTTTTCACATGTTTATTTTATCTCTAATAGAATACAGGCCTTCAAAGAACTGAATTGTTTCTTTCTTTTTAATTCTTATTATGGTGAACAAAAAACGACGTGAAGTGTTTACTGTATAGAAGAAAATACTCTGAGCATCCTGGATGACTCCGAAATAATTTACAATCTGCACAGACCTTCAGGAAACTTGGGTTTCTATCAACTTGGAAAAGTTACAGTCTTTAATTTTGTTTTCCACAGTATATGTACTAGGGCACAACTCTTAAGAAAGGAAATAAAATGAGAAATATAATTTGGTTTAGGCTGTCTTTCCATTTCGAATGAGAAATACAAGTGATCTGAATACGGTACGTTTGCTGGAAGACTCAGCCCATGCCCGCGCACAGTATTTGACAAACCTGGGTCCTGTCTGGACCCCGTTATATCCTGGATTTTATTGCACACAGGACGAGCTCTAATTTCACTCTTGGGTAGTAGCTGCACCGGACTAGGGTGCTTCTCAAGGGCCCGTGCTTCGGTGAACCATTCCCCGGGTCTGGCAGCGGCAAGGGGCGAGCCGCCTTACCGTGGGGCGCACGTAAGCTCACAAACCTGCCCCAAATGATGAAACTTTCCAAACACTGTTTTCAGAGCATGTCCTTTATAAGGAGAAACAAACGAAGCTTCCCTTTGAGCCCATTTTGCCGACGCCTGTCTGTCCGCACCTCCCGCACACCCAGTGCAATATTCTTCTCTTCCTTCCCCCACCCCAGATCCTCCAGGGGGCGCCCCCGAAGCCGACGGGGCCCCACCCCGGCGGCCCGAAGCTGGAGCCTAGCGCCGGCTCCGGACGCCGCGCGCAACCCCCGCCCCATACTCACCCGCCGAGGCCACGGAAGTGCAGCCCCGCCCCGCCCCTTCCGCCGGCCGGGCCCGCCCCGCCCCGCGCTCGCCGCGGCGCGCAGGCGCAGCGCCCACTGCCGGGCGCGTGGGGGCCGAGTGGCGGCGCGGGGCGTGGCCAGGGCCCCGGCGGACGTGGCCGCGCGGTTCCGGCGTGTGGCCGGGGGCGCGTAAACGTGACAGCCTGCGGGACTGCGGCGGGCGCCGAGCAGTTGTCGCGAAGTGAAGCGGCGGAGGTCGGCTCACGGCCTTTCGGGTGGCTTTTGCTTTTCTGCAGGTCCGGATTGATGTCGCTCCTGCAGAGCTCGAGGGTGGTCACGTCCGTGCCCTCCCGGCCTGGGCGCTTCGCGGTGCCCGGGAGAAGGAGCCAGAGTCCAGCCCCGGGTCCGCAGAGCTCCTTCCGCTCCCGGGTATCCAAGTGCGGGGTGGAGGGCGAGACCTGGGACTTTGGACAAGCTGGTGGGCTTGCGAAGACTCGGGCTCCGCTAAGCAATGTCTAGCCTGTTGGAATAAGTGCTCAACGTTTGGCGGAAATAACAGCTCAAGTTTTTAAACCGTGGCGTGGTTTTTAAAGGCTGAAGGTCTCGCAGGTTTTTCTTTTGAAGTCACCCATCCGTATAGATTAAAGTTTCTGGCACCAAAAGCAAGGACCCGCGCTCATCTTCGGAAAGCCCCCTGGGCTCTCGCCTGAAATGGAGGGGAAAACGAACTTGCTTAATTAAGTATTTGCTACCTCACTTCGGGGCAGAATGGTAGCTGATATTCTGAAATCCTGTGAGATTATGCAATAAATAGTAAAACCCGAGTTCTAGGAGTTTCAGGAAAAACTGAAGTCTCCAGAATGCTTGGTGCAATAGCAAGGAACAAGCTATGACGAATAGAAAAAGTCATAAATGCGGGGTATATTATGAGTATCCGGAACCAAGACCCCAGTCCCCACATATAATTTGCATAATTGCTTACGTTCGCGAGGGGTTAGTCCTTCCTCAACTACTTGATATAGGTTGATTCTTATTGAATATAGAACGATAAAAAATTTTCGTAGCGTCTTCGTTATTATTTAGACTAAAAGACCATAACTTTTACCCCAGAGTATTGTAGAGCCAGGAATAGTCCATTGCAAAAAATTAAACAAGTCCCGTTGAAGCAAAGGGTCTAGGGGAAAGAGCGTGGAAGCAGTCAGACCTGGTTCCACATCTCAGCTCCTCAACACAGTAAATACAGTAAGGACAGAATTTGGGAGAAGTTAGTTAATTTCCTTAAGTTGGGGTTGCTTATCTGTACAATTGAGTTGGTGGTGTTTTTTCGTTTGTTTTGGGGAGTAGGTGTTAAATTTTATGAAAGCTCAGTTTATATTACCTAAGGAAATGAGGAACTTTGTTAATTTTAAAACGATTTTTAGTCTACACCTGCTTTGTAGTCTACAAACTTTTTGTTTGTTTGTTTGTTTAATACTCAACTGAGGATACTTTTCCATTGAGTTTTAGATAGAGTGGAAGGGAGGGAGGGAGGGAGAGAGAGAGAGATCAGTGTGAGAGAGAGAAACATCAATGTGAGAGACACATCAATTGGTTGTCTCCTGCATGACCAGGGGATCGAACCTGCAACCCAGGTAAGTGCCCTTGACTGAGAATTGAACCTGAGACCCCCTCGGTTGGATGTTGTAACCACTGAGCCAAACTGGCCAGGGTTAGTCTACGCACTTTTAAACACTTCAGTGCATTTCCCTTTTTATCTTGTGCAGGTGTTCCCTAAACTATGTCCTTTGCAAAATGTTAATAGGTGTTTCATGGAAAAAATTTCTTGCATCAATATTGGGGAAAACACAAACCTGTTGCTGTGAGATTATTGGAAGTACACCTATGTAGCATTTTTGCTAAATACATTTAGCCTGAATCTGTAAGGAAACTCAGATAAATTTAGAATGTGGTTTGTTTGGACTTTTCAATAATGTCAATATCATGGGAGGACAACAACAAAGATAAGACTGATCTCTGTTAAGGCAACTGTAAACTGTATAGGATTATGTATTTTTCAGGACATTTTGTGGACAGTTGGAGAAATTTGAACATGAAAGCATAATAGATATATTGGCAACTTAAATTCCTCAGATATGATCATGATATTGTGGTTTCTAGAAGAATGCTTTTGTTCTTAGGTATATGCTCAAGTGTTCAGGGGTGAAGTCATGATACTTGCAGACTGCTTTCAGATAGTCCAGGCCAAAAACAAAAAGTGTATGTAGAGAGAAAATATGGCACTATGTTAATTTTGGTTCTAGGGTTCTGGGTGAATAATATAGTTGGCCCTTGAACAATGCAGGGGTTAGGGGTGCCAAACCCCTGCACAGTTGAAACTCCCAGTGTAACTTTTGACTCTCCAAAAACCTAAATACTAATAGCCTACTATTGACCAGAAGCCTTACTGGTAACATAAACAATCAATTAACACACATTTAATACTTTCAGGCCCAATGGTACCTATATTATGTTTTGTTTCATGGGATAGGCAAAGTTGTACAGCTTCTAAGGTCATCATTCTTGCCCTTGAAGGACACTAGAAACCCATTTCTGCTTCCCAGCAGGTGGCAGCAAACCAATACTCCATAAGGTGCAGTAAAGTTGTAATTTTCTGGTCCTGGTAAATGTGCAGTTACAGATTGTGACTTTTCTTAGCTAGAAGAGAAAAAAGAATACTACTGCCAGATTGTAGGAATTTATATCAATTTATTAACTAGTTGGGAGAGTGTGTTTAATTTATGTGACTAAATTTTATTACATAGTTATATCAATATTCTTCATTGCTTGCCTCTCACAGAACCAAAATTCCATTTGGAAGCAATTCTGTTGGAAGAACAATAATACTCATTTGTTATCTTCATAGATAAACAATACTCTCCATAGCCATTAATTGGCTAATATCCATTAACACAGCATTTCAAAATTTATGGGATACAGATAAAGTATTCTTAGAGGAGAATGTGTAGCTTTTTCATTCCTTTATTAGAAAAGAAGAGTTAATCAATGACTTAAGTCAGCCAGATGACCCACGGGCCACATCAAGGGCACAGCTTGCTCTTGTGTACTCTACAAAGCTCTTAGTGAAACCAATTAAAAAATAAAGAGACAAAGTACCAGTATCTGGAATGAAAGATCACTAAAGACCTTACAGACATTAAAATAGTGGTTCCCAACCAGAGGCGTTATGTCCCCCGAGGAACATTTGGCAACCTCTAGAGACATTTTTGGTTGTGAAGATTGGGGAGACTGCTATCAGCATCTAGTGGGAAGAGGCCAGGCTGCTGGTACACATTATTCTACAGTGCACAGGACAGTCCCCCACAGCAGTTTTCTGGCCCCAAATATAGTAGTTCTGAGGTTGAAAGATTCTAATTAAAACCTAAAAGGAAAATATTATAAATTTAGGTCAATAAAATTTGATAATTTAGGAGAAATGAACAAATTCTTTGAAAAACAAAAATTACCAAAACTGACTGAAGAAGAAGTAGGAAATCTGAATAGCTGTATATCTGTTACACAATTTGAGTTTATAATGAAAAACCACTTTACAAAGTCCAGGCCCAGATGACTTCACTGGTGAGTTCTGTCAACATTTAAAGAACACATAATGTCAGTCTTACAGAAACTCTGAGAAAATCAAGGAGGAGAGAATATTATTCAACTAATTTTATAACAGCATAGCCCTACTAGAAATATCTGATAAAGACATTAGGAAAAAGATCACAGACCAATATCACTTATGAATATAGAGGGAAAAATACAAAATACTAGCCAATTGAACACAGCAATGTAGAAAAAGGACAAAATGCAATGGCCAGTTGGGGTTTTCCCCAAAAGGCAAGGTTTGCCCAAAATTTAATAAACAATAGAATTTACCACATTAATAAAAGAGAAAAAGTCATATTATCTCAGTAAATTCAGATAAAAGCATCTGACACATTTTTTGCCAGTTCATGATGAAAATGATCACATAATTAGAAATAAAACTAACTTCATTTTATAAAGGACATCACAAAAGGCCAATAGCTAGTGAAATATTCAGTGCTAGGGTAAGGAAGGAAGGGAGAATGTTTGCTCTCACCACTTCAACTCTGTATCAGAGGGTCTAGATAGTGCAGTAGGCAAAAATTAATGAAAAGGTGTGAGGATTAGAAAGTGAAACTATTCGTAGTTGTCTAGGTAGAAAGTCTGTTTTTTTAAGTTTTAATTGTCTTTAGATTCATCTAGATTGTCTTTAGATTAATAGATTGTCCATGTAGGAAATCTTTTAAACACACTAGAATTAAACCTTGAAATCAGTGCTCACAGCATAAAAGATCAGTATATAAAAATCAGTATTTTGTGTATTAGCAAGCAACAATTAGAAAGTGAAATTTTAAAATATACCATTTGTAATAGTATTATAAATATCTAAGAATAAATTTAATGAAAGACATGCAGGAGCTGTACTCGGAAACTGCAAACATTGCTGAAATGAAAGATCTAAATAAATGGAGAGAGAGACCACCTTCATGCACACAGAACGTGTACCTAGAAAGACCATATTCTGGGCTAGAAAACAAGTCTATAAGGATTCAAATCATACAAAATATGTTCTCTAACCACAGTGAAATTAAAATAGAAGTCAATAAGAGTTTCTGGAAAATCCCCAAATCTCAATAATCTAGGGCATAGATTGTTTAGATGGCTGGCCCGAGCAGTTCAGGTTGACATGGAAGACATTTTCCTTCTCCATACAGCCAGTTGTATCACATAGGAATTGATCATGTACATGTTAACGCCACATTCTAACCAACTGCACTGACCTGGCACTGCCCGTTACTGGGGTATACTGGGCACAACCACAGATGGTTCTTAAGTACTTGAATATCGCACTGCAACAGTTCCAGCATATTTGAAATTCATGAGATCATTCTCATTTCTTGCGTGTTTTTTTTTTTTCCATCACAGTCTGAAAATAATGATGAAAAATATGGGAACAAGACTGTGAGTGTAGTTGACAAAACAGAAAATCTGTTCCTGGACAGCTTTTGATGAATTTAATAACTAGAAAGATAATGAGCATAGGCTACATTTGCATAATGGCATAACAAAAATTCACTGAACGATGCTAACGGGAAACCACAGTTTGGAAACTGAACGTAAAATTCCGGTTCTGGCAAGATTACCCATTCTATTTAATTAAGATGCATGGTTTTAGAGGGGGGCGAAATAACCCCGCATGCTTTATTCCCACTGATTGTAAATATCTTTTCATCCTATGTTTCTAAGAAAATCATTAAAATTCATTTTCAAATAGAAAAATTTCTAATATCCAAATTTGTCCTAAGTGTAGCTCTTTCAAGGATTTATAAAAGTATACTTTGCTCTTTAATAGACATTTGAAATGAGTTGGCACTATAAGACATTTTTAACATTAAAAAGCTTTTAAACCCTTGAAAAGGATTTTAAGTTTCTCTCTCCCATAATTACTTATTTGACTGTCAATTATGGTTAGTTTAGCCAGAGAATTTTTAAGTTTCACTTTGTAAGTAGAGTTTAGAAGACCATTCTTTCCAGAAGTTTCTTCCTTTTTTCTAAAAAACAAAAAAGCATTTTAAGTGTTTCCCCCCCACACCCCCGTATCTACATGTTGCAGTTTTTTACTTCATGCTGCTTCTGATCATCCTGAAAATATTTTACCATTTTGGTATAATTTTCTAAAATCACAGGGGAAGTCTCTCCTGATACTCTTTCTACTCTGGGTTTGAACATAAAGGGAAAAGCAAGTACGATTTGTTAACAGTTAGTCATAGCTGATATCATGGAACTATTTGATGGCCATTGTGTTGTTATCATATTAATCGTTCCTCTCAGCATACCTGTGAGATAGGTGTTTCTAGTATCCTCGTATTTATGAGGAAACTGGGCTCAAGGAGATTAACCAATGTGCCTAAGCTCATGTAAGTAAGTGGGAGAGCTAGGGTTTGAGTTAATTCATGTAATTAAACACCAGTGTCCACATATTTAATCACCGGTGTTTACTAGCTTCCATTTTGCTGTGCATTTACTAAAGTAACCATATTATATCAGATTC
This sequence comes from Tadarida brasiliensis, assembly GCA_030848825.1. Lineage (NCBI taxonomy): Eukaryota > Metazoa > Chordata > Mammalia > Chiroptera > Molossidae > Tadarida > Tadarida brasiliensis. The sequence goes on along the minus strand of CM061259.1, from coordinate 17,823,432 downwards.
CCCAACTCTTTACGACCTCTCCAATTTCAGTGTTAATCTCTATAGTATAAAATGAGATATATTAGGCAGCCTGCCTTAAATATGCAGCAATTTTCCAATGTGATACACAACTTCACCACATGATGGCGCCAATGAGGTGAGAAGCCATGTGCTTCTAGTATTTGACATTAGGCTCAAACCTAAATATGAATGTCAACAGAATGTAATTAGAGGTGTTAAAAAATAAGATGTTTTTTTAAAGCAGCCATAAAGAATTATAGTCCAGAGGGTCTTTTTAAAACATAAAGAATGAAATGATCACAACTACAAAAAGGAGAAGAGTAATTGACTCATAAAAGTTAAAAATAAAAAGATAAAAGATGAGCCTTTGTATTCATAAAGAAGTATGTGGGACAGATGTCAGAGACTTCCCACAGGAAGGAAAACACCAAAGGAAATGAATTAAATGAGAGCAGGTGACTTACAAAAAAAAAGAGCAAGAGAGAGACCAGCTGCATAGTGATGTAGTTCCAAGGTCGAATGGCTAAGCGTTCCAGTAAGATTCCACGATAAGTACAAGTGGGTTAGCAAAAGCCAGTGACTGAAAGAGTATAGAGAACCTTTTAAAAGACATCACTGCTTCTTTTCAAACCAGGATAAACCTTACTATTTCTTTTCCCTGCATTATCACAGGTATAACCTACTATGGAAGGAAGAAACATTATTTTTCAGAAATTTATTGAAGCAAATTCTTAACACATTCTGTTCATTACAATGATTTCAGGGACGGACTCCCAAAATGTCCCTGGACCATCAGCATCCCTTGAAGTTGTTAGAAATGCAGATTTATACGGCCCCCCGCAACTGAAGCAGAAATTCTGGGCATGGGGCCCTTCAGCTGCACCTGAAAGTTCGAAGTCCATTGTATTACTCAAGAAAAAAAAGAGCCCTGGCCAGTTTGGCTCAGCGGTTAGAGCGTTGGCCTGAGGACCAAAAGAGTCTCGGGTTCGATTCCGGTCAAGGGCACGTACTTCGGCTGTAGTTCAGTCCCCAACCCCATTGCAGGAGGCAACCATTTGATGTTTCTCTTTCTCCCTTTCTCCCTCTCCCTCCCTCCCACTCTATCTGAAGATAAATAAAATATCATGGGGTGAGGATTTAAAGAAAAAGAAATTTATCAAAATATTATTAATAATATAAATTATATTCTAATAGGAAAGGAATGTTATCAGGCATTTAAATATGATTGTGATGTATAGTTTTTAATAATGGAAAATGCCTATGATATAATAGAGAAAAAATCAGAATAGAAAATTGATCTTAATTGTGTAAAAACAATTCTAGAAAAAACAGAAGGAAACAAGCAAAACTAGTTAACAGCAGCTGCCTTGGAGTGGTGGGATTATAGGCACCTTCCCCCTGTTTCTTTATATTGCAGATGCTGTTTTCAAATTTTCCATGAGGAGCCATTTTACTCCTATTGAAAATGTATTTGTTGTTTATACGAAACTCAAATTTAGGCAGACTCTGTTTGGTCTGCCAACCTAACCTAAAACTAAATGCATTTTGAATGTCTAGAATTTTGATGGTTACATTATCACAATTATTTTTTAGGACAGTGGTTCTTAACTTTGATGGCAGATTACAATCAACTAGGAAGCTAAAATCTCAGGTAGGAAGCAGGCATCAATATTTTTAAATTGACCTTCCCCCACTCTCTCCACTGTCCATCCCTGTCCCAACCATGTGATCAGAATGTGAGGTCAAAGTTTAGGAAAAAAGATCAATATTTTCAGGTAGTTAAATATTCTCCAGTTTACACAGAGCTCCATAAAATGAAAAATCAAATTTCCAAAATAATTACCATAATCTAATTTGATGTCTCTAAACACACTTTAAAAATATATATTTTTTCTTCATTGATTTTAGAAAGGAAGGGAGAGGGAGAGAGAGATAGAAACATCGATGAGAGAGAACATCGATTGGCCGCCTCCTGCATGCCCCCCACTGGGGATTGGGCCCACAACCTGGGCATGTGCCCTGACCGAGAATAGAACCAGTGACCTCTTGTTGCATGGGTCCACGCTCAACCACTGAGCCACACCAGCTGGGCTAAACACACTGTCTTAACTTGACAGTAATATGTGCAATATATCTGACATGACCACATTACTTTAGAGGTACCCTGTTTTTTTTACTCTATTTCTTTGGAAATGTTCAAGCTTTCTTTCCTCTCATTCAGGAGAAAAATTGCTAAGGATGATGGTATAAAAGCAAGCAAAAGCTCTTCCCTAAGCAGAGATGAAAAGCAATGCAGTGTATTTTTTAAAAATTGAATTTGGTGATGGACTTTCATTTCAAAATAGAAGGAAAGACATTTTAGGAAAAGGAACAGATATTAAAGTATGAGCAGTTGCCTTGGAGCATAATTCAATATTTATCAAATTCTTTGTGTATTTCTGCTGAACTTGGAAAGAGTAGCTTTGGGCTCAGATGACCAATGTTCAACTGTTTATGATAGATATTCTTAGTCCTTTTTACATCAATTTCAAATATGTTTATTTTGTTTCTTTTCAGTTCCACAAGAAAGTGAGACGAGACTGAACTGCTGAATGTTGCTTTTTTTTCCTTTTTAAATCTTAGGCCCTATTTCTTAGCATAAATGAGAAATGTCTATTTATTTAAGTGGAAGGACTCCATCGGCTGTGTTAGCCTGTGTCCCTATGATAGAATCAGTAGTTGTGGGTCAATTGCTCCTACATTTTCTAGCCTGTTTTAACAGCTCTTGGGAATATCAGCAGATTTTTGGAAAATGGTTTATTATAAACCTTGAAATAACCATTTTTTACTTCACATCCTAAATCATTATTTCTTCCCTAGGGAGAGTTGAAGAGCTGTCTCCCAAATACCTCATCATTATTAATTAATGCAAATTGCTGATTGGAAAGAGAATTTACCCTAACGCCCATAGTTTCAAGGGGAAAGCCTGCTGGTCACCCTGATAGGGGTACTCGGGGCTGACTGCTCCATCCAGAGCCAGCCTTCAGCCTCGCAGGCTTGATTCATAACCTCTCAGGGAAAAGACTCGTGCTAAACACACTCTCGAAGACTAATGTGTGTGACCAGACACCAATTTATCGATCGGTTATAAAAATATAACATACACTTATTAATAATTCTCTCTATAGGCAAATTTCCACGAAAGGCCAAATTTCAATCAGAAGAGAAGATGACACTAATGGCTGGTGTCATCAGTCTATACACCAGCTCCATGTTGGGCTTTTATATCTTCGACACTGCTGATCATCAGTTTGATTGATCTGTGCTTCCCCCCCACAGGACGAAACACTCAGTCTGATTACAGTCCAGTATTGTTGGGCAAAGGTGTATTTCTTACCCCAGTGGTGTTACTGATGAAATGATGCTGCATAAGCTTTTCAGATAGTTTACTCCAATGTTTAGCTATATTTTTCTCGTTTCCTATTTGGAGGAGCATTTCAACTCTGAACAAGAGCTGCACGAGAACAGAAATCTTGTCTGTCTCATTCACAACTGTACTCCAGAGCCTAGAACAGTGCCTGTAGCATAGTAAGCATTAACAATAATAGAATGAAAAAAAATTGACGTTGTCTAGCCATGGCCAGTGTAGCTCAGTTGGTTGGGCATCCTTCCGTGCACTGAAAGGTCGCCAGTTCAATTCCCAGTCAGGGCACGTGCCCAGGTTATGGGTTCAGTCCCTGGTTGGGATGCCGAGGCAACCACTCAATGTTTCTCTCTCACATTGATGTCTCTCTCTTTCTCTCTCTCTATATATATTTCTCCCACACACTCCCATCCACTCTCTCTAAAAAAAAAAAAAAGATCAATAAAAACATTGTTTAAAAAATGGATGTTGTCTCCAGGTCTTCCTAAGAACCCATGGGGTATTCCCCTTTTTGAGGATAGCAACGGAAATTGCTCACAAAGCCCTTTCCTTTGACCCACCAATTTAAACAGACCTCCCCAACCCCACCCACCACTTTATTATTCTCTCTCGTCTTTGTTTTCCTTCAGCATTTCCACAACTGGTAGTTTGCAGTTTATTTGTGTTTATTTATTTAAGGTCTGAATCCTGAGCTCTGGAGGACAGGGACTGTGTCTGTCTTATATATAGACACTATCTATAGCTTACCTTAATGCTGTGGGCTTCATGATATTTAATAAAACTCACATTGCATTTTATGAGCCAGAGCTACCTTGAAGTCATAGGGGAATAACTAATTACTTGGGGACTTTGGATAGCAGGCAGCCATCCCAGCACCCCGAAATCACACCCCATGGGGCGTGCTGCTCACAGGCAGACCATGGATCGTTGGCGTTTCCCAGGCTTTCTATAGCAGGAAAGAGCAAGAAAACAGGTTAAGTTCACGTTCATTTTGTAATTTGAAAGTTAAGATTAATCTATTTTGTAGAAATCTAGTTGCATCTTTAATAATCACTGTGCTCCTAGGAGCTGTTCATCTCAGCGGTATAACATTCAGTTAATGGTGCACTTGGCTTTGACTATTGAATTTTATATATTGAAATACTATTTACATCTGTTAATTTCACATTTCTTATTGTGTGTTATAATAGCCAATGCACAGAGATAAATCAGGTGCTTAGAGGTAGTTAAGTATAAAATGGTCATGTGACTACCACAGCTCAACACTGTGAATGTAAACGGTGATCAGGGGTCCGATGTAGATATCGAATGTGAAGCTGTATATGCTAGACCGAGTGCATCGTGATGAATATGTGAAAATTGGATTTTATCAGACCAGCAATCAATTTGCCTCCAGTTTTTATTGCATTGTCTCTTACCAAATTTTGTTAAAGAATGGCAAGAAGCCACAGGGGCTTCTGCATGGCTTTCAAAGGACGGTGACCTTTCTGATAAACCAATTGAGTTTTTCCTGAACAAGCACAAAATAATGCTTCCTAATATGAAATTGATAAATTTTGTCATTTAAAGGTGGAGAAGAGACCAAAACTACAGAAACATTATTCAAAGTTGCGCGCGTGCACACACACACACACACACACACACACACACAGAAGTCACACAATTGCTAAAAGTTTATAAATCTAGCTATAAGGTTAATGAATAATTACCATGCTCAGGAAGACGCTTTAGCTGCTAGGAGTTTCATAGTCCACGTGGACTGTTGTGCATCCTATAGTATTAACGGCACACAGCACAGAAGGGCAATGTCTATCACGAGTGCATGCCAGCAGATATTTGGCTTTGGCTTACGTTTGGGAAGAATCACAGGTGTGCACAGTGTCAGTCAACACTCGACAGAAACGTGCACATATATATGAAAGGGAAATGCTCAGTGACTGATTGGTTAGTGGATGGCTCCACCCCCATCCTGGAGGAGAGTTTTCATGTGGTTAGCAATTATTCTGTGAGCCAGGATGTAGGCTGGCAAGACCGACAGCAACACTAATGCATTCAATGAGGAAGTGCTGACTTATTTGGAAAAAATTGTTGTCCCTTTACCCATTGTTTACCCAGAACACTGCTGGTGAAAGTAGTTAAAACGTTCAAATCATGGTCAAGTGAGTGTTTCTCTTTTAAGTGTGCTTTGTGAAGGAATTGGGAGAGTAAGTCTTGTAGTCCACACAGAAGTAAACTGTTTATCGAGGTGAAAGTGTTAAAACAAGCTTTGAAAATTAGGGATGAGATAAAAAAAAAAAAAAAAAAAAAAAAAGCATTTCTTCACGACACCAGTAATGCACATTCTTTTAAAAAGTAGTTTTTTCAGGTAGCATATGTCAATGATATATGCTATATTTTATTTGCCTCTGTCTATCATGTCAGAGTGTAAATTTTATTTTAAATATTGTGGCTACTAGGATTTCTTAAGACCAAATTATGCTATAAGTATCTTAACCAACAAGTTTGATTTTAAACACTTGATTTTTTCATTCATTGGAAATATCCAAGACATTATGGAACGTACTTATATGTCATGTTCCAAAAAAAAAAAAATACTATAGAAGAAATAAATCCAAATGCTGTCCCCAAAAGTGAAGCAACACTTTCCAGAGCCAAGTGAAGTAGGACCCTACTTACCATCATCTCTGAAGTTGAAACAGAGAACATTCCACGTACTGTGAGATATACATATAATCCTAGTGCCTGACTTAGTGCTGAGAGAGAACTGGGTACATATTTTAGCCATATATTTAGAATCATCAGACAGAGTCCTGAACAACTTTTTCCAATCCTGACGACCCACAATCATGATTAGGACTTTCTATTTCAGCAGAAATCGAGTAAGGAAAGAAACTGACCAGATGTGGGCTTTGACCTATGTCTCAAGCTGTCTGTCTCTTAGAGGGTTACAGAAACCTTGGTGAAAGATTACAAACAGGATCATCCCTTTCACTGATAGGAAGTATTAATAATTATTATTAATTGAAAACTGTTTTGTTTGGGATGAACCTGGAAAACATTATGCTAAGTGAAATAAGCCTGGTACAAAAGGACAAATATTAAATGAGTCCACTTATATGAATTACCTAGAAAGATCAACTTCATAGAGACAGAAGGTGAGATAGAATTTCCCAGGGAGCTGATGGTGGGGGACAGTCTTGAGGGACCGAGCCCTTAACCTGTAGGATCTGATGCCCTCTCCAGGTAGTGTCAGAATGCAGTTAAGTTATAGGACACCCAGCTGATGTCTGAGGATTGCTCGGTGGTGGGGAAAGCCCCATACATTGGAAAGGGTATCAGAATTAAAGGAACCCTTTATATTATTATTTTTTGGTTCTCACCCACATTTTATGTGATCACTGCAGGTTATCAGTGCCTCAGTTACCGCCAAATGATCTTAAGACTTTTTGTTATATATTCTGCTTAAAGTAATATTTATTGGTTTTTCTTACTAGAAAAGCAATGCAATCTTATTGAAGAAAAATTGGAAAGTACAGATCAGCCAAAAGAGTGAAATAAAGCACCCATAATCCCCTGTCTAGGGGTAATCACTGCTAACAACTTCTAGATATCAAGTCAGCTCTCTTCTTATTACAAATATATGCACATTTATTTACTACAAAGAGACCATTTCAGTACGTATTTTTTTAAATCTATTTTTAAGTTGTCTACCACAAACTTCTTCCCATGCCAATAAACAGTCATCCACAATGTGATTTTTAGTTTGTAAATATGCACGTATAATATTAAAATGCAGTCCTGAACTATTGGCATAGACTTTGCAGGTTCAGGAAATACACCGATGCTTTCACGCATTTTGTCTCTTCTGGGTTGCTCTTCAGTGCATTTTTTAAAAAAGGATTTGGCCGGCCTTTCCTGGTCCCTGCACAGCTGCCTTTGGACTCTCGATGCAGCCACAGCTTGTCAAGGCTCTGTGTCACTAACACATTTGCCTGTAATACATAGAGTGCTGAGACGAATCCTGAACAACGGCTATGATTTCGAGAGACACCTGTTAGCCGCTCAGGTGTGTTTATTTATACATCGACTGTCGTCTCCTGGTGCACCCTGGACTGTAAGTGGTGGTGACCATCTGAAACGCGACGTGTGACACAGACAACACGGAAAGCACGGACCTTCTTCCAAGAAAGGAATTTGGCTCTTAATTGAAATCTGTAGAGAACACCACTCTTTTCCACAGATGATGCTATCTAAGTATTTCCATGTGCCTCCCCAAACCCTATTTGTAATTAGGTTCCTATATCAAAGGCCCTCGGAGATCAAAAGGAGTTGCGGGCCGCACGCTGCTGGCAGGACTCCTGTTCCTCCAGGAGGAAAGAATGTGTTGGTGAAAGGGAGACGTTTCTCCTTCAGCCTTTCTCGGTGACCCCAGGGAGGCTCCCCCCACTCCTCAGGGTCACCCAAAGTAGGGCAACATTCCTGCCAGTTTAGCTAAACTACACACGGGTCCCCACTCAGCTCCTCCGGGGAAATCAACTCCCTTGAAGTTTGAGGACCAAGTGGGTCGCCGACTCACAGCTCCTGAAGGCAAGTTTGTTTCAAAGTAGGAATGAAAATTGTGAATATAATCAAGGATGCTATGAAATTAAAGATTAAGTGTAAATTTTAATTTTAAAATACACAGGCAATTGAGTCACTTAGAGATCTCACTGTTTCGAAACCTCAAGCATTTCTAAGCGAGGACGAGAATAAGCACCAATTGGGAAACAAAGGATTCAAGATGACACACTTCGAGAAACAGAGCTAGCAAAATTCTAACAGCTGTGTTGGCTTAGGGATCACATGTATGTTTCCCCTTTCAATTTGTCAAATCACTTAGAGAACACATTGTGTGTTTTTCCCAAAGAGGGCTTTTGTTAACAACAAATAAATTAGACACTCTGAGATACAGTATCTGAAAGAAGATGGTATATCCATAAAATAAGAATCAAATCCGATAAGAAAAAAACCACCAGGAAAAAATAGTTCTTGGCAATGGGAACGTATCTGAAATAAAGCCTTCAACTGAAGGGATGGATGATAAAGATGAATAAACCTCACAGAAAAATCTGTACTGGTTTCCTATTGCTTCTGTAACAAGTTGCCACAAATGTAGTGGCTTAAAACAACACAGATTTATTATCTTACAGCTCTGGAGGTCGGAAGTGCAAAATGGGTCTTCCTGACAAAGAAAAGATCCCAGAAGCGTTCGGTGGAAGAAAACAGCAGGTCATTCTTAAAAGACTGGTCATCAGACTGGCATCAGTTTCTCCCCAGCTATCCCAACTGGCAAAGAAACTCAGCCGGTGCCTTCAAAGTTCTTGGGGCAAACTATACTCAACCTGGAATTCTGTCCCCAAACTGTCCCTCAAGGAGGACAGCAAAATGTAAAACATTTTCTCAAAGTTAACCTTCATTTAAAATTTTTTTTTCCGGGGAGAGTGCAAATGCAGTCCCCCACGACCACAAATTGGGGAAATCACAGGGGTCAGCACATCTGGAGTGCAATGAATAAAATGAATAAGCCTCACCCTGGGAAAATGAATAAGCCTCACCATGATCACGGTGTCTACCCTGCCAGGTAAGTATAACTTTCTTTTTTTTTTTTAAAGGAAGTAACTTTTAGTTGCACTCCAGCAAAACGAGGACCTGAACCAACAAAGAGGATGATATGGGACCCAGGACACCTGAGTTCAGCCTACGAGAGCAGTGAAGGCAAAGTCCTGGGAGTGTGTTCAGGCCTAGAGGGAGACTTCTGTAGACTGGAGGGGGAGGGGAACAGCTCGATGAGGGAGGGCTCCAGGGAAAAAAGGGGATTTGATGGACTAAATAGTATGACGAAGATACTGGTAAAAGTTGAAGCTATGATAAAGGAACAGAAGGGTTGAAGGAGAAAATCAGAACCAGTTAGAGATAACAGAAATAGGTAGGTAGGTAGGTAGGTAGGTAGGTAGGTAGGTAGGTAGATAGACAGAATGACTGCCTTGTTACAAGGAATCAGCTCACATGATTATGGGGGCTGACTCTGCAAGTCCAAAATCCATAGACGAGGTTATCAGAAAGGGAAGATCATGGCAGGCTTGAACCCACAGGCACAGGCTGAAGTTGTAACCTGCAGGTGGAATTTCTTCTTTTCCTTTAGGGAAACTTCAGCCCACCCACTTTAATCTGCCTTCTTTAGAATCAGCTGATTAGGGACTTTAATCAAATCTTCAAAATCCCATTACAGCAACACCTAGATTAGAGTTTAGGAACAGAACTCTAGCCTAACAGGCTGACACATCAAAAAACTCGTTACATGTAGGCAAAAGAAAAGGAATCAGAAACTATAAGAAAAAACACAAAAACAAAAACAATAAAACAGCAACAAAATCCCATTATTAGGAAGTTACGGTCCAAATAAAAAGCAAACTAAAAAGTAAATGTTATTTTGATTGCATGGTAGAACACACAATAGGAGAATCCATTTGAACTTGACTCTAGAATCATCTTCCACTGAGGGCACAGTTGTGACAATGGAACCACACAGGAGGATGGGTGACCCGAGCTCACCAGTTGGCTCTCCATGGATACTATTTACATATTTATGATCATGTAAATGGTGTATATTGACTTGGAATATTTAAAATCAACCTGTGGGCCAATCACAGGAGACTTGACTCTGTTTGAGGAATACAGGGTAAATACCATCAACTTTGACATCAGACAAATGGAGGTTCAGGTTACAAGTTGAGGGCAAACTGACGGAAACAAGAATCACTGGGAAGAGGCGGGCAGGGGATGCGGGAGCCATATAAGTTAGCCAAACCCTCCATCACAGGGGGGAGTCAACAGAAGAGGTCTAAAATTGATAAATCAAGAAACAGAAGTGGAAGCGTGTTGTTTAGCGCTGTATTAATTATGTACATGTTACCTTCATCAATAATTTGAACAATTGTACTTGTACACAAAAATCTTAAAAACAAAGGGCTGCCCCGGCCAGTTTGGCTCAGCAGTTAGAGCATCAGCCCACAGACCAAGGGGTCTCAGGTTCCACTCCTGGTCAAGGGCATGTACCTGGGTTGCAGGTTCAATCCCTGGCCTGGGTTGGGGTCGTGCAGGAGGCAACCAATGATGTGTCTCTCTCACATCGATGTTTCTCTCTCTCTTTCTCTCTCTCCCTCCCTCCCTTCCACTCTATCTAAAAAAATCAATGGAACAATATCCTTGAATGAGGATTAACAAAAAACAAACAAACAAAAAGGGCCGTGTGAGATACGTGAAAGATGAAAGCTGGACCAGAGAGCACTGCAGGAATCTTACGATTTACAGTGGGAATTCAGGATTACCACCCAGTCTTCTGCCTGTGTTCTCAATGAAGCCCCTCAAGATTGGGGCTTGGGGGCCAGCGTTAGCATGGTAGTGCACATGGCTGGCTTGGAGACTGCGGAAGAATAGTAATAGTGATAATGTAATAACATAACAACTGACTCCTCATCAATATCACAGGGCATTTCTCAAATTGCCTGGCGTCTCGGCCATTTGCCTTTTGTCCACTCACACATACGGTCAGTTCAGATGAAATAGAGACTTGACAACCACGTGAAGGAACCTGGGGAAAGGGGACCGTTTGGCCAGTGACCCCAGTTCTATTAGAATGCAACCACACACTGCAGGTGATTAAGGCTCTTGGAACTGTCCCAGGTTTGACTTCCTCATCGCCATTTCCTGGCAGCCCTGTTCCAAGGCCAGATAGATTAAATTATGACTCTTGCCAGAAGTCATTCTCAATAGACGTTTGCTGACTAAATGCTCGCACACATGAATGAACGATCAGAAGCTGGGGGAATAAGCTTCCAAGTGGAGCTTGGAGAGGGCGGGCAGCACGCGGGTACCTCGGGTGTCTGCAGGTGCAGGGAGACGCTGAGAGGCGGGAGTGGAGGGCAGACTGCAGGGAGCTGGCTGCTCCTGCCCGGCTTCCTGCCCTGCCCTCTCCTGCCCTCTCCTGCCCTCTCCTGCCCCGGGTTGCTTTGCCCTTGGCCTGGGTTTTCATGCCTCCTTCACGCCCCCTCCTGCTCCTCTAGGTTCTGGTGTGCGTTTTCCGTGTATACAATGTCCCTCCTATGTACACAAGGCCAGTGCTTTATTTCTCCGAATTTACATAATGTGCCTATCATGTTCCTTCTGGCCTTTCTTCCTCTGTACTGTCTAGTCTTTTTTAGGAAATCTTAGAGAGGCAGGACAGGTCTCCACCCCTCCAAGCTCCCCTCCCCTCTCCCCTTCCCCTCCCTGACCCCAAGCCAGCAGTCTCCTATGATAGTGACACATGTCATTGAGCTCTCCTGCACTTGGGAGCCTTTTCTTCCCCCCTTCCCCACCCCCACAGAGCACTCCGAGTGAGACTTTCCGGCAGTAATTCCAGCTCGAAGTGGGATCACCTAGGCAGCGGTGCGGCCCGGGAAGAACCTCCTGTTACCTTCAGTATTACCTAAGGGCCAAGACCAGGATGCTCAGTGACAGGCCGGTCCCGTCCAGCTTGTCAGCAACGCAGCAGGGCAGCCACAGGAGGGACGCGGCTCGTGAGATACAGAAACAGAACCTCTTCTTCCCGGTTCTAACCCAAGAGCCCGATGCCTCCCTTTTGAAAGGCATAGGAATGGAGTCGAAATAGGAATCTCCCAGGGAACTCAGTCATTTCCGAAAACAAAGCAACAGAGTCCATAGTGCCTTTAAAAACGTTCCATAACGGCTGGTGTAGAAATAGAGTCATTTAGAAACAAAGGGCCGACGAAACTGTAATTTTAAAAGCTCCAGCACAGCTCAGTCATTTTATGATAAAATTTGCATTCTGACCTGGAGTACACATTTAAACGAAATTTAAAGGTGTCCCCCGAAGTGTGTGGGGAAAGAAATGGAAAGCATCCATTAGCACTTACCCGAAGCAGTTACATAATCTGATGTCAAACAGATCAAATGCAGGACCCTATCACTTCCCCTGGTTCCAAAGTGGCACCTTGGATGTATTTAACTCAGGACTTAGGGAATACTGCCGTCGGTTTCAGCAGCCTCTCTGAGGAAACTGCCAGGAGCAGCAGGCTTCTCTGATGGGAGGGCAGCACGGCCTAGCGGTGGAAAGACCCCTGGAAGCTGGGTGCTGGGCACGGCTATGACGCCGAGGTGCTGGCCTTGGGCAAGCCGCCCCGCTGCTCAGACCTGTCTCCTTCGTGAAAGGAGAGGGGGAGGGGTTGCCACCGGGCTACCTCTTGACCTTTCATTGGTCTCTGATGGTCTTCAGACTTGAATGAAAGCTCTGGGCCCATCCACACCCAGGGCAAAGCACACGTCAGTACCTACACAAAACATTTTATGTGCAGTTTCAGGGGCTCACCCCCCACCCCAAAGCCCACACGGGGACCATCTGAGGGCCTGTGGGCCACGTGATCTCCCTGGTCCCTCAGCTTTCTTCTGTGACTGTCTGCTGGGCCACATCCTCCCCTCTTGGAAGCCCCATTGTAGCGTTATGGTCACAGATACCCCTGAAAAATCTTGTTGAATTTAACCTATGTAAATATTCCCCTGCCTTCGTGCATCTCCTGTGTTTTTACTGAACAATATTCTGCAGAGGTGGAACCAAGGAAAGAAAGTCCAGATCTCACATTCGACTCAGAGTGAGCCTTCCCTACGGGAAAAGGGAGTCGTTCGTGTCCACCTCTAAAAGAATAAAAATGGTATTTAAAATAGCAGCTTCTGGGATATCAGTTTACTCCAGCAGGAAGGGTTATGAAGCTGTAGGTCCATTCATTCCTTCATTCAGACGAGCGTCCTACTGGGTGCCTGTCACATTCCCAGCCAGCGGGCAGTACCGGGGATCCTGAGATGAAAGAGAGCCAGTCCTGTAAGACACAGCAGCTGGTTCAGTGGAGGCGCGGAACGAGAAAATTAGACTATAAATGTTTATGGCTTAAAATGAGGATACGTCGAGAAGCCTAATGAAGGGGACACCCAGTGCTACCTGAGACAGACATCAGGAGGCTCCCCAGGAAAGGGGGTGCCTCAGCTATTTTCGATGCTGACTTAGAATTTTCCAGGCAGCAGGGGAAGGACCTTTCAGACAGAGGCTGTGTGAGGGCAAGTGGTTGCTACGGGTAAGGATAAGTTTTCCGGTGTGACTGGAGCTTGGGGCCTGTGCAGGGACACACTGGGAGACGGCTACACATGTCATATAAGCTGAGGATTGACCAAGGGATCTTCATCAGGGTAGAGAAATATGATGGGATTTTAGAAAGAGGGTGTAGAGGACGCATTAGAGATGAGGGAGGGGGAGGCGGGTTAATTCACGCTCTTTACACATCCCTCTTTGTATACTCTCCTGATAAAAGTTTTACTCACCTCAGTGCTATGCTTACAGGCCAATTTTCGATGCAGATGATATGCTTTTTAGTAACCAGTATCTGCTGGGGGGTCATTGGACCTTTCATTACGATTTTAATTTTTAACCCCAGTTTGAGCAAGGTATCACTTCTCTGAGCTGGTACACCGCCCCAAATGCTCACAAGTGGGTTTTAACTAAGAAATGCCACCCCTAATTGGAAAAGAAGAGCTTGTCAAACATTGCGAATGTTAGTTCCAGTCAACGCAAACGAGCAGTCTCTGAGACGATGAGTACGGGGCCCCTCACGCCACCACAGTGGTTCAAATATCTACACACTGTGCTTCATAACGCAGGACGTGACAGTTCCGTATGTTCTCGAATTATGAATGTTACTGACATGTTATCACCAAGATGCTTCACCTGGCCTCACCTTATGCATTCTTCATTCCATGCATTGGAGAATGGAGGTCACCTTGGGAAAGCAGGGCAGTGGGAGAGAGCCTGGGGGGCTTCCAACACCATTCAGCGAGGCACCCTAGGGCTTGCTTACTCCATTAAGAGAAACACTGACGTTTTTACATTCATTTTAATGGGACTATTTAATGATTGATGATGACACTGGTTTTGGCTTATGAAACCAAATTTTGGAACTAATTATCAAAACATGAGGATGTGCTTTTTAATGAATTTCAAATTATTTCCCAATGCATAGAGTCTGATTATCATAACAATGTTGTGATACAAAAGTAGTAACTAAGGTTTGGATTGACGACAGGCCACATAGTGTTCTCGTGAAAAACTACAGATGAAGGCCATTAATCAGTATTTACTGGTCACCTTCAGAATAGGCACTGAGATTTTTCAGCTTAAAAATCCCTTTTGTGTGTTCTAAGGGAATTGGATAGATTCCATTTTCTAAATTTTAAAAATCTTTTCTTTTTAAAAGCTTTAGTGAGATAAAACTTTCACACCATACACTGGCTTTGAATTTGAAGGCAGTTACAGTGAATTTTCAAACAGACACATATAAATTAAAAAATAAATCACCCTGCCAGCTTAACCAAACATAATAATAGCAACTACTATGTATTGGCCACCAACTCAGACGACAGGTATGACAAGTAGCACTTTACATAATAGTTCCTAATCTTCACATCACACCTGAAGAGTGTGTCTCCCATTTTACAGAGAGAAAACCCAGCCTCACGGGGTCTCGAGAATGTCACAGAGGTCACCAGGGAGGGTGGTCAGGGGCCGGAATTTGGATGTGAGCCTCTGACTCAAAGCCTGTGTGTCTCCCTTACTTCATATCCCAGTCTCCTGAAAGACAGGAGCTAGAGTCTGGACTGTGCAAACCCTCCACCCGTCTCAAAGCTAGAGCAGTGTCACAACCCATTGGGATTTTTTGTTTTATTTTTC
The DNA here is from genome assembly GCA_030848825.1 of Tadarida brasiliensis. NCBI lineage: Eukaryota > Metazoa > Chordata > Mammalia > Chiroptera > Molossidae > Tadarida > Tadarida brasiliensis. The sequence continues at coordinate 17,808,220 of CM061259.1, read as the reverse complement.
AGTTACAGTTCACATTCAGTATTCTTCTGTATTAGTTTCAGGTGTACAGCCTAGGGGTTAGACAATCATATACTTTACAAAGTGATCCCCCCCCCCCCCCGTGTTTCCAGCCCCCACCTGGCACCGCACACAGTTATTATTGTATTATTGCCTGTATTCCCTGCGCTGCGCTTTACACCCCCGTGACTATTTTGCAACTACCCAATTGTACTTCTCAATCCCTTCAACTGGTTCACCAGTCCCCCAACCTACCTCCCATCTGGCAACCATCAGTCTGTTCTCTGTATCTATGAATCTGTTTCTGTTTTGTTTGTTTATATTGTTCTTTAAATTCCCCACGTAAGTGAAATCATGTGGTATTTGTCTTTCTCTGACTATTTTCACTTGGTATAATACCCTCCAGGTCCATCTTCTTGTATGGCCCAGTAGGGATTGGCATCCTGATGGTTCCGATTGTAAAGCGTTTTACTGTCCTGTGGGGATTGGCTTCAGAGCCCTTTCTCAGCGGTGTGACAGGTAAGGCCTTGTGCTGGAGTAGAATTCCATATCCTACGAAGGTTCAATCGGCTTCTCTCGTCTCCTTCCTCTCCAAAGGACCTATGCTAATTGAAGTTCCTGAATATATTCAGGCAAGCGCAGGGTGGAGTACGAAAATTGGTAGGGATGTGAGTCCATAGCTTTCGCCAGATACAAACGAGTGATGGGTGCCTGGTGACTGGTAACTGCAGGGTCTGCTGTGCATCCAGGCAGACGCCCCGCAGCGCGGCCGTCGGTCACCCAGGTGGACACCATACACGGCCGTGCCCTGGCATACACTGGCTGAGCATTCCCAGCGGGGTCCTTCCGCGGGCGAGGTCGAGAGTGCGTGGCCGTGAGAACCGCAGAGCTTGCCCCCTGGGCTTAGCGGCACGCCAGGACTGGGGTGGGCGCTCGTCCGGGCCTGGCATCGGTGTGGCAGACATCCAAGTTAGAGTAACGCAGGGTGGAACCAGGAACAAAGAAATTATTTTAATACTGGAAACCACAAGGGTAAGAGCAGTTGAGTCTATAACAGCAGTTGAGGTGGCTTAGGGAGTAATTTAAATGAAAATCTATATTTCTAAGCAGCCCAAAAAGCGCAATTACTTAGCCAATAGGAAAAAACGTGCAATAGAGTCACACCAAGATGCTTCAGTCAAAAAGCCACAGATGGGACTCTTGTTGGAAGCACCAGGGGGAAATGGACAAGATTTATGTTTTATTAACATTCTCTGTGCTGCACACCGGGCATTTTTTTGTTTCGTTTGTTTGTTTTTCCTTCCCATAACTCAGGGCACTTTTCTTTACTATAATGCTTATCATTGTTGTGGGGATTTAAAACATTCTTATTGGGTTTCGAAACACCTACCATATCCCAAAGATACTGAGAACCCTACCACCTCCATTTAATGAAAGCTCACTAGGCCTGTATTTATGAAGCCCTCTCAGTCACTGTCATTGCAGCCACACCAATGTTAAGTGCATACTGTATGCCTGGCTCTGTGCCAAGGACTTAGCGAACATCACACGATCACACACCTAGGAGGGCGTGATTGTCTTTCCCCACTCTACAGATAATGAGACTAAGGCTCGGACATTAATTCACCTGCCTCAGATGCAACAGCTGGAAAGTGATGACCCAGCATAAAAAACACGCCTGATAACATGTACCCGGACTCCCAACTGTCACATCTGCACGGTGTGAAAAGGTGGCAGACGTCACTCTATTCTCTAGTCTCCACCTGGTTCAAGACCAAAGGTAAGAAGAACGTGTTCTCATGGAGTGTCTAGTCCTAAAGGGTCACAGCAGCTCAACTTTCAGTTTTTCTTCTCTTTATTTTTCCCTTTTAGCACTGACTCTACATTTAGGGATGAAGGGGGCTGTGTTACTTTGATTTCTTTCAATTTGGATTTACAAATTGTCAGGTTTTTACAAAGTATTCCTTAGAGAACTCACTCTCAAGCTTTTAAATATAATAGGGCCCTGACTTTTAACTATCATGCTACATTTATTTTTATTTTTTTTTAGAGTGGGAAGGACAGGGGGGAGAGAGAGAGAGAGAGAGAGAGAGAGAGAGAGAGAGAGAGAGAAAGAAACATCGATGTGAGAGAGACACACTGACTGGTTGCCTGCCGCACAACCTAACCAGGGCTGGGACAAACCGCAACCGAGGTACATGTCCTTGACTGGAATTGAACCCGCGACTCATTGGTCCTTGGGCCGACGCTCTAACCTCTGAGCCAGACGGGCCAGGGCCTACCATGCTACATTTAGACCGGGGTGGATTATGGCCTCTCAGTTGCCAGCACTGAGCTTTCATATCCATCCAAGGTTCTCCGTTTCGGGCAGAAAACTGAGGTTTCCCTGCAGCGCCCCTCTTTGGGGACAACTGCCTTAAAATTATAAACTTAAATTATAAAACCGTACCTGTTACACAATCACCAGACTCAATGAAAAAAAAATAGACTGTTCAGTAAACTGCCTATAATTTGTATAATCCCTAATTCTCCCCAAACAAGAAATATATTTGTAACAAGAAAACCAATGGACATTGTGGCCAACAGTCCATCTTCTATGTCGGGGGAAACCTCATCGTAATAAAACGTAAATCTGGTACAATAACTTGTGAAGCACTTGGCAAATTATTTCTTTTTAGTAAGTCCTGCTAGTGTAAGAAAAGGCTGTGGACCCAGTGCAGGCAATAAGTGAAATATACTCTGTTAAGAAATACCTGTTCTCAGTGGCTCAGCTGGTATTGTCAACCCAGAAAACACTCAGATGTCCCTAGAGCGAGCGGGCAGTGGGCAAGCAGCTTTAGAGCGATTTGCAATTCTTCATCTGCTGCTAGAATCCGTGTGCTCTGGGAGGAGGCGTCTGCCCCACGTCCTCGAGCAGCTAGGATGAGCATGTTCTTGTCCTGCTCTTCTCTCTGGGACTGTCACTGCCTTCCATTCATTGTGCTTGCTGGGTATGTCCTTAGTATGGACATGGTTTTTTTTTCTAATTTTTTTTCCTTTATTGATTTTAGAGAGGGAGGAAGTGAGAGGGAGAGAGAAATATCGGTGAGAGAGAAAATTGATTGGTCACCTCCTGCATGCCCCCCACTGGGGATCGGACCCACAACCTGGGCGTGTGTCCTGACCAGGAATCGAACCGGCAGCTTCTTGGTACATGGGTCGATGCTCAACCACTGAGCCACACCAGCCGGACTCTAATTTCATTTTTCAATAACAACTGACATTCACTAGTATGTTAATTTCAGGTGTACAACATAGTAATTAAACATTTATGTAATTTATAAACAATCCCCCAGTTAAGTCTTGCACCCACCTGGCATCATACAGAGTTGTGATAATATCCTTGAGACTATTCCCTATGCTGTACTTTGTATTCCTGTGACTATTTTGTAACCATCACTATGGACATTATTATTGACATGGTAGGACCTGGGAAAGCAACTGGTCCATAAACCTGAAATACAAAAAAGAAAACTCTCGGGGGTCTGGGCATTCTGTTCAGTGTGCTTCACCAACCTCCTTCTCTTCTCCCCATGCCTGTGTCCTCCTTCCTAAGTTCCTCCTCTATTTAACTGGGTCGCAAACACTATGCACTGAGCTAGAAAGTCTTCAGAAATTCTTCCAGAACCCTAGGCATAGAAAACCTTTAGGACACAGATAACATAAGATAAACATCTATGAAAAGTAGGGAGCGCTGGTACGATACCAGCCTCTGCCAAGTGCTGGGAGAAGGAAACTTCCCCCTTTCACATTGCTCCTTTCCTGACTCCAGGACCAACTGACAGATGTTCCCAATTCTCTCTGGCTTTCTTTTCCACGTGTCTTCCTTTTCAGAGCCATGCTCGGTTCTGGGTTCTTGATGGTTTGCTTCTTCCCCATCGTGCCTCTGCTCCTCCCTTGCCCTAATTCCACCGTGACTATCAGTGTCTTCTGTGTCACCCCGAACGAGTCCAATGTCCGTGCCGCTAGCCCATGTCATTCCCTCACTCATTCATTCATCCGTTCATTATTTACAGAGTGCCTGCTATGGGTTAAGCACTATCTGGTGATGTAATGGTGAGCAAAACCACAACTCCTCTCAGCCTACTTCTTGGTTCCTTGATTTTCTCTCCACCAGTGAGTGACCTTCACACCTCTGTACCGTATCAGCACCCTTCATGGGGGGCCTTGGTTCAGGATTTCCTGTCTTTGAGAACTCGAAATTTCTCTGAGTGAAGTAACAAGAGAAGGCTGGGGTCATGCACACCAACAGCGCTCTTCGCTCTCATCTCAGCTTCCCTGCACTCGCTTGGCTTCTTGTCCTTGGTTCGCCTCTTAGCCTGGACCACATAGATCTTCATTCCAAAGGTCATCTGTGCCCTAGGACTTCCCCAGGACTGTGTTGTCAATCCTCAACTCTAGGAATTTTGCTTTCTCTTTCTCTGATCCTGACCCCAAAGTCCAGAGCCATTCAAAAGCCAGGTAGATTGATCCTACTTCAAGGCCACGTCGCCCAACCTCAGCCGACTCATTGATGCTCGCTCTTACTGCTAGTTGACTCCTCTCCTCAGAGCAACGGCTTTGACCTTTCCATGCCCTTCAGCCCAGCCTCAGCCCTTTCAGTGGATGACCTCACCATGGAGGAACACATCATCTTTGTTCTGAGCCTGCCTTCATACCCACTTTTCTCCCCAGCCGCCACAGCCCATGCCCCCTCTCTAGCTCCTTCTCCTCACCAATAAACTTTTCTAGAATCAAGTGCTCCTTGCCTCTACTTTGTCAGTCCAGACTCTAACCATCACAGAGTGTGGCTTTAAGCACCTGCCCCCAAAACTTCTGAAGTCACCAAAGACTTCCTGATGATCAGTGTAAACCTTCTCCAAGTTCTCATCCTTTTCAAGTGCATACTAGTTCACCTTGTTAGTCAAGCCTTCCTTGTGGAAATTCTCCCCTTGGCTTCCATGATTCCTTCCTGCTTTGTTGGCTGCTCTTTGCTCCTTCTATGTATGCTTCACTGCCCGTTCTCTCTTGGACCCTGCAGTTTGATCCCTGGGTGATCTCAACCATTTCTAGGTTATCTTTAGGACCCAAAATCCTAGGCGGGGGGGGGGGGGAACCCATTCCTTAGTATCATCTACACAAGGTCTTTAATGACTTATCTGTCCATTCTTTCATTTACCATCGTTAGTTGTCCAACACTGCAGGTATATGGCATTACTGTTCCCAAATGTGCCAGGCTCGCCCACATTCTGCCTGGGACACATCTTCCCCTTCCCATCCTTTGCCTGTAAAACTCCTAGTTAGCACACTAACACTTAGCTCTCAGGCAGCATCTCCTCTGAGAAGTCTTCCCTTACTCTTCTGGTCCAGTTTATGTTCCCTTCTGTGCCCTTGCAGACAGAGCAGTGTGACATTTTCTATTCTCAGTGGAGCGCAGGCTCCTTGAGGGTGGGTCTGAGCATCACTTTTATCACCTTGCACAGTGGCTGGTACAGGATTGGTGTCAACAACTGCTTAACAAACGGAGCTATCAAGACTAACCTTTAGACTTGCATTTCCTACAATGCTGAATATCGATATATACTGTCATCATACTCGCCTCGTTCAAGGATACACTAACTTAATTATCAAAGGTTAGTACAGGTGCTTTTTAATTTCTTCTGATTTTCTTGGACTCTAAAAATCTTTAGTAAGCAAGTACTGTTTTGATTAAAAGGAAGTTAGCTATAGAAATGGTCTATATGGGGTTATCGCATGAGATAGGCTTTATTGCCTCTATTTTTACAGATGAGGAAACAGGTGCAAAAAAGTTACGGAAGTCCCTGGAGGTCAAATACTAAGTGACGGAGTGAGGGCATGGTAGCTCCAGAACCCTCCGCTGCTAATCATCCTGTTGTTTCTTAGTGGCTGATAATACATCTTATATGAAACAGTTCACGTTGCTTTGTTTTGTTTGAGTATCTTAATTTTTTTTTTCTAATAATCCAAACAAATAGTTGCTCTGACTTTTCCATTCCTTTCATTGAAAACTTCCAGGAGACTTACTGGCCTCCTTATGGCTATGACAATGGTCTTCACTAAGATTTTACCAAACATACAAACAACTGCACTTGAGCATAAAGGGCTGATTTATGCACCATGTTGCAAGCTCCTAAGGCCCAGGCTAGTACGTTTCAATCTACTGGATGATCTTGGGGTTTCGTCTGGTGGACCTCCAAGCTACCAGCATGACCACACGCAATTAACTGGCATAACTGTCCTGTGAGGGACAGGGAAATCACTGTTCACTAGGAAAAGGGTAAGAAATCCTAACCTGAGCTCTTTATTTTTAGACCATTTCCAGTTACGCCTCATTGTTGAAGTCCATTAAATTTATTGATCTTCTTTCATTATATCTCACCAATCACCATCAGCAAAACCAGGTCACCTGTGCCAGGAATGACTTAACAAGTAAGTGGGAAAACAGAGTCCAGGGGAGGGTTCAAGAAAACAGTGACCCCTATTGCTTATCTGGCAGCTAAGTTTCCAAGGTATTTTCACACATATTTTTCTTCCAGTAGATCCTCATCTCAACTCTGTGGTAAGGACCCAGCATCGTCTCCATTTTATAGATGAGGAAACAGAGGTTCACAGAAGCTGAGTGACCCAGAAAACACACACATGAATCTGTGTTATTACGCAGGTCTTCTATTCAGGGTTTTCTCCATTTGCACCATGATGTTTTTGGAGACAGCAAGATGCGGTAGACATTTCTGCTGAGTCAGTTTGGGGAATAAATGGGGCTGGTATTAACTCTGGGAAAGAGGCACAAAAATGTAAAGGAGAGAGTGGCATCTATTTGTCCAAAGAGGAATCCAAGTCTCATCCAGTCTGCATCCTTCGTGTGCAAACTTGGTTTAGGCGGGTGGGGTGGGGGATGGGAGAGGGAGGATCCCAGGCTGAGTAGAAGCAAAAGTACAAGTCCTCACTTAATGTCAGTAAGTCCTGTGACTTCAAGTGAACTGGCACACAATGAACCCAACTTTACCAGCAGTTAAGTTTCTAGGCATCGCATCGACATGGTAACAAAGTGACGTTGAACAAAATGACGACGTTGTTTGAGGACCTGCTGTTAGTCCTTCTTCCCCGAGCAGTATGTCCTCACAGTCACCTCTGCATCTCACCTGAAGTTCAGAAATCGGGGGTACTTTTGTTTTTGTTTGTTTTTAAGTTTATCTTTATTGTTGGAAGTATTACAGATGTCCTTCTTTTCTGCTCGGGGGCACTTCTGGCTGACTGAACGGCATCCACCAATAATTGCTGCTGCTATAGTTCCTCACGTAAAAAAAGTTTACATATTTAGATCAGGAATTCCAGATGTTGCTAATCGTCTTTCTTAACTTTTAAAGTTCCCCCTGATTTAAAGCAACTCTGCTCTTTTCACAATTCAGTATCCCTGTCTCTGTGTTAGTAATTTAGTTTACGTTTGGCAAAGAATATTTGAGGAAAATCCCTCTAAAAAGTAGTGAATCTTATGGAGTGTAAAATCTGGTGTGTGAAGAAAGGAAACAACAAATTTTTAATCAAAGTAAGCAATAATGACAGGTTTATTTAAAATTTCCAGTAGAGAAAACCCACTAGTTTTGGAATAAAAGTACTCAATGTACGAGAGCATAAGTGAATATAAAAGATTAGCAGAAGAAAAATAAAACCAAACATAGTACAAAAAAATTATAAAAGTCTGAAATGGATTTAAACAGGGATGTTCTTTAAATCCTCCAAATATTGAACAGAGTTACTAGGTTTGGCAAACAATTCACTTGAAAATTAAAGCCTATTTCTGTAAACTCCATAAAAACTGCTTATTAAATTCAAGCACTCCATATAATTGGTATTGAAACATTTTTGCAGTCAATTTCAGAATAGCAGGAATTGTTCATTTGCTCTCACAGTTATATGAATTAACCAGCTGCATAACTGTTTTTTGGAGCGAATGAAACCGATGCCAAAAAAAAAAAAAAAAAAAAGAAGTAGGATAAAATCTCTAAAAAATTGAAACACAGCAAAATTCAGACATCAGTTTCTTTAAAGCAACCACCTGAATTTTTACAGTATATTCTACATCTGTAGTTGTCATTTCCCTCGTGCCCACCCCCTCCAGTACTCCTAAATCCACTAATCTAATCAGTTCTTAGCTTCCAAATATTCTGTACATATATATTTAGCAAAGAGCATATGCCTAACATTATTCTGACAGCAGTATGGTCAGCATACAGTTTTAGAAAGATTACTATGTATATCATCAAGATTAACCTTTCCTTAAAAAACAAACAAAAACCATGACTAAACAAATAGTTTTAAAATATTATGAAAACCCATGAAAAGAAGACTCCGTATGGGCTCTAAACCAGATAAAAAACACACTTCAGAGAGACTATTAATGCTAAACTTCTGCCGCACGATGACCTTAAAGTGCCAAACACAAAAGAATCTCCTAGGACCGGTTTTCCGATTGACAGTTTGTCCCTGGCTCGGCCATCTCTCCTTTAACTATACACAAAGTCCTGCTAAAAGTATGCATTTTAGGTGACTTTTTACAACAGAATGTTACAATGTAAACTAAACAGATTCTTGATATCGACAGTATGTTACCAAGGCTTTTAAAAAAATTTCTGAATCCAACAGTTGGTCACAGAGGTCAAGTATTATCAAGGCTCCTTTGTCAGTTGTCAGTCGTGTTTGAGTCATCCATCCTTCAAGTACATGCAAGGCTCAACAGTTTCCGAGAGGCAGGAGCCTGAGGCCCTTTAAGACACAGATGAAATAGGGTTGTGAGGTGAACCCATCTGAGTGAGAACTTTATCCAGCCACTGGAGGGGGCCATGCAGATGGATCTCAATCCAGCAGGGGGTGCTAGTAACATCTTGGCGGTGGTATTCGGCTCCCCAACCCTAGAAACAACATGTTGGAGGTCATTTAACTTGCTTAACTCAGCGGTTAAACTTGTTAAGTAAAAAGAGTTCCCATAATCAGACAGAAGGATATGGATGCCTTCCACAAGACAGATGTGTGGGCGCACAGACGCACACTCAATTGGGCTGGCACTTCCAGGGACTGGCACGAAGCAGAAGCTCTAGAGAAACACCTGTAGATCTGAACTGACTTGGATTTTTCAGATATGGGGGGTTTACTGTGCAAGTAATTTATAAAATATATGTTTTATGTTAAAGTCCAAAAATGATCATCTTAAAAAGAGTACAAGACGGGCTATGTATTAGTAAAATGTTCGATATGCTTCCCTAAGACGCTACGTGTGAGAGGGCCAAGTATGCTGTCCTTATGATGATCAAGAACAAAGGGGTAAAAGTTTTTGTTGTTCATGTATGATAAGCAGCTGCCCTTTATCATGTCAGCAGGAGTTTTAAGAAACAAGATTTATTTATCCTGAACTCTCCAAATCCAGCTTCCCAGCTATGTCCATTATATCTTGTATAACTCTCCATTCCAGCACTTTCCACATTATAATTAAACATATATTAGGCCAAAGTATCTTGGAGTTAGAGACGTTCGGTGCTTTTTCATCTTTGTATTAATTCTCTGGAATAGTGCTCAAAGTATTGGCTGAATGAATAAAATCTAATATATTTTTAATGCATATCCTTGCGTTAGAAACACTTTATACTGGTGTAAAGGTTGTTTGTACCTGTGTAAAAGTAAAGAGTTAAAAATGTGTAAAACAAAAGTGACTGGGTACTCAACATGAAATGAGTCTGAGGAAAACACCAACTGAACAAGAGTCATAAATTCCTCTAGAGTGGTCCTTCAGTAATAAAGCCTCATCCAGGGACCTCAGCAGTGACCGCCACTCCCGAATCCATGCGCCCATTTTAAAGAGGAGGACCATGAGGATCAGAAAACAAACCCCTGTCTCTGACACACTCAAGTGGCAGACAGAGCTAAAACCTGGATCTCTTCCCCTCAGGAGGGATTCTTTCCTCCTTATCAATAAAAACAGCAAACAAAAAACATTGCTGGCTAGTCACTGTCCTCATTTTAAAATTCATTTTAGCCAAAATGCTAAGTCAAACATGAAATGTAAATGTTAATAGTGGATGAGAAAGGTCTTTGTAGTCTCATAGGTACAAAGCATACAGGTAAACTTCTTCAAAAGGTAAAAAAACCCTTTAATACTAAAAAGGTACCAGACTCAGCCATGAAGAGCTGTAGAATTATGTTTCAAGAAAAACAATGCTAAGAGAACACTGAAAATCTGCTAATAGGACTCGAAGAAGTAGGAAAAAAAAAAAGATATTCGGGAAGGATATCTGTGATCTACAGGATGATTAACACAGTCGGGTTCCCAAACTGCCCTCTGTAATAAATACATTACAGAACAGGTTTAACAACAAGTTAGGTGAGCTTCTGAAGGAGGACATGAAAGGTGGTTGCCTCACCCAAATATATCATTAGTTTTGTTTCTCAAGGTAACAGAGGATAAAAATTTACCTCTGAGAATTCAGACAAGGCAGTCACTACAGTAAATTACTGACTCATGAAATCTAATCAGATATTTACATTTTTTAACATTTCAATGGCATCTTAAATTGTTTCATTTCTCAAGGTAAAAGAGGAGGTAGCAAAGAGATCAATTATTGTGAGCAATGTCTTTAACCTCCCCCCCGCCCTCAAACCTTACAGACCTTACTGTATCTTAGAGCTAGGGCACCTCTTTTTCTCAGGGCCAAGAGCTCATTAACTTTTGAATTAAGAAAATCACAGGGTCTACTGGAACCACTGAAAAAACCGACCAATCGAAAACAAATACCAGTGTGATGAACTTTTATTTTTACAAAACGATTACTTGCTTATTGTTGAAACAAAAGCAAGAGGGGTTACCATCATAAAGTACTAAAAAACACAGAATGAAAAGGAAGGTGGGTGTGTTTATGAATTGATCTCATAAGACAACCAAGCATTTAAACTATGTGTATTAAGTATATAACATAACACACTGTAATGGTATTACAATAGCTCAAATAAGGGAAAGGTATTAAAGCTACTCTCGGCATGTAACACACACACTCGTCTATTCCAACGATACAGCAAGTCCTCACTTCATGTGCTGCCACTTTAAGTGAAATGGTGTACAACAAAACCAATTTTATCATAGAGTAATTGATATAAACAAGAGTTAAGTTCCTATGGTATCTTGTCAATGTCATAACAAAATGATGTTGAATGAAACATTATTTGAGGACCTGCTGCATTCTCCTAATAACTGACATCCTTGTTTAAGCTTAAAAACGCCTAGATAATAAGTTGGCTTCTATGGACACGTACTAAGAAGATACAGATGTATATACTGGGAGAAAGCACAGCACAGATGTGGTAGCCCCTCCCCAGGAATCAATGTTCACTCACCTTCACAAAGCTCATGCGTATTGTACACATTTTTGTGAGCTCATAGACGGTCTCGAAGCCATGGTTCACAGACTGTGCCAATAGCTGCGCAAATTCCTGGTTATTGAAAATTTTCAAACTACACCCACTCGGGATCTTGCAAACAGTAGTGGGATGAAATCCATGATGGTAGTTGCAGTTCCGACTTTGCACAAAGATGCTACTGTCACTGAGGCATTCGGCATATACCTCCCCTCCAACATAATAAAGATGGACTCCTGTGGGAAGACAAAGCAGAGAGTTAGTCATCGTTGTTTACAGCTGGGAAACATGTGTAGCTTCATTATATGAATTTACATGGGCTTAAACTTCATCTAATTAGATAAATAGATAGAGTCTTAGTTAACTGTATTAGTTAATATAGTGTCCATATGTCAACATACACGTCTAGGTTTCTAGGAAACAATTTAACAAAGGCTCTTAAAAATCAGTAATGCCCTGGCCGGTTTGGCTCAGTGGTTAGAGCGTCGGCCTGCAGTCCAGAGAGATCGGGGTTCGGTTCCCGCTAAGGGCACGTACCTCAGTTGCGGTTTGTCCCCGGCCCTGGTTGGGTCATGCGGGTGGCAGCCACTCGATGTGTCCCTTTCATGTCGATGTTTCTCTCTCTCTCTCCCCCTCCCACTCTATCTGAACAAAAAACGGAAAAATGTCCTCAGATGAGGATAAAAAAAAAAAAAAAAATCAGTAACAAAGTACAGCGATTTCATGCTGGTAAGTGTTTAATGCTGTTTGGCCATGGATTGAAAACATATTCCCACTGTAAAAATACAGCACAATAAAGCTGGACTTTAGCCCTGGCCAGTTTGGCTCAGCGGTTAGAGCACTGGCCCTCGGACTGAAGGGTTGCAGGTTCCATTTCCGGTCAAGGGCATGTACCTGGGTTGCAGGTTCGATCCCCGGCCAAGGCTGGGGTTGTGCAGGAGGCAACCAATCAATGTGTCTCCTTCACATCAATGTTTCTCTCTCTCTCCCTTCCTCCCATCTAAAAATCAGTAGGAAAATATCCTCGGGTGAGGATTAACAACAACAAAAAGCTGGACTTTTTATGGGATCCTGCACCTATTCATCACACAGCTCACCTGCAGTTATTTTGCAGCGAAGCTGTTTGAAAATTTTTAGGGTAGGAGAAGGGAGGATCCAGAGATGTAAAAGAACTAGGAAACCACAGGTGGAGGAAGTATTGCTGAGAGCTGTCAGATGTAAGGTCCAGGGGAAAAAAAAAAACTAGAAAAATAATTCAAACTGTGTGGAATCTGATCTCACTGAACTGCCATCTGCTCCAAACTTCTTCCTGTGAGATCCAGAGTGCCAGGAGTGTAGGAAATTGATCTTACCCAGACTTTTAAAAAAGGAAAGGGGGAAGAAAAACCATTCTGACAAAGCCCCGCACCATTTAGGGAGATTATGTTTTTACAGGCCACCCAGCAAACAGAGTCACATCCCATGTGGCTTTGAATGATCTATTGTACCTTGCAGGTAACTCTTGCATGGTTTATTCAATGCTAAAACTATAGTCTCATACAAAACATCACGTGTTATGTGTACATGTGCACACAGTGGCTGAGACTTCTGTAGCGATTACATAGCTGCTGAAGCAAAAGCCCGTTTTTCTGTCTGATCGAAAATAATTTAAAAGTGCATGTTCTGTGTGTTTGTTTTTTACTTTTTTCTTGATTATAAAAATGAGAAATTTTCATTTTAGAAAATTTAGAAAGTAAAACAAAATATAAAGCAGAAGATATTTTCATTTCTTTAGTGACCTAGAGGTAAGAATTGTTAACAGTTTGACACACTGTATTAGGTTTTAAGGATCATTCAACCTTCTTTGCAAACATCTGTATGGATATAACCATTTATTTAATGATTCCCCCATGAATGGACCATTGTGTTTACACTAATGTTCTGCTATTATAACAATGCTATGATAAATGTCTCTGGATCATTTTTGATAATATTCTCAGGAGAGATTCCTGGAAGTTAAATCACTGGATCGAACACTTTTGATTCATTTTGCCAAATGACTTTCCAGAATGCTTCTATCAATTTACACCCTCCTCACCAGCAGTGTATGGTACCTTTCTCATATCACCCGTGCCAGTATTGAGTCTGAGTTTAAAACAAAAACAAAACTTCCCTAATTAAGAGCTGAAAAACAACATTGTTTTAATTTGCACGTGAGGTTGAGATGATGACTTCATTTATTTATTAGCCACCTGTGTTTCTCTGATGAAGTTACTGTTCATGTTTCTCACCTGTTCATCCCGCCGGGGTTCTAGCATTTTCATTTTTTATGAACTGCACATACAATTTATCTGTTTCCCTCTTAGTCCTTTGTCTTTTAATTTTGTCTGTGTATGTTTTTTTTTTAAATCTACAGAAGTTTGATGTCTTTTTAGTCAAATCTCTTGTAATCTTTTCTGTTGCTTTACATGCTTGCAAAATTTCTCTCTCTCTGGTCCAATACATTTTCTTCTACCTTTTTAATAGCTTGCCTTTTTTAAAAAAAAAGTTCAACTCAATCTATCTGCATATGTGGAATGAGGTCAGGGCTTCTCCCTGCAGCCTCACCCCAAAGGTATTTGTTACTGCAGGACCATCAGAAGAATGCTCCACTCGGTTATGCTTCACTTCACAGCCATTAAATTTTAAAATACAGTATCGTCTGAGTTTAATTTATTCTACCGCTTTGTCTACACACTGATTTAATTGTAGTTTCATAATGTTTTATTTATCCTAATATCAAGTATATTTTCTTTACTCCCCCATTAAAATTTTTTTTAGCTCTTTTCACTTGTTTATAATATTCAGAAAACATTTTCCAACTTTCAAAAAACATTCCTTTGTGATTCTGATGTGAACTGCTTTAAACTATAAATTAAATTAAGAAGAATGAATATCCTCAAAATGTTCTCACAATATTATAGGCCTTCTCTTTAAAGAACACAGATTGCCTATTTATTTATTCAAATTTTCTTTCTCTTGCAGTAAAATTTGGTTTTCTTTACATAAATCTCATATATTGCTAGTTCAGACTATTTCGAAAAAAATGTATGTTTTCTGTTGCTTTTGGGAAGGTAATTTTCCCCTCTAGTATATTTTCTAACTGGTTATTGTCAGAAAAGAAACTGACATATAATTTCTAAAAATAGATTCATTGGTGGTTTCCAGATAAACAATCATATCATTCGAATCGATACAATGACCGTAAGTAATACTGACATATGGGTGAAGAAGAAAAAGCACTTTAAACTGCTGGTACAAGTGGAAATTAATAAAAGCTTCCTGGAAAGTAATTTAGCAAAATATTTCAAGCGTTAGAATATATCCCCCGCCCTGCTCCCAAATCTATCCCAAGAATATTAGCAATCAATTAATTAATCATATCATCTGCAAATAATGATCATTTTGGCCTATTTCCATTATCTGTAATTATACAATAGTCAAAGCATCTGGAACAATTTTAAATAATAGCATTCCCAGAATTCTTATCTTCCTAATTTTTAATAGGAATGTCCCAGAGTACAATGGCTTTTTACTACTTTGGGGCAGTGGCCAACTTTAGAATGTAATGAAAAATATGTCCCTCTGCCCCAAATATATGCAAGATTGTGTTTATCTACAATTTCAGGGGTTTACAGACTATAGAAAGATACTTGTGTATTACAAACCTAAGTCCTAGCATTTCATCATTACATGTGCAACTCAGGTTGCCCCCCTTAATCATGTTAAGGAACCATTTATCAATTCCTGCTTTAAGAGCCCCCCCACCCCCCCGGATTAAATGTTAAACTTTATTTCAAATGTCTTTTAAGCATCTATTAAATAACTTTTTAATTTGGTCCACTGTTCTAAATTTCATAAGTCATTTAAAAAAAACCAACTTTTACTCCTCAAACTTATAGAAATAGAAAAACAGATCAAAGAACAGCCATATAAGCATCACCCAGTTCATCTATTGTGGTGATTTACTCCACATGCTTTACCATTTGCACCTCCCTCCCCTCTATTCTTCTACACACACACACCACATGCATATATATATTTTTCCCCCTAAAGCAGGACTGTTTTAGATCCATATATATATATACAGGATGGGGCAAAAGTAGGTTTATCCTATCTTATTGCGAATATGCAAAACACCAAGTTTATTCTTATATTATTTTGATTGATTATTGTATTATTTATTTGTATTATCACTGTAAAGCAACTTTTGCCCCACCCCATTGTGTGTGTGTAAATAAAATTTCTTCCTGAACCATTTATTTCACCATGGCCCTTTACCCCTAAATACTTTAGTGTGTATTTCCTAAGAATAGGGATATTCTCTTACACAGGCACAGTATATCAGCAATGCCAGTACATTTAACACTGATATGATATTTTAATCTACCACTCATATTCTAATTTTGCCTGTTGACCCCAATAATGTCCTTTAAAATACCTTTTCCCCGCTGGTACAGGATCATATCCAGGGTCAGGTTATAACAGAGCTACCGTATCTCTTTAACCTCTTTTAATTTGGAACATTCTCACACCTTTGTCTTTTGACATTGGTATTTTGGGAGAATACAGTCCCTCCTCACCCTTTTTAAGAGAATGCTCCTTATTTTGGATTTGTCTTGAGGTTTCCAGATTATTAGATGCAGATTTGCATTCTCAGCTGGAACTCTGCATAGGTGATGCTATTTCCTTCGCAGGGTATCACATCTGGAGGTATATCATATCCATCTGTCTCTTACTGGTGATGATAATTTTGATCTCCCAGTCAAGATGTTGTCTAATTCCTTCCCTCTATAATTACTGATCTTTATTCTCCCTTGAAACTAACAGGCCGTCTGTTAAACACTTTAAGACCATGCACATATCCTAATTCTCATTTTAAAAATTCTCTTTCTATATTTAGCATCCATTGATGACTGTTGTCTGATACTAACGAAATGATGACTTTCCATCTCTAGCACTCACTCTACATTTACCAATCAGCCTTTCCCACTCATTTATTCATCTAGTCATTATTGGCATGGACTTCTGAATTACTATTGCTTTTCCGCGGTTTAAAATTCATTACTATACTTAATTATCTTGGTGCTCAAATTATCCTAGAGTTGGCCAGTGAAAGTCCCTCCAAGTGGGCTCCTGTGACATGCCCCATCATTTTCATAAGCATTTCTTTACTTTCTGACACAACAGAATGTTCCAGGCTCACCTTGTGACTGCCTATCCCAGCCTTCCAGTCAGCCTGTTCTCCAAGAAGCCCTAGTTCTTCTTAGTGGGAAGGGTGTTAGAGGTGTCTACCTAGATGGGCTTATTGCTACTGGGTATCTTTGCCTCTGAAACCTCTCAGCAGAAAGATC
Source organism: Tadarida brasiliensis (assembly GCA_030848825.1). Taxonomy (NCBI): domain Eukaryota; kingdom Metazoa; phylum Chordata; class Mammalia; order Chiroptera; family Molossidae; genus Tadarida; species Tadarida brasiliensis. The sequence goes on along the minus strand of CM061259.1, from coordinate 17,791,412 downwards.
AGAAACTATCTGCATATACAGATGATCTACATATGCGTACACACACACATACATATACGTGAGATCATAAACATGCATGTACACATATTAAAATCACGATTTCACACTGACACTTCCACAGGGTTTATTTCTTTGCCCTCCTCCACACATGTATGTCTCTTATTTCACAGGGAAAACTCAGGCTCCCAACACCACACATTCAGTATTAATCTTATAATAGAGTCGAAATGTTTCAGAACTGTTTCATTCATACTGCTACTAAATAATCAGTCTACTACAAACAGTTCAGCGTTTGTTTACAATCACTCTCCCCTACCTGGCCCAGACTGAGGATATATAGTTACATACTATATTCATGTGTTGTTTTGGCTTAGTTCATTCTTTTTTTTCCCTCAGTGAGTTTGAAATACATTAGGTTTACTTATTTTAATTTGCTTTTAGTTTTAGGCTGGAAGTCATTTTTAACAGTGGTGATATTCTGCAGGGAAACATTAGAGAGTTCAGTGCTCCGGAATAGCAAATCACTATTTCTGCTAATTACCACTAATTATTATGCGTTGGTAGAACACCACAAAATTCGCTGATTGGAAGGTGAACTTCCTGGTAATACACATTGGAAAAATATTTACAAACTGTAGCAAGTACATATTATCTGGCGTTGCTACAGTAGTTTGCCACAGGAAAGACTAAGCAGTTCTGGGGAAACAGGGACACAAGAGACAAACATTCAAAAGAGGTTAAAGTGAAAACTCACCTTTTCCAATGTGCCGCCTCGTATTTTCAATCGTGGAATTCCGATTCACGTTGGAGAGCAGCCCAAGGCAGAAACGGTTCTTATTGTTGGAAGGATCGGTGAAACCATCCACCAACACACTCGTGGAGGAGGCATGGAACGCTTCTCCCACGCGATTATTGAGCTCATAGTAGACAATAGAGCACCAGTGTTTTGGTTCCTCATAAGCAACTGCCTGAACATCTGTAAGAAAGAAAAGATTATAGTCAACCACGGTGAGTGCCTTGGGCTCCCAAAAACTGAAACTGTGTTGTAACACTGGCTTGGGATCATGGAATGAAGATACAGGAAAGCAACAGCTATTGTAACGTCCAGGGTTTATCTGTGAGGTCTAAAGCAGGTATTCCGTGCTAAGTGTGACATTCTCCTCCTTTCACTGGAAAACAAATTTCTCTAATTACTGTCGGATAACCAAAATGCCATCTAAGGAAGCATACCCAGTGTTTGCTGAACACTCACAACATGCTCTGTGATACGCCAAAATGGAAACTACCCCCATCACAGACCCTGGCTCATCATCTAAAGAAAGGCAACAAGTGGCAAGTACAATGAAAAACAAGGGGGAAGAGAACAACAGAGGACGGGAAACATGCCAAAGGTGCTGGCATGAAAAGGAATTACTTTCAACAAAGCCTCAGTATGCCGATGCTTTTTCAAAGCAATGAAAATCAGTTTCTAATTATTGATAAGAAGTTCCTTTACTTCACATTAAGTTGCCAATAACTATCACAGCTACAGCCCTGCTCCAGTCCTCAAACTCAGGAAGAAATCTTGCCAGCTGGCCAATTTGTACAGAATGAATCATATCTCTCTCATCCAGATTTCATGCTAACTTCCTTATATTTGCTTTAAGTCATGCAGAGCAGGTGTGTTTTGTCTCTCCATTCCCAGAATGGGCCAACAATGGAAATTACCCAACTTTACTGACAGGATGCAGCTTGTTAAGTCAAATCTCTTAAGACTAACAAATCTCCAAACAGAACATGCTTCTAAATATTTGCGACTAAAAGGTTCTAAAGATAAGTTCCTTCTGTAGTAAAACCTCTTATACCACTGCGTGAGATTCCAGGAATACAAACCATATATAGCCAGTATGCCAATACGTAATGATCTGAGGTTTATGAAGTCTTGAGTGTATAATCGTAACAAAAGGAACGAAAATCCACATTGGAGGCAAGAACGTCTGTGTTCTTGATATCAACCTCCATAAATATTAAAATAGACTTTACTTTAGAACTCGGTACAGAAAACAAGGAAAATGTTCATTAAGAAACCACATGGCCACAGAAAAGATGAAATACTGCCATTTGTGACAACATGGATGGACCTTGAGAATCATGCTAAATGAAATGTCAGACAGAAAAAGTTGAGAAGCATGATTTCACTTGTGTGAGACATAAAACTGAAAGCGATACATGAACAAGAAAAACAAACAAACAAAAATGCATAGCACAGACAACAGCATGGTGGTTACCAGACGGAAGGGGGGTCAGGGGGTAGTGAAGGGTAAAGGGGGTCAAACATATGGTGACAGATGATTTGACTTTGGGTGGTGGGCACATAATGCTATAGACAGACCATGTACCCTAAAAATGAATACTTGAAATCTATATGATCTTATTAACCAATGTCACCCCAATACATTTAATAAAAAAGAAAAGAAAACCACCAAACACTAGCTACTCTATGCGCTGAAGCAGGTGAGCTGAAAACATACACCACCACCCTGTTTGCTAAGCAGCTGTCCCTTGTCAATTTACTGTATTTCAAAGAGCAAAGTTTTAGTGATTTACAAGTGTCAGGCCTTAAAGAAGGCTGCAATGTCATCAACAGAAGGCTTTTACCAGCTACCAGGGTTGTTCAAAATATTATTCATCTAGGTCGGAGGTTGACAAATATTTTTCTATAAAAGGCCAGAAAGGTGTTGTAAACCATGTGGCCTCTATTGTAACTACTCAGCCGTACCCTAGTAGTGCAACAACAGCACAGGTAATATGTAATAAATGAATTCAGTGAGTTCCAATAAAGCTTTATTTATAAAAACAGGAACAGTCCAAATTAGCCTGCAGGCTGTAGTTTGCTGACCCCTGCTCTAGGAAAAACACCCAAAATAAAATAACAACAAAAAGGCCAATGTTCCTTCCTCATGAAAATATTAAGTGTAAACTTACTAACTGGGAAAAATTTTACAGCTGTTTAAAGGAAAAAAATGTTAAAACAATTTAAAGGTCAATTTCCTGAAATCAGACATTTTAGGCTTAACAACAATAGCTACAGGTCCACATGCTCATACTGTGTATGCCTGTTCTTTCCTGCTACCCTGGTTCCCCAATTAAAATCCAAAAGATGTGCGAGAAGCCAACAGAAAAGACGAAACATTTTTATAGATTAAAAAGGTGTATATTCGTTTATTACACTGAACATCTAAGAAAGGTTCTTTGAGTTCATCATCAAATTTTAAGAACTTTAAAAATACAAACGAGTCTGACAGTGTGAGGTATCCCCAATTTTAATTTTAAGAAGCTGATGAGAATGACATAAGACTTATCTAGTAATCAAATTGCATTTTAACTTCAATGTGCAGAGTTTACAGAAATTCAATGATCCAGGCCATGTTCTGAGAGTATCTGTGAAGCTCCTTCCTCCAAAAGAGGTTATGTGGGAGCAGTTTTATTCAACAGTGTGGTCATGACTTCTTACCGATGAGCCGAGATTTTCCCAGCACTTATTTACCCGGGCTCCCTGCTCCCTTAAGCCCACTCAACTTGGCACTGCAGCCCTGCAGGAATGATGGCACCTTCTCTCGGTCACTGCCAAGGAGTATGCAGAGCGGCAAACAGACCCCCCCTCTACTGGAGAGGGAGAGAAATGTTCGTTCTGCGTAAAGTTCTTCCAGGTGAGAACAGGAACGACATGGGCTTCAAGTCCTTTTTGCAGCCAAGTTAGAAACAAATACAAACAGCAAGAAAGGAACAAACGCGATTAGTCTGTTCCAGCGGCAGCTCTACATGGAGGAGGGCTAGAAAATAGATGGGTTTATTATGAATATCCATCCTAACTACAAAAGCACTTTCTGGAAAGCCTTGTAATATGAACTTCCAGTTTTGGAAATCAGCAGTGGAAACTCCACTTCGGTATTGTCATGCTCATCACGTCTCAGTACCCCTTTGTCCTTTACTTCAAAACAGTCTGTTACCACCAATTCAAAACCACTAGGTTCTGACGCTCTAAACAGCTGTTTGGTGATCCTTAGGCCTTCACTAGTTAAATCAGTGAGTCTGTTCTCTGTATAAAAGACTTCTCTGTAATCCAAAGGACTGTTTCTACAGAGCTTCTCTTACTGTGCTCTTCCTCGAACAGCTATCTTCTTTTTAAAGACTAATAAAATTTTGTGAGAGAAAGGAACATTTGGACAGATGAACTTGAGACTCTAAAAGGGAATGAGCAGCAACTCATGTTACCTCCTCTGCTGATTTCAGAGGGCAGTGAAGGTGCCATCATGTTGGTGTCCATTGGCTGCGTGCCGTCCTGGGTCATGGGGTCTTCAGGAGGCAGGTAAGCAGGTGGGGGCGTATCAGCTACAGTAAAAAAAAAAAAAAGATTTTTAATCCTTAATAGACATACACACTCCAAACATATCCATTCTCTTCTGTGCTGAAATTCTTGAGAGACTAAGCTGCCATCTCAACCCCCCCGCCCGAAGCTCGGAGGCTGCAGACGCTGGGCTCGCTGTGCACTTTCTGAAGATTCCGACCGGCTCGTGTCCTGTACAATCTCAGTAAAAATCCAGCGAGGGGACAAGCACTGAACGCCAGTTCCAGAAGTCGTCTGCCTGTCTGGACCATGCAAAACCATCAGACGAGCACTCAAACAACCTTCTCACAAGCCCGCTGAGAGGACGCCTGCATTTCCGCGTCACTGGTGGGTGGAAACCTTTGAAAGCTACGGAGGACTTCTTCACAAAAGGGGCTTCAGGGTCTCTTACATTAAACCTTGGGAATCACCAACTGAGTTTCATTACAGTCAACTTCCTGACTTAAACTCTTAAGTCTGTTCAGGCAATCTGTTAGGACTGCCATTTCCCTACCCCCTTAAATAATCACTTCTTTAAAATCCCTAGTTGCCCAGCCGGTGTGGGTCAGAGGATTGAGCATCGTCCCATGGACTGAGAGGTCTCGGTTCGACTCTTGGTCAGGGCACGTGCCCAGGTTGTGGGCTCGATCCCCAGTAGGGGGCATGCAGGAAGCAGCCAATCGATGTTTCTCTCTCACATCAATGTTTCTATCTCTCTCTTTCTTCCTCTCTCTCTGAAAAATCAATAAAAATATATTTTAAAAAAGAATAAAAAAAAATCCCTAGCAGCAGAATAACAGGAAACACATCAGGCTACTACAGCTACCTTCTATTTCAGAATTCACATAGATGTTTCTTCTGGAAAGTCACAGCCAGCTGGCAAATAAGAGGCAAACGATATTTCATTGATTTCTGAAACACAGAATGTAACACAAGTCTTCTGTTTTCTTAAATAAAATAAAGGGCATAGGTTTCCCAAAAACAAGTTCCTCACTGGCTTGCGTGAGTCCATGGAGCACACATGGCCGAGCAGGGGACAGTCTCACCTCAGGGAAGCACAGATAACTTAGGCCAGTCCTCCAGACCACTTGGGCAGGCACGCCATGCAAATACGGATGGCTCCACCAGAGCCCCTCAGTGACTGCCTGAATCACACCACCTAGTGACTTCCATGGTCCCGCTGTCCTTGCTCGGAGCACAAAGACAGGATGGTGGGGACCTTATCTGGATGCCCTTTTCACCCCTTCTTCAGCTTCTTTGAATTCAACTTCTTCCCTGCAGCTGCAACACTGACTTGGCTTTACTTCCGGCCAGGAAGGAAGACAAAGGGCCGCCTCTGAGACCAGATGCAACATCTCTCTCTGCAAACACGCAGGTGAACACTTCATGGGCAACCTACGGCGTCAGCACCACTGAGAGGGACCAGGTACCACTGGTGGTGTCCACCATTCCCACAGCTACTGCCCCCAACCCCAGCAACTTTCTCTTTCCCGTAGTTCCCCAATTTGGCCTATGCTTTAGTCCCTGGCAGCCGGGAAGAAGTGTAAATTCAAGCAATAATCTTCCATCCCTCTTGGGCTCACCCTGACTTTGCCACTGCTCAAAAGCCTTCAGAAATTACCTCCTCCCCACTAGCCTGTCCATCACACCCACCTGGTCTGGGAGGCAGTAGATAAAGGTGGACTGGAAATGAACAGATGCTATTAGTTTGATTTTTAAATGAATCAATCTCCCACCATCATCCTAAATAGTTTTGGATTGAAAAACAAACAAAACAATGCAAAATAACCAGGCTTAAAAGAAAAGGAAGCACGCCCTGGCTGGTTTGACTCAGCGGTTACAGCATCAGCCTGCGGTCCAGAGAGACCCAGGTTCGGTTCCCGCTAAGGGCACGTACCTCGGTTGCAGTTTGTCCCCGGCCCTAGTTGGGTTGTGCAGGAGGCAGCCACTCGATGTGTACCTTTCATGTTGATGTTTCTCTCTCTCTCTCTTTCTTCCTCTCTCTCCCTCCCATTCTATCTGAACAAAAAATGGAAAAATGTCCACAGGTGAGGATAAAAAAAAAAAGAAAGAAAAGGAAGCAATAGATATACAAACAAAAGATGGCAATATCAAGTATGGACCTCTTCAATTTTTGAGGACATACCAGACTGATTTTGAATACAAATTTACTTAAAAAAATGTTTCAGTGGCCCAATGAACAGGCCCACTCACTTACAAAGAGGTCAAGTATAAGATGCCAACTATATCTTCATTTACAGTTTGTTTCTTGAGGTCTACTGGCAAGAAATTTAGTACTAATCACTTTTGTTCTCTGAGGTGCTGGCTTATTAACCTATTAACTTGAAAAACAAAGTGTCCTAATTAATCATTTATTCTGATAAATATTACACCATCAGTTAAGTCTAAAAGAGGAGGATAATTATTTTCTGTCTTTGCTAAGCTGAACAAGCAGATGGTCTCCAGTACTTCAGCTGCAATTCCTTTGTTGTTAAAGTATATGTTTCTTGGGATTACATCACCACTTAAATGAATTTAATTAAGTAGGGGACTGTGATCCCTCAGGAAGTATCTTTTCTGAGGTTGCCCTTACAGCAGTTTTTTTTAACTCCATGTATGAAATGATGCTGATGGAGGCTGTGTTTCTCCTCAAGCAAACGTGTGCAACACACTATTTTTCTCTTTCTCTTTATCAAGAGCAAAGACTGTAACCATGATGCCACTCCCAGAAGGATGCCGCTGTTTCAAAACCTTCAAAATAAAAAATAAAACTTATTTAAGCATCTGTGCCTGACGAATAAAACAAGACACGTGCTTATTACTTAGCTCCCCGGTCTCCTCTCACCCACAGTGGAGTCCCGAGTCCTAGAGCACAGTGCCCTGTGCCAGAGCGGAAAAGCTCCCCATCCGCCTGGTGCACCAGCCTCTCCCTGACGCTGTGAAAACACCATCTGCTCTGACCACAGAACATCCCCCAGTAGTCCAACCTACCTGGCATCTGGAAAGGGCTTCCTGGGTCTGAGCTGGTAGGAGAGTGAGGATAGGTGCTGCTGCTGCTTCCGGGAGAGTTGGGGTAGCTGCTATTGGGAGAATGCGGGAACGGATGGCTGTTGGGTTGTTGGAAAGAATCCGGAAAAGTGGCGTTGAGTGGCATGTGAGGCTCGTTTTGTCCTAAGTTGCGGAACTGAGCTAAGAGGCTGTGCTGAGGATTATATTCACTGTGTCTTGGGACCAGCACTGGAGGAAGAACTGGAAAAAAAGAAAAGAAAAAGAAATGAGAATGACGAAAATCTATAACGACATCGCAATAAAGTCAAAACATAATTTGTAAGTAACAAATTATCTGAACCCTGCCCTGCTGCCAACTTAAAAGCGTCATTCAAATGAAAAGCCATTTTTCACCCAGGAGCAAATGCAGTAAAAAATACCATCTCCTTAGAATCACTGATGACTTATGCCTGGGATGAGTGGCACTGAAAAACTGTCCAGCGAAAGTCTGCAAAATACATTATTTTAGGTTAAACTGTTATGGCTTCATATGGCATCCAAATGCCTATGAAGACAGTTAACTAGACGTGATGTTTTGTGGGAGACTTTATGCTGTGTCCTACAAGTCACACCGTCACACACCGCTTAACGACAGGGATACACTCTGAGAAATGAATGCACTGAGGCGACTTCGTGGTCGTGCTAACACCAGAGCACACTCATTCAGACAACATGGTACACCCCCAATATAATGTGTGTGCTGTACGTTATACAACCGGCAGCCCAGTAGGGTGTGCTGGCACCAGCGTCATCAGAAACCCGTGAGTAATGCGTTGTGCTATGACATTACCACCACTATGACATCACTGGGAGATAGGAAGTTTTTATCTCCATTATAATCTTATGGGACCACCAACGTATATACGTGGTCCGTCGTTGACCGAAAAGCTGTTATGTGGTGCATGACTGTATCTTATGAACATCTTTTCTCTGAGGATCTTAATATATTTATCCACTTTTCAGTCATCCTTATCACTACCTGACAGGTTAAAAAAAAAAGAAATAGGTCATACAATCCACATTTTGCTAAGTGAATACTTAAGGCCAACAATGTTTATAGCAGTAGAGAAGGAAAGACAACTCAAGTCATTCCTAAAAGCTCTACGTGTTAGGAACCTAAGGAATTAATAATTAGCATGGTCAGAACTCTGCAGACGTAAAGCCACTACAAATGCAATGTGAGCCAAAGGGAAGGGCCGGCTGACAGAGCCATACTAGGGTTAGATCCTATGCTTCCTGCCAGGGTCAGCAGATGGCTGTCCCCAATAAGAAAGGCTCTTGTGGCCTTAGCCAGGAAGACAAAAACAACCCTTTTGGTAAACTACATGGGAGGAGAGAGGAAGATATTTAAAATCTGTTCTTGTTACTGGGAGTTAGGATTCAGAATTTATTTTCCCAATGATACAAATATTTTTATTTATTTATTTTCCTTACTGATTTTTAGAGAGAGAGGAAGGGAGAGGGAGAGAGAGATAGAAACATTGATGAGAGAGAACATCGACAGGCCACCTCCTGCATGTCCCCCACTGGGGATTTGGCCCACAACCAGGGCATGTGCCCTGACCGGGAATTGAACCCGCGACCTCTTGGTGCATGGGTCGACGCTCAACCACTGAGCCACACCAGCCAGGCCCAATGAAACAATATTTAGTGACATTAGGAATTAAATAGATTTTCGAAGCTTCCAGGGAATTTATCCATAGTTTCTAACATTTCTACAGTAAAAGGCTGCTCTTAGCACTTGGATTACTACTTATTCATGAGCTGAAAAATGTTAAAATTTCTCATACACTGTGTCTTAAATTTGACATTACCCTGTAGCACTATGATTTCCCTACTATTTGACCCCTTAGAAACAAATCTTTTTAGTATAATAAGTAAATGTATTTTCTTTTTAGTACAACGATGGACTCTGCCTAAATCAAGTCATCAAAAAAAAAATTTCTCCTTCTACTATTCAATAGCCACCTGAAGTATAATCGACTTTGTTCTGTTGAGAAAATTTTTTCCAATAGTCATAAAGGCTACACCTGTACCAATAGGAATCTAAACTCATGCTATGAAATAGTTCAATGCCTTTAAATTACTTATGCAATCAAACATTCTCTTTTTCTGTTTGCTGCTGTGGTTTAGTTTACCACTTTCCAACGTGCCTTTTTTCATTTGTCATCTAGCAAGAGCCTCAATTCTGATTGGTACCTTTAAAAGGGGGCCAATATTGGCCTATGCACCCCTCCCCCCAAAGGCAGCACCAGACAGCAATTCGAATCAATCCTCCATCTTAACCCTTCAGAGGACCCCTAACCCTCCCAAAACACACAAAACCTCGCCCTCTCCTTCCCTGCTGTACCCCGTTTTCAGAGACTCCTATTGCCCGACAGTTTTAGCAGTGGGAATTCACCTCTTCCCCTTGCAGCAGGGGTGACACTCTGCAGTGTTCTGGCTCTTAGACACAGTGCTGTCGTCAGTGGACCTGACCAGGGAGAAGTGAGCCACCAGCTACAACATATCAGCATCCTATAGATGAACTTGACAAGAAAAATAACTTTTTTCTTCATCTCTAATTATTAAGATGATTTTGCCACTTAAGGTATCGTTTAATACACTTGAAAAATGTACTGAGGTATCACACATCTATACTAAAATGCACAAATCTTCACATAAACAGAATTTCAGATTCGTGTCAAGCTTCTCTGGTTCCGCAGTAGGTTGTGTGTAGCGTCTTAGTATATGTATATATTACAATGATCTACTCAGTCCTCCCACTAACCTCCTCAGGGGATAACCAATTTCATTTTTTTTTCTAGTTTATCCTTCATGTGTCTCTTTTTGAAAAGCTAAGCACATATTAGTAAATATTTAACTTCACTTTAGTTTATGGAGATCTTCTTCATTTGTTTTTACAGCTAATAGCACCATCATTTATTCAACCAATCTGCCATGTGTGGGCATCTAGGCAGTTTACAATATTTTACCATCACATGTGACACTGCAATGAATAAGCCAGTGTATATATATTGTTGTACTGTTAAAGGTGTATCTCCAGGGTAAACCTAGTAGAAATACTGGGTGAAAGGGTGAATGCAGACATCATTTTGTTACTGTTGAGTACCCCTTATTAGGGTTGTACCATTTTGTATTGCCACCAGCAACTAGGAGAGTGACTTTCCCCTACAGCTTCCAGAACAGACTATGTTGTCATGCTTTTGATTGTTTTTTTTGGACACTCTTATGGGTGAGAAATGGTATTTTGGTGCAATTTTAATTTACATTTCTCTCAATATGGTGAAAGTTGATCATCTTTTCATGTATTTCAGAGGATATTTTAATATCTTGTGTGTGTGTGTGTGCGTGAATTGTCTGCTTGTGTCTTTTGCCCATTTTTGGTCTTTTCATTTTCATTTAAAAATGTATATTAGAGATCTTAACCCGATACATTTATATGTTACAAATATTTTATCACAATCTGTCTTGAGTTTGCTTATGTGCAAAAGTTTATTTTTTGGTTGTTAAATTTATCAGGAAGTTCTTTGACTGTAAATGAATTTTGATTCATAGAAAGCTTTCTCCTGCACCCAGATTGTAAGGAGGAATTCATCCATGTATTCTTGGAGTGCATATAAAGTTTCTGATTTTATTTAGAGCTCTGATCCATTTGGAGTTCAGTTTTATTTATAGTAGAGGAGGAATAGATCTAATTTCATCTTTTTCCAAATGGTTAGCCAGTTGCCCCGACACCATTAAAAAGCCCATCTTTGTCCCAGTGACTGGAGATACCACCTTTCTCATAAAGTTCCATACATGTTAGGGTCTATTTTTAGACATTCCATTCCATTCTATTCTAGTCTGTGCCCCAGTACCACTCTGTTTTAATTATAGAGGCTTCACAGTATGTTTTAACACAGATAGGGCTAGTCCCCTCTCACATTCTTTTTCAATGCTGCCTGATATTTTTCCACATGAACTTGACTTATCACCTTGTCTACCTCCAGGAAAAAAGCAGTATTGGTACTTTAACTGGGAACACATTATAGTTATACATTAACTTAGTAAGAATTAATATCTTGATTATGTTGAAGTGCCTAGTCAAGAACTAGGAAGGTCTACTCAGGTCTTTGTCTGTGTATCTCAGGAGTGTTCTGGAGCTCGGGTCCGTATGAGTTTGCGAGGGTGGCCATAACAAAATACCACAGACTGGGTGCTTAAACGACAGAAATGTATTTACTCAGAGTTCTGGTGGCTGACATGCCAAGATCAAGGTTTCTCCTGAGGCCTCTCCTCTTGGCTTACAGATGACCACTTCCTTGTTGTGTCCTCACATAGCTTTTTTCCCTAGGGACTCTCTGTATGTCCCCATTTCTTCTTCTTATAAGGACACTAGTCAGATTGAATCAGGGCTCACTCCAATGGCCTCATTTTAACTTTTTAAAGGTCCTATCTCCAAATACAGTCACATTTTGAGGTACTTATGATTGGGGCTTCACTATATAAAATTTGGGGAGTGGGTCACAAGTCAATCTATAACACTGAATATAGGTTTAAAATTTCTTGTTAAATTTATTCTTAATTTATCTTTTTTTTTTTTTTTTTAATCCTCACCTGAGGACATTTTTTTGCATTTATCTTCAGATAGAGCAGGAAGGGGAGAGGAAGGGAGAGAGAAACATCGATGTGAGAGAGACACATCGAGTGGCTGCCATCCACACGACCCCAACCAGGGCCGGGGACAAACTGCAACCGAGGTACGTGCCCTTAGCGGGAACCGAACTCGGGACTCTCTGGTCCGCAGGCCAACGCTGAGCCAAACCGGCCAGGGCAGTAATTTATCTTTTATGTTGCTATTTTAAATGGGGTTTTCTCTTCCATTATATCTTCTAACTGATAATGATTATATATACATATATATATATTTGTTTTGTTTGTTTCTTTCTATGTTACTTTTATATCCTACTACCTGGCTTCTTTTGTTGTCTTAGTTTTACCACTAATTCATTATAGAGTTCTCCAGATAAGTGATCATGTCACCAAAAAATAGGTATAGTTTTAATTTTCCCTTTTCAATTGCTTTCTCTTGTCTAATTGCATTGGCTAATACTGCCAATATAATGTTAAGGAGTAGTAAAGACAGTTAACTTCCTTGACTTATTCTTAACCCTGGTGGCAATGCCCTCATTGTTTCCCTATTAAGAAGTTGACTTTAATAGGGGGGATAAATGGTGATGGAAGGAGACTTGGGGTGGTGAACATATAATACAATATACATATGATGTATTATAGAACTGTTTACCTGAAACCTATATAATTTTATTATCCAATATCACCCCATTAAGTTCCATAAAAAAGTTTAACAGAAGCAGCTGACTTTAGGACTAAGGGGTGTGTGCATGTGTGTGTCTATTTAAGGAAGTATCAACTTGTAATATCGTTACATATCCATTCAATAGAATACTATTCAGCAACTAAAGGGAATGAAATATCGATTCACACAACATGAATGAAGCTCCAAGTAGTATGCTGAGAGAAGGCTGACGAACAGCGCACACTATGATTCCACACATGTGCAAACCACCGGGATGCCAGAGAGCAGATCGGCAGTCCCTGCAGATGAGGCGAGGGCTGGAGGGAGAGGCTGCGAAGGTGCAGGAGTGAACTTGTGTGGGTGAAGAGCACGTTCATTATCTCGATTATGGTGATGCTTTCAGAGGTACACATCAAAGTAACCACAGTGGACATTTTAAACACGGCAGTTCATTCTATGCCCATCATTCCTCAATAAAATCTTCAAAAAATAAACGTGAAGAAGCAATTTAGAATTGTCCTTTATCTTTTTTTTTTTTTTAATGGCTAAAATGTTCTATTTTATCTTCCTTTTCCAAGCCCATCTTCAAGGTTTGGGAACCATTACTCTGAGTGCTCAATACTACATTCCCGACTAAAACAGTTTTGTCGGATTAGCTCTACTCTGGGGGCTCTAAATGTACGTCTCCCAATTCAGAATGTGCATCCAGGAAAGAAATTCCAGTTCACGACCACAGATACATCAGCTCTTCAGTGAAAGCAACTGAAGATACTGAAGGTGAAGAGCTATAGAAAGCCTCATGTTCAAGCACATTTAAGACATACAATGTTTTGTATGGGCCGTTAAAAGTTAATCAACAGGCCCTGGCTGATTTGGCTCAGCGGCAGAGTGTCTGCCCACGGACCAATGAGTCGCGGGTTCGATTCCGGTCAAGGGCACGTACCTCGGTTGCAGTTGGTCCCCAGCCCTGGTCGGGGTCGTGCGGGAGGCAACCCGTTGATGTGTCCCTCATACGCTGATGTTTCTCTCTCTCTTCCTTTCTCTTCCTCTCTCTCCCTCCCGTTCTATCTGAAGATAAACAGAAAAATATCCTCAGGTGAGGATTGAAAAAAAAAAAAGTTAATCAACAGAAAAGCAAGATACACAATCTTTCTGAGAGACATCCCCCAGTACTTCTCAACTTTTTCCACCAAAGTAAACATCAGTGACAGAGGAGAGGACACTTCTCAGGGGTCCTAGCAGCTCCACTGGAACATGAAATTACACAGAAATTTTGCTCTACCTCACCAAATTCACATATATTTTATGTTCCACTCTTCTTTACTTTTCAAATACGAAAATATTTCACATATCTTACAATCAAGTAAAAGTGACACTTCAGGCAGACGGCCCAGGTGACCTATGGTTTTGAGTGTGCACTGGGTTGGGGTGGGTGGTAAAACAACTCTGGTTGGAACGTCTGGATTTCCTATTTACAGGGTCACAATTCTAGCAAGTTATTAATTTATCAGAAAATTACAGTAAAAAGTGGCTGGTAACAGCAAGGAGGGCAACAGACATCAAGCTGGACTCTAGAACCAAGAGGATTTATGTGGAAGCAAGGAAAAACCTATCACATTGATTTTAGGTGATCACGTTATTCCACAAAATTCACATCAACATGATTACAGATATTTGCTATAAGCCTGGAACCATGCTTAACACATGACACCACTTTGCAAATAAGAGTGCCCAGGGGTAACTCCTCTGAAGTCACCCAGAAAGTATCAAGAGTTGGGAAGGCAATGCACACCCTTAACCATTATGTCCTACTGCCTCAAAGACTCAAAGTGTCTAGAAATGTTAAATTATGTTCCATGTAGCTTACTTAAGAGATGGATGAACAGAACACATTCCAGAACATCTCTGGACAAATTAAAGGTCACTCAATTTAAAGGAGATAACTAATTTAAATGAGCTCAAGTATGAGAAGTATCTAATTCCCTGATGATGGATAATAAATGAATCTTGATCAAAACTGACTTGTCATTTGACAACGTGTAAATAGGGTGTCTATATGTTCTGGCTTGCCTGGGACAGTCCCGATGTATACCTGGTGTCTGATAGAATTATTAATAAGTGACCCTTGTCATTCTCAAAAGTGTCTTGGTTTGAACAATAAATTATATTGCTCATCCAAACTACAAACAATAACTAATTAATTTCAGAAGAGGAGAGGGATGGGTCTGGGGTCTGGAGCAGCTGCCAGCCCTAGAAAGAAGCGTTCATGTGAAGAGACACACGGAACCTAGTCGGGCAGGGTTAAGTGCCCCCACACAGGCCGCTCCAAAATAACAAGGCCCAGGCTCCTCTCACCTGTGGGGCACCCCACAGAACACTGCAGCTGCTTTCCAGACATCTCCCTCCACCCCTGCCCAGCTCCTGTTCCTTTTACTTCTGCAAAATTTCAGGGAAGTGATAATTAAGGTATCTGTTTTCTACTCGTGGACAAGGAAAGAAGAAACATCCAGACTAATTACCGATGTTTAAACACACCTACGTGCGATTCTTATTTCTTGGGGCAGAGGGGTGACTACCTAGCTGAAAGAATGAGGATTTAGGTACCACAGGACAGCAGCTCACTATTTTCCATTAAGTCTGTGTTGACAAACAAAGCAAGGGTCTGGCACAGTACAGCATAGGGAATATAGTTAATAATAGTGTAATATCAAAAAAAAAAAAAAAGAATGAAGACTTGCAAACTCTAGGCCTGACTCAGGTCAGAAACAGGAAGGAAGAGAGGGTGAGGAATGACTTCCTCTTCATCTTCCCTTCCCATGTGCCAGGCTGCTTCTACTTTATGGAAACAGAAATAGGGGAGCACTGAGACTCCAGGGACCGTCCTCAGTGCACTGAACGAGGTCGCTCCTACTGTACTTGGCAACCTGAGACCCACGGCCACGTGCGGCTTCCCTTTGAGGGTTGCTCCCATTGGTTAATTTGAATTCAAAGAATCTCCTTAGAAAGAGGAGGCCAATATTAAAACACTTTCTTTACACCCATACATTGCTTTTTGATTTGAATCATTTAAAAATCAGACTGTGTGTCGTTCCTAGATTCTAGGAGTTCTAACCCTGGTACACCCTAAGCTAGTTTCACACTCCCTTGTCCGATGGATGCTGGAAAAGAAAATCAGGCTCCTCCTCGGGGATTGCACCACACCTCCCTCCAGTCACGTGAAGATCTCCAATTGCTGTATGCCTTTAAAAGGAGGGAAAGCAATCTTCCTTCCTTTCCTGACCTCTCAGGAGGGAACAAAACCAGATTTCTGCCTTTTCTTAGTGATGCATCTCTGCTTTTCAAAGTATGTATCTCTTTTGGTTTAAAAAAAATCCCTTTTTGGTTAGAAACAAACAAACAAACTAAGAAAGTTTCAGCAGATATTTTCGTTTCAGGAAGCGAGTTTCAGGAGACATTTGTGATTCTGCTGCTGGACTCCGCCGGTCTGCGTTGCCAAGGCACACGGAGAAGGAATGAAAAAGAAACAGCTAAAATTGGAAAGAGGGGCTGAGCTCTGGAAAGCATTCGTACACCCTCTAGATCAGGGAGCTTTTTTGAGATTTGGAAGTACTGTTTGAAATTCGATCGCCAAGTTGTCTGTGGCAAAGTCAGCTCATAACCAGACTAAGGCACACAAGTCCCCACTTGGGCTGTGACCCACCAAATGTTCGTGGACAAGCTTTTTAAACACAGAAGAGAGTTCTATGGCAAAACTGCCAAGCTCTTGCCCGAGTTTGTCGACACAGAGAGAATGGGAAAGAGCTGGCTGTGACCCAGGGGTGCACCAGCGCTTTTCAGCTCTGAAGACAAGGAAAAGGCATTCAGGTAAGGAGTCAAGGCACCCGAATTCCAGCCCTGGCTATGATAATAACTACTTTTGTGACTTTGGACAAATCACTTAACTTTGTCACACAAAAAAGCAAGGGACATGAACTCCAGGGGGCCTTCCTGCTGTGGGCTGCACAAGTCCCCCGCCTGCCGGTAACGCGGCCCCACGGCATCTGCAGCTTCACTGCCCACGGTTCAGTGCAGACCGTCTCTGCTGGGTCCCAGGGCACGTCACTGAGACCCCCTGAGTGGGAAGGTGGCCCGGACTAATCAAGAATGGCTCTGTAGCCCTGGGGTTTGGCTCAGCCGTTAGAGTGTCAGCCTGTGGACCAATGAGTCGCAGGTTCGATTCCGGTCAGGGGCACGTACCTTGGTTTCAGTTCATCCCCCAGGGGTCGAGTGAGAGGCAGCCAGTCCATGTGTCTCTCTCACATTGATGTTTCTTTCTCTCTCTCCCTCCCTCCCACTCTATCTGATGACAAATGGAAAAATATCCTAGGGTGAGGATTAAAAGAAAAATAAAATAAATAAAAGCAATTTGTTAAAAGAATGAAAGGAAAAAAAAAAAAGAATGGCTCCATAGCCAGTCCAGCTGCAGCAGTTCTCATTTGCAGACAGGTGGAAGGGGGCAGGGGGCCAAGCTGGCCAAGCGGCTACACCCAGTGTCATACTTCCTACCAGACAGATGGCCCCAGACGGTGTGTGTCCAGTGACCTGCACCGAAATGTTTCCAGTAGAAGGTGTTGGAGAGGACAGAACCACTTAGAAGTTAACAGTGCATGCATGTATGAAGTAAAATTCCTATCTCAGGATGTCAGAAAAACTTTATACTAGAAAACATTCTCAGAACCTTTAATACAGGTTACATTAAAGTCGTATGTAAAAAAACAAAATCCCCGAGTGATGTCACTTTATCTTTTTGTTTGCGTACTGGTAGCGATGCGAAGGTAGGGAGGATGTGAAGTGATATTAGGTATTGATCACTGAGCACGACACACACACGCCCGGAGTGCTGACTGTGGGCGCAGCGCTGGGCAGGGCATGGCAGGTGCAGACGGCCATGGGACAGCCACTGCCCTCCCCGTGTGGAGATCCCACAGACGGCTGAACCCTCACAGCACAGGAGGAAGCAGACTCAGCCGAGCTCAGTAACTCATCCAGGGTGACACAGCTGCTGAAACTGAGGGCCAGGGTTTGAATCAAGGTCATAACCACCAGACTACACTACTCAGTGCTACACAACTGGAAAGAGATTGTGGAAGTTGTTTACAAAGTTCTCTGCCATTTTGGGGAGGGGGCATATTTTTATTATTAAAATATGTTTTTGTTGATTTTTTAGAGTGAGAGAGGAAGGGAGAGAGAGAGAAACATCGATGTGAGAGGGAAACACTGATCAGCTGCCTCCTGCACACCCCCTACTGGGGATGGAGCCCGCAACCCGGGCATGTGCCCTGACTGGGACCTCTCAGTCCACAGGATGACGCTCAGTGCACTGAGTCACACCAGCTGGGCGAGGGAGCATATGTTTAAAAGTTAAGAGAGTTTTGCCTAAAGGTAGCAATTTATAGTATTTTCCCCCCTAGGAATATATCAATTACTCTTGAGCACAAACACACTAATAGAAGACAATCATGTGAACACAATTTGAATATAAGCAGATAAATGAACAGTATCCTGAAGCTTTAGAAAAGCCATGACATTTACTTAAAGAGCCTAAATTGAACTCAGCTTCTGAGAACCCCACTTCCTGGGTCACTCCAGGCCAGAGACTCCTTCTCTGTGCACAGCACTGATGACTTCCTTGAAATGGCTCTTGTCTGTGAGCCACGTGCCCACGGGCCATTTTCTGACTCCACAACCCGTCCAGATGCCTGCTCTGGTCTCACCCACTCTTCGCCCAGCCTTCCCAAGCTTCTTGCAGTTTCCACCTGCTAGTTTTATACTCTGTACCCTTTGCTCACTTGGCCATATTTCCAATTTATTCTTTAAACCTCACTTCTTACTAGTAAAATGGAAATAATAGTACTTTTCTCAGATTTTTTAATTTAACATTTATATAGAGCTTATAGATGCCTAGTGCTGTAACAAATACTAACTCATTTAATCCTCCTACCAACTCTGATGTAGGCACTATCGTTACCTCCATTTCATAAAAGCGGATGCTGAGGCATTGAGATAAAGTGATTCACCTACGTACAGGTACTCAGTGGAAACAGGAGTCTGGCTTCAGAACCTAGGTGCTTAACCACTGCGCTATGGTGTCTCTCCCAATGTCACACAGGTTAGTTTTAACAAGTTCCTGGGCTATGGTAAGCACACAGGGATAGTTACTATTATACTAAGGTCTAGAGTGACTTATCAACTATCAGACACTACTGATATGTAAATGACCATCCCCAGGTGTCACACCTGGCAGCGTGGCTTCATTTTTAATTGCAGTTGAATATAATTAGTTCCCATTTGGAGTTCAAATTTGATTCCATTATATATATTCCATGAAATAGACACTAGTTATCAATGATGAAGTTTGACCACAGGGAAATAAATAAAGCCTCCATAAAAACTTGAAGCACAGGTGTGGACTCTCTCAATTTACCATTACCAACCCCCAAATCCATGCATTTCAGATCACATGCTAAAGAGAAAAAAATTGATTAAAAGGGAGGAAAGTTGCTGATTTCGGTAAGCAGCATGGTATGGGGGTTAGGAGCATAGGTTCTGCAGTCAGACTTAAACTTGAATTCTGGCTCTCCAGTTACAAGCTGTGTGACAACCACTCAGCTGCATCTCAGTGGTCCTGTGGGGACCTCTACCTCTTACAAGTGTGGACAGGATTAAATGAGAATACATGGAAGGTGACAAGCACAGTGCCTGGCACTCGGTGAGCATACAAAGTTGCTATTTTAATTTTTATTGTTACTATCATTTTTATTGTAACTATTACCCTTAGTTCTCTGAAGATGTGTTTAGTGAAAACTCACTTAACATTAGAAATTTTGTCTTCACTCTAAAGAAGATGTGTATGGAAGTCATATTCCTAATTTTACTGTTTCAGCCACATTGTGTTTCAAGAATGCATCAAGTCCTTTCACATGCATTATTTATTTAATGTAATCCTTGCCACAACCCTGGACAGTAGATATGTTCACTCCCCATGTCACAGGTTAGCAAACACAAGCTCAAAGAGGACAAGAAATTGGCCCAAGGTCAAAGATATCAAGTGACAGAATTTTAATCCAGGCCGTCTGACCTGAGATTCTCCCAGACCATAGTTTAATTTACAACTAAAGAGAAATATGTATCTTCTTTAAATGATTTTATTTGTCCCGAATTTCCTAAAAACTCCACATTTACCAGCAGAACCAGCATTCTACTGTGAGCAAGAGTCTGCCCACCCATCCCACCCCCATTTATTTATTACCAGCATGGATTCCTGTTGTTATCGCCCAATGGTTTATAATTTATTTCTGTCCTTAATTGTTGTGTTGATCAGCTGTCTGATTTAGCCAGGGGCCACCCTTTCAAGCAGACCCATGTCCTTATGACATGCTCCCATCAGTTTTTGTTTTTTTAATAAAAACAACTCATTTTAAAATTAGCTGTTCTTTTTCCTAATTAAAAGCTACAGTTTATATATTTCAAAAGCATTTACCCACAACTGCTTCCTAACTTGATCTTACTTAAATACCTGTCCAGTACACTACTAGACCTTGGATAAACTTTTTAGATGCTCAAAGAAAGATACAGTCACAGAAAAAAATATTGCTGAATCTGCTACAGAGCTCGCTAGATGTAAATTAGGGAAATTACAGGGAAACATGAAGGAAAAAACATACAAGGCAATTCCACTTTGTTGTCACATATATGTTTACTTTTAGTTTACAAGAAGCTGCCCAAATATCACTTTAAAAAAACCACAGGCTCTCCTCCGGCTTTACTGTGACCGAAGATTGCAGACAGGCAAGCAGGCAGGTGGTCAGGTGCCGGTGATGTGACTACATGAGCCAGACCACTCCTTCGACAAGAAACGGCTTTTTCGAGTGAAAGAGCGAAGAACTAGAAACAGCAGCATCTCCTGGAGAGCCGTTTTAGAACAAGGCAGTGACGTGGTAGAATGTAAACCCGATCTCCCACTGGAAGGTCTGCTAAGATTCCAGAGCATAAAAATGACCCTTCAAAGAACTGGGTGGGTGGGTGGGGGGATTGCCAGATCTTATTTTGTTGACCTAGATCTTATTACATACAAAGTCCGTGTTTCCAGACTCTAGATCTTTGATCAGGGAAGTGACTTACTTCTGGTTGCATAACCCACGGCAGCCCCAGCGGTTTGATGAGAAGCAGGTCTGCAGCAGAGGGACACCGTCAGGCTGCAGTGCTGAAGGTCAGGGATGGAGAAGCCTGCTGAGGGCACCGATCACAGTGGACTGGGTGAAGCACAAGCTAAGTGCTTCTCTCCCCATCTCCCACACACAGGGAAGAGCCGCTGTTGACACAGGGGAAGCCCAGACAGACTAAATGCAGGGGAAACAGGAGCCTGTAGCTTTTCAAACTAATCCTAAAACCAGCATCTAAGAACTACACTAATCCCTGGCCAAACTGGCAAATTAGCAAAATTTAGGCTTTTTAGCTCTCCCATCCTTCAGGCCTTTTGAGATTGTTAACGCAGTGCGCATGGGAGCCTTGAGCTGCCCCAGTCCCTTAGCTCAGCTCTTTTTTTTTTTTTTTTAAATCCTCACCGAGGACATTTTTGCATTTATCTTCAGATAGAGCAGGAGGGAGAGAGGGAGGAAGAGAGAGCAAGAGAAACGTCGACGTGAGAGAGACACATTGAGTAGTTGCCACCCACAAGACCCCAACCGGGGCCGGGGACAAACTGCAACCATAGCTCAGCTCTTTAAAATAAATATCCTCTCTTTGCTTCCCTATCTCCTCCCCAAACTAATCTGATTCTCCCAAATATCAGGGCAGAGGTCTGATTTGGTTAATTCATGGTTATTAGGCATGATGCTGAGTCTTTCAAGAGAACATATGCATTTTGAAATTTAAAAAAGGGGGGGGGAGGGTGTGGACATACATTTCAGGGAAAGACGTCTCCAGTCTTCTCTGGAGCCTTTTGATATCTAGTACCAGGGAGGCTGGAAGTAACACTGAGACCATCCGCCTGAGGTCACTGCATAAGCCCACCTTGCCACCTACCATTCCTCTCACTTTTGCAAGTGTCCACCAAGAGACATAGCGTGCTGTGAACACAGGGCAAGTCACCTGTGACTCCTTCACTCCAACCACACGAAATACTCCCAACCCTACAAGAAATCACTGTCTGAGGATGATCCACCTGTGGGCAAAGTAAGCCAAAAAGCACAATTCACAGGTTTCAGTATTATTTCACCCAAAGCTAGACTTGGAAGTATTAGACAGGTTTTTTTCTTTCTTTTCACACAAGTGCCATCAATATATACATGATTTCTTTCATTTATTATGACAAATATGTTTCTATGCTTTTCAGAATTGTTCTTTCTCATCAGTTGTGTTGTGTTGTTTCTATCGCTAGTTGCCTAGTGCTCCTTCGGCCCTGTAAACCAGCAGTGGTGGACAGACGAGTGCTGAACTTGAAATAAACCAGCATGATCTGGAAAGAGCTTCTCTTGGCCATCGAATGTTGCAGAGATGGAAAAAGAATGAAGGGGAGGATAATGGTCAGGAAACAAAAAGTAGGAGAAAGATGCTTTTTGTATAATCTGCAGCATCCAGTCTTAAAATTTCAAATTGGAGATTTAGCAACAGAAAAATTAGACCCAGAAACAAATCACATAATTGTCGAGAAGTCTGCTTTCATGTATGTAATTTATGTAAAGTAACATATAGTAACTGCTGAAACTTTCCATATGTTCATCAATTAGTAAAACACGAAACCAATGCCCCAAATAATGCAATAAAAAATCAGAGTAAACTTCACGTTCTCCATTGGATTTAAGAATATGGAATCTACTAAAAAAAAAAATTGGGTATAAAATCTTATGTGTGATTATATTACTTCATCTGCTCTAATATTATAGTAAATTACAATGATGAAATTACCAAACATCAGCCAAATACCAATGATAGTATCTAAGAGAAAAGTTCATCATCTAAACTCCATGTCCTCTTGGCTGTATGGTGAGCTTGGATAGCAGTAGTTATGAAATGCTTTTTCAAAACAGAACTTCTACATGGACAGAGACGGAGCCCTGATGGACCATGAAGAGTAGGTGCACAGGTGGACGCTCTCCTCACCCCAAGGCATCCCTCTGCCACAATGGCTCTTCCCCGCCACCCACCCTCCAGGTACCGTGCCGGGATCTGTGCCTCTTAGAGCTTTTAAAACATTCTTCCTTCATCTCAATGTCATACACATCTCTTACAACAAAAGTATTATAGAACCATCCAGACTAGGACTAGAAACGTATAGTAACTACACACAGCAGTGTATCTGTACCACAGTAACTTATGGAACACATATGTGCTCCTTTTCCTCTTAGCCTTGACCTCCCATTTTAATTTGTTTTTCCTGGTCTACTTTATTAGTAGTACTTTCTACTTTATTGTATGTCTTCTTATAAACTGATTTAAATCCTCTGAACAATGAAATATATGTGTATATCTGCACCACCACATAGACTGGAACACAATGTCCAGATGTATGACAGTGGAGTGAGCTTTTCTGTGGTCACTCTCAGGCTTACAAGAGTTAGCTTCTATTATGCAACTTGGCACACTGTGCTGTAATTACATGCCAGTCTTTCTCAGGTAGACTCAGTTCCTGAGGAGTTGTATATGTGCCATAAATGTCTGAAGAGAAATTTCGATGTAGGTGAACACAGAGTGATGGTTAACTCTATGTCACTTGACTGAGCTGAGGGATGCCCAGAGAGAGGGTACACGTTATTTCTGAATGTGTCTGAGGGGTCTTTGAATTGTAGACTGGGTCAAGAGGGTGCCCTCATTAACACAGGTGGGCATCACGCAATCTGCTGAGTAGCTGAAGAGAACACAAAGAAAAAGAAAGGGCAAATCTGCTTTTTTTTCTTTGCTTGAGCTGAGACTTCCATCTTCTCCCACCCTCAGACATGGGTGGCTCCTGGGTCTCCGGCCTTTGGACTAGGAGTGGGACTTACACCACCAGCCTTCCTGGTCTCTAGCTTGCAGACAGCAGACCCTGAGACTTCTCAGCCTCCGTACTCATGGGAGCCGAATCCCACAATGAACCTCCTCCGACATCTCTATCTGTCTCTGTATCTATAGCCTATTGGTTCTGTTCCTCTGGAGAATCCTGACTGATACACATCATAATGCTTTTTTTAATTTTTATAGTTAAAATTGTTCCTCATTAATCCCAAATCTTTAAAACATTTGTAATGATCATGTCTTGATATCTGGATTACAACTTCAGTTATCAGACTCTTAGATATCACCACTTGGATAAACTAATACTTTTCCACATGGATATACTAACACAAGACTTAAAACAAACAAACAAAAAAAACCCAACAACCTGAATTAGATAGATGTTTCTGTCACCACTGGTTCAAGTGAAAACTTTCACAATATAAAGAAATACATTTTTTTTAAATACTGACTTTTAAAAAATAAATATTAATGTTACTAAATCTCGACCCTTGAGTATGTAACATTTTTAAGTCTGCGTGACAAACTATGAAGCATGCACAGAGCACCTCGCTGCATGTCCCAGTACAACACTGTCGAGAGGAAAAGCACGCGTCTGACTGTTGGAGTTGCGAGCTGAACTAGCCACTTCTTCTTGACTCACTCTTTTTCAAACTGAGATAACTGTAGAGTCACACGCGGCGGTAAGAAATAGTACAGAGAGATCCTGCCTACCCTTTACCCAGTTTCTTCTAAATGCAACATCTTGCGAAACTATAGAACAACATCGCGATCAGAATACCGACACTGATTACGGAGAATTCCCATCAACCCGAGGACCTCTCCTGGTGCCCCTTACAGCACACCCACCCCCTCCTCAGCCCTGGCAACCACCAACCCGTTCTCTGTTTCTATAATTTGAAGACTTCCTTTTCAAGGTAAAATTTACCAAGTGACGAATGACACGGTGACTGAAGCAGCCAGAGCCAGAAACCTGCATTCAGCCAACAGGTGAAGAGGCTTTAAAGTGCATTTCATTTTAAACAGCTGGGAGCCATTATGCTGAAAGGACACACCTGGAAGCTAACTGCAGGGTGTTACCTGAAAGATCGAAATCAGAATTTCAAGCTCAGGTTCAATATGGCCTTTCAAGTTGATGAAGTTCAAAGTACAGAAGATAATTTTCAAGAACCATGTGGAAAAACGTTAAAAAATAAAAATAAAATAAAGCCAAATGACAGGAAGTCTCTGTGAAGCCATTTTAACAGCGGCAGAGAGCAAGAATGGGCTTCTCAAGACCACGGCCAGATGACTTCCTTTATTGCTGTCAGCATTTCCTTTGGTAAAGAAAAAGAAAACCGGCATTTAACCCAACCACTAATAAGCAGCCTTGATTCTAAAGGCTAGTACAAGTCCAAGTCAATAGTCACCTGTTACATCATCAGCAGGGTCACAGTCTTCAGAAGCTGCATGAACTTTCTCTTTCCTATAACCCTCCACACACTTGCAGAAAGAGAAAGTCTTAACATCATGCACCTAAATAATCTTATTTGCACATACGGTTATGCCTCACTTAATGACGGGGATGCGGTCTGAAAAATGCATCGTTAGGCAATGTCATCGTTGTGTGAACATCAGAGAGTGCCCTTACACAGACCTAGATGGGACAGCCCACTACATGTGTAGGCTATGTGGTCTAGCCCATTGCTCCTAGGCTAGAAGTCTTTACATCACGTTACTGTAAACACTGGGCAACTGTAACACACTGGTAAGTATTCTGGCATCTAAACATATCTAAACACAGGAAAGGTACAGTAAAAACTCATGAATGGAGCTTGCAGGGCTGGAAGTTACTCTGGTGAGTCAGTGAGTGGGTGGTGAGTGAATGTAAGACCTAGGACATTACTGTACACTGCCGAGGACGTTATAAACACTGTGCACTAAGGCTACACTAAGTTTATTTTTTAAACTTTTCTTTTTTCAATAATAAATTAAACACAGCTTACTGTAACTTTTTTACTTTATAAACATTTTAATTTTTTAAACTTTTCAACTCTTGTAACAACATTTAGCTTAAAATAAAATGCACTGTACAGCTGTGCAAAAATATTTTATTTATGTCTTTATTCTATAAGCCTTTTTCTATTTTTAAAATTTTTATTTTATTTATTTATTTTTTTAATCCTCACCAAAGGACTTTTTTGCATTTATCTTCAGATGGGGGGGGGGGGGGGGGAACATCGATGTGAGAGAGACACATTGAGTGGTTGCCACCCACACAACCCCAACCAGGGCCAGGGACAAACTGCAACCGAGGCACGTGCCCTCAGCGGGAACTGAACCCAGGACTCTCCGGTCCGTGGGCCGACACTCTAACCGCTGAGCCAAACTGGCCAAGGCTTATTTATTTTTTTTAACTTTCTAAACGTTGTAGTTTAAAACAAAGACACAAACACACACATAAGCCTATGTCTACACAGAGTCAGGATCACCAATATCACTGTCTTCCACCTTCACATCTTGTCCCACTAGAAGGTCTTCAGGGACAATAACATGCATGGAGCTGTCATCTCTTATGAGAACCCTTCTTCTGAAGCACTTCCTGAAGGACCTGCCTGAGGCTCTTCTTGTGGACGTGTCACTCTTTCCAGACATATGTAGATGATGGTTTGACTTTTTTCTTTTCTTCATCATAGATTTTCTTGTAACCAGATAACGCACCATCCAAACCTTTCAGTGTTGTGGGTCCATATTTTGAAACTCTTTAAGGTGCTTGCTGGGGTCTGCAAAAGCTTCTGCCAAACCCTTCACTGTGCAGTTTCTTGAGGGAATCTCTTCTGAAGTTTTCTTTTCTCTAGCCTCTTCTTCAGCTATGCATTCCTTTTCCACTTTCAACAACTCCTCATTAGCCGATTCCTCTGGAACCACCTGTAGGAGCTCCTCAATGTCATCCTCATCCACACCCACGTTCGGGTTGTTTGCCATCTCAACCACAGCCTTGTTGATTTCTGCAACCTCCTCATCCTTGGCAAATCCTCTGAAGTCATGAATGAACCTCTTGAGTGTCTTCTTCCAGGTGCTATTCATACAGTTCTTGGTGACATCACCCTAAACCCAAGCAAGGTTCTTAGTGCAGAAGCTTGAACGTCATAGATGTAATCTCTCCAGGACTGCATCAGTGTCTTCTCAGTGTTTCCCTCAGTTGCAGCAACAGTCCAGACAAAGGTCCTCCTTAGGTCGTAGGCCTTAAAAGCTTCTGTAACTCCTTGATCCAATGGCTAGATCAAAGAGGTGATGTTTGGAGGGAGACATACCAGTCTGATAGTGAGATGAAGATCACCAAGAAAAGGAGGATGTCCAGGAGCATTATCAACAAGAAAAACCTTGAAAGGTATGTTATTCTCTAAATAACATATGCTGGCAGAGCAATTAGGAGGCCATCTTGGAAGAGGCGTTGGGTCATCCATGCCTTCTTCTTGCTCCTGTAGTACACTGGCAGTGTGTGCTAACTGATATGCTTGAAGGCCCTGGGGGGTGGGGGTCTCACTGTCAGATCACAAAGGGTTTCAATGTGTAGCCTGTAACACTGCCTCCATGCATGACTATCATCCTTTCCTTAAAAGCCTTGAAACTTGGCCTTTCTTTATGGACAAAAGTCCTTCCAGGCATCCATTTCCAGAATAGGGAGATTTCATCCATACTGAATATTTGCTCTGGCAAGTAATTTTCCTCCACAATCAGCTTATCTAGAGTTTTCAAAATTCTTCAGCTGCCTTCACATCAGCACTCACAGACACAGCACTCACTTGCACATTATGGAATGAATAACGATTCTTAAGTCCTTTAAACCACCCAGAGTTGGCAGTAAATTCAACATGGTAGTCGGGTCCAGCTTTTTCTTTCAACATTACAAACTTTCTGTGTCGGTCGTGATCATCACAGTGTTGACAGAAATACACTTCCGTGTCTGGTCTTCCATCCAGGTCATTACAAGCTTCTCCAGGTCTGACATAGGCCCTTCCTGAATATTTGGTAGCCTCGTTGCCTTCAACAAAGCAGATCCTTTATCAGCTTCCGTCACTGTGTTCCTGTTCTTCAAGACTGTGGCTGTGGTGGGGTAAGACACGCCTGACTGGTGAGCAGTAACATCACTGACTTTCCGCCTTCGCAGTCCTTCATTGCTTTTCATTTTCAGGTCAATCACTTGACGTGGCCTCTGACTGGCAACATTAGCAGTGGATTTTGTACACTTAGGGGCCATGGCGAACACAACAACACAAACTAAATCAAGCACAGGAGAAAATGATGCGATCAAGAGACTCATTCACATGAGATGTATGAGGCTGCTGCTGGTGCAACACGGCAAAGCAGAGAGAGTACGCTCTTAAAATGACGATAAAAATTATAGTATAATAAATATAAACCAGAAACATAGTTGTTTACTAGCATTATCGAACACTACAGACTGTACCTAACGGTACGTGTTTCACTTTTACAGGCTGGCAGTGCAGGCTGCTTCACAACAGCAACACCACAAACACAAGAGTAACGTGCTGCACCATGATGTATGACAGAGCGTCCCCTGGGCGGCAGGGAGTTTCCAGCTCCACTATAACCTTATGGGACCACTGTCATATACGCGGTCCGCTGCTGACCAAAACGTCGTCATGTGACACATGACTGTATTGCTTATACACTATTTTTTACTCTCCAAAACTCTTAGTCCACATCAATTTCTGGCTAAAAGACCATGTATCTTTGGGTTGAGCTGTGTTGTTGTTGTTGTTTTTCAAATTAACATCACAGCAGACACAACAAGCAGCAATAGTACGTCTATGTTAGAATAAGCGGAATTCAGCAAAGTTGTTGGAAAAAGCAAGTGCAGTTCCCACAAGAGCAATGATAACAAAATGTAACTTATAAAAAGGATACAATAAAACACAGTTATCTAGAAATAAATCTAAAAGAAAAGATGTACAAGAACTTTATGGAGAAAATTTAAAGAAAAAGACCTAAGTAAATTAAGGAAAATATTATGCACAAGGGTGCAGCTATGTCAGTCCCGTCCCAAATGAAATCAATGAAATTCCAATAAAATCTCCAGGGGATTTTTCACAGACCTCAACAGAGTAATTAATCCCAAAGTGTGTAACACAGAAGTCACAAAAACATAATGGTGAATGAATATAACAAATTTTAGAAGGATCCTCCAGGATCATTACATAATACTCTTAAGTGTACAAAATAATATTAGATGCCAACATGGATTCACAAGTACTAACAGTATAAAGGCATGCACAGGAAAGATAAACGCCAAATTCTAACCATCAGATTCAGAGTAGTTACTTCAGGGAATGGGGTCGGAGTTTCTGTTTTATTTGTAATCTCTTATTTCTTAAACTGGGTGATGGATACAACGATGTTTATTATATTATTCCCTGGTCTTTAAACTCTACTTGTATGTCTTAAATATTTCATAAAAAGAAAAACCTGAATGCCTTTTGAGAACCATGTTATCACATGATCTAGCAAACACAATCTAATAGCTACACCAGCACCACCTTGTTAAAAACATGGATTATTAGGGCTCTGCCAGAAGCAGACTTTCTGGCAGGTGGGTCATGTGATTCTAATGCACAGCCTCATTTGGGAACTGTTGGTAAGCACCAGCTATTAATAACTACTCCATCAACAAAATTGGTTCCAATCTGACAATGAGATATTTAAGTGCTCAAGATGGACGAATCAGCCCTGGCCTGTCTGGCTCATGAGTTGGAGCATCAGCCCGAAAACCAAAGGGTCTCAGGTTCAATTCCCGGTCAAGGGCACATACCTGGGTTGCTGGTTTGTCCCTGGCCCGTCAGGGTCATGCGGCAGGCAACCAGTCGATGTGTCTCTCTCACATTGATGTTTCTCTCTCTTTCCCCCTCCCTCCCCTTCCACTCTATCTAAAAAAGTCAAGGGAAAAATATCCTCAGGTGAGGATTAACAAAAAAATTAATTAATTAAAAAAAAAGACAGACTAATCACTTCCCAATTGACACAAATGTCTGCAATGTGGATTCCAATCTGAGAGCAAAATCATACAAATTTTAAAGTAGTGTATCTTTTAGTATACCCCCCAAAAACTAGAAATATCTTATAAAGTAATAGTATCAAATGATTTCAAAGCAGAACATAATTCGTTGAAATCCTCTACAGGGAATATGTCACAGCAAAATTCCACTGAAGATGATAAAAGGCCCTATTCTTAAGGACAAAGTGATACAGGTCACTGGCAACTGCCCTCAAGATGTACTTCCCTCGAGTGTGTAGACAGCAACATCGGGCTTCTTTCCCTTCCCAGTTGTCTTCCCTTGCAATAAAATCATAGCTAAATATGTCTAGAAAAATACAGAAAACCAATGGGAAACTTAAAAAATAAATTTAGAAAGAAAACAATTTATTAAAAGTTCCAGGTAGCCCTGGCCGGTGTGGCTCAGTTGGTTGGAGTGTTGGCCTGTACACCAGAAGGTTGCAGGTTCAGTTCCTGGATAGGACATGTACCTACGTTGCAGGTTCAATCCCCAGTGGGGGCATGAACGGAGGGCAACCAATGGATGTTCTTTCTCATATCGATGTTTCTCTGGCTCTCTGTCTCTCTCTCCCTCTCTCTTCCTCTTCCCCTCTCTCTAAAATCAGTAAATGTATCCTCAGGTGAGGATTAAAAAAAAAAAGTTCCAGGTATTAGTACTGCTGCTATAACCTCATCGCCCTGCTCCTAAGAAAGTTAACTAGTGAGGACTAAGTTGTTAGAATGCATGAAACAGTCAAGGGCTGACAAACATGTATTTTCTCCTTTTATTTAAAAATCACAACTAAAAACGTAGAAGAGGAATTTTAAAAAATACTTTTCAACAACACAAATCCATTGAACGCATCAGGACGAAAAGACTCACTTACCAGGGCTTTCTACTCTCTTATAGTGGTAGGGATTGATGCACACCTCCTTCTGCTTGGAACCAAAGGGAAACTCGCAGCATTCCAGTGGTTTTAGTTCATGGTGGCTCTGAAGATCGGGCCAGCGCCACACACGGCAGTAAATGACATGAGGCAGTCCCTTCCGGTGGGAAACTTGCAGCCGGCCATCCAGGGAGCGGGGAATGGTGACACAGTTACTGGGCTGCCCTGGGCAGCTCAAGGCCTTTTCCAGCTCCTCCATGGCCCCTTTCTTTTTCTTCAGTTTTTTCACCAAAGCATCAACAGCTTTCTCTGCCCATTTTTCTTCTTCATCGCCCTGTTTCCACCCAAGAAGTCTCTTCACAGCTGGACTTGTGAAGGAAAATAAACTTGTCACATTCATGGTGATGGCACAAGTTATATACTCCTTGTTTATGGTCAAATAAAGGAGTCTCCAAATGCAAAAGGAAACAGAAGGGATTTCCCTTTATTTACATAGGATTCTCCTTAGCCTCTTAGTCTTGGGTGCTGAAAAATAGAAATGACCATTCCTAGTGTTTCAAAAAGTAATCCAAAGTCAGCACCTGGAAAAGAAAAAAGGGAAAAAATGTTTAAAGTCATCTCTACCACAATGCCAAAATTACTATGGACTAGGTAGGATTTTAAGTGCTTTTATGTGTTACAGTATGATATGGACTGAACTATGCCCCCCTAAAACTCATGTTGAAACCCTAGTCCCTAATGTCACTATATTCGGAGATGGAGCCTCTAAGGAAGTAATTAAGGTTAAATGAGGTCATGAGGGTGGGGCCATACTCTGATAGGACTGGTGGCTTTCTAAGAAGGGAGAGCTCTCTCTCTTTCTCGAGCCCCACGCACTGAGGAAAGGCCTTGAGAGGACACATGGAGAAAGAAGGCAGCCGTCTGCAAGCCTAGAAGAGAAAACCAGAAACCAAACTGGCTGGAACCTTGATCTTGGACTTCTCAGATTCCAGAACTGAGACAAATAAATTTCTGTTGTTTAAACCACACGATACATGGTACAGTAAGTCTTCACATAACGTCTGATAGGTTCTGCGACTTCAAGCATAACAATGTATAAGGAATCCAATTTCAGCATAGACTAACTGATGCAAACAAGAGTTCCTATAGCATCTCATCAACATTATGGCAATACACTTAACAAAATGATGTTATTCAAGGACCTACTGCATTTTGTTACGGCAGCCCAAGCAGACTAATACACAATACTGAATCTTTTTAAAGATCCTTTCAACTAGATAATAAAAGCATGGTCATTTTACAGATGAATAAATTAAGACACAGTTTAAAAAGTAGTACGTTACTGTTTACACGATTTCTGAGACAGAATCAATAGACACCTTAGTACAAAAATGTTCAAGTTCTCACCAGATATTATAATGTTTTCTATTTAGATTCATTTACAGCACTAAAAATGTATTTTAAGACACACCTGAATCAACAAAAACTGAAAGCCACAGAAAAAATATACAATATTTTTGTTCCTCACATATTTTTTTGTTGTTGTTCAGATAGAGTGGGAGGGAGAGAGAGAGAGAGCAACATCGACGTGAAAGGGACACATCAAGTGGCTGCCACCCCACGACCAACCAGGGCCGGGGACAACTGCAACCGAGGTACATGCCCTTAGCAGGAACCGAACCGGGGTCTCTCTGGACCGCAGGCCGACGCTCTAACCGCTGAGCCAAACCGGCCAGGCCTCACATATTTCTTATGCTAAAAGGAGAGTAGTTATATTTCTACCACATAAATGTAGCAACATTTTAGGGTATGTATTCAGTGAACAAGCCTATGGCTATGGGCCACAGGACATGTAAGGTAGACATTTATTTCACACTTTTTCAAATTTGCCTTTTATGGAGATGAACAAAATGATGCACATGAACACATCCTTTACCAAATTCTTTAGTCAAGCTGTCTCATTTAAACTTTCTAGTTACTCTTCATCAGATGCAAGCACAAGAGGTGAGAAAGACGGAAGATGACACCTTTACACAAACTCTGGCTCAGATGCAGTGTGTACCTCCTCCCAGAAATAACTACAAAGGCTTAATAAAATACAAACAAATGGGGGGGGGGGGCTAGCTTTTATTTTTTCCTCACCCGAGGACTTTTTTTTTTTTTTTTTGCATTTATCTTCAGACAGAGGGGGAGGGAGAGAGGGAGGAAGAGAGAGAGAAGCATCGATGTGAGGGAGACACATTGAGTGGCTGCCACCCACACGACCCCAACCGGGTCTGGGGACAAACTGCAACCAAGGTACGTGCCCTTAGTGGGAACCAAACCCAGGATTCTCTGGTCCACAGGCCGACACTCTAACTATTGAGCCAACCCAGCCAGGGCAGGGGGATAGTTTTTTAAAGGCATCAAAGAGCAACCAAGGTAGTCAGGACTAGAGGGACCAAGATGCTGGAGAGAAGGAAAAATAATGAAGTGAGCTGAGCATTCTTCACCGCTTTTCTTCTCAAGGCATTTGCAAAACCTATGCTATGAGTAGCAAGAGGCCTAGTAGCCACGCTACTGCAAGAGGCTAAGGAACCAAGCAGAGATTTCAGTAATCTCATAGTGTTAAGCAGACAAAAAAAAAAAAATTGGAGTGGAGGGCCTGCTGAGAAGGAGGCCCTGGTAAATACACTAAGTTCAGATCCATAAGGGCAAAAATGACATGGACCAGTTTTTATACTGAAACACAACCTAAAATCATCTCAATACTAAACTGAATCAAGGTAATGGGAGAAGAGGAGAAAAAAATGACAGAGGCAATGTTTGTAGGTTATTGGCCAAGGCTTTTCCAAAACTGACAAGAGCTATCTAGCCACAGATTCAGATGCCCTATAAATCCAAGAAGGATAAATACAAATAAATCTACAAGTTTTGATGTCTCATATCACAATTAAATTGCTGAAAACCTATGACAATATTCTTCAAAGACATTACTCTCAAGTAAGTTCAATACGGCTGACAGTCAACATTTCACCAGAGACAATGGAAACAAGAAGACAATGAAACAACATCCTAGCATGCCCAATGTAAATAAATAGCTGGTAACTCAGAATTCTGTACTTAACAGAAAAATCATGCAAAGAAATGATTGTGAAATAAAGATATTTTCCAACAAATAAAACCTGAGAAAACTAGCTTCCAGGAGGAATTCATCAGGCAGAAGGAAAAAGATCCTATAAAGAAGCAAGGAAATGCAGGAAAGAATGAAGAGTTCCAGAAGGGTAAATAAGAGTAAGTCTGAATGAATACTGACTTTACAAAAACAGTAATAGGAATCTCTTTAGTGTTTAAAATATACAATTAAAATGCAGAACAAAAAAATGTAGAAAGGGACAAATGAAGGTGGTGTTCTAAGTTCCCTGTATTATTACCCAGGCTATGGCAAAGAGTTAAATCATTATTGACATAAATTTTGAAGTCATGTCATAATAAAGCAACCACTGGAAGAATAATTTAAAAACTATAAAAAGGTAATAGTAGTGTAAAAATATGGAATTATTTTTTAAAATATGACTAATACAAAGAATATAAGAAAAGGAAAAAAGGAGCAAATAATGGATGGGACAAATAAACAACAATACAATTTAGATCTAATCCCCAAAGTATCAGCAATTACTTAAATATAAACAGATTAAATATGTAAGTAAAAGACGAGTGAGGATGGGGAGTACCACTTAAGTACAGTGTACTTGCCAGAGACATAGATTAAATATAAAGACAGAGAGAGGTTGGTAGAAAAAGGATGGAAGAAGATACCTATGCATATTCTAACCAAAAAAAAACTGGCAAAGCTATCAGACAAAATAGACTTTAAAATAAGCATCATCATCAGAGACATCAAAAAGGGACATTTCATAATGTTATTTATTTTTTTAATCCTCACCCGAGGATATTTTTCTATTTATCTTCAGATAGAGTGGGAGGGAGAGAGAGAGAAACATCGACATGAGAGGGACACATCGACTGGTTGCCTCCTGCATTACCCTGACCAGGGCCGGGGACGAACCACAACCGAGGTACACACCTTTGGCTGGAATCTAACCCGTAACTCATTGGTCCGCGGGCCTACGCTCTATCGCTGAACCAAACTGGCCAGGACAAGACATTTCATAATGTTAAAAGAGTTAATCTACCATGAACATATCACAATCCCCACCATGAATATGTCAAATTTTTATGCACGTAATAAGTCTCAAAATACACAAAGCAGAAACTGATAGAATTAAAATAACAAAGAGAGAAACCAACAACAGTAGAAGATTAATGCTGAAACTGATAACACAAGCAAACAAAAATCAATATAGAAGATTAACATGTTTAGAAACTTGATCTAATTCATGTACATATACCACTGTACCCAACAGCTGTAGAATGCACAATACTTTCAAATACACATGGACTATTTACCCAAAATGACCATATAATGAGCCATAAAATAAATCTCCATACATAGCAAAACCATACAGAATGTCCTTTGATCACAGTATAACTAAGAAATCAATAACAAAAATATTGTTATTGAAAATAATTATACTTTTAAATAACGCATGGGCCAAAGAAGAAACCACAGTGGAAATTAGAATACGTTTTAACTCAATGATTATAAAAATATGACAAATTGCCCGGCCAGTGTGGCTCAGTGGTTGAGTGTCAACCCACGCACCAAAAGGTCGCTGGTTCAATTCCCGGTCAGGGCACATGCCCAGGTTGTGGGCCCGATCCCCAGTGTGGGGCATGGAGGAGGCGGCCAATCGATGTTTTCTCTCATCGATGCTTCTATCTTTCTCTCCCTCTCCCTTCCTCTCAAAAAATCAATAAAGAAAAAAATTATTTTAAAAACGCCCAATCAGCCCTGGCCGGTTTGGCTCAGCGGTTAGAGCGTTGGCCTGCGGTCCAGAGAGACCCGGGTTCGGTTCCCGCTAAGGGCATGTACTTCAGTTGTAGTTTGTCCCCGGCCCTGGTTGGTCGTGTGGGTGGCAGCCACTAGATGTGTCACTTTCACATGGATGTTTCTCTCTCTCTCTCTTCCTCTCTCTCCCTCCCACTCTATCTGAACAAAAAATGAAAAAATGTCCTCGGGTGAGGATAAAAAAAAACACGCCAAATCAAAATCTGTCGAATGTGGTTCAAGCCATGCTTAAAGGGAAATGTATATTCTTAAATGAATATAAAATGAATATATTGGAAAAGGAAAAAAACCCTGAAAACTAACGTTCTATGTATCCACCACAATGGAAAAAAAAAAAAAAACATCAAGTTAAATCCAAAGAAAGTAGAAGGAAATGCCAGCAGAAAAAATTTTTAAAAAGCTTAACAGAGAAAAACCTATAAAATCAAAGTTGGCTCTTTGAAAATACTATTAAAATTAGATAAACCTCTAGAAAAACTGGTTAATAAAAGGCACACATTACCAATAACAAATAAAAGGGGGAAATCATTACGGATCCTCAGAATTTAAAAAGATGCCCTGGCTGGTTTGGCTTAGCGGTTAGAGCGTCTGCCCGAGGACCACGGAGTCACAGGTTCGATTCCGGTCAAGGGCATGTACCTCAGTTGCAGTTTGGTCCCTGGCCCTGGACGGGGTACTGTGGGAGGCAAGCAGTTGATGTGTCTCGTTCATATTGATGTTTCTCTCTCTCCCCCTTCCTTCTTCCCTCCCACTCTGTCTGAAAATAAATGGAATAATATCCTCAGGTGAGGATTTAAAAAAAAAAAAAGATGATTATGAACAGCTGTCCTCCGAGGTACGTGCCCTTGACCAGAATCGAACCTGCGACTCAGAATCGGTCCGCAGGCTGACGCTCTAACCGCTGAGCCAAACCGGCCAGGGATAACCACTTTTCTAAATTGCTAGTTTTAACAGACACATAATAGAAATGTTAAGGTTCAAGGTGGTGGGAGACACTACAAGGCTGATAAGAAGGGCAGGGGCAAGATGGTGAAGGGCCTGCGACACATCTCGTCCTATAGACAAGTTTTAAATCAGAGCATGGACATGATTAGATCTATGTTTTAGAAAGACAGTTAAGGTGATACTCTCAATACAGGAAGTTGTCTCCATACAGAGAACAAAAAACAAAAACAAAAGATACTGCCTGGAAATACCACAGGGGCCAGTTAGGGGGTGAATATGTTGATGCCACTCACAAAAACTGAAGTGACAAGATCACAACCCTTTGCATATAAATGCAGAGATGAAACAAAATGCAGGCTGATCACTAATTTTTGCCTGAGTTAAGCATTTCGTTTTTTTAATATGCAAGTCAAACAAGTCATCTACTTCCCATTAGGAATTCAAATGAGTCCATGATACTATGGCCATGGCAAGACAACTCATTTTTTTCTGCCCCTTTTTGTACTTCCTGCTTTAGTTTATGTCAAAAGTTAAGTGGCCTTATCAGTTTAAAGTGCAAAATAAAAACATGAGTCAGCAAACAGAGATTTCCTTCCCTCTTCTCCAAATACAAACATTTCGCACTGACCGAAAGCAAAAAACAAAAAAAAAAGCATTTATCTAGTAAAGAACCCCCGAGAAGCCTTAAAAATATTGAGATCTCTGTTTCAGTAACTTCACTTTTAGAAACCTAGTCTGAAATATTCTGAACTAGAAAAGGTAAAAAGTTTTTATATAAAGATTTTCATCAGAGCGTTATTTATTATACAGGGAAAAAAGAAATATCTAATAATTGGAAAATAGTTACATAAGCTATAGTACACTTCACTCAATAGACTGTTATATAACCCTTTTAAAATTGTTTATAAAAACTACATAATAACTGGGGGAAACCCTTAAGCAGTACACAAAGTGATACATAGAGCATAAACAACTATGTAAATACACCAAAATGTTGATAGTGGCTGGGTTTGGAAGGTTAGTAATATCTCTCTTCTACTTTTCAAAACTTTCTAAACACTCTTTAATGAAAAACTGTAAAAAAAATTTTTTTTAAAGCCTGTACATGTAATTTGCTAATTACAAAACAATAAAACTCAATTTCATGAGCTCAAGTCACACACAAACTTGACTTATATGGCAGGTTGGACTTATAGCGTGATCCGATTACAGAAGTAATAAAAATGTAGTTTAAAGCAGGGTTCTCAATTCAGAACCCTTCCCTGTGGAATCCTGTCCCTGGGAAGGGTTTCTATGAGCACTGTCAGAAGCCAAACGAGAAAAACACGCCTTTTGATTTGGATACTTAATTTTGCAACTTATGTGGTATTCCTTAATGTTAAAAGGAAAAAATAAAAAAAAAATTAAAATACCTTTAACTGCTGCACAACTCGCTTTATTTAAAGCAAGCCTAATCAGCCGACTGTACGACATCTTGGCCTCATTTAGTGAAGAAGCATATAATTATCCGACTGTGTGAACATCAACAAAATACACTCTCTGCCATTCCATACCTTTCAGATCCCAATTTCCCACAGAAAGTTTTAAAAGGACATTATTCTAATTTGTATCTGAAGATACATTTTTTAAGAAGGCGGGGGAGGGTAGCCACCAAGTGTTAGTTCATTTAATTAAAGGATGAGGAGAGGAGACAGATAATGACCAAATGTCCTCTGTACCTTCAGACTAGTGCCATTTTACGAATCTTGGACTGGCAGGGAATTCAGTGAGCTAGACAAAAATAAATTATCCCATCAAATATTGAGAGAATAATTAAATTATTCAATAAAAATACACATAAAATACAGGCTCCAAAAAGTGACTGGGGGAAAAAAATCAGAATCCTAGTACCTGAAAAAAGTAACTGACAGAAGATAAATGATCTCTTTTCAATGAAGCCAGCAACTCACTTTTTAAAATTCACTTCTTGTTCTTTGGTTCATTACTCTATCTTAACTCTAATGGTAAAACATCAAAGCATAAAGATCAAAAGAACCAAGGAACTAAAATCACAGGGTATTGATTAACTTTACTTTGAAAATGGTTAACAGTTGGATGAGCTATTTAAGAAAAAAAACGACAGCTTTATAAAAATGATCTTCCTATAAAAAGGTCTGATCCTTTTTGGGGGAAACAAGTATTTCCAAGTAAGTAAACAAACTATGTGCACATTTCCTGACTTACACCGCTAGCTTTCTTCTGAAAACAGATGACCTTGGGGAAAACCAGAAAAAGAAAGACTTGAGCTTCCAAAGAAGAGCTACAGCAGGGATTCAGAGAAATCATAAGCAAATTATGATTTTTGTAGTTCAGTATTTTTGTATCTACAACACATCAACGGAGAGAATGCCAACGAGATGTAAAAGACCCCAGGAGGTGTTGTACGAAGTGACTGGGGTCAATATTAATGAGTATTATGAAGAGGTATGTGTCATCTACCCTAACATCCAATTTCAGATAGGATTCAAGGCCTGTTGAGAACTCTTGCCTCCTCTGAGAGAACAGGTAAATGAAAATATTACAAAGCGTCAAAAGATGAACGTGCCAGGAGATCTCTAATGTAATTTTTCATTATTCCAAAATGAGCTATTTTTAACTTACTTGATTTCAACTCTTTCTACTCCTACTGTGAAAAATAAAGGAAATGCTCATTAAAGATGAAGGGAGGACTCTCAGGCACATACCACTCATCCTTACTTATTTTACATATCCAGCAGGGAAAAGCTTACTTTAAATATCCCAGCAAGAAGGTTTTCTCCTTGCCCAGCAACAACTCAGCCAATGAGAAGCCACCACAATCCCAAACTCTAGTTCTCCTCCAATTAACTCTGTTTAAAACCGTCCCTCCCAACTTCCTCCCTGCCTGTATAAAAGCACACTCCTCTCCTTTGTTCTCCAGACTTGCCCATGGCTCAGCAGTTTGCTTGTCCAGAACTGTAATCCTCTGCTGCTTGATAACCTCTGCTGTTTAATTTTTAAGGCTGACTCTACCAAAGGTAGAACAGTCAAAGCAGATCATGATTCGCAAGGATGATAAAACAAAGATACCCTAAAAATTCCTGATATAAAAAAACGTAGAATCACAGAAGCTAGACACTACACATTAGGGTTTTTTAAATGCTTAAAAAGATGAAGGTCTCAAAGAAAAACACTCCAGATAGTCAATGTCAGTAAATACTATAAAACATAAAGAGCAGTCCGTCAAGCCAAGAATTACAATGCACTCTACTGGTAAGAGTTACATTGAGAATTCATAAAATGGAGGGTAGGGATCATAACCATATTCATTAGGCCTAAATAAAATTAGACTACGGAATGAATCCAAAGTCCTGAAGACCAGGGAACTTCCAAACCTCTGATACATCTAAAAATCCTATTACTTAAAAGTGGAACAGCGGTCATCCCAACACTAGCTTAGCAGGATGGCCAAAGCAGAGGCAGCAAGTTCATTCACATTTCCAGATGGAGAAGCAATCGTATGCGCAGTACCCATGAAAACCAGTACAGTAGTCCCCCCATCCACACTTATAGTTACCGGTGGTCAGCTATGGCCCAAAAATATGAAGTGGAAAATTCCAGAAATACACAATCCATAGGTTTTAAGTTGCGCACTGTTGTGAGTAGCGCAATGAAATTTTGCGCTGTTTCCGCTGCATCCTATCTGGGCAATTAGTCATCCCTTTGTCCAGAGTCTCC
This sequence comes from Tadarida brasiliensis, assembly GCA_030848825.1. Taxonomy (NCBI): domain Eukaryota; kingdom Metazoa; phylum Chordata; class Mammalia; order Chiroptera; family Molossidae; genus Tadarida; species Tadarida brasiliensis. The sequence goes on along the minus strand of CM061259.1, from coordinate 17,751,116 downwards.
AAGCACTAAATGCTCCCCACGTTAGTCACTTAGCAGCCATCCCTGTTACCAGACCGACTATGGAGGCATCCAAGTGCTTGTGCTCAAGTAACCCTTACTTTACTTAATAATGGCCCCAACGCACAAGGGTAGAGATGCTGGCAATCAGGATATGTCAAAGAGAAGCTGGAAGTGCTTCCTTCAAGTGAAAAGGTAAGTACAGCGCAAGAAAATATTTTGAGAGAGACCACATTTACATTCCATTAGTTATTGTGGTTAATCTCTTACTGTGCCTAACTATACATTAAACTTTATCATAGGCATGTATGTACAGGAAAAAATAAAGTATATATAGGTTTTGGTACTATCTGAGGTTTCAGGTGTCCATGGCGGTAGGGGTAGAATCTCAGAATGTATCCTCCACACATAAAGGGGGATTATGGGACCACTATAATGAAGACAGGCAGGGACAATACTCTGGAACAAGTAGAATACAACTGTAAGTGGTACCAACTCTAAACAGTTCCTAAATAAAAGCATGAACGAGTATGTATTGTACAGATACTTAAGGGAAATTATACATATTGACACTTAGGACGGGGGGGAAAAACGTTAAAATTTGCTACTCTAGTATAATGCCATTACAATGAACATAAAAACAGAGGTGGATTTTCTCTAGTTATTTCAGTCTCAGAAAACACCCCATAGTAAACAATGTTCTCTAATTCGGTTTCAACACATAATCTGTTCAAATGTTTCTTTTCCCATCATCCCAATTAGGAACTACCTTGGTTTTGAAATATCTGTATTGTAGGAGAAAGTAGGTGACATGCCTCTGCATTTCTTCTTCCTGTTTTAAAACAGCAGTTAGCTCTTGACTTTCAACATTTAATTTCAAACGGGTGAAATCTCATTAACTTTTCTTTTTCAGAGATTAAATTTCCCAAATCTGGAATGGGTGAAATGTAGCCCCAAATAACCAAATGTAGCCCAACCAACAACCAAATAAAGGTGGGGGTGTCTTAGAACAAGAAAAAAGTGAGACTGGATAAAATCTCTCTCCATTTCTTTTATACATGCTAAAGCACTTTTGAAAATACTTCATGGCTTGGGAGGTGGGCTAAAAGAAACTCTACTTCGATGGAGTCCTCAGGAAAAAGAAAACGTGTTTAAACAAAATTCCTATGCAAGAAAGCAGTATGAAGACCCGCTGGGGATCACAGAATTCTGCCCGGTCTCAAATCAAAGCAACAGCAAAGTCCTGCTGTCACTAACACCTGGAAGCCTAATTCACCTGAACCTCTTACTATTCAGCCTTGTTGCTTTGGTTACTTCCATACATTTCCCAACTTTCTAAACTCCCAACTTTCTAAACATGTGATTGATGACACAATAGCTAGTTTGCCATGCTCTCATTAACATTTTTTTTTCAGAGATGCATTTCCCCAATCTGGAGAAACCAGGGGTTGAAGGTGGCAGAGGGCAAGCTCTGGAAAGCCTCTTTTTAGTAATGTGATTAGGCAGGCGCTGCTGCTTTTAAAACACACCTCCTGGTCAGTCTCTCAGGTGTGACATAAGTGGCATGTTAGCAAGAGCTGCGATGGGGTCTCTCAACAGAGTGTTAAGTGAGTGGGAATCTCAGGGATGGAAAAGAAAGGGACACTTTGAATCTAGTTTACCACTTGTTAAGTTCATTGCATGCTGTGACATTTCAGTCGAATGATTTCAAAAGTAGCACCCCCTTGATAAAAGCGATGTAAGGTATTTACGGATGTCACAATTACCTGGGTCTCCAAGGACAGAACTGTATGTAGTTTACAGATTTAAGTGTGCCAAGCATGCTATTCAATACATCCTTGTTGTGTCAGGAAATTCTGTGCGACAAGAATTCTTTCGGGTCCTGCTCTGCGTACACAAGTCTGTCCTTCCGTCCTGACAAATCTGGGCTGCGTATAGGGCAACTGGTCAATTTTTCTTAGTCCCAGAGAGTCCACAGAGAACAGCAAGGGTCAGTTCTGTCCTGTTTCATTAGAAAACTATCTGTTTAGTTATGCAGACTGAAGGCACTTAGGCTTTCTTACTGCCCTCACTTTCAACAAGCAAACCTAGCTTCTTTCTACATCTCCTTGCCACTCCCTCTAAAAGTTGGACAATGTTTTCTCTAATCCCACTGAATCCCGTTCTTAAATTCATGCTTGTCAGGGAAAACTGTCCTTTAGCACACGGTAGCCTTTAAAGTTCATCTGTAGTCATCTCAACTCAAAAACTGGACAGAGTCACTGACCTGTAACTGCTCACTCCTCAAGCACAGGACACTAAAGACCAGAGGCATTTAAAATTTTAATTGTATTGACTACGAGAGAGGAGAAGTCTATAGTAGTTGTCTCTTAGAAAAAATAATTCTGAGTCATCGTTAACGTAGAATAGCAATTTTAGAGATTGCAAAGAATGGTAAATGTGGTAAATTTCCATTAAGTGGCTTGTTATGAATAATTCATCATTAACGAATGAAATTAGTCTAACTGAGCTATTACCTACACAAGCATTATACTCGTTGTTTTTACAAACATCTTACTGACTCCTTATAGAAGTTCTTCAAGGTATGTATCGTTATCTCGATTTTACTAAATAAACCTGAGGATCAGAGGTTCAGTAACTTTCTCAAGACCATATTCTAGCAAATGGTAGGTCTACATTTTAAACCAGAACAGATACTAAAGCCTATTAATCAGGTTTAAAAAATTTTTTCCAAATGCCAAATTCACAGATGAAAATGGAGGAGGAAAAAAAAAAAAAAACTACCCCTTTTATTTAAAAAAAAAAAAAAATCCTGCTCTATTTCATTTTTTGGAACATTTTCCTCTTGCTCCACTGATCTCACAGGTGCTGTTTACGGCCACAAACATGCACATCTGTAGGGGCGAGCTGACATTCACAGGCAGGACAGCCTGAACCCTCTCCCTATATTTAGATCCTTCAGCTCGGAGCTAATTGAATAATTTAATCTGGACCCTCTAGAAGGGAAACACATCCATATTCATCACAGGCATCAAAGGAAACATCTTTACAAGTTATATCCTTTTACAAACCAACATATGGTCTCACACCATTCTCCCAATTGTTGAACTCCTGTGGGAAGAGCATGGAATTTTATTTCTTTTTATCACTTGAAAAAATCACTTCCCTCCTAATTCAGTAAAACTGGGTGGAGGCCACTTCCTCCACAGGTGAGAGAAATAAAACTTGTTGATCTGTCATTGTCAGGAATTTTAAAGTTAACCATTTTATGTACTTTCAAAATGGAAACAAAAGGCAGGCTAAATCCGGAATAAGAAATCAGGGCACATTCTCCAGCCTTTCAAAATAAAGCCCCTACAATTTTTATGTCATTTTAAGATGTTCCTAAATGAGAAAACAAGAGCCCTTCTCTCGGAATAAGAGGTAGGTCTGAACGGCAGCTTTCCACCGAGTAGCTGTACTATGAACAAAACGCTTCTCTGAGCCTCACTTTGCTTTTCCACAAAATTTTGATTCCACTACCTACTCTGCTGGGTTGTTATGAAGATTAAAGATAAATATGTGAAAGTGATTTGAAAATTATAACATGCTGAAAAATGTGACATTTTATTGAGAGCAGTTTCACAAATAAGAAAGCTAATTTTAAGTTTCTGTCCTAGTTTGTATCTGTTCAGTGAAGTTCTAACTTTATTTTTAAATATAATAAAAAGAAAAACCGATAAGCACTACAGTCATTCCATGCATCTGACAAACCCCTGTACTGTCCACTCCTGTAAGCACTGAGGACATAGCATTGACCAAAAGAGACAAAAACAGTCATTTTTAAAAAGTCCATGCCTTCATGAGACCTACATTCCAGTGGCTATGGAATGCCTCACTGAGAAGGTGATATTCGAATAGATGCCTGAAAAGGTGAGGGACTGAGCCTCACGGATATCTGGGGAAACACACTGCAAGCAGAGAGGAGTGCAAGTGCTAAGGCCCTGCGGCAACAATGTGGCTGAAATGTTCAAACAGCAAGGAGTCCATGGGGCAGGGATGGAGTGAGGAGAGAGGAGTGGGAGATGAGGTTGGGGAGGTCAGGGGAGCAGACAAAGGAACCCATAGAGACCTGTCAGCTTTCACCCTAAACTGAGATGGGACCCACTGGAAGATGTGAGTAGAGATGTAAGCCATCATGTGACAGACAGTTGAACAGGACTACCAGGGCTTGCTGGGTTGAGAAAAGACAGAAAAGATGAAAGCAGGAAACAGCAGGGACGCCAGTTAGGAAGCTACGGCAATTGTTACCGTTTGAGATGATCAAGCTGGATTAGTATGGCAAAAGGGGTCAGATGTGGATATATTCTGAAGGCAGAGTCATGAACAAATACACTTTCCTGCTTAAGTAAATAAACAAAATAACCATAAACTTGGAGAAATCTGTTTCATTTTTAGAAGTGTAAAATCCCACATTATGGGACTAAGGGACTGAGTATTTGAGGTGGGATCAAAGGTCACTGGAGAAGGAAACCAGGAATGATCACAGGAGGAGCATGGAGGGAGTAACAACTAGAAGCTAAGCTCTTGTAGGACTGAGGGTGAATGATGGGGAGTGAGGCAGTCTGTGAAGGGAAGTGAGTGGTGTAAGCGAACTGCTATTCAGAGCTGGGTGTTTTTACGGAGGCTGGCGGGAGGCTGGTTTGGGGTGGCAATGAAGAGGATCCCATACACCAAGAGGTCGCTGGTTCGATTCCTGGTCAGTGCACATGCCCAGGTTGTGGGCCCGATTCCCGGTGGGGGGCATGCAGGAGGCAGCCAGTCTGAGGTGAGAAGAAAACAGCCAGGACCTAAGAGAGCTACCAGGAAACAGCATCCTCAGGTCAGCTTCATCTACGCTCAAGATTGTTCAAGGTCCAGATAACCCAGATATCTAACAACAATGGAATGATTAAATAAATTATGGTATAGCCGACAATGATGTAACTGTTAAAAAACAAAAAAGAAGACAGACTTTCATGTCTAACATGAATACAAAACCATACCACAATTATTCAGTTCTTTAAAAAAATTACATAACAACATTAATATATAGTGCAAGCTCATTTTATTTTATTTTTATCATTTATTATTATTTTTCCTTTTATTGATTTTAGAGAGAGAGGAAGAGAGAGATAGAAACATCGATGAGAGAGAACATCGACTGGCTGCCTCCTGCATGCCCCCTCCGGGAATCGGGCCCACAACCTGGGCATGTGCACTGACTGGGAATCGAACCGGCGACCTCTTGGTGCATGGGTAGATGCTCAACCACTGAGCCACACCAGCTGGACAGTGCAAGCTTATTTTAAAAACACAAACAGAAACAAAACCTGTACATGTACAATATATGTGCATCTTTAAAGGCCTGGAAGGAAATAACTAGAATTGGACAAGTGCTTACCTTTAGGAGTGAGCTAGGAGGGGTCTGCAAGAGAGCAGACCGTTTTTTTAAGTAATCAGTTTTCCATTTTAAAACCGCAATAATAAAAATAAGCAAAAGCTAAACGTAGGTGAGAGATCCTGTCTATATGGCTCCAGAAGACAGTATTATCTCTAAGAGGTAGCAAGACTTACCTTTTTATAAAGAAAAAAAATAACAAAAGTGTTTCTGTACAGAACGAAATACCACTAAACTGGGACTTTCAGAGAAATTTATTACATGGTTGGAATAAATGACTTAATTCTGGGTGAATATAATATGGCTGGGAATGCACTTTTTAATAAGCAATTCAGGCACATGATGATAAAATTCGATTTTACAAAATGCCGTGACATAACAAGAAGTAAGCTTCCTTCCCTTTCTAGTCCTCTAGTCCCCTTTCCATGAACAATTCAAATATCCTTCAAATTTTTCAGTGCATGAATTTTACCTAAAAAACGTTCTGTACTATTCAAATATCTCAAGAGCAGTTTGGTCCTGTCCCTTTCCCAGTAGAGAAATCTGTTACTTAGAAAAATAAAACAGTGTCTAAAAATCAAAGTTTACATAATCACTGAAACAAACATTGAGATCAGCCAGATTTCACTCGCCTCCACATGACAATCAATGACATCCTGTTTTCAATCTGCCAAAAACTGGACTGACCGACACACGTTCGCATGGCCACCTCGGAGGAGAAGCTGACAAAGGGCAGCAGCCCTCTCCCAGACCGTGAGAGCCCCTCCAGCCAAGGCGACGTCTTGCACTGGGTTAGAAAAATAATGCTGTGGATACAAGCGTCACCTACAGAATCCAGTGAGACCTGCACCACAAATCCAGACCTTTGCTGCCTCAGATCACTTGTCCAGTCCAGTGCTATCCATTAACCACCCCATAGTGACTTATTTACCAACCAGAATGGAAAACCCTAACAGTGCTCTTAGAAGGCTACAGAATGCAAGGCCTCCATTATATGTTCAGCTACTAAGACAGCTTTAGTCTCCACTGACTCACTATTTAATTGAAGAATTCTTTGACATAAAGGTGCAGTGGAAAGAAAACGAGTGTGATACAGTTCCCAGCACCACCACGGTCACAGTTATAAAGGGTGTGGGGGAGGGAGGGGAGAACCATACCATCAGGTCAACTGTGGTAAGAGCCACGTGACATGTTCAGGCTGTTTAAGGAGGAACATACATGCAGGGGGAGTGGCCAACAACCTGTGCCATTGTCTTTGCCACAACTACATCTCCCATGCACCCAGGCTTTGAGATACCTCCTATGTAATGGAAATCCAAATGAGTTCAACTAGTGACCAGTGGCATCAATGGGGATGAACTATGGAATGGATAATCCAAAGCAGCCTTAATAAAAATTCGCTATTGCTTTTGGAACATATTTTGCTTTTGGAACATATTTTGCTTTATCAGAGAAAGCTTTCAATTCCTTATCACATTTTGCTAACACTAATAAGAAAGCTATTATATACCTCAAGAACACAATAAACTCTTAAAAAAAAAACAAAAAAAAAACACCTGTCCGAGACTCAAATAGTTCTGTGGAAAATCTGTAAGTGGGTAACAGCTAACACTAATGATTTTATTGTATTATAAAAACCTACAAATATATTTTAGCATATAAATCACTCTATCTTCCTCTCGAAATTCATACTATAGGCAAAAAAAAAGGCTTTACAGAACACCGGAGCCCTGGCCAGTTTGGCTCAGCGGTTAGAGCGTCGGCCCGTGGACCAGAGAGGCCGGTGTTTGGTTCCTGCTAAGGGCACGTACCTCGGTTGCAGTTTGTCCCTGGCCCCGGTTGGGGTCATGTGGGTGGCAGCCACTCAATGTGTCTCTCTCACATCGATGTTTCTCTCTCTCTCTTCCTCCATCTCTCCCTCCTGCTCTATCTGAGGATAAATGGAAAAAATAAAAATCCTTGGGTAAGGATAAAAAAAAAATAACACCGGAAACATCCCAGTTTAAGGACACAATAAACTCTCATCACCATCACCAACTTCAAAGGGAGAGAGCTGTCATGCAGGCGCTTCTATGGGAGACATCACATAAGAGCGCACTGTTGGTCTCCATCGATTTTCAATACAGCTCAAGTATTCAGAGAGAATCAAGTATCATTCCCATATCACCACCACCACCACCACCACCACCACGAAGCACCAGGCTCTGTTCTGAGCATTTTGTACCTATTAACTCTCTTAATCCTTACAAGAATCCTGTAAGGTAGGTAGACTGTTACAGAGATGATGGAACTGAGGTGCAGAAAGATTAAGGAGCTTGCCAAGGTAACCCCTCGACCCCCTGCTTCCCCTAAATAACCTCCTCCTTTGTCTCAAGCATAAAGCAGAGGGATGACAAACAAGGATTTGCTTATGGTTTTATTTTACTTTTTAAATTTTATTTATTGATTTTTTTTGAGAGAGAGAAACACAGATTTATTGGTCCATTTATTGATATATTCATTGCGTGATTCTTATAAGTGCCCTGACTGAGGATTGAACCAGCAACCTTAGGAGAATCAGGATGAGGCTCTAACCAACTGAACTTACCCAGCCAGGGCTTATGGCTTTATTTGAATCCATCCAATTCCTTCCCTTCCAAATTTGTTTTGTTTTTTGTTTTTTTCCCTTGTTCTTAATGTATTCCCACTTTCCTGGAACATGGCAAAACCAAGAGTTTTATCAGGGCAGCAATGACAAAATTAAGTTCATTTTAATCTAAAAACCCTAGAATATGGATAAGTATTAAGCTATACCTCAACAGACATAAGGAAACTAACACCATTACTTCACACCAACAGCCCAGGTACGTGTTCAATTCTTTTTTTTTATATATTACAGATGTCTCCCATTTTTCCCCCACTGATCCCCTCCTCCCTGTTCCCACCCCCTCCTGCTTTCCCCAATGTGTTCAACTCAATATTCTTTTGTTATGACGACTCATGGAACGTTAAAATCAAACTCCCTTTAAGAAATTCATTTTCCTTACATTCCCACCAATTATTCCTTGGGTCCCTTACTGAAAACATAAAATGAAACAAAAATGACTGGTTCATTTTGTTTGTCTTTAGGTAATACTTTTCCATTCAAGCAAATGTAGACATGGAGAGAAGTTAAATAACTCTTTCAAGTATCAAATTTAATTATAGGCAAAATATTTAAATATTCATTTTAATGGCTCCTACACAGCTGGGTAGTCTCAATGCTATCTACAAACAATGGCAAAAAAATAGTCCTCTCAACTCTAGGGGGTTTGGGTGTACTGGTGTGGGAGGAACAGGTCAGCTACACATCCACTTCAGTCTCCTGTCTGCCTCCAGACCCCCTTGTCATCCTCTGTTCCAGGGTTTCTCAAGCTCAGCATCACCCCCGCCTCCCCCAACGGTGATGACCACAAATTCCGCACTACCGGATGGACCACTGCTCTATCCTGCTGCCCCCTTTCTCCTTTCCCTTGTAATCTAAGTGCCTCGGGCCTCAAGAGCTTTCCTTAACTCCACTTCTAGCCTCCAGGGCACAAGCAATTGCTGATCTCTACAAAAAGGAAAACATGTCCAACACACAAACCTGTTCTTCCTCTCTCTTTTCTCCTTCAAGAAAAAAGAAGGGGGAGCAAAATAGTGAACCCTTAGATGTCACTGGCATGTCTGGAGCACCTACAGCAGGTGACCCACACCACGTACTGCTGGGCGTGAGAGACACAGGGCACACCCACAGAGAACTTACAATGACCACAGGTCAGATTTCCTGACATGTTTTAAAAAACATCACAACGAGACAAGTTCACTCGAGTACCTACTGTGTGTCAGGCCAACAGTTCTTAATACTGTTATACATAAGCCTTCCCTATGGTACTTTTTTAAAAGCTCCCCACCATAACCCTTGAATAGGGTCCCCTAGAGACAGGCCCAGGCATTTGTGCAGTGGTTGTTCATATAATTCTTTGTATTGACAGGTGAGGACCACTGTGCTAACACAAAGATCGTAAACACACTGTCTATATACTTTCAAGGAACTCAGTCCAAAAGGTAACTGTAATAAAAGCTATTAAAACTGATGCTGGACAAGACAAACAGGTTTGTATTGTTCCTCAAAGTTATAAGATCCTCAGTGCAAGTCCCACATGTATGGCCCCTTATCCCGGCTTTACCAAGCTATGTAAGAGATACACTGTGAAAAGAAGTATAATTATAAATACAGACACTCAAAAACTTGCTGGAAGAATCAACTAAGGGCCCGGCCGGTGTGGCTCAGTGGATTGAGCGTTGTCCCATGGACTGAGAGGTCCCGGTTGGACTCCCAGTCAGGGCATATGCCCAGGTTGCGGACTCGATCCCCAGTAGGGGGCGTGCAGGAGGCAGCCGATTTGTTTCTCACATTGCTGTTTCTCTCTCTCTCCCCCTTCCTCTCTCTCTAAAAAAAAAAAATCAATAAAAACATATTTTTAAAAAGAATCAACTAAGGTAGAAATGGGCAGGAAGCAAAAGCTCTACCAACAGCATCAGATTTCTTCCCCAATCCCTTGATTTTGAAAGACTATCCCAATTATAAGAGAAATACCTTCTAGCTGAGATGATATAACATTAATAACAATGGCTTGTCATTTAACTTTTCATATCATCAGTCTCCCCTTATGAGTAAGAGCACATCTTCAGGGCGGAAACTGACGTACATTTCTCTGTCCCTCCCAAAACGGAGCGCAGTGCTGGGCGCAAAGTAGGGAGGCATGAAACACTTGCTGAACTGATTCGTATCAGCCTAACAAAAAGCAGAGCCCCCACAGTGGGGATGCACCTTTTCAAAAGGAGGTTTTCTGGCGATACAAAGCAATGTTTTGGCCTGTGCAATGTGATAAGACAAAACTCTTCAGTGTTTAAATGCAAATAAATACAGCTTGGGTGGCAATCGTTTAAATAAGTTAATTTTGTTCACAGTTAACAGAAAAACATTTAAAACCAATCAAACATTCCCTCAAACTTGAAAAAACTTAATAGAAGTCCTGAGCACACAAACACTAGCACAGGGAAAATAAAGAGGTTGCTATTAATTATGCCAGACTGCAAAGCCGGCAACAGACAACAAGCAAAACAGGAAGCTGTACAGAGGAGACGGCAAGCTGTATACAATCAACCGTCCGGAGCTGCAACAAGGCTAAGTGTGTACTTTCTAAAGCAACACTCACCGAATCATTATTATTCCCTTTCCCCATGTTCATCCTCTCTCTCCAACTCAGCGTAAAGAGTCTGACGGATAGGTCTGACCAGTGCATCCCAGTTTAGGGGCGCTACTCCAGTCAATCATTCAGAAAAGACTTAAGAATTGGGGCTGGAGGGAACAGGTCAAGTGCTGAGCCTGTAGGTGAGATTTAAAAGCTTTCCCTCCCCAACTTTGAAATATTTGCACATCATTTAAAACCAAGATGGTGAGGCAGAAGAGGCTGACAAAGCTGATTTTGTCCAGTGCCTAGGCTGGAACCCAATGCTGAGGGAAGGCCGAGTGTACTGAACCTAGGTAAGGACCCCACCAACCAGCAGATTGCTTAATGCAACATATGTCAGGCCTTTTTTATGCCCACAACTCTAACCATTATTCTTAAGAGAAAATCTAGCAAAATAAATGCTGATGCCTAGCCCGGCCCATTTGGCTCAGTGGTTGAGCGTCGACCCATGAACCAAGAGGTTGCTGGTTCAATTCCCGGTCAGGTTGTGGGCCCAATCCCCAGTGGGGGGCATGCAGGAGGCAGACAGTCGATGTTCTCTCTCATCAATATTTCTATCTCTATCTCTCTACTCCTTCTCGCTCTAAAATCAATAAAGAAAAATATTAAAATAAATAAATAAATGCTGATGCCTAACTTTAAATTTTTTTTCACTTTATAAGAGGTTTTACTACATGGGAGAACTCTTCTCACTTGAATACCTTATAAACTAGTCCATCTCAATGATCAAATCCATATTCCAAGACCATCACTGTGCCTCATATGAATAAGGAAATGTCGCTATAAAGAAACTCCAATACTGCAACCCAGGTAGATGAGAATGAGGCCCATTTCTACCTGTGCTCCGTTAAGCACTGGTGTCTTCCAGGTTCATGGTTCGTGCCAGCTGACTAAGAAACTGCATACAACTGATAGCGCCTGAAGTGTACCTGCTTGGAACTCCAGCTTCTCTTAGGAGGCAGGGACATTTTGGCTTCCTTTCCTTGAATGAGAAAAGCCCAGTTTTCCCAGACTGATACTTCCTGGTCCACAAAGGGTAATGCAAGAAAATGAAAGAGAAGACTTCATCCTCGTTCAGCAGAACATTTTATGGTTATTAGCCGGTAGCTTGTATTTTCTTTGTTTGTGAATTGCTTGTTCATGTCCTTTACCAATTTTTCTATAGGAGTGGTGTTTCCTATTGATTTAAAAAGTTTCTTACAAAGAACAGTAAATTGCTACAAATTTATTACCTGAAAGTTTGTGTTCATAACTGTGTTCGTGGTCACATAAATGCTGTCAAATCTGTACCCTTTTCCTCTATGGTTTCTGTCTCGGGAGCCATGTCCAGAAAGGCTCTACAGGGGCTAGTAATACCTCCCACCTATCGAAATGGCACAAATCAACCCCACTCTCCTTCTGACACTATGACGTGAATCCATGCCAGAATCTCTCTGCACTGAGCATATATTACTCCAGTGGAAAAAAATTTAACACTAATGAATGCTATAAGAAAAGCCATTGATAAATTCAGAATACTTACTTTTTAAAGCTCTCGGCAATTTAAATAACTTTTAAAAATCACTAACGGGCATTCTTCTCTCAGTTCGATTTCTATACTTTTCTTAGAAACCTTTATCTACAATTGTCAGGGAAATGCTCCATCTAGAAATTCCCAAACTTGGTATTTCGAAATTTCATTACTGGCATTCCCATTGCTTAACTCTTCTCAATTCATTTAGTCCATTAGACTCCTTATAACCTATGACCCCTGATCTAGACTGGATTCGATACTGCTCTCATTAACATTCTAGACTCTAAAACCACATTGATTTTTACAAATAGCTAACATTTTCTGAGTGCTTATTATGTGCCGGGACCTATACTATGTCCTTTGTGTAGTCCGTATTTCAATGACTGTTAGATGCTCCTCCCATTTTCACCTACGAAACCAGGGAAATTATAATCAATGGTATGTCATGTCTAATTGACTATTTTTCCCTCAGCAGTACATGAAATAATGTCTCACATTTGGCAGCATCTTAGATTACATAAAACATGGAAGTATAACTCATTTCATTTGCAATCAATCCTGAGGCTGGTACTACTACTTCTCTTTTTCAGACGAGGAAATGTGAGGTCCAAACATTATTTTTTTAAATCCTCACCCGAGGATATTTTTCCATTTATCTACAGATAGAGTGGGAGGGAGATAGAGGGAGAGAGAGAAACATCAATGTGAGAGGGACACATCGACTGCTGCCTCCCGCACGACCCGGGGACCAACTGCAACCAAGGTACGTGCCCTTGGCCGGAATCGAACCCGCGACTCACTGGTCTGCGGGCCAATGCTCTAACTGCTGAGCCAAACCGGCCAGGGTGCAAACATTAATGGTAGGTAACTTTCCCAAAGTTACAAAAACCAAGTAAGTGTTGGGGCTTGGCCTTACCCAAACATCCAGAGTCTAGAGCCTCATTTCCTAACTGATTTGCTGTCCCCTAGAATCATCTCTACCAACATTTCCCTCCAATCTTACAATGGAGCCACCAAGTTATCTGAGAAGTAAAAATTACCTAGTTTTCTCTACAGCTACATCAATCTTCACCCCAGGTTCCCCCACTGTTTAGACTCAATCCTCCATAGATCTCCTGGCACAGCACCCACAATGTTTCTTCCAAAACTTCTCCATTATTCTAAGCTTCCAATACCATCTTCTGAGTCCCCCCACCTCACCATCCCAATGAGGGACATGCCTCCCACACTGCTGGGGAAGTCAGCACAAGCTGGCATGAGCTCTGCCATCTGCTTTTCTCTCTAACTTGGACCCCATTCTGCTTCTTTCTCAGACAACTCTCCCTCCTGACGATGGCTGATATTTCGTCCTCTGTGCTCAACATCACTAACTCCACCCACCTTTGTTTTCTGTCCATTAACTTCTTTCCTTCAACCTTCAAATATTAAGAGGTCTCGTCTATTTTGAAACATAAGTCACTTGAGGGAATTTTCAGAATCTAGTTCTCATTTCTTAGTATACTAACTCTATTCACCTCAACTGCATTCACTTGATTACCGACCTTTTCTCCTTCACCGTGAACCATACACTTCCCCTAGTTCTGGAATCTCTCTTCCCTTGACTTCCTGGTTTGACTGTTCCTCTGACCCCACACCTTTCTTCCAGTTCCTTCTTTTGTCTACTTCGAACACACCACTCCCTTCTCCTAATTCCTAATTGTGGGCTCCAATGGGACAGTCAACCTACCAGCTCTTTGTTTTTCTGTTCATGATTCTCTCAAAATACCCACCCATTCTTTCTTAGAAGTTCAACTATCATTTCCAAAGTCACTCACTGCTGGGAATCTATACATAGTTCTGAGCCCTTCCCTAAGCTTCAGCGTAGTTTGTTTCTCCAAACTGCTTGTAGAATACCTGGATACCCCACCTTAAATTCAACCGTCAACTCCAATGATCATTCACACAAACTGTGTTCCTTCTACAAGTAGTTCTTCCCTATCCTTAAGTGAAGGCTTTATTAAGTTTACAGCCACTCAGGTTGCAAACTTAAGAATAATCTCTGCCTCCTCTCTCTCCCATTACTCTATAGCCAAATAAACACCAAGAGTATTTTTGCTCACAAAACCCATCTCACTAGATAACTCAAATAGCTTTCTTATTAATCAATCTCCTGACATAAGGACTCTACCACCTCCAATCCAAATTGCATGTTCAAACACCTTCAGTGACTTCCCATGCACCCTTATTCTGGCACTCTAAGGCCCGAAAATTCTCACCCCCATTTATTTTTTCTGAATCTCTCTCCTACCTCACCACACTGGGCCCCCCATCAGGAATACCTACTGTGGTCAGACAGAGCTGCTCACCAGCCTCCAGATCTGTGCTGTCCAATAGGATAGCCATAGGTGGCTATTTAAACGTAAGTGCATTAAAATGTTAAATGCAGTTCTCAGTTGCACTAGCCACATTTTAAGTGCTCAACAGCCACCTGTGGCTAGTGGCTGTGGTCCTCAATGAGCTGTCTGTACAACTTAACCTCTACATTAGCTTGTAACTACTCTTGCAATGTTGTTCCATTTTTCATTTTTGTGTGTCTTCTCACCAATAACTGAGCCATTCAGAACTAATAAATATTCACTGAATAACGAAGCAGATTCTTACTTATTAAATACTACATCAAAATTAGTAAATAAGAGCATATTTAAAACCCTTCTTCCATTAAAATGACATTCTTTCTATCTAAATAAACAAAAGATCTTGCATTTAGCCAACTAAATAATGATTTAATTTAATGCCTAATTATAATACTTAAAAGACAATTAGTTCCCTTTTTCCTTGTGGTATTTGAAACTGAAAGAAAAAAAGCTATAAAGGTCTGAAATACTTCCACTTTACAAAAGAACACTGCAGAGAAACCACAAAAGATAGACAAGAGAGGAAAAAGAATGAATAGTTTGAGTAACTATACCCTAACTATCTGAGATTGTAGGGGGAAAAAATATCTCCAGTACAGCTCCCTAAAATTAAGAGGAAACTACAAATAAGCATTAAAAATTATGTTATATAAATTTTTGAATCAAAAGCCAGACTCCTCTATCCTTCTGTTCCCAAACATGACATAGCTCAAAAGCATACAGATGCATAATTAACTGTTGTGTATGTTCCCATAAATTTAGGCTTGTTGTCAAGAAAATTGGTTAAGAAACCAATCCACCACACCATACACCTGGGTTCTCACAAGGGAATAAGACTCCATACCTGAACACGAGAAACCAAGCAGAGAAGAGATTTGGTAGAATCACCACGTAACGATTCCTGTGAACTGTAGAGGGTTTGATGCTTTATTTTCAAGAGGGAATCTTCCCTAAAGTTCTGATTTTAGCTTATAACAAATATTACAAAGACATTAAACTGCTCAAATACTGCGGTTTCCAGTATCTTCCTAAAAATCTGATGTAGTCACTGGAGTTGAACTGTTTACGAAAGTTCTGGCTCTTCCCATCTGAAAGGCAGCTTCCCTTATGCACATGACTTCTGCAGAGCCTGCTCATTCTGCAAGTCATCAAGCGGGAGCTGTAAATGTTATGTTTTTGCCTATGGGACTAGTTATATACCATCTTAATCATGTACACCAAAATGAAGATTTTAATTTAGATTTTAAGTAAGTACTTTCATGCTACCTAGCTTAGCTTTTTTTTTTTTTTTTTAAAGGAAATTACTCCAGAATAAATGTTAAAAATATTTCAGGTGTTTTTGTGGCAAATTAGATGACAGATCACCAGATTAGACTAAATAGTTGCCCTACCAGTTAACAGCAGAAAAATAATATAAAGAGTCAAGAGATTTCAGTTTGAGGCAAAATGGAGATGCCTCCACTTGTTATCAAAGCACACACTGCTTGCTAATCTTGGGACCAGAAAGTAAAACCAGGGCTTCCAGGTTGTTGAACACATCCAGGTGTGGTGAGAGTGGCGTACCTGGAGAGGACATGGAAGCTCTGCACCCCTTGCCCCAGACCTGCCCTACACATGTCTTCCATCTGGCCATTCCTGAACTGCGTCCTCTATAATAAACCGGTAATAGTAAGTTAAAAAAAAGAAGAAGAAAAGAAAAACCACATATAAAAGTACAATTACAGAGACTACTTCATCAGCCTCAATGTCATTTTATAATTTAGTATCAAACTTTTCTACCTTGTTATATTTAAATTATCCTTTTTCTCCTCAGATCTTCCCAATTCTCTCCTTAGCACCCCACAGCTCCTTCCCTAAATACTCCAAATTTTAGCTTTTGACTAAGAATATGATTTGGTTTTGAGAGTCAAGACAGGAGATGCAGATGGACTGCATGATGTAACATGAACTTTGTACAATCTTGAACCACCCTTTTTCTGGTAAGATCTCATTCATTAAATCAGGACTTTTCCATCTTGAAAATGAAAAAATAAAATAAAATCAAACATTTCTCTAAGGTTGTCAAACTTGATTTCTACTCAGCTCAAACAATGTTAGGTACAAAAAGTCAAAATCATACCAAAAAATTTTCTTCTCCCCTCCCCAAATTATTATAGTAGACTGGATATGCTCAGACCAAAGCTTCAGGAACACTGCGAGTGCGGTAGGGAAAAACAAGCAGACAAATGAGAACTCAGCAACAAGAAGAGTGATCCAGGTCCTGGCTTTCCCTTCTTCTAATCACTAGATAGGTGACTTTTAAGCACGTCAGCTCTCTTCTTTGGGCCTCAGGTTGCTCAACCAGATATGAACCAACTGGATTAGAAAATCTCAAAGCAGCTTTTAACACTAAATAGCGCTAGTCTCTATAAAGGAAATTACAAATCTGAATGTTTATGAATGCACTTGGCAAGGCAATCCCATGATGTCCTTCACCTGAAATATCATGAAATTTGTGTACTTAAATGCACACATAAGCTTACCAGGGCATATAAGCATTTTTGGACTGGAAGATGGAAGTAATGAAAAGGTATAAGATCCCTAATTTCATCAGATTCTTAAACAGTCCCAACCGAAAAAAAACAAAAAAACAAAAAAAAATGTTAAGAACAACTGAATTATAAGACTACACAAAAGTAGACATTAAATGTAAAGAAAAAAATTGTTTTTCAAAGAAGTTTGCAATGAACTACTTGTATCTCAAGGTGCAGTGTTTACCAGCTAAGAGAAGAAAAATATAAATGAGATAAACTGAACTATTAGAACTTTCTTCTTCAGTACCATCAGCTTGTGATTATACAAGAAAAACACGGGAAAGTGGCAGGAATTATCCAGAAAAGCAGTGATAAAACTAACTTGGCTTTTACACCAGATTTACTTTTCCAATTATGTTCTGCTTCCATACGGATTAACATTATGTTTCCTGCCATGGCCTGTTTGGGTCAGCGGTTAGAGTGTCGGCCCAAGGACCACTGAGTCTCAGGTTTGATTCCGGCCAAGGGAACGTACCTCTGTTGCGGTTTGTCCCCGGGCCCTGGTCGTCGTGCAGGAGGCAACCAGTCGATATGTCTCTCTTACATCGATGTTTCTCTCTCCTTCCCTCTCCCTCCCTCCCACTCTATCCGATGATAAACAGAAAAATATCCTTGGGAGAAGATTTTAAAAAATACAAAAAACAAAAAAACATTATGTTTCCTTTCTTCCAAACACTTAGGAGATAGCCAAGAAAAGCACAATAGCACAAAATTTGTCTAAAGGCCTAAAAAATAAAAGCAAAGTCATGTCTATACTAGAGTAATAAAGTCCAGCAGAACAACGATTATTTGGGTGTTCTAGACAAGAAAACAACAACAAATCTAGTTAAGAGTGAGGCCCTAGTCAGACCACCTCATCATAATCACTAGCTATGGAGCCTGAGGCAAGACGGTGCATCATTCTGAACTCAGTTTCTTTACTTGTAAAATATGACATTACAACAGTACTCAGTCAAGTTCTGAGGCTTAAATAAGATAGGAGTTTTAAAAACAAGGAAACAGTAAAAACTCAAAAAAATTAGCTATAATTATTTCTCCTGCCCAGAGCTCTAAATCAAATGAGAATTCATGATGCCAATGACAAATACAGTCCACAGAAAATTCACCCTCATGTTATCCAGTAGCTTCAACTGGCACAACCAAACATGCAGCAAAAATTGATATATCGCTTTCTCTTTTTGACCCCACAAACTCATGGGTAGAGATAACAAGCACAGAAGTAGTTGAAAGATGAGCAGAAGAGGAAGAAGAGAAATAAAGTCCCAGAGCAGCACTGTCCAATGGAACCTTCTGCCATGATGGAAATATTCTTTATAGAATATTACCCAATATGGCAGCCATCGGACACATGTGGCTACTGAGCACTTGAAATAAAGTGCTACTGAGAAGATGAATTTTTATTATTTAATTTTAATTAATTTAATTAATTTCAACTTAAATACCCACATGTGGCTAAGGCTACCTTATCAGGCAGCACAGCCCTAGATGGCCCATAAATTGAATAAGGATTGCCAGAAACCTAAGCAAAAAACTAGGGTCTTTTCCTGAATTGTTCATATGTTCAAGTCAAATATCTTTGTTTTCAGTGGAGACCTGGTCCAAACTGTGACTAGTTAAAGAAATAACATGTCAGCTGATACATCAATACAGGGCAACTCAGTGCTAATAAAAGGATCAGAGATAAGAAGTCTGTGGTCCTCTGATATTTTAGAAGATCCCAAAGGCCAAGTTAAATTCAAGCACACATGAAGCATGATTCAGTACAGGGATCAGAGCTGCAAAGGTCCTAACATCAGCATCTCCAAAGCATCTGTTTCTCCACTACCAAACGGAAAGCTACTTAAACAATGCAGACTGAACACCCTTGCACTTATCTTCAATTTTTTTCAGAAATTCGGTTCTGTAAGCCTTTCCCTCTTTCAAAAACACCAGCATTTCTGGCCAGTTCAGCCTTTCCACTATAAACAAAATCTCTGTACCACCCATATCTGAAGTATAACGCCAGACTCCTGCTTAGCTGCCCCTGTAATATGGTTTAATTATGATGACTGAACTAATAGGCTGACATCATAGACTTTTACAGGCTGACCCCATGTCATCCTGATGTATCATTTTGCACCAGTTCAGTGCTGTAAATCAATTTAAGATCTCAAGCAGGTTGAAAAGGCTGGTAATGATGCTTTCTCTGCTGCCTCTGGAGACTCTACATTATACACAACTTACATTATTTATAAAGCCTCAATGATGCCTCCATTAGCCTTGTAAGACTACACAAATGAGATCTTTTATACACACACAACTTGGCCCTGATTATGTAGGCGACTGCAGCTTAAATATACTCGTCTAATTACACTCAAGTTTATTCTTTTTCCCAATCTAATCAAGTTATTGAGTTTTATCTGTAACCCAGAATTACTAGAAATCAAAATTTCAATCTGAAATTTAGTTTTTCACTAATAAATGTATTTGGGAAAATGAGACTTGCTTCCTCCTAATGCTTTAATGAACTTAGCACACAAAAAAATTACATTTCAAGAGGTGTAAGAGGTTAACATTTTTAATTGCCTAAAACTGTCATTTCTCTAATGCAAAGGTCATCAGCTCTTCAAGGGTATAAAACCAAAGGATACCACAAAATAGAAAAATGGATTTGGTTACATACCTATGGTTAGAGGGGTCAAAACTAAAGCAAGGACAAATCCCCACCCTCAGAAGAAACCCGATCCAGCATGGATCCCCCAGAGGCTCTGGCATCACCCACCTCTAGAAAATCATCTCTCACGACCCTGGTTACAGTTTCCTAAGAATTGCAATATTACACAAATGTACACCACCTGCACAGAAATATCAAATAACTGCAAATGGGAAAGGGGGTGGGAGAGGGGAGGACAAACACTTAAATCAGTACAGCGTATTTAGGCCTGGCACCTACATCACAATAAGACTGATGCAAAATATTTATACTAATTGAAAATGCTAGGGCAGTGAACATTGCTTCTACCTCGATTCCCTTTCAGTAGTGGTTCCACTACAGCTCACCCACCTCCAATAAAACGTGAAGTGGTAATTATCAACAAGGTGAAAAATCAACACGGACAGAGAACAGTTTTCTCGTTGTTACTGAATGTAGGCATGTTATCCACGACAGGCAGGCACTTAAGAGCGAGAAATGTTCTGAAATAAAGGCATTCTGTCATTTGTCGGCAACAGGAAAGACATACAGAAATCGTGCAACTTCTTCACCATTCCACCTACTTTGAAACTTCCGATACAAAGGAAAGCGGAGACCACTGGTAGGAAGAAAAAGGCCGGCTGCCACAGCACTCACGAAAACGATGCTTTCTGGGGAGATGGTGCTGAGACGCGTCTCATTTTCAGAAGGGAAGCACCTTCCCGGCTATCTCGCAGTGTATTTAAAAACCTCTGCGCCTCCAAATAAACAAAAGCCGCAGCTACTGCAGTTGTGAGATCCGGCAGGCATCTGTCCCTCCTCCCTTCCTAAGGATATCAAGGAAACGCTCTCCCTTTAAGCCTTCATCTTTATGAAGCAACTAGAAAAACAAGCCCACAGCTCTCTGTCTCACACCCACCACCCCCACCTTTACAGAAACCAGCCCGAGAAGCCCTCCCAGAGCCAGGCAGCAGAGTAAATGAGCAGTTGTTCACCAGCGAACTCACAAATACACTTGCAGTGAGGCAATCGAATCCGGTCAAGGGAAAGGAATGAGACGACACTTGGAGGCGCAGGGGGTGTAGGCGGAAGAGAAAAAAAATTACGCGCCGCCGCCGCCAAACCTTTGAATAAATTAGAGGGAATTTCGGTACGAACTTTCCTTGACCTCGACCCCCAAGAGGCTCTTCGGGGCAGGGAAGGGAAGCGGTCGGGGGCGCGGGGGCCCAGGGCACCGGTGTCCCCCCAGTGCGAGACCGGCTCGGAGAGCGTAAAGGGCAGCGTCGGCGGCCGCCCTCCAGCACCCGCAAGGGGAGCCCGGGCCGGCGCGGGGCACAATGGGCCCGTGGGCCGCGCGACGGGCCTCGCCGGGGTGCAGAAAGGGAAAGAGAAACGGGGAGCGGGCGGAGGGGGAGGGCGGCCCCGGAGGTCCCGCCGCGGGCAGAGCTGGGGGCGAGGCTCCGGCCGAGGATCGCGGCTTCCCCACCGCAGACCCAACAAAGACGCGAGGGGAATCCCGGCCGAGCCCTGCCCAGCTGGTTGGGGCCAGCGGAGGAGAAGGTGGCAGGTTCGGTTCTCCGAGCGGCCGGGAGGCGCCATTATGGGGGGGGGTCCCCGATCCGCCCCACGCGGGGAAGAGCCCCCGCCCCGCCGCGGCCCGCGCCCGGCCCCGGCGCCCGCGGCAGCCCTGAGGGCCCGCGCCCGCCCCAGCTGAGGCGGCGGCGGCGGCGCTGGAAAGCCCAGGGCGCCGAGGGGAGAGGGCGGGGACGCGGCAGAGGAGAAAGTTGGGTTCGGGTCTGTTTCGTTTTACCGGGTTGGCGGGGCGCCCGTCCGCGCGGGCGCACGAGTGGCCGGGCGAGCGGGGTCCCGCGGCCCGGGTCCGGGCGGCCGGGCGCTGCGCCGCGCTGCGCTCGTAGGGTCCCTCCCCGCGCTTCGGCCCGGGCTGAGCCGCTCAGCCTCTCCTTCCTCCTCCCGCCCGCCCGCTCGCTCCCGGAGCCTGGATTGATCTGGTCGCGCTGGCGTCAGGGAGTCGGAGCCGCCCAGCCTCCACTCCTCGGCTGCCAATACCCGGCGCACTCGCCCGCCCGCTTGCTCACACGCGCACCCGCGCGCCGCCGCCGCCGCGCGACCAGGGATCCTCTCCAAATTCCCGGCCCCGCCGGCCCGAGCCGACCGCAGGGGAGCGGCCCCCGCCCCCGCCCCCGCCCCCGCCCCATTGATTCCAAGGATTAAAACCTACTGGGCGCGTTCTGACTTCCCTCCCCCTACCTCCTTTGGTCCCGGTGAGCGGACTTGGCGCATTATCTGCAAGTGAAGTTCTTTGTTAGTGTTTGTTTTCTGAAATGCTCATCCACAGGTCCACCGCGCCCACCGGAACGAACTATAAACGTGGAGTGCATTATGACAATTATCTTTCCAGAGTCGCCTTTTTATGTCTAGTTTTTATTGCCCCTCACCTATTCCCCAATAATTTACAAGCCCCAGAAGTTGCACATACCCAGATTGGACAGCCTAGTAACTATTGCCTGTGCTTATGCAGAACCCTGAATCAATACATGCGTTTTGTGCCAATTCGGGATCTAATGATTCCAGTAGGTAACCTCGTTGCTCCAAATGATGCCAGATGCCACAATAGCACTCTAAATTTTGATCTGCTTTCTACAGTCTTTTAGATGACACTCCCCACCCCCATTAAAAACTAACTCTCATCTACCTGATCGGCATAGACACTGAAAATACTTTTTTGTTAAGAATTAATTTTTCTCTTGGCCAGCTCTCTGGAAGCTGGCATGAAATCTTGGATAATTACCATGATGTTGAGTTATGTTTAGAGACGAAGACTTATTCTGAGGAATAAATTTCACATGAACCACAAAAATAGTTACCACCCAAATGAAGAAAATATCAAAGACCTCTGTAAATTAATGGTACTCTCCAGTTGTTCACATACATTTGTATGCCCACATCCCATTTGAAATTCTTATTTATTAGCTACTTTATTATTTCTGCATTCCATGTTTAATTATCCCCCCAAAAATGCAACAAATCCCATAAAACACGAAATGCAGTTTATAAATTATAGATCAGAATATTTCTGCTAATTCCTTCGTTAAACTATTTGAGCACTTACTAGTCAATTCTTGGGCTTCATCTTATTTTTCCCAAAAGCAGCATTTGACACAGTTCATCATTCTCTGCTCCTTAGAACAATAGCTGGTGTGAGCCTTGTTAAATGCCACTTGGATTAGGTCGGCCTCTGCTCAAAATCCTCCCTTGATAAATAGAAGGTGCTATCTCCATACAATGGAACATTATTCAGTCATAAAAAGGAATGAAGTACTGATACATGCTACCTGTATAAACCTTAAAAACATTATACTAAATGAAAGATGCCAGAAATTGTATACTTCAACTTACTGTATATACAATATCCAGAATAGGCAAATCTATACAGACAGAAGGAATCAGTGGTTGTCTATGTTTGGGGGAATAGGGATATTTAGATGGTGATAGCTAAAGGTTATGGAGTTTCTTTTTGGGGATGACAAAAATGTTCTAAAATTAGTTTGTGATGATGGTTGCATAATTCTGTGGATATACTAAAAGCCATTGAATCATACACTTTACATGGGTGAATTATATGGTATATGAATTTTAGTTCAATAAAGCTATTTTTTTAAATATGTTTTCATTGATGTTTTAGAGAGAGAGGAAGGGAGAAAGAGATAGAAACATCGATGTGAGAGAGAGAAGGACATCAATCAGCTGCCTCCTGCACGCCCCCCACTGGGGATAGAGCCCACAACCTGGGCATGTGCCCTGACCGGGAATCGAACCTGGACCTCTTAGTCCATGGGACAACACTCAATCCACTGAGCCACACAGGCCAATAAAGCTTTTTTTTTTTTTTTAAGTCATGACATCTAAATGCGCTGTATGATCCTTGAGTGGATCCTGAATTGGGGGAAAAACTATAAAATGACATTATAAAACTGTTAATTTTATAAACCAATAGATCTTTCTTAGTATAGTCCTAGTAGCCCCAAATGATAATTATTAATACTACAAATGGTATGAAATTTGATTTTACCCCTGTGCAAGTTATTTCTCTAAATAGTAATAAAAAATTGGACTTTTTTTTTTTTTTAAAGGACATTATTGGAACAATTGTTGAAAACAGGTTGTATATTAATATCACTGTATTTAAACAACAAAATCTACTTTTGGCTCCCCATTTCACTCAAAATATAAGTTCTTATGATGTGTACAGGACCCTATATGATCTTTCCTCCTTTACCACTCTGCCCTGGCCTCCAACTCTCCCCCTAGCTCACTTCCTCACCTTGGTCTCACAAGTCCTGGAACAACCTGGATACACTGCTACCTCAGGACATTTGCACTGGGTGTTTCCTCCCTGGAAAGCCTTCCTCATAGATATCCAAATGGCCCTCTGCCTTACCTCTCAAATGTTGATTTCTCAGTGAGGTCTACCCTGGCCATTCTATCTACAATTTAACACACACATACACAAACACACCACGTACCCCTCCCAAACACATACATTTCATATCCTCTTTCCCTGCTTGGCATGGATGTTTCACTTATCACTACCTAACTACTTAGCCAAAAGAGCAGGATTTTTGGTCTGTTCTGTTCAGTGATACTCAGTGCCTAGAGCAGTGTCACCTAATAGGAGCTCATCAAACACCTGTTGAATGAATGAGTCAAGCACTGTTTAAGTCACAGGGGATATGGTGGCAAACAAAACAGATAAAAATCCCTGCTCTCATCAAGGAAGACAAATAATGAATAGGTACAGTCATGTACCACATAAAAACACTCCAGTCAACAAGGGACTGAACATACAGCAGATGATCCCAGAAGATTACAATGGAACCAAGCCCTGGTCGGGTGGCTCAGTTGGTTGGAGCATCATCCCGTACACCAAATGTGTACCGTGTGATGGTACACAAATATGCTAGGTGGTGGTACACAGGATGGAAGCTGGTTCGATTCCCAGTCAGAGCACATGCCTAGGTTTCGGGTTTGATCCCCGTCAGGGAGCGTATGGGAAGCAACCCATCAATGTTTCTCTCTCTCTCTCTCTCTCTCTCTCTCTCTGTGTGTGTGTGTCTCTCTCTCCCTGCCCTTCCTCTCTCTCTAAAAATCAATAAAAACATATCTCGAGTGAGGAAAATAAGTAAAAATAAAGATTATAATGGAACTGAAAAATTCCTACTGCCCTGTGATGTCATAGCACAATGTGTTACTCACGTGTTTGTGGTGGCGCTGGTGTAAACCACCAGCTGCACTGTTGATCGTATAAAAGTACAGCATTTACAGTCATGTACGGTCCATAATACCTGATGATAATAATAGACAACTAACTTACTGCTTTATGCATTTACCATGATGTACTTTCTGTTGTTGTTTTAGAGTGCGTTTTTTCTACTTACAAAACAATGAAAGGTTTGCCGTGGAGCAGTACGCCGTGTGACTGCGGCAGCAGCCTCATACATCTCAAGTTTACTGTGTCTCTTGATTGCACCATTTTCTCTTGTGCTTGATTTAATCTCGTGTTGTATAGTAACATGCTGTACAGGCTTGTAGCCTCGGGGCAATAGGCTAGACCAGAGAGCCGAGGTGTGTAGCATCTAGGTCAGTGTACCTGTGTTCCATGATGTTTGCACAATGACGAAATCGCCTAAGAATGCATTTCTCAGAAAGTATCCCCGTCATTAAGCGGTGTGTGACGGTACACAAATATGCTAGGTGGTGGTACACAGGATGGAAGCAGCAGGATTAGAGGGATTGGGAATGGGGGAGGTTGATATTTCTATAGGGGCAGGGAAAACCTTATTGATAAGAGATCCTGAAGGAAGAGAGGGAGAGTGCCATCTGACCTGGAATGAGGTTTGTCAACCTCCCAAGCAGAGGGAAGAACAAGGGTAAAGACCCTGGCGCTGACTCTCCTTCACCCATGGTGGGGAGCCAGCCACAGGACAGAAGGCAGAGTGTGTGAGCCCAAGTACACTCGGCTGGTGGCTGCGGAGCTGGGAACGCAGGAACACAGGGACGTTCTCTTCTCTCTGCTTCTCTTATCTTGGTGACATCGCCACGGACCCCCTGAGAAAGGTGAGGGTGGAAGAGATGTTGGAGGTTGGGAGAGAGAGGAGCAGATATGAAACAGTTATCTTCTGGGAGAGTTTGAGAGCAAATGAACTTTGGAAACGTGGTCAGATTGCCAGGCAGAGCTTTTAAATGCCTATTTGAGGTTAGTGGTCATGAATTTAAAGCAAGACCAGTCAGCATAGTTGTGGATTTTTCTCCAGACTCCTCAGCCATCAGGGACAGAGCTGGGTTTAACCAGGGCTAGGTTTTTGCAGGAGGGTGTGATAGAGAAAAAGAGCGGCAGAGAGGGTGTAAGCAAGGGAGTGACTGTGGGGGGCTGTGATAAGGAGGGAGGTGAGGACATAAAGGGGTGGAGGGCGATGGAAAGGTGATCGGATCAATAGACTGAAGGTCCCCGTAGGGTCCAAGAATTGCTGGTGTTGGGAACCACTCCCAAAAGCTGGGGAGCAGACTGAGAATAGGATGCTTGAAATGGAAATTATGTAGCTGGAACAGTTTGGGGTAACACCAAGATCTAGTGGTGTGACCAGAGAAAGTTGGATGGCTGAAGTAGGTAGAGAACAAGATCCTGGTACCCAAGGTTCCTCAAAGTATAACTCAACCCACATTTTTGTCTGGTCTCCCTCATACTTTCACACAAACACTGGTAAACTCGCAACAATATTCCCCCAAAACACTTGGCCAGTGTGGCTCAGTTGGATGGGTGTCATCCTGTGCCCCAAAAGGTTGCTGATTTCATTGCTGGTCAGGGCACATGCTTGGGTTTTGGGTTCAATCCCCCAAGTGCAGGGCCAGTTGATGTTTCCCTCTCGCATCAGTGTTTCTCTTTCCCTCCCCTTCTCCCTTCCTTTTTCTCTAAAAATCATTAAAAAATATATATATTTTAAAGTATTTAAATATTGCATCCTTTGTTCATACTTGGTATAGGATCCTGGCCTCTCCAATTTTCAAAAGTCTATCTATTCTTTAAGGCCCAGCATCATCTCCTAGATATTAAAAAAACAAACAAAAATACTTTTTAAGACTGGGATGTATGGGTTTATTGAACTCAAAATTCTCATTTTAACATGAGGGAAATGAGGTCTAGAAAAGTTAAGAATTTGCTCAAAGTAAAAAAAACTCCTAAGAATCAGGTCCAATCCCAGGTCTCAGAATCTGGAGTTCTCTCTTCTCTATCCTAAAGACTCATCCCCGAGGCCTTTTCTGCTCCCTTCCTCTTGCTGTGCCCTCTGCACTGTGTTGGGACCTACGGCACATCACATATCACTCATCACTTGACCCATTGATTATGTATTATCAAAGCCTATAAGCACATTGCAAAGTTGGGTGAATAATGACTAGCCTTCCCTCCCACAAAAAGCTCTTTTTTTTTCTCTTCACTGACATGCCATTTTGGCACAGATCTCGCTTAAAGAGCCTCGTTGGAGTGTTGTTATGGATCAAGCTCATAATAATACGTATCAAGCTCACAATAGCTAGAGTTTACTGAGCAGTAATCTGGTACAATGCTAAACACTTGAGAGCCACCTTTTCTTTCTGGTCTCAGAATCTCCCTATGAGATAGATGCCACCATCCTCGTCTGCTTGTAATATCAGTGCCTAGTGAATAGGGTTTGTGGGGATAATAATAATGATGAGAATAATAGCTAACGTTTATTTAGTGCTTACTATTTGCCAGGCATTGTTTTGAGCACTACTTTATCCTTCAAAACAACCCTATGATATAGTTATATTATCTCTATTGTATAAATGAGGAAGCCGAAGCACCGAGATGTTTAGTAACCTTCCCAAGGTCACACAGCAAGTATGCAGATGCCTCTAAAATGCTTAACGTGGTATCTAGTATACTGTATGTATTCAATAAAAGTTGCCAAAATTCTTTTCACTGACTGTTCATAGTGCTGTGCTGAGAATACAATTTCTGCCTCCAAACCCAAATATTTAGGTAAACTCACACTGACAAAATATTTAGTGGACTGTTCAGTTTTTAAAAGTTTTAATGGAAAACTTCTTTATGTAAATGTTTTAAAGTTTATATAACTTCCAGAAAAAAATTCTTAGCCCTGGCCGGGTAGCTCAGCTGGCTAGAGCATCACCTTAATATGGCAAAGTTGTGGGTTCAATCCCCAGTCAGGACACATAAAAGAATTAACCAATGAATACATAAATAAGTGAACAAGAAACTGATGTTTCTCTCTCTCTTTCTCTCAAATCAATTTAAAAATATTCTTAAACAATTTTGCTGTGGTAACAATTTCTTTTCACCAGACCCACACCCATTGGCAAGCTTGCCCAAGTTGAAAAGCTGGCTTTGGCTGCCTTTAACAGAAAACCTAAATGACAGTGGCTTAAACAAAATAGGAATTTATTTTATCTCTTGAAGAAAGAGATCAAAAATAGGAATTCCAGGAATGGTGAGGCAACTCAAAGATGTCAAGGCCAAGGTCTCTCTGTGATTTCCTGGGCCTCTCCCTCATTGTTGACTATAAAATAGCTGCTATAGCTCCAGTCATCATGTCTGCATTCCAAGGCAGGGAAAAGAGAAGGCTAAGGACAAAGGAGCGAACTGAGTCAGACGCCCCTTTAAGGAACACACCACTGCCACCACCATCTGTGACCTGTGACAGGCCATCACCACTACCATGACATCTGCCTACTGCTGATCATTAAACACTGTCTTATGGCCTCTCCTATTTGCAAGGATGGATGGAAAATGTCATATTTTGTTTTGTTTTGTTTTTTAAATCTTAGAAAATTGCCAATGCAGCAGAATGGAATCCCTGCTAATGAAGAAGAAGGGGAGGATGAACACAGTGGTGTGCTCCAAATGGCTCACTCTGGCTTGGGAGAGCTGATGGTTAAATTTTTAGGTTTTTTACAAGGTGGTTGTTAAACATACTGGTAGTCTGAAATTGGTCACAGCGGGAGTGTTTATGCCACAAAAATTGGCAAACATCACACATTAAGGCCTTTTTTTTTTTTTTTTTTTTTTGAAAACCAGTTGTTCAGCAGCAGCACACCACTGAATACGGGATAGGTAACCCCGAGTCCCTGCCACAGAGTCTTTCCGTTTTCCTTGTTATATTTGTCATGTGTCTCTGACCATAATGCTTGAGACTCAGGAACACTGAGGCAGGTAATCTTATGAAGTATTGGCATATTAATAATCCCCCTCTCTTTATTCCATAAAGACGTGAGGTCTTAGTATTTATACTAGGTTTTAGTGTCCATGACTTCTTCCTCTTCACAAGCTGTTTTTTGGCATTCAGTTAGGGACGTCACAGAACGACTGTAAAGTTTTCAGCCGTGCGGAAACAGCCGCTGCATTTTGTTTGAGGCAGCTATAATATGAAGCTGCTGTTAGACCAGCTTTTCTAAGTTAAATCATAACTTGCCCGAGGTATGAAAAATCCTTTAAAATTTTCTCTTCTTCTAAAATTTATTCCTGGAAAACGAGGAAAGTAGAACATTTTTTCCTCCTGGTTATAAAGGAGAAATCAATGGGTTTTTACTTATAAGGAGGAGACGCCTTAGGTAAATCTTTTTAGTTTTTCTTTTGAACACAAACAGGTACTTAAAAACACAGCACTGGTAGGGACAAAGAACATCTTCCCTTTGGTTTGAAGGGAGGCAGTAAGAAGGTAGGCAATGCCCGCCTGTGTGGTTTAGTGGATTGAGCATCATCCCATGGACTGAGAGGTCCT
Source organism: Tadarida brasiliensis (assembly GCA_030848825.1). NCBI lineage: Eukaryota > Metazoa > Chordata > Mammalia > Chiroptera > Molossidae > Tadarida > Tadarida brasiliensis. Next base: position 17,721,459 of record CM061259.1, on the reverse strand, counting down.
AGTTCAATTCCTGGTCAGGGTGCATGCCACGGTTGAGGGCTTGATCACCAGTAGGGGGCGTGCAGGAGGCAGCCGATAGATGTTTCTCTCTCACATTGATGTTTCTCTCTCTTTCTTCCTTTCTCTCTAAAAAAATCAATAAAAACATTTTTTTAAAGAGTAGGCAAAGGGTGGGGGAGATGGAGCATCTGTAACAATATACATTCAATAAACATTGTTTGGCACCCCCTCACCCCCCGCTGCCAAAAAAAAAAGAAGGAGAATGATTTCAGGAGCTGAACCAGAAACCAAGAAGTAAATCTCAAGGGCTTGTCAACATGACCCACGTAAGAAGTTTTGCCTCCAAAATAGAACTCAGGACACTTAGAAATGAGCACCAGAAACAAACTCATATAAATTGGAGTTGGATAATGTACCTTACTTTTTTTTTTTCTTTTGTGATAAACAAACAGACAAGACTGACAAAAAGAAGCCTTTGCAATTTTGCATTAAGCTTTCCTTTAATTTTTAAAATTTCTTTGGATAATATCTTTTTTTGGTCACCTTTAAAGTCCATTGTGTAAATAAAGATAGTAAATCCTTTATGTTCCAAAAGATTTTTCTTTTAAAAATCTTGCTTTGTGCAATGTACATTAGCTAATGTTATCCAACTGGAGCAGCTGTGATGAACAATCTTATTTGAAAAGAAAAACAACGATCAAATAGCTATCAATCTATAGGGCTTGGGTATCCCACTGAAGCAACCACATTTGAGCACAGCCTCTGTTCAGGATTTTTTGGAGGATGGTCAATAAATAACACCTGCTTCCTCTCCTGAGTATGGAGAGAAAGAACCAAACCCAGAAATCAGACAGATGGAACTCAAAATATGATCTTTATGATCTATAAAATGGGTTGGAACATTAGCCTTTAGATCTGTGGCCAAATTGGCTTGCCAACATTTTACCTCCAAATTAGAAATTCTCAGGCAGCAGCACAGTGGGACGGACTCCAGCTGCACTTTCCTGGTACTCTCAGAGAATGCCCTTCTTCTGGTTTCCTGAAGGATTCTTCTGCTCCGCATCAGCACATACCCCGAGTTAGCTCATCTTTCAGAAGAAAGGCTAATGTTGCACTTTTCCACTTGAGACAAGGTGATCAGGTTTTTTTCCAGTTAACCCAGGGATACTCCACTTTGCCTAAATACAGCTCCCTAAAGTTTGCATTTTGCTCTTAAGGAGCTCAAACTCAAATGTTGTCCATTTCAGTTTCTGCAGTTGTATTGAACCCCCACCCCCACCCAAAGCCATAAATTGAAAAGCTTTGAGGAGAGGAAATAATAGGCAAAAAGATAGGAAGATTACTGTAGGAGGTCCTGGAAAAGCCAAAGAACAGTATTAATTCTGTCATCAAATGTATACAGAGTGCCTACTGTATGCTGGGCACAGTGAAAGGCACTGGGGTTACTACTTTCACTTTCAGTTGGCACATCTGTTAATTGGGGAGACAAACAATGAACAAAGGAACACACGTCCAGCTGAGATGTGATCTTTTAAGCTGTGAGGACAATAAAACAGGGCTCTGTGGTAGATCATTACTCTAGGGAATGGGCAGGGCTCTGTTTTAGACAAGGTGGCCAGCGTCAGCCTCTCTGAGGAAAGAACTTAGAGCTGAGATGTGGACAACCATACTTTCATTTTAGACCTTCACAAGGACTTTGGAGTTTTTCTAACTTCAATGGGATGTCATTGAATGCTTTAAAGCAGGAGAAAGACAGGATTTGAGCTACATTGCCCTGGCTTCTCTGTAGAAAAGTGGGAGCTACAGAAGGTTCAAGAGTGGAAGCAGGTAGGCCAGTTGAGAGGCTACTCCACAGTAGTCACAAGAGAAGCCTGTGGCTTGGACCGGAGGTTAGCGATAGTGGCAGACCAAGCAGAACAGAGTGAGGCAGTGAGGGTACATGACAAATGCTTCTTCCACGCAAGCTTCAAGAGGACAAGAACCAAGCCAGCAAAAGCTGCCTGTTAGTGGTGACTTGAGTGCCTATAAATTTCATGACAGGTTTTTTTAAAGAGACTTGTCACACGTTCATATTTTTGAACCATACTTTCAAAAACCTCAAGCGCCTTCTCTTCAGAAATGAAGAATCACAGAACTTCTCTGCCAGCAGCACCTTGTTTTCCTCTCATTTTAACTTTTTCTCTTTATAGCTCCTTCCCCCAAACAATAAACATGCTCTAATATCGTCCATCCTGAAAACACATCTACACATTCATAAACACATAAAACAGAGCCACAAAAATAAAACTCCTCTGGTTCCCAAATTTCTCTAGTTCGAGTTCTCTGTCTCTTCTCACCCACACTTCTGAAAGAGCGGTTCATGCTTCCTGCTGTCTCTGTTTTGTAACGTCACCTTCACCCTGTGACTGACTGTGATCTGATTTCAGTTTGTATCATGACAGTGGGAGGGTCTGGCTATGCTAGGGCCACCGCATACTGCTGGGCAGGCTGGGTTTATACAGCTTAGCCCTGGGTACGATTTCACTGACCTTCACATTGCCAAAGCCAAGGAGTACTTCTTCTATTGGATGGCTTAGATTCATTGGACACTACCAGTCATTCCTTCATTTTCAAAAACTTCAGCTTCTGCCCTAACTGGTTTGACTCAGTGGTTAGAGCATCGGCCTGAGGACCAAAGGGTCACGGGTTTGATTCCTGGTCAAGGGCACGTACCTGGGTTGCAGATTCGATCTCCAGCCCTGGTCAGGGTTGTGTGAGAGGCAACCAGTTGATGTGTCTCTCTTACATCGATGTTCCTCTCTTTCTCTCTCTCCCTCCCTCCCTTTCACTCTAAAAAATCAATGGAAAAATATCCTCAGGTGAGGATTAACAAAAACAAAAACCCCCCAAAACTTCAGTTTTGTAAAAGACTGGAAACAACCCAAATATCCCTTCCTAGAGGACTAGTTGAATTAACATAATGGGGTACTTTGGAGCTGTAATAAGGAAACAGGACTATTTTCCACATGCTGCATAGAGTAATCTCTAGGATATTTTGTTAAATAAAAAAAGGAGAAGGAATTAGGTATGTTATCTATTTTAAGAAAGTGGAGGGATATGAATATATATCTATTCATAACAAAATAATAATGGAAGGATAAACCAAAACTTAAAAAAAAAGTTACATACACAGGAAGAGAGAGAATAATGTGGAGAAACCAGGGATGGAGTTAGATTTCTCTGAATATACCATTTTTGTAGATTTGACTTTGGAACCATGGGAATGTTTTACCTAATTATAAAACAAAAGTAATTTTTTAAAAAGAATCAATAAAAACTAAAATCAAAGCAAAACAAGTGAATCTAACTGTAAATCAAGACTGACATACACACACAGAGGAATTATTTCAAATGACTTTAAAAATACACTAATCTGACTGCAAATTCCTACTGAGATATAATTTAAGAACAAAAAATTAAATACATCTTAAACTATTTTCAGTATTTCCTAGTATTAGTAATGTTTAGCATTTTTACTCTGAAATCATCACTAAAACATATAATAAAAGTAATTATTTTAACTTTGCTGCAAACCACGATTTTCAGAAAAAAAAAAAACACAATAAAAAATGTTAATTTAACTAAAGATGCTTTACTCTTAATTTTGAATTGGGAATATTAGTGTGAACTCATCATGTATTTTATCTAAAAATACATATTCCCTGGCTCTTTTGAGGGAAAAGTCCTAGAAACAGTTACTAGTGCAACAGCAATGAGCACCTTCAACACCCAGACTGTGGTCTGTAAGTACCATTCCCCATGAAAAGAAACCAGACCTTTTGGAGAAATAACAAACCAGGCCTGGAGCCACCAACGCATAAGGTCACTGTGGATCATCTTGTCATACTAGAAGGCAAGAAAGCCAGCATGTGCTTCTGGAGTTACTTCAGAAAACTCAGGAACCAACTTCATGTTGGCAAAAGAACCATGATAATGAAAAGAGGTTAACAGAAGGAGAAAGCAGATGAGAGGCAGATGAGGAACTCTACCATCTTCACAGGTTTTCTGTAGCCTCTGCTCACTTAGTCCAGACACCACAACACGACTTAGACCTCAAGCCTTCCTGACAGTGGGGCCCCTAAAGCTATTGAGAGGACAGCAGGAAACTCCTTTCCCCACATTCTCTGTTACAGTAAGTCTTCACTGAGCATCTTCGATAGGTTCTTGGAAACTGTGACTTTAAGTGACACATAACAAAACCGGTTTTACCGCAGGCTAATTGATATAAATAAGAGTTGAGTTTCCACGGCATACTTCTATTCACAAAAACATCACCAAACTTCTAAATGAAGACCCAAAACACTTCTAATATTAAACATTGAAATAAATATGAGCTATACATACATTTAAGAAAGGTGAATAAAAACAAGTAAGAGAATTATTTTGCAAGCTACCTACTCCAGTTCAGGGTGCGGGTGGCTGGAGCCTCTCCCTGCAGCTCAGGGTGCAAGGTGCCCTCAGCCTGGACAGGACGCCCTTCCATCCAAGGTGCACCCACGCCCACACCACACCCACTCAGACTGGGATGAAGTAGACACCCAGTTCACCTCACCTGCGCATCTCTGGGAGGTGGGAGGAAACCAGAGCCCCCAGAGAAAACCCACGCAGACTGGGGAGAACGTGCACACTCCCACAGACAGGAATCAAAAATTTCTTTCTCATCAACATTATAACGCAATGATGTTTTTGAGCACCTGCTGTACTCCTCGACACACATCACACAAAGTCAACTAACCCACGAGGGAAAAAAAACATACAATCTGAAATAGGTCGTAAGGTGTTCTCTCCCTTGGAAGGAGACTTGACTTGGGGTGGTGAACACACAACACCATATACAGATGATGTATTGTAAAACTGTACACCTGAAACCTATATAATTTTATTAACCAATGTCACCCCAATAAATTCAATAAAAAGGAAAAAAATGTTGTGTCCTTTGCCGGTCACTTTTAATGTGCTGCAATATCCAGCATTGGGCCCAGAAAACTGAGATTTACTTCCCCTTCTTTGAAGTGCTCATTTTCTCTAGGTAGGGATCCCCATTAGTAAGCAAATGTTCTTTGGCTCAATGTAGCTTAAAGGGTCCTAGAGCGAAGGCCTTCATCACACAAGCTTTCTCCCCAGTGTGTTTGTATTAACGTGTTCCTTCCTCTCTCCAAGCCTCTCCCAGGAAACGTCTCCCTCCCTAACTGTGTTTTCAATGAACCCTCATCAATCTTCACACCTACATTGTAGTGTCTGAATACCTTCATGCCCCACAGTGTGCTAGATTCACTTGTTTGTTCAATGAATGTTTACTGAACATCTACCAGGCCCTCTTACACATCAAGAAGCAATGCAGAACTCTTGCTCTCATGGAATGGCCAACCTCGTGACTCCTGCGAATGTCCTGCGAGATGACTTCAAACAGGCAGCGCGCTAGCATGTGAGGGGCAGGAAGCGTAAGGAACCCGGCTAGCGCACGCGGATTTCCTTTTCTCAAAGCTCTCATGGTACACATAAAGACAGTCCATTTTTCTCATAGATAGCCTGCGTGCTTTGCTTCTCATATTCCCAGAAACGTTGGGCTAACTGCAGGTGTTGTGGGAATACATTTAAGAAATTTTAAGAAAGCCATAAGGGAAATGACTCACTTTGTAGAAATCCATGTCAATAGTGCATTTGGAATAATCCATGTTACCAGCCTGGAGTACAAACACAATCGCCTCACTTTTACTTATACAACTTACTTCCCAAGGCCTCCCCTAAACCCCTTACTTGGGCAGGAACACTAGGGACTTATTCCATTCAAAGGTCAACGGTCCTGTGGCAAAAAGCCATAAAGAGAGAGAAAGCCAGGAAGTGTGACCAGTTCACTCACTAGCTCTGTGGCTTGGATCTCTGCCACAGGACTTTGCAGGTGGATCCTACACATTCTGATGTCAGGAAATTTGTTTGTGGTTGCTACGATACTCCTATTGACTCAGCTCCTTTCTCCCATCAGCCCAGCGGCGTCCCCCGAGCTCGGAGCCATATCTCTTGTAGATCACACTCTCAAGCTCAGCCATTTGTCTAATGCTCAGACCGGTGCCAGGTGGGCCACAGCTACAGAAGAACCCAGCCCCAGCCTCCTGTCACACTGGAGGAAGGCTTCCCCATGAAGCCTGGTCCAGTCCACGTGGCATCGTCCCTGCCATTGGACCACCTCCCCACATCCCAACAAGGGATCTTCTATTGCACAAAAAGGGATGAGGCAGATGTGGCTAAGCAACACACGCCCGCCCGCTTATTGTGCACACCTATACCCACACACACACTTTTACAGGCAAGGATTGCCTGTTCGGCTTAAATGTTCATAACTTGGAGGGTGTTTGAAATGATTCTCTATGATAAGGAAGCTCTCCGAGGGATGGTTCCTGGCTGTAGCATGAAAGTGGCACCCCATTCCAGCACTAACTTCTCCTAAAGAAAGGTCTGCTTCCAGGACCATGCTTTTGAGTGAGGCCAAGTAGTAATTATCATTCAGGACTTGAACGCTCATGGGCTGGGGAGGCAGGTAGTTAATCAGATCATTTGTGTCTCCGCGCTAACATCTAGCAGTTTTACCGAGCATTAGTGTTTTAATAACTGGGGGAAATGTTAGTGTGTTGTGTGTGTTGCTTTTTAGGGAATGTGGTGTTGAGCAAATATAAACCAATGATGATGATAACAGTGAAGGCTCTCTGAGGACAGAGCACCCTTCTGAAGGCTCAGCTCTGCTTCTTTCTCCTTCAAACACCTCCTCCTTCTCCTACTTTCAATGACCCTACATGGACCGCAGAATCAAGTCCCAAATCTTTAGCCAGGCACTCAGTCTTCCATAACCCAGGCCTCACCTGCCTTTCATCTTCATTTACCGCTGTTTTCCTAACCAACTTCTAAGCTTCGGTTATATTTGTTTACTCGCTATTTCATAAATTCATCATGCACATTTTTAAAGATAAACTTTAATTCTGAATCATTTTAGATTTACAGAAAACCTGTGAAGATAGTACGGAGTTCCTGTACACCCCCCATCTAGTTTCTCCTAACATGAACCTCTTTCGTTATCATGGTATATTTGTCAAAATTAAGAAAAACAACATCGCCCTGGCCAGATTGGCTCAGTGGTTAGGGTGTTGGCCTTCGGACCAAAGAGACACGGGTTCGATTCCAGTCAAGGGCACGTACCTCGGTGGTGGTTCGGTCCCGGCCCTGGTTGGGGTCGTGCTGGAGGCAACCAGTCAATGTGTCTCTCTCACGTCAATGTTTCTCTGTCTCTCTCTCCCCCTTCCACTCTATCTAAAAATAAATGGAAAAATATCCTCGGGTAAGGATTAAAAAAAATTAGAAAAACAACATTGATAACATCAGTGTTAACTAAACACCGGTTTTCCTGCTAATGTCCATTGGCTGATCCAGGAGACATACCAGGACACCACGTTGCATTTAACCATGCACATTTTTTGTTTGTTTGTTTGTTTCTGGCCTCTGCTCATCACATTTTCCTCCTTAGGATGCCTTTTCCTCTCCTGACTTACTTAAGTCCTACCTATTCTCCCCATCCCGCCTTTATTGATTTTAAGGGAGAGGGAGAGAGAAACAGAAACATGGATGAGAAAGAACATTGATTGGCCGCCTCCTGCCTGCCCCCCACTGGGGATTGGGCCCACAACCTGGGCATGTGTCCTGACTGGGAACCAAACCAGTGACCTCTTGGTGCATAGGTCGATGTTCAACCACTGAGCCACACCAGCCGGGCCTACCTATTCTTCAAGTCCATTCAAATCTCATCTCTGCAATGTCTTTCCTAATTGTTTCTGCCCTCAGTGATTTCCCCAACCTTCAAATTCCAGAACCACTTTGGCCTGGATCACAGATTTGGAATGTGGCACATGCTGACCTGCATTGTTATGTATCTTTTTATGTTTTGTTTGCCTGTTAGCATCTAAGGAAAAAATACTATCGCATTCACTTGCTGGCATATGTGCAAGCATTGTGTTCTCAGGACACGTTTATTGGTAATGAACTGATGTGTTCACGCTATGTTATTTTACCGTTAGCATGCACAATACAGAGCAGGCTGTAAATATTCATTAACTTCTTAGGTCCATGGTTACTACATTTGCATTTTAAAATATAGTAGATATAAATGTAATTTGATGAGTGATAATTTATTGAGTGCTAACCAGATGCCTGGCACCCTACTGAATGTTTTTAGCTCCCATGAAACCGTATGTGGCAGACACTATGGTTAGCCCCACACGAGGGTAAATGATTTGTCCACGACTACACAGCACAGAGCAGGTGGAGCCAGGCCTCATACCCAAACACCTTGGCTCCAGAGCACACTCTCCCAACCGCTTCTCTTTGTCCCTACAGCATGCTCTTTGTCCCTACCGGGGTTTCGGATGAGTGCTTTTCACTCCGTCAGCACCCAGTCTTTCCTGAACTTTTGAATCCTGATGTCTCCAGTAGCCCACTGACACTGTTGTTGAAAGTTTCAAATACCTGCCCTGGCCAGTTTGGCTCAGCGGTAGAGTGTTGGCCCGCGGACCAATGAGTCGTGGGTTCGATTCCAGCCAAGTGCATGTATAATACCTCAGTTACGGTCGGGGTCGTGCAGGAGGCAACCAGTCGATGTGTCCCTCTCACATCAATGTTTCTCTCTCTCTCTCTCTCCCTTTCTCTCCCTCTCTCTCTATCTGAAGATAAATAGAAAAATATCCTCGGGTGAGGATTTTTAAAAAAAAAGAAAGTTTCAAATTACCTTTTTTCTTATCAGTTCCAGTGGCCTTATAACCTGTCCCATGACGTTTCTACTCTGTGCAGTTGGAATTTAGAAGCTATTTTGCATTATGTCCCAACTCTTCTCCCCGAGGGCAGGCACTTGGTATTCCCACACCCAGCACTAGACTTCGAACACCACAGACTACAACAGCTACTGCTTTCCCTCTTTGTGACCATATTCTGAAATTCTTGAATTTTTTAAATTATGAAAGAAGTTTATACACATTAGGAAATTCTAAACTATGAATATATAGAGTAGTATGTGAGACAGACCTTCTTTCTGTCCTTGTTCTCAGGGATAGGTTGTTCAAAACTGTGGTCTTGACACAGATTGTTAAAAACGAATATTTTTTAACTCTAAAAATCACAGACTCGTGATTAAAAATGAAAAATTTTCCAATTAAACAGAGGAACATATAGAAATAAAATCTCCCTCAGTTCTACTTTTCAGAGGAAATTGCTCTTGAAGGTTTACTATTGTAAAACCTGCAGGTTTCCACACATAAAAGCTTTGTGTGTTTGTGTGTGTTTGGGGCAGGACTGGAATCCTGGCATTCGCTGTGACCCAGTCTCCCCAGTCCAGGGGTCCCTCACTTCTGTCTTTGACAGTTACCCATTCTTTTTTTCCCCCCACATTCTAGCCACTCCCATTTTCTAGCCACTAACCAATCCTTTTCTTCTTTTCCAGGCTTCCTCTTTCTGACTCCAAACAGGGGGTTTATCTGGGAAGTCTGCTCTTTCTCCGACGTCTGGGTCCTCGGGGAGGTGACCCTCCTCTCGGCAGCCACCACCTTCTCTCACTCTATTCTCTCGCTGCCAAACTTCTCTTTAGACTTTCTCAACCCACTCACGCCTCAGCCCCTCGTGACCTGACTCACATTCACCACTCCAATAAAACTGCATTGGAAGGTTCCTGGGACATCTGGAAATCACTGACATTCTCTCAGCCTCCCACCGCATGGGCTTCGGGGCGCCCTTGACCCCCCTTTCGTTCAGAAGCCCTCCCTCTGGCTTCTGAGACACTGCAGGATCTGAGTTCTCCCTCCGTCTTCGGACTGGAGCCTCCCTCCCCTACTGTGCCATCGGTCTCCATCTCCCCCGTCTCCTCGGGGAATGTCTTCACCTCCCGCCACCTCCAACGTCACTCAGCAACACGGGCCTGCCAAGAGCTCACCTCTCTCGAACCCCAAGCCTGCATTTCCAACTGTCTGCTGGTCACATTCACTGTTTCACCTGAAGCTTAACATGTCAAAACTTAGTCACATCCCCTGAAAACACACCCTCATCCTGACTCCCTTATTTCTGTTCATGGGAGGACCCCTCTCTTGGTCAGCTAGGCACCACACTGGTGATTTTTGTCTCCGGTGCCCGGGGAGTCCCATCCATTGTCTGTCTCCTGAATTCCACAGCTGTGGCCTTCGCCTGCTTCTCCCATCTGTCCCACCATCTCCCAGCTTCTGCCGCACCCTTCCAGCCTTTGACTCGTCTGTCTTCACGCCGCTTCATCATCCAGCGACCCCCACATGGCCAGATAACTGTTCCCCAAACCTGGACTCTAATCTTGCACCTCTCGGCTCCAAACTCTTCAGTGACAAGGCGCTGCCTGTGAGTGACACGTTCTTCAGCTCAGTTTAGAAATCCTCTGTAACAGCAACTCTCACGCTTCAAAGTCACTCACCCCAAAGACCTGTCATTTATTGGGGCTGTATTTATCACTACTGTAGTGGAAGTTATGATAGAATACAATTTTTAAATATTTACCAATGCATTTTAAAATAACAAACCCATTAATAAATTAATAAATAGATACTGCATTTTATGAAAAAAAAAAAAAAAAACTACTTTCTAAAACAAAAAATATTAGTGAGGAGAATGGCATGGCATTCTCGTTGTGGCAAATCTCCCGAGTGCCTGGCTTACATGGAAGACAGCTGTATTCTCCCGGGTGCTCCTGCATTCAGTCTGCTGTGATACCACAGGTCATGTAACCTCTGGAAAATTCCATCATGTACTTGCAGAGAAGGAGTGTGAAAGGGAAAAAGAGCTTTGCCCTCACAGACCCTTTGACAGGGTCCCAGGTCCCCAGACCACGCACTGAGAAGCATTGCTATAACCTTCTCTCTCACTACCCTCAACCAAACCTCACACACCCATGAAACCAGACTATTCTTTTATTTATTTATTTATTTATTTATTTATTTATTTATTGCATTTATCTTTAGATAGAGTGGGAGGGAGAGAGGGAGGAAGAGAGAGAAACATCGATGTGAGAGAGACACATCAACTGGCTGCCACCCACATGACCCCAACCGGGGCCGGGGACAAACTGCAACCGAGGTACATGCCCTTAGCGGGAACCGAACCTGGGACTCTCTGGTCTGCGGGCCGATACTCTAACCACTGAGCCAAACCGGCCAGGGCCAGACTATTCTTTTTCCCCTCAACATGTCTACGTTTTCCTGGCTCTTCTCCTAAATAAGTATCTTGGTAACTAATTTTGTTTGTTGGGAGTGCCCTCTGATTTGCCAGGGTACAGGCAGGGATTGCTGATTTGCTGGAAAGCTCTCTAGACTAGAAATCCAGGAACTTAAATGCTAGTGACAACTTTGTAAGTAGTATCTTATGTCACCCTGGACAAGTCGGTTAACTTGGTTAACTTTTTCGTTCTCAGTTCTTGCATTTATAAACGAGGAAATAGATAAGATGATCTCTGGGGGTTGTCCCAGTTCTAAAATCATAGTGATTCGGAATTAAATCACCTGAAATCTATTCAGAATAAGTAGGAAACGTGCCACTTTCAATCTTTTGTATACCTCTCCCCCCTCTCTCCTCTCTCCCCTCTGTCTCCTCTCTCCCTCCTCTCTCTCTTCCCTCTCTCTCCCCTCTCTCTCCTCTCTCCCTGTCCTCTCTCTCTCTCCTCTCTCCCTCATTCCCCACTCTTCTCACTCCTCTCTCTCCCTCTCCCTTCCCTCTCCCCTCTCCCTCTCTCTTAGTTAAATACAAATTGCTGTCTTTTCATGAGCACACTAAAAATCAGGTCTTCTGTGTTTGCAGCTCCTAATGACTGTCTTGAAGGGCTTTAAAAAAAAACCCACTGGAACTTTTGTTGATTTTTTTAAATTGATTTTTTAAAATTTTGTTGATTTTTTTTTCATGTTAAACTGACATATAACATTATATACATTTCAGATGCACAACATAATGATTTGATATTTGAATATATTGCAAAGTGATCATCACAAGTCTAGTTATCCATCACACAGTTACAAATATTTTTCTTGTGATGAGAATTTTTAAGATTTACTCTCTTAGCAACTTCAATACAATACAATACAATACAATACAATACAATACAATACAATACAATACAATACAATAGTAGTAACTATAGTCCCCATACTGCACATTGCATCCCCACCGCTCATTTTCCCTATGACTGGACGTTTGTACCTTTTGACCTCCTTCATCCATTTCACCGCCTCTCACACCCACACCTCGGGCAACTACCAATCTCTTCTCTGTACCTGAGAGTTCGGGGTTTTGCTTTTGGTTTTTTAGATTCCACATATAAGTGAGATCATACGGTATAGGTATTTATCTTATTTCACTTAGCATAATGCCCTCAAGGTTCATCCACGTTGTCACAAATGGTGAAATTTCCTTCTTTTTTGTGGCTGAATAATATTCCTGTGTGTGTGTGCACACATATATTATATTTTCTTTATCCATTCATCCATTGATGGATACTTAGTGAGTTTCTTAAATTGTAGGTAGTTTTTATTAAATTGGGAATACATTTCCAATATATTTCATGAAATCTGGAACAACTTCGGCCTTTATTTCTTCAAATCCTTTCAGTGTTCCCCTTTCCCTCCTTGCTCCCCACCTGCTGGAACTGAACTGTCACACACTCAGACGCTCTGTTCTTTCTCCTGCCTCTTTTCTCTTTGTGTTTCATTTTGGACAGTTTCTATCACTGTCTTCAAAATTACTAACCTTTTCTTAAAACAGGGTCTACTCCCTGTTAATCCCATCCAGTGTACTGCTCATCTCAAATATTGTATTTTTATCTGCAGCCTTTTTACCTGGGTCTTTTTTTCTTAATCTCTTTCAAGTCTCTTAACATGCTCATGTTTTCCTCTGCTTTCTAAGACATATGGAGTATACTTATGACAGCTGTCTTTAGCATCCTTATCCACTATTTCTAAAATTTATTTCATTACGTCTGTTTTTATTGATTGATTTTTCTCTTCATTATAGATCCTATTTTCCTTCCTCTTTGGCATATTTCTCTTCTCCTTTGAATGCCTGGAAATTTTGACTGGATGCCAGACATGGTAAATTTCACACTGTGTACACTGGTTATATCTTTATTCCTTTAGGTATTCTTGAGCTTTGTTCTGGGATGCAGTTAAGCTACTTGGACATAGTCTGATCTTCTCAAAGCTAACTTTCAAGCCTCTTTAGGTGGGACCAGAGCAGCCTTTCGTCTAGGGTGAATTTGGCCCCATTCTGAAGCAATACCTTTCTGAGTGAGTTCTCTGTTGCCTTGCATAGTACGAGATTTTTCCATTCTGGCTACATCAGCCCTGTGTGATCTCTGGAGATTATTCCAACTGCTCCTTTCTGATGATTCTTTCCCTGGCTCTCAGCACATGCCTGAACTGATCAATCTGCAGCATCAGCTGAAGATTCAAGGGGAAACCTCTGCAAATCTTCAGAGCTCTATTTACATAGGTCTCTCCTCTCTTTGCAGCAATCTTTCTGGTCCTCTGCCCTACAATTCTAGCTGCTTCGGCCTCTCTGACGTCTCAATTCTGTCTCCTTAACTGTGGGAGCCACCAGGCTCTGTTTGGGTTCCTCCTCCCTGTACTGCAGCCTGGAAACTTTCTTTAAGCACTAAATTGGGGTAATTCCAGGGCTTACTTCGTTAGTTTCCATTCTCTCAGGGATTGCTGACCTGTGCTGCTTGATGTCCAAATGCCTGAAAACTGTTGCTTTGTATTTGTGTTCACTCTTAGTAAGTTTTAAAGTTTTGTCTTTCATGTTGAAGTCCTCAGTCAATCTGGAATAGATTTTTTAAAAAAGAAAAGTAACACTGAATTGTGTCCCCTCCAGATTCGTATGTTGAAGCACTAACCTCCATTGTGACTGTATTTGGAGATGAAGCCTTTAAAGAGGAATTAAGGTTAAATGAGGTCATAAGTTGGGGTCCTAATCCAATAGGACTGATGTCCTTATAAGATGAAGATACTAGGAGAGCAGGCACACACAAAGGAAAGGCCATGTGAGGACACAGGGAGAAGGCACCATCTGGAAGCCAAGGAGGAGGTCGCATCAGAAACCAACCCTACTGACACCTTGATCTTGGACTTCAGCCTCCAGAGCTGTGGGGAAAATTAATTTCTCTTGTTTAAGCCATCCAGTCTGTGGTACTTTTTATGGCAACCCTAACAGACAAATAGAGCAGGGATCTAACTTCGTTTACAGATAACCATTATCCTAACATGTTTATTGACAGCCTCATCTTTTTCCCACAGAACTGCAGTCCAACCTCTGCCATATATCAAATGTTCTAGTCTGTTCCACTGGTCAGTTTGTCTCTTCTTGCACCAAGACAATACTGTCTGAAGTATTAGAGTTCATAATGTTTTAGTATCTGGTGAGCAAGTGCATTCCTTTTCATGAGGAGCATTGGTGATTCTGGCCCCAGTGCTCTTCTGTATGCATTTCAGAAACACTTTGTCAAGTTACACCAAAAGCAATGTAGGAATTTTAATTGTGCTGCGTTGAAACTGTAGACCAACTTGGGGAGTAATGACATATTTAGAATATTTTTTAAAATATGTTTTTATTGATTTTTTTTTAGAGAGAGAGGAAGGGAGAGAGAGAGAAACATCGATGTGAGAGAAAAGTATCGTTCGGCTGCCTCTTGCATGCACCCTATTGGGTGGGGATTGAGCCCAAAACCCATCATGTGCTCTGACTGGGAATTAATTGAACCAGGACCACTGCTCAATCCACTGAGCCACACCGGCTGGGTGACATATTTAGAATATTGAATCTTCCTGTTAATGAATATGGGATCTTCTTTACTTATTCATTTCTCCTTTAATGTTTTTCAATAATATTTTATAGTTTATCCATAACAGTCTTGCACATTTCTTGTGAGATTTGTTCTTAAGTATCTTTTTTGTTGTTGCTGCCATTGTAAATGGATTTTTAGAGTGCATTTGTTCTTTTGGCTGGCATATATAGATGCAGTTGATTGTTGTGTATTGATCTTTTGGCCAGCCTCCTAGTCAAACTCATAATTCCAATAATTCGTCCATAGATTCTTTTGGGTTTTCTGTATGATAGGGGAGGGGCACATAATAGAAATAGAATCACAGTTATTTAATAGCTACTCACTATAAAGAAGAGATTTTCTTACAGACCATAGGAAACTGAAGTACATGTTACAAGAACAGGCCCTGAAGATAAGGCAGCCCAGAGCCCAGATCAAGGACAGAACCTACCTGAAGGGAGGCAGCATTCCAGAGCTAATCTTTGCTAGGACAATGAAAGAAGGCATGCCTGGGAACTCAGTAACTTTAGATTTTTTTTCCACCCACTAACCCTATATAAGAGTTTGTTTGAAATGAAATGTCTCAGAGAAGAATATTGAGGATGACCCACTGCTCTCCCCATTGCCAGCATTATTGGAATAAACACTCATATATGATTCAACTCTGTCTCTGCTTAATTTGGCTCAAGTAGTGACAGGTGGCCTCGGACCCATTGTGTCCGGTATCATATATATGTACATCATCTATGGAAAATGACTGCTTTTGTTCCTTTTTTTTTTTCCATCCTTTCATTTTTTATTTCTTTTTCTTGACTTATTACATTGGCTTAGGATACTTAGCACAATGTTGAATAGCAGGTACAACTTTGTGTTGTTCCTGATTTTAAAGGGAATATTTTCAATGTTCCCCATGTAAAATGATAGTTTATGTAGAGTTTTGGTAGTTATCCTTTATCAGGGTAAGACAATTCTCTTCTGTTTCTAATTTAATAGGGATTTTTAAAATTCAAAATGAGTGATACATTTACATTATTTTTATTCTACATCTGTCGAAATGATCACATGGTTTTCCCCTTTAATATATTTATGTGACATATACAGATTTTCTAATATTAAACCACTCTTGCATTCTTGGGATAAACACACAATTTAATTATTGCATATTTTGTTTTTCTGTATATGCTAGATTCAGTTTGCTAATATTTTACTTATAAATTTTACATTATGTTCCTAAATTACATTGACCTGTAATTTTCTTTTCCTGTATTACTTTTTTCTAATTTTAGTATCAGTTAAAATGCCTCAGAGAATATATTCCTAAGTGGTAAAATTTGCCTATTGCATATTTATAATAGACACATATTTCGTTTGAGTCAGTTTTGGAGTACATTTTTAAAGAATTTATGCATTTTATCTTTTTTTTTTCAAGTTTATATTGACATAAACTTGTTCATAGTACTCTTTTCTTTTTTTTTTAATCCTCACCCGAGGACATTTTTGCATTCATCTTCAGATAGAGCGGGAGGGAGAGAGAGAGGAAGAGAGAGAGAAACATCGATGTGAGAGAGACACATCGAGTGGTTGCCACCCACATGACCCCAACCGGGACCGGGGACAAACCGCAACTGAGGTACATGCCCTTAGCAGGAACCGAACCCGGGACTCTCTGGTCCATGGGCCGATGCTCTAACCGCTGAGCCAAACCAGCCAAGGCTGTTCATAGTACCCTTAATATTACAACCATGGATACAACAGAAATGTTATGCCTCCCTTTTCATCCTAGTATTGATCACTTGGTCTGTTTCTGTCTCTCTTTTCCTTAATCAATTTTACAAGAGATTGATCTTTTAATAAATATTTTTGAAGAGCCAACTTTGGTTTTGTTGATTTTCTTTTCTGTAATTGTTTTCTAATTTGTTAATTTCTGTTCTTATCTTTATTATCTCCTTCCTGCAAGCTTATACTATTCTTTTTTTTTCTAACCTGTTAGACATTTAGCACATTAATTTTCAATCTCTATTCTTTTCTACAACATTCCCTTCAAGTGCCATTTTCACCTTATTCCACAAGGTTTGATATGTTCAAGTTTCATTCATTTCTAATTGTTTTAAAATTTAATTTTGATTTTTTAAAATCATGATTTAGTAGTCTATTTTTAATTTCTAAGTGTATGTGGATTTTATTTGTCTTTTCATTATTAATATTGTCTCACAAATTTTTAGGATTGTTGTCTAATTTGGGGAAATCTCAATCTAGTTTCTTTTATGTATGGGCTATAAGAATTCAGGGCATTTAAAGTATTCTAATTTAGGGCAAATTTTAAATAGTCTTTCAATTGGCAACACTCAATAAGTAGTTTGTTATGGAAAACTGATGTACTTGTTTAGCAGAACATTACAAAATTTTACGTTATCTTGGATTATATCAGAATTTTGTCAAATCAGCAATGAATTTATGGTTTTCTCTATGTTTTATGCATAATTTTCTTCATTAATTACATTAGAAACAATCAAATTGCCTATTCATTATTTCTGTTGGAAATGGATCTATTTTTCTTAATGAGTTATGATTTTCGGTATGACCTGAAGATATTTTTGTTACCATTTGCTTTACGTCAAAATAATTCCTATTGATTTCATCAATCATCTTTATCACTTTCCCACTGTAGTAGTTTTCATTCTGTTGTTGAATGTATACATCTATAGATGACAAAAGAAAATACACTTCATATATGTTCAAATCAGGCATTTTTAATATTCCAAATGTCTGTAAAAATTGTAGTTAAAATGACATCATTGACTGTATCAGTGTTTTGAATAAACATTTTCAAAGGGGAAAATCTATTTGAATTTGGGGTTCTCTTCCAAATATTTAAAAATATAGATTATTCTTAAAATGAAAGACTGAACAGGCTTATAGGAGGCAGACCATCTAGATACATTTAATTTCTTTAAAGAAAAATCCAAGTTCTCATGTACATTAGTTCGCTAGGGTTACCATAACAAAATACAGGGCAGGGCGAAAGTAGGCTTACAGCTGTGAGTACTGGAAATCGTTTATTTTTGTATTATTAGTTATTAACTGTTGTATTATTTTCCAAATGAATAACTGTAAACCTACTTTTCCCCCAACCTGTACTATAGACGACGTAGCTTAAACAGATATTTATTTTCTCACAATCTGGAGTCCAAGACCAATGTGTTGGCAGGGTTAGTTTCTAATGAGACTTCTCTCCTTGGTTTGTAGACAGACGTCTTCTCCCTGTGTCTTCACGTGACCCTCGTGTGTGTGTCTCCTTTTCCTATAAGGACACTAGTCATATTGGATTAGCACCCACTCTAACAGCCTCATTTTAACTTAATCACCTCTGTGAAGGCCCTATCAGTAAAGACAGCCCATTCTGAGGTATTGAGGATTAGGAACGTCAACATATGACTTTTAGGGGGCTACAATTCAGCCCATGACAGCCTACATATTTAAAATGGTCCATCTTTGGGGCAAACTGGAAAGACATATAACTGAAAAACACAAATGAGATTAAAGAAATGAGCCTTACACATATGCAAACGTATTAATGTTTTAAGTCGGGCTCACACTTCTTTGTCTTCGATTGCACAACAGGAGTATTGTCCTAAGATTGACAGTGGCTGTTGTTCAATGACAGGTTGTAATTGTCCAGAACTTCACTTTGTTGAATTAAATAACAGAAAGATGATTTTCAAAAAAGTTACAAATAGCACTTAGGGTTTCCCATCATAACTGGGTCACACAATAATCACCATCCGATTAGTATTTGTCACATCTGGTGTGGCATCTATAAGAATGGAATAACATCTGTTGTCTGGTTGATTTACTGAATTTGCTGTTTCATTTTGTACATGTTTCCACATTGTTTTTATTAATTCTTCATAAACTATTTTGGATAAGTAAGTCACATTGTGTTTTTTATTTTGACATACTTCCATGTGCCCATGGGCAGAAAAATAGATCAAATTCAGCAACTGGTTTGATGTAGTCCATAAAATTTCCATTGTTTGAAGTATACCGCATTACAATGGGATCTCTGAAAGGCAAACTTTTTAACTTAAAGTTAAGTGATCACAACTTAGTTCTTTACTTTAAAATAAAACTGCAGCTTCTACCTGGTGTGCTCTTCCATCCACTGCATCTTTATTTGATTTATGGGTAATCCAGGTGAACTTATTCCTCCTAATTAACATGTCAGCAGCATTCCAATAGTTGACCCACCTTCTTGAAATGCCCTCCTCTGGGTTTCCCTCCTATCTCTGGCTACACTTCCTCAAACTCCCTCCTTGGATTTCTTTCTTCGTGATCTCTAAGTATTGTTCTTCTGGGCCCAGTCTAAACATCCCCCCCACCTGGGTTTTTAAAATCCTTCATAATCTTTCCTCAGCTTTTCTGTTCACCTGCATTTCTCATGCCAATCCAGTAATACTGCATGTTGAGTGTCTCATCCATACTGCCCACACTGTGCCAGTTCCGCTGCTGAAGCTTGGCTCAACATCTTTCCCCTAGAATGCCAAAATTTCCCTTCGAACTGGTCATACTCCTCATCCTACAAAGAACATTAGGCCTTCAGGACCTGGTTGAGGCTTTCCCCAAACGTTCTAGTATACTCCAAGTCTCCTGTCTCCAAATCCCCCTTATAGTTAGAATGAGCTTCTTTCTACGTACTCATCCTTTTATTCCTGGTGTGTGCTCAGCTCACTGAGGACAGCAACCAGATATTACTTTATGTGCGTCCCTATGCCCCACAGCATTCTCCCCTTTCATACGAAAGTCTCATCACTTGGTCTGATCACGGCTCTAGACTTTAAAGCAATGTTTCTCAAACTTTTCCGATCAGAAGACTTAATGACAATGCTTGTTAAATACAGCTTCCTGGAACCCTAACATCTCTTCTGAAACTTTCCAGAGGAGAAAAGTGGAAATCTCATTGTTGCTGTTGACCCTCAGAGACGGAAGACCCATTTAATCTCTGGTCTATGTAAGTCCCACTCTTACACTATCTACCCTCATGCCCTCATAGACAATTGTATGTTGCCATATATATATGGCTTCTTACTCTTCCCATGAAGCACTACGTGTTTCAGGTCCACCCATGTTGCTGTGTGTACATTTTCCTCCTCGTTTCTCACCACAGAACAGTATTCCTTGGTGTGCATTCACTGTCCAGCCATAGATGCTCAGGTTACCTCCAACTTCCCACTACTACAAACACGGCCGCAACAAACAACCTAATTCTCTTTTAAGAGCCTAAATTATCCTTCTCCTTTGGTGAGATTATTATTTACGGAGTGAAGGATGAGTCGAGTAAACAAGTATAATCATGTGTTGCATAACGACATTTCAGTCAATAACTAACTGCATTTATCACAGTGGTCCCATAAGATTATAGCAAAGCTGAACGATTCGTAATAGCATCCTAAGGTCGGAGCACAGTGCGTTCCTCACGTGTTTGTTGTGAGGCTGGCTAAACAAACCTGGTGTGCTGCTGGTCATATAAAAGTACAGCACGTACAGTACCTAATACTTGGTGATGATAATAAAAGACTATGCTACATACTTTGAATCATTATTTTAGAGTGTACTCTTTCTAATTATAAAAAAATGTTTGCTGTGTTACACAAGCAACAGCCTCATCCATCTCACATTTACCGTGACTCTTATGCGCATCATGGTCTCTTGTACTTGATTTAATCTCGTGTTGTTTTTTAAATTTAGTGTAACCTAAGTGCAGTGTTTATAAAGTCTACAGAGTGTAGGTTAACGTCCTAGGCCTTCACATTCACTCACCACTCACTCAGTGACTCCGCAGAGCAACTTCTAGCCCCGAAAGCTCCATTCATGGTAAATGTCCTGTACAGGTGCACCGTTTTTATCTTTCATACTGTATTTTTACTGTACCTTTTCTATGTTTAGATACACAAATGCTTACCATTGTATTACAATTGCCTATAATATTTAGTACAGTAACGTGCTGTACAGGCTTGCTGTCTAGAAGAATAGGCCATACCATAGAGCCTAGGTGTGCAGTGAGCTATGCCATCTCGGTTGTATAAGTGCACTCTGTGATGGTCACACCATGACGAAATTGCCCGATGACACACTTCTCAGAACATATTCCCGTCGTTCAGTGGCACATGACTGTGCGCATGAAAAAGGGGCAAATCTCACCATTTCCAAGTAACTATTGGATACCAGCTCTGAAAGAAGGTTAGAAATCCAAGTATTTTTTAACCAAGGAGGATAAGACTGCAAAACAAAGTTTATTTTCAAGGTACAAGCTTAGCTAAATTGGTAGTCCCGACAAATCCTAGGTAATTTATAAACAAAGCTTGTCAAAAGGCTGAAGGTTCCTTTTATTTGAAGTCAATTATGAGAACACTCTGGTTACACCCGGAGACAACCCTGACTCAAAAGAAAGTTTTGCAAAGAATAGTGATCTCCCAAAAGCACTCCTGAGGACAGGTCGAGGCTAAGTATCAATCAGGCCCAGTCTGGAGTCATCAAATGCACTTAAGCAGAAGCCAGTTGTCATCCGCCATACTGCAGGTATTTTTAAAAGCTGAGTACAGCAGAGGCTCCCCCATCCGTTCTGGCTGGCCTCAGTCCGTTGCCTGGGGCTATATTGCTGAACCTCTGATGTATTGCCAGAGGGGTCACTGGAGAATTGTGCACTTGCTCAAAGGTACTCTAACCCTCCTGTCTTTGTCCATAAGTCATAGCACTGAAATGCACGAATTGGCAAAAACTACTCCAGCTGCCCAGGGCTTCTCATGACAAGTCCTTCAGATCTTCTGCCATCATATCTAACAATATGTGGAAAACACAGAGATACCTTTTTCTCTTGAAATAATAAGCATAGCACCAGCACTGGGGAGTCTGAAGGAAGTCCAAGAGGTTAACAAAAGTCATAGCAACAACTGGAGGCAGTGGAACTCCAAATCTATGAGAGCATCTCTATTTACCTGACTCAAAGAATTGGAACTGCTTAGTGTTCGAAAATATTAGGGGCAAAGAATAAAGATAAATTGCTGGTTCCTCATGTAGATTATGTCCCTGGGGTATAAATAGTATCCAAATTCCAGCCTCCCCTCTGCTCAGCCCAGGGCTATACAAGAGGCACATTTTTCTCATTAGTCTGGCCAGAGAGGGCACCTTTTTCTAATTGGCCAGTCAAAAGGGGACACATTTTTGTAAACCCCACCCAGAGGGATTTGGATGGATTTCCATCTGCTCTGTTGAAGGGAATTTTATGTTCTAGCAGCAGTCCAGTGGGGAGAGACACTGCGCCATTCTTTTTTTTTTTTTTTTCCTTTATTGATTTTAGAGAGAGAGGAAGGGGGAGAGATAGAGAGAGATAGAAACATCGATGAGAGAGAACATTGACTGGCTGCCTCCTGCATGCCCCTCACTGGGAATTTGGCCCATAATGTGGGCATGTGCCCTGACTGGGAATTGAACCGGTGACCTCTTGGTGCATGGGTCGAAGCTCAACCACTGAGCCACACTGGCCAGGCCATTGATTTTTAGATAGAGTGGAGGGAAGGAGGGAGAGGGAGAAGGGGGTGGAGAGAAACATCAATCTGAGAGACACATTGATGGGTTGCCTCCTACATGACCCTGACTGGGTCCAGGGATCAAACCAGCAACCCGGGTACGCGCCCTTGACCAGAATCAAACCACAACTCTTTGGTCCGTGGGCCGAAGCTTTAACCACTGAGCCAAGCCGGCCAGGGCTGTGCCATTCATATTTTAACCCTCAGTGACAGGTACAGTGAATGACATGGTGATAAACAATAAAATACAAGTTTGTTGAACTGAATGTTTGTCAAACTGGGGTTTGTGGCTTTAACATCCTGAGTCTACCTGCAAGAATAAAACTGATAAATCCAATTTACCTGCCTCCCCAGCTAGACGGGTAGCTGGCTTTTTGAGAGTGGGGATCGTGTGTCCACTTCGTTTATGACCCCCAAAGACACATGCATAGTGTTATGCCCAAAGTCGGTATTTAATAAACACTGGTGATGGCTTGTCTGGAGGAAAGAGGAGGGTTGATCTGAAACCCTTATCCCAGGCCTCTGCCACTTGAGAACAACCAGAGCTGATTTGTGGAGACTCTGCTCTAATGCAACTTTGGCACAGAACTTTGGAATCCCTAAAAGCAAATTTTAATTTATAAAAGTGTTCAAAAGAGACTACCCTGAAGGTATACAGGTGTTTCTTAACACAGGTGAGTCAAGCCTGGCAATGGGAACAAAATAATTTCTGGGTTTCTTAAAGAGACAGTATTTATAGGCAAAGAGGCAGAATCCTTCTTCTCTTTCCTTATTCCCTAAACTTTAGCTAAAACATAGCCTTATCATGTTTACAGGCAAATTAAATGGTATAATTGGATTCCAATTCCATCTAACCTTCCCCAGAAAGAATGAAACCAAGCATTCACAAATAGAAACTGAAATATTATGCTAAATAACTTGTTGATACTGCTGACCCCACCTCCACTTTCCAAGATAAATTTATAAAAAGGAAGAACATGTTCCAAAAGGTTAATACTGTCTCTCCATGGATGCTGAAACACTTATATTCTCTCTTTCCTACTTGTCTAAAACTTCCACAGTTTTTATAAATGACAAATTTTAATGCAAAAAAAAAATGCTTTGTGAACAAGTAACACAGTTTCCTGCTTTCCCTGGGCAAATGGGTGGGCATATGTTCCAATCTGGGCTCATGACAGTCCTTTATTTTTAGTATTCCTTACACAGCCCCGCTTTCTGCAGATATCAGGGAAGGTTATTTCCAAGCAGCTACATTTTGACAGTCTCCCAGGTATGGTACTCCAGCTCCAAATGAAAAAGTCCTAGGGAAGGACTCTTGAGTATTTATCCCAGAGAAATGAAAGCAAATGTCCATTAGGAAATGAGTGGACATTCTGAAATAAAAGCATTCTGTCCACTTGTATAGAAATATTCATAGCAGCTCTATTTGTAATGGCCCCAAACTGAAAAGACCACAATGTCTAAAAAAAGGAACAGATAAACAAAGTATGGTGCAGTCATGCAATAGAACACTACTCTGCAACAAAAAGGAATAAACGTGACACATGCAACGACAAGAATAAACCTCCACGCCCCCCAAATATATACAACATACATAATCTATATGTATACAATTCCAAAAGATGTAAACTAGTCTATAGTGACAGAAAGCGGACCAGTGGTTGCTTGGGGAAAGGAAAAGTGCAGAGAGGGGCAGGAGGGAGGGACTAGGAAAGGAGCGGGAAGAAACTTTCGATGGTGATGGATATGTTCATTAATCTTGACTGTGCTAATGGTGCCACAGGTGTTCATATATGTAAAAACTTAAACTTCACACTCTATTTTTTTTTTAAATATGTTGTTATTGATTTTTTGAGAGAGAAGAAGGGGGAGAGTGAGAGAGAGAGAAACATCGATGTGATCGGCTGCCTCCTGCATGCCCTCCACTGGGGATCAAGCCCGCGACCTGGGCATGTGCCCTGACCAGGAATTGAACTGGTGACCTCCTGGTGCATGGATCAACGCTGAACTGCTGAGCCACACCAGCCGGGCTTAAACTTCACACTCTAAATAGATGCAGTTTATTGTATGTCAACCATAAGTCAATAAAACTATGTTTTTTTTTCATACAAGGCAATAAAAATTAAGTCCATGTTGTACACAATTTCAGGGGCTATAGTTATTCACAGATATAGTAAGAGAAACTTGCTCCATGTCAGTTTCATTAACCTGTCCAGTGGCAAGGAATTCCAGAGGGACTGCTTGAATATGATGTTGTATCTAGTTGCCTATTCTAATGTGATTATGATGACAATCTCTTCTTGCTTAACAAGCTCAGTACATTTATTTCACTGTGGGCAATCTTCCTTTTCTTCCACCCAGATTTTTGTACAAGAAATGAAACTAAATTTCTTCTCTATTATAGCATGTAGAGATGCTAATGAACATCAAACACAAAGGAAAAAATAGTTTAATTAAAAAGAGAAAATCAAGGGACAATTGGATAATGTAGCTTTGGATAATTAGGAGGTTGTCATTCTGTTTTTGTGCAGCAAACCGTGTTCCTCTATTTTCAGGAATGGTGTTAAAGATTCTAAGCATCATAAGGAAAACCAGTGTCTTTTACTTCTCTGGGATGTATCAGGTGGGGTACATGTAGTGATTAGACACAATAGATTATTTGATCAATGGCTGTGGAAAATTGAACAAGTTATTTAGTCTTTCTGACACCCAGTTTCATGGTCTACAAAATGGAGATAATAGTTCTTACCTAGGAAGGGTTGTTTTGAGGCCAAAATGAGAGGCCTTCTTAAAGCAACTGTCCTATAATGCATTTTGAGTTCTAGATGTTTGGGCGTAATTCATCTTTATTCATCTTTATGACAACCTTGCAAAGTAGGCATTATCATCCCCAGTTTGCAAATTAAGAAACTGAAACTCAAAAGTTAAATAATTTATCAAGATAACAGAATCAGTAGTAAAGCAGATTAATCTGTCTCGAAAGGCCTTCTTTTCACTATGCCATATTATTTTTCTAGCATAGTTAATAAATATTTGCTAATTGATTGGTATGTAAGATATGACTTTAAAAAATACTGTAACATAAATATCCAAGGTGTGTGTGTGTGTGTGTGTGTGTGTGTGTGTGTGGCCGGTGTGTGTGTGTGGGGGGGTGTTCTCTATAGAAGACAATTATGCTGTCTGTGCTCAAATTTTTTAAATAGAAATTTCTTTGGAATCTATAGTTCATTCTTTTTAATGTGCTCAATGATGGCAAAATTTTAAGATGAATATAATTAAGGCAAACACATGAAATACATGAGTGACTAATCTAGGTAATTAATTATATTTGGGGTACAAGTGAGATAGTAATATTGATCCTGGTGGGGTTTTTTGTTTTGTTGTGTTTTTGTTTTAGTTTTCAAAGATAATTTCAAAAGAGAAGTGCCAAAAATTCATCAAACAATGATGGTATCAATTGAAATAAGTGTGTAGTCTTTCATGGTGCCTACTTTGAAGTGTCAAACGAATTTTTAGTAAGATCTGATGCTTACTTGAACTATATCAGACTCATTATATCATAGTCATAGCTCATTTAGCCTTGATTCTGCTCTGTATCAAGCCGTGATTCAAGGGTGGCAAAACATTTAAGCTTCTTCTCAAGTTGGTTTGCCTATATAAATATTATAGTTGAGTGTATTGTTGAGTATTAGCTGGTTAGTTATCTCTGAATACTAATTTGAAATGAAATTTTGTTACTTAGGTACTCTATGCTTGTTTGGATATTATAGGTTTTTCATTAATGCAACTCTAACACTGAAACAAAAAATAACTGTTATATAGTTATTCTAACTAATTTAGCTGGGTTTATAAATAGAGTTAATTATAAGAGCAATTCACAGATCTATTGCTACTAGATAAGGAAGAGGCTGAGTGTCAAGATGCCTGGTTTTTGTTCCTGGTTTTAGTTGCTGTGTGACTATAGACAAATAGTACTTCCCTCTGACCAATCTTTCTCCCATTTTAAAAAGTGATATATCACATTTCTTGTTGATGACAGCACCTCAGTGTTTTTTGAAAGACTACTAGTTTAAACAGCTTTTTTGGTTTTCAATTCAATTTTCAATGAGTTTCGAGATAGTAATGAAATGTTTTGATGGCAAAGGCTTTCCTTTAAACAGTATCTGAAATAAACAGTGGGGCGGGGGGGGGGGGAACAGTAATATTATCCTGGCATTAATCAAATGAGTGTTGTCAAAAAGGATCTAATTGGAAGATCTGCGTAGGTAACTGTAACATTTACAAAGATGTTTATCCCACCCAGGGAAAGAGGCTATATATCTTAAGTAAAATATATAACTTTTTCAAAAATAAAGTTTCCTATATAGAACTGTCATATACATAACAGACAATTTATAATAAATTTAATACAAAATTCATTCTGCTCATTTACACCTATGACCTAGAATACCTACTGGAATGAAACTTTCAAAAGTGAAAGACCGATTGGCCAACTTTCCAAGTCATATAGTACATTAATGTTAATCGTTTAAAACTCACACAGCTACATAACTTCATTGCTTATTCCCAAAGCACACGAAACAAAGCGTGGTCTAGTTCCTGATCAACATTGCTACTGAAACTGTTTCCTGTATACAATTTTCCAAATGCCCCATGTAGGATTCATTTAATTTTTGCCAGTGGATTAGTCTGGAACCAAACAAGATGACCCTCAATGAGTGATGTCTATGTTTGATGTCTTTGGAAGGTATCCAGAACGCACACACATGCACACACACACGGAAAAATAATTAACTGAA
Source organism: Tadarida brasiliensis (assembly GCA_030848825.1). Taxonomy (NCBI): domain Eukaryota; kingdom Metazoa; phylum Chordata; class Mammalia; order Chiroptera; family Molossidae; genus Tadarida; species Tadarida brasiliensis. Next base: position 17,694,184 of record CM061259.1, on the reverse strand, counting down.
CATCTGTTATTTTCTTTCAAATAAGGGCTTGGTTAAAAGGACACAAAGTACACAGCAACAACCAGCTGCTGACAAGCAAAGTTCAGCAAATATTTTAAGTCTGTGCCAAAATGTGTACTTCCTCTTCTTCTGTAACATTTAATGGTGAAATACATACATCACAAAATGCTTAAGAAAGACTCTTAATTATGGAATGTAAACTTAGTGAAGATATGTTAAATGTGTATGCTACCATGAAAATATATGCTACTAGAATCAAGTTTTATCTTTAAAGATAAGAATTCACCTCTGGGAATCCAGTCTGATGCTTTCAACCAAGACTTTTTAGATTTTGCATCTAGATTTTAACAGGCCACTGCAGATGGGCCCCTAATCAACACATTTTTGCTATCTAACCTTTAGCATCTGAGGTTGTACTTTATCATTTTTATTGCCTTTCAATTTTTTGGCTGCTCAGAAAATGTAGGAATCAAAAGGTGTGTATACTCTGAGAGATACTGGCAAATTAACCAAGGTACTTCTTTGAGTGTAAACAGCAGTCTATTCACTTATTTATACTAATATTCACAGCACTCACTATGTACCCAGCATGTTTTCTGTGGATACATTATATACAAGACACACTCCGTTCCCTAAAGAAGTTACCATAAAGCAAACAATAAGCAGGTACTTTCATCTCAAATAACCAAGTAATAGAGCTTTGTACAAAAGGGGAAGATTTTTACAGCTTTTTCATTTATCAGTTTGGGGATATGCTTAGAGATATTAAGCATTAGCTAGATACTAACCAGGGTCAGGCAATGCTATCCATGGGATTTTAGTAGGGAACTATGCTAGGCATTTGCAAATGAAAGTATGAACACCTAGCAGTTAACATTAAAACTTCTTCCAGCAGTGTAGGCATATTTCTGAGGCATGCAGGAATTCAAGTATAGGGAATGTCATTAACCTTATGAGAATTTAGTAACTGTCATGGTGTATAAAATGAGAAAAAATGGCAATATAAAAACATTTGACAGTATTTAAGACAAAAATTTAGAACCCTCAAGACATAGTCAGTTTCTGTGTTCTAATAATATAATCATGGCTTTTGCCCAATTACATTCAACATCAGTTTTCACCAAGTTGGATTAAACTCAATGATGAGTTTTAACATTTTCCTAGTTGGTTAAGCATTGCCCACACCCCGAGGACATAAGGCAACTAGCTCTCTTCAATAGTTGTCTCAACAACAGTAAAGACCTCAGCTTCTGAACACGAAAGAACAACAAGGATCAGAATTACTTTCCCACCTTAAACAAATATAAAACTAGACAAAATATAATTACAAAATATAATTATATGGATTACAAAGTTTGTAGAATAGGATATTAAATCATTTATAACACTACTACATATACTTTTTAAAAGTAGACAAAAGCATAAATGTGATGAGGACAGAAGATAGAAAAAAGACCCAAATATAACTTTTAGAGATGAAATATATAATATCCGAGGCAAAAACAAACAAACAAAAAAACATGTTGTATAAAATTAACAGCAGATTAGATACTGCAGAAGAAACAAATGGTGAACTTGAAGACCTAGCAATAGAAACTATTGAAATAAAACAGAGAGAGAAAAAAAAAAAAGACTGAAAAAAAGTGAACATCAGTAAGTGGCATCAGTAAGCTGTAGAACAAGGTCAGCAGCCTACTGTTTTTGTAATTGGAGTTCCAGAAAAGGTAGGTCAGGGAAGGGAACAGAAGAGTTGAAAAAATGGCCACAATTTTCTAAATTTAGTAAAAACTATATAAACTCACAGATCCAAGAAGCTCAACAAACCCCCAGCAGAAAACATGAAGGAAAACACATTAAGGCATACCATAATCACATTTCTGGAAATCAGTAATAGAGAGCAAACAAAAATGTTACATATAGGGGAATAGGATATGCTAGCGTTAGCTTCCATAACAAAATGTCATAGACTGGGTGGCCTAAACCATGGAAATTTATTTTTTCTCAGTTTTGGAGGCTGAAGTTTAAGATCATGTGCCAGAATGGTTGTTATGATAAACAACCTCTTCCTGGCTTTCAGAGGGCAGCTGTTTGGCTGTTCACTCACATGCCCTTTCCTCTGTGCACGTATATGGAAAAAAGAGAGAATGAGGGGCAGAGGGGGAGGGAGAGAGAGAATCTTCCTCTTCTTATAAGGCCAGAAATCCTATGGGATTAGGACCTCACCCTTATGATCTCATTGAACCTTAATCACCTCCTAAAAGTTCTATCTTCAAATACAGTCACATTTGGCTTCAACATATGAATTTTGGGGGGAGACATAATTCAGTATCTATAGCAAAAATAAGAATAATAGTAGCCTTCTAACACAAAAAATGTAAGTTAGAACACAATAGAATGAATCTTAAAGTATTCAAAGGAAAAAAAATGTAAGCTTACCCAAAAGATCTTTCAAAATACTTTTCATATATATAAAATCTGAGAGAATTTATTACCAGCAAATTGCCACTATAAGACATGAAAAAGGAAATCCTTTAGGCAGAAGGAAAAACATGGAAATATGGATCTGACTAATGAATATAGAACACCAGGTAGGGTAAATATATAAGTATAAATACATTAGATTTTTTTTCTCTTTACAATATAATTGATTGTTAAAAGTAATAATGTATTATGGAGTTTACAACATAAAAGTGAATGTATGACAGCAATAGCACAAAAGTTAAGGTGTGTAATGGACGTATACTGCAATAAGGCTCTGATATTATATATAAAATTGGTATGTAATTTGAAGATAAACTGTAATAATCGAAAGATATACACTGTAAACCCAAGAGGAATCACACACAAAAATGGGGAGAGGGTGGAGAAAACAAAAAAGCTCACAATAGAGATAACATAAAATCATAAAAAACACAATCCAAAAGAAGGCAGAAACAGGAGAAAAGAGTAACCAAGGACAGATGAAAAAAAACAAAACAAATAGGAAGATGGTTACTATATATTGACTGCCTTCCCCCAAAATTCACATGTTAAACTTAATCCTCTATTTGATGGTATTTGGAAATGGGACCTTTGGGAGGTAATTAATTAGATTATGGGGTAGAGCCACTGTAAATGTGATTAGTCCCCTATAAAAGAAGGCCCTAGAAAGCTTCCTTGCCCTCTTCCACATGTGAGGACACACTGAAAAGACAGCAGTCTGTGGACCAGGAAGTGAGTCCTCACTAGACACTTTTATGCTGGATTTCCCAGACTCCAGAAGTGCGAGAAATAAATTCCTGTAGTTTATAAGCCACCCAGTCTATGGTATTTTGTTAGAGTAGCTTAACTAAGAGAAAGGTAGATTTAAAATCAATCATTTGATAATTAAGTGTAACTGGGTTAAACACCCAATATAAAAGGCAGAGATTCTCAGATGGGATGAAAAGCAAGACCCAACTATATGCTGTCCTCAAGAGACCCACTTTATTTTATTTTTTTATCCTCACCCGATGACATTTTTTTTTTTTTTTTTTGCATTTATCTTCAGATAGAGCGGGAGGGAGAGAGGGAGGAAGAGAGAGAGAGAAACATCGATGTGAGAGAGACACATTGACTGGTCGCCACCCACATGAGCCCAACCAGGGCCGGGGACAAACTGCAACCGAGGTACATGCCCTTAGCGGGAACCAAACCCAGGACTCTCTGGTCCACGGGCCAACGCTCTAACCGCTGAGCAAAACTGTCCAGGGCAAGAGACTCACTTTAAATATAAAGACACATAACTTAAAGGATAGAAAAATACATACCATGCTAAAATACATTTTATAAGAGCTGAGTGGTTCTAATTAATATCAAAGTAGATTACAGAATAAAGGAAATCACCAGGGATCAAAAGAGTCACTTCATAAAGATAATTCATCAGGACTTAAAAGTCCTAAATATTTATGTATCTAATAACCGAGTTCTAAAGTACGTGAAACAAAACCTGATAGAACCGAAAAGAGAAATAATGACTGCCCAATTATAACTGGAGATTTCAAATCCTCCTCTCAGTATCATCCTTCCTTTTTGCTTAACAAAAGTTAAGTACATTTTGTTCTGGCCAGTCTTCCTTTGCTTCTACTCAACATTCTGTACAAGTAACAAACAACGTTTCCTCTCTGAATTAGCATGTTAGAGATGCAAAGGATTCCAAAAAACAAAACGAAATAAAAAATAGCCCAATTGGAAAGAGAAAATCAAGGGACAGTTGGGTAATACAGCTTTGGGTAATTAGGAGGTTGTCAGTCAGTTTTTGTGCTATACACCCAATTTCTATATTTTTAGAAATGGTGTTTTAAAGATTCTAAGAGTCATGAGGAAGGAGACCAGTGTCTTCTTCTGCAATGCCCATAATACATAGCATGTATCAGGTAGGATATGGAGTCAAGATTAACCACAACAGGTTTAGATTTTTTTTTTTAAATCGAGTTTGATGGATGGCTGTGGAACCTTGAAAGTTACTTGATCTCTCTGGCACCCCGTTTGACTATCTGCAAAATAAGGATAATGGTACTATATTCACTTCCTAGGGCTGCCATACAAATTACCGCTATCTAGGTGGCTTAAAAAATAAACAGACATTTATCATCTCACAGTTCTGGAGGCCAGATGTGTAAAACCCAGGTGTCCCCAGGGCTGTGGTCCCTCTGAAGCCTCTAGGGAAGAATCCTTCCTTGTGTCTTGCAGCTTCTAGTGGCCTTGGGTGTTCCTTGGCTTTCCCATTGCTAATGAAGTGCTGATGAGGGCACACTGATCTGGTCTTTTGGTGGCAACACGAATACATTTAGGATTATGCTCCATATGACAATAAATGGTGCCCAGGCACCCAAAAATCTAGTGTAGCCATGTGAGGTTTGAGTGGAAGAACCTTTTATTACAGAGCAAATCTATATGCGGAGTCTAAATAGTTTGTCTCATTAGGTCAAAACTCCTAGAGTATCGTGCTTAGGAAAACTTTAGGGACTTGTGGAAGGTAAACAGGCAACGGGCATCTCCTTTTGCCCCACATCTGAGTAAGAGGGTAAGGAAACCAGTCCTCCCTACGTTGGCACCAGTGGAAGATTCAAACCACAGAAGGCCCTGCTCTCAGCCCGTCCCACCAGTGTCCTGTTCTCTGAAGACATCTTTCAACCAGCTTGGGAGGCCTGCCATGCTCTCCCCCAAAAGACTCATTATAGTAATTTCACACCTTCTTGGTATGTGTGTAGCGTCATCAGACTCGGCATTTGTATTCACTTTTGCACGAGAGTCCACACCATTCCTGTGGGATGGTCACCACACAGACACTCGCCCAAGCATTTTACGTCTGCTTCCCATTTTACAGCTAGGGAAACTGAGAAGCAGGGTAGGTGGCTACAAGTCACACAGTGAGCATGCTGTCAACAAAGACGACATTCTGCTGACCAAACCATGGTGATAGTGGCGATCAGCAGCATCATGATGACAATGTATGTCTTTGCTATTGAAAGTATATTACAGGCCTGGCTGGTTTGGCTCAGTGGTTAGATTGTCAGCCTGTGGACTGATGGGTCGCAGGTTCGATTCCTGGTCAAGGGCATGTACCTGGGTTGCAGGCTCAATCCCCAGCCCTGGTCAGGGTTGTGTGGTAGGCAACCAATCGATGTATCTCTCTAGCGTCGATGTCTCTCTCTCTCTTTCTCTCTCTCACTTGCTCTCTCTCTCTCGCCCTCCCTGCCTTCCTTCCACTCTATCTAAAAATCAATGAAAAAATATCCTCCGGTAAAAATTAACAAAACAAACAAACAAAAAAAGAAAGTATTTTATAAAGGCACTGCAGAGGTTTCTAAAGGCTGTTTCAAAATACTATCGAACAGCCTTGCCTTAGTTATCTGGTGATTCAGGCTACTGTTTGGTTAGACTAATACATTAAACAGTGAGTGTTATGATCCGGCTCTAGAAAGCTAAGGCTGGACAATTTGGCACTAGAAAGAATTGTTTCAGGAATGTCTCCTTTGACCGTCTCCTGGTATTAGGTGGCCCCAGCAATCAGCACACTTTATCTAGATAAACAGAGGACTCTGTTTCACATGTCTTTCCAAAAGAGGCGGATGACCCACAAATTAAAGAATGTGTCACATAGTTACAAGGTTGATTCGCTGTTATGGAAGTATCAAATGGGTAAAGTATCCTCATGAAGCCTTCCTGGAATTTTGGCAGTAGAAGGAGGTAGATTATTTGGGATCCTCTACAAGTAGAACAAAACAGTTTAAGATGCATAAAAAGCAAAGAACAGTCATGCTTAAATTATCCAGGGGGGCAATCAGGAGTTCCTTTGGAAGTAATCTCTACTTTTTCTTGATCTTTTACAGGAATATGATAATATTTAAAACCAAAGTATGCAGTAGTAGATAACATGTCTATAAAGATGTGATAAAGGACAGTTAAAAGTACTTAAAAAAGTAAAAAGGCCCAAGCAAAAAAGAGATAAGACTGTCAAAACAGCTATGTTTGACATTTTTGAGATCTTACTATTTTTCAGGTATGCAAAGAACTTCACATGCATCATCTCATTTAACCCTTATACAATCCCTAGAATGAGATATTATTTCCATTTTACAGATGTGCATACTGAGACTCAGAAAGATGCAGTTTCTTATCCACGTTCACACGCCTAGTATTTGGTGAAGTCCGAATTGGACCCTGACTCCGAAGACCACACCTCGTAATACTGCCTTGAAGGACTGACTGCCTACTGATTACTTCCTGCTATCATTTGAAGATCCAATTTCCCACCCAGTCATTTACAATTAAGATAAATGACTCCCTCAGTTCACTCATCGATATACCAATTCTTAAGTAGACCAGTGGTACATTTATTTCTAAATATTTCTAAAACAGTGTTTTACATACTTCATTCATATGCTTTTGTGATTTTTTTTAACCTGGTTAATGTTTTCCTTTAAATTAACTGTTTCTTTTTATTTTAGCTTCTTCCTAAGTTGTAATATTCATGAAGTCATAGGTTTGATATGCTACTTATATTTTCTAATAGTTATTAAACATATAATTATTAAAATAAAATATCCATCCAGTTCTGGAGTGGATCACATTCTATCATCTGGAAAACACTGTTATTGAACTTGTAAGCAGAGAGAATTGAGATACTCCACCAACCCCTAGCCCCTACCTTGCGGCAGAGCTGCCCTTCTCATAAAGAAACCATTCCTGCACCCTAAGATGAATTTTTTGTTTCAGCCTCACCCAACCAAACAGTGAAATGCCTTCCCGGTTTCCAGATCCTAAAACCTCTGCCCTCACTTGGTAGAACTTACCACCAAATGATCTAGACACTACTGTGCCAGGACCCTGACACGTCACCCTTGTCCATCTTGAACTTCTACCTACCCTGGTTCAGGGTCTCTACTCTTGTCCCTTGACCTACCAGTCTCCCGCCTCTCCCTCAACTCAAGCAGGGTCCCCTACTCATCTTCAAAATCTCCTTTCACACTGAGCCATTTCTCAGGATACAGTGCAATTTGCTCATCTGATTCATGCCAAGTGTGGAATTAATAAGTCAATGTAACACCTCTCCCAGGTAAAATACTTGCACGTCAGTTGGTCTTTCTGAAGGCCATACTATGGCTCTGAAGGTGGAACTCCAGGTATTTTGACAGCCTGAGGTAAGACAGTCCTTCATATCACCACATCGGGTATGCGGCCACTGATTCCCTTTCTGTGTGGTCTGGTCCTGCCTCTGCCAGGTATCCTGAGGTGCTCGACAACACGGCTAGGCATGGAATTGCACCCAGGAACCCCCGAGGGATTGGTTTGGATCTCCTTCTATTACAAAAGCTCCACATTTCCAGAAGACATCATACTATTTGTGAAAATTCATCATTCTTTTCTCTATTTTAAAATCTACTTTATTGCCCTGGCCGGTTTGGCTCAGCGGTTGGAGCGTCAGCCTGCAGACCAGAGAGTCCCGGGTTCGGTTCCAGCTAGGGGCACGTACCAAAAAAAAAAAAAAAAAAAAAAAATTCCCGATAAAATCTACTTTATTATTAAAACATTTCCCCAGTATTGCATCATTGTCAATATGTAAAATTACATGTATAAATAATAGTTATAGATCACTTAACAAAGTTAACTTCGCCTAACTTTGTTTTGGTGATCAAAGCATAAAACTTTCACTCCTGGGGATCTTGGAGGCCCAAGTTTTATGCTTGAAGATTGGAAGAAGAATAAAAGTATTTCCTCCACGAATCTAAAAGACAGCAACCGGGACCTGCTCTAGAATAGTCGTGTGAAGTTCAAGACAATTTTACATTTATTCTAAGAAAAAACAGTAAAATGATGTTGAATAAGATATGAGATTCTGGATGCAGTTGGGGGAACATGAGACGTTGCTATCTGTGTTCTTGATCTTTAAATTTGCCTTTATTTATGTATCTGAGGCTCAACAGCTGCCTCCACACCTAACCAAGGAACTGCTGGTATGTTCTGTTCCCTCCCTCTTCCTCCTGGAGGGGGCATCTCCCCGTCCACATGTTTTTTGTTTTGTTTTGCATTGCTGCGAAAAGAACATCCACAAGGGGTGAGAGAGGGCTGACCAAAAGGGGTTGGAATTGGCCCAAAACATTTGACTATTTCTTGGCCTCTGAGAAAGGAAGAAACTTTTTATTAGTAAGAATAATGTCCTCACTGTTCTCTAAACATATGCCGTCTTGAGCAGCTGTGTGTCCTGGGAGCCCCTTTTGTTACTGAGGAAATGCTCTAAATGTGGCCTGTCACCTTTTCATCAAAGAACTCATATATTCCATCGGATTTTCCTGCCCAGCTAAGGATGGACATGTTGGGGATTGCAGACCTTGCTGAGGCAGCTCTTTCACGAAATAGAAAAGTGCCCCATTCCTCACAACTGGAGAGCTGATTCCCTTCCTCCGAATACCAACACAGGGGGATGTTGGCAAAATATATGTCTTTATTCCTAGAGGCCTCGGTGTGAAAATTCCACATTTGTGACTGAAAGACGAAGCGTTGGCATGGTTAGAAGCAAATGGGAATTTACAAGTCTGCGGTCACGTGCTTCATGGATATAACTGAAAATAATGCCTGTGTGTTTTTTCCAAAGCAAGTCTCCTCACATTTTAAAATTCGAGTAAATGCAGCTTTTCAACATATTGGGATTAATCAGAAATGAAACCCAAATTCTTGTATCTCTAGGAAGAGCAAGCAGGGGGGCAATTTCTTCCTACTGATTTACACCACGAAGTGTGATGTAATGACTACTTCCCATCAGCATGTGCTATTGGCATCAGAGGCCTTTCCAGATCTTACCCCGGCAGAAAGCAAATGCTCCTTCATTGTCTTCCTCATCTAATTATGAAGGCATTGACATTTTTCTAAACTCCTATTCTATCCCTGGCACTGTGCTGGGCACTGGGGATAAAAGACTAAAGACAATATAATTCAGATTCTTAAAAAGGTTTCTATACCCCCCAAACATAGAAGTCACGTGTCTAACAAGTCAGTTCTTTGAATGAGCAAGTTTCATAATGTAACCTGCAGGGATGGTTGGAATGAATGGTAGGGACAGGGTATGGAAATGAGATACATGCATCCCTGTTTCCTATTAGGAAGGCCTAATAACCTCTGGCTACATTTTATTTTATTTTATTTATTTTAAATCCTCACCCGTGGATATTTTTCCATTGACTTTCAGACAGAGTGGGAAGGAGGGAGGGAGGGAGGGAGAGAGAGAAACATCACTGTGAAAGAGACACACTGATTGGTTGCCTCCCAACCAGGGCCGGGGATGGAACCGCAACCCAGGTACATGCCCTTGACTGGAATCGAACCCGCGACCCTTCAGTCCGCAGGCTGGCACTCTAACCGCTGAGCCAAACTAGCCAGGGCCTTCTGGATACATTTTAGCAGGCTTGTGCAAAAATAGCACTGATGGGTAAACCACACGTAAGCCATAGTAGTTCTTCAGTTGTTTTTGCCGCAGGCGTTGTGAATGAAGCAAGAGGCATCCATTCTTTAGGCTTCACCTACGCCTAAACAAAGCGAACCTTGCTGGGTAGGAAATATTAGACGAGGTATCTAGTTTTTACCTATCGTCTGTCACTTTCATACCTGAGATATCTGGGGGGGAAGGATAATTGATAGCTGTTTCTTTGATCCCACCAAAGTTCCTTAGGGAGGTTCATAGCAGAGCTGGGACTGGAGACAGCTTTCCTTTAGTTGGGTCTCTAGGGAGTATCTGTCTCTTGCCCTAGAACAGTGTTCTCAAAGGATGAGTCAACTAGGGTGGATTTTTGTTAAAGAATAAAGATTCTTGGACATATCCAAGTTTGCTGACCCTGAATATCTAGGAACGGGGCCTGAAATCAACACTTCTAACATTTTTCAAGGGCATTCTTTGGCATACTGAAGTCTTGGAAAAGTCCACTAAGTAGTACCCTGAAGAAACTGATTTGGGTTCAAGGAGTGCAGTGAATGTGTTCAATATTTATAGGAGAATTAAGATGCTCTGAAGAATCCCAAAGTCCCATAATATAGGAAGAGCCGGTGGTGACACAGATGAAATCCTTCGGTTCATCATACCACTTGAAGTTTCTTTAATAATCAAATATGCATTTGATTAAATAAGCTTAACTCTTTTTTAAAATAATTTTTTTCTTTATTGATTTTAGAAAGAGAGGAAGGGAGAGGGAAAGAGATAGAAACATCAACCAGAGAGAACATCGATTGGCCGCCTCCTGCGTGCCACCCACTGGGGATTGGGCCCACAACCTGGGCATGTTCCCTGACCAAGAAGAACTGGTGACTTCTTGGTGCATGGGTTGATGCTCAACCACTGAGCCACACTGGCCAGGCTAAGCTTAACTCTTTTAATTTGTAATTTTCTCTGGTAGATTCCAGGAGGCATTGGCCAATTACATTTTGGCATGAATTACCCTTATTAGCTTTATCTTCTTTAAATAATATAATGGGATTAAAAATAAAAGAGGAGTGTTAGCCCATTTAGTGTGTTTCTCATAGCTCAATTAAAAATGTATATTCCTGAGACTGTTCATGATGGCCAGTTCTATGTGTCCAGTTGGCAAGGCCACAGTACCCAGTTATTTAATGATGACTAATCTAGGAGCTGTTGTGAGGGTGTTCTGTAGATGTGGTTAAATCAGTTGACTTTAAGTAAAGGAGATTCGCTTTGATAATCGGGCTGGACCTTATCCATGGAATTGAAAGACCTAAAGAGCAAGACTGAGGTCCCCTAAGAAAGTAGAACTTCTGCCTTAAGACCAGGGTCAGCTTGCTCCTGACAAAGAGTTTCTGCTGGCTTGTCCTACTACAAATGTCAGACTTGCCACTTCCTCCACAATCAGGTAAGCCAACTCTTTGAAACAGATCTTTCTCTATAGATAGATACGTCATATGTATACACACACACACACACACACACACACACATATCCTTCTGTTTCTCTGGAGAACCCTGACTGTTACGCCATCTTACAAACTTCTCTCTTCCAGTCTTAACAGCAGAGAGGTGGAAGGAGTGGGGGATGGGTGGAGCTTGATGGTCATGAGGGAGAAGAATGTCACGCCCACAACATATGTTCCTGCCTTAGCAGAGAAGGCAGAGATGCAAGATAAGTGAGCTCCTTGCTCTAGTAGAGCAACAAAGGTTCTTAGGGTGGGAGGCAAATAGACTCCTTTTACTTCCAACAGGCCTCCAGAGATGCCATCTGACCCTGACTGAAGTGCCGTTCCCATGCTCTGCTCGGGCTTTTAAAGCCCCTTTCTCTGCATCCTCCATCTGCGGACTCATGTGAGGGAGGAGGGGTGGGCAGTCTGCCAGTGGGCCACTAGGCTGGACTTCACTCAGGTGTACAGTCTTTCTGCTTTATCCCCACTCTAACTCCACTCCCCTGTTTGTTCCTACCATCAGTGTTTTCTCAACAAAACTGAAGTTATCCTGGTTGGAGTCCAAGAAAGGTCTATAAAGTTTCTTCCCTTTGAAAATCTTCCTTATAGCAGGTGAACTAACCCTCAGAGCTCCATTTCACTGGCCCATTAATAATAACCTTAGAATCCAGAAATAACTTGTCATCTGTGGTTTCCTATGCTTGCTCCCTACAATACCACCCCCCCCCCCCGGCCTTTAAAGACTCACCTTATTGAAATGGAGTTGGATCAAGGCTGTTGCCTTTGTTTGCTACACCTGTAAGGTGCCTGGAAGTGCTGACACTATAGAAATATTAGAAAGAAAGAAATGCCACAGGTCAGCAGTTATTTGCCCAGCCAAGGTAATTCATCTTATCAAAACCCAAGCATGGTGTCCATTCCACAATCCCTACTGCCTTCCTCAGTAGATGAGGTCATTAAGTGATTTGGCATTTAAAGGTTCAGCAGTTGCAAGAGTTGGCAACAATTAAAGGAAATAAAAGCTGATTCTCAAAAATCATCCTCACAAGCAGTGGTTTCCTACCATAAAGAATCTCTTACTGTATCACATCATAGCCTTTAGATTTCGTGTTGAGATACGTTTGGGGCACTGCTCTTTCTACTTAAGGATTTAATGTAAGGTTTCACATAGGAAAACTACAAAAGGGCTTGGCACCGACTTCTGGAATTTATCCAGAACACAGATTTTATTGTGTTTATCTGTACAATAAGTACATCAGCTAGTAAGTGGCAGAAACAGGATCTGAACCCCTCTCTGCTCGGGTTCAAAGCCCATATGCATTCTTTCATTCACCCATTTAACAGAACCTTATTTATCACTCACTGAGTACCAGCATGGTGTTATATGTCACATAATCTGGGGGGGGGGGGGAGATTAAGAAGGAATAGTGGTACCTGCCCAAATCTCCCTCCCACCGACTGAAAGGGACTAAGTCAGCTCCTGAGGCTACAGCAAGTTAAGAAGAATGTGATTACACCTACTTACAAATAAGACATATCATTCAGAAAGTTTATCCCTTCTTCTGTTTTTACAATTTCACAGTCCCAGTCCACTTCTGCCCTTTGATGTCCTAAAATGAAATCATTTGGAAAAATCCCCAAAATGGGTACCTTCATTGTATATTATTTAACCATTCACGTACACTGAACAAGACACTTAATTTCTAGCAATCTATCTTTTAAAAATAATCCAAAATACGGCAAATATTCCATGCATGAAAATCTTCACCACTGTTATTTATAATGAAAAATTGGAAAAGGTTGAGTAAATTATGGTATGGTTGGGCAAATAATGGTATTCTGCAGTCATTAAAAAGAGAATAATTTTATAGATACTAACCACATGAACATTGCTATGAACCAATATTAAGGGGAGAAGGCAATCTAAAGTACTATATAGGTATGTTTGAAACCAATTTTTTTGGTCATATACTCTAAAAAGATCAAAATGCACCAAGATGATAAAAGTGGTTGTTTCTAAACAGTAGACTATGTGTTACAATAGTAGCTTTCCCTTGTTTTTTAAACATTTTTTGTAGAGAAAAAACATTTTTTTAAATTAACACCTGGTAATAGACAGGACACTTGATGCTAAGTGAATTGATGGCAATCACTATTCCTGTTAATGGAGAAAAAAATGTGCTACAGGAGGCAAACTAAAAACAGGTCATGAATAGGGCAGTCTTGTGCAGATGTGGTTACTACTCTAACAGCTATTCCTTCACAGGCATAACACTTTAATTTTATTGCAATTTGTTTTCCTTGTAGTGTTTTTCTGTTTTATCTTAACACAATTAGAGAGACACCATTCCTTGCCAAAAGCAGTCTAGATCTGAAACCCTTCTGCTAATGGAATCTCTTATCTGCCTGAAACCAGAGCATCGGGCCAAATGGTTTCTTGGATTCCCTTTCAGCTCTAGAGTCTGAGCTTTGGTGATTTCACTTATTGTCACTCTGCTGGCAGCCTGGTAGCCCTGCTTTGACTTCATACCATTTCAAGGAAATAGATGACTAATCAAAACAGAGCTGGGAATACTGGAAGCGCCCTGGGGATATTAGTGAGATGCTGGGCACTATTTATGTAGGGGCTGCTCCTGTCAGAAAGCTGGAAGAATGACAGGGGGACTTTTCCCCAATGAATCCCTAGCTTTCCACCTGGCTGGGCAAGATGCCAATCCTAAGAAATCACAATTTCGAGAAAATCAAACAATTGGATATGACAGTTTGAGAAACATTGGCCAGAAATGTAGATGTCACTTTGATATATCTTTACTTAAGAGTTGTTTCATTTTTTATGTCTTGGAGTTAATTAAACAATATTAAGCAAAACCTTGGAAACATTCCTGTCCCTTGAATTAAGAATTCATCTAAAGGAGACAATCAGATAAGGTGGGAAGAAATATGTGTACTAGACAATTTATTTGTCTAAAATAGCAACATCTACAGCAAGAGTAACAATAATTCTATTAGAAGGGGTTTCTCCATAAAAACAGGACCAGTAGGACAATAGGCTATATACAATAATATAATATTATATATAGTATTTTATATGTAAGTGGGCAGCCCAGGAAAGCTGGTGGTGTAATTCAGCCCAAAGGTCTGAGAACCAGAGGAAATGATGGTGTAAATCTCAGTCCAAGGGCAGAAGAAGATGAGATGTACCAGTCCAAGCAGACAGACACACAGAGAAAGGGGACAAATTCCTCCTTCCTCTGCTTTTTGTTCTCTTCAGGCTATCAACAGACTGCATAACTCCCACCCACACTGGGGAGGGCAATCTGTTTGACTGAATTATCAATTCAAATGCTAATCTCATTTGGAAACACTCTCAAACACACACCTAGAAATAATGTTTCATCTGGGAACCCCATGGCTCAATCAAGTTGATACCTAAAATTAAATATAACAACAAATGGAAACATTTCAAAAGTCTAACAGTAGAGGGTTAGTTAAATAATGGTATATCCATACAGTGGAATAATTTATGGCCATTTTAAGTGATATTGTATCTCTACTCTTAGTGATACTGATGAATTTTCTATAACATATTAAATGATATAAAAATTATAAGAGATCCCAGCCGGTGTGGCTCAGTGGTTGAGCATTGACCCATGCACCAAGAGGTCACCAGTTCTATTCCTGGTCAGGGCACATGCTCAGGTTGTGGGCCAAATCCCCAGTGCAGGGCATGCAGGAGGGGGCCAATTGATGTTCTCTCTCATCGATGTTTCTATCTCTCTCCCTCTCCCTTCCTCTCTCTCTAGAATCAATAAAAACAATTTTTTATTATAAGAGAATATGGTTTATAATCTAATTTTTAAAAATATGCACATTTGCTTGAGTAAAAATCTGAAAGGATATGCACTAAAATGTTAACAGTGATTTTTTTTCTGGGTGTTTTTGTGTTTATGCTTGGTTTTAGTTTAATATATATTTGATTTTTGCTCATTTGTATTTCTAATGTTTCTACATTTCATGTGCAATTAAAAAAGAAAATGCACTTCTAAAATCAGTCTTTTTTGAGGGTTTAAAATTTAAGAAAACAATTAAAATCCTGTAATACCTAGGGTGTACCACTTCTATAAGTGAACCGCTAGCACCTGCCGGCACTGGAGGCCGTGTAAGGAAGTGCTGACTTTATCCTCAGAGCCAACGGAAATCATAGAGACTGAGATGGACAGAAAAAACTGGGAGCAGGGGAGAGAGGTTTCTGGGAGATCAAGTGAGGCGGGGATCACTGGCTTTAATGCTCAAAGACTTCTCTCTCACTATTTGGGAATCTAAAAGGTATCATCTATTCTAATATTTCAACATCCCAGATTTCTTGACTTTTAATTACTTTTCATATCAGCTTGAACACCAGCCAGTTCTTTGCTATAAAATATTACCAAAGACAGCTGGGTAATAGTAGCCAACACGCAACAGCACTCAGATTATTCCCACCACTTTCCCCTAGAGTTCAGTAAGCACACGGTTTGCTTTCAAGATACTGCGGGTGACAATATTTCAAAGTGTGTGACACTGCCACTTTGTAGCACAGTCCCCATCATCCCAGCGACTACCCTCAGTTTTCCCACCACTCACCACCCCACTCACTCACTTTAGGTTTCTGCTATGGCAGCACCCCACTTCAAGACACCAGTTTCTGAACTGTAACATAGGTACCAACATTTTGGTGGTTTAAAATAATTTAAAAAAAGTATTTTTTGACCTGAAATTGTCCAACACAGGTGTCCGTGGTTAGACGGATCTCCCAGGCAGCTTTCTTCTACATGGCAGCCCAGGAACCCAGGCTGCTTCCAACTGAGTGGCCTCACCACCCTCCAGGGTCCTGGACTTCACCAGGTCCCTGCATCCAGCCCCTAGACCCAGGACTGGCCCAGGTTTCATTGGCCAGAACTTGGTGAGATGGCTGCACCCAACCGCAAAGGAGCCTGGGAAACAGCCTAGCTGGATGCCCAGGAGGGAAAAAATGATGTTGGTGGCCAAACAGCACTCTCTCTGAACAGTGGTTAATGGGGTACAATTTTCCTGATTGTAGGCAGTCACGGGGTCACCAGGCCTACAGGAAAGTGTTCTCTCTCCCTCTCTCAGCTTCTACGTTCTGGTCATGAAAGAAAAGAAAAAAGCTGAGCGCTGTAGAGAGAAGCAGAAGCGGTAAGAAATGGACACAGTGAGGCAGAGGGAGCAAACAGGGAAAGCCTGTGAATTAAAGGCCTCTCAACTGACAGCTGAAACTGCAGACAGCTGTACAAAGGCAAACCCTGTGTTAAATGGCTTCAATCTGTGAACACCGGCCAGGGATCTTAACACTAGGAGTTGAAAAATAGTTGCAACTTTTTTCTCTGGATACAGAAAGCTAGAGAACTAGATTTAATTGTGATTTAATAGAGGTCAATATGAGAAGGATAGTTACCTATAGCTAGACATTCGTATATCTGAATAATATTCTTTATTGTATGTTTTTGTTTTTTAATTTTACATTTTAGGATTAATTATGTTTATTTTTGGAAATCATGATTGATTAAATTATAAGCTTTCTTACTCTTTTATTTGACTGCATTTATTAATTAATTCATCCATTCATTCAGTAAATGTTTATTAAAGTCCTATTAAGTGCTAGACACTGTCCTAGGTACTATTAAAAGGCAAACTGGTCCCTGCCTTCATAGAACTTACCGTCTACTGGGTAAGACACATATTACATGAAAACCTGGGACCAACAATGATTTGTTTTAGTATGCCATGTGGTTACAAAGTATGAAGTTAAGGTTACAATAGTGTCTGGTTACAAAGGAGAATACAGAAAATTTTCAGATATATCTGACCCTTTCTGAGGGGTCAAGGACAGCTTCATTGATAAAACCACATTTCTTTATTTTTAAATAAAATCTATATTTTAAACTTACAAAAGGATAGCTAGTGAAAAGTGTTTTCCTGTCTGCCACCTCTGTCCCCACCTCCTGGTCTCTCTGCCTGAAAGCAACCAGTCCTCCTAGTTCCTTGTACGTCCTGTTCCATTTCTCACTTCTGTATTCCAGAGATTGTTCTCTGATACAGAACGTTACCATCTCCTATACTGGCTGCATGGTATTCCGTTGTATGGCTTGCCATAACTTTTCATTTGATCCGGTATTAGTTTCCTATTGCTGCTGTAACAAGTTGCCACACACTTAGTGGCTGAAAACAACAGATTTACTTATAGTACAGTTCTAGAGGTCAGAAGTCTGACACGGGTCTCGCTAGGCTGAAATCAAAGTGTCATAAGGACTGTTCTTTTCTGGAGGCTCTAGAGGAAAATCAGTTTTATTACCTCTCTCACTTCCTAGGAGCTGCCAAGGACTTTCAAGGACACTGGGCCACATGGATAAGCCAGGATACTCTCTCCATCTCAAGGTCAGCTGATTAACAACCTTCATTCCATCTGCAACCTGAATTCCTTTTTGCCATGTAACATATTCAAAGATTCTGGGGCTTGGGATATGCCTAGATCTGTGGACATCTTGGCAGGGGTGAGGGGCATTGGTCTGCTTATTATAGGCCCTATTGATTGACATTTATGTTATTTCTAATTTTTTATTTTTAAAACCAATGATAGAACAAATATATTCTTATTAATATGTCATTTTTACATACAGAAGTTCTGGGTCAAAGGTAGCTATTATCAGGCATCATTTCATATGTTAACAAACAATTGTGTTTCCTCCCCTGTGACTATCTATTCAAATCCTTTGTATAACTGTCAGTTGTTTTTTTTTTTTAATGTATTTTCATTTTCTTTATGACTGGTAGAAGTGCTTTACATAGTAAGGAAATGGTTCCTTTATCTAGAATAAGTATTGGAAATATTTCCCTCAGTAAATTGTTTATCTTTTCACCTGTTTTATTGACTTTTGCTATGTAGAAATTTAAAAAAAAACAACTTTTTTCTTTATTGATTTTAGAGAGAGAGGAAGGGAGAGGGAGAGAGAGAGAGAGAGAGAGAGAGAGAGAGAGAGAGAGAAACATCAATTGGCTGCCTCCTGCATGCCACACTGGGGATTGGGCCCACAACCTGGGCATGTGCCCTGACTAGGAATTGAATCAGAAACCTCTTGATGCATGGGTCAATGCTGAACCACTGAGCCACACTGGCAGGACTGCTGTGTAGAAATTTTAATAATATATTCATGAAGTTGAAATGATCAATCTTGTTTAAGGGCTTCTGGGTGTTGTCCTGCTCCCCTACTTTGATATTAATTTAAAATTTTTCTCTTTTTCTTCTAGAACACTGTAATCTTTGCTTCATCTGGAATTTATTTTGGTTTCAGAAACTTTTTTTTCCCTTGCTCTGGAACAGCTTAACCGGCTTGGAACGGTCTATTTTTAAAAGTTGGTAGGATTCCTGAGGGAAACCATCCTGACCTAGTGTTTCTACCCCTGTTGCTTCCTTCCAATTTCTCCTTATATTCCTGTGCTTTTTACTTGTGAATATTAATGTTGCACTTCTCATCATTATAATGTACCCTTATTTGTCTTTACTTCAATCTTTTCCGGTAGTAAGTTCCAAACCACTGTTTTCTTTGTGTTGGCATTTCATCAATAGGACTCTGACCACCCTCTTATTTTTAACCCTTTTAAATCATTTGGTTTTAGATGAGTCTCGGGTTGTAATAGTGAGCCAATATTTATTGAGCTTCTACTATGACAGGCACCATTCTAAGTGCTTTCCATATACTGACTTGCTAAATCTTCCCAAGAGTTCACTGAGTTAACTTTAATTAATATCCCCTTTTTATCAAGGAGGAAACTGAGGCACTGAGAAATGAAGCAAGTTGCCCCAAATGACATAGAATTAAACCTAAGCAACTTGGTTCCACAACTGTTACACTCCTCTTTGTATTGCCTTGTATCCAGGGTGCGGTTGCCGTTTTGGTTTTATAATCCTATCATGTTTTTTTAAATGAGTAATTGTAGCCCATTTGTACGTACTTCCTGCTATGACAGATATATTTGGGTTTACTTTTGTCATTTTTTGTGCTTCCTGTTTCATTGCTTAAAAATTTTTTTTGTCCGGCCGGTGTGGCTCAGTGGTTGAGCGTCAACCCATGCACTAGGAAGTCGCTGGTTCGATTCCCGGTCAGGGCACATGCCCAGGTTGTGGGCCCAATCCCCAGTGCGGGGCATGCAGGAGGCGGCCAATCGATGTTCTCTCTCATCGATGTTTCTATCTCTCTCTCTCCCTCTCACTTCCTTTCTCTCTAAAATCAATAAAGGAAAAAAAAATTTTTTTTAATTTTTTTATTATTTCCTATTCTTGTATGTGTATGTGTGTGTGATATTTCTGATTATTCAGAAGGTTTATGTGTTTGTTTTCGTGGTTATCTTTATGTACTATAATTTTGTATAAAAATTTATATATGTATTTATACACACACAGATAGAGAATTAAATTATACATATTATGTATATTATTTAAGTCTGTATTTCTTCACGTATATTTACTAGCTTCCTACTCCAGCAGACGCTGGCCAATTCACTAAAAGAAAATTTGTCCAAAGCTAATTTACTGTACCAACTCACCGAAAGTCAATTTGCTCTAAGGCCAGTTTGTTAAACAAAATTGGCTTGAAGCCACTAGGAGTAATGACAAAATTAGCATATGTCCTATCTCTCCTTCCTTACCTCCTACTGGTAAAGAAAAAATGATTTATGACACTTGTGAAGGACAGTAAGGCTGACTTTAGTCAGAGGGACTGATACAATAGGGTTTGTAGTAGGGGAGAGAGCTGAGGCTCAACTCTGAATACAACAAGAAAAAGTAGGAATCGATAGCCAAGGAGCAGGGTGATGGGTCAGAGGGTGGAAAATTACTAAGAGGAAGGATTAAGGTTAGGGGGATTCTTGCTTGACCAACTCAACAGGATTCTTGCTGAAGGTAGGCCAGGGTGATAAGATACCAAGCATGGGGGATGAAGAATTTGATCAGATATCAGGGTGCAAATTTTTCCCCAAACTGACCCAACAGGATTCTTGCTGAAACTGGACTACATGGGCCACAGTCGGAGTCCAAGATCAGGGACTAGTCAGAAAGAGGAGCCTGATTCAAGTTTGGTCAAAGAAGAAAGTGATTGTGTTATTTTTCTTAGTGTTTGTTGTTACACTTTGAAGTGAAATTATACCTGAATTACTTGATTTATCTTTTTACCGCTGGTCATAAAAGATGGGGCCATCTGCATATTTCTCTTTCATCGTATCTCCCCCTTTCCTCCAATGCTTTTAGTTAATTCTTTTATACTTTGTCATGATTGATAACATTTACAGTCTGCTCTGGACCCCTATCCTCACAATTTGCCTTCGTTTTACCAATTGGATGGATTGAACGTTTTCTCTTAATCTGTTTACTGTAGTGTTTTTATTTGATGGGCTGAAGTTTGACCTCCTCAAGCGAATCATGGGATCTTTATTCCTTGAGTTTTTATATGTTCAAAAATAGTTGTCTGGGAAAAGGGCAAGAATCATGATTTCACTCATATGTGTTGAGATATAAAACAGAAACAAACAAATGAACAAAGAAAACATACAAACAAACAAAATACTTCACTGACACAGACAACAGTATGGTGGTGACCAGAGGGAAGGAGGTGATGGAAGGAGACTAAACTTTGGGTGATGAGCACATAATACAATATACAGATGATGTATTACAGAATTGTGCACTTGAAACTTACATAATCTTATCAACCAATGTCACCCCAATAAACTTAATTAAAAATTTTCTTGCCCTGGCCAGTTTGGCTCAGCGGTTAGAGCGTTGGCCTGCGGTACAGAGAGACCCGGGTTCGGTTCCCGCTAAGGGCATGTACTTCGGTTGCAGTTTGTCCCTGGCCCTGGTTGGTCGTGCAGGTGGCAGCCACTCAATGTGTCCCTTTCATGTCGATGTTTCTCTCTCTCTCTCTCTTCCTCTCTCTCCCTCCCACTCTATCTGAACAAAAAATGAAAAAAAATGTCCTCGGGTGAGGATTAAAAAAAAAAAATTTCTCTGTTGCTCTTATACTTGAAAGACAGTTTAACTGGGAATAAAATTTTAGATAGCAGTTTCTTTCTTAAACATTTGGTAAGCACTGCTCTACTTCCTTCTAGTACTAAATGTTGACACGGAGAGGTTTGAAGTCATCTCTTGGGTTCTTTTTGTGGGTGACATGTATTTTGACTAAATACTCAAACTAGACACTTTTTTCAAGTGTTAATTTTTATCTGCCCCATCTAATCTCAATTCCCATTACCCTGAGGCAGCAGCTTTCAACTCTCTCAGATTTTTTTGTATGTATCTCTGTTTTAAAGTAATTCCATTTCATAATTTTTCAGATGTAGATATTATGCATTGATTTACTATATGGAGGGTTCAGCTCTTTTACAACCCAACTCCAACCCACATCATCCATGTGTACATATGACTTACAACAACCCACTACTCCTCCTTTCCCCTTCCTTACCATTTGGAGTTACACTGATATTCAGTGGTCATATTGTGACTATGTAACCGTTTCACAGCTAAGCTACATAGTTTACAATGATTATATTTTCTCTCTTGAACAACATTTTTTGTCTTTTCTTCTGTTTGATTTTTCTGGAGTTAAAATGTGTTTCCCTTTTGTATAATTTTTATGTAGCAGTCCCAAACCTTTACTGAACTGCAAAGTTCATTAAAATATATTTAAACATATCAAGTATTCTGTACAGTTCATATTCTTCATGAGAATGTCTCTCCCATATTCCCATGTCTTCTGCTGCAGCCTGGACTGTGTGCGTCCCAGGCTCTGCTCGGCTCTCAGTGTGGGACTTCCTCATCCATCCTGGGAGTTTCTTTCCTGTCTGGGGCCCTTATTACCTGCACAGCTTCTTCCTTCTTGATTTTGTCCTCATTCTGTCAGGTCACATCTGCTGTTAGCCTTCTGAGAAGGTATGCTTGGGAGGAAAATTTTTCAGACCTTGTATTCTCAAACTATATTTTACCCTCACAATTTATCATTTGGCTGGATATAGAATTCTGAGTAGGAAATAATTACATCAAAAATGTCAAGAAATTTCTTCATTGTCTTCTAGTGCTAATGTAAAGTCTTGCTACTCCGATCCTTAAACATTAGTATGTTCTCTGTGGACCCTTTGGAAACTCTTCTGTATCCCTGACATTCTGGGAATTTGCAACAAGTGACCTCAGGAGACGTCATTTTCCCCTGTAGTGTGCTGGCACTTACTGGGCCCTTTCAATATGGAAAACCATGTGCTTCACTAATGGGGGAAAAAAATGATTGGTCATTTAATAATTCCCTCTCTTCCATTTTCTCTTTCTTTATTTACTGGAAATCTAAATATTTAGATGTGAACACCTAACAATCTATTAATTTTCTTTCCCATGTTTTATTTTTTCCCTCTTGAGAAAATGTTCTTCAATATTCTTTTATTTCTTCTTTTGAAAATGTTAGTTTCTGCTATCTGATCATTTGAAGGAGTTCTTTGTTGTTCTCTGAATGGTCCCTGTATAAATATAGGTATGTGTATGTTCCTGTTTCAGGGATGTAATGTATTCTCTTATTCCTCTGAGTTACTAACTCTAAAGGTTTCCTTCTGTTCCTTTCATTTTTTTTTTATCCTCACCCGAGGACATTTTTGCATTTATCTTCAGATAGAGCGGGAGGGAGAGAGGGAGGAAGAGAGAGAGAGAAACATCGACATGAGAGAGACACATTGACTGGTTGCCACCCACACGACCCCAATCGGGGCGGGGACAAACTGCAACCGAGGTACGTGCCCTTAGCGGGAAACGAACTCAGGACTCTCTGGTCCGTGGGCCGACACTCTAACCGCTGAGCCAAACCAGCCAGGGCTGTTCCTTTCATTTTTATTTGCACAGTTGTTTTGGTTTGTTTCCTTCTCTGTCTTACATACTAGAGACTTTCTTCAAACGTGTAATGATCTTTTGCTTTTGGTTCATATTTCAGAGTAAGGTGCTGAAAA
The DNA here is from genome assembly GCA_030848825.1 of Tadarida brasiliensis. NCBI lineage: Eukaryota > Metazoa > Chordata > Mammalia > Chiroptera > Molossidae > Tadarida > Tadarida brasiliensis. Next base: position 17,670,731 of record CM061259.1, on the reverse strand, counting down.
GTGGACTGAAACCTGATATGCATTGATGGGGCTTGGAAATTGGTGAGCTTCACTGGGGAGTCATTTTAGAAGAGACTTAGTTCTTTCTTGGGGGGTCTTTTCTCTTGTAAGTCACTTTCCTCTGAAAGAAAGTCCCCAGTTGTGAGTTGGGATTGGGCAAAGATTAAGTGTGGTTGCTAGAATTCTGGGATCTGAGGATCGAAAGTTGGAGGGTGCATCTCGCCTCTCAGTAAATGGATTCTCAAGGCATTCTTGACGACCCCAAGTCGAGAGTCAGTCAGTCTGTCTGGTTCAGGTTTCCAGCAGGTGATTTCCAGCCTCCACTGAGGCTCAGAAGAGGAAGTCTCAGGACTATTTGGGATAAGGAACGGGTAGAAGGATTTAACTGTTCTTTTTAAACATTTATGATCACTTTTCCTGTTTTCAATCCACCCTGCACTTCTGTCCTCAAGGCTACCTGTTGCCTGTAACACCTGAGTTTCCAAGACAGCAATTCTTTGGTTTCTTGTGAGCTTTACACACACACTGGCCCACGTTTCCGCTTTCTCTGGTCCACTAGGTCAGTTATCATCTGGTTTTCTAGTTCCAAAATGTGGCTGACATAAATCATCTTTTCCTCCCATTCTCTTTGTTTCTGTGGGGTTTTGCCTTTTTAGAACTTACTATCCTTTTGGTGAAGTTTGAGAGGAAGTGGAGATAAATGTGCAATTCCATCTGTGGCAGCCACGGAAATGCACATCTCAGATGTCCTACCGCGGGGAGTATAACTGACTGAAGGCCCCGGCTGATCTGCTCTGAAGACCAATACTGTCTGAGGGGCCGTGCTTTCCCATTAGCTGCTCCCAGCCAATGACAGCGTGTGGCAGGGATACTGAGGCACGCTCATTCCGTGACGATGCGAGGCTCCTCTAATAGACAATGTTGGCTAGAGGACACCCATCAGTCTTGCCAAAACTTTCTTAGAAGTGCATTACAGTCTAAGGCCTGACTTCCTTATGACTCTCTTCCTCTCCCTCCCTCCCTCCTTCACAGGGATCACAACAGCAGGTGGTCAGAGGGTTCATCCAGCCTCCTCTGGCTTCCTCCTCTTTTTCTCACAGGTGTCCCCCAACCCACCCATCAAATCTCTGGCACATTGAATCCTGTGTTGGCACCTGCTTCTTGAAGAACCTGAACTAATGTACCATCCAATACTTTAACCTCGAAATCAAAATTTCTTTTTCTAGATTTGAAGTCTAGAGACTTTACCAAAGATATAATTGTTATTGATCATCTCTGCCAATTTTTCCTATGGTACAAAGTGACTTTTCAGTCTTTTGATTCATATTTTATTCCTGGGAACTTTTCTTAAATGATGTCTGCTTCTGTTCAATTATTTGTTTATTTTCTTCGGGGGTACCATGGTTAATCTTAATTTTTATCTCCACATTTATCATCTTTCTTTAATCAATTTTATTTTATTTTCTCAATCTTTTCCTCCATATCCCATGATTTTAGTGGTTACTATTCCTCTTTATTTTAATGCAGCGGTTCTCAACCTGTGGGTCGCAACCCCTTTGGGGGTCGAATGACCCTTTCACAGGGGTCGCCTAAGACCATCGGAAAATACATATTTCTGATGGCAATTCACAACAGTAGCAAAATTACAGTTATGAAGTAGCAATGAAAATAAGTTTATGGTTGGGGGTCACCACAACGTAAGGAACTGTCTTAAAGGGTCGCGGCATTAGGAAGGTTGAGACCACTTAATGTGACCTTCATTTATAAGAAGATTATACTGTGGTAAGCCACTCATCTTCCTTATTTTTTTTTCTGTCTTCCTAAATTCTTGTAGGTCTACTTTAAGCTCTTGTTTTATATAGGCATTTCCTTCATTACATGTTTTTAATTTATGGCAATGTATTTGGTAATAATTTTCATCTGGTTCATAGCAAAATCATTCTGGGGTATATTCTTTTCCTGCCATTTGTTTTTCCTATTTCTTCAACATTTTTAAAAAGTATTATTCCATAGGTTCAATGTGGTTCCTTTGTGGTTACTATTTGAATGAAGGAAATTCTTCATAAACTGGATATTGGCAGGTTGCTCACAGCACAGAGGCAATAGAGTATAGCTCTGACTTCAGATTATAGTTCTGCCATATACTACCTGCATGTTTTTAGTTCTGCAGTAAAGAGGTGGTAACATAGCATTGATCTCACTGAGTGTTGTGAGGCCTAATACATGAATTAATACACAAAAAGGTATGCTGACCAGTCATGTAGATCAGGTACTGTAAGGACATGATAAATATTATCTTTTAAACACACTATAATCAAATTTCTGTAAACCAAAGACAAAGAAAAAAAATCTTGAAATCAGCAAGAAAGGCACCATACCTCACCTCTAGGGGAACAGCAATTTGAATGACCACAGATTTCTCAGGAGAAACCATCAAGTGAAATTCCATTTTTCTGAAAGAGAAGAACTATCAATTCAGAATTCTTTATCTAACACAATATACTTGAGGAATAAAGGGAAAGTCAAGACATTCTTCAATGAAGGAAACAGAAAATTTGTCACCAGCTGACCTATTCTAAAAGAATGGCTAACGGAAGTTCTTAAAACAAAAACAAGAAAGAAGAGTAAAAATATGGGTAAGTATGATAGACCTTCTTTCTCTTGAGTTTTCTGAAGTGTGCTTGATGGAAGCTAAAGGAAGACAAACAATTCCCATGTTAAGCACAAAAGGAATAAAGTAGAACTCACCACCAGAATAAATAAGAGGTCTGGGGAAAGCTCCCCAATTTATGTAGAAACAAGATAAACAAAACAAAATAAAAACACAGCACCACAATGCTGCAGAGATTCCACAGGAAGAAAGGAATATATAATTCACAAGAGAGAGGAATAACCCACTCTGCACGAAAACATAACCTGTGAAACAGAAAGTAATTCTCCACAAGTATCTCATGGTGGAGAAACACCTTGTAAGAACATGAATACAAACAACGAGAACACAAGATCCAGATTATAAACACAAGAAAAGTTGAAAGTGGAGATTAAAGAGTTAAGAAAAGCCCTGGCCGGTTTGGCTCAGCGGTTGAGCGGCGGCCTGCAGACCAAGAGTCCCGGGTTCGGTTCCCGCTACGGGCATGTACCAAAAGAAAAAAGAGTTAAGAAAAAAACTGAAGTAAACAATAACTCCGTTTCAATATCAATAAACTAGTCACTTAAAGGAATAGCATAGATATGGCTAAAATACAGAAAAGATTTATGATAATTATATGAATGCAGAGGCAAAACAAATTTTTAAAGAATAAAAAAATTATACAGAGTAATATAGAGTAAATAATAGATATTGAAGACAGGCAAAGATGATCCATTATAAAGATATCTCCTGCCCTGGCCAGTCTGGCTCAGCGGTTAGGGCGTCGGCCTGCAGACCAGAGAGTCCCGGGTTCGGTTCCCGCTAAGGGCACGTACCTCGGTTGCAGTTTGTCCCCGGCCTCTGTTGGGGTCGTGTGGGTGGCAGCCACTCGATGTGTGTGTCTCTTTCACATCGATGTTTCTCTCTCTCTCTCTTCCTCCCTCTCTCCCTCCTGCTCTATCTGAAGATAAAAATGCAAAAATGTCCTCTGGTGAGGATAAAAAAAAAAGGTATCTCCTGGAGTAGAGAATCCACAGATAAATACAGACGTTACACAATATAATACAGAAAAATTTCCTACCCTGTTTGGTGTGACTCAGTGGTTGAGCGTCGACCCATGCACCAAGAGGTCACCAGTTCGATTCCTGGTCAGTGCACATGCCCAGGTTGTGGTCCCGATCCCCAGTGGGGGGCATGCGGGAGGCGGCCAATCAATGTTCTCTCTCATCGATGTTTCTATCTCTTTCTCCTCCCTCTCCCTTCCTTTCTCTCTAAAAATCAATAAAGAAAAAAAAAAGTTTTTTAAAAAGAACAATTTCCCTAAAGTAGAAGACACAAATATAAGGTACACAGTACTTGAACCAAATTTGACATATAAAAATCAACATTGAATCAATTCATATATAACAAAAAAATTCTCAGACATTCAGAAAAAAAACTTTTCAAATCACCTGGAGGTCCAGCTAACTTGGCCCCATTACTGAGCCCAGCAATCTTCTGACCGCTCTGGTAGATTGTCTCCAGTGTCAGGTCTTTACACTCTGGCTGGTGGGAAGATGAATTACTCCCAAATCTGTGTGAGTTTCAAGAATTTTTCTATCTGCTCCTTTTTCTATCAGCTCTTTCCCTGACATGATAGTTTCCTCAACACATGAGTTGATCAGTACTTAGGTAAAGATTCAAGGGAAACCCTGGTAGAGGTCTTTCTCTCTGAAAGTTTCTCTTCCCCGTGACTCTGTCTCATGAATTCTACAAACCTTGGCCTCCCTAAGCTACGAACTCTGACATCTCATCGCAGAGAGGCTACTGGGCTCTGTTCGTGTGCACACTCCCTTTCTGAGAACTGGGGTCCCTCTAGGAAGTGAGATGGGACACTCATAGGGCCTCCCTTATTTGTTTCCCTTGTCACAGAAATCACTCCTCTGCACTACCTGTTGTCCAATGCCTAGAAGCTATTGTTGCATGCAATTCTTCACTTCTTTAAGGCAAGAGGATAAATCAAGTGCCTGTTATTTCAAATGGGCTAGAAACAAAAGTCTCAAACTTCTCTTTCTTTCCCCTTCAAAACTGTAGAGGGTTTTTTGTTTTGTTTTTTTAAATAGTATTTTTATGCTGGTTAGGAAACATCTATCTAAAGTTCCTCAATTTCTTCAGTTTTATTTTTCTATTTCTATGGATATCAAGTAAAAATAAACTTAGTAGCCCAGCTGGTGTGGCTCAGTGGCTGAGCAACGACCCATGCACTAAGAGGTCACTGGTTCCACCGGTCAGGGTTCCATCCCCAGTGGAGGGCGTGCAGGAGGCAGCTGATTGATGTTTCTCTCTCATCGATATTTCCATCTGTCTCCCCTTCTCCCTTCCTTTCTCTCTAAAAATCAATAAAACATTAAAAATGAAAAATATAAAAATAAACTTAGTAGTTTGATTTTCTAGGAATTACATCTATTTATTGTTCTTTCAATGTGTAAATATAGAGGCATCTGAAATAGTGGTCACGTGTTAATAATAGCGATTCTAGGTGGTAGGATTTTGGGTGACTTTTTACTCTTTTTCTACTTGGATATTTGCATGTATCACTTTTTAAAAAAATGTTAAAGACATTTTTTGATGTTTTTACAGTAAATAGAAAGAATAATGGGGAAAATGAGGGAGTAATGTTTTCAAGAATAATGGAATCCTAGGGAAAAGTAACTTTAGAGGAGGAAGAAGAATACCTATTTTCTCTGAGAGATAAAAAGGATAAAAGATAATTGTAGAAACCAAAAAACTAATCCATGTTAAGGGATAAAGTTCACACTAGATGTTCAGATAAGCTCCATCATTTCAGAAAAGTAAGGATGAGGTCATTTCCAGTGAACCATTTTTTTTTTATAAGAACCACATCATGGAAAACATGGACTCCAGGTTTTGAGGGAATTGAACCTTCTGATCTGAAAATTGAATGTGTCAGTTTTCTGACTCCACTGTTCCACTGTATTATAATGGAGTTGAATAAAATGTGAGGAATGAAAATACAAATAGGCAAGGAGGGACATGGTGAAATAAAGGGGGATGATGCTAACAGTAGCAGAGGCAGCAGCTACCTTTTATTGAATGCATGCTATGTGCCATGCAGAATGATAAATGCTTTCACTACACGTGGCCCTCTTAGCGAGTGAATTTTAGAGTGGTTCAGAAATCTACCCACGGTCGCACAGCTAGCCAATGGCACAATTGGAATCGGATCCTAGTCTGTCTGACAAAGATACATCTTCAGTTGTTAAATAAGAATTTTTATTTATCTTTTCTTTACATACTGACTTCTCAAACAGAGATCTACCTCTTAATGGTTTTACTGTCCTTACGGAGATTGCTGTTTTCTTAAATATATTAAGAGAACACATCCAAATGCCCTCCAAGTGTTCTCACCTCTGCATGATGAAAACTGAGTTTCCTCTATCTTGTTTCTTCCCTCTTATGTTACTTTCATTTTTGCAAACTCAATTTCTTCCCCAGTCACTGGGATGGCACCTTCCAGCTCAGCCTGGATAGAGTATCCATCTTTATCTCCCCCTGTTTGGTAACGCAACACCCGGATGTGGACCCTGGACTTCAGTGTCAGTGCTGCACGCTCTCTCTTTGACCCTGGCCAATCTTTCTGCTTCCTTGTCCTTATCTGAATAAAGCCAGCAGTGAGAACTGCGTTTAAGAACCTTCAAGGTGCAGAATGTTTTTAAAGCATTGGAAAGGTCTTTAACAAAACATTAGAATATAATTGTGAAGTATTAATTAATATTTTATTGCTTCAAAAGAAGGTAAAGTTTGCTAATATATTAAAATAACCCAAACTCCTATGAATAATTCACTAGTCTATAAGAATTCCCACCAACTCAGCCCATGTTAAAGGTACAAAGCAGTTATGCTCACTGACAGGTTGACTCAGAGTATGGTCAAAGGCAGTAAAATGCATCATTTCAATTGCTGCCTGAATTATTTTTTATTTGCCCTAATTTTTTTTTTTTTTATCCTCACCCAAGGACATTTTTGCATTTATCTTCAGATAGAGCGGGAGGGAGAGAGGGAGGAAGAGAGAGAGAGAGAGAAACATCGACGTGAGAGAGACATATCAACTGGCCGCCACCCACACAACCCCAACCGGGGCCGGAGACAAACTGCAACCGAGGTACGTGCCCTTAGCGGGAACCGAACCTGGGACTCTCGAGTCTGCGGGCTGATACTCTAACCACTGAGCCAAACCGGCCAGGGCTATTTGCTCTAATTTTTTTTCAGGTCCCGGACTGGATCCTAGGGCTACAATTTCAACTTATCCACAATCAAGCAAACTCAAAAGACTTTAGGAGCACCAATCTTTCTTTAGATTTTTGGCCTATGTTTAAGGAAAAATAGCAATAAATGTGCCTGAGTGCCCATCCTATGGTCATGGCTAACGGATCTGAAACTTAGGGAGAGAGCAAGATCAATCCAATTTCTCAGAGAAAGAAAACTAAACGTTAGTACTCCAGCGTGATAATTTAATACTTTCCTTTTGTGGAATCAGAGCACTTCACATTATTTTGGCTTCTGATCTTCAGTTTGTTTATGAAAGAATAACACTAATCAGGTGGGTTTTCTAAGATATGAAAGGAAGAATTAACTCTTCCAGGCCTTACTGTAATAAATACAGAGACTGCATAAAGGAATGGGAGAATCACCTAATTATTTCTTCACTTTTGATTCAGGAGAACACACTGACCTGTCTACTGTTCAGAGAGAATACATTTCCCCCTATCCTCTGACATTCTTTGGGCTCACAGTTGGTGTTCGAAAACTTCACTTAAAGGGAGGTAAGAAAGCCCTCTTGAGGAATTGGCAAAATGACAGATTCACTGTGTCTATTCTTTGGCTCATGTGGGAGGCAGTTGTAGTGCGATATAAACTATATATGTACACAAGTTCTAGTTTTGTGATTTACATTTATGTCTATGATGCATTTTAATTAATTTTTGTGAAAGGTGTAAGTTCTCTATGTAGATTGTAAAAAGATGTTTTTCTTTATTGATTTTCAGAGAGAGAGGAAGGGAGAAGGAGAGAGAGATAGAAACATCAATCAGAGAGAACATCAATTGGCCGCCTCCTGCATGCCCCCCACTGAGGATCTGGCCCACAACCTGGGCATGTGCCCTGACCGGGAATCGAACTGGCGACCTCTTGGTGCATGGGTCGATGCTCAACCACTGAGCCACACTGGCCGGGTGTAGATTTATTTTTAATAGGAATTTTCAGTTGTTCCATCACCATTTGTTGAAAAAACTCTCCTTTCTCCATTGAATTGCCTTTACTCCTTTGACAAAGATTAGTTGGCTATATTTGTGTGTGTCTGTTTCTGGGTTCTCTATTATGTCCATTCTTTTGCCTTTACCATGTTTCCTTGATTACTGTAACTTTATTTTCTTTCTTTTTTTTTATCCTCACCCAAGGACATTTTTGCATTTATCATCAGATAGAGCAGGAGGGAGAGAGGGAGGAAGAGAGAGAGAGAAACATCGATGTGAGAGAGACACATCAACTGGTTGCCACCCACACGACCCCAACCAGGGCCGGGGACAAGCTGCAACCGAGGTACGTGCCCTTAGCAGGAACCGAACCTGGGTCTCTCTGGTCCGCAGGCTGATGCTCTAACTGCTGAGCCAAACTGGCCAGGGCTGTAGCTTTATAGTAAGTCTTAAAGTTGGATAAGTCAGTTCTTGACTTTATTCTTCTTTCCCAATATTGTGTTTGCTATACAAACTTTAAAATCAGTTTGTCAGTATCCACAAAATACTACGCTGCCATTTTAATTGGAATTGCATCAAACCTATAGATCAAGTTGGGAAGAACTGATATCTTGACAACATATTGAGTCTTCCTATCAGTGAACATGGAATATCTCTCCATTTATTTAGATCTTTGTTTCATAAGAGTTTTTAGTTTTTCTCATATAGTTTCTAGAGCTATTTTGTTGTTATATTTATATCTTACTATTTCATTTTGGGGGCGCTAGTGTAAATGGTAATGTATGTTTTTTTAAATCCTCACCCGAGGATATTTTTCAATTGACTTTTTTAGATAGATTGGAAATGAGGGAAGAGGAGAGAGAGAGATAGAAACATCGATGTGAGAGAGACACATCCATTGGTTGCCTCCTGCACGACCCCAACCAGGGCCCCAACCAGGGCCGGGTACCGAACTGCAAACAAGGTACGTGCCCTTGACCGGAATCGAACCTGAGACTCTTTGGTCCGAAGGCTGATGCTCTAACCACTGAGCCAAAACAGCCAGGGCAATGGTAATGTATTTTTAATTTTAAGTTCAAAATTGTTTTGAATTTTATTGTTAGTGTATAAGAAAGCAACTGACTTTTGTATGTTAACCTGGTATCCTGCAAACTTGCTGTAATTATTTATTAGCTCTAGTATTTTTGTTGTTGTTGTTCATTTCCTTGGGATTTTCTGCATAAACAATCACGTCATCTGCAAACAGTTTGATTTCTCCTTTCCCAATCTACATTCCTTTTACTTCCTCTTCTTGTGTTAATGCACTATATAGAACATCTAGTATGATGTTGACTAGGAGAGAGGCCATCCTTATCTTGATCTGATCTTAGAGTGAAATCATCTGTTTCTCATCATCAAGTACGATAATAGTTGTAATTTTTTTGTAGATATCCTTAATCAAATTGAGGAAATCCTCTCTATTCTTAGTTTGCTGAGAGTTTTTATCTTGAATGGATGTTGGATGCTCTCAGATGCTTTTTCTGTATCAATTGATATGAGCATATGACTTTTTTTCTTTGGCCTATTGATGAGATTAGTTTAATTAGTTGATTTTTAAATATTGAGGCAGCTCGTATACCTGGCATAAATCCCAGTGGTTTGTGATATATAACTCTCTTTATACATTGTTGGATGTGATTTACTAATATTTTATTGAGGACTTTTGCATCTATGCTCATGAGAAATATCGTTTTTCTTCTTGTAATGTCTTTATCTGATACGGATAATGCTGGCTTCCTAGGATGAGTTAAGAAGTATTCTCTTCATTTCTATTTTCTGGAAATGATTGTAGAGAATTCTTCCTTAAATGTTTGATAGAATTCATTAGTAAAACTATCTGGGGCGGGGGCTTTCTTTTGTTCAACATTATTGGTTATTGTTTCAATTTCTTCAGCATTTAGATTGTGATGGTCAATTCTGTGTGTCAATTTGGCTGGGCCATGGGGGTGCTCAGATATTTGGTCAAACATTATTCTGGTGTTTCTGGATGAGATTACCATTTAAATCTGTGGACTTTGGGAAAAACAGATTGCCTTCCATAATGTGGGTGGGCCTCATTCAATCAGGTTGAAGGCCTGAATATAACAAAAAGACTGGCCTCCCCTGAGCAAGGGACAGTTCTCCAGCAGACGGCCTTCAGACCTCATCTGCAACACTGGCACTTCCTGGTTCTACAGCAGACAGCCTAGGGCGAGAACTGTGGCATCAACTTTCGGGGGTCTGCAGCCTGCAGGCCCACCCTGCAGATTTTGGACTTTCCAGCCTCCATAATGATCTATGCTGATACCTTATAATAAATCATATGTATGTAAATTATACATACACACATCCTGTTTGTTCTGTTTTTCTGAAGAACCATGACTTTTTCACATAGGCTTTTTCAGATGATCTCTTTCTCCTTGTGTTGATTTTGATAGTTAGTGTCTTTCAAGGAATTAGTACATTTCATCTAAGTGATCAAATTTCTGAGCATAGAGTTATTAATAATATTCCTTAATTATCATTTTACTGTCCATGGGATCAGTCGTGATGGCCCTTCTCTCATTTCTGATATTCATAAATTGAGTCCTTTTTTCCCTGAGGCTAGCTAGAAGCTTATTCATTTTATTAATCTTTTCAAAGAACCAGCTTTTTCATTTCTCTATTGATTTCCTGTTTTTATTTTTATTATTTGATTCCTGCTTTAATTTTTACTATTTTTCTTCTGCTTGCTTAATTTGCTCTTCTTTCTTTAGTGTCTTAAGTGTAAACTATTGATTTTAGATCTCTTTTCCTATATAGGCATTGGATGCTATATATTTCCCTCTAATTATTGTCTTCACTGCATCTCACAAATGTTGATACATTGTATTTTTTACTTTCATATAGAACAAAATATGTGGTCTATGTTAGTGAATGTTCTATGTGAGCCAACGACTCAATTTTAATGTAAAAAAATTAAAACAGATTCAAAGTGAGTTTATAAAACTAGTGAGATACAAATAGAAATTGAAGCAAGACTAGAGGAGAATGAACAGGATTTAGCATGTCATTACTTCAGTTGACGACAGTGATCAAATAAATTTCCGAACTTGACTGACCACATACCTGTCTACCCATCCGTGGAAACGGCCTTCTGAAATATTTTTTTATTCAGATTTTTCCTAGGCGCGGTGTCTGCATCAGAGATCCTAAAAGAAGGAGAAACTGCACTATTTCAGCTCTTTAAGGATTTGGTGTGTCCGCATTGTTTGGGTTGCCCCTGACACAGCACAGTGTATCTATTGGGCCCCCGGGAACGACAGCGAAATGCCGTGTTTTCCTTCTGAGCGCCACATGTCCATACCACACAGACCGCAAACAAAAATAAACAGCGAGGGCTGCTGTCATTTCAACGAAAGAGCCATCTATCTGTTGTTGTCGATTGTTTATTTTTTGTTGGCAGCATCAACTGGTAAGTGTCTAGTATATCACCACTGCTCATATCTCCAGTGACAATGTCGCCACCAGGGTGATGAAAGCGATGATTGCAGTTTAGGGCTCACACAGGCTATGGGTGACCTGTCTTTTCTCCAGGACTTCTTAGCCCCACTGCATTCCAGTCTTTCAGAAAGAGAACATTCCAGCAGCAGTAATCCCACCTCCGGCTCCATCCTGGCAGGGCCAGCTTCCAGCGGGTTTGGCTGGCTCTCCTGGCTGGGCCTTCGCTCTCCGAGGCCCTGAAGCAGACTGGCTGGGGCCGTCACCCAGGCAGACTCGGCACTAGGAAAATGCAGCGAAATCTCTAGTGTGGGTCCAGTTAGAGATTCCACAAAGTGGACTCGGGGTCTGTTTGAGAAAGCATTTTAAAAAGTGACTCTTGTTCTGAACATTTTTAGCAGCTCCTTGTTGCAGCTGCTCAGGAGGGCGTCACACACATTGAGCTGTGCCACACGGCCCCCTGCCCTGCTCCCTAGGAATTCGGAGCTGCTCCTGACGTTGGCACATTGAACGTAACTTGGCTCGGACTGCCCTGGGGATAAGGAGGTCGGGCAGGTGCGAAGCTGCACCTAAGTCTCTCAGCCCCTTGGAGACTGTTCTAGCCACAGAGTGACAGGTGACAGGTCAACTTAGCCCTGCCCTCCTACCAACCTCAGCACAGACAAGGCTTAACTTGATCTTTAGGAGCCAAGACAGTAAGAACATTCTTCGGGATGAGAAATTAAGTGAACTGAAGTGGGTCAATTAGAGTGGATGAAAGATGTAATTTATGGAATAAAAGAAGATCCAGGGAGACAAGAGGACAGGTATTTCCAAGGGTCCGCATTAAGTATTTGTTCTTCTCAGTCTTTTATCATCACATTCCTGGCACTGCCAACCTGAGAAGGACTTGCAGAAGTGAGGTGGTGCCATCACCCTGCTTAGGGACAGCTTCACTTCGTTTTGCTCTTTTCTTTCTTTCTTTCTTTCTTTCTTTCTTTCTTTCTTTCTTTCTTTCTTTCTTTCCTTTTTTTTACAGAGAGAGGAAAGGACAAGGAGAGAGAGATAGAAACATCGATGAGAGAGAACATCGATTGGCCGCCTCCTGCATGCCCTCCACTGGGGATCAGGCCCACAACCTGGGCATGTGCCCTGACCGGGAATCGAACCGGCAACCTCTTGGTGCATGGGTCGATGCTCAACCACTGAGCCACACCAGGCTCGTTTTGCTTTCTTAAGAACCCGGAGTAACAGGCAAAGTCAGGCTGCAGGCTGGGCTAGGATGGACAGGCGCCCTGAGGTCTAGTCCAGGCTCTGCCCTCACAGCCTTCATTGGGCCTCGGTTTCTTTGCCTCTAAAATCACTCACTTCCAAAATTTATTGTGAGGTGGAATACAATATTTTACATTTCATAAAATTTGGAGTTTATAGAATGTTTTTACATACATTTAAGCCTTACAACATATAGAAAGGTATTATTATCATCTTTACATAGAGGAACGAAAACTGAGGAGAAAGTGTGTATTTTACCCAAGATCATATAACTTGGGGAAACTGAGCTGAAATGGACTATTCTAGGTACCTCATATTAGTGGACTCATGCAATATTCATTCTTTTGTAACTGGGTTATTTTACTTAGCATCATTCTGTTCCCTTTCTCTATCTGTTCCGTCCTCTGCGTTCCCAATGTGTAGACACGTTTTCAGTGTACTTATATCATCATGCTTTAGTTTGTGGTTTCTCTGTCTCTTCTCCTCTAGGCTGGAGCACCCTGAGGACAGGCACTGTCTCACTCGTGTGTATTTCCCTGGTGCTTGTCCTGGTGCCCAGCATATTTACACACGCTCAAAAATTATTTGCTAAATAAAAAAATAAAGTAATATGAACAAATAAAGAAGTCAAGGTTGATGTTCAAGGGCATACAAGTCCTTTCCACAGGACACAGGAGCCTCCTTCCTTTTGCAAAAGTAACACCCCTGTTCTCTGTCCCTTGAGACTGTTGACATCACCCTGCTGCCCTCCATTCTCCAGTGTTCCAGAAGAGAATGGATTAGAAATGAGGAGCACTGATCTGGAAAGGCTGACGTCTGGTTTAGAGGGATTCGAATGTAGTGTACCACGAAAGCAGCAAGCATGTCAGCAAAAAAGAGGTGGGAGCCAAGATGTTCTTTGTGCCTAAGAGAGAGACTGAAAAGGGGGAGGAGCTCTGCACTGGTGAATGTGAATGGAACTGGAGCTGGGAGGTGACTCCTTCAGGGACGACTACCTCCTGTTCATCTTTCTAAGCAGCTGGCAAACGGTGGACTTCACTACAGTGTTATTGAACTCAGCTAAGATTCTTGCACACATTGCTATCAATAAAGAAACACAATCGGCTAAAGACTAGCTAAACAAATCAACTTTTACAAAACAAGAAGGTGTCAAAATCCTAAATGGCAACCCCCAAATTACAATGAGCCTCCTTTTGTACTTCTGAGAGTTCCTGCCACGGAGTGTGGATTTATACTCCAAAGGACTATTCGTACATCAGATGTTTGAAACAGAATTCACATGCCATTTAGATGCTGTGAGTAGTGGTGGGTTCCCGGGCCAGCACACTGATACCCATTTTATCTGTACAGTTAAGCAATAAATGCTGTGGTAGAAAGAACTCAAGCATCAGAGATGGCCAGACTAACTTAGATGTGACCATTTACTTTCAGAAGAAAAACACACCCCAACTAGCATCAAGCTAGTGATGGCATGAGAAGCGTCTGAGGGGGTGAGCAGGGACAGGACTGAGAAGATGGAATCAGCACAGTCGGGAAACTTTCCTAGTGGTTCCTTAGCCCTAGAGGGGAGGGTGCTGAGAGAGTTGGTTGCTGCTAATCTCTGGGGTGAATCAGAGTTACCTGCATGTTAACAAACAACAATTCCAGGGCCCTGCTGGACCAGATTCTCCGGAATGGGGCCTGGGCCTTGGTGTGTTTAAGAAACTCCCTAATTCTGATACACAGCCAGGTTTGGGAACCAGTCTCTAACCTCTGCTAGCTCTCTTCCAATGAATAGGCTTTGGGGGTCAGCAAAGAAGGGAATGGAGCCTGGCCGGTGTGGCTCAGTGGTTGAGAGTCAACTCGTGCACCAAGAGGTTGCTGGTTCGGTTCCTGGTCACAGGGCACATGCCCAGGTTGTGGACCAAATCCCGAGTGGGGGGCATACAGGAGGTGGCCAGTTGATTTTCTCTCTCATTGATGTTTCTATCTCTCTCTCCCTCTCCTTTTCTCTCTCTCTAAAATCAGTAAAGAAAAATAAATGAAAATAAAAATAAAAAAGGGGAATGGAGAAGGTGGGGACCTGAAAAAATTTAGGGATGGCTGAAATATGGAAGGGAAGTCCCTGGTTTTCGTGGCTAGGAGGGAAGGAAGTTGTGATGGCTCACCATGTTACTGAGGAGGAAACACTCTTAGCCAAGGTCCCAGAGCAAATGGGAGAGCTGGGATTCTAACCCAGGCCCCTGTCTCTTTCCCATCCCCATCCCCTCACATGCTGCCAAGTTCTGCCTCTGCCACACGGAGAGCAATATACTTCGGAGCCTGCCAGTGCTGTTAAACTGTGAATCCCTAAGACTGCGAAGCTAACAGTAACGTCCAGGTGACCAAGGGAAAAAGCAGACGCGGCGAAGCCCATGGAGACCACCTTCCAGATCTCCTTGTTGGCCTCTGCAGGTTGTGCCTCTGCCTCACTCTCAGTTCCTCCAGCCATAAAATGAAGATGATAATATTTACGTATCTTCACCACAGCACTGCAGTGAAACTTAATTAGTTCATGTTTGCTGTGTCCTTTGAAGAGGAAAAGCTCTATGTTAGAGCTAAGGGTCATTATTCCACATTTCTTGGTTTTATTTCACAGGTCTAGAGCTCTACATTCTACAGGACTCTTTCTCTCTTTACTGCTTTTTCTAACCTGCCCCAATCCAGGAGCTAGTGGAATTTCTTGAACTTTCCTCACTGTAAATGGTTTGAAGGATCTAATTGCTGGCTAGGATGGAGGGGAGGGAGAGAGAGGAGGAAAGAAGCATGTCTAAACAGAAACTTCAAGCATTCCAAGATCTGCCCCTCAACCTGGAATTCTGTGGCTCTCCCAATGTTGGCTTCGACCTTCGGTGGGTTGCATTGTACATTTATAGCCTCGGAGCTCCTGGCCCTTCAGCTCTCCCTCCCACCACCCTGCCCCCCGCTCCACTTCCACTCACATACACACAAGCCCGATGAACGTGAGATGTGGGAAGAAGATGGAAATCTGTTCCTCTTTGCAATATTTGGCAGTTTTAACACTACTTTACAGAAGCCTTAAATGTTGTGAAATCTCTGCTCTTTAAAATCCCGTTCCTTACCCTTTGCAAGAGACAGTGAGTGATATACCATGGACGAGAGAGTAGTTTTTGGTTCTATAGAAGTAGTAGAATTAAAGATAATGATAAAAATGTTACTGTCCTTAAACAAACAATTTAAAGAAACATTAAAATTAGGCCAAGCAACTCCTCTTTCAAGAAATAAAACTCAATACAAAAGTATGTTTAATTTTAAAGCTTGAAGGCCTTACTTACCATCCTGGCCAGCCTTCTGCCTCAGTTCTTTAAGGGGATAACTCTTCAGTGTACCAGCTGGCCCTTGGCTGAGATGAAAAGTTGGGGCAGTTTGTCTTCGGCATCCGAGGGTCCAGTTGTATGCTCTTCTACTGTGCTCCTCTGTCGCTCCATTTCCACTAGGCACAAACAGCAGTTGTCCCAGCTATTTTCTGTGTGTTCCTTCATTCCCCTTCCTCCTCCCCCATCTCCACCCTCTCCGATCTACATGGGTGGGAAGGAGGAGAGAGGAGCAGGAGCAATGTCCTTAGGTCTGAGGGTGGCCACCAGGCAACACCACAGAGAGGTCAAGGACTGAAATGATACACGAATTGCATGGAGGTCCTACACCTGCAAAGAAAAAGGAGGGTTTCATCTTTTCAGGCAGTTTTATATACATATATATGTATATGTGCTTTATATGTATATGTAGGTATATATTTGTAGGTATATTTGAAAGGATAATTTGAGTGCCCTGTGTGGGTAATCTGTGCACACAGCCTAAATCGGAGGCAAAGCCAGAAGATCAACGAAGGTATAACTGACCTTGTCCCTGATGAGGCAGGTGTAGGACAGTAGTCAAAGTGAACAAATAAGCCTGGTTCTCCTCGGATTTCAGAAAGTGGTTCTGTCATACTTTTCCTTGTCTGGAGGGAGAATAACGGTTGGCTTGATAGAGGCAAGGGAAATCTGTGAGAAAGAGAAGATCAAAAGGACAACGGTGTTAGCAGCATGACGCTCAGCTAGAATCCATTCTCGGAACTTCCCTAACGGTTTCCATGAGATCCAGGGCACAGCACCTTCCTCTCTGGGGACTCGCCTCGTGTGCTGGCCCCGAGGATGAGCCTGGCAGACCTCGAACTCCAGGGTGGCTGCTGAGAATCACTTTCCAAGGCTGTTTCAGTTGTCTCAGGTGGGGCACAGGAATCTGCATGGTGCCGAGCACCCCCAGATGATTCCAGTACAAGCTAAGAGTCGCTGCTAACAGGAAGCAGCAACTGTTTCTTTTGAAAATGATGGCTGTTTTTGAATTCAGATGTCAAGTTCGGCTATTTAGGAGTTTACACTGACACCAGTCAGAAGAAGAGTAATTTCTTGTAGCCTGAGAGGAGGGTCAGCCAGGATCCTGACCAGGCAGCTGGAGACATTAGTAGTGATGGAATCCCATTCCCTCGGGAATCAGAGAGGTAGGATGTGGGAAAAGCCCCTCAACCCAGCCTTGAGCCATTTACTCTGTTGTTTCTGTTTGTACGTTAATCAAATCAAAGCCGTGGGACAGAAATATTCAGCCTGTTCTAAGCTTTGAGATAGAGTACAGCCACAATGAATATCATAGATAGACAGGGAGACAGTGAGGCCCAAAGACTCATTCACCACCCAAGTCATTTAGGAGAAGATGAGGGCTCATAAAGAAAGAGAATGAAAGCATTGTCCTGACACGGTATTCTGAAGAAACATCAGAAAATGTATATGTTCTTCCCACCATGCCTGGCTGAGGGAGGAAACTAAGCAAGGGGCATGTTACTTGTTAGGACATCTCTGCACTGTTTGGCTCATCAGTGGGCAGTAATACAGCTAAGAAAACGAAGGACAAGAGGAGGGAGCAGAGGAAGTGTTTTTTAAAGGAGTTGAAAGAAACTACAACATGAGAAAAGCTAAAGAGGATAATGATTAGGAAAAAATGAGAGATCAGAAAAGGAAATCTGGTTGCTTTGAGATTTTCTTGGTTTTGACATGCATCACTATCAGTAATGGTCCAGAAAGAACCGTGAACTGTGTTTTCATTAAAGAGTTTTCCGTCATTTCTTTTTCTTTGTATATAAGGAAACAACCCCAAGACTTCTGACTGAATTGAAAGCATCTTCCTGCAGCCTGTGTAACTGGTGGTTTGAGCTGAAAATCTGGGTCACAAAGGAAAAATTTTAGAAAGGAGTCCCCTGATGCACTAAACACATTTCTATTGAGACATTCCCCCTTTAGGCTTTTGGTGGGGATGACTGCAAACATGGAATGTACAGCTACAACCTTGGAGATAAATTTATATTACTCTAGGGAGCAGTCCAGTATTTGGCAGGGGCCTATAGAATAAATGGTATTTTTTTAGGGCTAGAGGAAGGGCCAGCAGAAGCTACTGTGCCTGGAAATGACCTTGTGTTCTATTATAGGAATTCACCATTTGGAAACTGCTTTAACATTTCTTGACAAAAATTACAGTGGTACCAACTGCTTTTGCTGTTATTTTGTACCCTGAGGAGCAGTAGTTGGAAGCACAGTGCTTCCTCGGGCCAGGCTGAAAATACATTTGTGCGAAGCAGGCCATGACTCAGAGTGTACGGGACTGCAGAAAACTGGAGAACATGGGCTCGGTCTGAAAGCCCAGCAAATCTACGTCTATGGGTCAGTGCCGCTCCCCCCACACTCCCTATCCAGGCGCAGGAATGATGGAGAAGATCCCACAATCGTGTTAGGGATCCTAAGGCATCCCAAATATGCTGCACTCAGACCCTTACTTTGTACATTCTAATATAGGCCAAATCAAGATTACACACATTCCTCGATTTTCCTCTTTCTCTCTTTTCTCTACCCTCCATGTTTTCACTGATCTTTCACATCAGTATGTGAAGACCTAGTTATAGATGGACAGCTGCATATGTCTACCATAGGCAGGTAGGCACCACAAGAATCTCTAACGAATGCAATGGAGGCCTGGCCAGGCAGCTCAGTTGTTCAGAGCATCGTTCCAATACACCAAGGTTGTGGGTTCAATCCCCAATCAGGGCACACACAAGAATCAACCAATGAGTGCATGAATAAGTGGAACAACAAATTGATATCTCTCTCTCGAAGAATCAATAAAGAAGAATGCAGTGGAGTCTCTGGTCTCAGGGACGTTTAGAATGTAATCCAGAAGTTAAGAAGTAAACAAGATGGAATATATAACCTAAGCGATGTCTCCAGGTGGTTAGCAAATGTGTTACTATGATTCCAGAGGAATTACAGATCAAAGCGAAATGAACTGCAAGGTTCTCAAGTTTCTTGAACAAGATGTGACTTGAAAAAGCTTGAAAAGGAAGTAAGATTTAGCAGTTAGAGGAGAAGAACGCTTAGAGGACAGGTACAGAGTGAGCACAGGAATCCACGTAGGGCAAGATTTAACCCTTCCTTTCCTTCCTTCCCTTTACCCAAACTCTAAGTTACCAAGGATAGTCAGAAAATGATGGAAAAGAAACGCTGGGGGGAGGTGCTGTCCTGACTGAATGGGGAATCGCATTTCTTTTCCTTGTGTTCTGAAAAGTCCTTGTGAGTCTGTGTTACTCATTGCAGATTCTGAATTACTGAATGCTTTGTGGCTCTGGCCTGAAACTATGCCAAGGAAAGCACTAACTCCATATTTTGGAGCCGGAATTAATTCTTATACAGGGTATCATGTAGCTATGACCGAAAATAACAGAAAACACAGCCTGAAATGGCTTAAACAATAAAGAACTGAATTATCTCATGTAATAAGAAGTACGGAGGTTGGGAATATTCTCCAGATTGGTTAATGCAGCAACTTGACAACATCATCAAAACCTAGATTTTCTCCAGTTTTCCCTTTCCCATCCTCTGAGCATGTGATCTTTCTCTTTAGAACGCCAGCTCTAGAATTAGACACCCTGGGCTTAAATCCCAGTTCAATCCCTATTGAATAATCGTATTTGAACAAGTGATGCTACCATTTTAAGCCTCAGTCTCCTCATAGGACTAAATAACATAAGATAGGAAAGGCATGTGGTGGTATTTAGTAAGTGCTCAATAAATGCAGGCAATTGTTATCTACATCACAGCAGCATATTTTGTTAAATATACAGATTTGAAATAAAGTAGTATTTTTATGTACTTCATAGATAGTGTATAGTTCATTGGGCTTCTACATAATAAATATGTAAAGTGCATTTTATAAGAACTTGGAGCACATTTATTATTTTTAAAGTGTTAACATTTATATATGAAGCTTTGCCTTATAATTTATTGCTAGTCATACCCTGAATCAGGAAGTCCACCTTGAATTATAATCTCATTCCTACAGGAAAGTACAGTCTGCCCTATAATGATCTATTTTTATGTGTGTTTCTAGGAATGTTTCACCATGGAAAGTTAGGTGGCTTCTACTTCCTTATTCTCCCACACAGCACAGCATGCAGAAGGTACCCCTCTTTATTTGTTGAAGCTGGCTTTTTTATCAATGTGAAGATTAACAGAAATCTAAGTCAGTTTCTTCTTGTGCCTTAGTCTGTTCGGCAGTAATTCAGTTTACTGTCCGCCAGGTGTGCTGGGCCTGGCTCTGCCGGTTTGGAAGTCTCCCTTCTCAGGTCCCCCTGACTCCAGCTGGCTGGCTGGCTGGACAGTCAGCAGTCCTCTGGCAGGTGTCTGCCTTCCTCATTCATGTCCAGGATGCTAAACTCCCTTTGGCCCAGTCGGTTTTCTAGGAGAAGTTTCCAAAATCAATATCTGATGTCTCTGTTTGCTCTGGCACCTGCCATTGACTAGGTAGTGGCAAACAGGGTCAGAATACCCTGAGCTTTCCATCTTCTTGTTGTACAGCCAGGGTCGCCTGAGGCTCCAGACTAACTCTCCAGCTGGAAGCACCACGTATTCTGGGCAGAATTCTTTGCCAGTGGGCATGTGCTGGGCCTGGCAATCGAGAGTCAAGAAGGAGTCCAGTTCCCCATGCTCTTAGGTTTTGATTTTTAAATGAAGTTTTGTTTTATGAGCTCAGATTTTGAAATATAAAATAAATGTGTGGTTCCTTTTTTCTATGATATTTTGCTGTCATTAATTCCCTAGGAGCCACAAAGTAGTCACCCGGAAGCCTAGTGTTCTTCCATCAGTCTTTATGGGACTATACTCTAAACATCCTCGCTTCACCTTACTGTGATCTGTAAGCATGAATTACTTGAGCCAATGTATATGTTGAATTAGTTTATGTTGCTGCTGTTCTCTTGTCCTTATTCTTCATGATTTTGTGCAAGTTCATTAGGGCCCCTCTTGCCTAAGGTTTCCAGACTAGAATCCTGATTTTCATATCACAATATTTATATGGTTGGTTCTGCATGCCCTTCGTTATTTTAGGTATCTACCTGCCTCAGGATCTGCACCTGCTTGTTTATCTTACATATTTTATATACCACTTCTCTCTTATCAGGCAAAACCATGCTCTTTATAAAGATAAATGGACTGTGTTTTACATATGTTGAAAATTTCCAAACCCTGACAACTAATCTCCAAATTTCATTATGCCATAGTTTTTAGGAAATTCAGAAACAGACTGTTTGTATAAGAAATAAATCTATTTTTAATGATATTCAGGAAATTTAAAATCTTAGACCTTTTTTAAAAAAATAATACATCATCTGTATATTGATTGTGTGTTACCACCCAAAGTCAAATCTCTTTCTGTCACCATATATTTGACCCCCTTTACCCTTTACTACCTCCCCCCACCGCCCTTTCTTCGGGTAACCACTATATTGTTGTCTGTGTTTATGAGTTCTTGTTTGTTTGTCTTGTTTATTCATTTGTTGTTTTCAGTTTTATATCCCACATTTGAGTGAAATTATATGGTTCTTGACTTTTTCTGTCTGACTTATTTCACTTAGCATGATACTCTCAAGATCCATCCATGTTGTCACACACACACACACACACACACACACACACACACACACACACACACACAAATCCTAGACCCTGATATTCCCTTATTATAATTGTATTAAAAGTCAATATTTGACATAAAGAAAATATTTGTAAATTATATATGTGATAAGGGGTTAATATCCAGAATATATAAAGAACTCTTGAAACTCAACAATATAAAAACAACTAATTCAATTTTTAAAAATGGGCAAAAACCTTGAGTAGACATTCCTCCAAAGATGACATACAAATGGCCCATAAGTATACAAAAAGATGCTCGATATCATTAATCATTAGGGAAATGCAGATCCAAACCACAATGACATATCATCTGACACCCATTAGAATGGCTACTATTAAAAAACCACAGAAAGATCAAGTGTTGATGAGGATGTGGAGTAACTGGAACTCTTGTGCAATGTTGGGAGGAATGTAACTGATGCAGCCGCTACGGAAAACAGTATTGTGGTTCCTCAAAAATGAAAAATAGAATTGTCATATGATCCAGCAATTCCACTTCTGAAAAATCAGGGTCTCAACGCAATATTTTCACATCTAAGTTCATAGCAACACTATTTACAATAGCTAAGAGGTAAAGCAACCCAAGTGTCCGCTGACAGATGAATGGATAAACAAGGGGTATATACATCCAATGGAACAATGTCATGTTCAGCCTTAAAAAGCAAGGAAATTCAGACATGCTACAACACGGATGAACCCTGCAGACACTATGCTACGTGAAATAAGCCAGCAATAAAAAGACAAATACTGTATGATTCTACTATATGAGGTGTCTAGAGTAGTCAAATTCACAGACACAGAAAGGAGACTGGTGGTTGCCAGGGGCTGGAAGGACCGGGAAAAGGGGAGTTGTTGTTTAATAGGTACAGTTTCAGTTTTGCAAGATGAAAAAGTTCTGGACATTGGTTGCACAACAATGTGAATATAGTTACTACCATTAAACTGTGTACTTAGAAATGGTTAAGATGGTAAATTCTATATTATGTTTTTACCACAATAAAAAAATTAGTATTTGTATTGTACTCCCCCCTTATCCATGGGGGATACATTACAAGACCCCCAGTGGATGCCTGAAGCCACAGATAGTACTAAACTCTATATATACTGTCTTTTTTTCCTCCAAAACAATTTTTTTAATTAATTTTTGTTACAGATGTTTCTCCTTTTTTTCCCCGTTGACACCCTCCTCCCCATCCCCCCACCCCATCCCCAGCTTTGTTGTCCATGTCCATCAGTTATGCATATATATATACTGTCTTTTCCTATACATACATACCTATGATAAAGTTTAATTAATAAATTATGCACAGTTATAAGTTAACTATAACTAGTAATAAAATAGAACAATTATACTGGAATAAAAGTTGTGTGAATGTGGCATTATTATGTAAAACAAGGGTTACTTGAACACAAGCACTGCGATACCAGGACAGTCATTTGAGATGTTACCACGTGACTAACGGGGGGGTGGGGGGGTGGGGAGTGTACACATCATGGATATATGGATATGCTAGACAAAGAGATGATTCACATCCTGGGCAGGACATAGTGTGAGATTTTTTGACGCTACTCAGAATGGTATGCAATTTAAAACTTATGAATTGTTTATTTCTGGAATTTTCTGTTTAATATTTTTGGACCTGATTGACCAAGGCTACAAAAACCAGAGATAAGGGGGTGACTACTGTACATAATATGCATTAATTATTTCTTAGGAATGTCATGTCTTAGCAAAGGTCACATCTTTACTTACTCAGCTTTGCAGCCAAATGAACTTGGGCTCCCACTCCTGACCAGCGTCTCGACCAGAATAGGCATAAGATAAAATACTAACACTCAAAAGTAGCTAAGTTAATGATAGTGACCTTGTGGCACTAAGCAGACATTTTTATTGAATGTGTCTTATGTCGCTTGGACTGTGCTGGTGGGGAATTACAAGAGTACTTCCCTCTTCCCCTTAGAGCAGAGAAAAATGGGTTTGGCCAAGGAAGACTACAGCTCTTGGGGTGGGGGTGGTGTGCCTCTGTGGTGTGTGGTTTTCACAGTGGGCTTTCCTGGGTGTACAAGACGCCAGTGGCAAAGCACTTGTGCCATACTTGCCAGCCTGTTGTATGGGCTACAAGGCTACATGGCTGACCACTGGGGAAGGGGGGGAAGGCTGTTTCCTGCCGTCAGAGCTCTTCAAAACAGGGACAGAGGTTCAGCGGGTGCACAGGGCAGGAAAGGTGTTCTAGCGGAGGGAAACCACAGGAGCAGACACATGGAAGTGGGAAACACTAGTTGGTATTTAATGAACTTGGGAGGACCAGGCATGGACTCCAAAGGATGAGTGACAGAGATGAGTACTTCTTAGTCTTGTTGTATTCCCCCGTTGACAATACATTCTGTTGAACTGAACAAGTTATAAGAACTTGAAAACATTTAGATGTGTGTGTGTTGGGTTGAAGAGAAAAGAGTTGGGAGGGTTTACACATACACATACACATACACATACACATACACATACACATACACATACACATACATACATACAAAAAGAAAGATTATTATCTTCAGAAAAATCTAAAAACTGTCGTCTGCCAAGCTGACTCATCTGGCAAGACGTCTGTCCGTAATTATTTTTTCCACTCACATTCATAGTCACTTTATTTGTTCTTCTAAGACACTAATATCAATTTTTTTTAACAGGAATTTTGGGTCACTTGAAAGTCCAAGCAGTGAATATTTAAATTAAACAAAAGACATTACAACTATGTCAAAAGCTCCTAGGATATTAAGCTACAGTGGCAACATCAAGAGCAAACGTTAAGTGTTATGAAGAAAAAGGAGTCTGCTTTCTAGGACAGCTGAGGGAAACGACTGTCTCTATACCCTGATCATTTGGACCCAGAAGAACACATGCCAGGAAAAGGCCCAGAGGGCCGAAGGTGAAAGCCGAATGGAAAAGTATGAAGAGAGAGGTGGCTACACTTGCTGATGCCCCTCCTGAGGCTCCCCAGTGACTGCTTCGGCTGGGAGCTGTGGGCCCCTGCCTTCTGGGGGCTCTGCGACCAGGATGACCGGGTTCAGGGGGCCTGGGGCTCCTGCTGAATTTTATAGACCTTGAAGAACTCTGTGTGTGTGTGTGTGTGTGTGTGTGTGTGTGTGTGTGCGCGCGCGTGCTCGTGTGCGTGCGCATGTGTGCGTGCATGCGTGTGTGTGTGTGTGTGTTAGTGGATGCTGTCTTGACTCATGGAATCTTTGCCACTCCCCATTTCTCAAACCACCAGTAAGTGTTCAGAGCGGCTGTAACACCCAATTCCACACTTCAGGAGGAAGCATTGACCTAAAGTAAGGGGCATAGATAGACATTTCCACGATGCTTGCAGAAGCCATCAGAAGAGCACCAACAGGGAATCTGTTTTTACTTGTTTAGCAGTGTGCCTTCATACCGGAGGAACTTTTTTTTAATCCTCACCCTAGGATATGTTTTTTAGTGATTTTTAGAGAGAGAGAGAGAAACATCGATTGGTCGCCTCCCTGACCGAGGATGGAACCTGCAACCTGGGTATGTGCCCTGACCAGGAATCAAACCTACAGCCTTTTTAGTGTACAGGATGACACTCCAACCAAGCCAAGCCACACTGGCTAGGGCGAAGAATAACTTCTTAAAAATAAAATCAACCCCACCTTTTACCTCTCCTGCTACCAGCTCTCCCAGCTGGTAATCTGATAAATACTCTGCAAGAGACCCAGCCTGTTCCAGCATAGCTAGCCACTTCTGTTCTTCACCTCAGGTATGTCAGACTTTATGTTAAACTGAGAAAACTGAGATTGAGTTTAGGGCTAGAATTCTTCTCTGCGATGCCTCATTCTGGCTCTTGGGTGATTTTTGTGAGCTCACAGCTTTCACTGCAGGGCAACTGCTGCAAGATTTTAGACTTTTGAGGGTGTTGCATGGGGTGTTTGGACTTGATTGGGGAAACTTACAATAGTTTGCATGGGCCTGCTCCCAGCTGTTCTTTGTTCAAACAACTAGCAGCATATTTGTGCATGTTGAGTGAGAAAGCAAAGACAGAATCATTTATAATTGTTCTAATTGCTTTTGATCACATAGTAAATATAGCTGAGCAACAGGATGTTGACAAGACATTATTGTCTTATTTCTCCTACAGGTGCA
Organism: Tadarida brasiliensis; assembly: GCA_030848825.1. Classification (NCBI taxonomy): domain Eukaryota; kingdom Metazoa; phylum Chordata; class Mammalia; order Chiroptera; family Molossidae; genus Tadarida; species Tadarida brasiliensis. The sequence goes on along the minus strand of CM061259.1, from coordinate 17,644,910 downwards.
TAAGATCCTTAAAGGCAATGTCTGTCTCTCATTCATTTTTGGCATTGTACAAGGCTAGTCCTATATCTTATAAATAGTAAATTATCAAAAAAGTTTATGAACTGAGTAATATTAATAAGAAAAAGTAAACACTGGCTATCCCAAGGTTGTTAGCTTTTAGCCAACAGTGCCTGAGGCAGAAGGAACTATCTCACTAGCATCTTATTTTCATAAGCTTGTCTATCTGCTTCTTAAGAAAAAGATCTCCTTAGAAGAAAAGATCCCCTAATCAGAGTTTTGTCCTTATCTGAAAGAAGTTAACCATGTTTGTCATTTATTCTGGATTGACTTCTGCATTCAGCAAGCTGTTTTGAAAAGCTAGTTGCATTTCTCAACCTGGAGAGAAAGTTGGGCATGATGTGCTAGCCTTTGGAGGTAAAGATCTACTGATCTCTTGACCCAACAGCAGCGGGTCAGGAATTTTGAGCTGCTTTTCCTGGAGCAGTAATGGAATTGCACCCATCCATCCACATTCCCGCACTCACACATCTGACCCATCACCACTGCACTGGCGGTTAATTAAAATCATTTTTGAGGCAATAGCTGGACTTAGGGGTACATTCTGGGCAATTAGACAAGATCTACATAATTGGTCTGTCTGAGGATTGAGCCTGCACTCATGACTTCATCATGTTCTGCATATAAATCATATCACGTTCCTTACCTCTCCATGAAAAAACATCTATGAAAGGACACAAACCCAGATACATGTCATACAAAGATTTAAGCATGTGTTTGAGCACTTATGTATAAAAGCAGTTCCTGTGGCTGTTTCTAAGGTCTGGTTTGTCTTAAAAACTCCTAGGTTGTTATCCACATGTCTATTGATGTCTCTTTTAAGCACAGACTCAAACCTTCAGAGAAGACCAAAAACAATCCTCTTTTCCATTGGTGCTTCTCTGAGGCTATCAGCTCCCTGCCCTGTACTCCCCTTCCAGAACTCTTTGCATTCTCCCTCCCTCCCCCGTCTCTACCTACCTACTTTCCTCCCTCCCTTCCTTCCTTCCACAGATAGCGTTGAACCAGACACTGTTTTAGTCACTGTGACTACAAGGAGGAGCAAGAAACCCCAAATCCCTGCCTTCATGGAATTTATATTGTCACATGGAAAGAGAAACAGTAAAGAAGGTAGGTAAATTACATTTCTAGCAGGTCAGATGATGATGAGTGTTATGGAGAGAAGTAAAGTAGAGAAGAGGGTCAGGGATTCCTGGGAGGGGCAATAGAGACATTAAACCGTGTAATCTAGTAGGACCTCACTGAATAGACAACATTTAAGCAAAGAACTGAAGAAGGCAAGAAGCTGGCCCCAAAGCAGAGTCCTTGTATCAAAAACCAAAGGGAATGGCCCTTGGGAATAAATGACAGACTCTCCTTACATGGCTCAATGGTGATCAGTGAGTCAATTATGCGTCAAGAGGTATTCAATGACTTATCTTTGGTAGCAAGACAAAAAATAGACATCTAAATCTCCCCCGCCTTCCCCTGACTTAATCTTCAAAGACAATGGTGAAGAATGTACACTCTGACTCTCCACAGAAAGAGAATTTCTGAGACAATGAGGTGAGATGACTCCTACAGTCATGGGTCCAAAGCTGAATGCCCCCCCCCCAAACCCTTACACAGCACCCAGACAAAACTCAAGGGTGAAGTTAAACTTCACACAGGAAAGAATCTTACTAGGCCTGAGGCATGAGTATCTAAACAAGTTTTCAACATTTCAATCAATAAAAGAAAAGGGTGGAGAGGGAGAAAGAGAGAAAACTTGAGCAGATTCTACAGAGAGAATGTGGGTTTTGCTGAGCAAGACCAGGTATGCCCACGGCAACCAGGAGAAGCTCTCAGGATAATCCTTCAGATGAGGTCCGTGTTTGCCTGCGTGGGTTGAATGTGCAGATGTTAGCAAGAGAGCCCCTCTAAGAGAAGGAAGGCATCCATATTACTGCTGCTATCAATATTTTAATATTTAACAGCATTGGTGAAGGACTGCTATATAATAGATCCTGTAAGAAATGCTGGAAATGCAAACATAAGTAACACGCAGCTCTTGTCAGGTTTGTATGAGCTCACCCACCATGAGTTTATCTGGTTCCCAGCCAAACTACACTGAATGCCACTAACTAGTATTCTTTGGTTTAGAACTCTTAGATCTATAGAATCACAAATTAGGATAATAGTGGGAAACATAATGACTGTATCAGATATGTAAAAACAACCCAACATAACTTGGAAGATGGAATCCAAAATAAATGGGGTCTTACATCTCATAAATAACACAAAGCAAGAAAACCTTTCTTATACTTTTTGCTTGGCCTGAACATGAATATCATGAGGAATATTTCAAGTTAATATGTGAATGTCCTGCTGAGTTATCCATCTTGAATATGGAAGAGGGCTGATAATCATGTACTCAGGAAGAATATCCTTCTAGACCCAACAGCTATCAATAACTTACTTCAGAGCACCTATTTCCCAACAAGATTCAAGTCTTGTAACCAAGAACAGAGCCAAAAAAATGAAGTCAATGCCTTTTTCTACTTTTACACACATGCCAGATGACATTCATGGCCCTGGGAAAGGAAAAATGTTTCCCTGTGCTTCATAGGTTATCTGCCTGGGGCCCTATAGATGAGATGGATAAAAGGCAGATTACTAAGAGAAAAACAGAAGTTTATTAATGTGCATCCCCCCGTGCATATACACAAAATACTTAGTGATGAGTAACTCAAAGAGGTGGTTAGAACTTATGCTTATATACCATCTTAATGAAAGAACAATACATTTTAAATAAGTGACAAGGCAGAGGAAAATTCTTTCTAAGGTGGCAAACTATGGGAAGGTAAATATGGGGTAAAGCAAAAGTAGGTTTTTAGTAGTTTGTACGGACAATAATGCAATAATTAATAAACAATAATAAAAGAATAAACTCTATGTTTTACATACTCACAACTGTAAATTTACTGTTGCCCTAGTAAAGTTTGTTATGTACATTCCTCTGGTGCTATCTTGGTGCTGATAAGAGTCTAGAATTATCTCTGATGATTAACTTCTGTCTTTCCTGGTAGAAAGGGGTAGGAGACACCTTTACAAATTTATGACCTGCTTTTTTAGGCAAAAAGGGGAAAGGCAGAGAACTTTTCTTCTATCTGCTTCTTCTCAGTTCCCTTCAGTCCAAAACAATCTTTATGCCCAAATGGTATACTTTTGGCATATTCTGATCCTCTGCATATCATGACACATTCTACAGTTCTGACCCTCTGGCCAACCAAGTATTTTTACTGCCTCCACAAAAATTTCAACCCATTTGTAGATGTATTTCTGAGTTCTAGGTTTCCAATCTTTGAAAACAACACAAAACAAAAACACTCTCTTGTCTATCTTTTCACCATACCGATGAGTTACAAGGAGCTGTACACATTCACCTGATTCCAGTCAAGTCTTGATGATTGCACTAAATGAAGTATATCTATGGGTAACTTAAAATGGCATGTTTAAAATTATATTTGACTTTAAAATATGTTCTGGAATGGCACTTGGTGATAGAACTAGCTGATAGTCTAGTAATACATTCTATTTGAATTTATTTCAAAGATTATAGTGAATATTTACTAGGAAGATCTGATTCTAAAACTTCTTAGTTTCCCAGACTCCCTTGATCAACCCTTCCCAGTTTTCTATCCCATGTTCTCTCACTAAAGGTTGTGTTTGCTTTCCCTGAAACTTTCCTAGAGTAAGAAAAATGGTGAAGTACTTGGGTATTGGTACGATATAAATAGAAGTAAATTATATATTGACCAGCAGAACAGCTACCAGCAGTGAGAACCACTATAGAGTAACAATTAAAAATGTTAATAGGTTAACAGAAAAAAAGGGAAAGTTGTCAATATTTGTTCTGGTCTAGTAGAAGGTGCTATGCAGATAATCAGAAAGTGCTTGTCTCTTACCAGTTGTCTGACTTGAACAAGTGACTTAAGCTCTCTGATCTTCAGTTTTTTTCCTTCTATAAAATGGGAAGAATAATCTTCACTTTTCCATACTGTGAGAATTAGACATAGCTCGTTCAAGACTGACAGTTGTCAGAGGGGAAGAGGGTTGTGGGGCTGGGTGAAAAGGGTGAAGGGATTAAGCACGGGCGGGGGGGGGAAGCTCATAGACACAGAAGACAACAGTATGATGATCACCCAGAGGGAAAGGGGGATGGGAGAAGGTTGAAGAGCATAAAGGGGGCATAAATGGTGACAGGAGACTTGACTGTGTGTGGTGAACACACAATACTATGTACAGATGATGTATTATAGAATTGTACACCTGAAACCTGTATTATTTTATTAACCAATGTCACTGCAAAAAATTGAATAAAAAAATTTTAAAAACACCTTGTTTGGTGACAATCAGTGATTAACTCCTAGAACAGTGTTCAGCACTTGGTATTTAATAAATATGTATTGAATGGATTACAGCTATAACAGTGACAACAATGATAATACATAGAACTTTGTAAAAAGAAAAATAACATATAAAATAAAATTAATATCACATTTTAATGTAATTTATTACTACATTTTATGCAATTCTGAAATAATCTGAGTCACCAATATTTGGGCCAGGGGACACCAAAAGACAAACAGCTTCATTTTAATACTGAGAGGATTAATTCCATACTCTGAAAGAAAAATACATTATCCAAAATTGTGGTGTTTGATAGTTGTTCTGAAAGAATTGGAATTTTTAAAAGAATTCCAGGAAACCAGAGGCCTCTAGGTAGTGAATCATAGAGAAAGGAATCACCATTTTCTGAGTAGAGGTTGATTCTCTAATGTTAAGAAAAGGTCATAGACTTTCCATTACCTTAACTTAAACTGATCTCTTCTAAGAACAAAGCCAAGTATGACTCAGGGAAACCCTGAAGACTTGGCCAGTGAGAAAGCATCTCTTTCTGCCATTGACATAGATTTCTTATATGGGCTTAAACTTCTAGCTGTTTTACTCTGCTCTGGATCTCCTTCCTAAAAAAAAATATTCTTTGGCCTTTTCTTTATTTCAATCTTAATTTCTTTTGGGCATTCACTGCTTACTTTCCTAAGATTTATGTAACCAGAAGTAGTATATATACACTTATATGCATATACTACCGTGTGCGTGTATCTCAGCATGCTTTAGTCTCTTACTCTTTCCATTTAGTAGCATAGCACCATGACCTTTTTCTGCATGCTACTTCTGCTCCTTATATGGACTTGGGGTGACCCTCAGCCCAGTATAGAGTACCATGAATTTGTCTTCATCCATTCTCTGAGTGTAATACCTGAGCTTTCTCATGACAATAACTGCAAGTCCAGAGATCCATGTTTCCTCTTCATGAAGCATTCAAAGGCCCAGTGCACAGGAGTGACTTGAGGAGGAGGCACAAGTTGAAGTAACACCAAGGTCTGTGGCATAGGGGCCTGGACCACTGGCTGAAAGCTCATCTTGGAGAGTCACAGCCAAAAGACAGAGCTAGGGAAAGTACTTTATTCTTGTAGTAGCCAAGGAGCCTGGAGGCCTTGACCCCCCGGGTCAGCGTTACTCACAGGAGAAGACTTTCACAGGAGAAGACTAGCCAGGACCTGTCTGCTTAGAGCCCTTTTACTTCTCTATTGCTTCATAGAGCTAAGGTTTCATAAGTTCTGGCTCCAGAGAGGCAGTGTGCTGAAGGCTGAGAGATCTTGGGTGAGAGGTATCTCAGAACACTTGTATTGAGTCCTCCGGGACGACACCAAGAAGATGAAGAGATGCCCATGGCCTGGAAGCCATTCCAGCGCAGTGCTAGAGCTCTCTGGAGAAGGCACTATCCTCCATACCTGCAGCTTCTACTGATCCAAAGTCAAAGCCTTCCACAACAGTTCTTTACATCTTGTCCCGTTACAGGACCCTCATGCCCTGAAATTCCTAATCCCAAAGATTTCTTAGTGATCAGATTCTTTCAGTTCGTGTTCCGAGTCACTACTTAGAATGCAACATGGCCCGAGGAGTGCTTGGCCAAGAAGTTCCCACCTTTTTCTGCAGTGATGTCCTCACAACATTTTTAAGACATTTAAAACATCAAAGTTCTGGCTACACTCTTCTCCCAGAATAACGGCCAGCTCACCCTACACTTAAGTGACTCAGTAAGGTCACTTAAGTAACTCTTCCCAGAACAAGGAAAACCTTTTCAAAGTGATACTGCCCACCAGGACAATGGAGTCTATTCACACCATACTTATGTAAGGGAGGAGACCACTTAAGTGTTTCTTCCCCTAACAACAATGATCCACTTCACTGCATTTTCTGCCCTACACTTATTATACAGTGAAACAGCTGCCAACTTCTGTCTAGGGTACCCACAACAAATGCCCAATGCTTTGTTGGTTTACTTTTCACTGGCAGCCTATGTGTTGGCTTCTCATATCTGTATATTAAGTGGAAAGCTAAAAGCACCTATGTCTTTGCCTTCAATCAATAAAAATGACAGCATGTTTAAATATATGAACACACACACAGGCACGCACACACAATGTCGATATATCCCACTGGCAAAATCTGAAACTTAGTTTTTGCCTTTGCTTAATAAAATCTGAATCTTAGTTTTTTGCTTTTGCTTAGTAACGCTTCCTGAAAACCATGATCGTAACCATATTTGATAGAATATATTTCAGGAGTAGGGAAAAAAAATATATGAGCTGAAGAGCTAATGTCATGATACAGTTACCTAAGTTCCATAATGCTAAGAAAACCTCAATCATGTTTTGATAGACAGTAGGGGATTATGATAGAATCCTACCATAATATAACAAGTGGGAGTCCAAAAAGATGTACTATAGATATGGACAGTTTTATTAGTTGCATTACTATGAGGTAAATAAAATTACTTAGCTTCCCCACCCCCCCCCGCCTGCTCCTCTCTCCCCCAGAGCACCACTCAGCTGCACCTCACTCCCTTGAGCTTTGGCCTCCTGCTAAGCCAGCGTCACTGTCATCTCCTTCCAGTCACCATCATCATCATCTACCAAGAACTCATTAGCCACGATGAGGTGTTCTCTGATATCTACAAGATCCGGGAGATTGCAAACGGGCTATGCCTGGAGGTAGAGGGGAAGATGGTCAGTAGGACACAGGGTAAGATTGATGACTCACTTATTGGTGGAAATGCCTCTCCTGAAGGCCTGGAGGGCGGAGGGACCACGAGGACAGTCATCACTGGTGTTGATATTGTCATGAACCATCATCTGCAGGAAACCAGCTTCACAAAGAAGCCTACAAGAAGTACATCAAAGAGTACATGAAATCAATCAAAAGGAAACTTGGAGTACAAAGACCAGAAAGAGGAAAGCCTTTTATGACAGGGGCTTCAGAACAAATCAAGCACAGCCTTGTTAATTTCATAAAACTACCAGTTCTTTATTGGTGAGAACATGAATCCACATGGCACGGTTGCTCCGCTGGACTACCGTGAGGATGGTGTGACCCCATATATAATTTTCTCTAAGGATGGTTTAGAAATGGGAAAATGTTCACAAATTTGGCAATTTGGATCTATCACCTATCATCACAACTGGCTGCTGCTTGTCATCCACACACCAGGACTAGGACACATGGAACTGATCTTATCTTGAGCTCTTTATTTATCTTGCCCTTGATTTATTTGGAACGGTGGCATTGTTTTTAAGAAAAAACATGTTTTGTAGGTTGTCTAAAAATAAACTGTATTTAAACTAAAAAAATAAAAATTACTTAGCCTCCCCACCAGGAATTATCCTAGGGAATCCTTAGTGTGGTCCAAATTCATCCCGATAGGTCTCTGTTGCCTTTTGGAGTCACTTGGTGGGAGTCCTTCCTGCTCCCATCCTCCCACTAGCCAAATATCAGTGAGGCCTGATGTTGGCTGAGACTTCCAGGTCAGCAGAGTGACTCCAGGAATCTCCTGCCCTATGGAAAGGTGTTCTGTCAACCTAACCTGAAAGACCGACCCAATGGAATACTGCAGACCTACGCTCTGGTTTCTGCTCTCCAGTCAGGATTTCCCACAGTTTCCCTATTACACTTCATGCTCCCCTCCATAGACTCAGCCTATTTCCCAGAACATAAGAACATCAACCCACTTGCATTTGGAAATTGAGACTGAATTGGATTATATGCAAATTTATATTATCCTGGGGCGGATCATGGGATTTTACTCTATTGTAGCTCAGTGGGCTTGTTTCCCCCACCCACATCCTAACCTCCCACCTAAGACCAGAGGCAAATAAACATTCTTTTATTCCACATTCTATGGTAATAGATATGATCCAACAATAAACCAATAACAGTAGTGCCAAGGATATATGTCCTGTGTTGATCCCATGAATAATAATGTCTTCTGATAGCTGTTATAAACATGTAAAGAGGAATGGATGGCCCTTGTTCGTCAAGACTCCTGAAACCACACAATATTAAATGAATGGTTTCTTAGAAGCCAATGACAATCATCAGAAAAACCTTCATAAAGCAAATTTTGGAGCTGTGGCTGGCAGCGAGGGGTTTTGTCTGGAGAGAGATTGCATTACATTACCACAGTAATAATTAGGCAGAAAAAATGTCATTTCTGTGCCAGTGGTGAAACTAAAATGTCTGGATGTCAATATAAATAGACATCAGGATATGATACAGGGGGTTGAAAATATCATTGAGATTGTGGGTGTTTTGTTGGCAAAATAAAGACAATGAGCAAGCACATACGCTATCCCAGGGAGCCACAGACTGCCAGAAATCAAAGACCAAGTGTAGGAGTGCTTGTTTTCTCTCCCGTGATGGGGCAGAAAGCACGGGTACTTTCCAAGCTGGTAAACCAAACACTCGTTAGTGGGGAACACTGATACACATCAGTACAGGTGCAGTCACACATATTTCTCCAGGGACAGGGGTGTGGGAAGAAAAATATGTGTTCCAGGGTGAGGAGGAGGCAAATGGAATCGATGCTCATCACGAACAGCCTGCTTAAAAAGATGTTACCGTCCATCCTAAAAGTGAGGTTTTCAACATCAAGTGAGTTCAGAAATCATAGATGACTGCTATTTATGACTTTGTGAGTTGTTGAAAGTAATTTTAAACAAAGAAGGTTGTTTTAAGAAGGATATCTAAGTGCCCGGCCGGTGTGGCTCAGTGGTTGAGCATCGACTCATGTAACAAGAAGTCACCGGTTCGATTCCCAGTCAGGGCACATGCCCAGGTTGTGGGCTGGACCCCCAGTAGGGGACATGCAGGAGGCGGCCAATGTGTGTTCTCTCTAATCAATGTTTCTATCTCTCTCTCCCTCTCACTTCTGCTCTCTCTTAAATCAATAAAGGAAAAAAATTTTTAATAAAAATAAAAAGGATATCTAAGTGCCTTTATCCTCTGCCATTCCTCTGAACTGCATGCTAGGCCTCAAGAGCCAGCAAGGAGAACTGGCTCACTTCTTTGTCATTGCAGAGAGCTGCATGTGTAATGTCTATGGACAAGCTTAAGGCTGTGGTGGGAGGTCTGGGATGCCTCTGCTGACTTGTTCACCTGGCATGGTTTAGGAAAGGACAGCGCAGTAGTCCACAGGGAAGTTGCACTTTCATTAGCTTTATGGCTTCCACCTCTGGATTCCCAAAGCAACTTGGCGGAAGACAGTAAAGTAGGGATGGATGGATTGATTTCTCAGTGTAGATACTGCCCCCCACCCAATAAAAAAGTCTCACTCTTTTTGCTCCAAAGTAATTGTTCACAGATCCTATTAATGAATGGCTTCCTGTGGCCTCCTCAATGAAACCATGAAAAAACTTTACGAAGTACCCGTAGGGGCCTGAAGCCAACCAAGGGTTTCTAGCGTGTCCTCAAGAGAACTGGAAAATCAAAATAAACCCATGAGTTGCAATAATCAAATCTTAAAATCCTAACTGCAGCCCTGGCCAGTTTGGCTCAACAGTCAGAGCGTCAGCCTGCAGACCAAAGAGTGGCAGGTTTGGTTCCTGGTCCAGGGCATGTGTCTTGGTTGCAGGTTTGATCGCCAGCCCGTTTGGGTCATGCGGGAGGCAACCAATCAATGCGTCTCTCTCATCTCTCTCTCTCTCTCTCTAAAAAGCAATGGAAAAGTGTCCTCAGTGAGGATTAAAAAAAAAAAAAATCCTAACTGCTTATGAATAAATAAACCAGTTGACATAGCCATATTTCAATTTATAAGATCTTCAAACTATCCTATTCAATTCAGCAAACTTTGAGTGGTCCTTCTAGGCCAGGTGCTATGTTTGTTGAACAACAGTATTAAAATAGTCTGTAATATATGTGAAATAATCTTAGGTTAAGCTATTGCGTCTTAATAACGTATCAGCTCAGGGCTGATCAGCCCACATTCCAGAGGGGGCAACTACAGTCGATTCTGTTTTCTGTATCTCAAGATCAACAACCTACCCTCTGCTAATCAGGATCCAGAATGTCAGAAACAAACTTCTAGTGTTTAACACTGTTGACTGGCATGATGAATGCTGACTGTTAGATATCAGACATCACTGATGAAATGAAAAGTATTCACGATGCATGCATTGGTTATCAATATTTTAGAGACTCTCTCCACTCTGGCATGAATAGGGTGTAAGAGGCAAACAAAGCTTAGCCTTCACCCTTGGACGTAGAGCTCAAACCTGATCCCTAAATAGTCTGAGGTCTAACTGTTGATTATGAGGATTTCTGGTGGCCTGAAGAATACCTAGAAGTAAAAGATCCCTGCTCTGGAGTGCAGTGTCAGCCTCTAAGCAGGCAAGGTACATTTCAGGGCATTTAAGATAACAGAAAGTTGGGGCTTCATTAAATTTACAGAACTGCACAGTTCTGGACCTGCTTGCTCATCAATGTATGGTTAATAGATGTCTATATATGTGGCAGAATTTGGTTTGAGAATTGCTTTCCTTATGACCTAGTAGCAAGGTTGAGGAGTAACTAACTCTCATGCACCTCAACTGCTCAGTGGCTACTGTTATCTTCCAGAAATAACCTAGGAACTGTGTATGACAAAATTGACTCAGATCAGTTGCAATACATAGGCCCTACTTTCAAGGAACTCACAGAGGATTTTCTACAGGCCTAACTGCCACTCATCAGAGGCTACCAGAGTTCCAAGAGAATGACCAATCAATAGCCAGGGTCCCCATTAAGCCAGAGTAGTTGATAAAAGGTAAGATACTGATATATACAGGGGTGGGCAAGAGTAGCTTTACACTTGTTCATATGGAAAAAGACATGCAGGTTATGATTATTACAATAGCTTTATTAACTCAAAAGAATGTCACAATGCCCGTGTAAATCTACTTTTGCCCATCCCTGTGTATATTAGTCTACTAAGCTTCTTTTAGTCAATAACCAAATTAAGATCACTTACTCAGCTTTTCTTTAACAGGTCAGGAACATATATCTTGGAAAAATCTGTATATTCCACATTCCCTAAGAGAACAAACTCTTAAAAGTTTGTGGAGAGGGCAATTTTACAATTTGCTGTGGGCCCAATAGTCAAAGGATCAGAGAGGATTTCTTGATGTCTCCCCCAAACTTTGCTATTGACAGGTAAAGAAATAATTCTACATGGCGAAGGTAAAGGTAGAAGGTCTTGTATCTCAATGTTAAATTCTGGGTTTCTCTCTTCTCAAAAGCTTTTGGTCTTAAGTTCGATTTTTCTTGTTTGTTTTTCTCCCTCAACTTTTTAAAGTTGGGTCACTGTAGTCCCATGATGGGGGCTCTCTTGGCAGTTGTCCTTTGGAATAAATTGCTTGTTGGTATAACTGTTAATAAGGAAATACAAGCCAAAATGTAAGCCTTTTTAGTACACCAAAAATGCAACCTTAATTATAAAAGTGTGAGTAACGGTCCCTTGGCTGACTCGCCCTCTGGCTGAGATTGGCATCATGATCCTGCCCACAAGGTATAATTTACAGAACTGTAAACTCCACTTCCCTCCATTTCCTCCTCCTTACCCATCCCATCAACCACCTCAGTTTTTAAATATAAAGCTGTCCTTTTTGGTCATAGTTCATGGCTAGTTATAGCAAGATTCTCTTGATACTCAGCCAGACTTTGATGATTTTTTTTAAAGGTACCAGTTAAGAATACCATAAGTTAAGAATAAATTTCTCCACAAGTTTAGAGAAAATGCTCCTGCTCCCTTTCCCGTAAGTATTAAAATAAAGTTAAGAAGTCCCTTTATTTCCCATCACCACAAAACTATGTTTTGCTTCAAATAGCTCTTCTTCCTAAATTTTGAAATCAGTAGTCAATATTTATTTGTTGCACAGTTTTGTGAACACATATTCTGTGGTGGGTATCACACGGCAGTGATTTTTTTTTTCTTTATTTACTTTCAGAGAGCGAGGAAGGGAGAGGGAGAGAGAGATAGAAACATCAATGAGAGAGAACATCGATTGGCCGCCTCCCGCATGCTCCCCACTGGGGATTTGACCCACAACCTGGGCATGTGCCCTGACCAGGAATCGAACCAGCGACCTCTTGGTGCATAGGTTGATGCTTAACCACTGAACCACACCGGCTGGACACACTGCAGTGATTTTGAAAAAAGATTGCAATGTATATGTATATACATACCCTCAAGGAGCTCAGAAGACTAGTAGAGGAGGAAGAATACCCACCAATGACACATGTGATGACTGATTATGGGTCATACAATGAAACTTCCCCAACCATGGGACATGTAGGTTCCTCCCTAGAATGTAGCATAGCATGATAATTAAGAGCACTGGCTTCAGAGACAAACATCTGCCTCCCAGTCTACCCCCATCATTTATTAGCTGTGCAGTATTAGGCAAGTTATATATAATCTCTCTGAACCTCTGCCTCCACATCTGTAAAATGGGGCTACTATTAGTTCCTCCGTCAGAGTGGCCATAAAGCACTTAGCACACTGTCTGGCACATAGTGAGCTCTCAATAAATGTCCGTGGTTGTTCATTATGCATTTTTCAAGGGTTGAATAAAATATGAGGGCCTTTATATTCCAGCTAAATTCCACTCTCCAACTTTATTTTTTGTAAATTAAAAAAATTTAAATTTAAATGTTTCGTTTAGATGAAAATTAATATGCATATTGAACAGAATTATGTCAATTCTTAATTTTTAAAATTATGTTTTAATTACAAATACCTCAGCCTTTAAAATTATGTTTTAATTACAAATACCTCAGCCTTCTAAGTGGTGTGGATTCCAATAACAATCCAGTAAAATAACGCATAAGAATACAAATTTAAATTGGTGAAGCTGAGGAAGAGGTTAATAGTTCTACATAAGAAAAAGACTAGATGCTTAGTTATGGTAGATTGAGAGTTTATTTTCTCTCCCAAGACTCTGCTAAAATGATAAGTGGATTTTAAAGTTACAGAACAAACACAAATAAAACACATCACAAGGGGTGAAACTGGTGATGAGAGAGTTAAATAAATTTTTGGAAGACATAAATTAAATCAAAGAGTAGTTACTAACTTAGCTGCAGCCTCAAGTGCCTACAAAAGGGGCACCTGATTAAAAACAAGTCAATGCTCTGAGAGGACTTGGAGGCACTTGGTACCACAGAGGATAAAAAAAATAGTGAAAAACAGGGGTATGGGCCTAATGTTTGAAAGTGGGATTACTATGTAGATAGACCACTAGCTCTTGGCACTCTCAGCTGCTCGAAGGAGAATGAGGCCAAGGACCCCATGTGGGTGTTACTCCAACTGCCAAGTATGTCAATCCTAATTATATACTGGGGGACCAGAGAAATGACCACCTGGTAGGTCTACGGACCCTACTGTAAGCCAGACTTTGTCTGGAGCTTCATTTATTATCTGCCCTCCTCTCATGTGTGTTCTCAAGGGCGCCATGATGATGCTTTGTGTCTCTGGATGTCAATGTAAACTTGGAACCTACGTCCAACAAGACCTCACAATGTCTGGCTATTCCCATTTCCTCAATATACAGTTACTCTGGTAATGGTGGTAGTACTCTGGGGAAAGAGTAGGGTAAGCATTCCAGTGTATACTTGCCTAATTGTGTGTGTGTGTGTGTGTGTGTGTGTGTGTGTGTGTGTGTGTGTAAAGAGTCAGGTAGTAACTGCAGAAAGAAAAAAAAACACACCAATAGATTATGAAAGAAAATACTACATTTCTTTGCTCAATGAAAAACAATATTGCAGTCATAACATGTCAAACCAAAAGTTATTTCATCCAAAGAAAGTGATGTAAATATGATAGCGTGAAGGAGAAGACATAGGGCCAGAGTACTGCCTATGAGTTGGCCCTTCAGCTGCCCCTTCATCAGGCCATTCCAACACTCAGTCTACACTCTTGTGTGCTGGCTCATAATGAGGAGGACAGGCCACTTCTGCACATTCATAAGGTTCAGAACAACCTGGAGAGTCAAAATCTATAGGAGCATCACCCAGATGTCCTCATCATATGTGTCAGGGACTCAGGTTTGCCCAGTCAGTGTTATGACTACCATGGTTGAGTTTCCAACCATCTTTGAAGTTTACCTAGTCAGAACATCATCCAAACTTGATCTTCAGCTTTTTCTGTGAGCCCATTCATGAGATGAGAGCTTCTTTGAAAGCTACCAAAGAGATGCTCTGGCTTTTACACTTAGTTTTCAATATGTTGATTGCCCTCAGCTTTTTATTATCAATCTGTAGTTCCAATTTGATTTAGAAAAAAACACCCAATTCCACTGTTAATTGTATTTCTCATCCCCTAAACACACACACACATTTCAAATGCCTAAATCATCTTACTGACCATTGCATGTCCCACTGCCGACACATCCTGGCTCACTACCCATGAACGTTTTATCAGTTGGCCTGCCACCTTGTTCCAGAGCTGTCTGTACACTAACTGGCACCAGTGTTTGTTCCTCATTACCAGCCAGGGGGGCCACCTTACTGCCAGCTTTCTTGGACCACTTCTGACACCAATGATTACAGGCTGGATTCCCCAAAAAACAGATGAGAGCTTGATTAAGGAATGAAAGGTTTATGGGACAGAACACTTGTAAAAAAAAGGGGGGGAGGGATGGACACAAGATTAGGAAGGATAAGTGTCAGACCACAATGCAGATGTGACAAAACTCTGCCAACCCATAGGGACCCCTGGAGTGGGGCTGTGAGAGGAGTCTTGTGGATGTCCAAGGTTCTTCTACCACCTCTTTATGTGGTCTTAAGCTAGGGTTGCTAGAGGATAGTATTGTTGGGAGCAGTGTCACTGGAACAGCAACCACCACGGTTTGACATAGTCCCGGGTGAGCTCCATGGTTTGACACAGTCCCTGGAGATACAAGGACCACCACGGTTTGACACAGTCCCGGGTGAGCTCCATGGTTTGACATTGTCCCTGGAGAAGTGGATTCACTGCGTGGCAGGAATCACGAAGAACAGTGACTGAAGATATAAAGTAAATGGGAAAATAAAAATGCAGGATGGCAACTGGAGGAGACTAATCTTTGCTTTCTCTATCTGTTAGCTGTCTGTTAGAAATTATTATAGAAGTAACATATAGATGACTAATGATGTAAATGGTAGAAAAGATTACAGGAAGAAAAGCAAGAAAATAAGACTTAGGATAGAAATGTGGAAGCTTAAAAGGATCTTAGATAGGAGGAAAGGTCAGGAGTTTTAAGAGGATGTCTGGATGAAGGGTGGAGATAGTTAGTAATTAACATGTAATATACATAAGAGTTGGGTAAACAACCAAAAGAATGTCTGTACTTTTTTGCCTAAAAGGTTTGGGGGAAACAATGTAACCTGTGGATTGATATACATAATAAAAGGCTCTGCTAGTCTGGGGCAGAGGCAGAAGGAGAAGCATTAAGACTAAGCAGAAGTAAGATCAAGGATTTTCTGTCTCCCACGTTGCGTGCGCTTTCTCTCTCTCTCTCTCTCTCTCTCTCTCTCCCCCCCCCCGACTCCGTCCACACCTTTGGGAACCCCTGGACCTGCCGAGGCTGGAACCTGGCAAGTGGCGCCCGGACAGGGACCTGAAGGTAAGGTATTGCTCGGGACGGATAGGACTCCACCGTGGGTGCCCGGGACCCCCTGCATAAGATAGGTAGGTAAGGGTGGAAAGTTGAAGAACTAAAAATTAAGAAATGGGTCAGACAGGATCTAAAGTGCTACGCCTTCTTAGCAATCTATTAAGTATTTTTATGCTTTGGGGTCTAAATGGAGACACCCTGGCTCACGAACAGGAGGATGGAGCTACTGCTCCTCCGACATTCCTAGAATCTCTAGCATATGTGGCACAGAATGAGCAGGAGGAAAAGGAAGATGATGAGCGATCAGAAAAGTATGATAAAGTAACTCCTGAAGAGCAAAGGGAGTTCGATGAAGCTGCTGCAGAATATTATAGGGATGATCCCTGGGGCTTCCCCGTAACTCGGGAAGAAAAGGGGCCTCCTCCTTTTCGGAAGCTGCCTCGAAAGCCTACTAGAAAGTTTCAGGGCCCGCCTCCACCTCGGGATCGACCAAGCACTAAGCTAGGTTCCAGTTTTCAACAAGCAGTTAAAGAAGCAGAGGCTGCAGGAGATTTTGATTTTTCTCTCTGTTGTCCTATAATGTTTGAGAGAGATTCGGAAGATGATGAATATCTGGTTTGGGAACCTTTGTCTTACAAAATTTTGAAAGAATTGAAATGCGCCTGTCAAAATTATGGTCCTTTGGCTCCTTATACTTTGACTTTGGTTGAGGCTGTTACTTCTAAATGGATGACTCCTCGTGATTGGTTTCAAGTGTGTAAGGCTTGTTTAAGTGGGGGAGATTATTTGTTGTGGAGGACTGAATATGAAGATCTGGTAAAAAAGGCTGTAGAAAAGGAAAAGAAAAGAGGAGATGGTGGCTTTACATTAGACATGCTGTTGGGGGAAGGTGATTATGCTACGGTTAATGATCAGCTTTACATTCCCAGGGAAGGGCTAATACAGGTTAATCATAGTGCATTAAGTGCATGGAGGGGACTTCCCGTAACTTCAGGAAAGTCTACGGCATTGGCAGAAATTAGACAAAGACAGGATGAACCATTTCAGGAATTTTTGTACAGACTTGACCAGGCAGTAAAGCGAGTAATAACTAACGAAGAAGCTGCTGATATTTTGGTTAAACAACTGGCTTTTGAAAATGCTAATGCTACTTGTCAGTCTCTCCTTTGGCCCATCAGAAGGACAGGATCAATTGGAGACTATATAAAACAATGTTCTGAAGTTTCTCCAGCATTTATTCAGGGTGTAGCTATCGCAGCTGCCCTGAAAGGAGAGACATTTACTCAGTATATCAAAAATGTTAATAAGACAAAAGGAAATAATCAGTCAGATTCAGGACTTTGTTATTCATGTCGGCAGCCAGGACATTTTAGCAGACATTGTCCTACCAAAGCAGGAAACAATGGATCTCCTATACCCCCTCCTCCGGCAATATGTCCTCATTTGGAAAATTAAGCTTTGTGCATGTTTGTGTGGACACCTATTCGCATGTAATTATGGCCACTGCAAGAACAGGAGAGGCATTTAAAGATGTGGCACAACATTTGTTTGCATGTTTTGCTTATATGGGTTGGCCAAAAAATATAAAAACAGACAATGGCCCTGCCTATACTTCTAAAGCATTTGCAGAATTTGTACAGAGATTTAACATCACTCATACTACAGGTATTCCATATAATCCTCAGGGGCAGGCAATTATTGAAAGAGCTCACCAGACTTTGAAAACTCAAATAAACAAATTACAAAAGGCAGAATTTAAATACAGTTCACCTCATCAGATACTGCAACATGCTCTTTATGTAATAAATATTTTAAATTTAAACATAGATGAGAGTTCTGCCATGTCCAGACATTGGGCACCAACTCCAGCAAAGCCAGCAACTTACGTTAAATGGAAGGATTTATTATGAGGACAATGGAAAGGGCCTGATACATTGCTAACCAAGGGGCGAGGGTATGCTTGTATTTTTTCCATAGGACGCAGAAAGTCCGATTTGGATTCCAGACAGACTAATTCGGCTGTGCAATGAGTCACCCGCCACCACTCAGACCCCAGCGCATCACGGAGCATCCAGATCCTGATGAGAGCTCGCTGGACCGATACCTGAGACGAATGGCTGTTCATTCATGCCGGAGGAGGGGGAGACCCTACCTATCCAAGAAGGCACGTGGGACGATCCAGAGCCACCTGCGAGGCAACTATTCCCACCTGAGGACAGCTAAAGAGGCTCACAGAAGAAGCAACCAGAGAGTTAGCGGGACAGAACTTTCTCCATCATCCCTATTTTTGGCTATGTTGGCTGTAATTGCATTCTGGGTGCAAGGGTCTGGTGTTTCAGGCTCACCAATTTATACTCATTGGGCTTGTGTTCCACAACCTGCGTTGTTACCACCTGTTGCTTGGGAAAATGAGAATATTCCTGTATGTACTAACCAACCATTATTGTTGGGGGGAGGTTCAATTGATTTTATTAGAAATGTCTCTACCGTTGATTTTGCCTATATGGGTAGGAGTGATTTAGTTCCTATATGTTTTCGATTTGAAAAAGGGCATATCCCAGAAATGTGTGCATATGTCTAAAAGAGTTCTTACAATTGTTACTCCCAGGGATTCTAAAGGTCAGTGTTAGATTTTAGTATTATCTGTTGTTGGTGTGACAAGGGCTTCCAAAGATAGAAGTGTAGTTCTTGCTCCATTTCTGCCCTCCTTGTGAATGCCGCGGAGGAACTTCGATAATCCCCTTTGGAGTGGACTGAGTGGTGCCCTACCCTACCTTCTTCCACTGCTGGGTCCCTTACTCGGGCTCTTGTGCCTTATATCCCTGGGGCCCATCTTATTCAACAAATTAATGGCCTTTCTGAAACAACAAATTGATGCTATAAGAATGCAGCCCATACAGGTCCATTACCACAAACTAGAGATGGCTGACCATGCCTAGACCTTGGTGAACTGGACTGGTTAGTCAATGACGGGCAACTGGAGTCCACACACATTGCCGACCGCCACCTAAGACAGGAACTGGGCCCACGCTGCCTCAGTCTCCCATGACGGGCAAGGTTGGTCGGCTCCGTGTGAGAACATCCTGACCTAAGACAGGCACAGTCCTCTCAAGGAATTCAGCCACTTAAATAAAATAAAAAAGGGGGAGATGTTGGGAGCAGTGTCACTGGAACAGCAACCACCACGGTTTGACATAGTCCCGGGTGAGCTCCATGGTTTGACACAGTCCCTGGAGATACAAGGACCACCACGGTTTGACACAGTCCTGGGTGAGCTCCATGGTTTGACATTGTCCCTGGAGAAGTGGATTCACTGCGTGGCAGGAATCACGAAGAACAGTGACTGAAGATATAAAGTAAATGGGAAAATAAAAATGCAGGATGGCAACTGAAGGAGACTAATCTTTGCTTTCTCTATCTGTTAGCTGTCTGTTAGAAATTATTATAGAAGTAACATATAGATGACTAATGATGTAAATGGTAGAAAAGATTACAGGAAGAAAAGCAAGAAAAGATTTAGGATAGAAATGTGGAAGCTTAAAAGGATCTTAGATAGGAGGAAAGGTCAGGAGTTTTAAGAGGATGTCTGGATGAAGGGTGGAGATAGTTAGTAATTAACATGTAATATACATAAGAGTTGGGTAAACAACCAAAAGAATGTCTGTACTTTTTTGCCTAAAAGGTTTGGGGGAAACAATGTAACCTGTGGATTGATATACATAATAAAAGGCTCTGCTAGTCTGGGGCAGAGGCAGAAGGAGAAGCATTAAGACTAAGCAGAAGTAAGATCAAGGATTTTCTGTCTCCCACATTGCGTGCGCTTTCTCTCTCTCTCTCTCTCTCTCTCTCTCTCTCTCTCTCTCTCTCTCTCTCGCCGACTCCGTCCACACCTTTGGGAACCCCTGGACCTGCCGAGGCTGGACCCCGGCATAGTATGAGCTCAGCCATCCTGCTTTGCTCAGTCATTCACTGTAAGCTTCCCCAAGAAAAGGATAACCTTGACTTGAATGGTGATCTAAATCCTGAAGGAGTTAACTTCAGTGAGTCTTTTCTTAAAGGGGGATCTGAGCCATGCTTTGTATCTGCCACTACCTGGTTCTTATCGTGAACTTATATTCTGGTGAGGGAAAAACATGGTTGCTATTGAATATGGAATGCAAAATGTACAGGGTCAACTCTAATTAGCTAAGTGCAGGAGTGAATGGGCATAATAGAGAGGGAATG
Organism: Tadarida brasiliensis; assembly: GCA_030848825.1. Lineage (NCBI taxonomy): Eukaryota > Metazoa > Chordata > Mammalia > Chiroptera > Molossidae > Tadarida > Tadarida brasiliensis. Next base: position 17,624,634 of record CM061259.1, on the reverse strand, counting down.
AAGACTCACCCTAGGGTCTAGATCAGCGATTCTCAACCTGTGGGTCGCGACCCCTTTGGGGGTTGAACGACCCTTTCACAGGGGTCACCTAAGACATAACAGTAGCAAGATTAGTTATGAAGTAGCAACAAAAATAATTTCATGGTTGGGGGTCACCACAACATGAGGAACTGTATTAAAGGGTCGCAGCATTAGGAAGGTTGAGAACCACTGGTCTAGATCCTTTTCTTGTTCCCCTTACTTAGCATGTCAACTTGAAAGATTGAAATAAGGCTCCTCTTCTCTGCCATTGTGGTGTGTGCAGTTGGCTCTTCTTTACCATGTCTTCTCATATGACTTTCAGGATCAAGAGGTTCCTGACAACAAAACAAAAACAAAATCAGCCTATTCCCAGTGGATTGGGATGAAGACTGGTAATACAATCCCACACAACTCCAAGAGGAGACACTGGAGAAGAACCAAGCTGGGTCTATAAAAAATTGCACATGAAATGGCTCACATACTCATGCTGTATGCAGGGTGCTTGCACCTTACCATATCACTAAAAAGTTCACTTCTAGCTGGACAGCAGGGCGTGCCTTATTGGGAAATTGGAATAATGATTTTTTCTCTGTTAATTTTTTCTGCTCTAGTATGTTGGTTCAGTAATAAATATGTGAAATCTTTATTTAAAAAAAAGAATAATTGAAATAAAACCATACTGTGTATAACATGTATATTCACAGAGGGTCAATTTATCTTTTAATCCCTAAATGAAAATAACTAAAGTAATGCTTGGCATCCTCCAACCACAAACGGTGAAGTATTTAGCCAAAGTGGAAACTAATTTGATTTTTCATGCAGTTATAGCAGAAAGCCAAGAAAATGTCTTAGTGTAGAATGCTTTATGCTTCCTCAATTTTAAGAATTAAATAATTTTTCTAACAATCATCAAAAAGGTTTTATCAAGACACTATGCTTAGCATAGTCCTTGTAACTTTACTGTGGAATGTATTTGAAATTGGGATAGTCAATAAATCATTCTAATTTCTAGATTTACCATCATCTAGAAAAATTCAATCTATTCCTTCAGAATGCAACTGCTAGAGTCATTATAAACTTTCTTGATCCTTTTTCCTTCGTTGGAATTTTTAAATTATAGGAGAACATACTTTAGTTGAAAAAAAAATAAATGGTAACATATCATGTCTTTAGAGGAAGAACATCAGTTTTATGACTTCCCGGATGGCTTTAATGGATATCTTCATTTCAAACTGGGCAACTTGCTTTTCCTTATATGTATAGAATCGTTAGCCTTAAACATTCAAATATATTCACTGAATAGATCACAGTTCTCTACAATAATTTGTTTAATGATTGAATAATTATAATATAGCACACCAAGAAGGAGGTAAGTGAACCCCACTCTTCGCCCAGTGTTACTTAGTTACTATCAATATCCCTTTGAATTGAATGATTAAATCGCCCTGAAGGATTTCCCCTGGAGTTTTTATGAAGAAATCATTCTAATCTTGGATCTCCAGATTTGTTTTCCCTCCTTATTTATTGAACAGAATATACACATATAGTCTATAAAAAATATATTTGGCTACAAATGTATATTCCTTAAAGATTATAAACAAATCTATCAAGTAGTAATGGGCGGATAACGGATTTCAGGATCTATTAAGGTCTAAAATATTTGATACTTGCATGAGTTCACTAAGAAAAACTACTCACAAATGAACAATTCAGATCTTGCTACAGTAACAATATTCTAAGTCAGCCAAAAGCCAGGGTACTATGGCTAGTTTCTTCTGGAACCTGTAAGTCATGATACTCAAAAGAACTGCCTCTGTAAGTACCTAGCCAATACAATGGAAACCATCTATTATTTTCTTAATCATGTATTCAATTATAGGATTCCTTGGCCTTGAAGATTCTACTTGACTTTAATAGTGTAGCCTTTTCAAATGGTGTGCAAGAAAACTACTGAGATTCTACAGATTCACATGTCCATCTGGGTTTGATTTAGTTAATCTATCAAGTACTTGTGCGCAATTTTTCAGACACATGGTTTTGCTTCTCTACTTTTCAAGTAAGTTCTGTTCACTTAGGCAGATGTTGCAAATTAGCTCTTAAAATATTGCAAATGGCGTAAAGAAATCCTTTATAGTAGATCTGAGTCTAATGTGAATTTCATTACTGATTCATAAGACAGGCTAATCCCAGAATTCTATGCAAATCCTCAAGAAAAGATTTTTTTTTTTTAATTTAAAGACACTTTTCCCCCTCCACTTTCTTGTTCTTTGGCATGGGGTGTTGCCACTGTACCTTTTGGGCATCCCAGAGATCTGGAAAATGTTGAGCTCAGATACATTTTTGGCCATAGAAAATGTGTGTACCCTTAACCTTTTCCCAGTTTCTTCAGTTGCTCCATTAAACCAAACCCTATTGTGAAAGAAGTACTATTAAAGCATCCACTTAAACTTTCAGTTGTAAGAATTGTATTAATTAGGCTCATGGGTCAGTTCATTGAACTCACCATGAGTCAACATTAGTTTGTAGCATTTAAACTTATCCTGTTTACACATTTTAAAATGCTGCTTTGAGAATACACATTATGAATAAAAATATTTTTAAATCATTATGCAGAGAGAATACTGAGGGTTTTCTTTTGCTTTTAATCAGTCCCATCAAAAAGGAATGAACTAAAAACATTTTTAATAGAATAAATTGTCTCTCAGTGAGCTCATCCACCCACGTTTTCCACCATCTACACTTTCCTGATTACTTCTAAATCTATGCCTCCAACACACATTTCTCCAAAGTAGTCCAGCCCCTTATTTTCAACCATCTGCACAGTGACTTCACCTGGATATAACTGGAACTCATAATAATTACTCCCAAAGGAAGCACATGATCAATTATAACATGTCAAGAAAGGCAGAAAGCTTACACTCAATACTCAAAGTGTGACTGAGCAGTGTTGGCATAATCAGGGAGCTCCTTGGAAATGCAGAATCTCAAGCCCTATCCCAGTTGTACTGAATCATAATCTACATTCTAATATGATCCTTAGCTTATTTTTCAACACCTTACCATGTGAGAAGCCCAGAATGAGACTACATGGAATTTAGGGTCTGACAATTTACAGTTGTTTTCTAGTTCTGTGACTGGTTGACAAAAAAAGTATTTTTGTGTGTGAGAGAGAATGGGAGAAAATTAAATGTTAGTTACATAGACTATTAGATTGAATATTCAAATATTGACAATTTCATACATTTCAATTAGGGTAAGCAAAGTAAGCTCTCAATAAACTATAGGCAACTCTCTGTATTAGTATCCTACAGCTGCCATAACCACTGCAAACCTAGTGGTTTAAAACAATAGTAATTTATCTCTCACAGTTCTGGAGGTAAGAAAGCTGAAAACAAGGTGTTGGTAGGGCCGGTTCCTTCTGAAGGTTCTGAGGGAGAATACCCTCCATCCGTCTGCCCTGTCTTCTGCTGATTGCCCACAGACATTGCCATTTTTTGGCTTGTAGATGAATCACTCCAACCTCCCCTTCCATCATTACATGGCCTTTGTCTCTGTGTGTCTCTGTGTGTCTCTGTGTGTCTTCCCTCTCCTTATAAGGATACCCGTCATTGGACTTAGGGCCCACTCTAAATCCAGTATAACCTCATCTTGAGATTCTCGTTCCAAATGGTCACATTCTGAGATTCTGGGTGAATATAAATTTTGGGAGAGGACACTATGCAACCCCACTACAGGACCCTTCCTCCCTCCCTTCCTTTCAGTGATACTGGTTAACACCAATCTTAAAAACTCAGAGTTATTTTTGACTCTTCACTCCTCTCATGTTTCTTATATTCGCCTGCACCCAGGTCTAGCGATTTCCTTCTTCAAAATGTTTCCCAGCTTTTAGCAATATAGGGCAAGGCTTGTGTTTTAAAGTTAAGCAAAAATAAAGTGAGACATAACAGAGCCAAGGCTGAGAAAAGCTCCACCTCTGGGTGAAAATGGCCCCAACAGCACAGGGCTTGGTAGGCTTACAACATTTTTGTTAGCAAAAGGCCAGTCCATCCCTGCTTTCAATACCCATTTACTCCCTCTGAACTGGATTGCTGTATCTGATACCTCCTACTGAGAAGAAGGAAGTGTAACACTTTCTAGGCGTCTTTGGGTTCCAGAGCACCATATGTCACATCTAGGAACACTGCTTCATTCTGTTAACAAGGTGACAGAGAATGCTACCATATTTCAGGTCAATCAAGAACAAGATAAGGTTCTGTCTGCAGCAGGTCCAGAATGCAGTGCTCTGTTGCTCGGCCCATATGATCTGGCAAACGTCATGATGATGGAGAGAGTGATGAAAAAGAGATGTAGGGTAGAGTTTATGACAAGCCTAAGTGGGAGAATGTCAGTGCAGACTCCAGAGCTCTGAAACAATACCATTCAATCTGCAATGGAGAATTACATATACACCTTTTGAAAAATGGCCCTTAGAGTGCTACTGAGTCATGGTAGAGAGTTGGAATGGTTGGGCAACGTGAGCTGGAGCCTACTGACCCTGCCAAACTGTAAAGTCATGAGAGCTCAGCAGCAATCCATCACAAAATGGAAATATACATCCAAGCTTCGGCATCAGCAGGGCCAGAGGGCACAGCCAGCTGCATGAGCAGGGAGCCCAGACCCCCATGTTGACCATCACAGTTTCACCAGCATCTAACCCCCAGATCATAGCTCTAGTTGTATCGGGGAAGAGAGAGGGAGTCCTGTATAGTCAATGAAAGAGGAGGAAAATGTTCAACTTTGGTTTACAGATGAATTGGTTCAGCGTTCACAAGCCAAAAGTTGTATGGCAGCCATGTTACATCCCACTCAAGATGACCTTGAGAGATAATTGCAAAGGTAAAATCTTCTCCATGGGTATACTATTACTGGAGTGGTACACTTGGTCATCTTCTCTTTGTGTGAAAGAAGAAGTAGCCCGCAATGGAATACATATGGACTCTGGGAGTAGAAAGTGGCTTGTCTGGCTTGCTGAAGACCCAGAAGGAAAAGGATTGAAAGCTTGGATTTAATCTTCAAAGTAAGGAATTCTAGGGTAGAGGAATGGCATAAGTATATGAAATTGCATGTGAAGTATGTAGATAAACAAGCAGACAAAGAAGTTGGCCAGTTTATGTTAGCTAGCCTTTATTTGTGTCTACTGTCGTGCTGGCAAAATGCATACACAAAGGGGCCAGAGCAGCTGAAACAGAGACGATGCATGGGCCCAACAGCACAGACTCCCACTAAGCAAGGCCAGTCAAGCTAAGTGTCCAATCATGTCTAATGTCTACTGTCCAACCTGCCACACCAGAGACCAATGCGAAGTAAGCCCCTGATGTGGTAGTGTTTCTCAAGGACACCAACTAGCCACTTGGTAGCAAGTTGATTTCATTGGGAATCTCCCACCTTGGAAATTCCAGCAGTTACTTCTCTCTTCTCATGTGGGTTTGTGTTTCATGCCCACAGAGAAACACCACTATGTGAGAATTCACAGGATGCCTGATCTACAGATCTGGGATTCCACATAACATGACATCCAACCAAGGAAACTACCTTCTCACGATAGAGGAGAAAAAAAATGAGCCCATGACCCACCCCAATCATCATATCGTATACTGCTTCACCCACATTACCCAGAGGCTGCTGGCCTATTAGGGTACTGAGCAGCCTGCTGAAGGGGTAGCTGAAGCATCTGCTCAGAAGCAATGTGTTCTGAGACTACAGCACTATCTTCTAGGGCACATTACACTTACTGAACCAGAGACTTCTCTATGACACCGTGTTCCCACCACGTAGAACTCGTGGGTCTGGAACCAAGCGATAGAAGTAGAATTGGCCCCACTTTCTATCACTCCCAGTGATTTACTGGGGTATTCTGTTGATTCTTGTCTCTACAACTCTGGGCTCTGCAGGATGAGAAGGCCTTGATCCTAAAGCGGGCATGAGCTCACCAGGGACACAGCACAAGTCTCATTGAAGTACAGACTGCAGCTGATCCTGAGCACTTTGGGATCTTTGTTTTCAGGAACCAGCAAGAAGAACAGCCACCATCTTGTCTGAAGTAACTGACCCTGAACATCATGAGGAGATGCTTCCTGGTACAAAATAAAGACAAGGAGGAATATGTGTGGCACTCAGATCCCCCCATGTGAGTACTTCTTGGTACTCTTCGCCCACATGAATGGATACATGCAACAAGCCTGGCCAGAGAAGTAGGAAGTGTGACTCTTCACAAAGATTGCCAAGACCAACATCAATGAGAGCCGAGGGTGAAGGGAATGTAGGATGGAGACTGGAGGCAGGAGATGATGAGAACCAGTTGTGGCCTCAAGACTGACTGCGGAGATGGGGGCTCTATTTTGTCACACTAACCTCCCTCTATCCAAGTTTCCCCTCAGGAAGTGAGGTCCACCAGAGTCTGTGAGGAGCTGTTTCCAAACACCATGGAGAAGTAGATGTGAGCGGCACAAGTGCGGGACTGTGGCAGACCCAGGGCTCTGCTGCTCACCTCCACCTTGCTGACCGGGGAGGAAGGTGGTTACCTGACAGAGTCCACTGTTAGCTTATGGAGAATTCACCTCCACATTCAAGCTGCTGGCAGGCTCTCCTCAGAAAAGACACTGGGTAGTGATTGGGCAAGGAATGGTAAAAGAGGTCAGACTCTTCTTGGGGGTGGCCCCAGCCAATAACTGTACAAGGGCCCAGCCCTTTGCATACAATGTGGGCCTCCTCCAATGGGCTATCTGCTCTGGAACTTCCTGCTGGGCTGGCTGAGACACTGTCAGGTCTTCATCGCGTTCTGATGATCTCTGCTAAGCCCTGCCTCTTCCATTTCTCTGTCACAGGGGTTACCCTCCAGCAAAAAATATTTGCCCTCTGAACTCCATCTCAGTTTCTGCTCTTCAGAGAACCTACAACACCTGTTTTAGCCATTTTTTTGGCAACAGATTACTGAGCACAGTGCCTAGAACATAATAGGTGCTCAAGAAATATTTGACATATAGGGCTGAATTATCTACTGCATTCTATGATAAACTACCTGCTTAGTCATGGTCTAGTAACATGGAGATGCAAACACATTTCTGGTCTTCTTTTGTACTTTTATTTTCTAATTCGTAGAACTTTTAGGGACTTGAATGCAGTAAGGATGATGATGTTTTTGTTGGCTTCTTATTCATTAAAATGAGACACAATCTAAGTCTTCCAAGTCTTTTGCAGTTTTCTGAGGCAGAAAATTTTCCATGCTGGGAAAAGAAGACAAATTTGTATTTGTATCACAAGGAATGTTCACTAAATATTTCTCTCGGATGACTAAAGATGTGTTCATCAGAGCCAGTCAAATTTGAGATGCCACCCATAGGGACAAGGCAGTTGAAACAGCCCATCAGCCCAGAAAAACACACAAAAGCCCTCAATGCAACTCCGAAGCCACCCACATAGCCGCTGCCAAGCCATCAGTCAAGGCACCGAGGCAGGAACTAACTCACATGGTGGCTAAAGGACTATCTGAAGAGGTTGGCAAAAGCTGAACATTTTATGAAGGGCCTTTGGGATGAGGGAAAAAAGTGATTTATATCAGCTGTCCCCACTGTGAATCGGATTTTCTGTGTCACTTTGTAGATGGCTCCGCAGCTATATATAATGCTTTGCTTCAGAGAGCTAATATAAATGTACACCACAGAATGAGCAATCCCACAGCGCCTCCAGGTAGATGAGAACTGTCTCTCTCCAGGTAAAAGAGGTACTTAAAAGGAAAGAACTCGAGCCAATTGTTTTATCTCAGAAATGGGAAGAAATGCACTTCATACATTTTCTTTGAGCAGATCGGTGATGGCGTGAGTGAAAAGCTAGTCTCTGTCCTGGAGGCCCGACACATTCTCCACAACAATCTTTCCCCGGCGTCTCAATGGAGTTGATCTTGTAAAGCAAAAGCCAAATTTGAGGAAGCTTCAAGAACCAGTGCACATGCCCGATGAGCCCTTTCTGTCCCCACTAAAAGTCTCACAGTCATTTTTGAGTGTGAATCTTGGAGTGACCTGTAACATCGTTTGAGTCATGCACTATGGAAAGGCCCACGGAGGCTGCCAAGACGTATACCTGCCTCTTCACTTAGCCCGAATGCCAACCTGACACCTCCTCTTGGGCATGCACTGTTGTGGGTTGTGCTGAAGCCTCTAGTGGTTTCGTGATTGAAAATATATGCAACTGAAAATCAGGACTACAAAATGCACCTGAGACATGGAGTATGTGCGTAAGTAAGCTATTCGTTGTACCATTTTGAGAGACATGGAGGAACTGGGTATTCTTCTACCACTCCATCTTTATTCAAGTTAAAATACAGCAATTTTCCTTGTGCAGAATTTCCTCACCCCTTTGTTTTGTCAAAGCATAAGAGACCCATGTAATAGAAGGGACCCTTAAGCATACAAAGCACAATTGACTTCATCTAAAGGGAAGGTTTTTTTCACATGTTCCTGTGGATGTTTGTAATTTGTTTAAACTCAATGCAAACAAACACCCAGTTTGTTGGCAAATTAAACAACTGTTACCATATGTCTGACATAATTCCGGGGGCAGAGAGTGAATTTTTTAAAGTAAATTTGATTTCATGTGCTAAACACATCTCTTTTAAAGGAAAATGAATTGTCTTCCGTGAAAGCTTCTTCTATGAGCCCTTTAAATGCAAATTGCTAGAGGAACCTTCAAATCCCTTAGCAATAATATACTGCACTTCTAATTTCTCTAACTGATAGCAACAAAAACAGTTGCTTTTTCAGTGCTTAAAATATAGGTGTGCAACAGACTGTGGTCTGAACTTGGCATTAGGTTTCCATGTCACGTAACAGCAAAAAAAGGGGAGGGTGGTAAGAAATAGTATTTACTGTAAATGTAAATGTGCCAAGCAATTGCAAGGCACATTGTATAGTTTCTGGTAGGCACACAAGGAGGGTGGCAAGTCCAGTTACTAACCATAATTATCAAAACACATATTGTATTTCTTGGAAGCCACCAGCAATGTCTTTAACATTCTGTTGGTCCTAACACGAAGTCTACTTTTTCCTAATGTCAGTTAAAGAAAATCTCCATGCCCAGCCCATGTGGCTCAGTGGTTGAGCATCAACCCATGCACCAAAAGGTCGCCAGTTCGATTCCAGGTCAGGACACATGCCCAGGTTGTGGGCCAAATCCTCAGTTGGGGAGCATGCTGGAGGTGGCCAATCGATGTTCTCTTTCATCGATGGTTCTATCTCTCTCTCCCTCTCCCTTCCTCTCTCTCTAAAGATCAATAAAGAAGAGGAGAAAAAAAATTTTAATAAAATTAAAAAATAAAGAAAATCTCCGTGAGCAGAGACACAAATTTTAAAAAATAATAATAATTTAGTGAGCCTAATTCAGTGGTTCTCAACCTTCCTAATGCCACGACCCTTTATACAGTTCCTCATGTTGTATGTGGGCGTATCTGCATGTGGGCGGACCCGCCTGGAGACGGATAGAGGAGCGGTGTCTCAGTTCCTAAGACCATAGGAAATATGTGTTTTCCCATGGTCTTAGGCGACCCCTGTGAAAGGGTCGTTTGACCCCCAAAGGGGTCGCGACCCACAGGTTGAGAACCGCTGGCCTAATTGTACAAGCAATATCAAGACAAAGAAAGTGCACAAAACAAGGCTTTGGCACCTTTTGCTTCAAGTAGATGGCACAATAGTTTGAACAGTTGATTAATGAGTGACCAGAAATTAATCAGTATATGCTAGGCATATAGATAACTAAAGAAGAAATTCTAATTTTGAAGACTGGAGGTATTGTTGGATGCCATATGGAGAGCACCTAGGAAGTTATAAGACATATCCTGAAAATATCTATACTTGAAAGACAATGTTCCAGTTACCTACTGATACATAACAAACTACACCAAACATCAGTGGCTTAACACAACAATTTATTATGATTATCTTACTCTTCTGTGAGTCAAGAATTTGGACAGAACACAATGGGACACTTGCCTCTGCTCTACATTGTTTGGGTCCTCAGCTGGAATGACTCAAAAGCTGGGAGCTGGAAGAGATGGGAAAAGGGTCTGGCTCGCTCTCTCTCCCTCCCTCTCCCCACATCCTCTCCACATGGCTATCTTGGGTCTCCTCATAGTATGGTAGCCTAAGGGCTGTCAAACTTCTTTCGTGATAACTCAGAGGACCAGACCAAAGCTTCCTGTCTCCTGCTATAGCAACTCTGCTCAGCCAGGATCAAGGGAAGGAGAACCAGATCTCACCTCTCAAAGGGTAGCACAGCAAGGAATATTTGCCCTTTTCAGTCAACCACAGATAGATAATAGAGACATTTGAATATGTGGGGCATTAAAAAAATCATGATTTCTTTTAAAAAATATTCCAGGTGGAGAAAATATTTGCCTGAGTTGTCCAGACAATTACACTCATTCTGAACTCACATGAATAGGCACATTTCAACAATATCATATTGGATTCCATTACTTTTATCCTATATCTTTGCCACTACTATTTTGGTTTTCCATGTCCTTGATATTTAATAGCAATGACATTTAAAATGATATTTTACTCCACAACAACAGCATTATTTTCTCCTCTGATGTAAAATAACCAACCAAGAAAGGCAATCTATTAGGAATACCTACTGTAGCTTCAAACAACCTTCTAAAGAAAGAATGGTTTTGTATTCATATGAGACTTTAAGTGGATTTTTTAGAAATGCAACATAGTAATTTAACAACGGAATAACAAATCTGAAGGAATGTTGAACCACCTGATTAAAGATAAAATAAATTTGTACCTACTAATAGTCCTAGAAATATATCTTAAAGATTACATACTATATACCTAAATAAAGTGAATTCAAGTCACAGTGGTGATCTTTCAGCACTGGGACTCAACAGTGTGAAATGAGGCAGTTGGTTGAGTTTATGAATGCATCAGAAAGCACCAGCCCACCCAAGCTCTCCCACCTAAGATTACCTGCTTGATATAAAGCTACTTGCTCTACCTGATACTCAGTTTGGTTCAACAAATGTGTATTGAGAAGTAGGTTCTGTGCTAGGAACTGAATATTAAATGACATGGTTGCTGCCCTGGCGGGAATTAAAGCTGGTGATGATTTTATTTCCCATCTTCCTTGCCCTCTTTGATGCTGACTCATGACATTTTCCCATTGCACATTCAACATATACTTGTTGAGTGCTTAATCTACACCAATTGTGTAAACCACTTGTAAACAAAAACAAAGATGCCATGGTTCCATGGGTCCTGTATTAGTTTCCCAGGGCTACCATAACAATGTGTCACAACTGTGTGGCTTAAACAACAAAAATGTATCCTCTCAGAGCTATAAAGGCTAGAAGTCTGAGATCAAAGTGTCAGCAGTGTTGGTTCCTTTGGCAGAAGACTCTGTTCCATGCAGTCCTTGGCTTGTAGATCTCAGTCTTTATCTTGACATGACATTTTCCTTGTATGTGTGTCTGTGTCCAAAGATTCCTTTTCTACAAGGACACTAGTCAAATAGGGTTAGGGACCCTCCCCCCTACTCCAGTATGACTGTGTCTTAACTAATTACTCTATAACAACCCTATTTCCAAATAAGTTCACATTCTGAGGTTAGGACTTCAACATATGAACTTTGGGGGACACACTGCAACCTATAACAGGTCCTTAGTGGTCCTGTTTCTAGAGCAACTATCCACTTCGCACAATAAATAAAGCAACTTTACTTCTACCTAAGGAATAAGTATGGACAGAGTGATTACAAGGGTAGGAAGATTTCATTGAGTGTCTGAAATTGATCCATTTAACATACATTTCTTGGGCATTGTTCTGGGCACTGAGGATAAGCAGAGAACAAAATGGACACAACTCTCTGCACTCATGGAGATTACATTCTAATGGAGGAGGACAAAAAACAAACTTGTCACCTGGTACTTTAGTAGGTGTCAAGTGTTATGAAGAAAAACAAGATAGGACAAGAAGCATGGGAATGCAGGATTTGGGATGGGGCTGAAATTTTAAACAGGGTTGTCAGGGAGGCTTCACCTAAAAGGCAACAATTAAGGAGCTGAAGACCAGGAGGGAGCAAGCCATGGGGATAGCTGGTGAGGGAGTGTTGCAGACACAGGAAACAGCTAGCGGGAAAGGAGTATGGTTGTTGTGTTTAAGGGTAACAAAGAAGATGAGAGTGATTGGTGGATAAGGTCAAAGAGAAGTAGGGAGCAGATCATAAAGGAAGTTATAGGCCATTGTAAGGATTTTAGCTTTTCTCTAAGTAAAAAGAAGTCACTGGGGGTTCTGAACACAGGAATGATGTGATCTGATTTGGTTTTTACTAGGATCATTCTGGATCTAAAGTTGAAGGGGGCACAGAGAAAAGCAGGGAGAAGCACTCGGAAGCTATTGCAATAGTCCAGGGGAGAGATGTTGGTAGCTGGGGCCAAGATGGTAGAAGTGGATGTGGTGAGAAGTATTTGAATCCTGGATATATCTTGAAAGGAAGGCCAACGGGATTTGGATGAATTGATGTAGGGTATAAAAGGAAGGAAAGAAGAAATGATAAATTCCAAAATGTTGGCTGGTGTCATATGGCAAATTCTCTACACCTTTTATTGATACCAATTAATTATTTTTATCTAGGCAAGATGAAAAGTATTGAATAGTTGAATTCAGAAATGAAAAAGACACGTGACTGATTGCTTTATATTCGGAATTTTAAAAATTCTCTAGCAAAAATGTAATCAGCTAAATCCAGAATGTGGGAAATTCCACAGCAAGAAAAATCCACATTCCTCAATAAATAAATTGCAAGGCAAAAAAAGGTAAAGTGAACCTATACTTAAGACATATATCAATCAAATGCAATGTATAGACCCTGTTTGGATCCAGTTGTGAAAAAGAAAAAAAATTGGGGACAATCAGAGAAATGTAAACAGTGATTCATTTGATAATTGGTCATTTTATAATATTAAGCAATTATTGTTAAGCTGGTGGCATATGATATTGGTATTATAGTTAGCTTTTTAAAAATGAGTTCTTATTTTTGGTAGATACATAATAAAGTATTTATAGTTAAAATATGATGTCTAGGATTTGCTTTATCATAATCCAGTGGAGGAATGAAAGATGACCATAAATGGATGACTATTATTCATTTTGCTATTCTATTTACTTTTACGCATGTTAGAAATTTTGTAGTGAAAAGTAGATAAATACACAAATACATCAATGCAATATAAAGATAATACATTAAAAATTGATAAGTATTTGCCTTAAGAAAGGGGTGGCCCTGTCCCTTCTTCTGAATCTTTTGAATATCAAACCTCTGAAATGTATTATCTGTTAATAAATACAATTAAACAACATGTTAAACTGCCCAGGCAGATGTGTGGAAGGAGTATCTTGCACAGAAGCGAGTCCCAAGACAAACTGCTAATTATTTTCTCCCTGAGTCTCCCTATTCTAATCTCCTGCTGGCCTCAGGTTGTCTCATGACTCCTCGTTCTGAGGCAATGCTTAATTCAGCAGAATATAAGCCATAATGAGAATGACTCAGAGAATAGTACCCCTGAGCATTAGAGCTCATATCATTCTGAAGCAAATTTTTCCGTGCAAGTTTCACTGGATCCGTTTAAAACAGTGCTTACGTTGCAAGGAACTGTAAACTACTATTAACATCTGATTTAGGATGGTGACCTATTTTCCTAATCTAACTGATGATAGGTTTATATCCTGGTACTCTTGGTGAGCAGATTATATTTCATTATATGACCACTGTGTATATTGGGAGTAACATTTATTAATGCAATGCACACATCATATCTTATCTGAATGATAAATATGTTACATTTTATACAAAACTCATGCCATTCAGATTGCTCTATTAACTCTGCTCTGCACTTTTTATACATTAATCACAAAGTCTTCTGAACTTCTAACACTCAAAAGACCAATTTCAAGGACATACATTAATCCAAAATATCTTCCATGACACTCTCCAAACTTCAGCACTTTAACAAACAGCTTTTTTGGAAAGGTGAGAGTAAAGTACTTTCCTCACCCTTTTGGGGGGTCTAAATTCAGCTGAACCTTCAAATTTTTTTTTATTATTATTATTTTTATTTATTTTTCTTTATTGATTTTAAAGAGAGAGGAAGGGAGAAGGAGAGAGAGATACAAACATTGATGAGAGAGAACATCGATTGGCTACCTCCTGCATGCCCACCACTGGGGACCTGGCCCACAACCTGGGCATGTGCCCTGACTGGGAATCAAACTGGTGACCTCTTGGTGCATGGGTCAACACTCAACCACTGAGCCACACCGGCCGGGCTGAACTTTCACATTTTTAATTTCTTGCTGTAGGAATCTAATCATAGAATAGACAAATATGAATAGACTGATTTCACATGAAAACTATTGGGGGTTTTCTGTTTGTTTGTTCGTTTCACCCAAATATTGGCCATCATCTAAGTTGCTGCCCCTATGTTTTAGGACTGAAGCCTTCCTTTTCTGCTTCAAGCTTGGAAATAAAACAAAAAGCAAAGTGAGTAGATGCCACACTTAGGTATTTGGGTCAGTGTTTTGCGTGCATCTAGTAGAGTATCAGCATTTAGCTTGGTAAAAAAAAAAAAAAAAGTATTAGGATCTCACCTTCTAAAGATGAACCACACAGCTGTGTTAGTTATTCAAGTAAGTATAACGGTAAAAGTTCCTATGAGAGAGTCAAGGGCTCTGCTAACACCGTTATAAACTCTGGCCATGCTGCTCACACGTCTCTGATACTTACTCTTCATGGATAAAAAGAGAGGGTTTGATTGGACAGCCTTAAGTGTACTTTTAGCTTTCTATAAATCTATAATTTTTAATTTTTTTAGAGAGAAGCACATGAAATTTTATGAATTTAGAATCTCTCATTTTTGCCCTATCCTAAAATTATTTATGAACCTCTACTTAGTCAAGGGATTACTGTTTTAAACACTATCTGAGTCCATTCAACATCCCTTTTCCTTTCTTGCTCACAGAGACTTTAATGTATGCCAACACTGTGTCCAGCTGAAATGCTGCATTTTGAGACACCCTTGCCAACGGGGTGATGATGAGATGGTGGCAGAAGCTGCAGAGTGAGGCTTCCAGAGAAGCTCTTTCAAAGCTGGTCGCCTCCCTGGCAGGTATCTTTTATTCCCTGGCCTTTCTCTTCTATTTGCCTGGAACTTGGACACAGTCCTGGAGGTGGAGCAGCCATCATGGGAAAACAAGGCAACAAGCACCGCTGAATGGGAAAGCGTGTGCCTTTCCTGGGGCTGCCACAACAGCGATCCACAACGGAATGGCTTCAAACAACGGGAACTTACTCTCTCACTGTTCTGGAGGCTAGAAGTCTGAGGTCAGGGTGTCCATAGGACCATCCTCCTCTGAAGCCTGTAGGGAAGCATCCTTTCTTGCCTCCTCCAGCCCTGGCAGCCCCAGGTGTTCCTTAGCTTGTGGCCGAATAACTCCCATCTCCGCCGTCTTCCTGTGTGTCTCCACCTACATTTCCTTCTTCTTACTAGGACACCAGTCATATTGGATCAGGGCCCATCCTAATGACCTCATCTTAAGTTGACTACATTTGTAAAGACCCTGTATCCAAATAAAGACCTTGTATCCATTCAGTGATACTAGGGGTTAGGACTTCAACATCTTTTGGGGGGGGCGGGGACACGATTCCACCCACAACAGTCCTGACAGCATTCTGGGGCTGCTTTCCCAGCTCTGAATGTTCTACCTCTGAACTTAGTGCATGAGAAAAATAAAGCCCCTGTTTTGTTTAAGCCTCTATGTATTCAGGGGTTTTTTGTTGTTGTTGTTTTTTGCATTCACAGCAGAATTCAATTCCTAACCGACCCAGCCCCTTTGAAGCGAAGGCTCTGGCAATTAAAAAATGATTTGTCATGTGGAGCCTGTCTATTCAGAGGACAGTTTGTAACTTTTTAAAGGCAGAGATCATTGTTGTCTCATTAGGGACTGGGACAATGGGTGGGAACCTGTAGTCTGCTGCAATTTTTCTAGTCATAATTTAAAGATCAAACCTGTTGTCAAAATAGAGTTTGCCAGATGCTGAAAAGGTCAATGGACGTGTATTCAGCAGCCAAATTTAGGCCCTAACCCTGCCCTGGCCTCACACCCATCTCAGATATGTCTTCCTTAGTCACCACGACAGACCTCAATGAATGAGACTATAAATGCAGCTTTTGTGCTAAAGTTACCAGAAGCACAGCTTACTTGTCCAACACAATCAAGTTCAATTTATGACACTATCTTTCTGCCAGGTGTGGTGCTGGGAAACACATGTGCCAGAAAACACTTCAAGCAGCCAACACTGAAATTTGTCTTAATTTTGAGAGAGCTGCCAGGAGTCCTGAGACCATTTTCGTGGCATCCATACCAGGAACATAACCATGATTCATTCATCTTATTTATGGGCTCCTGCTGTGGGGACAAGCAATTGCTTCCATCATCTCTGTTAGTCAGAGGGCCCTGGATTGTTCACTTTGCTGCTCAGTGGGCTCAGGAAAGGCTGACATCAGAGTAAATAAATACTCCTATCACTTCTTCTTAGGAAAGATGAGGGCAAAGTTGAGGACTTTCCATCCTTCCATCATTTCTCCAAGAAATATTTATTGAGTACCTGTCTTATGCCAGACTAATTCCAGGCACTGAAGATTAAACACATAAGACACAACCCCTATTTTCAAGGACCCTACAGTATTGTTACAGAGATAGCCAAATCAACTTAATTGCAAGACACTGAAATAAATGCTGAGATAGGTTTAAGAACAGATTGCTAGGAAAGCACACAGGCAGGGCCATTAACTCCTTTTCTGGGGAGTCAGGTTGAAGTTTCCAATTAAACTGGTGTCAAAAGTTAGACCTGAGGAGCCCAGCCAGTGGGGCTCAGTGGATTGAGCCTCATCCCATGCTCCGAGAGGTCCCTGGTTCAATTCCCCATCAGGGCACATGCCTGGGTTGTGAGCTCAATCCCCAGTAGGAGGCGTGCAGGGGGCAGCTGATCGATGATTGTCTCTCACACTGATGTTTCTATCCCCTTCTCCCTTCCTCTCTCTCTAAAAAATCAATAAACAACATTCTTTAAAAAGTTAGACCTAAGGGTACACTAGGAATTAGCCAGGTGAGAGGGAACAGCATATACAAAGGCCCAGAAGTAAGCGAGCAAATGACATTTTTTGGAGACCTGCACAGGGTTTGATATGATGGGGGAATGAGGTGGAAAATGTCAATAAAAGTCAATGAAATGCGGTCCATATCCTAAAGCCACTGGGGAGCCACTAGAACAGTTGTGAGTCAGACAGTTACATGATCAGGTATGTGTTTCAGAAAATATCTTTCTGGTAACAGTGTACAGAATGGCTTAGAACAGAGACAGGGAGAAACCAGTAGGAATCCACTATGGTAGTCCAACGGAGGGAGGAGTCCAGAGAAAGGAATTGGGAGGCACAATTAGGAGTAAAACTGACAGCACTAGATGAATTATCAGAGCACCCAAGGATGACACTACAATTTATGGCTTAGTTAACTGATGTGTGAGGATTTGAGGAGGTACTCTTATATGTTTAAAATGAGGAAACATGATAAAAATAGTGAATTCTCTAATATTAGATGCTAAAGACCCATATTCAAATTTCATATTTAATAAAGCAACTGAATTCTGATCCTAATCAAATTTATAATATAATAATTTATTGCATTTTTTAAATATGAAATGCAAATTCAATTTAGAAACTAAATATGGATGGGGATGAATGATAAAACAAAAATATGTAGAGTTAAAGTCATACTGCATGAATCAACAGTTCTCAATTATTTTCATCTCAGTTTTCTTGAGAGTCCTACCCCTTCCCACAGCTCTACTTCAGTGAATAGTCCACATAACCCTGTACCACTAATATAAGGTATGTAATGTTTCTTTTATGTAGGAAATAAAAAGGTGATGTTTTGGAGCCAAAAGGAGCTTCAGAGATAATGAAATATGGATTTATTTTTTTTAGCTTGGAACTATTGTATAAAAACATTAAAACATTTTAAGATAATAAAACTTCAGAATACCATTATGCTGAAGTATAGGAGGTACAATGCAAGGGATACATGTTTGATAACTACTGTAAGTGACAGGGCCTCAGACAAGGAGTCGTGTGGATTAAATGAGGGCAGTATTCGAAAATGGGAATTTGCTCTTTAGAAAAATTTCTGATGCTTTTAGGATGATTTCAACTTCCACTTAGGAAGTTAGTCTGTTTTAGGAAAAGAGTCATTGTTGAGTTAGAAAATGGATTAAAGGCTGAAATGTAAGATCGGAAACCACAAAACTCCTAGAAGAAAATGTAGAGGAAAAGCTCCTTGACATTGGTCTTGGCAATGATTTTTGTATATGACACCAAAAGTATAAGCAACAAAAGCAAAAAAGCAAAGGTACTATTATCAAACTAAAAGAGCTACTGCATACAGAAAGAAACAATCTACAAAATAAAAAGGCAACTTATAGTATGAGAAAAAATAACCACCTATCTGATACGGGGTTAATATCCGACATATATAAGACACTCCTATAACCCAATAGCAAAAAAACAAATAATCCAAATAAAAAATGGGCAAAGGACCTTAATAGACATTTTTCAAAATAGATATTCAAATGACCAACAGGTACATGAAAAGGTTCTCAACATCAGTAACAATTAGGAAAATGCAAATTAAAACCACAATGAGAAAAGATAAAAAGACAAAAGATAACAAGTGCTAGTTAAGATGTAGTGGAAAGGAAACCCTTGTACATTGCCGGTAGAAATGTAAATTGGTGCAACCACTCTGGAAAACAATATGGCAGTTCCTCAAAAAATTAAAAATAGAACTAATGTGATTCAGCAATTCTGCTTCTGGGTATATATCTGAAAAAAATGAAATCACTCTATTGAAGAGTATCTGTACCCCCGTGTTCATGGCAGCATTATTTATAATAGCCAATGCATGGAAACAACCTAAGTGCCTATCCATGAATGAATTAAAAAAAGAACTGTGGTATCTATATACAATGAGATATTAGCCATAAAAAAGAATGAAATCTTGTCATTGTGCCAACATGAATGAACCTTGAGGGCATTATGCTATGTAAAATAAGTCAGACAGAGAAAGACTAATACTGTATGACCTCACTTATAAGTGAAATCTAAAAAACCAAACTCAAAAACAGAGAATAGATTGGAATAGGGGTGGGGGGTAGGGGGATGAAGGTGGCCAAAGGGTACAAACTTCCAGTTATAAGACGAGTAAGTTCTGGGCATGTAAATGTACAGCATGGTTACTATTGTTAATGATACTGTTTTGTATACTTGGAAGTTGTCAACATACACAGATTGCAACTACACGAGGTGATGGATGTGTTAACTAATCTTACTGTGGTAAACATTTCACAATATATACATATATCAAACCACATTATAGATTGTGTCAATTATATGTCAATTGTATCTCAACGAAGCTGAGAAATTAATACACTCATAAAGAAAAGGTTGGAGTTGCAGATCGTTTTTCAAGCAGAAAAAAATTAAACTATCAATTACTCAATAGCTGACCCTTCTGGTTGGAACCCTAGAAAACCAGACTTCCCTTCACCCAACAGTGACTCTCTTCCTAAAACATCCTAACTTCCTAAGTGGAAGTTGAAATCATCCTAAAAGCATCAGGAATTTTCCTAAAGAGCAAATGCCCCATTGTAATGTTTCCCTTTACAGAAGAACAATATGTAGCTTTGATTTTATGACACCTGAAATCTTTGTGATTTTGCTTCTTTGAGAAGCTTAGCAAGAAACTAATTTAATTTAGTATTATTTCAAAATGATAAAAGTTATTAAAATATTCTAGATAATATAGCAACTGAAGGGTGCAGACAGGATTAGACTGGAACTTAGTTGGCTCTTGTTAAAAAATGGACATCAACTAATTCAACCATTTTCAAGTCAATTTAAAAGCATTTATTAAGCACCTACAGTATGCAAAGCACTATCTCAGGTATTCTCCTTCCCCCATGAACTGGTCATAGTCACTGTCTAGTGGGGCAAACAAACATGTAACTAATAAAAATACAAGGTAGATTAAATGAGCTCTATAATACTTATATAAGTAAAGTACGTTTGTCCCATCTTTGAAGGAGAAATTAATTTAATAAATGTTGAGGAAGAGAGGGAAGGAAAAAGGAGGAGAAAAAAGTCTAGCATCAGAGAATAAAATGAGTGTTTAGCTCCCCTGCCCCTTCCCCCACCCCCAACACCATTCCCATTTCTCAACCCCTGAGGATCACCTGCCTCTGGGATGTTTCAGAAAAAGGATGTTTGCCTCACATTTGCTCCTGAGTCACCCTCTTTGCAGCTGCTTCTGAGTCACTTGCTCCTCTCCATCACCCTCAGCTCTGCTCTGATTCTCCATCCTGCTCCCCACCTGGATGACCTGGATTCCCTTTCTCACGACGTGATGATGGTCTCCATGGAAGGATATAAGATCACGCTTCCTTTTGGTGCTCTTCTCTTTATTTTCCCACCACACCAATACAGAGCTTGTGCATATATAATAGACTTAATTAAAGGGGTGGTGAAAACCAAGGAGATTTCTAATACAGGGCGGGGCAACAGTAGGTTTACAGTTGTCCGTATGGAAAATAATACAATAATTAATAAATAATAATACAAGAATAAACTCTGTGTCTCACATACTCACAACTGTACACCTACTTTTGCCAACCCCTGTATAGAAGGAGAAAACCTAAAATTCAATGACAAATATGACAATTCTCACAGCCCAAGGGGTAAAATTATTGTAAGTCCTTTACAGGTGTCCGCTTGTGGAAACATCCTAGTTTCTAACTTTGCTCCCTTGCTTGAAGTCCAGCTTCTCTTGCCCCTTCTAAAACGGCTTAGTTCTTCAGTCCTCCAAATGCAGATCCTTGCTACTGCTGTATGAACCCCAATCTTGTCCCTGGGCCTCCACCTGTATAACTCAAGGACACAGTAGCCATAGCGGGGCATTGTTTCAATGGGGAGGCTTAGCACACAGCCCAGGTGAGCTTTGCACTGCAGGTCCAATCTCTTTTGAAGTTTCCATGCCAATCCCATGTGAACCTATGCATCCTCATCATTCTTGCAGTTTTCCTGGTAGACAGCTGTTGGACTAAACACATCCCACGTATCTTTTCTAGTAGAGTCAATACTTTACAGAGATAATACTCTCTAAATCTATGTTTAAAAAGATAAACTTTCTAAATGCGAAGTTATCTACCTATATTCTCCAGTTTCCCCCCCCCCCCACACACACACACAAATAGCACTTTATAAGGTTGTGCCAAGAAGTTTTCTGGGGTTTTTTTTCCTACTTACAGGCAATTCCCAGAGGCCTAGCTGTGCTTCTGAAATAAAGCCTTCCTTACCAAGCAATAGAACCACCTACCCTGATGGCCAACATTAGTTACATAAGATGCAGAAGAAACTTTCAAAGTTCTTTCTTTGGGCCAAGTTGAATTCCTGGGCAGGCCTTTTCCTCTTAATGATCTCTGTGAGGGTTAGGCAGATAGTGAAAGGGTGGCAATGACACAAACAGATATGGCTGTCTGGTGCACAATGACCTCATCACACTCTTCCTTAGGGTACAGAATCTGTCCCCTTAATCTTCAGAATGGATCTGTGACCATCCTGAGCCAATCATGGTACTTATTATGTTCAGCCATAGGAATTCATTCAAGGGTTGGAAACATGGTTCAAGCTGGCCAATCAGAGCCCTGCTCCAGTATTTTATAACCTAACATTGGATGACAGAAGCCCCTTTTCCTCAAGACTGAGTAAAACCCTGTTTTCCACCATAAAGAAAGAGTCTCTCCTCCACAGTAAAATAGAATAAAACCAATATGCATCAGAAAGCAGAAATGAGATTCAGAAGAGTATGTTTTTAGTGGATGAGTGCTCGGTTCCATTCATTGAGGTCTTCAAAATTACTATGGTTCCTAAGAGCCATCCTCAGTTCTCTGAGTTATTCCAATAATCTTTCAATTGAGATCAAATTTTACTTATACTGAAATGAATTTAATTCCCCTTCTTGCAAAAAAAAAAAAAAATGTTCCTGAGATTATACCCTGTGCAGAACAAATCACCTTCCCTGAAGGTGGGAATGAAGACAGAAAAAGTGGCCTTCCCAATAAACATAAGTAAATACTACATATGTAATCAGAAAGTTCTCTTCTGGCTCATGGCATCGTTCCACATATAGGCAAATGTGACCCTTTAGAAAAGGATTTTCTAACATGCCAGTAGGATATCAAAGATCCTATATATCGTAATCAACCAGTTGTTAAATACAGCTCTGTGGGAGGCCCTGGCCAGTTCTGCTGGGCCCAGCCCCTGCTACATATTGAACCAATTGCATATGCCACAGGTTTGTCTTCAGAACATAACTGCAAAATACCTATGCATATGATGTCTGGTAATATTTGGGTAACCTATGGTCAATGAAGCAAAATGGTGAAGTGGCATACCAAGAATTGCACTTAGAATCAGTTTTATCCAGGTGATAAAGCTTGCTAAAGGCTTTTTCTCTTCTTCCAACCTTATAAAAAGTATTAAAAAGTTGGGTAACTTCTAGACATTCAGCCCAAGGCTCTAGTTGTTACTCAGGGCTGAGCAACTTCAGGATCTACATCTTATACCTTATCTACAACTATACGCCTCAAAAGAAATATGAGTTATTAACACATAATCCAGATGTCAGATGAGTCTCTTTGCCTTTTAAGATAGTTCAAACTCCCATATTTCTCCAGTGAAAGTCCAGTGTTCACCCTCACATTTCTGGGAATTCCCAGGGGACTTTCATTCTTATTCGTATTTCTGGCTCTGAATGCTGCTTTCGCTGATTAGTGTAATTGATAGATTATCTTGCCGTGTGGCACACACTGCCCCTATGCAGCACCGCATCCACCCAAACATGGGCCTCAGCCCCTTGGTTCCCACAGGACACATGTGCACACACGCTCTGCATGCACACAAGGCATTTACGTATATCATAAAATTCACTAACCATCTGGGACAGCGGAAGTGGGGTTTACATCACAGAGATGAACACTGCATATTCAACACTTTGAAACTGAACACTGCATATTCAACACCTTGAAAGATTTTTAAGATATATCACTATATTGCTCCACTACTTGCTCTCAAACATTCCGGGTCTACTCAGTTTTCCCCACTTCCAGCGGTTTACTGTAGAGTTTAGCTATGACTGTTCTTTCTTTGTCTCCAGCTACCCATGCCCTCAGGCTGCACCTTTCACCCAAGTATGTAGTCCATGGAGTCAGTTATTTCCCTAAAACAGACTCTGGCTCTAGCCCTCAAGATTTTCCCTTCCAGTATTGTGTATAAAATAAATTAAATTGTGTGAAAAAATTAAATCCTGAAACTGGAAGATTCTAAGGCATTCTAACTTTTTTTTTTTTCTTGCACGAAATTTCATGGGATCTTAACAGCAAAACTATAAAATCTCTCAACTTACTTCACATCTCTTAAGTCTGAAGAACATTGGCCATGAATCCAGTTCATTTACTGCGGGCGAGTCCAAGCAATGATATTGTTACTAGACCCTTGGACATTGGTCTGTGTTTTTAATAATGAATATTGAATTAATTTAATCCCAAATTAAAATTTAAAAGACACATTCAGCAGAACTGGAAAGGAAGTTCGATTCCTTCCTGTGGCAGAACACGTGGGTCTGAAGAATTTAAATGACAGCAGGAAACAGCTGGTCTCCGGATAGATGTGTTTGTCCTCTAACGTGATTAATAACTATTATCATTTTTAACTTAAAAATGGCCGTTTTCCCAAACCCACAAGCTCGTTCTAGCCAAAGTAACTGTTTATTTTGTATTTCCATGTGAGCCGCGGACAGCGTGCAGGCACAGCGCCTCCTCTGGAGAGGAGGGGTAATGAATACGTACGGCAGAATGAGCCCGGGATCTGAATTCTTCCCTCTGAGTCCAGAAATAGCTGGCGTGGGCTATTCCCGGGCACCGGGAACGGGGTTTTAATGCTGTGGCCTAAGTTCCCAGCTACCTAAAGCCAACTGCAGACTGCAGAATCAGGTGACTGCAGTTAGCCCTCTTTCCTGCTCAGGGCTGCGGAGGCGGTGTCAGTACCGCCTGCCTTGCAGTCTCAACTCCTTCCACCCCCAGAATCGGCTTGGACGTCTCACAGACTCAGTATAAACGGTCTCTCCCATATCTCACGGCACCCCAGCCCAACCACCTCTGTGCAGCTCCCCAAACACATGACACGTGTTCTGGTCCCAGAGCCTTTACCCTGCTGCTTCTCTAAATGGAGAGTTTGTCCTCAGTACATCCCCATGGCAGCTTCACTCACTTCATCCACGCAGAAAGGCTTTCTTCTCCACCTTACCTATAGCGAGGTCCTCTGCATCCTTTATCCCTCTTCCCTTCTTTATCTTTCTTCAGAGAACATGCTACCTGGTGTGACAGTCATGCACTGCATAACGACCTTTCCGCCAAGGCCAGACCTCATATATAACAGTGGTTCCTGCCCCCTGGTGACGTTGTAGCGCTGGTCAAGTCATGACGTCATAGCGCAACGCACTCCACGTTTGTGGTGTAAGCAAACCTGCTGTATAAAAGTACGGCACATGTAATCATGCATAATCGAATACAGTCCGTAATACTTGATAATAATAATAAATGACTATGTTACTTTACTATACTATACTTTTTATTGTTATTTTAGAGTGTACTGTTTCTACTTATATAAAAAAAAAATAGTTTGCTGTAAAAACAGTGCCATGTTACACAGGCAGCTCACGTTCATTGTCTTTGGATTGCATAATTTTCTCGTTCTTGATTTAACCTCACGCTGTTTTGCACAGTAACATGCTGTGTTTGTAGGCTTATAGCCTTTTGAGCAATAGGCTAGACCAGCAATTTTTAACCCATTTGCCACAAAAAAATTTTAAAACATGCAATACCTGGGCTACTGACCTCTTTTCTCTTAGACTGTCAATTAAAAAAAAAAAATGACAACAGCCAACACATAACAATAGCCAGCAGGTGTGAATGGATCAAAATTACACTTTTTTTTTGTCAGAACAGCAAAAACTATATTTTTTGGTGTGCCGCAGAATTTTAGTAACTGGTTTATGTGTGCCATGAGATGAAAAAGATTGAAAATCTCTGGGCTAGACCATATAACCTAGGTGTGTAGTAGACTATACCATCTAGCTATGTGTGCCCTCTATGATGTTCGCACAATGAAAGTGCCTAACACCACATTTCTCAAAATGTGTAGCTCTGTGGTTAAGTAGCACAAATGGTATATTGTAACTTGTCTGTCATCCCTCTAGAAAATCCCTGAGGTCAAGGAGTTTATTCAGTTCACCACTGTATCTTCTGTGCATAGTGACTCTCACACAGAATATTGAATGAATAAATGAATGAATGAGTGATAACCCCAGAAGAAACTGGGTAG
Organism: Tadarida brasiliensis; assembly: GCA_030848825.1. NCBI lineage: Eukaryota > Metazoa > Chordata > Mammalia > Chiroptera > Molossidae > Tadarida > Tadarida brasiliensis. The sequence goes on along the minus strand of CM061259.1, from coordinate 17,599,034 downwards.
CTTAGTGGTTTAGGGCATGGACTTTTGAGATAGCAAATCTGGTCCGAGTTCTGGCTCCTCTATTTATAAGCTGTCTGAACTTCACCAAGTCACTTATCCTATTTCACAGGATTATTATACAGACTAAAGGAGGTAATATATGAAAGTAATTTAGCAAAGTCAGCATCATTGCTATCCCAATGTTCCAGCCCTCTTTTTTCTTTTCTTTACTTATTTTAGATATAGAGGAAGGGAGAGGGAGAGAGAGACAGAAACATCAATGAGAGAGTATATCGATTGGCCACTTCCTGCATGCCCCCCACTGGGGATTTGGCCCACAACCTGGGCATGTGCCCTGATCAGGAATCAAACTGGCCACCTCTTGGTGCATGGGTCAACACTCAACCACTGAGCCACACTGGCTGGGCAGCCCTCTTATTTTATACATGAGGAACCAGAGGTAGACTGAGGCAGAGGGACTGCGGCAGAATCTCTAATCTCAGGGATATCTTGGGCAGAGAAGGAAACAAATCTCCCATTCCCTCATGAAGGCATCTTTAACCAATGTCAAGACCCTTAAAACGTACACTCGTTTAGACTGAATTTTATTTCTGCAAATATATCCCAGGGAAATAATCACCTATGTGGGCAAAAATTTAGCTATACAGATCTTTACCACAGTTTTGTTTATAGTAGCAAGAAATTAGTAGTATACTAAATGTCCAATAGGAAACTAATTTGATAAATTATGGTATACCTAATGATATAATATGACATGGCCATTTAGAATGAAATTGTAGAAGAATAATCAATAAGATGAGAAAATGTTCACATGTACTTAAGACTAACATGCATCCCCAGCCCCTCTTGCCACTGCTGCTGCTGCTGCTGCTGCCACTGCACTGATGGCCACTACCCATGCCTCAGAGTTACTGATTTATTTTTGAGAATCCTCTACTTTCATCTTCCTCATGAATGAACTTCAGGGTGTTCAACTCACAGAGATCAAACCACTTCTAAATGATAAGTAGCTCCAGATTCCAAAATCTGGAGCAGCAGAGTGAATGGAAAATACACAGACCATGTCCCAGGACCAAACTGGAATTACCACTAAAATAAAGACAAATTGTTGGGAAAAAGCAACAGAAAAGCAGCTAGAGAGGGCCCATATAATCAGGGACAGGAAAAAAGGACAGTGAATGGAGCCTGGTAGGATCTGCAGAGCCATGAGAGGGCATGCTGGGAGCCCACAGACAGCAGCTGTTTTAGCTGTGAGCAGCTTCCTCTGCGTTAAAAATCCCAAGCCAGCTCCACAGCGCAGACGGCAGGACAGAGCACTAAATTAGCTACAGCCACTCACCTTGGGCTCTGGCAGAGGGTGGGTGGACTGGTCTGGAACTGTGTGGCAAGACACAGGATTTGGAGGGCACTGGGAGTTTTTTGCTGAATCACTCCCTCACAGGACAGTAGACATCTTACTCAAAGAGCCCCTTTCCAGAGCCCCAGGGAGAAGCAACAGCCCCTCCCTCAGAAATTTAACACCACCCAGCTGGGCCAAAGAAATGCAAATTGAGGCTCATTAACATCCAGCATCTGCCCACCCTCTGGAAATCATCTTACCCTGAACACCTGAGGGAGAGAGTTTTTCATTCAGTTGAGGGCTACAACCCAACTGAGACTAATAGCCTCCAAGCAAAAAGCTAGAGGATAACTGAACCTTTCCTGGGCTTGCAAATCTACCCAGGAAAGTAAGACTTGACAGTGATGTTTAACATGAGTCCTCCCACACTCATCCAAACCCAGTAGAGGGAGCCACAACCCGTGGAACACCAACACCCACAGGGAAAATTTGGCAGGCTCCAAAACCCACTGAGATTGCCAAAATAGTGAAACAAAGAAACGAATCCCAAATGAAAGAACAAGAGACCTCTACTGAAGATAAGATAAATAAAATGCAGTTAAGAAAGTTATCAGAGGTAGAGTTCAGAGCGATGATAATGAGGAAGCTCAACAGCATGAGTAAAGAGCTCAACACCATGAGTAAAGATATAGAAACACTGAAAACCAACCAAGTGGAAATGAAGAATGACATAGCAGAAATAAAGAACACATTGGAAGGACTGACCAGCAGAGTAGAGGAAGCGGAGGACCAGATCAGTGAATTAGAAGACAGAGTAGAAAAAATCAACCAATCAGAAAACCAAAAGGAAAAAACAATTAAAAAACAGGAAGATAGCTTAAGAGAACTGTGGGACAACTGGAAATGTAATAACATTTGCATCATAGGAGTCCCCAAAGAAGAAGAAAATGAGCAAGGGTTAGAGAATATATTTGAAGAAATAGTAACAGAAAACTTTCCTAACCTAGTGAAGGAAGAAGGCATTCAAGTTCAAGAAGCACAGAGAGCCCCAAGTAAGAAGAAACCAAACAGGCCCACACCAAGACACATAATAATTAAAATGCCAAAAATTAAAGACAAAGAGAGAATCCTAAAGGCAGCAAGAGATAAGCAACAGGTTACCTACAAAGGAACCCCCATAAGGCTATCAGCTGACTTCTCAACAGAAACACTACAGGCCAGAAGGGAATGGCATGAAGTAATCAAGGTCATGAAAAACAAGGATCTGAATCCAAGACTACTCTACCCAGCAAGGCTATCATTCAAAATAGAAGGTCAAATAAAGAGCTTCCCAGACAAAAAAAGGCTAAGGGAATATATTAGCACCAAACCAGCACTGCAAGAAATGTTAAAAGGACTTCTGTAATTAGTAGAAGAAATAGGAAGGAAAAAGAACAAATTAAACAAATATGGCAATAAATAAGTACATATCAATAATCACCTTAAATGTAAATGGATTGAATGCTCTGATAAAAAGACACAGAGTAGCTGATTGGATAAGAAAGCATGATATATATATATATATATATATATATATATATATATATATATATATATATGTTGTTTACAAGAGACCCACCTCACAACAAAAGACTCACATAGGTTGAAAGTGAAGGGATGGAAAAAAATCTTCCAAGCAAACGGAAAGGAAAAAAAAGCTGGGGTAGCAATACTCATATCTGATAAAATAGATTTCAAAATGAAAGCCATAACTAGAGACAAAGTAGGTCACTACATAATATTGAAAGGATCTATCCAACAGGAAGATATAACCTTGGTAAACATATATGCACCCAATATAGGAGCACTAAAATATATTAAAAATCTTCTGGAGGATTTCAAAGGAGAAATCGACAGCAATACAATCATAGCAGGGGACTTCAACACTCTGCTGGCATCACTGGATAGATCTTCTAGACAAAAATTAACAAGGAAACAGAGACTCTAAATGAAGCACTAGACCAAATGGATTTAATAGATATCTACAGAAAATTACACCCCAAAACTACAGAATTCACATTCTTCTCAAGTGCACATGGGACATTCTCAAAGATAGACCACATGTTAGGACACAAACTAAGTCTCTACAAGTTCAAGAAGATTGAAATCATATCAAGCATCTTCTCAAATCACAATGGCATGAAACTAGAAATCAATTGCAACAAAAACATGCAAAGACATTTGAACATATGGAGGCTAAATAGCATGTTATTAAACAAAGAATGGGTTACCGAGGAGATCAAGGACGAAATTTAAAAATTCCTGGAAACTAATGAAAATGAACACACAACAACACAAAATTTATGGGATGTAGCAAAAGTAGTCCTGAGAGGGAGGTTCATAGCACTATAGACCTACCTCAAGAAACAAGAAAAATTCTAATTGACTATCTAACCTCACAACCTAAAGAACTAGAGAGAAAACCCCAGAACAAGTAGAAGGAAAAAATAGTAAAGATCAGAGCAGAAATAAACAACATAGAGACAAAAAAAAAACAAAAACAATTCAAAAGATCAATGAAACAAAGAGCTGGTTCTTAGAAAAGATAAACAAGATTGATGGACCCTTAGCTAGACTCACCAAAAAACAGAGAGAGAGGACCCACATACACAAAATCAGAAATGAAAGAGGAGAAGTAACAACTGACACCACAGAAATACAAAGGTTTGTTAACAAATACTGTGAACAATTATACAGCAACAAATTGGACAATCTAAGCAAAATGGACAAATTTCTAGAAACACATAGTCTCCCAAAACTGAAGTGGGAAGAGATAGAAAACTTGAACAGAACAATAACAACTAAGGAAATTGAAGATGTAATCAAGACTCTCCCAGCAAACAAAAGCCCAGGCCCGGATGGCTTCACAGGGGAGTTTTACCGAACATTCAAAGAAGAACTAACACCCATTCTTCTCAAACTATTCCAAAAAGTTCAAGAAGAAGGAAGACTTCCAAACTCGTTTTATGAGGCCAGCATAATTCTAATTGCAAAACCAGATAAAGACACTACAGAAAAGGAAAACTACAGGCCAAAACTACAGGCCAATATACCTGATGAACATAGATGCCAAAATCCTTAACAAAATATTAGCAAATCAGATCCAGCAATACATTAAAAAAATGATTCACGCCCTGGCCGGTTTGGCTCAGCGGTTAGAGCGTCGGCCTGCGGTCCAGAGAGACCCAGGTTCGGTTCCTGCTAAGGGCATGTACTTCGGTTGCAGTTTGTCCCCGGCCCTGGTTGGTCGTGCGGGTGGCAGCCGCTTGATGTGTCCCTTTCACGTCGATGTTTCTCTCTCTCTCTCTTCCTCTCTCTCCCTCCCACTCTATCTGGACAAAAAATGAAAAAATGTCCTCAGGTGAGGATTAAAAAAAAAAAAGAAGAAAAAAAAAAAATGATTCACCATGACCAAGTGGGATTCATCCCAGGGATGCAAGGCTGGTACAATATTCGCAAATCAATAAATGTGATACACCACATAAACAAAATGAAAGATAAAAACCATATGATCATATCAATAGACACTGAAAAAGCATTTGACAAAATCCAGCACCCATTTTGATAAAAACGCTCAGCAATGTGGGACTAGAGCAATCATATCTCCACATAATAAAGGCCATATATGAAAAACCTACAGCCAACATCATACTCAATGGGCAAAAACTAAAAGCATTTCCCTTAAGAACAGGAACAAGACAGGGATGCCCACTTTTGCCACTCTTATTTAACATAGTTCTGGAAGTCTTAGCCACAGCCATTAGACATGAAGAAAAAATAAAAGGGATCCAAATTGGAAAGGAGGAAGTGTCATTATTCACAGATGACATGATATTGTACATAGAAAACACTAAAGACTCCATCAAAAATCTACTAGATTTAAAAAACGAATTTGGCAAGGTAGCAGGAAACAAAATTAACATCGAGAAATCGACCGGCATTCTTTTTTGTTTTTAATTTTTTTTTCTTTATTGATTTTTAGAGAGAGAGGAAGGGAGAGGGAGAGAGAGATAAAAACATCGATGAGAGAGAACATCAATTTGCCGCCTCCTGTATGCCCCCCACTGGCGATTTGGCCCACAACCTGGGCGTGTGCCCTGACCAGTAATTGAACCGGCGACCTCTTGGTGCATGGGTCGATGCTCAACCACTGAGCCACACCGGCCGGGCTTGGGGCATTCTTATGCACCAATAATGAACTCACAAAAAGAGAAACTAAAAAAAATCCCATTTACCATTGCGCAAAAAAAATTAAGATACCTAGGAATTAACTTAACCAAAGAAGTAAAAGACCTATTTGCAGAAAACTACAGGACATTGAAAAAAGAAATAGAGGAATATATAAAAAAGTGGAAGCATATACCTTGTTCATGGATTGGAAGAATTAACATCATTAAAATTTCCATACTACCCAAAGCAATCTATAGATTCAATGCAATCTCCATCATAATACAATGACACATTTCACAGAACTAGAACAAATACTTCAAAAGTTCATATGGAACCAAAAAAGACCCCGAATAGCCACAACTATCTTGTAAAAGAAGGACAGAGTAGGAGGGATCACAATACTGGATATCAGGTTATACTACAAAGCCATTGTAATCAAAACAGCCTGGTACTGGCACAAGAACAGGCATATAGATCAATGGAACAGAACAGAGAACCCAGAAATTGACCCAAGACATTATGTTCAATTAATATTTGACAAAGGTGGCAAGAGCATACAATGGAGTCAAGACAGCCTCTTCAATAAATGGTGTTGGGAAAATTGGACAGCTACATGCAAAAAAATGAAACTAGATCATCAACTTACACAATACACAAGAATAAACTCAAAATGGATAAAAGACTTAAATGTGACTTGTGAATCCAAAAAAATCCTAGAAGAAAATGTAGGCAACAAAATTTCAGACATCACAAGTAGCAGAATTTTCACTGATAAAACACCTAAGGCAAGAGAAACAAAGGAAAAAATGAATACATGGGACTACATCAAACTAAAAAGCTTCTGCACAGCAAAAAGAAACAACCTTCAAAATGGAATAGGAACCCACTGTATGGGAGAGCATAATTGCCAACAATACATCAGATAAGGGGTCAATTTCCAAAATATATAGAATGCTCATACATCTCAACAAAAAGAAGACAACCCAATTAAAAAGTGGGCAGAGGACTTACAGAGAAACCTCTCCAAAAAGGACATACAAATGGCTAAGAAACATATGAAAAAATGCTCAAGGTCACTAATCATCAGAGAGATGCAAATTAAAATAACTACAAGGTATCACCTCACACCTGCCAGAATGGCTGCCATCAACAAATCAGCAAACAACAAGTGCTGGCGAGGGTGTGGAGAAAAGGGGGCTCTAATACACTGCTGGTGGGAATGCAGACTGGTGCAGCCACTATGGAAAACACTATGGTGTTTCCTCAAAAAATTAAAAATTGATCTGCCATTTGACCCAGTGGTCCCACTTCTAGGAATATATCCTAAGAAACCTGAAACACCAATCAGAAAGAATATATGTACCCCCATGTTCATAGCAGCACTATTTACAATAGCTAAGATCTGGAAACAGCCCAAGTGTCCATCAGTAGATGAGTGGATAAAAAAGCTGTGATACATATACACAATGGAGTGCTATGCAGCTGTAAGAAAGAAAGATCTCTTATCCTTTGAGACGACATGGAGGGACCTGGAGAGCATTATGCTAAGCGAAATAAGCCAAGCAGAGAAAGACAAATACCCCATGATCTCACTTATTTGTGGAATATAATGAACAAAATAAGCGGATGAACAAAATAGACCCAGAGACATAGAAAGGAGTACGGTTTAGACTGACAACCTCAGAGGGTGGGGTGGTAGGGACGAATGAAATAAACCAAAGAACTTATATGCATGTATGCATAACCAATGGACATAGACAACAATGTTGGGGGGGGTAAGGGGGTGGGATGGGGAGGAGGGTGTCGGGGAGGGGAGGAGAAACATCTGTAACAAAAATAAATTAATAAAAATTGAAAAAAATAATAAAAAATAAAATAAAAGACTAACATGCACAAAATGGTCTGGGTTGTTGGAATAAGAATGAATTGTGTTTTCTTTGTGCTTCCCTGAATTTCCCATATTTTCTTCAGAAAATAGGCATTGTTTTCATACCTGTCTTTTAAATAAAAATAATAATAGCTTGTTAGTCTCTTCACAATAAAGTGTTACTACATTTTACTAGGAGAACAATGAGAGGCGTCTAAATTTGAGGAAGTTTCCTGAATCCTGATGGAATGAAATTATTTTCCAAATGTTATGATTTTAAGTGAGCAATTCCCCCTAAAGGCTTTGGCACACAGCAGATTCCAGAGTATTCCGGCCTCGTGACCATTAGGACTGACTGCCATGTGTTCTGAACATCGATCTTTCTCTGTATTAACACATTTAACTGATGACCTTAGCTGTGCTGCATTTTTAAAAACAAAATTGACATATAGCATTACTCATTAGATTTAAATACCAGGGTGATTCATCATTTACAGTAAATCTATTAGATAGATTACACTGCAAAATTCGCCATTGTCAGTGTGGCAGGCCTGCCTGGAAATTAAGAATGGGAAAGGAAATTGAAGGAGAGAGATTCCTCTCCGTGATTTGAAATTTAAACTTAGATAGCTATGGCAAGCATCTGAGCCTTAGCCAAAGAGGACAAGGCATCTGTCACATGTGTAAGATATTCCACTCTAATAATAGCCTAGGATCTTTTTTGGAACAGGTTAATGCCTTGCTTCATAAGGAAAAACCCTGTATGTTAAAATGCTTTCAGGAGTATTTCCTTACCCCTTAAATTTTTTTTTTCACAGTATAACTGGGCTGCATGTGTGATACATGCAACAATGATTGGGTTTCTGTTGGTTAAATATAGTCTCAACCCAACAGCATGTTCAGCTGGGGGCCCTCGCTCACCAGATGTTATTCCATTAATAGTGAGTGAGCTCATCCTTGGTGTGGAAGGTTATTCATTTGGGAGAGAATAATGAAAGTGAGACAATCATTACATCACCTTTTCCTGTACATTATTCTCCCCTGCAGCTAACAAGGCAGACAAGCTGCCGTGTTAGTTGTAAGCTAACTCATGTTCTTGCTTTCTTAGATCTACGTCAAGTGAATCATGGACTAATTCTAGTCCAAATTAATTTTTAATATATTATCTGATGAATTATATTTGGAGAGTTAGACTTTGGGCTGTTCTTTGTTATAGACTCAAGCATCCTGACTTTCTGAGGTGTGATTATCAGCACCTGACTCCCAGAGGCACCATCCTCCCTTTACACCTTGGCCAGGGTTATCTCATTTTCCTCGTTGGCCATTTGGGAGGCAAAGACTGCTGTCTCTAGAAACATAAAGACTTCTGAATAATGGAGTAAACTTTTTAAATAATGCTCATGAGATCATGTCTTTTTGTGTCTGAAGGACTCATTCGATGCTATCATCACACCACAAGTTCAAGTTCAGAGTAAAATCAAGGTATAGATAATATAGCAAAAAGAGGCAATACATATGTGTATATATACACACACATATACATATTAACACATAAGTGTATCTATGTTTTATAAAAAACAAAAGCAATCTTTATGTGAGTTCCTTTTTTTTAGAAATTATACATATACATTAAAAACCTAACTCGTCACTGAATTTTATTGCAGCCTTCCTTTAAATACAGTAACAACTCAGCAGCAAGCAATTTTACTAAATTTCTTTGAAAGGCTTTAACTTTCTGCCGAGGGCCTAAACTGACCTTGTTTTTCTAGTGTTTTATTTATCATTATAGAACACAACTATAAGGGAAAGGGAAACACCTAATAATAACCCACTTGATGAAGCTGTCCTTTGTAGTTGTTTTTTCTGAAATTTCTTAGTTATTCATTTATTTTATTGAGGTATAACTGACCTATAGCATTATATTACTTCCAGGTGTACAATATAATGACTTGATATTTATATATATGGCAAACTGATCACCACAAAAAGTCTAGTTAACACCTGTCACCACACATAGTTACAGAATTTTTTTTCTTGTGATGAAAACTTTTAAGAACTTGAAACCATGTTTTGGGTTGGAGATAAAGGCATATCTTCCAGGAGACTTTCATGTCTCTTAGTCAACAGATCACCAAAAGAGAAAGAGAGAGACAAGTTGTTTGCATTATTCTCTAACACATTTTTTGTTTGCCATCTCCTGAAAGTGAAAACAGAACTTCTCCAAGTGCCTCAGCAATTAAAAGGGAGTCCTTAATATGCTGAGACACAATAAGTTGAATTTTTTTCTCAGTGGGTGGCCTTGCAAATACACACACGCGCACACACACACACACACACACACACACACGCACACACGCATACACACATACATGAGTGGCTGTGATCTAGCCAACCATATGGTCCTCATTTTCTATATCTATTTCTATCTGTTAACTCAAGAATTTTGCCACTGTAAGACAGCTGACTAACCTTTTGCCCCTTGTTTCCCTCTTGTATTAAACAGATGGCTTAGTTTGAAACATTTCTTGGGTGCTATTTTCTTCAGTTTTCCTCACATGGGAAAACGAGCTCAAAGCTAAATTGCTTAGTAAAAATTACATGTGCATTATTATCTTCTTTTAAGGTGTTCCCCATTTCTGCGTTGTCTAAATCCTTTCATTTTTGTATTTCATGTATTTAAGACCATAGTCTTACTGTCTCCTTTTCCACCAAGAAAGAAAGAAAGGATCCTGAATGATTTCAGGACATAAAGAATCAGAATCAATATACAATCAAGCAAATGCTTAGTGCCCACTGTGGGCCTTACATGCCACGGGACATTACAGGAAGTTGTAAGTGGTTCCTGGCAAAACCAAGAAGTCTGCTGCCTGGGTGTCCACAAGCTGTCCAGTCTCAGGGTGGGCAGGACCATGGGCAGCTGGATAACACAAGCTCAGGCTGAAAGGGCAGCTGTTCCTCAGCTCCAGCCAACTGTTGCCATGGGGGAAGGTAGGCCCAGTCTTGCCAGGTCAGCTAGTTTTCCCAAAAATTTAGAAATCAAGATTTTTGCATGAAATCTCTCCATTTAAAAAGTTGTCAACTAATTCAAATTTTTAAAAAACACTACGTGAGCCAACAAACGTGCAGGCCAAATCAAATAAGTCTGCAGGCCTGATCTGGCCTGGGGCCTGCCAGCTTGTACCTTCTGCTTTACAGTTCAAACTCCCTCGGAGTTTTAAAATGCTTACCTCTCAAAATGATTTGGATACAATTATAATGATCTATGTACATTTTATGGGGAAAAAACCTTGAATAAGGTTGCTTGTCTACAAATTCTAAACAATAAAACCTGCCACTCCAGTCATTTAACACTATAAGGCAAAGAAATTCTTGATAGAATTTTTTCCTTCTAAATAATTGTTTTGAAACCATGTAGATTCATCCTAAATTATGCATGTGTTAAGTCTTTTTTTATTTAATTAATTTATTTCTGTTTGTTACAGATGTTTCTCCTTCCCTCCCCCCCCAGACACCCTCTTCCCTATCCCACCCCCACCCCCTCCCCCCAAGCTTTGTTGTCTACGTCCATTGGTTATGCATACATGCATATAAGTTCTTCAGTTTATCTCATCCCTCGTATCAAGTCTTGATATATTTTCTAGGATCAAGTCTGTATCAGTACTCTCTCCACGCACATACACACACCCACACAAACTACTATCCTATAACAAAAATGATCACTATAGAAGATTATTTTGGGTTCCTACGAGATTATTATTGCTAGAAATGGCAAGTGATTGGCAAGGCTGTGGAGAAATTAGAACCCTTGTACACTGATGGTGGAAATATAAAATTCTGCAGCCACTATGCTGGCTCCTCAAAAATTAAAAATAGAATTACCATATGATCCAGTAATTCTACGTCTGAATAATATGTATATCTAAAAGAATTGAAAGCAGAGTCGTGAAGCGCTTTTAGCACACCCATGTTCTTAGCAGCATTGTTCACAATAGCCAGAAGATGGAAGCAGCCGAAGTGTCTGTCCGCTGACAGATGAATGGATATACACACAGTGGAATATTATTCAGCCTTAAAAAGGGAGAGGTGGAAGAGGGCGTAGAGGGGATAAATGGTGATGGAAAAAATGAAATATAAATAGCATAAAAATAACAAAGGAAGACAATTCTGACACATGCTATAACATGAAAGAATCTTGAGGACATTGTGCTAAGTGAAATAAGCCAGTCACAAACAAATACTGTATCATTTACTTATATAAGGTACTTAGAGTAGAAACAAAAAGTAGAATCGTGGTTGCCAAGGGTTGGGGGAGGCAAAAAGGAAGAGTTGTTGTTTTAACAGGTGTATTAATCAGGGTTCTCCAGAGAAATAGAACCAATGTTTAAATACACAGAGAGAAATTTATTTGAAGAAATTATCTCATGCAATTACGAAGGCTGGCAAGTTCAAAATCTGCATGGTAGGCCATCCGGCTGGAGACCCAGGGAAGAGCCAATGTTGCAGTTTAAGTCTGAAGAGTGTCTGGTGACATAATTCCATCTTACTTGGGAAAGGCTAATCTTTTCTTCTATTCAGGCCATCTACTGATTGAATGAGGCCCACCCACACTGTGGAGGCCAATCAGCTTTTCTCAAAATCTACCAATTTAAATGTAAATCTCATCCAAAAACACCCTCACAGAAACATCCAGACTAATGTTTGACCACATATCTTGGGCTGTGGCCTAGCCAAGTTGACATATAAAATTAACCATCTCAATGGGTGTAGAGTTCCAGTATTATAAGATGAAAGGTTCTTAAGATTGGTTGTAAGTCAATGTGAATATACTCAACACCATTGAACTTTACAATTAAAAACGGTTATGGTGGTGATATGTGCATTTTATCACAATTTTTAAAAAGAGTACATTAGATCTTCTCTTGAGCCTGCAGCACCAACGGGATGGGCAAGTGTCAAGGTCTTTGTACTTGCCAGGAAGTTCTGCAGCCACCAAGACCAAATGTGGCATGACAAACAGTACCCAAAGAAGCCCATTTGAGCACAGCCCTGCAGGCCTACCCCTTTGGAAGCATGTCACATGGAGATGGAATTTTGCTAGAAAAAGTCAGGGTTGAAACCAAACAGCCAAATTCTGCCGCCAGGAAGTGTGTCAGGATCCAGCTGACCAAGAGCACCAAGAAACAAAGCTTTCTTACCCAAAAAAGGTTGCTTGAACTTTATTGGGTAAACGATGAAGTTCTGGAGGTTGGATTTAGTTGCAGAGTTCATGCAATTGGCAACATTCCTGGAGTCCACTTTAAGGTTGTCAGAGGAACCAATGTCTCTCTCTTGGCTTTATGTAAAGGCAAGAAGAAAAGACTAAGATAATAAGTTTTAATGATACAAACACGGTAATAACAATTTTTCATATGCTTCCCCCACCCCAAATTATCTTAGAAAGAGAAATTTCCTTTCACTAAATACCAAAAGAAATCTTTCCTAAGGGACATTAAGGTACAAACTGGATTGTAGCTTAATTTTAGTCTTTTGCAAATGACCTAAAAATTGTTCTTCATATAGCAAGCTTCTATAAAAGTTGAGAGACTAATTATTATACCTCTAAAAGCTATTTCTTTGTTTAACCTTATTTTTCAATTACAGTTTACATTCAATATTATTTTGTATTAGTTTCAAGTGTATAACATAGTGGTTAGAATCAAAAAGATATTTCTGTGGGGAGTTAAAATGACATACTCTAGGTACATTATTTCCTGGAAATATACTTTTCCTCAGGGATACAGTGTAGAGAGCTCGAGAAATAAAAGTTAATATATCCCTTTTACCTTTTTCTCTCAAATGACAGACTTTTCCACTAAAGTATTGGTAATAGCTAAATAGCCATTAATTTGTAGTTAATCATGACCAATGATATAATGTTAGTGTTTTGGTGAAAATTGCTATGTGCACAGGAGGTAGAATTTGATCATAACCAAATTCACGCTTCCAATGCATTTCAAATAGATTTTACACTCCTACTTAAGGATTCTTCACAAGGTCAGTGAGGTATCATTAAATGACTACTATTTTGATCTTAACTTGAGACTGGGATCATTCATTCAAGTTTCTGTGTGCCAGAGAATGTCTTCTAAGTACAAGTTCTGGAACTCAGACTTAAAAGATGCAACAAGAGGCATCCCTTCTTTGGGCCCACTGCAATTCAGGCTTCAGTTTATCCTACTAACAAGATTATATGAGTAACAATAGTTCTTATCCTAATGCTGAGGGTCAAGGTATGATCATGGTAGTAAAATATTTACCAATTACAATGTAAAAAGCAATATAAATTCTTGTTACTCTAAATTCCATAGGAAAGATCACTTTAGTGTTTTGTATTTTATTAACAATTTCTGTAATGACTCCCCCCCCCCCCATGAAATTAGAGAGTTAAATAAAGGATAATTATTGCTGAGGCAACAAGTGAGCATTCTTACTGGTACAGCCACTATGAAAAACAGTATGGAGGCTTCTCAAAAAATTAAGAATAGAGTTACCATATGACCCAGAAACCCCTCTTCTGGGTCGTACCTGAAAATTTTGAAAACATTTATTTGCAAAAATATATGCACCCCATGTTCATTGCAGCATTATTCATGGTGGCCAAGACATGGAAACAACTGAAGTACCCTTCGACAGATGATTGGATGAAGAAGATGTGGTACATATATACCAGTGATTTTCAACTTTTTCATCTTGTGGCACACATAAACTAATTACTGAAATTCTGAAGCACACCAAAAATATATTATATTTTTTGCTGATCTGACAAAAAAATAGGCATAATTTTTATTCATTCACACCAGGTAGCTATCATTGCGTTGGCTGTTGTCATTTTTTTAATTTGACAGTCTAAAAGAAAAGAGGTCAGTGCCCCTGACTAAATAGTCAGGTATTGCATGTTTTAAAAATTCTTGCAGCACACCGGTTGAAAATCACTGATTTATACAATGGTACACTACTCGGCCTGGAGAAACTGTGCCATTTGTGGCATGGACGGATCTTGAGAATATCATGCTAAGTGAAATAAGTAGGACAGAAAAAGTTAAGAACCTTATTACTTCACTCACTTGTGGGACATAAAACTGAAAGCAACAAATGAACAAACAAGAAAAACAAACAAAAACTCATAGACACAGACAACAGTATGGTGGTTACCAGAGGGAAGGGGGTGAGGGGGTAGTAAAGGGTAAAGGGAGTCACATGTATGATGACAGAAGGAGATTTGACTTGGGGTGATGGGCACACAATGCAATAGACAGTTTAATAGAGTTGTACACTTAAAACCTATATAATCTTATTGACCAATGTCACTCCAATACATTTAGTTTTTTTAATTCTTCCCCCCCAAAAAGAAGAAGTGGGCATTCCTTCTTCACAAGAAGGTCACCCCTCGAAAAGCTGAGGTCTCCGCGCAAAGCTCTAACTCTTTGAGAAGCTCATCTAGGCCTCAGTGATACAAGTCAAAGAGATGATGACAGAGGTGCTGGCTGAGCTCAGCCTATTGCTAGTTCAGATTTTTAAGTCTCTCTATTTTAAAAAAGAATTTATTATCGCCCTGGCTGGTTTGGCTCAGTGGTAGAGCATTGGCCCTCGGACCAATGCGTCTCGGGTTCGATTCCAGTCAAGGGCACGTACCTCGGTTAATGTGTCCTTCTCATGTTGATGTTTCTCTCTCCCTCCCGCCCTCCCACTCTATCTGCCCTCCCACTCTATCTGAAGATAAATAGAAAAATATCCTTGGGTGAGGATTTTTTAAAAAAGGAATTTATTCTTTTCTTTTTTTACTTCATTTTCTAAAAATCCTCAACTATAAACATAAACTTGGCAAACCAGTGAATTATAAACATGAAGGAAATCCTAAAGGCCTATTACTCTGCTCCTGAGTAAAACCAAGCTTCAAACCTAGGTTTACCTTTTAAAATGTACATCTAGGTCCGGCTGGTGTGGCTCAGTGGTTGAGGGTCGACCCATGCACCAAGAGGTCGCCGGTTGGATTCTGGGTCAGGACACATGCCCAGGTTGTGGGCCCGATCCCCAGTGAGGGGCATGCAGGAGGCGGCCAGTCAATGTTCTCTCTCATCAATGTTTCTATCTCTCTCTCCCTCTCCCTTTCTCTCTATCTAAAATCAATAAAGGAAAAAAAAATGTTTTTAAATAAAATGTACATCCAGCCCGGCTGGTGTGGCTCAGTTGGTGGAGTGTGGTCCCTTGCACCGGGAGGTTGCTGGTTTGATTCATGCCTAGGTTGCAGGCTCAACCCCCAGTAGGGGATATGCAGGTGGCAGCCCATCGATGTTTTTCTCTCCCTCTCTCCTCCTCTCTCTGAAATCAATTAAAAAAATTTTTTTAAATGTACCTCTCAGGAAGGCTTTTCCTTGCCACCACCACCCCCAAGCACCCCCCCCAGACAAGGTCAGGTTTCTCTCGTGCACACTTTCACATCATATGCTATTTCTCCTCCAGAGCACTTACTACAAATGAACCCAAATCATTACCACAGGTCCTCGAATAACATCGTTTTGTTCAACGTCATTACGTTATAAAGTTGACAGGGAAAAAAATCGATTTCCAGTGGGGCCACAGTCTGCATGGAGTGTGCACCTTCTCCCCGGTCTGCGTGGTTTTCTCCAGGGCTCCAATTTCCTCCCACCTCCCAGAGCTTGCACTTGGGGTGAACTGCGTGTCTACATCTCCCAGTCTGACGGGCGTGGGGGTGAGTGGCCCCTCAGTGGAAGGGCATCCTGTCCAGGCTGAGGTCGGCCTTGTGCCCTGAGCTGCCAGGAGAGGCTCTGGCCACTGCCACCCTGAATTAGAAGAAGCAGGTTGGCAAATCATTATCCTACTTGTTTTTATTCATCTTTTTTAAATGTGTGTATAGCTCGCATTTATTTCAATGTTTGATATTAGAAGTGTTTGGGGTCTTTATTTAGGAGTTTAGGGATGTTTTTGTGACCAGAAATATTCTGTAGGAACTTCACTTTTGTTTATATCAATCAGTCTCTGGTAAAATTGGTTTTGTTATACATGGTTTCAATTAAAGTTACAGTTTCCAAAACACCTATCCGGGAGTGAGTGAGGACTTACTGTACGTGGGCTTTCGGTTTCAGATCCAATGAACTTTACACATTTACCTCTCTTCCCCCTCCCCCAAAGTCCTACTGAGATAATGAAAGAAATATAGCAATATAAATAAATCTATAACAAGAAGGATACTAGGAGACCAGAAGAGGTTAGAACTTTTTTTTTTTTTTAACAAATTTTTTTTTCTTTATTTTAGAGAGAGGAAGGGAGAGAGAGAGACAGAAAGAAATGATGAGAGAGAACATCGACTGGCTGCCTCCTGCATGCCCCCCACTGGGGATCAGGCCCACAACCTGGGCATGTGCCCTGACTGGGAATCAAACTGGCGACCTCTTGGTGCATGGGTCGACGCTCAACCACTGAGCCACACCGGCCCGGCGAGGATGGAACTTCTGGAAGATTTAATCCGGGTAGGAGAAAACTAATGGAGGCAAGGAACCAGAAACCCATGTCTGTGAAAGAAGACACTCCTAAACAAATTTCCCAACTGGAGAATGAGGATAAGCCCTTTTAGAAGTGGCTGCAGCCAGGAGAAAACAGTGGGAGAGGAGGCTGGTATGTAATTAAGGGTCCGGGGATACCGGTGTCAGCTGGCAACTCTTCAGAGCCACTGACCGAGCCTCTGCCCTGGGATAAAGCCATGAATATTTCCAAAGAGCCAATTAAAATTAGAGTTCTGATGAGTAAAGCTCCCTGTGAGCTATGGGACTAGAGAAGACAGGCAGAAGCCCCTGTAACTGACAATCACTTTGAGGGACATGGAGCCCCCCCCCCACAGAAGACAGGGTACCCCGCCGCACTAAAAATAAAGAGTCCATTTGGCCACACTGAGTTCCCCTGGCCTGCCCTTCTTCCCAGTCATCGGAGCTAGCTCCTGTCAGAAATCTGTGTTCACTGCCAGGAGATCAAACATCTTCTAACACACATCAGCCAGTCCAGCTCTGCTCTACAAATATATAGAGACACCTGCCAAACACTGGGATAAAACCAAACTGTTTCGTTTTGTTATATATTTTCATTTTATTAGATTAAACTCTGACAAAATAGTTAATACAGGAAATGGAGACAATTTTAAAAGCATAGGATTATTATCGTAAGCGAAAGTAAGAGAATATTGTACCCATTAAAACAGAATAGGCTACTGCGAAAAAAAAATTGATTACAGTTCTTGGAAGTTAAAAATGTGATTGTGTATATTTAAAACATTTCAACTTTTTTACATTAAAGTTAAGATTTTCCCTTGACTACTAAAGATGTTAAGCATCTTTTCGTGGTTTTTTTGTTTGTTTGTTGACCATTTATAGCTCCATTTCTGTGAATTGCCTGTTTATATTTTTTTGCCCATTTTTTCCTCTTGGGTCATGTGCAGTTTTTCTTATTGATTTGTGAGCGCTCTTTGTATATTCTGTATATTGATATGTTGCTTGATGTATATGGGGCAAATATTTTCTCTCCTCCGGTCACTTGCCTTTTAACTGTCTTTAAGCATCTTTCAACATTCAGAATTTAAAATTTTTATAGTCATTTGTCATTATTTTTTGAAAAGTTTGTGAACTTTAATTTTGCTTAGGAATGTCTTTTCCAACATTAGCATGATAAAAGAGCTTCTTTTGGTATCACTGTAAATATTAAAACCATTTTATGTCTCTAAACATTTTACAGTTTCCTAACCTATAGAATGGGAATAATATCTTCCTCACAGGGTTGTTGTGAGAATGAAAGAGAAAAATGCATGTAAAATATCTAAAATATCTGGCACACAGAGGCCATCAACAGGCTTCGCCACGTTAGCGTTACTATGAAAAGCAATGAATAGCAGACACTGGCCACAATCAAATACACACAATAATACAACTCCTAAGTCATTGATTCAGAGCAGCCAGACCAAATAGCCTCTCTTAGCCTCTGTTATGGACTGGACAGTAGGCTTCTCTTTTCCACGACTTTATGTTAAACAAGTAACTGGACACTTTGAAAATAGCTTACCCATCCACCGTTCGGTGAGGAAGATTGTTTATGTGTTTGGGATTTGACTTTGCCATTCCCTTCTTTCCCACCTCCTGCTTGACCTGTCATAGGGTACCGATGGCTTTGTCTTCCCCTCCTCACCTTGTCATTTTCACACACCTCCCCCCTTGCTTTGAATCTCTCAGTTCATATGCCATGTCCCTAAAGCAAGGGACACTGATGGGCGTGTCACCAGTGAAGGATCCAGGATTGCCAGACTCCACGGGAAGAAGAAACGCTTTTGACTCCTCCTGGTCCCCTAATTCCTGTGTCTCATCCCATTTTCTTTCACATAAGTTGCTTCGACGGCATCCTTGCCTCTCAGCCTTCCTATCCAGCTCTACTTCCCTCCCACACACATATGCTCCCTTCTGTTGCCTTAAGGATATTTCTAAAGCAAAATCTGATCATGTCACTTTTTACTTAAAACCCTTCAGTGCTCCGCCACTCAACAGCTGTTTGGCACTAGAAAAATATTTACCTTCATTGGACCACTTTCTCCATTTGGAGAATAGGCATTATAATGGTGAGCCATTGCTTTTAATATAAAATTTAAATACCTTGGCCTGAACTATAAAAATCCCTGTGTGAGTGACCTCCAGCTTCATCCCTGGCCATCCCTTGCCTTGCATTTTTTTGATCCAGTCATCCCAGTTCCCTTTCCACTCCTAGAACACAACACACTCACTCTTACCCCATGAGTTTACACCACTGTGTTTTTCTGTTTGAAGAATACTCTTCTCCCTGCTCCCAGGGCCCTTCTAGCCACCGTTATTGATGGATTCTTTTTTATGCTCAAGGTTCAGCTTCCTCCTGGACTAGATTTCTGACACACAATATGTTCTGAATAAATAGTTGTTGAATGAGTTATTACCGAATAGTGAGTGCACAGTATCTCATTTAATGTTGACTGCTCATGAGTTTACTCGAGTTTTCCTGCCCAGACGTTGTTGACCACTCACGAGTTAACTCATATTTTCCTGCTCAAATGTTGTTGACTGCTCACGAGTTTACTCGTGTTTTCAGGACCAAACGTTTTTTGTTCTTTTTTATTTGAATAACAGCTTTATTAAAATATAATTCACATAGCATACAATTCACTCATTTAAAGTGTACATTTATTTTTATTTTTTATTTTTTTATTAATTTATTTCTGTTACAGATGTTTCTCCTTTTTCCCCCATTGACACCCTCCTTACCATGCTCCTCCCTCGCTCTGTCCCCAGCTTTGTTGTCTATGTCCATCGGTTATGCATACATGCATATAAGTTCTGTGGTTTATCTCTTCCCTCCCCCTACCCCCTCTTCTGAGGTTTGTCAGTCTCTACCCTACTTCTATGACTCTGGGTCTATTTTGTAAATCAATTTGTTTAGTTCATTATATTCCAGAAATAAGTGAGATCATGTGATATTTGTCTTTCTCTGCTTGGCTTGTTTCACCTAGTATAATACTTTCCAGGTCCCTCCATGTCTTCTCAAAGGATAAGAGATCTTTCTTTCTTACAGCTGCATAGTACTCCGTTGTGTATATGTACCACTGCTTTTTTATCCACTCGTCTACTGATGGACACTTGGGCTTTTTCCAGATCTTAGCGATTGTAAATAGTGCTGCTATGAACATAGGGGTACATATATTCTTTCTGATTGGTGTTTCAGGCTTCTTAGGGTATATTCCTAGAAGTGGGATCACTGGGTCAAATGGCAGATCAATTTTTAATTTTTTGAGGTAACACCATAGTGTTTTCCATAGTGGCTGCACCAGTCTGCATTCCCACCAGCAGTGTACTAGATAGAGTCCCCTTTTCTCCACACCCTCGCCAACACTTGTTGTTTGATGCTTTGTTCATGGCGGCCATTCTGACAGGTGTGAGATGATACCTCGTAGTTATTTTAATTTGCATCTCTCTGATGGTTAGTGATGTTGAGCATTTCTTTATATGTCTCTTGGTTATTTGTATGTCCTGTTTGGAGACATGTCTATTTAGCTCCTCTCACCATTTTTTTTTTTTAATTGGGTTCTTTGTCTCCCTTTTGTTGAGTTGTATGAGCACTCTATATATTTTGGAAATTAATCCCTTATCTGATGCATCATTGGCAATTATGCTCTCCCATACAGTGGGTTGCCTTTCCATTTTGATGATTGTTTCTTTTGCTGTGCAGAAGCTTTTGAGTTTGATGTAGTACCATGTGTTTATTTTTTTCCTTTGTTTCTGTTACCTCATTGTTGTTTTAATTTGCATCTCTCTGATGATTAGTGATGTTGAACATTTTTTCATATGTCTCTTCGCCATCTGTATGTCCTTTTTGGAGAGGTGTCTCTTTAGGCCCTCTGCCCATTTTTTAATTGGGTTCTTTGTCTTCCTATTGTTGAGTTGTGTGAGTACTCTATATATTTTGGACATTAACCCCTTATCTGATGTATCATTGGCAATTATGCTCTCCTATATAGTGGGTTCCCTTTCCATTTTGATGGTTGTTTCTTTTGCTGTGCAGAAGCTTCTCAGTTTGATTTAGTCCCATGTATTCATTTTTTCCTTTGTTTTTCTTGCCTTAGGTGTTGTATCAGTGAAAATTCTGCTGCGTATGATATCTGAAATTTTGTTTTCAGGCCCAAACGTTGTTGACTGCTCACGAGTTTACTCGTGTTTTCCTGCCCAAACATTTTTTATTTTTTATTTGAATAACAGCTTTATTAAAATATAATCCACATACAATACAATTCACTCCTTTAAAGTATACATTTATTTTTTATTTTTTTATTAATTTATTTTTGTTACAGATGTTTCTCCTTTTTTCCCCATTGACACCCTCCTCCCCTTCCCTCCCAAGCCGTGTCCCCAGCTTTGTTGTCTATATTCATTGGTTATGCATACATGCATATAAGTTCTATGGTTTATCTCTTCCCTCCCCCTACCCCCTCTTCTGAGGTTTGTCAGTCTCTACCCTACTTCTATGACTCTGGGTCTATTTTGTTCATCAATTTATTTATTTCATTATATTCCAGAAATAAGTGAGATCATGTGATATTTGTCTTTCTCTGCTTGGCTTGTTTCACCTAGTATAATACTTTCCAGGTCCCTCCATGTCTTCTCAAAGGATAAGAGATCTTTCTTTCTTACAGCTGCATAGTACTCCGTTGTGTATATGTACCACTGCTTTTTTATCCACTCGTCTACTGATGGACACTTGGGCTTTTTCCAGATCTTAGCGATTGTAAATAGTGCTGCTATGAACATAGGGGTACATATATTCTTTCTGATTGGTGTTTCAGGCTTCTTAGGGTATATTCCTAGAAGTGGGATCACTGGGTCAAATGGCAGATCAATTTTTAATTTTTTGAGGTAACACCATAGTGTTTTCCATAGTGGCTGCACCAGTCTGCATTCCCACCAGCAGTGTATTAGAGCCCCCTTTTCTCCACACCCTCGCCAACACTTGTTGTTTGATGATTTGTTGATGGCAGCCATTCTGACAGGTGTGAAGTGATACCTCATTGTTGTTTTAATTTGCATCTCTCTGATGGTTAGTGATGTTGAGCATTTTTTCATATGTCTCTTGGCCATTTGTATGTCCTGTTTGGAGAGGTATCACTTTAGGTCCTCTGCCCATTTTTTTAGTTGGGTTCTTTGTCTTCCTTTTGTTGAGTTGTGTGAGTACTCTATATATTTTGGAAATTAACCCCTTATCTGATGTATCATTGGCAATTATGCTCTCCCATATAGTGGGTTCCCTTTTCATTTTGATGGTTGTTTCTTTTGCTGTTCAGAGCTTTTTAATTTGATGTAGTCCCATGTATTCATTTTTTCCTTTGTTTCTCTTGCCTTAGGTGTTGTATCAGTGAAAATTCTGCTGCTTATGATGTCTGAAATTTTGTTGTCAGACCCAAACCTTGTTGACCGCTCACGAGTTTACTCGTGTTTGCACTTGCATTAGCTATTTCAATTTTTGAAACTCAGGGTAATATCGAATTATTGTTTGTGACTCTTTGCTCTGAGGGTCGAAGTTCGAAAGCCAGCACACCATTCTATATGCTCGTGCAGACTCCTTTTCTTCCCACTCCTTGGGGCATGAGACTGTAAAATCAAAGGTACGGTAAACAAAAACAATGTCAGTGTGGGGCTGTCTAAACTTGGACTATCTTCTAACCGCTCACAGTTTGAACATACATTTCAAGGATATTGTAAAATCTTTTTTCGTCATGTTTAATCTGTTCAGTTTATTATAAAAAAGTGACTTTTCTTCATATTTAGGTTTCTATCACTATTATAGTATTACAAAAGTTTCAACCATGATGGATCGTGAAGGTGAAGACCTTTTCAATGAATTATATGCAGACACTTTATCTGACTGTCCGAGTGATTTTGAAATATATTGTAGTGATGTAGAAATTGATAGTTTATCGGAAAACAGTAATGAGTCGAATATTAGACCACCAAAACGACAAAAAAGAAATGTAATAAGATCTGATAGTGAAAGTGATTTTGAAGAAGAATGGATTGAAAATGATATTACACCAACTTTGGAGGATTATTCAAATATTTCGGGTGTAATTGCTGAACTTAGTGATCCACGGAGCATCAGGGGAGTGACGGAATTACTTTTTAGTGATGATTTTTTTGATTTAGTTGTTTCTCAAACCAATTTATACCACCACCAAATGGAACCGTTTTACAAAAAAATCTACTAAAGCTGTACCATGGACAAAAGTTACCCATACCGATTTAAAGAAGTTTCTCGGTTTGTTGATATTGATGGGACAAATGAAAAAATCACATTGGAGGAATTACTGGTCAACGGACCCTTTGGTTGAAGCTCCAATATTTCCTAAAACTATGAGCAGAATGAGGTTCGAGCAAATTCTTACATTTTTCCATCTTAGTAATAATTCACAAAATGTATCTAATGAAGACAGACTGTATAAAATTAGGCCTCTTTTAGATTACTTTCTTCCAAAATTTCAGTCTTTGTATGTACCTAAGCAGGAGTTATCCCTATATGAAGCAATGATACCATATAGAGGACATATCAGCTTCGGAACATATAATCTGGCAAAAATAATAAAATATGGGCTTTTAGTGAGAATGCTTTGTGAAAGCGAGAGTGGATACATTTGCAACTTCGAGATTTATTCGGGTGAAAGCAAAAGGCTGCAAGAAACTATGTTATCTGTCTTAGAGCCATATCTTGATTCTTGGCATCATGTATACCAAGATAATTACTGCAACAGCATTTCTACAGCTGATATATTATTAGAAAAGAAAACATTAATCTGTGGTACCATAAGAGAAAACCGTGGCTTGCCAAAGGTACTAAAAGAAAAGTCAAAGAATCTTCAGAGAGGGGAAATGATGTTTTTATGGAAAGGACCCATTGTCCTTATATCATGGAAAGATAAAAGACTAGTGAATGTGATATCAACTGTCCACGATGCCTCTATGAAAACAACTGGAAAGCGAAAAAGAAATTCTACGGGAGATAAAGTTAAACCTGCGTGCATATTAGACCACAACAAATACATGAAAGGAGTCGATTGAGCAGACCAATATTTGGCGAACAGCAGTATCTTTTGAAAAAGTATAAAGTGGTCTAAAAAAGTAGCATTCTTTCTGATCAATTGAGCTTTATTCAACGCATTCAAAATTTACTGTAATTACAATAGACCAAATAAAATAAGATACAAAAACTTTCTACTTGAAGTAGCTAGGGAATGGGTATCTGCTGGTTCAAATGAGTGCAGCTCAGAACCTAACACTTCTTCTGGTCCTTCTAAAAGAGCTCCTTACATTGATTCACCTTTTAGGCTTTCAAGGCAACTAAAAGACCACGCTTTAGAAAAAATAGTCACTGGTATTAAAAAAAATCCATTAGAACGTGTAAAGTGTGTGTTTCAAAAGTAAAGCGCAGCAAAACCAGATATATTTGCAAAACACGTTGCATACCATTACACTTAGGTGATTGCTATACAGTATACCACACCAAAAAAAAAATTACTAAAATATATAATATGTATAAAATATAATATGTAGCAGATATGTACAAAGTTTCATTTAAATTCATTATGTATAAATAAAGTATACTGAAGTTTTTTTAGATTGTTCCACTTTCATACTCAATTACGAAAAAAATAACCGGTGACATGAGATAACTTCTGTGTAAAATTGCCGGTCAACAATGTGTTAATGCTCACAGAATTCCTGTGAGGTCGATGTCGTTATTCCCATGATTGTGGATGTTAAAGCCGAGGTTCAGAAATTTGAGCAGCATGTCCAAGTTTATACAGTTACAACTGGCAGAACTGGTATCCAAATCCAGGTCTGTCTGACTCTAAAGACCACGTTTGGAGCGCAATAGAGGTTTGGACAACACATGAAGGAAGAAGTAATAATAAAATCAAGTCGTAAACATAAAGCTCTCAAGAATAAGGCCTTCTCACACACAGTCCACATAGGTTTTCAGAAGCAGCACAAAATCCTTAAAGCCTGGCATTTTCACCAACTCCCAGAGAGAGGTGCTGAGTGTCCACACAGCAGCGGGTCCTCTTGGCCAGCAAAGAGATGTGGCAACATTCCAGACAACCCTCCCCAAGGATCACTTTCGTCCCATAGCATCTCTAGTATGAGAAATTAGGACTGAGAAGGTTCTTTTCATACTGTTAGATCTCCTTTGTATGTCATAGAGTGCAGCCCCAAGATAATTTTTTAAAAGAAATATTTCTTTAAAAAAAAAAAAGCTTTCATCCTGATATATAAGTTCACCAAAAAAAAAAAAATCATACTATTAGAGTATAACAATGTAAATATAAAGGATATAGCACTTAAGCACCCGTTTCCAGGACTTAGGCCAGTCTAATTTGTAGTCATAGCCCATTAAAAGACATTATTTTAGTGTGCTATAGATTATAGTTACAGAAATAAAATCCTGGAACAAACATAGAACTTTATCTTTTCAAAAGATTTTAGTGCCTTATTCTCTGCTCATCATAAGGAAATACTTCGCAAGGCGTCACACACTTGTGGTACTGTTAAGTTTGTGGGTAGCTTTTTCAAGTGGTTTGTTAATGGTATGTATCGACTAGTGCTATTAATGGTTTGTCCTCAGACAATGCTGACTTCAAATAGGGAAGAAGGTAACTTCCTCTGAAGATGCATGTAATGATGGATAGAGGGCTGAAGAGAAGGTTAGGAGCTACAATTAGATGCGTAGTAATGATGGAATGGTTTGATCACAAGGACTGGGAGTGAGGCACTCAAAACATAATGGAGAGATATTAATATATTGTAAAGTGAAAAGGGCAGGTGGAAAGCAATGGACAGAATATGTTACTATTTGTGGTGTGTATGTGTGTGTGTGTGTGTGATATAAATGTCTCTAGAAAGACTCACAAGAAACTGTAAGAATGATTGCCTTGAGAAATGGGATTGGAAGTACTGGGTTGAAGGGGAAGGTCAGGGGTGAAGAGTAAACTGTTCTGCTAAGTGTGTGTGTGTGTGTGTGTGTGTGTGTGTGTGTGTGTGTGTGTGTGTTTTAACCATATATGTCTATTTTCATTTCAAAACAAAACAGGAATGCATAAGGTTGCCCAGCAGTGCATGACTCAGGTGTCTGGGTCACACTCAAGCTCAACCAAGCCACCTTGGATACAGTCTCTCAGAAACAGGTTGGAATAGATATACAACTTTCCGAAAACTAAGGCTTAAACAGCTCTTCTGTGCCCTATCTGGAAAGAACTCACTGGCCAATGTAAGAACCAAGGAAAGGATGGGAAAACTGAGAGAGATGGGCATAATGGAGCCAAGGGAAGTGAGAGCTTGGAAGTCAAGAGCTGATCCCCACGCAGAGGCCAGCTACCAAGGTGAATGCAAGTCTTGATCTCTGGTCTCTCCTGGGAAGTTAGGTGGAAAGCATTTCAGACCATCCTCGTGAGGCAACACCCTTCATGTCTCTCTACTTGCTCTGATAGCAAGTGTCTAACGATCATTTGGCTTCCCAGGTATCTTTCCACAGAGAAGAAATGTCCAATCAGCAGAGGAAGGGCAGAGTGAGGGGTGGTTCCAGTCCAACTTGCAGTTATACTTTTTACTATGTTTAAACAAATAAAAAATGAAATCATTTGTATATAGACAGGATGATAGTTCTGAAAGAGGTGTTATATGTTTCCTAACATTTCCTTCTCTCTGTTAAGACAGATAAACCATTAGGATTCATTGGCTCAGAAAGATATGCAATAGCAGAAAACAGCAGGGAGGGGCAGAGGAAAGGAAACTTTTAGCTTTGTGTTTCAAAAGCTAGCTCCTTAGAATTTTTTTTTAAAGGATCATGGGAAAAATAAATAAATAATAAAATAATAAAGGATCATGACAATATTTGAGAGCAGTAAGAGCAGATCTTCCTATGTCCACCTTCCTTACCAACTAGAAAAGGATTATCTATACCTGAGAAAAGAAAAGAATTTAAGCGGTAAGATATGATACCAGTGTGATCCTGAGAAAGGGACTCTGTGCTCTGCTCTCCAGACCAAAACCCCCAGACGGGGTTATGGAATCTGATAACCAGAGAGACCTACTGAACAACTGAGTAGAACCCTGGGGAAATGGAGTGAGTAATCCCAGAGAAGAAATATTTCTGTGATCTGCGTAGGCAAACCAACATCTAACCTTCAAGCAATTTTAGTGGGGCAACAACAAAATGAGTCTCATGCATCCGAGGGAAAAGAAATAGCTGAGAAGGGCCAGCTAGTTTGAAGGGTTGCACAGATGGGAACAAAAAATGTTTCTATGACAATTTGCATGGACCAATTCTGGAGGAATAGATTTACCCCTGACCCCCCCCCACCCCCCAGCAAGTGAAGGCCAGATTTCCTCCCATCCTGCATTACCACCACCAGTGCTTTGGAACCATGTAATTCATATAACCCTATAAACTTGTATAAACCTTATAAAGTCAGAACTCAGCTATAACCACGTGTAAGGGAAAAGGCAGGGATCCAAGTTGGCAGAGAATAAGTTGCTGCCATCCTGATGGAATTGCAACTTAGAATTTATATTTAGCTGAGTTACATAAGAACAAAAGTTGACATATTTCTTGTGCACCTAAATTTGTGGCCTTAGATTCATACCCACAATATATATTATATGCTTCAGCTTCCTGTGACTTTGAGAAGTTAATCCAGAGCTACTTACATGCTATGTTCCTTTGGAATGTTAATTTCCCTATCAGTCAAATAAGAATTCTAATATCCATTGTAGAAGGTTAATATGAAGCTCTGATGTGATCATGTGTATAAACTGCCAAGATGTAAGTGTTCTATAAATACTATTTTTCTCATGCCAATATCATCACTTCAATCGACGTTCATTTCCAAGTGTATAACTGGTTAGACATTAATTCTGCTTTAAGTTGGCTGCTTCATGATGGCATCCTAGCATCTTAATCTCATCAGTAAAATGTCCTCACGTCACATGGATAACTTCTGGGAAGGGTTTCTGTGGCCGGTTAGTCCCACCCACAGTTATGTAGTTTCCAGTAAGCTTCAATCAAAGAGAGTGTCCCCTCCCTGACCTGAGAATGCAGTCATTTCCAAGCCCTTCGGCCACAGTCATCTTGGAGGCCATCTTTTGGCATTCTAACTTTCTGTTCCTTAATACACAGGCTAAGCTGTGACCTACTTGCTCCAGGTCGAGAAGCGTGTGCGGCAACGTTGCAGGATCTCTTCTTGTAGCCAGGTAAGGAAAAAGAAGGCACCTGTGCAGGCCCTTCAGGTGCAGTATTTCACTCAAGTATATCACCATTTCATTGACCAAAACTACGGCTCAGAGAGGCTAAGTGAACTCCCTGCTATCCAAGAACTGGTGACAGAGCAAAGCTTGAAGCTAAATCTGGAAGCTAAGCTAAATCTGGAGGGCTCCAAAGCTCATGAGCTTTCTGCCACATAACCACCCATGGAGAAAAGGATGTGAAGGGCAAGTATGAACTGTACCAAAATGATGGTTGATTGAGTACATGGCCAGTAATTAGAGGTATTTGCAGTTGTCACCAAAATACACACATGTGTTTAGATAGTAGCATGTAAACTCAGAGTGGTGGGGGTGGGGGGGCATTTGAACATCTCTCATTGGGCTGCAGTCACACTCTAGGCTGACATTTAGCTCTATAACAGTAACAGTGATGATAACAGTGCTTTGTGTACATCTAGTACTCAGCTTTTCTAAGTACTTTCGCATCCATTATATGATTTTTCTTACAACATTCCTGGCCAGATATGCAGGAAAAGTATCATTCTTTTCATTCTTGTGAAAAGGAAAAGAGGTACAGACTTGTTCCACATCTCCCAGCAATTTCAGAAACACAGAACTGAAGTCTTGAATGATGTTTGAAGTGTGTTTGGGACTCTGAGTGATGGCTGGACATATGCAGAGGTGTGACCTCCTTTTCCTTGGTGAAGTAGAGAATGGGTGTACCAGTTAGGGCCTCAGCAGGAAACAGATGACATGGTAAAACTGGACAATTTGAGGAGATTTTAACAAAGGGACTATCTACAAAAGGGTAATAATCAGGTTATAGGGAAATCACAAGACATAGTGCAGCTGTCCATCTGTGAGGAACCATTACTCCACATAGGACTGAATGACAAGAAGAGGGTTGTGGTTATTGGAATAAGGAGAGAGTCTGTATAGAGAGATCACCTGACAGGAGTTCTGGACTTTGACCAAGGGACACAGCCAGCCTGCAGTGACTGCCACAAGGATGGATCCAGGGAAATAAGTACCTTGATTTTACTCTAGTCCTTCCTTACCTCTGATCACCTGCTATCGCTTTCTGTTGGCCAAACCCATCTGGAAGTCAGATGCAAAAATACCTATTATTGTGTTCAAAACAGTTCAACTTCATGAGGCACAGAACAGGGAACAAAGTGGTAGAGTAGATCTGGAGGAGCAAACAGAAGATACCCTGCATGTGAGGTTTTCTACTAAGAGAGGCCACACTAGAACAATGTATCATATCAGCAAGACTTCAGCTCACCTGAAATCATTAAACAATGTAAAGGAGTTATTGGACAGGCTTCAAGGACAATCAAACCAGAGGCTGGCTTTCTGTGAGGGTGTGAGTACAGTGTGCCAACTCTGTACTCCGGCTGCCTTACCACATGGTAGCAAAGTAACTGCAGCAGTTCCTGGTGTTGCATCTACACACCACATTGACTGGAGAGAGAGAGAGACCATGTTTCAGAATTCCTGGTAAAAGTCCCGAGACTCACTCTGATCGAATTATATTGGGTTATATACTCAGTTGTAAACCAAACATTATGGCTAGAATAGGGAATGCACGCACCCATTGGCTTAGCTGAGTCATGCTTCACCCTTAGATAAAGGAATAGAATGGCGTTTCATAAATCACATAGATTGTGGAACAGAAATTGGAGCTCTGTGGGATGGTTGAAGAGGCCATCAAGAAGTACTCACTCAAATGGAATTGCAGACCTATCACTGTTAGGAAAGGGAGGAGACATATGGATTAAAGAGTGTTTCAGTCCAAAGTGTAATCAAACAACAGAAGTCTAACGTGGATTAAATGGGCAGGGGTTTATTTATGTCACTCAATGAAATAACAATGGGTAGGCCATCAAGGGTTGGTATAGTAGCTTAATGATGCCCTTTGAAACACAAATTGTCATAATTATTACCTCATGGTCAAATGATATCTGGTACACTTCCAGGCTTCCCTCCAAGTTCAAGGCAGGAAAAAGGAAAAGGGGTAAATGATGGTCTAAGGGGAAAAGTGTTTGCCTAGAGAGCTATTGCTTTTCTATTAGCAAAGGGAAACTCTTTACTTCATTAACCAGAAGTAATGAAGTAATGTTCTGTGGCTACCTCTTAGCCACAAAGGAGGCTGGGAAGTAGGGAATTTTGTTTTCTAGCTCAAGCTGGAGATGAAGATAAGGTAGAGGGGATTGGGAATTGTTTTGGAAAGCCCGTCCATGGTCTCTGCCACAGGAATGATTGCCTAACAGCACTGAAGACCCAGCAGAGGCTGGAAATCATAAATCTGTGGTGGAGCCAATCAGCAGAGAATCACCCACTTGACAATAATACTGGTTAACTGGAAAAAATGACAGCTTTATACTAAATTTCACTGATTTTGCTAACTCAGGAGAACTACAGGCCAAATTTTCCTAGCAAAGAGGGCAGTGAAGCCAACCACATAGACAATTCAGGAAAATTGCTGGAACAATGCGGCTATCTCATTTCCAGAAAAATTAAGAGCCTTTCTGAATAAATTTATAAACTAAAGCCCAGAGTCTGTAACACATACTGACACTAATACTGGTTATTTTTCCAGAGAAGTTTATTCACCTAGGAAGAGCTTTTCCATCTAGGTTTTTTTTTTTTTTTTAATTGATTTCTTTCATGCACTTGGAAGTTTTCCATTTCTTTGCTTGTTTGTTTGTTTAAAATTTTTTTTTCATTTGCAGTTTACATTCAATGTATTTTGTATTAGTTTCAGGTGCACAGCACAGTGGTTAGACAATCATATACTTTACAAAATGTTCCCCCTAATATTTCTAATACCCAACTGGCACCATATTACAGTTATTACAATATTATTGACTATATTCCCTATGCTGGACTTTACACCCCCATGACTATCCCATAATTACAATCTATACTTCTCAATCCCTTCACCTTTTTCACCCTGTCCTCCAACCCCCTCCCGTCTGACAACCATCGGTCTATTCTCTGTACCTGTGAGTCTGTTTCTGTTTTGTTTGTTCGCTTATATTGTTCTTTAGATTCCACATGTAAGTGAAATAAATCAGTCAGAGAAAGACAAATTCCATCTGGTTTTAAAGACTACTAACAAAGTTTCCATGTATGTCTAGTTAAATCCAAAAAATTAGTTTATACTCTATTAAGGCAGGTCTTTAAAAGGATTCCCTTAGTGTGCAGGTTCTCAATGTTTTTGCATTATCATCAAGACACAAGTATTTTTTTATATATATATATAAGCATGTAGGACCATATACAAATGTGTATTTCACTAAATGAGTTTTGTGTGTATAGTTGTACAATCCAAATATAGCCTTGCTCTGACCTTAGGACCCACAATGACACGTCTGAAAATTCTACAAATTCAACTCCAAGAGCCTTGAAGAAAAATACAGACCTCTGTAGGTGTTCTCAGGAGCAACTCAGAGAGTTTTACCCCCCCACACACAACACACCAAAATCACATGACAACTACTGTCCCCACCATCTTCTGCCTGTCTCTCCTGCCTATTCCAGAAGAGACACCCTATGTCTTTCCTTATTTTTGCAGAACCATTCACCCAAGGTCCAAGTTTGTCACATTTTTCCACCAGCACATCAAAGGCCTCGTCCATCTTCCCAAGCAGGAAAAGACCTTCCTTCTTAAACAAAAGAGGAGAGAGAAAGACTGACAAAGATCAAATCACAGCAATGCCAAACTCTAGGCAAGTGCTTCATGTAGATTCATAGAAAGTGCCAGTGACTTCCCACCTTTAATAAATAATAAAAATACTGAAGCAAAACACATTAATACTTTACTTTCCCATGGCACTGTAGGGCAAAAAGAACAAACATCACGGATTTCACAGATCTGCCATGTAAAATAGAAGAGGGAAAGAGAAAGAGGAAGATAATGACTGAAGAGGTAAGAAACAAGAAGAATAGTTACATTTTCTTAGCAGACCATGTATAACTGGAAATAGGAATTTTAAACTCTTGAATAAAAAAAGTATGTGTTCTGTTTAAAAATGAAATGGCTCCCACTGCAAATGTATAAGAAAAACGATGCTTCATATAGCACATGAACTGATGAAATTACTCTGTGGTTCGTGGATATCCTTAGATATATTAATCACCGACAAATAAAATAAAATAATGTCTATATAAAAACAAAGAAATGATTAGCACAGTTATTAAGCTAACCAACAATTCCATTAATGACTGCTTTCGATCTCTATAATGCTTATTAACATCCATGAGTAACAAATACCTGTATTCTAGTTTGGGTTTTTCAGTTTATAAGCCATGTGATTTTGGTCAAGTCATTTAGCTTTTCTCCACTTCTTCATCTATTAAACTGAGAAGATAGGCTTTGTCCTATATCTCTTTCTCCAGGTGCAGTGAGCATCAATGTAGGTAATGCTTATGCCAGCATTTTGAGCATTGTGAAGTACTATTAAACCCAAAGTACTATTATTATTAATAATAGTGATAGATATTATTTACTGACTATTAACAAAGCATCTAGCAAGATGATGCTAGGTGCACTGCATACATAATAAAATGTACGATGCTCACTCTCAAATATTTAGCTTTATTATTATTTTTTTATCCTCACCCAAGGACATTTTTGCATTTATCTTCAGATAGAGCAGGAGGGAGAGAGAGAGAAACATCGATGTGAAAGAGACACATCGAGTGGTTGCCACCCACACAACCCCAACCGGAGCCGGGAACAAACTGCAACCGAGGTACGTGCCCCTAGCGGGAACTGAACCCGGGACTCTCTGGTCCACAGGCCGGCGCTCTAACCACTGAGCCAAACCGGTCAGGGCTCAAATATTTAGCTTTAATATCATTGTCTAGGACAGTATAATCTGCTCCTTGGAATTTTTATTAGTAGATAATAACAGCTACCATTTCATGATCACTTACAAGGCACTAGTCTAAACATTTGAAATATTTTGTACCATTTCATGCTCACAAGAACCTGATGAGGGAAGGTAGTGTTGTCATTGTCTTTATTCTACAGAAGACGAAACTGAGGCTCAAGAGTTTATGTAACTCACTCAATCCCAGTTCACAATGGTATTGAGTAGTTGAACTTGGACTGAATTCCAGGTGACAGACTTGACATGCTATGACATTTCCTTGCAGTTAGAACAGTGATGTACATATGTACCTAGGCAACATATATGTGTTGGCTCACTGAATGAACTTGTAGCGATCCCTATGTTTCACACAGGTAGAACATTTCCAAATTCCATAGGGCATATATTATTTCCTAAATGAAGAAAAGGAAAAGAAACTTTCTCCTACTTCTAATAACTGTCATTATCAAGAAACAAGCTTTTAATTGTGCACCTGAAACCTGTATAATTTTGTTACCCAGTGTCACCCCAATAAATTCAATAAAAAGGGGGGGGGAGAAATGAACTTTCAAGAACAGACTTATCCAGATAGATATTTCTCTTAAAAGACTAAATTATAGCCTGGCTGGTGTGGCTCGGTGGTTGAGTGTCGACCCATGCACCAGGAGGTCACTGGTTCGATTCCTGGTCAGGGCACATGCCCAGGTTGAGGGCCAAATCCCCAGTGGGGGGCATGCAGGAGGTGGCCAATCGATGTTCTCTCTCACCGATGTTTCTATCTCTCTCTCCCTCTCCCTTCCTCTCTCTCTAAAATCAATAAAGAAAAATTAAAAAGAAAAAGACTAAATTATAAACTTCCAATTAATTTTGATGAAATTGTTCTAAAATATGCCCAGAAAAATCCTTTTGAGGATCAGTGGACTGGTGGTGGTTATTTGACCCCTCCCCCCAAGAACTAAGTTGGTCTGCCTTCTACCTTATCCTTTCTGTTTCCTGGGTATTTGCTTCTCGCGCTGTACCTGCAACTGTGACGTATCTCTACTGCTTTGCTTTTTCTCTCTTTGTTCTTCTTTCCTCAGAAGTTATCCATTTCCTCTTTTCTCTTGACTTTCATTTGAAAATCTGGCTTTTTATAGACAGAATCCACCTTTTTATTCAACTCTCCAAGTAAAAATATCACAATGAATTTCCTTCAATTACCCTGTTGCCCCTTGCCCAGGAATATGCCCTATGGGTAACAATGACTTTTTTATGGGGTCTAAATCGTAGTTAAACTAAAGTGGGCCACCAGCACTTCCTGGCAATCCTTCCATATTTTGTTCATTTACTTCCCCACACCTTATCCTTTCTCCTCAAACATTCAACACCTCCTCCTCCTTCTCAGTTGATGATCTCACCGCTAATTTCACTGAGAATGCAGAAGCAATACAAAGAAATCTGCATGATCTCCCACCATCAATACAAAGAAATCTGCATGATCTCCCACCACCAAATACACTACACACACACACACACACACACATACACATACACACATATTCTCTCTCTTTGCTCTCTATGCAGTGATCTGGTCAATTGTTTTCTTAGGATCTTGCAAATTATTAATTCTCCCTTCAACTATATTCAGATTCAAATTTTCTAATACAGTTGTATTCCAATGACTGTATTTTTTCATTTACAAAATTGTAATCACCTCTTTTGCATTTCATTTTTGCTTATTTTTATTCCAAAATTTTTTGTTCTTTTTGGTAGGAGTTGAGCTTTTATCTCTTTGATCATCTCCATCATAGTTATATTAAAATCTTACCAAACTTGCCAGAGATAAAATTGATTTCATCTATATTCCATGTACATTCTCATTGTTGACTCTGTTGGCTTTCTTTCTAAGCATTAAACCCATCCTCATGTTTTGGAGTTTGAGTTTGCAGGCTCGTATTGAAGCATTTGGAAGCTTTTAACATTTTTCTTTCTATCTCTCCCAATGCCTTTAACCATGAGCTCACCCCTCTCTGTCAGCAGACCCTCCATCAAAAGCCAAGTCTTATAATAGCAGCTTGAAACTCCTGCCCTAAGGTGATATTTTAGATTCCGCAGATCCAGTCACAGAGCAATTAGGCAGCTAGGCTCAATTTTTTTATTGTAAGACTGTATCTAGATACCCCCAACCTCCCTAGCTCCACAGCTTTCTAAAAGCCATGTCTCCAAGTAAAAGTCATCTGGAGATTTAATATCTCTTCAGCCTTACTCCTGAGAGGGGAGGAGTTTTCAAACTGTGGGGTTTTGATACAGTTTCTTATGGAACAATTTTAGTGCCCTCTGCCCCTCCAGAGCTGAAATCCTGGCCAGCACTCTATGCTTTCTGAATTTTCCATAAACGCTGTGGCTTCAGCCTACACACTTTGACATTTTTTGTTCTATTTCCATCCAAAAGATGTTTGCCTTGTTTTTGAATCTGAATTTATCTTTATTGTTTTCTCCCTTTAGATTTGATCTATTATTGTCCAGTGTTTGGAGCAGTGTGGGTTACCAAAGCTTGAGCTCGGTGAGCCATCTTGCCTCAAAGCTGTACCTATGTCCTCCGCCTCCTCTCTTGTGTCTATCAAAAGCCAGCCTTCTCCTTTGTGCACTGCATTTCACCCACCCTTATCGTCTTGAGCACTTGGCTTCTGCAGTCATTCCCCCTCTTCCTGGAATCACTGGTTTCTTCTCCTCCCCTGGACCATTCCCATCATCAGACAAGTAGGCTGAAATACCACTCATTTTATTTATTTATTTATTTTAAATTTTCTAAAATATGTTTTTATTTATTTTTTTTTAGAGAGAGAGGAAGGGAGAGAGAGATAGAAACATCAATGTGAGAAACATCGATCAGCTGCCTCCTGCACGCCCCCTACTGGTTCCAGCCCAAAACCCCTGGCATATGCTCTGACCAGTAATTGAACTGGGACCTCTCAGTCCATGGGATGACACTCAATCCACCAGCTGGGCTCATTCATTTTATTTTTAAAAAACCCCCAAACTCTTCTTAGACTTTACATTCTCCTCTACCTACTTTCCTTTTTTTTTTGCTCCTCTTTATTCCAAAACTCCTTGAAAGAGTTCTTTATATTCACGGCCTTTCCTTTCTCATTCCTCATTCTTCCCTCCACTCATTCCAATCAGGCATCATGCCTGAGGCTACATGCTAAAGGGACTGTTTTGCTCACGTTAAGTGTGAGTTGCCAAGTTGGCATCCAAGCAGAGACAATGAGTAAATAGCCTTGAAGCTCAGAGAAGTGCCGAGAGGGTAATATGAGACCCCTCAATATATTGATGTTATGGCAGAGATTACTAGGTGCTTATCAAATATTCTTTCTCCTGTGTCTCCTCAGCACAGAACTTCAATCTTAGCTGAGCATACTACTGCCTGAAATAAAAGCCACAACTATTAACCTCCATCTCAGCAAGACAGAAACACATGACTGAGTCTAGCCACTGAACTAATGAGAGAAACATGCAGATGTGTTTGTGGGGGGGGATGGGAGTGGGGAGTGCTTCCAGAAAGGTTCCTTTAAAAAAGCTGATTTGCTGGGAGAGGTCTTTTTCTTTTCCCCTTCTTCCTGGAATGTGTAGATGATGCCTAGAGCTAACTCAGCCATCTCAGATCAGAGGTGAACCTGAGAGAGTAAGCCACCTGCTAGAGTGATGGAACAGAAAATCAGAAATAGCCTGAGTCTCGATGACTTTGTGGATCTGCCATATCAGTTGTGAACTGACTCCTTCTGACTCCTGGTATGTGACAGAACGAACTCTAATGTGTTTGGAACATAATTCATTGGAGAACAGATGGTATTTAAAGCCACGGAACTGGAAGAGATCATCTAGGAAATGAGTGAAGATATAGAACAAAAGAGAACCACACCAGAGCCTATGGAACTGTAACATTCATAGGAGGAGGAGGAGGATCTAAGAAAGGAGATTGTCAATGAGGGATCAACAAGGTAACAGGAGAACCAGGCCAGTGTGATGTCCAAAAAGCAACTGAAAAAAATGTTTGAAGCAAGAGGCAGTATTAATTGTCACATGCTGTTCCATAGGTCAAGTAAGATGAGAACTGAGAATTGACCATTGGACTTAGCAACATTGAGGTCACTGGTGACCTGGACAAAAGCGAATTCAGAGGAGTGGTGGGGAAAAGACTGATCTGAATGGGTATAAGAGGGAATAAGAGGAGAGGAAAACAGAAAGTACAGGCAACTTTTTAAAGCAGTTTTGTTTCAGAGAAGAGCAAAGAGTTGGGGTAATAGCTGGAGAAGTAGACTCAAAAGATTTTGTTTAAGATAAGAAAAATAATAGCATGTTGGATGCTGTGGGAATGATCTAATTTAATGATGCGGGAATGAGAAGGTAGAATTGTTGGTGTGATATCTTTGTTTAAATCAAGCTACTCCCTGAGATTAACTCTAATAATCACTTAATTTAACACTTTGTTATGTTTTCATAACCAGCTATCATGTAGCTAATTTTCCTGTTCTTTCTTATTTAGTATGATTTTTAAAATAGTAAACTCAATGCATTAAAAAATGTCATAAGATCCTGGCCGGTGTGGCTCAATGGATTGAGCATCAGTCCCATGGACTGAGAGGTCCCAGTTCAGTTCCCAGTCAGGGCATGTGCCCAGATTGTGGGATGGATCCCCAATGGGAGGCATGCAGAAGGAGGCAGCCGATCGATGTATCTCTCTCATATCCATGTTTCTATCCCTCTCACCCTTCCTCTCTCTAAAAAAAAAAAAATCAATAAAAACATATTTTTAAAAAAAATGGAATAAGAATTTTAAAGGGAATGCTTGATTAACAATTAATGTATATCCTAATTTAAATTTATGTAGATTATATTATTTAGATTCTAAGTGCTTCAAATACATACATGTATTGGAGCAAGTGTGAGCTGAAGACAAAAGAAAAAGAGAAAAGTGCAATAATTTTTATTTATGGTTTGCTTTGTATCTAAGTATGGTATAGTTTGCTCTGCAATGTATAAGGCATGATTTAGACTTTGTCTTTCCTGTGGGAATTATAGCATAAATAAACAAATACAATTTTAAAATGACTGCCTTTAAAAAGTACTTGCAGTGTTTCGCAGCAATTAGATAATGATGGAGATGACTGCAATGTGAATGTTGAGCCTTTAGTATTTATAATGTTACAGGGAAACTGGGACTATATCAGGACTAGAAGGTGCTTCTTTAACTTGATCATGGGTTTTTGCATTATAAGCTTCTCTGAGAAGGAACTAGGGTGACCCCTGCTGGGGGAATGAAGTGAAGGACTTTCCATTCAGGGCCAGGTTTAAGATAAACAGGAAGTTGCAATTCAAAAATTTACGTGGGTGGGCGGGGGATGGGGGAGTCATAGCAAGAAAAGAATCTTGGTACATGAAACTCCAAATGGGCTAATTAATATGGAGATTTTGGTTCCAGAACCCCTTAAAGAACATTTGTGAATCCCCTAAGAGTTCACAGACCCTACATAGGTTAAGAAACCTTTCTAGAAAACAGTATTCTCTGAAATGTGCAGATAATAAATCTGATACACAAACACTCTTGAGAGACTTTTCATAATTTCAGAGAAACGTTGGGGTTAAAAAGAAGTCTGAGGAGAGGAGATGGCAAGAGGACTGATGACCACAGGGCTGGGAAGGCTGGGAAAGGTGATGAGGTCTTCTCAGTGGGCCATCAGTGATCCTTTGCACCACAGTTTATAAATCACTATGCCAAGTTATTTTAATTAGCTTCTGTCTCACTTCAGACAGTTATACTTAATAGATAAAGTAAAGGTGAAATTGAAATTGGAGAAAGAGTGAGAGAGATTAGTACCATAAAATTAAAGAGCTGATAGGTAAGATTGTTAGCCTGAAATTTATGATCCAGAGTTCCCGTGGATGGCTTTCACAGGATCCTGGGGGAAAAGATTGTTTTCTTCTATGTCTTCCCCAATATTTAAAATTACAGTGAGGGGAGAAAAACTTTTTGTACAGCTTGTATTTTTATAAAAGCCTTGTTTTATACTAAACAAATAAAAGACAGTACGCAAAGCAATGTACAGTTTCCTCATTTATAATTGTCATCATTGGCCAATTATAATACCCACCAGGCCTTCCTTTGATATAAATTGAAGATGTGGTATGTCATTATAATTATGAATGTTTCTCTTTCTTTACCTTGATATTCTAGTGTTTTGGGTTTGTTTTTCTTTTTTTGTTTTTTTTTCTGAGGGAGAGGAAGAGAGAGAGATAGAAACATCAATGAGAGAGAACATCGATTGGCCACCTCCTGCATGCCCCCCACTGGGGATCGGGCCCACAACCTGGGCATGTGCCCTAACCGGGAATCGAACTGGTGACCTCTTGGAACATGGGTCGATGCTCAACCACTGAGCCACACCATCCAGGCTCTAGGGTTTTATTTGTATCACTGAACATAATGGAACACAAAAATCAGAAGGCATCTTGTGTGACAAGATTCTTACCAATGGGTGGGAGACAGCAAAGCTGTAGTGGTGGTGCCTTACATCCTGAAAATACATTGCACAGTCTGCTTCTCTTGCCTGAGTAAAAGGCTCAATTAGAAAACATAAAACTCGACCAAAACTGGATTTGCCTCAACACAAACAGTGTCTGCAGAATTGCTTGCCGCACTACCAAAAGACCTTAGTGAAGCAGTATGTCTCCAGAATGCTTAAGTCGCTTTGTGCCTTGGAGGAAATTTTAAAAACTAAAGCAATGCCTCTGTCCAATGTTCTCATCCATTCCAGAATCACTGAAATCTATTCCAGTATTTTGAAGCAGATCATAAAGGAATTGCCATTTCTCTTCAAAATGAAAGTATTGCCTTTCTGCGGAGCCAAGTCCTGGTTCTCATGTTATTTGCACAAAGACAGCATCAAATAAATGAGGGTTTCTATTTTGGGAGGCCTTTCGGAAAGTTCAAAGGCCTGCTGTGGTTTTGAAAATTGTAAAAATATTATTTGCCAAATAAAACTTCAACTCAAACGTTGGTACTGGGCATGGTTGGAGAACCAGCAATGCGTGGCAGCACCTCTGTGTGCTCTGCCTTGGTGAAGAAACTCTGCGTGTCACTGAGAGTCATTCCAATCCAGATTGGCGAGCCTTAGTGTCAAAGGTAAATCCCGAATACATTTGTTTACTGCCACAAAAGGCATCAACCTATTCAGTGTCAGAGCCTTAAAGTTCTGTCTTTTCAAGTTTTGTTAGGAAAGCAGGATGAAGTTCTCCTCTGCTGTGCAGAAATCCCCTGGTTGTCTGAAAGGTAAGTCTAGTAGCAGTGCTTAATTTAATTCAAGGTAGATAACTCTTACTCAGCCTTAAGGTCTCACATTGAAAAACACTTCTTTGGGATCATATCCCTCTGTTATTGCCTGTCACAGGACCACACACCTTTCCTCCACAGTAATTTTGTATTTGTGGTTGTGATTATTTTATTGATATCTGTTTTCTCCACTAGACTACAGGCTCAATGAGGTCAGAGACTTACTCAATTTATTTGGTCATTTTATCTCTAGCACATAGCATAGTGCTAGGCACATAGTGGTCCCAAAAATATTTAGAAATATAGCCCGGCTGGTGTGGCTCAGTGGATTGAGCGTCATCCCATGGACTGAGAGGTCCCAGTTTGATTCCCGGGTCAGGGCACATGCCTGGGTTTCGGGCTCGATCCCCAGTAGGGGGCGTGCTGGAGGCAGCCGATCAATGTTTCTCTCTCACATCGATGTTTCTATCTCTCTCTTCCTTCTTCTCTCTCTAAAAAAAAAAATCAAGCCCTGGCCAGTTTGGCTCAGCGGTTGGAGTGTCGGCCTGCGGTCCAGAGAGACCCGGGTTCGGTTCCTGCTAAGGGCATGTACTTCGGTTGCGGTTTGTCCCCAGCCCTGGTTGGTCGTGCGGGTGGCAGCCACTCGATGTGTCCCTTTCATGTCGATGTTTCTCTCTCTCTCTCTCTTCCCCTCTCTCCCTCCCACTCTATCTGAACAAAAAATGAAAAAAATGTCCTCGGGTGAGGATAAAAAAATAATAATAATAAAAATAAAAAATAAAATAAAAAATAAAATAAATCAATAAAACGTGTTTTTAAAAAATATTTAAAAATACATGAGTGAATGAACGAAAAAGTAAATGACAGGAAACAATTTTTCCACAACCTTCTAGATATATGTCCATTTGAATAATAACAAAATGTGGCTGTCATTATAAGGCTTTATCTAAAGTAAGCCAATTCTCACAACAATCTTATCAAACAGGTACTATTATTATCCACTGATGAGGAAATCCAGGCATCTAGAAGAAAGTCACTTGCTTAAGTTCCCACGATTAGCAAAGGTGGAGCCAAGCTTCAGGTAGTCTAAATTTGGAGCGCACACTCCTAACTCAAAGTCCCCTATATATTCACTAATAGGGGAGAAAACTACTTAACTCTTTGGGTGAGGCTACCCCTCTGGGGTGAAGGGTGGAGGCAGACAGCTATGGAAATTTTACAGATCTGGGGTAAGGTTTCCTGCCAGCTAGACTCCAGAGTAGCAATTTCTCTGCAGGAAGAAACCTCTAGAACTAGGAAACACTGCAGAACTCTGCATGTTACTTCTGCTCAAAATACCACAGAAACAGTATCCGTGAAGCAGATGACCAAGATGACTTCAATGACCAGAGGACAAAGAACTGGTACAAATGGAATCCAACTCACAACATGTTTGAGAATTCTAACATTCTGATTCAAACCAACCCTCACCTGGAAAAGCGAGCATGGAACTTTTGATTTCATCTGAAATATCTACCCTTGTAATCAGGGATTTCATAACATACTGCCATCAGAGTTAGAGTTGACATTAGAATGTCAACTATGACAAGTGTCACCACCATACCAGTAACCATTCCAAAAGTTAAAGTTCTTATCAAAGTTTTGTTTTGTTTTTTAAAGCTGTATTCTTTTGAAATTTTCTTTTAAACAGAAACTTTCTATTGAATTTCTTTTTTAATTTAAATATACAACCTGGATTTATTTATAAATTTTTCAGGTATTGGCCATTATTTTTTGCAAAAATATAAGTGAGAAAGATCCAATTTCTTGTTTAATAAAACGTTCTCTGTCTCTAAGTAGGAAAAACATTGTATAAGAATTTGTGTGAGTGTTTATATATATATATGCACTCTTTGGAGTTTGTGACCCAAAAGGAATTAGGACTCACCAGTCTCTAGATTGAAACCATCTTTTATGACTTTGTAGCTGAGAAGTAGGTAGTTTAAGGGGTGAAGGTATGAGAAGAGTAGGATTTTGTTAGAAGTCTGTGTGGGGATAGTCTCCATATGTCCCTCCAGATTCAATCTCTGTCCCTCCAGTTCTTCTATGAACCTCTGACAACTGACCTGTTGGACTACATCATGACTCCCCTGCTTTATGGCTTCTGGTTGGTTCCTCTAAAGTCCACTACTGTCCTGCAGCCTCTCAGGAGCTAACACTTCCCAATGCCCCTTTAGGCCTAGGGCTGGCAACTGTTTCCTACTTGACCATCATCTTTTATTTCCCTTAACCTTGATCACATCTCAGTAAATAGTCTCTTCATTATAATCTTTTCAATGACGTTTTGACTGTGTTTTCTGTTAGGACCCTGATGGATACAGGCTGCCTCTCTTCTTTCACTTTATCTAGTCAAGAGGATTTTTTTTTTAAGGGGTAAAAAACAAAGTGAGATACATCACTGAAGATTTGACATCATCAAAGATCTAATCCATTAAATAAATAATTAATAAGCTGAACTTCATGAAAATTAACAACTTCTGCTCTGGGAAAGATGATGTCAAGAGAATAAGAAGCCACAAAATGGAAAAAATATTTGCAAAAGACACCTGATAAAGGAATGTTATCTAGAATATACAAAGAGCTCTTAAAACTCAACAGTAAGAAAACAAACAACTGAATTAAAAAAGGAGCTGGAATGAATTCTTGATATATACAACAACATGGATGAATAAAATGCTGAGTGAAAGAAACCAGACAAAAAGAATATATGCTACATGTTTCCATTTTCTTAAAATTCTAGAAAATGTAAACTAATCTATAGTGACAGAAAGATTGTTTGGGTGGGAGGGAAAGGCAAGAGAGATTATCAAGATGAACAAGGAACTTTTGAGGGTGAGGGATGATATTTTCACTCTCTTGATTGTGATGATGAGTCACAGGTATGACAAAATTTATCAAAGTGTATACCTTAAAATATGCAGTTTATCATATGTGAATTATATCTGAATAAAGCAGCTTAAAAATGGAGACAACACAAGATACACAACTTTGTAATTTATAGTTCTCAGGGAACATATGTGTATGATTTTATGTAAAAGGCATTGTTAAGATCAGTTGTACTAAGCAAAATGTTCACCAATAATAAATGATTACCTAGCTCAACAAAAAATGTGTTAACAAATCATCCTCTCTCTATATATATTTTATTTTATTATTTTTTTTTTGCATATTTTACTTGTGTGATAGATCTATAAAGTTTCCTCAAGATAACCACTGACTTAAGATTGGTAAAACTCAATATTATAGATGGAAAATCAGTTATTCTATAAA
Source organism: Tadarida brasiliensis (assembly GCA_030848825.1). NCBI lineage: Eukaryota > Metazoa > Chordata > Mammalia > Chiroptera > Molossidae > Tadarida > Tadarida brasiliensis. The sequence continues at coordinate 17,555,263 of CM061259.1, read as the reverse complement.
TGTTGTTGCTCTTCTCAGATATTTCTCAATCTCTAATTGGTTTAATTCTATTTTTATCTTAAATTATTTGGAAAAAGAAATGCTTGTTGATATATATATATATACACATACATATATGTATGTGTATATATATGTATGTGTATATATATATAATACACATATATATGTGTATAAATATATATATATTTAATTGCTATTAATTTTGATGCCCATATCTCAAAGTCAAACAGATCTGAGTTTGAATCATTGCTTTGATCGTCAGTAAAGTCTTCTAGCTTTCATTTACTCAGTAATAAAAAGGGACAAAATAATACTTACATGTTAGGGTTTTCGTGTGTGATCATTCATATCATGTACCTATCATATGGAAAGTACTCAACACATGTTAGTTTCCTTCCCCTTGTTCTTCCTAAACAGATTCTTCTATACCAGTGCATAATCTGCTATTTAGGTAACAGAAAGACACATAAGATGTTTCAGGTAATCTTGGAATGGCAGATGAGGCCTTACAGTTGAGGCCAGTGGGGAAAGGGCCCATACATTCAAAGAGAGAAACTAGACATATCCTTTTTTTTTTTATTTGTTGATTTATTTTTATTTCTTAATTAATTAATTTTTGTTACAGAGTTTCCTCCTTTTTTTCCCCATTGACACCCTCCTCCTAGCTCCCATCCCCTACTTCATAGTATTGTTGTCTATGACCATTGGTTATGCATATATGCATGTAAGTTCTTTGGTTTATCTCTCCCAGCCTGATTTTTATTTATTTGTTTTTTTTTTTGTTTTTTTTTAAGAGTCTCATGCTCTACCAATTGAGCTAGCCGGGCACTGTTTGTTTTTTTAGAAAGAGAGGAAAGGAGAGAGAGAGAAAGAGAGAAAGAAAGATTGATTTGTTGTTCCACTTATTTATGCATACATTGGTTGATTCTTGTATTTGCCCTGACCAGGGATCAAACCTGCAACTTTGGAGTGTTGGGATGATGCTCTAACCAACTGAGCTACCCGGCCAGAGCTAGACACAACCCCTTGGAGATAGCCAAGCTGTTCCAACCATCTACCAAGAGCCTAGAGATTCATTTGAGAAGAGATTTCCTTCATGGAATTTCTGTGAAAAGACACCACTGCAGTTGCATAGACCCAAGGCTTCAGTTTAGTCTTCTACAGCTCACTGCTTCTACCTGTGTGACTTTCTAAATAAACTCTCACTTGTATTTGAGTCTTGCCTCTGAATTCTTTCTTAGCCAGAACTCAAGGAAAAAGGTCTAATATCTGGTGCCATTTGCTGTTAATATAGATAAATAAAACCATAGAGCGTAATATCATTGAACTCATAAACAATTACTTTGGTTGAATCAGATACTTTTATAATCAAAAAATGCTATTTTCTGTTCCCAGAACAATTAAGTACTTCTGGTGCCTGGAAGTAGACTGTTATATAAATGAGTCAGCCCATGCCAGGTAGCTCAGTTGGTTTGAGTGTTATTCTCATACACTAAGGTTTTGAGTTCTATTCCCATCAGGGAACATACAGGAATCAACCAATGAATGTATAAATGGCTGAAACAGCAAATCTCTCTCTCTTCTCTCTCTCTCTCTCTCTCTCTCTCTCTCTCTCTCTCTCTCTCCCCCCTACCCCACCTTTCTCACTCTCTCTCTAAAATCAATAAATAAAATTTTAAAAATAAATAAATGAGTCAAAGATGATCTCTGTGTATTGGCCCTTAGGTTGTTTATTTTTTCATTGCAGGCTGAGAACCACTATTTCAAAAGCCCCTTGCTGCCAAACTCAAATTTGCACACATCCAATTATTTTTAAAATAGCCTGAATGATTAAAAAAAATAAAATTAGCCATTTTGCATCTGCCTGCTTTGCATACCCCTAAAAACTCACCTGACAGCTTTACCTATTGATAAGACAGGGTCTTGCAGAGATAAGCCCCAAGCCAATGCTGCCAGGGGAGCTCTCAAAACCCAGACTCCTTGTAAGCCCCCTCTCTCATTCCCCTCTCCCCTGGGAGTTCCATAGCCTTCCTTTCTCTCCCTCTGGGTGGTGGCCCTTTGCTGTAAGCCTCTGGATGATCTCATGCTGTGAGGGACTTCCCCTCTCATGCAACCTTGCTCAAATGTCATCTAAAAAAGCTTATGTGTTACTGCTTTTCTCAGTCACTTTTTTCCTTGATCAGCTCCACATTTCTCAAAGCCCTGCACAGACTAATTATAAACTCAGTGGAAAAATTGCAAAATGTTGCCAATTATGATTAAGATAGAACCATAGAAAGAAACATTGTGAAATGCATCTGTTAAATAAAATTCAACTGAGTAAATCTGACGATCTAATTGGCTTTATTAAGGGATTCAGGAATCAGGAAGCACCCCATCTGGCAACTAGGAGGGCACTCTGAGGGGTACAAAATGGACGTTTTTTATAAGAAGAAGGGTGAGTTACTAACAAAAGAAAAGAAAGGATTACTTTTAGACCAAGACATCTTTGGGGGAGAAGGGAATGGCAAGGGTTTTTATCATGCAGATTGCCTCTTCCTTGTTTGGGGGAAAGTTGTGGAGAGGACCCACGTGACAGATTAATTTACTGGTGCTTGACCAGAAAATTCCATACCGATTGGTTAGGATTACATTTCTGGAAGAAGTTGAAACTGCAGTTAGATCAGGTATTAAATCTAGGTTTGGTATCATGTGCTTTTAGCACAACTGATGCCATTTTGGGCCTATGATTTTCTCTAACATATCTAAAGTTCAGTGATTGTAATCAGACTATTCAGGAGTGAAAAGGTGTAGGAGTTTTACAAAGATTCAAAAAAATGTCAGTTTAGGCTAAGCAACCAAATATGTTTTGAACAAATAATTGTTCCTATTTACACCATACATTCAATGGGAATGGACCATGATCTTTGTTCTGTCATTTACTAATTGTGCAAACTTGAGCATGTTTTTCTTTTAAATCTCTTTGAACCTTAAGTTCTGCACCAATAAAATGGAGATAATCATACCTATTGTGAAGTTATTGCAAGTTATTGTGAATGTTAGCACCTGGTACCTAATAGGTTTTCCAAATTTGTTACCTCCACCCTAGGTATAATAGAAACATGTTTTTTCTTTATTTTTAAATATGTTTTTATTGATTTTTTTTTAGAGAGTGAGGAAGGGAGATACAAACATCGATATGAGAGAGAAACATTGATCAGCTGTCTCCTGCATGCCCCCTACTGGGGATCAAGCCCACAACCAGAGCTTGTGCCCTGACCAGGAATTGAATCAGGACATCTCAGTCCATGGGACGCTAAATCCACTGAGCCACACAGGCTGGGCACATGTTTTTTCTTTACAAGGGTACTGTCACATATGATGATATTTGTCATTATGATACTGTTATAATAACCTGGTTATTAAATAACAGGAAAGGAGTAAAAAGGGAGAGTAGATAATATAGGCATGCCATTTATACAGCTTTGCCAGTAAGCTGCCATTAACACTCTCAGGTCTATTCCCTGCAGATCAACGGGGGAAGAGATTGGACAAAGACAGTTTAGACACATGCCCAGTAAGGTCTGGGTGACCTGGAAAGATGCTTGCCTGTCAATCATACCTGGACACAGGTAATTGGCCAGAATAGGTGTGGCCACTGCAAGGGTGCAAAACCTGAGATACATAAGCTCCTAAACAAAGAAAGTTCTCTCTCTTGGCTCCCTTGCACTCTTTTGGCTCTCTTGCTTTGCTGTGCTCCTGGCTCTCTCGTTGCAGGGAGAGCGCTTCCCTGCACTCGCCCACGTGGCTCATGGCCATGTGGGACCCACACAATGGACTGACAGACTGAATCTAGCCTGATGCTACACAGGACTCAGCTCCACCACGGAACAAAAACTCTGGACACTGGCCCTGCTTCTAGCTTTGCTGAACCCACAGCTGTCCCTTTTCCAGGACTGACTTAAGAGAACTGGGACTTTAGAAACCGAAGGATATAATTCCACAAAAATAAAACCTTTTACCACATCTCATCCTCCTGTGCCTCCGGAAATACTTATTCCAGCAGTGCCCCAAGAACCCCACTCCCACTAATGATGGAGAAATTGGACTCATTCGTTTCTCTGGTAACAATTGATCTTTATAAACAGGAGAGCGTTTTCAGCAATAATTTACTAAAGAAAATGCTAAAGGTTCAAAAGGTAGAGATGATTCAAGTCACTTGCTTATGAAAAAGGCTATTCTTATATCCCCCACCTCCACCCCCCCTTTCCTTAAAAGAAGTCAGTCAAGTGAGTTGCAGAGTTTCCTTCTGGCTTTCAGTAGTACTGTGGTTTCTTTTGGAAGTCAGTGTGGTCTAGTGGCTAGACAGAACAAAGATCTTGGAGCCAGCTGATTTCAGCACTGTGTAGGGGAGGCTGGCCACAGAATCGCCCATGCTGAGACCCCTGACAACTCCTTTGACCTCTCCAGCCCCAGTCAATCCCTTGACAACAAAGTGAAATGTGCTAGAGGCAGAGTACCTCTTCCTGAGAGTAAAACATCTTTCAAGGGGCTGAAGCAGCGTGAGAACTTAAAAACAAACAAACATAAACTATCAGCAAAATGAACTCTAAATGCAGTAGCAAAAAATGAGAATAGAAATATCGTTGCCTCACATCAGAATCTGAATATCCAAATCATGGAGATGGCAATTCCTTCATTGTTAGATATTTAAATGTCCATGATGCCAAGCAGAACTGTAAATTCTGATGTCTAAAGTGTTGATTCAGAAAAACTAATGGAAAGGAGTCTTCACATACACAAAAGAACCTCCTTCAATCCAGACTTTTACCATGTGTGGGAGAGAAGATAGTCTGTTTTGCTTAGGACCTCACACTGAACTTCAAAACATTGTAAAGATTTTTGTTCTAATGCTATCTAATCCAAGGCAAAGACCTGGAAAATGTTTGCTATAGAAAAAAGCAGGAGGGAAGAACACAGTCAGACTAGAGAATAAATACTAAAAGAGGTTTTAGGATGTCCAGCTTCTATATTGATTCACCTTGCATTCTAGATCCCAAATAACATTTGGATTAGATTTGAAATCCATCAAGCTGTCAAAACATACACATAAATATGCAATATACAAAAATCTCTGCAGCACATGCCCAAGGATCTAATGCCATCTAAAGGAAACCGTGGCAAATTGCAAAATAAATACATGACTTAAAACTTTTCTCTCTGGATACAAATGTAAGTAAGATGTTCTTAGCTTAATGTTATTAATATTATTAAGCTAATAATATTAGTTATTAGCTTCATATCATTAAGCTAGGAACAACAAGTCCTGTATTGATTCTGATGGGGAGGAAAAATAATTTTTCTTCTACCCTCCTAAGTTCTTCTGGCTGGTCTAATAATATTCCAATGACATACAGGTTAACAGGAGAAAATTGCACAAGGATTTCACATAAACATGAAAATTCCAAAGACAGTAAGGCAATATGAGGTGTACATGTCATTCTGGACTAAGGAGAGGGAAGTAGAGGGGGTCTGAGACTTCAAAGGGAAGTAAGGCAATTCACAGGGACTTGAAAGTTAATGTTTAGTAAACAAATATTTGTTGAGCCATCTTGAAACAATGAGATACAGAGTGGACTTTGATAAAATGGACCTTGCTAAGTTCCTCCCTGTCTATCATACCTACCTAGTTCACATTAAACTCTAGTTATCTATGATGATATCTCCCTTCCTGGAGCAGATCCTCTAGAAGTCTTTTAGGCAGCTAGGGAGAAGGTCAAAGTTTTTTCCTGAGTCTTTCCTTTCTTGCAAATAACCAGCTTAAAATAATCAATATTCCCAAAAAGGCATATTTTGAAGTGGCAAACTCTGCTCACTCTCAATTCCGTATAATACCTATTAAAGTCAATAAAGCTTTTGTCCAAAATATTCCACATAGGGAAAATTAAAATACAAATGACTAATCAAGAGGGGGGAAATGTGAGTGTATGTGTTTATGTATGTTTGTCTGTGTGTGCTCAGCATTGCAATAAATCAAATAAATATCATTAAAACTACACAGGGAAATGTCTTTTTAAAATTTAATGCTAAATAAATAAATAAATAAATAAATAAATAAAATAAAATAAAATAAAATTTAATGCTGACTAGACAAAAGGTGGAAGCAACCCAAGTGTCAAGATGATGACACCTCAGTTCTTGTCTTCTTGAAGGAAAGATTTCAATCAAGAGACAAAGTGTAGAAAAGCAAGCAATAATTTATCGACTGCAGCAAAAACACACTTAGGACAGTGAAATGAAGAAGGGCATAGAAGAAGCAACAGGAAAGCCTAGGCAGGCTGCCTTGGCTCACTGGGAACTCAGAGAAAAGGGGGCCTTGGAGCAGGTTCAGGGGGTTTGCCTGAAACTAGCTGCCACTGCTCATTGCTCCCCTGGTTGCAAGTCTCATGGGGTCCCTTGGAGTTTAGGAGATATGTGCCTGTGGTGGAAAGAAGGGGAAGGGAATGGCACAGGTGTGCTCCCTGGAGGGAGAGCACACTGGAACCTTTGTTTTTAGGGGTTTGAAAGGCTGAGTGTTTAGGGGAGTTCTTAGGGGAGGAGCAATAGAATATTCATCAGCTTTATGCTGATGTACTAAATGAGATTTATTCTCTTAATTTCTCTGTCCTTGGGTGTGTTTGGCAAATGGCACCACTAGATTTCTGTTATTTGTCTCTTTAAGTAGTGTGATTTAAGCTATTTACCCTCTGGTTGGGGAGGAGAGGTGCAAACCATTTACTTTTAAGTGTCCTTGATTAGGGAAGATAGGATTTACTAGGTGGCTGTTTAACTATGTGTCTCAGTTTCCCTATTCTGCTTGGCCTGGAATTTTCCTAGCTTCTTACTATTCTATAACACATTGACAGATGAATGGATAAACAGAATATGAAACAAAATGTGGTGTATACCTGCAATGGAATGTTGTTCAGTTTTCAAAAGGAAGGGAATTCTCACCCATGCTGCACCATGGAGAGAGGGAGTTAGTGTTTAATGGGTATACAGTTTCAGTTTGGGAAGACAGAAAAGTTTTGGAAATGGATGGTGGTGATGGTTGCACAACCATGTGAATATACTTAATGCCACAGTACTCTATACTTAAAAATGGTTAAAATGATACATTTTGTTATGTATATTTTACCACAATTAAAAAAAAATTCAACGCTAGTGTGAGCAGAATAAGATGCTTTAATACACTGCTGCATTAATGGAAGGAAAAGTGATGTCATATTCCTGGAAAATAATGTGACAATATGTAGCAAGAAATGCTTACAGGTTTATATCTTTTGATTGATTTGTTCTATATCCAGGACTCCATCCAAAATATATATAACAGAGATACGTTCAAAGAATTATATACAAAGATGATCATCAAAGCTTTATTTATAATAGAAAAAATAGAAAACAGATTACAAATCCTATAACAGGGAAATAGATAAATCATAGAGGACCCATATAGGTTAGTGTGTTGCAATTATAACTATGTTTATGAAAAATACTTAATGACATGCAGAATTAAGTGGAAATAAACATATCCTTATTTGATTTATTTTTATTTGTGCGTTTTACAATCTTTCTATTATAAGAATTTCTCACTGTTAGTTGGAAAAACGTGTATATATACATATGCATATACACACACAGTATATGACTTTGATAAAAGAGTTAAATTATCCCTGGCCGGTTTGGCTCAGCGGTTAGAGCGTCGGCCTGCGGTCCAGAGAGACCCGGGTTCGGTTCCTGCTAAGGGCATGTACTTCGGTTGCAGTTTGTCCCCGGGCCTGGTTGGTCGTGCGGGTGGCAGCCACTCGATGTGTCCCTTTCATGTTGATGTTTCTCTCTCTCTCTCTCTTCCTCTCTCTCCCTCCCACTCTATCTGGACAAAAAATGAAAAAAATGTCCTCGGGTGAGGAAAAAAAAAATAAATAAATAAAAAGAGTTAAATTAATTCTCTATTAGAAATACATTATGAAGTTATTTTTATTTAAGCAAAGCTTCAGAATAACTCATGTCACATTATGCTTATGGTGAAAACAATTCTGTTTTAACTTAATGAGAAATCTATTAAGAATGTTTAAGGCTGCCCAACCTGTGTGGCTCAATGGATTGAGCATCGTCCCATGGACTGAGAGGTCCCGGTTTGATTCCCAGTCAGGGCACATGCCCTGGTTGTGGGCTCGATCCCCAGTAGGGGGCGTGCAGGATTGATGTTTCTCTCTCACATAGATGTTTCTATCTCGCTCTAAAAAATCAATAAAAACATATATATATATATATATATATATATTTTTTTTTTTAAAGAGTGTTTAAGGCTTTTGTTAAGATATAACTAGTCCTGCCCTGGCCTGTTTGCTCAGCAGTTAGAGTGTCGGCCCGCAGACCAGAGAGTCCCAGGTTCGGTTCCGCTAAGGGCACGTACCTTGGTTGCAGTTTGTCCCCGGCCCCAGTTGGGGTCATGTGGGTGGCAACCACTCAATGTCTCTCACATCGATGTTTCTCTCTCTCTCTTCCTCCCTTTCTCCATCCCACTCTATCTGAAGATAAATGCAAAAATGTCCTCGGGTGAGGACTTTAAAAAAAGTATATAAAAAAAAAAGATAGCCCTGGCCGGTTTGGCTCAGTGGTTAGAGTGTCGGCCTGCGGTCCGGAGAGACCCGGGGTTCAGTTCCCACTAAGGGCATGTACCTCAGTTGCAGTTTGTCCCTGGCCCTGGTTGGTCATGCGGGTGGCAGCCACTCGATGTGGCCCTTTCACGTCGATGTTTCTCTCTCTTTCTCTTCCTCTCTCTCCCTCCTACTCTGTCTGAACAAAAAATGAAAAAATGGCCCTGGCCGGTTTGGCTCAGTGGTTGGAGCGTCGGACTGCGGTCCAGAGAGACCGGGGTTCGGTTCCCGCTAAGGGCATGTACCTCGGTTGCAGTTTGTCCCCGGCCCTGGTTGGTCATGCGGGTGGCAGCCACTCGATGTGTCCCTTTCACGTTGACGTTTCTCTCTCTCTCTCTTCCCCTCTCACCCTCCCACTCTATCTGAACAAAAAATGAAAAAAAAAAAGAAAAAATGTCCTTGGGTGAGGATAAAAAAAAAAAGATATAACTAGTCCTTTATTTCACAGAAAGAAGTTATTTGGACATTCAAATTTTTAAAAAATTCACATCATATCCTCCACTATGAGAATCCTCTCTGACTGAAATTGTAATAGGCACTTAATAAAGTAAGTAATTTGTATCTAAAACCACCATCTCTCTTCAGCCACCATGACACTTCGCTTGAACTTAAATGGCTGGTTTTGTTACAATAAAAATAAACATTTGGCTCTATACTAAAGATAATGTTTCAAAATATTGATTGCTTTATCTAATTTAATAAACTAAGTACTGTCTAAGTATTGGAGATACAGTAGGGAAAACAACAGACAAAAATCCCCACCCTCATAGAATTTACAAACTAGTTAGAAAGAGACAAAACAAGCAAAATAAATAAGTAAAATGTAGACTATGTCAGATTATGATAAGTGCTGTGGAGAAAAAGAAAACAAAAAAAGAGAATAGAGAGTTTGGGAAGGGAGTGAGTAGGATGATAAGGGAAGGTGACCTTTGAGGAGATACGAAGGAGCTGAGGGGGTAAGCCATGTATTTGGATATCTACGTAAAAGGTGAAGGGCATTCCAGACATGTGCAAAGGTCCTGAAGAAAGAAAGTGCCTATGTTGGAGGAAAAACAGCAAGGAGGCCAGAGTACTTGGAGAAGAATGAGCAAGAATGATTTCAGAGATTTTCGGAGATCGGAGGGGTGGAGGGAGTAGGAGCACATATAGAACTGCCTTGTAGATCATTGTGAGGACTTTGGCTTTAGTTCCACAAAAATGCCTGTGAAGCCTGAAGACATAAATTATCTTTTTTTTTTTTTTTAATCCTCACCAGAGAACATTTTTGCATTTATCTTCAGATAGAGTGGGAGGGAGAGAGGGAGGAAGAGAGAGAGAGAAACATTTATGTGAGAGACTCACATCGAGTGGTTGCCATCCACACGACCCCAACCGGGCGGGGATGAACCACAACCAAGGTACGTGCCCTTAGCCGGAACCAAACCAGGGACTCTTCGGTCTGCAGGCCAACGCTCAAACTGCTGAGCCAAACCAGCCAGGGCCATAAATTATCTTTTTGTGTTAATTTTATTTTTTTACAAATTGAAGATGTGCTTGGTAGCATTGTATATATTAGCCTATGTTTTTAGCCTTTATGAACACCCTGACAAGTGATAGGAAGTCATATGGAGGGTCACCTGGATGACCCTCTGCTCCATATGTCTCATCCTTCCACAGGTCAGCCTAGAGATGTTCCCATGGTGAAGGCAAAGGAATCGACAGCAAGTAGAAATGACCATGCACTTTTTCAAGCCCCTGCTTGAAAACATCCTATTGGTTAAATCAAGTCACATGACTGAGACTAGTCTAAAGTCCTCAGGTAGAAAGTCCTGCCCAGAATGGGAAGGTACTGCAAAGTTACAAGGCCGTGGATATAGGAAGGGGTGGAGAAATGTGGCACATAATGTCCACAGCCCCTGGCTGGGAAGGAGTAGCTGCAGGTTCCTCTCATTTCTGAGCCAGATGACCTGCATTACAGAGTACCAATGCTAACATCTAAACTCCATAGTTTTCATGGAAAGTGTGCTTCTCAAAAATTGGTAGACCCCTGGCAGGAAAGTGAATATATCTTGGTCCAATAGCCAGGGAGAGGATGAAAAAAACAGAATCCCCAGAATATGCCTTATTACAAGAGAGCTGGTGGAAGAGAATTGAAAGTATAGTGATAACTCTGAAGGACTTTCATGAACAGCGCAAATGGACTAGGAATTCAGCATATTAATACAAAGTGAAGATGTTTAAAGTTGAGATTCAAATTAAGGGCCTGAAGATCAAGTGAAAGATATCTCAGAGCACAGAACAAAAATACAAAGAGATGGAAATCATTAGGGAAATAAATGAGAAGAGATTTGAAAGAGAGGTCCAGAAGACCCAACATATGAATAATAGGTATTCCACAGGGGAATAAAAAGAAATAATAGAAAAAAGTCAGTAATTAAACGTAGCAGAGGAAAATTTCCTGGAGCTGAAGAAAGACATGCAGACTGAAAGGGCTCACTGGATTCCAGATTGTTTTAATAAGAAAAGATACATTCCTGGGCATATTCTGGTAAACTTGGAACTCCAAGGATTTTGGATAAATAAAAGCTTCCAGTCAGAAAAGAATTTTTACTTGCAAAGGAAGAAAGACAGACTGGCTCTGACTTCAAATCTGTAATATCAGAAGCTAGAAATTAGTAGAATAATATCTATACCTTGTTATAAAAAGAACTGAAACTCTAGGATATTTTACATAGATTAAAAAAAATAACTGGTCAACTGGGGAAGAAAGTTATAACCAGAAATTCAGAGAATATACCACCCCTGTATTTAATCTGAGAAAAATACTTGAGAAATAACTCTAAGCAAACAATATGTAAATCAGAATAGAAGCCCTAAGTGTTGAGCAAACAAGGATGATGACTGTGCAGACTACATATATTGTTGCATTCATAGGGGATGTCTCATGGAAACAGAAGTCTCAGGAGCACAGATCCTCCCGTTGCCCATACATTCTGGTGCATGGCAGAAACTTCTGGCTGAATCAGCTTGTGGAAGAGGGACCCCAACCTCTGAGCTATGAGCCTTTTAAGTTGCATTATTAGGAAGGTGTCAGCCCCTCCACCCCACTACCAGGCACAATCAGAACCTGGGACAAAACAGCAATATGACGGGGCAGAAAGTTGGTTGTAACATCCTTCTAGTTCAGCATCGTCCCTTTATTTCCAGACATGAAATGGGGTGTGGCGTCTAATCCTTGAAGCTATATGATGTTGTGAGCTGCTTGCATGACTCAGCACCTTAACATTCACAGTTGGGGGAACACCAATCCATACTCTGCTGTGATCAGATTAGGAAAGCCTGGGCTAACACTTGTCATTGGCCAGTGCCTTTATGCACTGAGCTGTATCCTGTTTCCATTGCAATTTGGTAGAAAGCCTGCTCTTTTTCTGGAAGACCATCCTACAAGGGGATCTGTTTTATACAAGTTAACCCTCACCCATTAGTGTGACCCCCAACAGTTCTGTTCCCCAAGTTTGGCCTCTATGCTTCATATTTCACTCTGTCAACACTCTGTAGCAACCACTGGGGCAGTGAGGCTGGTCACTATAGGTGACACTAGAGGTGATTTGGAATGATCTAGTGTGAGCCCCAGAGTATAGATAATGTGTACTCAAAGCAGACAGAGGAGGGCATTTGTGAGGACAGCCTGAGAGGCACACATTATCCAATCTCCAACAAAACAAGGCCAGCGCCTGGGGTGGTGGCAGCATCCTCTGTTGCTAATCTCTGGGTGGCCTCGGTGTCCTCTGCTTGGCTCCTCAGCTTTTCTATCACTGGTTTGTCACTGTTTAATTCTCTGAATTAATATCCTCACCTGTAAAAGACCTTGAGTGGTTTCTGTTTTCCTGACTGGACTCAGACAGAAACATATGTGTATTTCATTATAAACCACCCCAAACTCTTTTGGAAGTAGATAGGAGTTTTAAAAAATAAAAGATGTTAAAATCATCTAAATACTTGAAATTTTTATCACAACCGTATCTTTTAAAAGGCAGTGATTGATTTTATAAAATATAAAGAAAACTTTCCTTTTGTAAATAATACAGACCTTTAGTGTAAGATAGTGTTATTATTTACATGAATACTGTTGAGTATTTTTCTTGTAATGCGGCAAAGAAATGACCTTTTGAATTTTAGTCTCTTGGTTTACACAATGGATGTAGATAATCTTTTGATGGATGAAATTTCACAAACCTACCCAAAGAAATCTATTTCCCAAATTTTATATTTGACTAAGCCCTAAGTATATTCGTCCAGGCATTTTTTTTTTTCTCTCTTTAAAATTGCATGTGAAGTTGCAAATGACCCAGATGTTACTGATTTGTTTATAGTTAAGTAATCAGCATTGTTTGGTAAAAAACATTTGAAGGCCTATGATACTTTTCAAATATCTTTATCCTTTGAAGACCGAGGCTGAGTACAGCCAAGGCTAGTGAAACTTGAACTATACAAGACTCAAGCCCTGTGAACCTAAGACATTTTAAATTTGCACAAGACCCAACACTAACTAATGTTTTCACATCTGGCTCTTGATACCAAGCCATGCAGGAAGTGTGGGTTATTTATTTATTTCTATTTTTTGGTGGTGGTGGGGTTGATGGTTAATTCTACTCTTGTTGAAGGTTCTCCTTCAATCATAAATTGTATTTAATGATTTATGATTTTGACCAGATGGCTTTAAGATTACACAGCATTGGCATGCAAGAATGCAGCCAATGTATTTGGCTTCTATTCTGAAACAATGTTGTGTTGTGTTGTTTTTTTTTTTTTTACTGATCAAATGAGATAACCAGTTGCCAAATAATGCCTAAACATTGTTTTCCACTGATGCAATTTTAGTAAGCTGATGTTCAGCCAAAGGTCCTTGGAGAATTTAGATATGCTAAAAGAAGAAACGCCCGACAGTATGGCAGAGTGATTAAACACACGTTTTTGAGTAAGACTGGGATGTGGATCCGAGTTGTATTAATGACATGAATGTCCTCCTCTGTAAGTGAAGATAAGAACAGTAGGTGTCTCATAGAGCTGTGATAATGAAAAGGGACAATATATGTGAAGAGCTGAGTGTATTGTCTGGCACCTAGTATATGTTCAACTAGCTATTACTATTTTAATACATTATTCAGAACACACTTTTTCCATGTTAGAAAATCTTTTTTTACAAGACGAAAGACAGAGATGATAAGACATCCCTAAATGTGGGCAGAACCAGTGAAACTCTTGCAGGTCAGGAAACAGTTTGTTCACCTGTATAAATTTTAACTTTGTTTTACTTCTATTAGTTTTTTCAAATAGTACGTTTACATGGTTCGAAATTCAAAAGCTACTAAAAATATTCAAAGAAAGAACTCCGTTTCATCCCTGTACCCCAGTTACCCAGCTCTACTCCTTACGAGGCAACCAAGGTCAGTACTTTTCTGGTGAATCCATACAAGATATATTATGCACATACAAATAAATGATCCCTTCCTTTTATCTAAATAGTAGCATGCTATGCAGTTTGCTTGTTACTGCATTTGCTATTTTTTCTTTAAGTATATGTCATCTATCATTCCATATCAATGTAGCTGCATAGTATTTCATACTTTATTTTAACCAGTGCCCTATTAATAGAAATTTAGGTTCTTTCCAGGCTTTTGCTATTACACATAATGTTCCAACAAATAACCTCATCTATGCATTATTTAGCATATATGTATATGCCATATATATATATCAGTAGTATAAATTCTTTAAATCTGTAGGACAGATTCCCAGAAGAAGAATCTGCTGGGTCAGAGTGTGTAATTGTAATTTTGATGATTATTTGCAAATTGTTCCCCATAGAGATTACACCATTTTATAAACCAACCAACAATGTATCTGGACATTTAAAAATCCATTTGAGGGCTAGTAACAGACAAAGGTTCAGCTAGCTCAACAGTGCATGAGTGATCATATACTTTGAGCCCCATGTTCTTTTTTTAGTGTTAACCTCCAGGCAGAAGTATATCTCAGAGAGATTTCTTTTTGTCTCCATGGTGACACTTACCTATTTAGAAATCTCAAATTATTGTTCCTAGGTTACAACAGTATAAACTCTGGATTAACATGTTCTGCCCACTCCATGTTTTAAATAGTAAAGAGATAAGAAAAATCCTTATAGGCAAACGGGTACATATACTACTGCTTCCGATGCCTGGGGATTGTTCAATTTAGGCATTTACTTAGTGTGTATTTAGGGGTATGTTTTTCTGCTCTCTGAGGGTCTCCTCAATTTTGCCCTTTGGCTTTTGAGAAAGAAACTCTAATTTGTTTTCTTTACAGGAAGAACACGGAAAGAGGGCAGGTGGGAGCAAGGTGATTATGGGTTTGCACTTAATTTTCAGTCCCTCTAAGTAGAGAATTTTGCTCCTTTCTGGTGTGGCTCTTGATGACTTAAATGCATTTGAATTTCTTTTTTTTGCTATTAAGAATTAAGATTGTAATAAACAGTGTCATCCAAAGAAAAAAAGGCAGATCTACTTGTCTGATTTTCTTTTTCATTTCAGTAGTAATCAGAAAAAAAGAATTCATTTGAGCTATTGGAAAAATCCCACAGAAGTAACACACATAAAATCCTTAGTGTTATTAGTTACAGGAAAAAAAGTTCCTCTAAGATATCCTTCAAAAACATCAGAGAGATATATGTGTGTGTGTTCCTGTCACTTGGGGTCCACATGTGAAAATCTGCCCATTTGAAGAAAGGATTCGATTAGTTGTGAATGTATTTATTTGCAACACTGAATAGTTCATTGGTGAATGTGTGCCCATCTGCAGATTAACTGTCTTTTGCATGTGGCTAAACAATAGGAAGGTATTTAAAACAAAAGGTTTCCGAGGGTTTAAGCTTTCACTAGACTCTCCTTTCCCAGTGTTGATTTTAAATTCAAATTCAACATTAAGTAAAGCCTGATTTAATTGGTCCAGCTTTCTGATGCTTTTCAGGGTGAAGACTTTTATCCTTGCTGTTTCTTTATTGGTACAAAATTAGTCTTTGAATTCTGGATGACTTGTAATTTCAGTTAAAAGAGAAAGAAAAATATGCCCGACCAGTGTGGCTCAGTGGTTGAGCGTCGACCCATGCACCAAGAGGTCTCCAGTTCCATTCCTGGTCAGGGCACATGCCCAGGTTGTGGGCCAAATCCCCAGTGGGGGCATGCAGGAGGCGGCCAATTGATGTTCTCTCTCATTGATGTTTCTATCTCTCTCCCTCTCCCTTCCTCTCGCTCTAAAATCAATAAAGAAAAAAATTTAAAAAAAAAGAGAAAGAAAAATAAAACCAAAACTCAGTCTATTGTGTGAAAATAACTCAAATCAGTTATTTGCCTTGAGAACAAAAAATTGATATAACAAGTATTTTTCCATTTTGACATCATAAATACAGCTACTTAAACATTTTCTGATTGCAAGTAGTCAATACAGCCCATCAATCTTTTCAAGCTTCTCTCCAGGAACAGATGTAAAGTTGAAATGTGAACTACAGCAAATGAATCTTGAGTAGACTCAGTCTTTCCATATCTTTAGAAAGGAAGAGGTGGATATTCCTGCATGTTACAGCTAGCAGAGCGAAGTATCGTATTAGCCAGAGTACAGCCGGGGAAAAAAATATAGAACAAAAAGAAAAGAAAGAAAAAAGAAAGGAAGGAAGAAAAGAAAGAAAAGTACTAAGTATTTTAACGGGAGATTTTATGTAGTGAATTGGTTACTCAAGAGTTGTAGGACTGAGCCGGGCCAGTGTGGCTCAGTGGATTGAGCCTCCCTCCAAGGACTGAGAGGTCCTGGTTCTATTCCCAGTCAGGGCACATGCCCAGGTTGTGGACTCCATCCCCAGTAGGGGGCGTGCAGGAGGTGGCTGATCGATGTATCTCTCTCACATCAATGTTTCTCTCTCTCTCCTTACTTCTCTCTCTAAAAAAATCAATAAAAACATATATATTTTTTAAAAGTTAAAAAAAGAAAAAGTTATAGGACTGAGAAAACAGAGTGGAGCATTGGGATAACCCAGAGCCAACAGAAGAATCAATAGCTACATCTAGGTCTGGGGAAACAGAAGGGAAAATAGCGGGACTGCTATTCACCTCTTCTGAAGAAGGGCCCCTTTGGAGCTGGGGAGCAGCACTGACACATGCTTGCTTACTGGCTACCTCTGAGGGGGAGGTGAAAATGGGGGTGCTGAAAGCTGGGCCTACACAGTCGGGAACAGCAGAAATCAGGAAAGCTGTCTCTTCCCTTTCTCCCACCTTCTAATATCACTCTAGTCTAGTGCTTCTTAACAGCAGAATTCAACAGCCAGATGGCAAAGGAGTCTGGGAAAAGCAATTTGCAAAGTCTCAGTCTTAGGATCAATATTGAAGCTATATAATGGTCAATTTGGTGTTGTAGGATTCAATGACTTGAATTTTTATAGAAAGAAAACCAAAATACGATGTGGCAATAAAGTTCAAACATTCTTAAGTTACTCTATTTTAGTCAAGGATTTTATATTTAAAAAATCCACTTACTGGCTACTTTACTAGAGAACTAATAAAACTACTAAGTATATTAAGTTAGTGATTATTTTGATGAATTATTGAAATACATTCTATGTCTATTTAGAAAAGAGAAAATGGAGTATCATATCTGAATTGCTTATTGATTGCTGTATAACAAACTATTCCAAAACTTAGGTTCTTAATATAATGTACGTATTGTCTCTCAGTTTCTGAGGGCAAGAATCTCAGATTTAAGAATCTGAGCTTAGCTGGATGATTCTGACTCCAGGTTTCTCATGAGGTTGCAGTCAAGATTTCAGCCAGGGCTGCAGTCATCTGAAAGCTTGACCGAGTTGGAGGATTTGCTTCAAAGCTCTCACATGGCTGTTAGCAGGAGGCTCTAGTTCTCTACCAAGAGAACCTCTCCGAAATTCTGCTTAGGACCTATAGCAACGAGCTTCCACTGAAGTCACCTACCCATGAGAAAGGGAGTGTAAGAGAGCAACCTAAAGGCCACAAGTGTCTTCTGTAATCTAATCTCAGAAGTGACATATACCAAAAAAAAAAAAAAAAGGTGACATGCTCTGCTGTATTCAACTGATCCTGATCATGAAGACCAACCTCGGTACAAGGTGGGGGTAATTATACAAGAGTGTGAGTACTTGGAGGCAGGGATCTTGGGGGCCATCTAAGAGGCTGGCTACCACAATATCTAAACTTTTATTGAAAAAGAAAAATCTCCAGAAAAACCTATAATTGTTTTAAAACAAAAAATTCCATCCAGTACAATTGTTATCTCTAAAGTTTCTCAGAGCAAACAGACTTGAGGTACTGATTGTATACAAGGAAAAAAAGTTAGTTGACCCATTTGCATAAGATGAATTTGATTCATTTCATTAGGTTCTCAGGAGTATTGAATCTTTCAGGTCTCAATTGACTAAAATGTCTCTGTTTAAAGAGTTCTTCACTTTTGCTGATCAGAGTGAACATTTTCATTTCATCCAAGTACTAACCAGGCCTGACCCTGCTTAGCTTCCAAGATCAGACGAGATTGGGCATGTCCAGGGTGGTATGGCCATAGACATGAACATTTTCATTTCAGATGTGGTTTCTCGAAAAGTTTCAGAAGTTAATGCTAACAAGTAAAGATCCTTTGAAAGTGAGTGAGTTCCTATAAGTTTTGGTCCAGTTTAAAGGCATAGGATCCTTTAAGGTTGTCTGAACAGCAAGCTATATTTGGGGATTTGGCATACAGAGGGGCTGTCTTGGATTAGGTCTCAAAATACCTAAAGGATTTCCTTAAACAGGCCCAGGGGCAGATACAACAGGTGTTTTACTTCTAATTTTGGAAGCAGAAGCAGCCAGTTTAGAGTGAGGCTGTTTTGCACTCATTCAGCAGGAGTGAGAATAAGTAATTTTGCCAAGACATCAAATGTAGAAAAAAACCGGAAATGTGTTATTCTTCTAATACTTCTGATAACTACCCACATTTTTACAAGATAACATAATTCTGATAAAGGCCTCTGTTTTCTTGGTATTTAACAATTCATTTAAAAAATACTGAAAGTGGACTCTAGTGACAGGGTCTATACTAGAATACTTATTGCAATAATTATGTCCATTCTTATTTTGATTATACTATTTTGTTGGTGAATTAAACTTTTGCAATGGGAAATAAAGACATTGTAGAATTAAGGTTTCTTTTTCTTGCTAAAATATTTTAAATGAATTTGGGGACTTTAGAAGATGGTGATATTACTTTATTAAAAAATATGGAAGCACATTTAAATAAGATTAAAAATAGATAAGCCTTAAAATACAAAATATGCTTGAAACATTGTTAACCACCCAAATTGAAGTTATTGTGCATATAAAAGTGAGCAACCCTTTTATCTGAATGACTTTAAAAAATTAAAGCAATGTTATCATGAACTTTTCAATGATAAGAGAGTTCATAAAATTCCAAATGTGAAGTCCCTGGTAATGTTTCTAATATATCCTCAATATATTCAGCAATGCAATCATAGCATGATTTATACAGTATATTTCCCATAAATACACACTGAATGAAATTAGCTTCAGAAATTCTTATTGAAGAAATGTTAAAATAAATGTTAGGAAAGGCATGGTTTTCTTGGCATATCAGAAAGTCTGTTGCTTATAAAATGAACACTATAGTATCTACTCATTTGAGGAATTCAATATTTAAGCTCTATGGTTTAGATGTTACTTTATTTTGAATTCTTCTGTGGGTTTAAAAAGCAAGCCATGTTGTAAGTAGTGTCAAATCTCAGTAATTCTTTTTGAGTGGAATGAGAAGTGTATACAGTGTAAACATTTTTGAAAAAAGCAACAGGTTTAACTTGAAACTAAATTTTTCTAAGCGATTCCATAATGTTTATTTCTCTACAACATGTACAAAAGTTAGTATTGGGACAAGAACATTTATTTAGGTCACAATAACTTTTGCATTCTCTAAAAACAGCACAATTGGAAATAGAATCCTTAATCATTAAATCAAATTGAGAAGCTCCAAGCTGAATACACAAGTCACACTAATTGCTTGCTTGCACCGAAAAGGACTGAAAACGAATTTCTAGTTTTCAGTAATTTGCGCTGGACTCTCACCCTCCGGCCTGCCTTATCCCCATTCCGGAGTTTCTTTGGCTACACGTCTAAACCTACAGTAACATCCCACTTTTTCCTTCTTCCCCAACTCCACCTGGGCCTCAAGACTGGAGTACATATTATGACTAGCCATGTATTTAAATAATCAGGACAAGATCTGCTGTTGAATTTTTGCAAAATAAAATTCTGGAGTCGCAAAAACCTCTGGGGTTCTCGATATAACTTGTCATTCAACATCACAGGGTAGGAAGTTGAGCTAGAATCCTCAAGCACTGGTGGAAACCATGGCAAGACCAGCATGCTATCAAGCAATTACAAGATGACATTTTTAAGTAAAAAAAATTCTAACATTTTCCGACCGGTGACATCTCTTTGTGCTGGGGTGCGCCGCTACAGCGGCAGGGTGAACAAAAATGTCTGTGGCAAAGGCATCATCTTGCCATAGTGCGTGAGCTGTACTTGGAATTTCTATTAGGAATCAGCAGTTCACGGTTGATTTATGGACAGTCTGTGTCGTTCAGCACCATGCCAGTCCCAGCAGCCTTCGCCCATTAGCTCTATTTTCTGCTTAAGCCGATAAAGCCACCTCCATGGAAACGCCTGGAGAAGAGGCCGGGGGGAGGGGTGCAGACAGGTGCGCCCTCTGTTTGGGAATACACAAAGGGCCGACCCGGCCGCCGCCGTGTCCCTGGCAACTCCACGCATGCAGGGCGCGCGCACTTCCCGCGGCCCCGCGGCGCAGTGGGCGGCCCGGCGAGCGACGAGGCGCGCGCAAGTCGCCGCGCGTCGGCTCGCGGAGACCCTCGGCCTGCTCGCAGACGCTGGGCCCGGGAAGCGCGAAGCCGGCTCCGGCGGCGCCAGCGCTGTAGGGATTTGTAGTCCGCTTGCCTTCCGGGCGCCGGCCCCGGGTAGGCCGGCCGCGCGTCCCCGCCTATCGCAGGCCGACTTCCTGCCGCTGCCAAAACTACACCTCCCGGCATCCTCTCCGCTGTCGGGTCGAAAGCGAAAACAAATTCTGGGCTGCGGAGGAGCTGCCCTCTGCCGGGCTCCCCCACCCGCTCCCCGCCCCTCCGGCGCCCTCCTGCGAGGTGGGGAGACGAAAGGCCGCGTCTTTTTCTTTCGGCTTCCTCGGCTGCAGGAGTGGGGAGCGCGGGGCACGCAGGCCTCGCTTCACCTGAGCCGGCCTCGCGCGCGCGCTGGGGGCGGGGTTTCCTCGCTTCACCACAGTGGGGTCGAGGAAACTTGTGGGGAAGGCGACCCCGACGCGGGTCCTGAGCAGGGCAGCAAGGCCGCCGGGAGGTGACTTCTCACTCTCGGGTTTTCTTTAAAATCTCCCCGTTCTCCCGGGCGCGCGGTCCCTCGGAAGGCGGCCGCGTGCGCACAGCCATGCATTAGGCAGTGCTCCCCTATGCGCGCGGAGAGCGCGGACCGCTGCCTCGGGCCGCTGTCGCCGCCTGCCGCCCGCGGAGCCCGAGTCAGAGCCGCCGCCCGTCCTAGGCCGGGGCGTAGAGGAGCCGGCGGCGCGGCCATGTGGGGCTAGCCCGCGCCGCGCCTGGCCTGCTGCGGGACTGGCAACATGGAGGCGGCCGTCGGCGCCCCAGACGGCGGGGACCAGGGCGGCGCGGGGCCCCGCGAGGACGCGACGCCCATGGATGCTTATCTGCGGAAACTGGGCTTGTATCGGAAATTGGTCGCCAAGGACGGGTCGTGCCTGTTCCGGGCGGTGGCGGAGCAGGTAATGGGGCGGGGGCTGGTGGCAGTGGGGCCGGGTGGGAAAGCGCTGGCCGGCAGCTGCCCGGGCGGCCCGCGTCCGGGGCTGCGCGTGGCCCCGCTGTCGTCACAGCCGCCCATTGTAACGCCGGAATGGGACGCTGCCCTGGGTCTGGAAGCTGTAAATCGAAACTTAGACACCCGTAAATTAACTGGGTGTCGTCCCTCCTGGTGAAGAGGTAGTGAGTTGAGGACAACCTGTGAGGCCTGGCGAGAGCATGCACAGTTGGTTGATTGCTGGGGACCTGGCGAAATGATGTTTTTCCATTCGGTTCCGCATTCACCTTCTGTTCGTTTTAGAAGCAGAGCGTTCACACCGGTAAACCCAGTGTTTGCTGGAGGAGGTGGTACACCAGGCTGGACTCGTAGAGCAGTATTTTTCCTGCTGCCGGACTTTGGAATGTGGGTAGTCGAGCCCGCCGTTGTCCACTTGGATCAAGAGGGGGAGAAGGTGCAGTTAGGGAAAGCCAGCCTTTTGGAAATACAGCCTGTTTTAAAAGATTTGTCTTAGAGTAGATCCTAGACTTTATTTTGCTTTGCAAGGCAGTGTAGGTATACTAAAAACAATTTACTTTTTAAACAAGTTTGTTTTGGTGGTGGTAGTAGGAAGGATATAACTAGGGGTGCTTTAGGCCCTTGACCGAATTTTCCCGTGAATGGTCAGAAATCACATTCTAACACAGTTGCTTAGGAAGGTGTTTCCTTTTTTTTTGGTAAGAGAATTTATTCCATGTTATATAACACTGGGTGGTTGGTAAGTATGCAGTCACTAAAATCCATCCTATATTGAAAATAGCTGCTAAAATAGTTGGATAAAAGTTTCACGTTACTGCCCTGGTGTGTGTTTCATACCTTAAACACAGTTTGCTTGCCTTTGGCTTAAGATTCACTGCTCCCCTCCATGGAGTTTTTCTGTTTCTGTTTTTCTCACCTTTTTTGAATGCTAAATAGTTTTCAAAATTTCTGTTTGTGAGTAAATGTTTTACTTAACAGCTGTAGATCAGTCTATTCTCATTTTTTTTCAGTGTCAAAAGGCCAGCCACTTATTTTCTAAAGGCCCTCTCTTCACATCAGTAGCATGAAATCTTTTTTTAAAACAAGAAATTGGATTTAACTGGTATGCACCTTTGCATTAGGTTGCAGGCATTGTCATTCAAACATTCCTCTTAAAAAAGCTTCCCAAACCAAGCTCTGTCTTTTTTTTTTTAATTCATTCGATTTCTCTCATTTTTAGAAATTTAGGGTGTTCCAGTGTTGCTGTGGGATATGTTCACACACACCCCCACACCCCCAGTCTTTACTATTAGTAGGTAAACAGTCTGTCCCATTTGTGAATTTTCCACATCCCCATCTGTCCTGCTTCCTCTGCCTCAGCCTCCGTGGACTCCCCAGCACCTCCAGAAGCTGAAGGAAGAGGTGGAAGTGTGTTGTATATGCTCAGCTCTTGCAAGAGTTGGGTAAGGAAGGAGGTGGAAACCAATAGAGCTTAGTGAAGTCTGGCACTCATTTGGAGTTGGATTATCCAGATTTTGGTTTATATTGAAGCAGAAAGGTGTGTCTCTTTTCAGTATTCCATGCCATAGATAATTGGTGAACTTGATTACACAGAAGCCTCTTTATTACTGTAGTGGGATCTGTTTTTAAGTAGAAAGGGGCAAGAGCTAGTTGTACTGAGAGCTCATTGCTAACATCAGATAAATCCCATTATAACGAGATACAATAAAATGTGTTAAATTAAGTGTAAGGGAGTATCCTCTCCGTTTATGTGACTTTTGATTTTTAGTACATTGACTTTAGGAAACTTAATACTATGAATTTTTTGAGAAAGCTCTGTTCTTCAGTAGACATGGGCTAAGCGTGGAGCCTCCATGGCCAAAGGCAAAGTATGTGTGGGGGTGAGGGCAAGGGAAGTAATAACAACTTCAGGCTGCCCTTTAAAAATACGTAAAAAGAATTTAATTTTTTTGCCAACATTTTCTCCAATAATGTCAAAATAGCATCGTTTATAAGGAGTCAGAGTAAGTAATCTAAATGGCACTCTCTGGGGGTAGTGGGGTAGAGACTTGAATTAAGAGTAGTCTTTCCCTCCAAATTGCCTGATTTAGATAGGCCCTTCCCTTTTTACACTTCTAGACTTGGGCATGCAGGAGGCCTGACCTGAATCAGCTTTGTGGCCATGGAGCTAAAAATAGGGCGCTCTTAGAGGACTTGCTAAAGCAGTGTATCTTAGCCTTTCCCAGTATTTATCACTATCTTGTCCCAAGTAAAGATTAAAAAGCCTCCTATTTCTAGCTTATTTTCATGTATATAATAATGTGCAGAGATACTTGTCATTTGAATTTTTCCTGATTGTCCTTGAACTTGCACAATATTATACTTTTTAAACAGTTGTCATGTAACCTTGCTTCTCTTGTAGTGCTTGGCTTTGTTAAAGCACCAGCACCCAACACTTTATGGAAGTTGGCTGAGAGTTCTGGTTCTGAGTAACAGGTTCAGATTTCATGTGCTAATAAAATCTTTGTTAAAAGGAGAAAAAACAGTATACCTACCATTGTTTTTGATGGGAAATAGCTGTATTCACTTATGTCTGCCACCTGTTGCTAGGTAAATCTCATTAAGACTAGTTTCATTTTGCTAACTGCAGGAAAGCCCTATCAAATGACACTACACTTTACTCAAACTAATAATACCTTGATTCATAATGGTGTCTAACTTCTGTGAAGTGTCATTAACTATCATTTGTTACATTGGCAAAAAAATTGTGTGGTGGTGATTTTTATATATGGACAGTTCTTACAGTGCTGGAAGCTTACAATATGTAAGGATGCTTTTTAATACTTCCCAGGACAGCAGTGCAGGCAAACTCAGTTAAGCTGAAAATCAACTGGTACACTGAAAACAGACTCATTGCTAGCTTCAGGCAGTGCATCTTCAATATCTCAATGTAAAGGGGCATACTAGCTGTCCAGACAGTTGTGCCTCTGGTTCTGTGGTTATATGAGCCTTGGCTGTTATCCAAAGAGACCTGTAAAATGTGCAGCTGGAGTCTCCCTTTTCTGCTCACTGTGAACATAAGGGAGAATGACTCAATTGGAACTATAACTTTTTAAAGTATAGTTGGTGTACAAAATCATATGAGTTATATTGGTTTCAGGTGTACAATATAGTGATTTCACATTTTTATACCTTACAGTGTGATCACCCCACTAATTCTAATAAAATCTGTCACCATGTAAACTTACTACAATATTATTGACTTTATTCCCCTTCACCCTTTTTACCCAATCCCTCATCTACTTCCCCTCTGGTAACCGTCCTTTTGGTCTCTATTTCTATGAGTCTGTTTTGTTTGTTCATTAAAAAATATATATATTCCACATATAAGTGAAACTACTATACAGTATTTGTCTTTCTTTGTCTGACTTATTTTACTTAGCATAAATACTCTATAGGCCCATCCATGTCCTCACATATAACAGGATTTTATACTTTCTTATTGCTACATAATATATATTCAGATCTACCCAACACATCTTTATCAGTTCATCTATCTGTGAACAACTAGGTTGCTTCCATATCTTGGCTATTGTAAATAATGCTGCAGTGAACGTGGGGGTGCTTATATCTTTTTGAATTAGTGTTTTTGTTTTCTTTGGATAGATACCCAGAAGTGTAATTTCTGGGTTGTATGGTAGTTCTATTTTTAGTTTTTTTGAGGAGTCTCCTTACTGTTTTCCATAGTGGCTGCACCAATTTGAAGTCCCACCAACAGTGTACCAGGGTTCCCTTTTCTCCACATCCTTGCCAACATGTTATTTGTTGACTTTTTGATAATAGCCATTCTGACTGGTGTAAGGTGGTATGGTCATTGTGATTTTGATTTTCATTTCCCTGGTGATTAATGATGTTGAGCATCTTTTGATACCTGTTGGCCATTTGCATGTCTTCTTTGGAAAAATGTTTTTTCATGTCCTCTGCCCATTTTTTTTTATTGGGTTGTTTGTTTATTTTTTGTTATTAAGTTTTATGAGCTTCTTATGTATTTTGGATATCAGTCCTTATCAGATATATCACAGCTGTAACTCCTAAAGTTACTTTATAATATAAAATTTCAAGTGGCCTTCATAGTAGTTTGATATGTGGTTATTTTAAATGTCAGTTTGTTTTTTTTCCCCACCTTCGTCCTATAGGGTGCCAGGAACACCTTCATTTGAGACACCTAGTAGTAGAAAATAATTTCAATCTCCTCTTAAGAGTGGAAGTTAAAGTACTGGAAGTTAGCCAAACAGTTCCTAAGTATTTGATAATAGTTTCTTTGAAACCAAAGCTTTGGAATTTTAGTAAGAGACAAAAGGCCAATGAATTATTCTTTGGATGAATTAGTTGTTTAACTGAAGAACACAGAGGCTACAAAGAGAAGGTTTGGTTCATCTTTTAGTGTGGTTTATTTCAGGTTTATCTAAGATTTTGGGCATAAGAGCAAGTTTTATGGCTATTGGGATGACAACAGCAGCATGTGTGTATCCTATGTGCTGCTCACTTGGATGTTCTTTCAAGAGTCCTGTAATCCCACCAACTAAGGATTTAAGAATGAGTGCCTTAATTTTTCTTTTCTTTTTTTTTAATCCTCACCCGAGGACATTTTTGTACTTATGTTCAGATAGGGCAGGAGGGAGAGAGGGAGGAAGAGAGAGAGAGAAACATCGATGTGAGAGAGACACATCAACTGGTCGCCACCCACACAACCCCAACCGGGGCGGGGACAAACTGCAACCGAGGTACGTGCCCTTAGCGGGAACCGAACCCGGGACTCTGGTCCGCGGGCTGACGCTCTAACCACTGAACCAAACCGGCCAGGGCAAGTGCCTTAATTTTTCTGAAACCACGGTAGACTTAGATTTCTACATAAGGCAAGTAATTTAAAATGCATAGGGTGAAGCTAAGCACTGTGTAGCAGAGATTCTGTTAGTCCTGTTTTGTGAAGGGCTAAGTTATAGTAGAGGGCTGGCCAAGAGAGGAAGGTATCTTAAGTTTACAAAGATTTTCTCAGAGGAGTGATTTTAGTGACCTAAAGGAGAAGTGGTAATAAGCTCTTTATAGCATGCCATCTGGTTTAAGAAGTACTACTGTTTGTGTCATGTCATCTTTGTGGTTAGAGGAAGAAGTGGGAATGAATAAAGATCTAGAAATTACAGAAATACAAATGATGTGTCTATTAGGTTGCAGCTTAAATCTTATTTTAACAAAATGCTTAATAGTGTGTTACTTTTTCTTTTTAGGTATTGCACTCTCAGTCTCGCCATGTTGAAGTCAGAATGGCCTGTATTCACTATCTTCGAGAGAACAGAGAGAAATTTGAAGCGGTAATTTGTAATTTTAAACATGTAATGGTGTCTCGACTTGCATTTACAGTTCACCCTTTAGAAGTAGTCTAGTGGGAATTTCATAGGATGGAGCTTAATGTGGATTATGAAAATCTCATTATAAAAAAGAATTGCTGTATTGAATTTAAATCCAATTATATTCATTTGTGATAGTTTTTATGCCATTTTGTGGTATTCGTTTATTCACACATTTGGAAAGCTTCTGTGACATAAGACACTGAGCTGTGGAGGATACAGGGTGACTTGGGCAGGATCCTTGCATATTAAGAGTGAGTTTTGTCTGACATAGTCAGGGAATTGGATGTTGTGGTTAATAGAGTTTTCTGTGATTTGTAACCCTCTATGAATTAAAAAAATTCATACTGAGTCTTTTATCAGAAGGCATTTATAGATTTTTAATTTTCAAGGTTCATCATTGTGAACCACATATCAGAGCACTGTAATTATGTAAATAATGATTAATAGTTAATAGAATGTTGTAGAACACCTTACTGGAATTTTCTCAGTAGTATGTTAGTAGGCTGTGAAATGTGACAGTAACTTATTTTTATTTTACACTGAGCCTTATAAGATTTACCTAGTATTAAGTCATCTGACAGCTTACAGTGGTGTTTTCCCCTGTTGACTGCCAAAAGAACATTGGGCAAATAACTTAATTTTGAGACTTAATAAGTAAATGGTTCTTAGTTTGGATGTGCTCTTGGGATGATGTTCCTATATTCAAGCAAAATATTATTACTGGTGACATTTTTCTGGGTGCCATGTTATAAGATGGACAGTAGTAATACATTTCAGGAAGGAGAGTTACCTACTTGATCAGGAGAGCTGAAAACTTGTCTTACATAAAGAAAACTGGTAATGAGGAGGCTAGATAGAGAGTATTAGGGTGAGGTGGAGAAGAGGAGGGTAAGTGGAGTGGTCTTTAAGTATTTGAAGAAATTACAGATGAGTTGGTCATTATTATTGGCCCCAGAGGGAGAAACTCTTGACAATAATGGAAATTACTAACACTGATTGAGCACTTACTATATGCCAGGCATTATTTCAAATGCTTTGCAACTATTTATTTAGCCCTTGGAATCTTACAAAGTATGATTAGAGGTTGAAAGTTCCAAAAGGGTAAGTTTCACTTTCTTTATAATAAGTACCTTTAATTTCTGTTGGCCAGAATGGGAAAAGGCTGTCATGGAAAGAGAGGATGTTCCTTGTGACTTAGAATGTTCAGTCAGAGCCTAGGTGGATGCTTTCTGATTAGAAAGGAGAGTCTTACATCGGATGTAGGCTTGCAGAACACTGCTTGGGTCTCTTCCAACTTTAGATGGTCTTTGGGGTTAACTATAAATAATCACCTAACACAGAACAGTAGCCTCTGATTGGTGGGATATTTAAAATATATAGCTATTTTATTATAGCTGTGTGTTGAAACTTAAGATACTTTTTGGAAATTTAACAGTATGCAGTTTATAAAAGAATCTCAATCTTTAAAAAAAATCCAGCCCAGCCGATATGGCTCAGTGATTGAGCATCAGCCCATGCACCAAGAGGTTGCTGGTTCGATTCCCAGTCAGGGCACATGCCCAGGTTGTAGGCCCAATCCCCAGTGAGGGGCATGCAGGATGCAGCCATCGATGTTTCTCTCTCTCTCCCGCTCCCTTTCTCTGTCTAAAATCAATAAAGAAAAAAAAATTTTTTTAAACCTATAGGCGTTTAAAAAGATTTTTATAGACTGGGGAGTGTACTTCAATGTTTTTAGGTGTATTGCTTTGCTAAATTGACTGGGACTGTAATTTATTTATTATTTTTTTATTTTATTTTATTTTATTTTTTATCCTCACCCGAGGACATTTTTTCATTTTGTGTTCAGATAGAGTGGGAGGGAGAGAGACGAAGAGAGAGAGAGAGAAACATCGACGTGAAAGGGACACATCGAGTGGCTGCCACCCGCACGACCAACCAGGGCCGGAGACATACCGCGACCGAAGCACATGCCCCTAGCGGGAAACGAACCCGGGTCTCTCTGGACCGCAGGCCGACGCTCTAACCGCTGAGCCAAACTGGCCAGGGCGGGACTGTAATTTAAATAAAATTGAATTTGGTGTTTCAGATGGTGTTTTAGAGCTTTCTCAATTAAATTAGTGTAATCACTATTAGAAAAACAAAAAATGTTATCACATAGTTTTTAAAAAAATACTTTTTATTGATTTTTAGGGGGAGAGAAAAAGAAAAAAAAATCCATTGGTTGCTTCCTGCATGCTCCCTACTACGGACTAAGCCGGAAACCTAACAGGCAACCTTTTGGTGCATGGGACAGTGCCCAACCTACTGAGCCACACCAGCCAGAGTTCACATAGCTTGAATAACTTTTATTTTTATGTTAAGGTGACAGTGAAGCAAGCTGTATTAGAAGAATCTTGTTGATTCTTCAAAATATCTTTAGCATTATTAATTTTCATCTCTTTTTTTAGTATAATTGACCTCTAAGGAACAATGGATATTCATATCTGTATTAGTAAACTAATATTTCTTAGCTAATATATCTGTTTTGTTTATTCTCCTCTACACATTGGCCATTACCAAATTAATCTTAAAATGCTGCTTTTGTCATGTAATTTCTCTTTTCACAATGTCACCTGCAGTGACCTTGTATTGCCTTCTCTTCTTCTGAAAGTCCTGCCTGGGCTCAAGGCTCTCTATAAACAGATGTCCAGTCTCAGTTCTCTCTTACTCTGCTCTCCCCACGAAGTTGCCCTGCTCCTGCTTACCAGGTCACCTCTGTCTGCCCAACACAGTATTCTCAGTTTCCACATGCCATATTATCCTTGTACCCATCCACATCCTGTCTAGGAAATCTTTTCTGACAGTGTTTCCTTTTTAAAATTCTTTTGTGTGTTTATAATCTTTGCTTAATGATTTGTATGTATTTTCCTAATTAGATTATATATGTACATGTTTTCTGCTATTACTATGTATCCAAGGTTTGTATAAGAATGCAGTAATTCACAGTGGAGAGGTTACTGGTTGTTTTGGTATATTCCTAATAGACTTTTTTTTTTCTTTTTTAGTTTATAGAAGGGTCATTTGAAGACTATTTAAAACGTTTGGAAAATCCGCAGGTATGCAGTAATCTGTTAATATATGTATTTTTTATATATAAGGTTAATATTATAGTGTATGGAAGGGTTACAGTGAGTTACTCTGTTTCCTTATAAACATTTCTTAGGTGCACATTTTACACAGCATTTAATTGGAAAACAGTTGGAGCTTTGTACTGTGTACTGGATGTTGCCTCAGGACAGGCTTGTGGTATCTTTATCTTTGTTATAATGGTGTATGAATGTTGTGTAAAAGAGCTAAAATAACACTGGTGATGAATTTCAGGATGCTGTATTGGTAGGTGTATGGGGCTTGGTAGACAGGGAAAGATTTTACTGCTTTCTCAGGTAACAGAAGATAGGTTCTCTTATGGAGGTTCCATTTCCCATGATCAACTTGAGAAGAAGGAAGAGACTGTTGAGAGTAAAGGGACAGCACTTCCCCCCCAGGTCCCACTGCCACACTTTCTCAGTCATGTTGAAGTTAAAATAATTTTTTTCCTGCTTATAAAACTTCCTATAAAAATCCAAATAACATGGAATGCCATGTAGAATGTTCCATCATCTCCAGAGGTAATTACTGTTAAGTTTAAAATGATGTTAGCAAAGGAAGAAGTGAAGAAGAGGAGTCAGGGACGGAAGGGAATAATAACACAAAATCAGGGTGTTTGATCAACAACTGGTATCTCAGTGTGATTCCCTAACACTGATTTGAGTGCTTGCTGTGGGCCAAGAATTGCCAGTCACCCTGGGGCTGCAGAGGTAACTGGGATTTGGATGCTGTTTGCAGGAGTTTTCCTTGTGGTGGGGAAGAAGCTCTAATACAAGTGAGAGTACATTCGCCATAAGAAGTACAGGTATGATGCTATAGGCAGTCAAAGTTTTGTTTCCAGCTAGGGAGGCAAAGCAAGAGTTGGAGAGTGAGTTGGCATTTGAAGTCTGAATAGATTCTGATGCCAGGGGTGAAGGGCATTTCCAGGTAGTGAAAATTGTGAGCAAGGCAGATTCAGAAAGCAGTCCAGTTCTGTGGAGCGTGGAGCATGCGAAAGTAGGAGATCGTGAGAAATAAGTCAGAGGGCAGGCTGTGGGCCAGATCATGGGAGCTCTTCAGTGCTAGGCTCACCGGTTTGGAGCACTTGCTTTAGACCCAGCATATCTCAGTGTGAGCTACATACCATCTGCCTCAGAATCACCTGAGGTAGTTGTACAGATGCAGATTCCTTGTCCTGCATTCTTGATCTGAATCAAAGTCTGCCTGGGGCCTGGGAATCTGGCATTGGGAAGTGTTTTGCGGCAGGAAGTGAGTATGTTTTGTTCACTGCTGTGAACCAGAGAACACTGCCTGGCATTTCTGTTGACTGAATGATGGATGAAAGAATTTTGTGTAAAGGTGGTTTAGAGGGAGATGAGACCAGACGCAAGAAGACCAATTGCAGTGATTTTAAGATTTTTTTTGGTTAGTCCTCAGCCAAAGATATTTTTTCCATTGATTTTTAGATAGAGTGGAAGGAAGGGAGGAAGGGGAGCGGGAGGGTGGGGAGACAGAGAAATAGAAACAGAAACATTGATGTGAGAGAGACATACCGATCGGTTGCCTCCTGAACGACCCCAACCAGGGCTGGGAATTGAACCTGCAACTCAGGTATGTGCCCTTGACCAGGAATCGAACCCACAACCCTTTGGTGTCAGGGCTGACGCTCTAACTGCTCAGCCAAACTGGCAGGGCTTAAGATTTTTAAAAATTGATATTTTTTAGAGAGAGAGGAAGAGAGAGAGAGAGAGAGAAACATCCCTGTGAGAGTGAACATCTAGCCTGCAACCAGGCCTATGACTTGATCCGGAATTGCACCAGCAACCTTTCAGTGTTCAGGATGATGCCCAACCAACTGAGACACACTGGCCAGAGCCAATTGCAGTTGTTAAAAAAAAAAAGAAGTTTAATACATGGAAAAATGTGCACATTATATTAAGTATTAAAAAAAAAAAGGAATAAGTATAGTATTACTCCTGTTTGGGAGACAAACACCCTCTGAAGGCCATTTCTCTGAATACACTCTTGACCACATTTTTATTTTAGTGATTTCAGTTCTGAGTTTTGACTATATACCATGGTCACAAATATATTTTCCTGAAGTTTATATTTTTTCTCTTCTTTATAAGCCTCTAAAGGCAAGGATTGTATATTTTATTGCTTTTGGAATTCTCATTGTTACTACCTTTCAGTTTTGATGCCTAATTGATGATCAATTTGTGTGTGCTTATTAAATGTTAAATCCATATTGTATTATGTGTAATAGATAGGAAAGATAAACACCAGAATGTTCAAAGTTTTTCTCTCTTTTTTCTCTCTTGGTAATAATATTGCTTGTGATCTTCACCCCCCCCCCCCCCCCATCCCCAGTTGATAGACCCTTTTGGAAGATGTTATTGTAGTCAGACTTTTGGAGATGGAAGTCACACAATCAACACATTTTACTGTCTGTCATGGATGCTTTAAACCATGGAGAAAAGACATGTGAACAGATATAAAGATTCTTTCACTTGGTTTAAGAAAACTATAACCTAAATAAGAGTTTGTAAGCAAATCGTGTATGTGGTACTTGTGAGTTTTACTCCCTTTATGGAAAATAAAGGAAATGACAAAAACAAATTTTTTTTTTGGTTAATCCTCACCTGAGGATATTTTTCCATTGATTTTTTTTTTTTCAGACAGTGGAAGGGAGGGAGGACAGGGGGAGAGAGAGAAACATCAGTGTGAGAGAGACACGTCAATTGGCTGCCTTCCGCACGACCCTGGTTGGGTTGGGATCTAACCTGGCAACCCTTCAGTCCTCGGTCTGATAACTGCTAAGCCAAACTGGTGAGGGTGAAAACATTTATTTATTTATTAATAAATTTTTTTTCTTTATTGATTTTTAGAGAGTAAAGGAGAGGGAGAGAGAGATAGAAACATCGATGAGAGAGAACGTCAATTGGCTGCCTTCTGCATGCCCCCCACTGGGGATTTGGCCCACAACCTGGGCATGTGCCATGACCGGGAATCGAACTGGCGACCTCTTGGTGCATGGGTCGATGCTCAACCACTGAGCCGCACTGGCCGGGCAACATTTATTTTTTAATTAGAAAAAACTCCACCATGTTATTTTATAGTAATCTTTGTGCAGCAGTTCAGGCTGTTGAGCAGTGAGAGTCTGAGAAAGGATAGACTGGAGAAAGGATAATGGGACTGGAGAAAAGGGGACAGGCAGGGAATGAGGTAGTGTGAACTAAGCTGAGACTGATTTGGGAGTCTGGGAGAGGAAGAATGGAAAGTTGCTATGGTTTTGAGCACAGGACAGGTGCCTTCTTTCCAGGGTTCTGGATGGCCAGATCTTTAATTCTTATGACTCGTCCCCTCCAGTCTGATCAAGCTTCTCTAGATGTTTTAGGTATCTTCTGAATTGACTGTTCTTTGTTGTTGTTTTTAAATTTTTTTTTCTTTATTGCTTTTTAGAGAGAGAGGAAGGAAGGGACAGGGAAAGAGAGATAGAAACATTGATGAGAGAGAACATTGATTGGCTGCCTCCTGCATGCCCACTACTGGGGATCGGGCCCACAACCTGGGCATGTGCCCTGACCGGGAATCCAACTGGCGACCTCTTGGTGCATGGGTCGACGCTCAACAACTGAGCCACACTGGCCGGGCTGTTCTTTGTTATTAGTAACAAATATTTATGTCTTCATTTGTTTCTCCTCGATATATGAGATACATGAAATGAAAAAAAAAATACAGTTGATGGATAAAGTCCATTGCTTCACCCAATTCTCAGAGAAAGTGTCTATCCTTTTACTTAAAATACCAGTGGAGCATTTTAAAAAATTTTCAAACTTTTTGCAAGAATATATTTTTGTCAGCTTTAATGAGGTAGAATTGACATATAATTCACTAGTTTTAAGTGTATAATTTGATGAGATTTGACAAATGGATATACATTGTGTAACCACCAGCACAAACATTTCCATCACTCCAAAAAGTTCCTCATGCTCCTTTGCACTTAATTTTCTTCTCCTACCCCCTCGGCAACCACAGATCTGATTTCTAAGTTTCGTTTTTACTAGACTCATAGAAATGGAATGATACAATTTGTAGTCTTATGTCTAACCTCTTTCACCTAGCATAATGGAAACACTTAGAAATTCATCTGTGTTGTGTGCATTAGTTTTTGTTCCTTTTTATTGCTTAGTGGTCATTCATTATATGGATGTCCCACAACTTGGTTGTATATTTCCCAGTTGATGGTTATTTGGGTTCTCTCCAGTTTTGGGTTGTTATGATTAAAGCTGCTAAGAACATTTGCTTATGAGTCTCTATGTGGATGTATGTTTGTTTGTTTTTTTTCTCTTTGATTAATACCTTGGCATGAAATTAGTGGGCCATATGGTAAATGTATGTTTAGCTTAATAAGAAACTGCCAAACTATTTTCCAATGTGGCTATGCTGTTTTTCTTTTTCATTAGCAATATATGAGAACTCCAATTGCTCTACATCTTCATCAGCACTCCGTATTATCAGCCTTATAAACTGTAGCTTAAGTTTTAGTGGTTGTGCAGTGCTCTCTGTGATTTTTAACTAGCATTTCTCTGATGATGTTGAGCTTCTTTTCATGTGCTTATTTGCCATCCACATATCTTCATTGGTAAAATGTCTGTTCATAGATTTGCTCATTTTTTATGTTGTTTTATTGCGTTATAAGAGTTCTTTATACTAAATATAAATTCTGTATTGGATATATATTTTGTAAATATTTTCTTCCAATTTGTTCTTGTCTTTTCATTTTCTTAATAAT
The DNA here is from genome assembly GCA_030848825.1 of Tadarida brasiliensis. Classification (NCBI taxonomy): domain Eukaryota; kingdom Metazoa; phylum Chordata; class Mammalia; order Chiroptera; family Molossidae; genus Tadarida; species Tadarida brasiliensis. The sequence goes on along the minus strand of CM061259.1, from coordinate 17,520,372 downwards.
GTCTTTTGAGGAACAGAAATTTGCTTTTGATGACTGAGAACATTTAAATATGCGTTTTTTATATATAGTTCATTACATTAGTTAAAAAATAATTTGCAGAATACTTTCCTCTTACCTGCAGTAAGGAAGTGTATCAAACATCATAAAAAGTGCTGAGTAAATAAAATTATAGCCTTAAGGTGGAAGACAATGATAGAACATAAGTGTATTTTTATAATTTAAAATTGATCCTGGTTAGAGAAGACAAGAAGATACTGTGATAGCCATTGTTTACTGTGGCAGAATTTATTCTGAAGATTAAATACTTATAAAATGGTATATTGTTTGAGAGGTAGTATTTTGTTGACATTAGTAGAATAATTTTCCATTTTTTAAAGTGATGTAACACATTTTGCATTAGATGTAGCTTGTGTTTGTGATGTAAGCAGACTGGTTTCAGTGAGAGATTTCGTTTACACGAGAAGAGTGTCGCTTGTAGCAGATGATGAGAAGCCATGGTTGTTAGGTAGAGGCCTATTTTAAGAAATCTATTTTAATATATGGTACCCATTTCATTTTGAAAACTGGAGCCAACTTTTAAGAACTATGAAAATGAAAAGTTGCTGGGGAAAAGATTATCCTTGTCTGAGATCATTGCATAAAATCCTTTCCTTATCTCAAATTTCTTTTCTTTCAAGGAAAAGGTGGCAGCATTCATTTACCATAGTTCATTATTTTTAGTGATTGTTTGGTATTAAGTCTTTACTAATTTCACCAGTAGTATAGAATACATTCTTATGGTAAAGGATTTAACAGAGAATAAAAAATGAACAATCCTTCCTTTTCCCTTATCTTGAGATCCTTGTCTCCACTGTCAGGATGCATCCTTCCAGTCCTCTCTAGGAATGTATACATATGTATTATACATACCTTTTTGTTTGTTTTATACATTAAGATTCTTCTGCTATGACTTATTTTTTCTACTAGTCTGAGTTATTTTTTTCGAAGTCAGTTCATATGAGTATACCTTATTCTTTTTAATTATTACATGTTCCATATATAGTGTGGATGAAACGTGTAAACTACAATGTAATTATTCCTCATCTATTAGTGGAATCTTGGGGCTTTATAAAAAAAATTAAACTATTACAAATAGCTACAGTGAACATCCTTGTTTATATGCTTGTGGACATATGAAACATTTCTGTAGGATAGATTTGTCAAAGACTTTATGGATGTCCTTTAAAATTTTTATATATACTGACCATTTCCTTCTAAAAGGCTTAAAGACCTAAAATGACTCCTTTAGGATTGTAGAATCTCTACCTCATTTCAAAACAATTGTTGGGAGACTGTTCTCTGTACCTTCAATCACTCTGAAGATAAGAGATCTGCCCTTTTTGAACCTTTCTGATTCCTGAGTTCTGCTTCTATTCAACATCTCATTTTCTGGGCACATACCATGTGCCAAGCTCTGTCCTGGGTGCTAGGTTAGAGGACCAGAGCCCTTGCATTCAACAAGTTCTCAATTTAGGGATAGCACTTCTTGGTCTTACCATACCAGTAGGACCTGTCATTTCACCCTATTACTAAGGATTTTTGTAACAGAGACTTGGGCTGCTTTTAAGTATATATTATAGCCTGTTTTATATAATTATTTTTATAATATTTATAAAATACACTACTAATAATGAACTTTCTGTCTTATTAGTTATATTGTATAAAGGTATGTATGAAGATAGTGTTTAGAGCAGCAATTTTCAACCTTTTCCATCTCATGACACATATAAACTACTCAAATTCTGTGGCATACCAAAAAAATATTTTTTGCTGATCTGAGAAAAAAATGTAGGTATGATTTTGATTCATTAAACTGGACAGCTGTTGTTGTGTTCAGGCTGTTGTCTTTTTTTTACTTGACAACCTAAGGGAAAAGAGGTCAGTGCCCCTGACGAAATAGTCAGATGTTGCATGTTTTAAAAATTCTTGCGGCACACCAGTGTGCCTCCCGCAGCACACTGGTTGAAAATAGCTGGTTTAGGGGTATATTGTAAAAAGTATGAGACACTTATGCCATTTTTTTTCCTTTAACAGGAATGGGTTGGACAGGTGGAAATAAGTGCCCTTTCTCTTATGTACAGGTAAACACTGTAATAACATAATTAAAAATAAAGTTAGTGGAAAATTAGTATTACATTACACTAAAATTGTTAAAATAGCAATTTTATGCCTTGGTTGTGAAGCATCTCTTTTTTTGGGGGGGGGGGTATGAATTAGATTCTGACATTTAGATATGTCAACATTTAGAGATTTTAATTCTCAAAATATTTTTGGAAAGGACTACAGAAAATTTTCCAGGCCTATAGACTATCATTTATTAACCTTGTAGAGAAATGATTTCCTACTTTCTCAAGGCCGTAGCATTGAATGGCCAGTAGAACAGGCAAAATACCATATCCGTTTTTACCATTATTACCTAGTAGAGTAGCAGGTGAATGCTTTATATTTTCTTTTCAAAATGTCTTTATACATTGCCTCTTCACAATTTCTATGGTTTTGAGGTCTCCTTTTAGAATTATCTCTGAAGTCACACATATACAAGTTACATTTGAAATTTAATTTATATTTAATTTTATTTGTTAATCCTCACCTGAGGATATTTTTTCCATTGAATTTAGAGAGAGTGGAAGGGAGGGAGGGGGGAGGAGAGAGAGAAATACAGAGAAACATCTACATGAGGGAGAGACATTGATTGGTTGCCTCCTGCACACATTCCAACCAGGGCAGGGATTGAACCTGCAACCCAGGTCCATGCCCTTGACCAGGAATCAAACCCGAGACCCTTTGGTACATGGTCCAATGCTCTAACCACTGAGCAACACTGGCAAGGGCTGAAATTTTATTTTTTTGAAAAGATGCTTTTATATAGGTATTGTACAACTTGGTTATTCCATTACTGTTTTATGTTTACTTCTGTATCTTCAATGCCTAGACCATTGCCTTGGCTCTTGATGAATGATAAATCTCAATTCATGAAATATATTCATTCCATCAGAAGTAATTTCTAAATGTTATTTTCAGGAAAGATTTTGTAATTTATCGGGAACCAAATGTTTCTCCTTCGCAAGTAACTGAAAATAATTTTCCTGAAAAGGTAAGAGTTTTTTTCAGTGTTTCTAGAAGATTTAAGTGAAAGAACTACTCAGTTGCCACCTTGACCTCCTAAGCTATAATTTTATTTTATTTTTATTTTTTTGTTAATCCTCACTCGAGGATATTTTTCCATTGATTTTTTTTTTTTTTTTTTTTAGGTAGAGTGGGAGGGAGAGGGGGAGAAAGAGAGAGTTGTGAGATAGATATATCAATTGGTTGTGTCGGGGATTGAACCTGCAACCCAGGTACATGCCCTTGACCGGGAATTGAACTTGTGACCCTTTGGTCCTTGGGCCAGTGCTCTAACCACTAAGCCAAACTGGCCAGGGCCTAAGCTATAATTTTAAAGTGATTTTTGGAAATATTTGTGCATGAAGATTAGATACTGAGCTAATATAGTGTGCTTCCTGTTAATCATCATTGAGTCATATTATTTTGTATTTGTTTTCTCCCCACAAATCACCGTGTTGAATCCTATCATAACATTTCACTAAAGGAAAAAACCGAGATACTACTGTATACGATTAACTAGACTTTTACTTTTTTGTGTCAATATAAATATTAAATAGTAAAAAAACTTGTGAAAATAGGTTCTGCCATTGCATCCAGAAATACTTTGGTAATCATGCTGTATTTTCCATTATAAAGATAATTTGCTGGCTAAGGTATTATTATCTATTCAAAGTGGAAACAACTGAAAAATTGTATAAAGTCTAGAAAAAAAAACCCCAGCTGATTCATTATAAGAAAACTTTGTTTTAACTAGTTGTTTTGGCGTCATCCAGGCCAGGTTGAAGTGTCTTTGTCACCAGGCTGAAATTGAAATACTACCTTTATAAGGACTTAAGGGTTTCCAAGGTGCTTGGCTCTGTATCTGGCCTTTTCCAGTATGCTTATTGGATTATGATGTAATCTAAATAAAATCAGTGTGCATTTCTCTTTGTATAAGTTATTGACTATTTAAAAAGTACAGTTGACTCTTGAACAACATGAGTTTGAACTACGTGGGTCCACTTGTGCATGGATTTTTTTCAATAAATATACTGCCTGTCTTCTGAGTCTCAGGGTGTCAGATTCACGGATTCAGTCATCTGCAGATTGAAAACAGTATTTTTGATTCGAGGTTGGAGGTTGGGAATCTGCAGATGTGGAGGGCCGACTGTATGCATTGTTATGCACCATTTTATATATGGGATTTTATCTTCGTGGATTTTGGTATGGGGTTGTGTGTGTCCTGGAACCAGTCCCTGCAGATACCTATGGAGGACTGTAAAGTTTGGGGGATTCAGAAATTATATTTGGATGTTTGACTGCACAGGGGTTGCTACCTCTAACCCCCACATTGTTCAGGGGTTAACTGTACTTAACTGTAAAGAAGCAGAAAAATTTTACTTTTTATTCTGCCTCTTAGAGGTAAGTAAGCATTAATAAAGTTTTGGAATATTTTCTTACAGTCTCAGCTCTTGTTCTTTAAGTAGCTGAAATCATGTTGCTTTTATATAATGTATTTGTTTTTTGTTTTATCCCATAAGCATTCCCCAGGTCATTAAGAACTTTTGTTTTAATGGCTGTGTAACATTTCAGCATGTGGATGTACCATAGTTGACTACATTGGGGCTTCTAAAATACTCACTTTCTGTTTAGAAATTATTTACTAGTAATTAAGAGATATTGGCGATAGTAAGTTGCTGTGTAAATGTCATATACAAAGAACTGAAAGGTGTCTTTTATTTTTCCCTTTCAGGTATTACTGTGTTTTTCAAATGGAAATCATTATGATATTGTCTATCCCATAAAGTATAAAGAGAGCTCTGCTGTGTGTCAGTGTAAGTTTCACCCTTGTGTTTATATATTATATATTTTTAAGATACACAGTCTTAATGCAGTCAGGGAAAATGTACTCTGTGTTGTTGTAAAAAAAGGTATTTCTAAAAACCTTAGGTTACGAAAAATACTAATATTGTATTAAAAACTTGTTTCAATAGGAGAAAAGAGCTAGTAGCTAGAGTTTGACTTGTAAATACAAAGTCATTTCTTTCCTGCAGTAATTACATTCAGTAATAAGGATTTGTTTGTGTTTTTAAAGCTGGTAGTGTATGGCTTGAAAATCTACATGACCGAGCAAATCAAACATTTGATTGTATTTGGCTCTAGAGCAGGGTTTCTTAACCTGGCACTATTGACATTTTGGGCCAGATAATTCTTTGTCTTGGGGTCTGTTCTCTACATTGTAGGATGTTTAGTAGTATCCCTAGCATCTACTGTGTAGATCTCTCTCCCATTGTGACAACCAAAAATGTCATCAGATTTTGCCACATATTTCCGGGGAGGGTACAATTCCCCCTCCCTTTCCAATTGAGAATCACTGCTCTGTTAATTCCTCCCTTCATCTTTGCTAAGTGCACATCACTCATACAAAGCAGTAGTGCTGGGCATGTCACAGCTTTTTCTTCTGTTCTTAAGCTCATGGTGATCAGTAAAGAAAATGTGTAATGCAAAAATTTTAAATTGATTGATTTGTTTTGAGGTATGAAAGTCCAGCTGTCTATTTCCTGGGCTGTGTCCTTTTTTTCCCAGCTAGTCAAAATCTGAACATGTCAGCTTTGGGAAGGATAGCTCATGGAGCCTCCTTTCCTGTATTTCTCATTGCCTGTGGGTTGGATGATATCAGGAGTGGAAGAAAGATGGTTTGTCAGAAGGAGGTCTCTTAGGAAACTCAATGTTGATGAATTCTTAGTGCACTTGTTTTCATAAGGATCAGTGTAGTAAAACCAAATGAGAGTCCTGAACTCTGTGTAGGTGTTTTGAATATTTGGTAAGATATATTTTCATGTTTTGTTTTAAAGCAGAAAAGTTGTCTAAATATACTTCTTCATTGGCTGCTGAGAATACATTTTATAAGTTTCTTTTTAGTTCCTAATAAAAAGTTATCCTGTTTCTAACAATCTTAATGTTTTCCATCCAAGTCTCTTAAGGGTTAGGCACGTTGTATGGCATCTATAATTTTCAGTTTTCTCATCTGTGCAATTAGAATAATTATCCCACTGTGCTGGGATTACATATGAAGATAATGTAAAGGCTTAGCACAGTATATGGAGTGCAGTAATTGCTCAGTATGCATGTTTAGCTTTTGTTGTCGTCATATTTGTTTTATAGTTGTTACACATTTTTATGTTACTGTTTTTAAAATGGCAGTTATCTTATGTAATGATTAACTACACACAGAAATCCTGGTTGCTTTCTACCTAGGTAACTCTGATTAAATTGTATTATAGACCATAGATGTTGCAGGTGTCTAGTTAGGATTTTAGAAGCTTGGACAATAAGACATAAAATTTAAAACATAAAATTAGTTAAGGTTGTATAACATCTCTCTCGTTAATTGCAGCTCTACTTTATGAATTGCTATATGAGAAGGTTTTTAAAACTGATGTTAGTAAAATCTTAATGGGACTCGACACCACTGAAGTAGCCGGTGAAAGCAACAGTGAAATATCAGATTCAGAGGATGACAGTTGCAAGTAAGAATGAATTTAAATCCTAAAATATCTTTAAAGTGCCGTACAAAGAAACAGATCAATAAATGTTTCTTCGTGGAGTTGCCTGTCATTGAAGTATTACAGTATTCCTAAAATACAGCGATCTGCAGTGGAAGGTTCTTTTTCTCTGCCACTGATATTACCTAATTTTTATTAAGGAACTGTTTCTTTTGAAAGATGATGTTTTTGGTTGATAAGCATCTCTTCTATGTAATCTGGATATGTATATGTGAAATCGATATGGTCTACCTATATGTGTGGTATTGTAAAATTTTAAGGTTAACCTGTTAATTGTTTACATATCCAGTGCTGAAAAATGGCCATTTTGATTCCCTTGACTTAACTTTCATTGTTGTCTTTCTTAAATAATGCCACCTCTTTTTCATTTTAGGTAATAAAAATCTCAAGTTAGGGCATAGTGTGTGAACAGCCTCTGTTTAGTTTGTGATTAAGTGCCTTTTAACTACGAGTCTCTGAGGCTTATTTTGCTTTTCCACACAGGAAGTATAGGGTAGTGGTTAAGAGCTTGGGCTGTGTACATCCATGTCTGGTTTCAATACTGGCTTTCTGCCACATTACTAGACTTGGGGCGTGTTACTTAAATTCACTAAGAAGCCTCAATTCTGCATCTGTAAAATGAGGATGTATTAGTTTTCCTCAAAGGTCAGAATTTATAAAAATTAAATGAGATAACATATAAAGTGCATAACCTAGTTCGTAGATATAGTGTCCAACATATATTAGTTTTTATCGACAATATTAATTAATAAGTTTATATTTTATAAGAACCAATCCTATTCCATTCCCATTGAAACTACAACTATATTATTGCTGTTGTATCTCAAGTAGGAAAGTATCCTACTTGGTGTTACAGCTGTGAAACTAGAGAAAGAAATGAAATTAAGCCTTAAGATATCTAATTCTTTATTAAATACCTAAATATATATTTCTTTATAATTCCAGGCATTTTTCTGATCCTGATTGAAAATTTGATTGACTATTTGTTTGTAAGAAAGAAAGGCATTAGTTGGGTTAGAATCTGGGTCTGCCATTGTAAGTTTAATGCTAGAGTAGACTAACTTTGCACAGATAGAAATTCTTTTTCTCCAGCACCTGTCTGATTAAGACATGTCACTGAGCATAGGAGAAAGTTAACCAGGAAGGTGTGCTCATTTTAATGCTTATTTTCTTTTTATACTGTACTGTTGTAGCCCTTGGAACATGGGAGCCTTTCTGGTTAACTTTCTGCATTATCATAGATTTCTTTTCTCATATCTGGCTTAGGGAAGACAAGGCTTCAATTAGGGAAGAATGTTATATAATCATGGCACAATAGATAGGCATAGTGTGGTAATAAGGAGGAAAGACTAAGGATGTCATTGTACTCTTGTGCCTGGATTTTTTTGTATTCACATTGGTCATTGCTGAAGTACTGGCAATTATGGGTGCTTTTTTAAGTCTAGACACTAGATACTTGGTGTCTCTTAAAGATTGCTGCATTTAAGGATATAGATTTGGAGGTTGTCCTGAAGACTAGAGATTGACTTATTAAAGAGAGGAGGACAGAAGAGTATAGGTGGCCTCTCACCTCATCTCCCACTTGATATTTGCCAGTCTCTTGGCCATCCCAGGGTCTTTTTACTTGCTGTCTGTTTCCTCTGCCTGGAATACTAAATGGCCATATTATTTGCTGTCTCATCACCCTTTAATTCTTTATTCAGAAAGATATCTCAACACGTTTTTTTATTCATCCCACTTTTTATTTTTTGAGGTTACGACTCAACACTCGCTTTTTCCTAACCCCCACCTCCCCACACCCAATAGCACTTATCAGCATTTAGCATACTGATTATAGTTTACATGTACTCTCACTAGATTGTACATCTTGCTGTAGTGGAGTATTTTGTTTAATGGATCCTCCTCTGTGTATTGAAAGGAAATTTTTTACATTGAATGTTTTATAAATTCAATTATTCTATCCACTCAAATTTCAGTTTATTTCTTTATTTTTATTTTTTAAAAATATTTTTTCTTTATTGATTTTAGAGAGAGAGGAAGGGAGAGGGGGAGAGAGATAGAAACATCGATGAGAGAGAACATCGATTAGTTGCATGCCCCTCGCTAGGGATTGGGCCCGCAACCTGGGCATGTGCCCTGACTAGGAATTGAACCGGCGACCTCTTGGTACATGGGTCGACCCTCAACCACTCAGCCATACCGGCTGGGCATATTTCTGTTTTCCTGATGATTGAGCCAGTAAGGATTGCTGATAAATGTCTTTGACGTATATTTTATGTGTTACACACACGTGTGCGCACACACACTCAAACACTTGCATACTTTACTAAAATTTGTATGGTTTCATTGGAATATAGCTTTGACTTTTTGGAATACAACTCTGACTTCTCACATTTTTATGTGAGGTTAGAATAAATTAATTGCATGCAAACACGTTTTATACTCCTAATTATGATTATATTTTATCCTTTGTAGGAGTAAAACTACCACTGCTAATGATGTGAATGGATTCAAAGCTTTGTCAAGCGACCAGGTATTTTTTTTGTAATGGTTTTAAGTTTACAATATAAGAGCTTTTGAAATTATAGTCTTAATTTTTTCCCCCTCTTTTCTGCTACATTTGCAATAGAGTCAAGAGCATGTACTAGTAAGAAGTTTTTCAGCAGCTTACTAATTTTTGAAGTTTTCTTTTGATTTTATTCTTATATATATCTCAAGCAAAAATGTTTTCTAAGCATGTCTGTGTTGATTGGACTTCCTGACTTTGTTTGTGTAGCACGTGAAAAACAATGGGAACTCCCCAAGCCTTCCTTTGTCTAGAAAGGTTCTTAAGTCACTTAATCCTGCAGTTTATAGAAATGTGGAATATGAAATTTGGCTCAAGTCTAAACAAGGTGAGTTTAAAAATCTGTATTTTCTATGAATTTGCTCTGTGGCACTTGAAAATAATCAAATTAAGTTGATATTATACTGATATTGTTTACAGCTCAACAAAAACGTGATTATTCCATTGCTGCTGGCTTACAGTATGAAGTTGGAGATAAATGCCAAGTAAGTGATTATATGGAAGAAAAGATCTGACCTGAAATCTTATTTATTATAATAGGAACTGAGAAAAAACAGATCAAGTTTGAATATCTTGTTAATTTGGGATTTCAGAATACGTTTTTTCATGTATACATTTTAATTGTTTTAAATATTTAGCATTTTGACTCATTTGAGTACATTATACTAAAATTGTATGTATCTAAAAACATGGCATCCCATCACATAATCTTTAAAAAATAGTTTAATCTTTGCTATTACTTGCTTCAAAGAAGTAATACTAACATTTTAGATTTTTAGATATTGTCCTTGCAGTTGGCAAGTAATTTATAATTGGTTCAAGCTTGACATTATAGGTCAATTTGTTTTGTTTATAAGTCATCCTGGAAGGACTGAGAGGTGCATAATATTTTTGTTGTTGTTGGATTAAGAAAGGAAAATGGACAATAAGAGGAGTTTTTTCATTTACTTTGGATAAGCTACTGCTCTGGACTTAAGTAGCTGGTTATTGGGAAGTTGGATTAGATCAGTGTTTCTTAACTTGTAGTGATTCTGCACCCCTCACTCTGTGCTGAGCAAGGTCTGCAGCCTTTTTTTTTTGTTTCACAACTGAGAGAACCCTGGGTAGAATCCAGGGTTGCTGCCAAACATCCAGGTAGTGTACAGGACCCCCTCCCCTGCCCTCATGACAAAGAATTATCTGATCCAAAGTGTCAAAAATTCCAAGGCTAGAGAAACTCCAGATAAGAGAATTTCCAAGGTCTCTTTTCTTTTCTTTATGATAAAAATGCTGTTATTTCCAAACTAAAAACAATCCACATACACAAAAATTAGTTGGAAGATAATTTTCATCAAAGTGCTTTCCATCAAAAAGCGTTGCCTTTTGCACTGACTGGTGCTCGGTTGGTTGGAGTGCCGTCCTATACACCAAGAGCTTTCGGGTTCGATTCCCGGTCAGGGCACATGCACCAAAAGGTTGCAGGTTTGATCCTTAGCTAGGGTGTGTACAGGAGGCAACCAGTTGGTGTTTCTCTCACATGGATGTTTCTTCCCTCCCCTGTCCCTTCCGCTCTCTCTCTTTCAAATCAATAAAAACATATCCTCAGGTGAGGATTTATTTAAAAAAGTATTGCTTTTTAAAAATTACCTGAAAATAGCCATTGACAAACATTTCTTCTTGACTTGTAGGGGAAACACTCATTTCCTTTGTGATACAGTGGTTTGTGAAAAGTATTTGATTGTCCAGGGTTATATCTGTGCACATTTGAGCACTTTTCATAGTGTTCTGGTTCTGGGGTATTTGAAAGGAGAGGATGAAGAGGATGTGATTCATTTAGGTTCTTCCTTATAGGATTGTCAGAATCATGATCTAATTGTAGAAGAGAATTGTGGAATCTTTGGACAGCTTGGAAAGAAGCAAAAGAAAAGAATAAAACCAGGGTTTTAGAGTTCCCTCCTTCCCCACCCCCTCAATAGAGAGGAGAAGATTGCTTATCTTACATTGCATCACTAACGTGATACTCATTATTTCAAATCTAGTGTATCTTTGAGGTTGCGTTTGCTTTTGGTAAAGTAGATACTTGTTTTAGTTTTTTCTTAAAAAAAATTTTTTTTTCCTTATTGATTTTAGAGAGAGAGGAAGGGAGAGGGAGAGAGGGATAGAAATGTCTATGAGAGAGAATCATCGATTGGCTGCCTCCTGCATGCCCCCCACTGGGGATCGGGCCCACAACCTGGGCATGTACCCTGACTGGGAATCGAACTGACAACCTCTTGGTGCATGGGTTGATGCTCAACCACTGAGCCACACCGGCCAGGCAGTTTTTTCTTTTTTAGAGTATTTTGTTTCTAATTCTACGACTTGACTTTTTTTTTCACTTGGATAAAATTTAATTGAATTTTACTATGGAAACTGCTAGTAGTGAAAGATGACTTATTTACTCAAGTAAGCATGTAAGATGTAGTTTAAACTTTTGATAAAAATCAACTTCAGAAAAATCTCTTTTTTTATTGTTAAACTCTTGAAGAGAGGAAGGCAAAGTGTCCTGTTGTGATTGATGAAGAATGAAACCTCAGCTTGAGGGCTTCATTAGCTAATAAAAGTAGGAGGGTACTCAAAACCACACTGCATCGAAGTGCTAGTGCTCCTGGTGCAGTCATGCCAGGTGCCCTGCACAGTATTGTTTGACTATAGCAAAACCTCAGGGCTTACTCGTCTGTCACAATTTGATCTTGGAAAATACCAATTGTATGTGAGAGAACAGATAGTGGATCTATTTTTAGGGAGAAAAAAGGTCACAGTTACACATTTTACATATTGGAAAAGTGAGAAGATAAAAGTAATTATAATAGTTACTCTTGTGTCCTTCTTATATATGATACATACCTCATTCCATCTTCATGAATCCTATGACTTTGGTACTATTATTAGCCTTATTTTGCATATGAAGACACCGAAGTATGAGACGTAACTTGCCCAGGGTCATATTGCTGGTAAGTAGAAATGCCAGGCCTGGAATCCTGGTTGTGTTGAGCCGTAGTCCCGACCTCAGGACCAGGGCAAGATGTCTCTCTTATTAGGAGCCTTAATAGATGGTGCCCCTACTTCTTGAGTCTTGAACTATTCACAAAAATAATTCAGAACAATTTTGGAAGGATAAACAAAAGGCTATTAGAGGTACATAAGTCTGGGAGGTTAGAGAGACAGATACTGTTGTACACCGTTTTGAAATTAATTTTGTGTTTAACAATATACGTTTTGTTTTCTCTCATTGGAAACAGAATAAAAATAATCATTAATGCAATGAAGCAGGTGACTGACTTTCTGGAATTGTTCAGCAGGTTAGGTTGGATCACAATGGAAAATTTTCTAATGCAGACCTTCACGGGGTTCACTCTGAGAATGGACCAGTTTTGATTGAAGAAGTTGGAAAGAAGTATGTACTGCTCTTCAACTAAGGCATTTACTGTTTTTTCCATGTAGCCTAATGTAATCATGAGCATTTCTGAATGGATTTGTGTATTTGCAAATTCAACTAGAGGTGTTGCCTATGTGTGGAAAACACATTTGTTTAGAGCTTTTGAAAAACTAGTTTGAGTCCAAATTCAGTATTTTGCATGATGACATATTTACAATTTTAAAAAACCCTCGTTTTGTTGGTTACTGTTTAAAATGTGCCATTCTTCACAAAGGCATTTGGGGAAATTGACTGTGTTGTAAATATAAAGTGAAAGCTTTGGAGGACAGGGGCCATATTCACTTCTAATATCATTCAGTACTACATTGCATGTAGTTAATTTTAAGTAAATGTCAGGTGGAGTAAAATTTTATGGTTGACTTTCATTGTTACTTTAGAGCACCTTTCATTTTCTGCTGCCCTTATTAGAGGTAAAGGTAGTAAGTCACACCTAAACTTTATTATGGAAAATTTCAGTCGCATAAACACAGATGTTAGGAGCATAGTGCAGTGAACCCCAAGCTACCATCATCCTGGTTCAGCAGTCAGCAGCATTTGACAATCTTGTAATCTGTTCTCCCTAACCCTTTTTAAAAATGGAATTGGAATATTTCAAAAAACTCCAGCCCTGGCTGGTCTGGCTCAGCGGTTAGTGTCGGCCTGTGAACCAATGAGTTGCGGGTTCGATTCTGGTCAAGGGCACATGCCTCTGTTGCGGTTCGTCCCCGGCCCTGGTCGGGGTCATGCAGGAGGCAACCACTCAATGTGTCCCTCTCATGTTGATGTTTCTCTCTGTCTCTCCCTTCCTCCCACTCTATCTGAAGATAAATGGAGAAATATCCTCGAGTGAGGATTTAAAAAAAAAAATTCCAGACTTTACACCATTTCTCATTGACATATAGATGCTTTCATGTGTCTCTAACACAGTAACGAATTCTGCTCCTCCCACCTGAACGGTACTACCATCGTCACATCTAATAAATAGCAATCATTCCTTGAATCTTTTGCTTCAATTGTGATTTAAGGCTTTTTAGTCTTTGGTATTTTTAGGTTAGAAAATATGCTTTTGATTTATGTTATCTTGTTTGATTAGAATTACATCTGGATTACTAAGTGGCTTTGTTTGTACTTAATTTTTAATATAAGAACTGAAACTGGAAATTCTTATATAACTTACAAATAAAATTGTTATGCCAAATACTTAACTAGATTTTGTTGCTATGAGCACTTTAAGTTATTACAAGTCTTTTCCTTCCTTTTGAAGACACTCACCGAAGACCCTCAAACCACCTCCCTCAGAAAGCTGGAACACAGTGTCAGGGAAGAAGATGAAAAAACCTTCCCCTTCTGGACAAAATTTCCATTCTGGTAGAAGCACATCAAGTTATTCTTTTTTGGAGGGAGGGGTGATTATACATGGAGTAGTTCATCATAGGAAAATTAAGAGGTATTTTTGGTTTCTTGTCACAGATACAGATTACAGAGGGCCAAAGAATTCAAGCAAGCCAGTAAAAGCTCCATCAGCACTACCTCCTCGACTCCAGCACCCTTCGGGAGTGAGACAGCATGCATTCTCTAGTCATTCTGCAGGGTCACCATCTCAGAAACCCTCCAGTGAGCACAAGAATCTTAGCAGGACACCCTCACAGATCATCAGGTAAACTTCCTGAATGTAAGAGATGTAGAAATTAAGGGAGTGGCATTTCTTTTATTAGCCACATTACATGCTTTTAGTTACAGAATATTAAAAGTGCTTTTTTTTTTTTTTTTATTAAATTTTTTTTTCCTTTATTGATTTTAGAGAGAGAGGAAGGGAGAGGGAGAGAGGGATAGAAACATCGATGAGAGAGAACATCAATAGGCTGCTTCCTGCATGCCCCCCACTGGGGATCGGGCCCACAACCTGGGCCTGTGTCCTGACCAGGAATCGAACCAGCGACCTCTTGGTGTATGGGTCGATGCTCAGCCACTGAGCCACACTGGCCGGGCTAAAAGTATTGTTGATAAAAAACTGTGTGAGGATTTTAGTCCTTCATAGTTCTCTAAAAAGAAATCAAAGTAACTTTGAAGGGTAAGTCATCTTTATTTTTGAATAGTTTTCCAAAAGATTTGGGAGATCTTATCCTAGCCAGATCTTATTCTGGCACTTAATAGTTTTCTGGTAGCTTCTAACATGTTAAATACTGAATTCCAAATTGCATTTCTAATTCCTTGGAGGGTGAGGATGTTTTCCTTTATATAGGAACTTGAATCGGCCAAAATGGTTGTGGTTTACTTTGTTCTGATAAGTTTGTGGTAATGTGTCTGATACCAAATGGGGCTATAAGTTTTAGGTTCATGTAACCATGATTATCAGCATTCTGACCAAATATCCAGACACAGATGAACTTCAGGGTCATAATTTCCTGTGCTATGGATTTTATTTTTTCCCTTATCTGCCCTTCCATAGTAATTTATAACCCTTTGGAGGAGCTTTATTTGAGAGGGTGTGTCTTAAGTGGAGGCTGTCCTTTCCATGAAAATGTGGCCATGTCTCTGGGTACTGGGGCCCTCCTGGGTTACTGTGACCAATGCCTTTCTTTCCCCAGTTGTCTGAACAGCTGTAGCATTAGCTTATGTGGTTGCCAAGCTCTGGTCTTTAGTTTCTTTATTTCTGGCATTTGGGCATTTCCTTTTTTGGGGATGTATTTAACATTTTGTCATTAAAGATCGTTTATGTAACATAACATTGTCAAGACTGTTGTAGGTTCTTAGGCTGACATGTTACCAATACTGTGTTAGTTTCCTAGGTGGCCTAAAATGACAGAAATATACTAAACTTCTGAGGCTAGCCCTGGCTGGTTTGCCTCAGCGATTAGAGCAAACCAAAGAGTCGAGGGTTTGATTCTGGTCAAGGGCGTGTACCTCAGTTTCGGTTCAGTCCCTGGCCCGTCGGGGTTGTGTGAGAGGCAACCAGTCGATGTGTTTCTCTCACATTGCTGTTTCTCTCTCTCTCTCTCTCTCTCTCTCTCTCTCTCTCTCTCTCTCTCTCTCTCCCTCTCCCTCTCTCTCTCCCTCTCTCTCCCTCTCTCTCTCCCTCTCTCTCTCCCTCTCTCTCTCTCTCCCCCTCCCTCTCTCCCTCTCCATCCCTCCCTCCCTCCCACTCTATCTGAAGATACATGGAAAAATATCCTCGGGTGAGGATTTTAAGAAAAAAAAGTTTTGGAGGCTAGAAGTCTGATATCAAGTTGTCAGTAGGGCCATACTGTCTCCGAAAGCTCCAGGGGAGAATCTGTTCCATGCCTCTCTCCTACTTCTGCTGTTGCCCACAGTCATTGGTGTGCAGCGACATTCCGGGCCCATGGTGACCTTTCCCAGCAGACAGAATTTCTGCCATTAATCAACTAGTTATGGCTGGAGCCTGTTGTTTGGGTATTGAACAGACTCTACTAGCATCTGGTGGCATCTTACTCAATGCAGGCAAAGTACCTAAGAGATCTGACTTATTTTGAATATAGACTTTGGAAAGCTAAAAATGGGAAGTAAACAAAGGAAGGTCATAGGCAAAAATGAATTTTATCTTTTTAATAGACTGGAAAAGAAGCATTTTCCCCCCTTGAACATAAGGGTACTCTTTAACTCTGAAGAGAAAAAAGAAAATACACATAGGCTACTAAATTGCTAATTTAAATATACTTTTGTTTACCAACAAACTGAATTTATATCCAGTGCATTTCTGCTGTTAATCCAATCTCCTAAGAATTGTTAGAATGCTCAGACAGATGTGAAGTGTCTCTGTCGCCTTAGGATCAATTTCTGTTTTATGTGTTAGCTGTATGTTACTTGGAATATGAAACACTGGATGGCATAAGGTGGTGGGTAAATGCATAGACATGAAGCTTTAGAGAACTTCTGATGTTGTGACTGATTGCTAGGAACCTAGTTGTATTTGCAGTTAGTATGCCTTCTCCACTATCTGTGTGAGAGTGGCTTTTACTAGTATATTAAAACAAATTTAAAAACTGCTGATGATCAAATATTTCAAGTAAGATTTAAAAAAAAATTAAGTCCGAGTTTAGAATTTTATAGTTAACAGTCGACTTGATTTAAATCCATTAGAGTTTATCTTTCTAATATTTAACACAACAGTTTTGAGTTCTAGGTACAGAATAAAAGAACCGTAATGTTGGGCATGAGACTTTCATGGCCTCTCACTTTTCATTTCTTCCTCATTTGTCTCTTCCTCTGGAAAAAAATAAAACTGTAATAAAAACCAAGCAGGATTGCCATGTGTGGTTTCATTATATGAATGCTAAAAATGATAGTGATGTCATTGCGGAATATCTCTCCTCCAGCTAGGTGCATATAGGAAGGATTTGGTTCTCTGTGTGGTGGGTGAGGATAGGATGGACGGTTTTGGGTGATAGGATGGACGTGGTCTGAAGTTGTGTTAACTTTCTAGAGACTCCTGGCATTTGCTGAGTCTTTGGGGTCTTCCACCACTGGGGTTTGAGAAGAATTGGTCTAAGATTATGAGGATCCAGTTTGCTCCCCTGCTTTTTTCACCCATTACCATTAGGGTTGACACCTGGCCTGTTGGAATCAGGGTGTGATTTTAAGTGGGACTATTTGAGGACATAAACTGGCTATTCATTATTTCGGATGTAAAAAAAATCATATGGTATCTGTGTCCTTCACTTTTTTCAGGAAGATTATATGTTCGTATTGTGACAACATATTTTTCCACTGTTGTGAAACTGTTAGACATGGTAGAAATAGTATTCATGTCTCCTGTAGTAGTTACAAGTCATAATAAAAACATCAGGATTGTGTTACAGGCCTACTAAATTCTATTCATGAATTTTTTGTCATCCTTCTTTGACCAAAACTATACTGAGATGACAAGTCTTATCTGTGCAGTTAGAATCTAGCTTGGCACATTTTAATATTTCTTGCTTTACATCTCCCTTGGTGGTGCCATCAAAAAGCAGGAGGATGGTCCTGGTGTCTCCTTTGAACATTGCCCTTTACTTAGAACAGAAAATTAAAATGCTTTTGAGACCTAAGCCAGTATCTTCCTTTCTTTTGAAAGTGAATTCTTGTGAAAGTATTAGAATGTGGAGTAAAGAAATATATGCTGTATCACTTTGTGTTTGTTTTTTTTTCTCCCCCTCCTTATTGTAAGTTTGTCTTCTTGACTCTGTAATATAGTGTGCATGATGCTATAGGAGATTCCATTTGCTAAACATTTATTAATCAGGTTGCCAAAAGTTGTATAGTCATGGTGTAGCTAAATTAGTCAAATATTTGTATTTAACAGGCTATTTTATTTTATTTTATTTTATTTTATTTTATTTTATTTTATTTTAGGTTTTCAGTGCATTTATCTTCTTTTTTGTGACAAGAGTGTTTTATTTCACAGAAAACCTGATCGTGAGAGAGCCGAGGATTTTGATCATGCGAGTCGAGACTCTAACTATTTTGGCCTCTCCCCAGAAGAGCGCAGAGAGAAGCAAGCTATAGAAGAATCTCGATTACTTTATGAGATTCAAAACCGAGATGAACATGCTTTCCCAGCCCTTTCTGTATGTATAATTGGTTAGAAATCTCTCCTTAATATACAGTTGACCCTTGAACAACACCGGCTTGAACTTGAACTGTTTGGGTCCACTGATGCAGATTTTTTTCAATAAGTACAGTTGGTCCTCTCAATTCCTTGGGTTTCACATCTGCAGATTCATCAACCACAGAATCTGTGGATGTGGAGGGCTGCCTATATGCATTCTTTTATGTCATTTTATATGAGGGACTTTAGCATCCACAGATTTTGGTATCTGTTTGGGGTCCTGTGGATACCAAGGGATGCCTGTAGCTAAGATTTTGGGGAGTTAAAGTTATACAAAGATTTTTAGCTGTGAGAGAGGGGTTGACACCCCTAACCCCTATGTTCAAGGGTCAACTGTGGTTTTTATATTAAACCATAGTTTGTTTGTTTCTGTTTTTTTTGGTTAATCCTTACCTAAGGATATTTTTTTCCATTGGTTTTTAGAGAGAGTGGGAGGGAGGAAGGAGAGGGAGCAAGAGAGACATTGATGTGAAAGAGACACATTGATTGGTTGCCTCCTGCACATGCCCTGATGGGCCAGGGATTGAACCTACAACCCAGCCCAGGCATGTGCCTTTGATCGGGGATTGAATCCATGACCCTTCAGTGTGTGGGCTGATACTCTAACCACTGAGTCACACCGGCCAGGGCTAAACCACAGTTTCTAATGGTAGAAAAATAATTTTTAAACTGAAGGGTACCTTGCCCTGGTTGGTGTAGCTCAGTTGGTAGGGTTGTCGTCCCATACACTGAAATATCTCGGGTTTGATTCCCAGTCAGGGCACATGCCTTGGTTGCTGCTTCGATCCCCAGCCCTGGTTGGGGCGTATTTGGGAAGCAACCGATTGATGTGTCTCTCTCACATCGATGTTTCTCTTTCTCTCTCTCCTTCTCCCCCTTCTAAAAATCAGTTGGGTGAGAATTAAAAATAATAATAAACTGAAGGGTACCTTAAAGATCAAGTAATTGCCCCTCCTTTTCACGTTGTCCATGAGGAATGTGAGGTCTAAAGGTATTAGTTGGTGTCAGAACTGAGGCAAATAATTGGTTAGCTCGCTTCTAGGTTAGTATTTTGAAATAAAACATGTTGCTAGCCAAAGTAACAAAATACAACTGTATTCAATTTACAAGATACATCTATAAAATTCAGAAAGTCTTTTCAGCGTTCTTGTTAAACTCACCAGCGCCTAATAATACATACTGTAAGAGCTATTGTTCAGTATTTGCTGTTCAGGCAGTAGTACATTTAATCTGGTGTCTTTGCCCTAGCTATGTGTCAGATGCTGGGCTGTGATGGATGCTTCTCTGATGAAACAAATGTTCTCTGCCTTTAGGTTTCTTAATTCTTTTGGTGCAGTTAGAAGGGAAAACAATTTCTCATGTAGAATGAAGTAAATGTTCTGTGAAGAGGGTTCATTGGCAGGATAGGGGAACATGATTCAGTGTGGGGCACTGGGAACCCTGCACCTATGGTCTTTTAAGTACTGGTAAGTGGTACCAAATGATCTGTGGTCCAGAATGGTGGTTGGACACTTTTTCTCAACCGTGAATTAAACAAAATGAAATGTTACAGGAGGGCTTCCCACTATACCAACATAAAACGTTAAATAATGCCCCTCACACTCAATTCTCTGTCCACTGGCCTCTGGAATCTTTTAGTGGGGGTGTCAGATGCTCAGTTGAAAACAGTACCTCTGGAATAATAGTTCAGTCTGGCACAGGGGTGGGAGCTTAGGAATTATTGAAAGAAGTGCCCAAATCCATATGTGAAATAGACATGGTCTGTATGTTAGATATATTTATCGTTATATAATATGTTATTTTCCCATAATATTTAGGTAATAAAAAAGCACAAATCACCTAGGCTTGTACTCATAGCTTTTTGTCCTTTTTCAGTTAGTGAATGGTAAGAATACAACTACTATAATGTGGGAATAGATTGTGGAATTTTTTTATTGTTAAAATGGAGTTGTACTCATCACTTTTAGATTAGGGAGTTTGAATTCTGTCTGGTCTCTAGAAAACTGCCACAGAGGGCTGAGATCCTCTTCTCAGCTCTGTGCAACATTTACTCAGAGACTGCTGGATTAGCCACTTTTCAGTGATAATTTAGTGTAAAAGCCTGACTTATTCCATTCCCTTTGTTACACCAATTAGAAGGTTAGATCTCATGAAGAGCTTACATCATTTGCTGAGGGTCAGTAGCATTTCAGTGGTAACAATTTTAGTGCACTGTGTCTGCTAATTTGCACTTGGGTGTTTTCCCCAAAAGGACTGTGGCTCTACAATGGCTGTTTTTGAAGATTGGTATGCTATTCTTTGTGCAGAGAATGTAAGTGTAAGTTGCAAGGTGAAAGTTTGGTTAGAGCGGCTTCCTGAAACCAGGATATGAAGAAGTATTACTAATAATTTAGACCAAAGGTCTGATTGCCTAGTATTTTGACTTACGAATAAGCCTATAACTCTAGAGTATATAAGTAAATATGAATGTTAGGTCCTATTTTTTTTTTGAAGTTTGGAAGTATGAAGACAGGGCTATGAATTTTGAGACTTTTAGTCAGATGTACAAAGAGTATATTTATGGGTAAATCTTTAACACAAAGTGTTGGGTTTTGTTCATTTGAAGAGCTCATCAGTCAGTCAGTCATCTTCTCAGAGTAGCAACCCATGCGTCCAGAGAAAGTCATCTCATGTGAGTGATAGAAAAGGAAGTAGGCGGAGAATGGACACTGAAGAACGAAAAGATAAAGGTATGTTATTTCATCATTTGAAAGCAGATGCTAGAGATCTGTGCTGGTTTAAAGTCATCCATTGGGAAAAGAACCCTTTTAAAATCATTAAGCAATTTAATGTCATATATCTCACTCTGCAAAGAAACTGACTCAGTCTAAAGCTCATGTTAAGTGTCATTCTGAAAACTATTTTCACTGACTAAACATGATACAAATAGTACTTTTGGCTTTTGCTATCTTTATATTTTGTTTTTCTGTCTTCAGACCTAGTGTCTGATACTCTTTTTTTCATCTTGATCTGTTACAGATGCTAGCCATGGACATACTCACCTGGATAAAAAACCTGGGTCAAGCACATCAGAGGTAAATGTTATAAATATTAATTGCATCTTTTTTTCCCCTTAATGTTGTAATAATATAGCAGGAAGAAGTATAAGGAGAAGATGACTTCATTTTATAATTGTTAGGGAAGTAAAAGAGTAAAGAAAATGGGGAAAAGATGGTAGTGCTCGAGGAGTATTCACTCACAGATTGTAACCATTTCTTCAAGGGTACAATATGATGACCTATCTGAATTGGTGGAAAATAGCTTTTACTTTTCGATACTTTACAGTAGATTGAGATTTCTTTTATTTAATCCCCTCCCGAGCATATATTCACTGCTTTTAGAGAGAGAGGAAAGGGCTGTGGGGTGGGGAACATCATTTGGCTGCCTCCTATATGTGCCTTGACTGGGGATCAAACACATAACCTAGGTATGTGCCTTGACCGGCAATCAAACCTGCAATCTTTACAGTGCACGGATGACGTTCCAACCAACTGAGCCACCTGGCTGGGCCAGTAGATTGAGATTTTTAAAGGAAGAGTGTGCTCTTTGAAACCATGTCTCCAATAAAAATGTCCCAGTAGTTTGATATGATAAAGATGTGCAGGCAAAGTTACCTATCTGTTGAAGACCAAATGTAATTGAAAAAAAAAAATTGTCAAGAGGGTTCAGTCAGGTGTGGGTAGGGTGAACTATAAAAGCAACCATCATGATACTAGAATGTGGATCTTTAAAATACAAAATTATGCTTTTTTTTCCCCAAAGAATATTAGTGATGATAAATGTGCAAGAATTTTATCACCATCAAAGTCAAAGAAATTAGAGTGCCCACCTCCTGCAGAACAAGTAAGTACATGATTGCATCTGACATGGAAGACTCCATTCTCTGGGTTTCTTAGCTCTGTATGTGATCATTTAATCACAGAAAACATCTGTATAGGAAATGGGAGGATATATTTTAGCATCATAATTTGGGTACAGTTATGATTTTTTATAATTTTGTTTAGAATGTTCTCGGTTTTTATGGGGTGTTATTTTTATATTAACTATATTTTTGGAACATAGAAATCATTCTTCTGGATTGATTTTGAATAAGTTTATATTTGGTGGGTTGGCTTGAAAATTTGTGTTTTGAAGGGAAATTAAGAATTTGTGCTTCATTTAAAAACTTTTGAATTGTTTGCATTCTTAACAATTATTTCATAGAAGGTAGGGAATGTAATGATTATACTGTAATGAAGAGATTAGAAAAATATGCGTTTAAAGCACAGTACCACCAACTTTCAAATTGAATGAGGAAGGAACCTAAGTTCAAGCAGGCATTTTAATTCTTGATCTAATACAGGAGTAGAGAAAGGTTAGTCCTTGCCTTCCAGTTAACATCCTTATGTCAGTTAGAAAGCATATAGTTTTGTGGCATGTCTTTGTGTGAGGAACTGTTCTAAGTTAACTCATGAATTTCAAGGTGATTTCAATGATTTTGCTTCCTTGCCTAAAAAGCATTGTGTTCAATGCTTTAGAATTTGTTTCTACTCTGCCAGTGACTTCTATGACTTTTGGCAGGCAGTCCTTGGTTAGGATCAAATTTGTTTGTGTGGAATTTTTAGCTATTGTGCTTTTTTTCTTTCATTTCTAAGATCAGAAAGACCATCTATATAGAAGTTTTCATTTGTATAAAAGGTAGGCAACTCAGGGTACATTTGGTGGTTAAAATGAACTCTTATCTTTTTCCACACCCTCTTCTTGAAGAAGCCAGCAGAACATGTGTCTTTGTCAAATCCAGCTCCCCTTCTGGTTTCTCCAGAGGTACATCTAACTTCTGCGGTGCCTTCTTTACCAGCCACTGTGCCAGCCTGGCCAAGTGAACCTGCATCTTTTGGACCAACAGGTTAGATAAGAATTTTAAAAATCCAATGAACCATCCAACACAAGTCTTCCAAGTCAGAGACTTCAAATTTTCGAGGGACAGCTTGACCTCAGAGTAGGGTTAGATGTGTGGAGCCTCACAGAGTTTTTTGTGGTCCTCTGCTTTGCTCTGTTTCCAGTGTGGGAGGGCCTCGTTCATCTGGCATTCATTTGAGATATGCCTTCAGCATCCCAGGAGGAAGATGTTTGAGCGAGCTGGTTATCTCCACTGATTGCTTTGGTTGCTCAGCACTGACACCACAGTTTGCATTCCCCATGGACCAGCTCTTTATGAACCCCACTGAACCCTTTGCCAGGCTTTGTCTACGTATGTTTGTAAGAGCTACTATCAGATGACAGTGATGCAGAGCTTCTTTACTGGGTTTATTTTCTCCTGTGTATCCAGGAGAGTCCTTGGTTGATACAAAAAGTTTTTTTATATTCCTTAAGTATATATTTTTTATTTAAAAAAAATTTTTTTTTCTTCATTGATTTTAGAGAGGAAGGGAGAGGGAGAGAGAGACAGAAACATTGATGAGAGAGAACTTCGATTGGCCTCCTCCTGCATGCCCCCCCACTGGGGACTTGACCTACAACCTGGGCATGTGCCCTGACCGGAATTGAACCAGTGACCTCTTGGTGCATGGGTCGATGCTGAGCCACACTGGCTGGGTGCTTAAGTATATATATTTTTTAAATAGCTATGTCATTTATACAGCATTCTGTACTGTTTAGCTTAATTTAAACTTGTATTTGTACAGAATTATTTTCACTTTTTTATAGTTTTTTATTCCTTTTCCTTTCTTTTGTAGGTGTCCCTACTCAAATCCCTGTTTTATCGGTGACACAGACTCTGACCACTGGACCAGATTCTGCTGTGTCTCAAGCTCATTTAACACCCTCTCCAGTTCCTGTGTCAATACAGGCAGTTAACCAGCCCTTGATGCCTTTGCCTCAGACACTGAGCCTTTACCAAGACCCACTCTATCCTGGGTTTCCTTGTAATGAAAAGGGAGATCGAGCCATTGCACCACCCTATTCACTGTGTCACACCGGGGAGGACCTGCCTAAAGGTGAGATTCTTCAAATTCAGACGGATTTTATTTGTCAATTACTGATAAAGGTTCAGTGAGAGATGTAAGTAGAGGTCAGAGGTCATGTTGCCAAGTTAGCCCAAAGACTTCCTTAAGAAGGACAGCAGAGGTCTGACTGTTAGACACTTACTTTCTGTTTCAGCTTGTGTTTGATTGAGTTCTGTTTTTTGTATGTTTAGTAGCTGTATCCCAGTTCCCCTGTAACTTTTTAAAGAACAGCCTAAAAACATTTTGAATGAAATCTTAATGTTAATAACCAGAGAACTAAACATTTACTGACTTTTCTCACCACTGCTCATTGCTTCATGAAAAAATTACAGAAAGCGGATATAATACATAATAACTGTCATTATAGTACTACATGCAACCATATGTATTTTTAAATAAAAAGTTAGTTTTAAATTTGCCTGTCCTCTTTTCTTTAAATTTCCTAATTGTAGAAAAAGTAATGCAATGACTGTCTGTATGCTCTTTACCTGGATTTTTATGGGTAATTTTGTGTTAATAGTCAGTGGCTTGATGTTTAAGTCTATGGGTAGCTGGCTAATGTGAAATGAATACCTTAGCTGATATTATCCTTTTAATCTTATAATAGTAATGAGTTAGATCTATGTTGATTTTATCCTTAACCCCCAACATTTTTATTTCATAATATTTTAAAGCCCACAGAGAAGTTGAAAAGAAATACAGTGATCACCTGAGTTCCCTTCACACAGATATAATTTAAATCAGATAAAAATCTCAATTGAAGGTATTTTGGGACTTAGATGTTAGCTTAGCATAGACAAAATATATTGAACCTGGAATTACCCTACAGAAACAGAGCCTGGTTTTGGTTATATTACAGTTTTATCTATGTTTTATATCATAGGCTAGAGAAATCAATTCCAGTAGGCAAAATTGTTTTTAGAACTACATATTGTTTAAGAATAATGAAAAAAAGCTTTTGAATGTATAATTATAGTGAGTGGTTATTTTATTTATTTTCAGATAAGAACATTCTTCGATTCTTCTTTAATCTTGGTGTAAAGGTATTTACATTTTATCATTTTAAAGTTCTTTTTAAATTCTTACTATTTAATTATCCTGTGAGTTAATAACCTAAGGTTTACTAAATCTCATTATTTTAAGAACTAGCATTTTCAGTACTGTGTTACTGATGTTTCTTTTTGGTGGTGTTTGAGGTTCTAATTTTGGCCTGCTTTTCCTTTTATTGGCCAGTGATTTAACCCTGTGAATGTATTCAGGAGATGGCCCTTTCCCTGGGTGGCCTAGTGGAAATGCCCTCACTGAGGGACTAATTGAACCATCTGAGTTTGAAGTTCTGTTCCATCACTTTTTAGCTGGATAGCCCTGGACAAGTCATTTTATATTTGAGCCCAGCCTTTTCTATTTATGGAATGGAGATAGCATTCTTCCACCTGCCTCAGTTGTTGAAAGGATCAAAGAAAATACCAAGTAAATGTACTCCTATGGAAGGTGGAATGTTGTTCACTAGTGGAGTTAGAGTTATCTTTTGGGAAGTGGTCAGTGAAAAAATAGCTTGTCTTAGAAAGAGAGCTGGAGAACTCTAGGTCTTGTCAATGCTGTTTTGTCTCCTGTCTTGGATTGGTTTCTGAGGGTACTAGACTGTTAAAATATGAATTGAAGTGCCCTACTGTAGCCTACTGACCAGTTCATAAAGGGAGACTTGGTTAATTTTACCATCTACTGCATATCTTCCCTAATTTTATATTTATCTAGTTAATGTTGGCTTTAGCTAAATTAGCCATTTAAGTGGTAAATTGTGGTGTGTGTGTGTGTGTGTGTGTGTGTGTGTGTGTGTGTGTGTTTCGGTCTTTTGCTAATCCTTTGTAGGGAAAGGATTTGGTAGACTTCATTTTCAGTACTATCCTTCTCTGATTAGGAGTCTTAACTTTTATCTTGGCAGAGTGCTCTCGGGTCTCCTAGAGCTGTGGAGTCCTAACCTTGGGGATCACATACCTACTCCTTTGCCAGCATTTTTCTGGTAGAACGGGTCCAGACCAGTTATCTAGTTGGCATGGGGTCACGCAGTGAGCTAGTGGTAGAACCAAAATACAAATGCAGGTCGAGCTAAACGGTCAGTGATTGAGCTGGAGGCTCAAGTGCTTGCTGTTGTTTTTTTTTGAGATATGTATCACCCATAATTATTTCCGTGCAGTTGTATCCAAAGGATGGAATGAATGGTCATGATAATGTGTGGGTAGGTTCA
This sequence comes from Tadarida brasiliensis, assembly GCA_030848825.1. NCBI lineage: Eukaryota > Metazoa > Chordata > Mammalia > Chiroptera > Molossidae > Tadarida > Tadarida brasiliensis. Next base: position 17,493,808 of record CM061259.1, on the reverse strand, counting down.
TTATATTGTCATCTGTCAACATCTATACAGGATTTTGGGTTAGTTTCAGGGTAGGACAAGGAATGGAGTTTTAGAGCAGTGACTTGATTTTTTAAATTCCTTTCCATGCTGAGTCTCACAGTGATGTCATACTTGGACTGCAGATAATATGGTCTTTATAGGTATAAGAAACTTATCTTGAGCCCACTCTAAACTTTTTTTTAACCATCTTTTTGTTTATCTTTTTAACTTTTTTTTCTTTTCTCTCTTTTAGGCATATAGTTGTCCTATGTGGGCCCCACATTCTTACCTGTATCCTCTGCACCAGGCCTACCTGGCAGCCTGTAGGATGTACCCAAAGGTCCCTGTCCCTGTGTATCCTCAAAATGCTTGGTTCCAAGAAGCTCCTGCTCAGAATGAAAGTGATTGTACCTGTACCGATGCACACTTTCCTGTGCATACTGAGGCCAGTGTTAATGGTCAAATGCCACAGGCAGAGATTGGACCGCCGACATTTTCTTCACCTCTGGTTATCTCTCCATCTCAGGTGTCTGAAAGTCATGGACAGTTGTCTTACCAGGCTGATCTTGAATCTGAAAACTCTGGGCATCTTCTTCATGCTGAATATGAAGAGTCACTAAGTGGCAAGAATATGTTCCCACAACCGTCCTTTGGACCCAATCCATTCTTAGGCCCAGTTCCCATTGCACCTCCTTTCTTTCCTCATGTTTGGTATGGGTACCCTTTTCAGGGATTCATAGAAAGTCCAGTAATGAGGCAGAATATTGTTCTGCCTTCTGATGAGAAAGAATTGGATGTACCCCTGGAAAATCTGGCTCTGTCTAAACAAGGTGGTTCAGCTTCAGGAGTAGAGTTTCAGGAGGCCAGATGTGAAGACGCACAACATTCTCTTCCTGAAGCAAATGTGAGTAAGAATGAAGGCCTGGCAGAGCAGTCGTCCCAGATACCTAAGGCAGATCTGGCATTGGCTTCCATCCCTCCAGTAGCAGAGGGAAAGGCTCATCCTCCCACGCAGAATCTAAACAGAGAGAGAGAAACTGTGCCTGTTGAACTTGAGCCTAAAAGGACCATTCCAAGTCTAAAAGAAAAACCAGAAAAAGTGAAAGACCCTAAGACTGCTGCTGATGTGGTCAGTGGGGCCAACTCTGTGGATAGCAGACTGCAAAGACCAAAAGAAGAGAGTTCAGAAGATGAGAATGAAGTGTCTAATATTCTGAGAAGTGGTAGATCCAAGCAGTTCTATAATCAGACGTATGGAGGCAGGAAGTACAAAAGCGATTGGGGCTATTCTGGTAGGGGAGGATATCAACACGCAAGAGGTGAGGAGTCCTGGAAAGGGCAGCCAAGCAGAAGCCGAGATGAAGGTTATCAGTACCATCGAAATGGCAGAGGACGGCCCTATAGAGGGGATAGGAGAAGGTCAGGGATGGGAGATGGCCATCGGGGACAACACACTTGATGGCTGTCACTGCAGCACGTTAGAGCAGAAACCTTTTCTTAGGTGGAATGTTTCTGAAGTCTTTTAAAAAATACATTAAAATAAAAACCCAAATTGGAACTATCTCCTCCCCTCCCCCTTTACCCTCACTTCTGTCCAGGACAAAGAGATTTTGGATGTGTGTTCAAGGGGGCAGGTGAATTCTTGGCATTGCCATTTTCCTTTGTTCAAAATCTGTTTATTTATCGGGTGTCTGCCCCCATAAAAAGTAGAAAATAAGTTTGTTAAAGTATTTTTTATAAACAGCTTAATATAAAACATTATAGATTTAGTGTTTTTTTTTTTTCCTTATATGTTTGATTTCAAATGTTGGAAATGTGTGCTTTATAGTGTTTACTAAAGTGACAAGAAAATATACCATTTGACACATGATAGATTCCAAAACATAACATTGCACCAAATAGAAAATGTATATTTTATTATGCAATGCCTTAGTCATAAACTGGGCTCAAACAGTTCTTAGGCTAAAACACTGTTGTCTTTTGAAATGCTTCCAACCCAAAGGCCTTTCATCTCAATATCTGTCAAACTTGAACAATGTCTTCTTTTTAATATTACACATAAGGCAGCCTATTAACCTGTGTCCTAGGAATGTTGTATATAGTTCTTTTAATATTAATAGGGTATATTTTTGAATTTTGGTGAGTATTTGTTGAACTAGAGATCGCATACAAGAACTTATGTTTAAGAAATAATAGGAAATCTAAATGAAATGGCTGTTTCCACCAAGAATTCTTAGCACTGGTGTAAATATGGTGCCTACTCGAAAGAAATGTAGATGCTATGCATTTTGAAAATAATCTGCATCTGTTAAAACTGCAGAAGTTTTTTAATGCCACTTTAACACTAATGCACTGACAGATTTAAATATTTTGAGAGACAATGTTAATTTTTAGCTTGACAGGTTTCTATAGAGTTGCTGTGTTTTGTTTTTCTCTTTACACCCTTGGTTATGTGCATCACTTTACATTTTGCATGGTCAGTTTGTCACAGCTGGAACTGTTGTACAAAAAAGGATGATTGTGACTTCTAGTTGTTTTCTAGAGGATGCTGCTAGAAAGTGGTTTTGCTTTGCATTTTATAGCTTGTTACCCTTTGGGTAAAATGTCTCTTACCCTGCCTTCCTTCCAGTCTTCGCAGTATTTCACTAGAAGTTCCCTTTGCATGTTGCACTCCCTTCTCATTTGGAGATTTGACTCTGAATTAACACAGTATTCATTCATCTGTGTTACACTGTATAATAACTGTAGCTTGTATTTCTCATTTGTAAGTACTAATGTGAAAATCTACCCTTTTTTTATGTTCTCTTTTGATCAGGAAGTTTGAGTGCTATGCAAATAAAGTAGTAATTTCTCTTTGCATGCCATGTATGATATACCTAGCCAAAAATGGATTTTTTTTTTTTAAAAAAAGCAAAAACAATTCACTTGAATTTGACAAACTGAAACAGATGAGTTTTCTGGGTTCTCTGATAATTTATAGGAATGTTTGGGATGCCAGCTAGGCTCAGTGAATCTCCACTGTACTGTAATAATGGTTATTTTACCTCTGTGTTTTAATTACCTAATGTCTGTGTAACTGCTGATTTGAGTAGTGATTAGCATTTAGATGTTTTGTAACATAGGATTTTAGAGAGCACTTTGAAAGATAATATTTTATGATGGTGCTAAGTAAAAGACTGAGAAGGTTGTGTGGAAAAGAAAAAACATCTTGAGAGAACCTGTTGAAAGGATTCTGTTGTCACCTTCTAACAATTGGGGAAGGTACTGCTTAAGCCATTTTTTTCTTAACATCAGTAGTTGTTATGGAATGAGATTAGCAGGTCCTTCGCTCTCAGCTTATACTTTTTTATGTAAGATGAAATTAACCTGATAATTTTTTATGAGAATCACCTTTAGATATTATGACCAGATTTAAAAGTTCAGTGTAAGTTGAAACTCAGGAGTCCCATGAGAAATTGCTATTTCCAGTGTGTTTCATTTTATTGACTGGGATTTGATCATCTGTTTCTTCTGGATATGTTGAAAAATTGAATAGGAAAGAATACTGTTTATTTCTTCACTGTCGCTCTGTCTTACCTCAGTTGAGTAACAGAATACTCTCTAGTTCCTGAAGGAAATACTGATTTGCCTCCTGTTTCCCACATTTACCTCCAGGACATAATGGAAACAGTTCAGAAAGAGAACTTTACAGATGGTACTTTACTCAGTGACCTCTGGAATAAAAGAACTCTGACTTTTGATTATTAATTTTAAAATTATGAGCCTTTGCATGAAGGTCAGTTTTGTTTTCTTCTTTAGGTTTGAAATGTATTAGTTCAGGGGATTTTGCCTTATGCTGAGGTCGAACTAGGGCCAAGCAAGCTTTTTTCCCTTCATTTTAAGAGTCATATGGTATGTTGACATGAGATATAATGTTTCTGTATAAGAAAAACAAATGCTTAGCAGTGAGAATCATTTGTATTTTGAGTTGGAAATTATGGAACTTCACTGTATTAGGATCATAGACATTTTAAAGAACAAATATTTAGAATGACCAAAGCCCACTTCTTTTGGCTTTTGCTGAACTTGATTTTTGTCCCTTTTAGTATTGTGTGTATTTTTCTGCTTCAAGTTCATTTCCTCTCAGACAAATCTTCAAGTCTTGCTCCGACTGCTCCTTGGCAGCAGGATGCTAGGTCGCATCTGTGTAGTCAGTCTCCTCCTGTTCCCTGGTAACCCATGTGTTCCTTTTCATGCTGACCTGAGCTCAGACCCTGCCTTGATCTGGCAGCAGTAGGTTTTCCCGAATCACAATGCTGATAATAGCTTAGGTGATGCAAACTCTGTATATTTTTGCATTATGTCTCCTTTGTGACTCAAGGTTGAATTAAAATGCCTGTGAACTGCAAACTTGCTTACGATCGACTTGGTGCAATAAAGTTCCTTTCTAACCATTTCTGGTTTAGAAAACATTCAGCCATCCTAGAAACTAGCAATATTTATTTATGTCTCATTTATTTTACCTTCAATTTTAGATGAGGGAACTGTAGTCTTTCACTTGTGGGTACTAAGCAAGGTCCATTTTAGTGTAGCTGAAGAGAATGCATATTTGGCTACACTATTTCTGTTTACTATATTTTGCTTCTTATTTAATGTCTAAATGCTATTGTTTTTGTTTAAAACCTTAATAATGGCTCAGTTCTAGCATGTCAATTTCAAAGAACTAAGGTTTTGCTACTAGTGTCAGCCATTTACTCTCCCACTAATTGGGATTTTTTCCCCCTGAAATAAGTTTCAGAAAATCCTAGAAAAGGGGTGGGTGCATGTCTTAATGCTGGGAAACGGCAACTTTGGGGTTGAATTTACTTGAATGGATTAAAATTGCATTGTTACAGAGCTAGAAAAAAATTTAAGTATGAAAAATGATAATAGCCTTACACTGAGTACAAATAATACTTTAAAAGCATGTGAAGATGTGATCATTTGTGATGTTACTTGTAAAAAAAGTATATATAAATATCTTTTGAAGTGTTGAAAGGAAAATAGTACTTTATATTCTTTATCATATCACTTTTTGTAAGTGTTGAATATATTCCTGTTTATTTTTCTATGTTCTGTTTTGTAGCCTTAAGAAGTGTTTCAAACATATCTGAATGTATAAGAGTAAATGCCCTACATGGTGTGATGCTGCATTATATATGAAACTGTGTGCATATATTAAATTTTGTCTGTTGATTTTGCTTGTGGTTCTTTGGTTCCAGGGTTAACCAAGTAATATAGCATATAAATCTTGAGGAATTTAGTAAACTTCTAAAAATAAGAGATGGTTTCCATGGTTTTTATCCATTCAGAAGATAATTCTAGCATGTGCAACTAAAAACCACGTGGGATTGATAAACTATGGGGTAGGTACTGTTCTTTTCCCTGTTTTATATATATAATAAAACTGAGACAGGCCAAGTAACTTAATTTGATTAAGGTCATGCAACTGTAAGTGTAGAATTTGGATTTGAACCTAGCTGAGAGGTTTTAAAACTAGTGCTTTCTGCCAGTTTTTCAGCAATCATGAAATGAAATGGTAATGTAAAGTATCTTAAGAGTAATTTATAGAGTAAATGGCCCTTTTATTTTTTAAAGTTAGTATTCAATATTTGTATTCTGAAGAAAGATAAAGCAAGTCATTTGAAAGTTTTTAAAAAAGTAAACCCAAGTTTCTTAAGGGTGTATTTTTTCATTAAATCAAGTCACTTAAGAGTACAACTAGCCAGTACTTGATTAACCTTCTTACTAATATGTACTTTGTCTTAGAATGGCTTCCCCAGAAGGCAGAGCCTGACAAAGCCTTCATTCAGTAGTGTTTGATAGAAAGGTGATCTAGGAACAGGGGCAGCATTAAACAAGTTGGTTAGTCTTAGAGGCCAGTTTTTAAGGGATTGTTTGAGGCAGTTGGAGGATCAGGGAGAATGGAAGAAAAAGGGAAGGAAGCATTTATCTGTTAGCTGTGAGAGCCAGTGTCTTTGGTCAGTAAGTCAGTAGAGAAGCCAGAGCACGGGGAGGAAAGCAAGAGGGTATCAGTGTTGGTTGGAGCCCTTGCAGAATTGGTCACGTGAAATGGGTGGAATAAGAAGGTGAGACCAAGAGTCCAGGGGTCCACAAGAAGTGTGTGCGAACCAGTTTCTCCAGAAGTTTTCAGTAATTAGAAAGGCCTGCTTTCACTTGGAATATTTTATGTTTTCATTCAGCTCTGACTTTTAGGTTCATGTCTAGGGAATAGTATGAGAATATATAGATAAACTACAAAAGAAGTAAACAAAACTTCTCTTCAGAGACACTTAACAATTTATAAGAAACTCTTCCAAAAGTTTATCTTGTACTCCTCAGAATAGTGAAACTACAACCATTCGTAAGAATATCATACTAGATTTTTTTTTTGATCTAGGAATTCATTAGAACTCCAGTCAACCACTTTTAAATGCATACCAGTTTTGCGATTACATTTTATTTTTTCACATTTATAAAAAAAATCTTGTAATGGTTAAAGATGAAAAATACAATAAATCAAGTGTGGTTCTTAAGGCCACCTATGCCTTTCAATAGTCTAAGGAAACTGAACTGGCAAGTTATTGATTCCTATAAAAAAATTGTGTAGTAAGCTAATCTTTTGATGAACTGCATAAGCTAATTTTTTGACTGCCTTCAGGTGGAATAGAAAACAAAAGTAATGTTACATACCTACCTAGGGGATATACCTCTTCCTCTCTAATTTGTTGCATGCTTTCTGTAAGTTACTTTCTAAATTAGGAGTTAGTAAAAGCATGTAAGTCCTCTATAATTTTATAAGGTATGCTTACACATCAAGGAGGGGCCAAAAATGGAGACCAGAGGCATAGGCATGAAGCCACATTAAGGCTGCGTTCTACAAAAAGGGATTATTGGGTGCACATAACTGGTGGCCTCATTAGCTGAGGACTTTGTAGATAAGGGAGACAGACTTGGGGACATGCAAGAATGGGAGCTGGAACAAATTTATATTAAGGCCAGGAGCACCTTAATATAAATGGGCAATAATAGTAATAGTAAAAATTTCCTATTAGACAAGCCTCTCCTGGCCTGGGTTCTAAAGGAAAATAAAACACTGGGAATGTTACCATATTTGTTTAGGTTTGAGGTCCAGGAATCTGTAAGCCAAGATGAAAAGTGGTTCCAAGCTGGAAATACGCTTGGGTCACCTGGTTTGGACAGACCCCAGTCAAGGAGCCAAGGTTATTTTAACATAAAACCAGTTTGACTTAGAGAAGCTTAAACAAATAGGGATTGACTTCCCTTTTATGAGCTATCTGGAGGGAAGTGGCTGCGGGTTGGTCACATGTCAGGACTACCATCCTTGTTGCATTCCTGGCATTTCTTGTGTCCGTTTATGGGCATAACACATCTGTGAGAATATGTACCAGATACCCTTTTATTAGAAAAGCAAGAGGGCTTCCAGAGACCTCCCCCTCCCACCCCCCAAAGAACTGCTACTTTCAACATGGCCATGCCTAGCTGCGAGAGACTAGGAAAATAAAGGAGCATTGTCGTGACTCTTAGCCCAATTATAAACCACTGAGGCTGCGCACAAAGGTCTACCCTATCAAGTTGGTAAGAAGGAGGTGCTGGTAGTATGAGGTTGGGAAGGAAAGATAAAGTCTCGCTGAACAGCTCACAAACCAAAATTATACAAGGAAACAATCCAAGAGCAAAACATAGCAGACAAATTACACAGTGATGCAAGTGTTAAGTGGACAGGCTCTAAATGTTTCAAAAGATTAAGACAATGGGATAAAAAAGTTACAAGCTCCTGAACCATTGCTATCTTGATAATTCTGGCTGCTTCTCTAACTGGTTTTGCTTTGTCTCTTCAATCCCTACTTTGACCATGTAAAAACTTCTAACTTGAATCTTGAAGGCACGGAAAGTCCACTACAATCTGCCTGTATTCATCCTTTCACTAATCTCAACGCCCATGCTGATTTCTGCCTCTGACCTGGCATGTTTCTGCTTTACATGGATGATTTTATCATTTATCATTATAGGTGCTATTTTTCCTGGGAGCTACCACCTTCACATAGCCCTTTCTAACTCTCCAACACAACTATTTCTCGTCTGAACCACTGAGTGCTCATAATACACCAGGCGCTGGGTTAAGTCTGACATAACACATATCTAACTAAATGTTAATGAATATGACGAGATTATACAATCGAGTAGTTACCCTGTCTTCCTACTTTCTGTGGTAAGTAGCTTCATTCCTTCAATATAGTAGACAAACTACATGCTAGACACCAAATTATACATTGAATTATAAGCAAGAGATGGCACTGGGTGTCAAGATGCTTAACATAAATGATTTCTGAACAGTTGATATGTAGAGAATATAAAATTCAAAAGGCAATGGGTGTACGTGTATATATGGCACCTTTCCTGTTCTTTAAGCAAGTTATTTTTCCCAAAATCATTAGCTCCTTGAGTATCCTTCTGTGTACTTTAATGTTCTGTATATTTTCATATGGATGGTATACTATAGGAACTCTGTTGCACCATGCTGTTTTGCTTAGAAATTTCTTCCAGGACATATTATACTGTCTCATTCTTTTTAATAGCTAACATATACATTGATGGTTGTATTTGAGTTGGTAACACTGATTTTATAGAAAATCTTTTTTGTTAGCAACTGTAAGACCTTTTCTACAGCTACATAAAGTTTTAAGTACCATCTAAATCCATATTTTAAAATTTTCACCTAAATATTATAATTAATGCATATTCTGTCATAAGCAATAAATAGAACTGTGCTCTTTATCATATTTTGTTTAGGACAGAATACAGAATCAATAAATAAAAATAGCTTTTGGCTTATTTTATTCAATATATTTGAAATAATCATTCACAAATTTAACCTATCCTTAAAAATAGGCACTATGTATTTTAGTATAATCCCATTCATATACAATGTAAACCCTTTACATATTCACACTTAGGTAAGGGCACAGGAAAAAGCATGAAGCATGAAACACACATTAAATGCAAACACTGGTAACCTTTGGGGGGATAATGTGAAGGGAGATCATAACTTTTATTCCATACATTTCTGTATATTTCAAATTTTCACAATAAACACATATTTATAGATTACATTAATTTTTAAAAGGCCTAATGGGGGCCTGTTATACTTTCTGTCCATTTTGCAGATCAATCAAAGCTATTGTTTCAAGCAGCTCCAAAAGTCTGTTCCATGATTTCTAATTTCCCCCTCTATTTTGCTTGTCCCATTATTTAGTGAACTCTTTCCCTCACTCGTAGCATATTAGTTCCAGTTCATTGCATTAGTCAGTATTACTGAAAGTAGTTTCATACAGGTTCCCATTACTCAAACTGGGGAACTTGACTTGGATACATTTTTAGAACTCTTGCTTTACACTAGCCAAAACTAAAAAAAAAAGTCAAACAGATTTACATAATGTCCTCTGTATCAAAACTTAGAAATGAACTTTTTTTTGTTCTCACTCAAGATATTTTTCCATTGAAATTTTTTTTATAGTGGAAGGGAGGGAGGGAGGGAGAAAGATACATCAAGGATATTTTTCCATTGATTTTTTTTGATAGTGGAAGGGAAGGAGGGAGCGAGACACATCGATTAGGTTGCCTCCTACACGACCCCGACTGGGGCCAGGGATTGAACCGGCAATCTAGGTATGTGCCCTTGACCAGGAATCAAACCTGCAACCATTGGTCTGCAGGCCTACCGCTGAGCCAAACCTGAGCCAAACCAGCCATGGCAGAAATGAATACATTTTCATATCAAAGGATACTTTGTATTGCTATCTGGGGACTTATTTGCATTAATGTTGCCTTTGGTAAGTGGCTCACAGTCCTTGGCTACTCATCAGAAATCTGTGGAAATTAAAAAATATATAAATGCTTAGGCATCAACTTGAAAGATTTTGAGTCTGTACTTTTATGGGAATCAAGCGTTCTTTATTTTACAATGCTTTTTCCTAATCATCAGTGATTATATAAATGTATGTTTAAATAACCATTCATTACCTTGAGAGTCAGTTACAGAATACAGACTCTAATGGAATGCTAAAACTGAATAAATCAAAGTAAAGTTAGGGCATTTTCTTGTTGGGGCTAGGGGGTATTGAAATGATTTTTTAAAAAGATATTCAAAAGCACCGAAAACTGTAAACAATGGTTAAGTTGGTAACAGCTATTTTCTGACAGTGGTGTTTTGTTGTAGATGATCTTCCTTTGAAAGTTTAAGCACATTGATAATATAGTGCAAAGACTGAAAACAAATAACAAATATAATCCTAAAGTTTATTTATCAAATTTCATCAGTGGAGTCTTCGACTGGCTTTTAAAATAGGGGCAGTTCATTATATTGGCATACTTGGCAAACCATGTAAGTACAGAAACCTTTTTCAAGACTTTTTAAAGGGGGCAACACCGGTCAGCATTTGGTACATGAATATAATATATCTATTGAAAATCTTCCCATATATCATGAAAATTTGGAGGTAATTAGTATAGCTTGAAATGTGTTCATTTTAGAATGATATGCACAAAAAGGGCCTTATCAGGAACAGAAAAGTGGCGTAATTTGTGTTCAGACTGCAATTTACAACACAACTGGCTTATGTTACATTAAGTAAGTTATACTTCAGGCTCTAGAGTATGTGGGGCATCAAACCTGATTCAAGTTTCATATGACAAAAATCCCAATAAATGTTTTTTAATAAATGGCTTATCAATATTCTCAGATTCAGTCTAATCATCCAAGAAAAAGTAGTTTCCACTCTTCTTTTGTTCTACATCCTAAAAAATAAGAGAAGCAACAAAAATCAACACCATTCTATACGTAGGGGTAGACTTTCACTTATAGTATTATTTTTTTTCTATATTTATTTTGATTTCAGATGTCCCTCCCCCCTGTCCCATTGACACCCACCCCCCAACCTTCACAGTATTATTGTCTTGTGTCCATTGGTGATGCATATATGCATATAAGTTCTTTGGTTTATCTCTTTCCGCTCTCCCCACCCCGCCTCCCTCTGAGGTTTGTCAGTCTGTTCCCTCCTTTCATGTCCCTGGGTCGATTTTGTTCGTTATATTCCACAAATAAGTGAGATCATATGGTATTTGTGTTTCTCTGACTGGCTTATTTTGCTTAGCGTAATACTCTCCAGGTCCCTCCATGTCATCTTGAAGGATGAGAGATCTTTCTTACAGCTGCATAGTATTCCACTGTGTAAACGTACCACAGATTTTTTTTATCCACTCATCTACTGATGGACACTTGGGCTGTTTCCAGATCTTAGCTATTGTAAACAGTGCTGCTATGAACATAGGGGTACATATATTCTTTCAGAATGGTGTTTCAGGCTTCTTGGGGTATATTCCTAGAAGTAGGATCACTGGGTCAAATGGCAGTTCAATTTTTAATTTTTTGAGGAAACACCATACTGTTTTCCATAGTGGCTGCACCAGTCTGCATTCCTACCAGCAGTGTACTAGAGTCCCCCTTTCTCCACACCCTCACCAGCACTTGCTGTTTGATGACTTGTTGATGGCAGCCACTTATAGTATTATTTAGCGGTGTTTACAACAGTGTACAACTTCCTCTGCACTCACGTCTACTTCTGTATATTCCTGGGTCCACTACCTGAAGTGGATCACTATCTCTGCTCCCCATCTCTACTACAGAACACCTCCCTCGGTTCACTTCAAGCAAAGCCCCTTTACATAAAATGCCTTACTTATAAAATGTTGCTATATAAAATACTATTTCCAGGAAAACGATTAAATTCCATTTTCTTCATTTTAACTTTAAGCTCCTGGTACAAAAGGTCCATATTGTCAGTTTGAGAACTGCCTGTTACACAAAACATAAAAAATTTCCCCAGTATGTCTACTGACTGCAGTAATGATTCATCTACCTATTTGCCTAGCTGCTCCCTTAGTAGGGTTAAGGTATGACTGAGATGAGTAGGCAGAGAGAACGGAACCATAAATTTCTGCAAAAAAAAAGTGACAGTACCAAGTATTCAATAAAAAGGAAAAAAATAAATTTTAAAAATATATAAAAGTAAAAAAAAAAGTGTTCATAATACTTCTTAGGAAAACTAAGCTTTGCACAATAAGTGTTCTAGAATTTAGATCTTTTCTGCTTAATGTTTTCCAAAACTGAGAAAACTCTTTTAAGTCAGAATTTGTCATTTCATCCTCCTGGCCAGTGAGTAACAAGTCATTATAAACAGAACACAGTGAAGGCTGGAGGCAACATGATGTGTACGATGACGTCCTCTCTGCCTTCCAGGAACTCATGGTTTAGCCGCAGAGCTAGCAGAGTACAAAACAGTAAAATCTAGTGAATGCTACAGGTATGACGTATGATATACTTCTAAATTTTCTAAAGTATTAAGTATGATGGCCAGAGGACCATGAAATGTAAGCAGCATTTTAAGGAGGCACTGCAGGGGATATAAAAACAAATCTTTTATTAGAGTTCATTCACTTTTTTTTGAGCGACCCAGACATTATTGCCTTCTAAAAACAAACAATATTTCAGAGACTATATCAAGTGTAGGGTGCACAATTATTTTAGGTACCATAAAGAAAGAAAAACTGCCAATTAAATTGACAAAACATTTTCCCATTATTAGAATTTTATGCTCATTGAAGGAGCTTGTTCAGACTCAAACTATACATTTTAATTACACTGCTCCTGTGCACGCACAACAAGAAAAACATGTAAGAAACTGGGCAAGGTACTCTTAAAAACTTGTTTCAGTGGTGACTTAGTGTACTCTTTCTGAGGCATTTTAAATGGCAATTAACAGGTGGCACGACAGGGTACCACTTAGAGACATGAAGAGCTCTGCCAGGGTTCGGGCAGTAATGGCGGCTGCATCCCAGTTGCCGCCTATAGGACTAAGTATGCTGTCGGGTATTAAAAGGTGAAAAGCAGCCCTGGTCGGTTTGGCTCAGCAGTTGGAAAGTCAGCCTGCGGACCAGAGAGTCCCAGGTTCGGTTCCTGCTAGGGGCACGTACCTCGGTTGCAGTTTGTCCCCGGCCCTGGCTGGGGTCATGTGGGTGGTCATGTGGGAGGCGGCCACTTGATGTGTCTCTCTCACATCGATGTTTCCCTCTCTCTCTCCCACCCTCCCGCTCTATCTGAAGATAAATCCTCAGATGAGGATAAAAAAAAAAAAGTGAAAAGCATGACTCTTGGAACTACTGAAATGTAGTACAGATTTTAATGAAACACTTTCAATTTGAAAGGTGCCTTTCAATTATTTACATTGAGGAGTTATCCATGATTTCAAATAGTTTTTCTACATACCTTGATGGAATTGAGTTTGTTTATTCTTGGCCTATAGTTGTTTGGATCTCTTCTGAATGTAATTTCAAGCTGAGATAAAAATTTATTCATGCCAGCCAAAAGGGTTTGAGGACTAGAAGAAAAATAAGATAAACTACGATTAAATTTTACCCCCAAATTCAACTATTTTTGGGGATAAAGAATATTAAGAGCCACTGTTCCCTCTAATTTCCCAATCATAAGTCATCTGGATAGTAGTATAACCACAGCATATTATAAACTGTATGTTCAGAAATGTCTTTGCATGGACTATAATAGTTTGTTTGGCTATAATATTTTTGTGCAAAACCATAGTTTAACATGTTTCTGATCTGGAAAAAGAAACATTTAAGAAGAAAGTACTACTTTAGAAAAACAAAAGATCATTAATTAGGAAATTACGGAATTTCAAATCTGACATTCTTAGAAGAGAAGATAATTTAACAGAAAAGGTAATATTTATTAGGCAGGCACTGGAGGGAATATGTACAATGTAATGGTTTTTAGTCATAAGAACTTCTAAAATTTCTATGCTTTATTGATCTTACATCATGCTAAGTCACATCATACATGTGGAACACTTTAAGCATTTTATAAATACAGAAACTGGATCATTATTTGAATAAATAAGCTTTATATGGCCTAAGAATTTCTCTAATTCTCAAAGAAATATGTAATTTTCAGTAATTGATGTACAAATTTAAAATGAGATAAAAGAAATTCTGGGAAGCTCAGTAAAATACTTTTATTTCTTGGATGAATTATTCAAATAGCAACTCCATTCCTCCCTAATACCAGAAAACATTATGTTGGAATCACATGAAATTACTATTTTTATAGGTCAAAAATGGTTGAGTACAGTAATTTCATATGGTTCAACCTAATGTAAGGTTTTAGCAGTGAAAGTTTAAGAAATCTCTCATAAACAGATTTGCATGTTAGGCTTCTCTACATTATAAATACTCTCAAGCCAGTAAGGAAAAGCATGATAGGAAAAAGGGGAAATGGTAAACTCATTATCAGTTCAGGGTCTGCTATGAGCTTTACCACTATCAGCGTTAAGTTGGGCAAATGTAACCTATGTGGATCTTATTTATCTATCATATATGACACCTATGGTTTTCAAGGTTAAAGCAAATCCAAATAATGCAGATAAAAGTTAATCTAAATGAAAAGGTGAGGGGCCCAGAACTCTGTATGCTTATCCCCTGGGGCCAGGAGTTCTATACTATAGTCTGAAAACTATTCTACCAGGTCCCACCTAGTATTCCACGTGAATAATCTTGAAAGTCACATGAATAATCTTAGAAGTCTAGAATTTATGGCTATTTCTTTCCCTCTTAAAAATTAAAATGGTATGACTCCCCTGGCCTGGCAGCTGTTGGATGGAGCATCATCCTGCACACCAAAAAGGTTGCAGGTTCGCCCTGGCCGGTTTGGCTCAGCGGTTGGAGCGTGGACCTGTGGACCAGAGAGTCCCGGGTTCAGTTCCCGCTAGAGGCATGCACCAAAAAAAAAGAGAAAAAAAAAAAAGGTTGCAGGTTCGATTCCTGGTCAGGGGCGCATGGGAGGCAACCTACTGATGTTCTTTCTCACATCAATATTTCTGTCTCTCTCTCCCTTCTCCTCTGTCTAAAAATCGTAAAAAAACATATCCTCAGGTGAGGATTAAAAAAAAATTAAAGTGGTATGAGTAATGTTTATAAGTTTATTAGAAAAATTTAAATAATAACTTTCTAATTGTTAGAAGTTATAATTAGATTATTTTAGAAAGTAATTTTACCTGTTTGCAACTGTGTTCTTAGATGGAACACCATCAAAAACAATGACTCGATCTGCTAGATAGGTCGCCATGATGAAGTCATGTTCCACAACAAAGGCTGTCTTCTTAGCATGGAGTATGAAACTAAAACAATTTCAAAATATTTTATTATAGTTTTATATCATCAAATATTCAAATGCTATATTAAGCACAGTTGTATGCCAGTACATGTAACCAAAAGTAGTACTCTTATGAGCAGATCATTACCGTTTGACAACTCGAGCTGCCATCAATCTTTGCTCAGAATCCAAATACGCAGACGGTTCATCAATTAAATAGACATCAGCAGGTTTGCCCAAACAAAGAGCTAAAGCTACTCGCTGCAGTTCACCACCAGATAATGTCTGCACCTATTTGGAGAAGTTTAGCAAACCATTTAGAGACATCCAGTTTAAAATACTAAAATAACAAAAAAATTAGAATACCTCTTGATCGATGATGTTTTCAATTTGCAGAGGCTTCATTACATCAGTCACAAATTGTGGATGAGTGTAAGCATCTCGTATCTTTTCATGTAGTAACTGTCGAACACTTCCCTGTTTTTAATGGAAAAACATTGAAATTTTATTTCAGTATAGAACTACTCTAATTATCGATTGTAACGAATTTTTAAGTTCCAGACCAAAAGTGTATCAATTTGCCACCAACAGATATTGATAATGTTTTTATGTTTATCTATGTCATCTATGGCATATTTTGAAAAATTTAAATTCAAAACCCATCATGTCCAATAAGTTAAAAAAAAGCAATATTCTTGAAATTTTAAAGCAGTAAATGATGACTGTTTCAGGGGAGAATTTGAGAATAGGAATAATTCTCAAGGTCAACGTGGGTATCAAGTAACCTTAGTAATCAGTAAGAACACAAACTGATAGGGATGAGTTTTAACATGCCTACTACTTGTTAATTCAGGAGAGGTCTGAGTTTGAGAACTTAAAAGGTGAGCTTTTTATCCATTCATCAGTTGATGGACATTTGGGTTGCCTTCCAGATTTTGGCCACTATGAATAATGCATTTGTGTGCAAGTTTTTGTGTTGAGATAGTCTTCATTTCTCTTGGGTATAATATATCTAGGAGTGGAAATGCTGGTTCATATGTAACTATGTTTAATTGTTTGAGGAACTGCCAGGTTGTTTTCCAAAGTGGCTGCACCATTTCACATTCCTACCAGCAATGTGTGAGGTTCCGTATCTTCACATCTCACTAATTCTTATTATTCTTTTTTATTTAAGTCATCCCAGTGGGTGTGAAGTGGTTATTACATTGTGGTTTAGATTTGCACTTCCCTAGTGACTAATGATGCTGAGCATCTTTTTAAGTGCTTACTGAACACTTATATATGTTCTCTGGAAAATGTCTCATCCTGTGGGTGGCCTTTTCACTTTCTTGATGGTGTTATTTGCAGCACAAAACACTTTTTTTGTTTAATTTTTTTTTTATCCTCACCTGAGGATATTTTTCCATTTATCATTACATAGAGTGGGAGGGAGGGGAAGAGAGAGAGAGAGAAACATCGATGTGAGAGAGACACATCCACTGGCTGACTCCCGCACGACCCCGACTGGGGCCGGGGAGGAACCACAGAGGTACGTGCCCTTGACCAGAATTGAACCCGAGACTCACTAGTCTGTGGGCCGAAGCTCTAACCACTGAGCCAAACCAGCCAGGGCACACTTTTGGTTTTAAAAGATTCATTTTGGGAAAAGATGCCTATCAGATTTTAAAAGCATTTTCCTAGTAGTAGAAATGAATCAAGGACTATAGTCTTAATACCTTCTTTTTTTAAATTTTTTATCCTCACCTGAGGATATATATATATTTTTTGCATTTATCTTCAGATAGAGTGGGAGGGAGAGAGGGAGGAAGAGAGAGAAACATCGAAGTGAGAGAGACACATCGATTGGTTGCCAACCGCACGACACCGACTGGGGCCGGGGACGAACTGCAACCAATTCCCTTAGCGGGAATCGAACCCGGGACTCCCCAGTCCGTGGGCCGACGCTCTAACCACTGACCCAAACTGGCCAGGGCTTAATACCTTCTTTAGACATTTTTTGATAAAACTGTACAGAAACTAATTTGGAGAATTTTGATATAGTAAAAGATTAGTTACAGGTATATATATAAACTTTTCTTTAATAACCAAATAACAGAATAACTCACAGTTGATTTGGGACTGATTTTCTGTGGCTTATAACTGACATTTAGAACTGGTACTTCTCCTGCAAAATAATGCAAAGAAATAAGACACTGAAAACTGCCCAGATCTTTCAAGTTAACCATGTGGGACAAAAAAGAATCAAGATTACAACAGTACCTCCTTCATCAGGTTTCAGTCTTCCAGCAAGCATTCTGATAAATGTCGTTTTACCAGTACCTGGCAACACAATATACAACAAATTGACTTGAAAGATGCTTCACATTTAGAGTAAATTACCATGCACTACTCGGTTTTAATTGAGAAATTAATTAATTTAAGGATATACACTGACACTATTGAATTCTGAAGGTTATGCAAACAAATACTTAAACTTTCATGGTTCACCTTTCAAGTATCATTCTAAACTAATTAGAAGGAATATAAACTAGTTAAAGCTTATAATGACCATTTTAATAAATGACAGGCCTATAAAGTATAAGACTGACTACTTTTTAAAAGACTTTAGCTAAAATGTCAATGCACACAACTTATTAAGATAGTATATAGTATTGTTATGATTGATACCATTATTATAAAGTCCATTTACATGAAATATTTAAGTAAATTGCAACCCAGTTCAAAATCCTCCATTTAATAAAGGCTGATACATTGCAACAATCCTCATAAAAAAGTTTTCTTCTACAGTTTTGTAAGCTGTAACTATGCAATTCAAAAAAATGTTTTTAAGTCATGAAAGCAACACCAGATACTGGGTACTCAAATTCATCACGTATTATATTTATGATGGCAACCTAACATTTAAAAATTCTGGTAATGTAACTATGTACAAAGGTAGACTAGTTTGAATTTAAAATAACAAAATCAAAGAAAGAGTGCAAGGAAATTTAAAACTTGATTGCTTCTGAATTACCAATATTCTTTCCTTCCTAATCAGTATCCTATGTGAATAAATGCTCTATAAATTTATACATAAAAAAAGGATTTAAAAAATCTTATTTATACTGAAGGTTATGAAACAAAATAAGAAATATGAACTTGATTAAATCATACAATGTCACAAAATGTGAACTACACTGAGAAATGTATGGATTCAATCCGAGTCAAAGTTTTTCATGGAGTAGTTAAAACTAATTTACCAGGTCAACAGAACAGACATTCAAATATCACAAAATTAGAAAAACTTACCATTTTCCCCTAACATCACCATGATTTCAGAATCTGTAAACTCTCCAGCTACAATTGCTAGCTCAAACTCTCCCATCTTTTTCCTCATTCCAGGATATTTATACATACACATTTTTTTAACTTCTTCTTCATTTGCTGTCTCAGCCACTTTAAAAACAAGTGATGCATCTCTGAATCTCAAATTTTCTGTTGGAACGTAGCCATCCAAAAAAATGTTTATACCTGTTGAAAAGTCATTGACAATAAATTAGTAAAGAAATTAAAAGACTAAGACTTTTTCTACAGCAAGAAATTATTATTACAAAAAAGCTCAAACCCCAGGCTCTCTTGGGAGCACTGTGAGCATAGACTTTAATTTTCTGTGGATTTATGATAACATGAAGTGACAACACGGTGTTTTATGTATCTAGTGAAAGTTTAAATAATTCATGCATATATATGTACCTATGTATATACATGATGCCATTTCTGCTGTCAAAAATCGCAATTTTTCTCTAAAAATGACTAGTAAAAGTGGAATGTTTTCACAGATTGACATAAAATAATATAAATACTTTGAGGGATAATTTTTTAAATAAATAAATTCTAAGTATTCATTTTCACATGAGCTATAATCATACTATGAAGTTATAATTTACTGCATTTTTCCCTGATTATTTTTTCAGGTTTGTAAAGAAATTTATAATAATGAACTTAATTTGAGGTTTTCTGGCTTCATTGTAGAAAGTTAAACAGCATTATCTAAAAGGTTTTAAAAGCTGAAAATAAACTAAGATATTATACATGGGAATCCCTCCATACACAAGTTGTTAAGATCCATAATGGCAGACTCAGAGAACTGAAAAAGTGAATTATTCGGGAAATAAAGAAAAGATCTGTTTTTTAGTGTTTCCTATATATAGGAGAAGAAAGAGAAAGACAGTAGCTGAAGTTCTGGAAAGTCTTGAAAGAAAGTCCAAGAATGTTACTACTCGTTTATCTGGAACTTAGAGCCACATCAGATCAGAGGGCTTGTATGCTCCCCCTAAAACATAGGTGGTGGTCAATAAAAATATGCTGACAGAACAAATAGATACTTATTCTGCCAAAAACAGCATTTTAAAAAATCTTAAACTATTTAAAAACTATAAATGCGAGGTTAAAAAAAATCAAAACAAAAAATTAAATAAAAACATAAAACTTGAAGTAAAGGAACCCTAGTGGCCATTTAGCCCACGTGCATAATTTATCAGGTAAGGAAATAAAGACTCAGAGAATAAGGGACTTGGAGCAAAACATTAATAAGTAAGCCTTTACATTCCTACTGCAATGTCTGTCTTACCGCCTTCATAGTTTAAAGAGAGCTTTTATATATAATGCGTTGATTTCAGTTTATTTAATGAAAGCAGAAAGATTAAGTGGTTTGTTATTGGAATTGTTTTAACAGATAAGGCACATTAAAAACCTCACCAGGAACTAGTTCTTCAATGGCATTTATAACTACAATTGGAAAGAGTGATTGCAGGTATCCACATCATCAAAACGAGTCTAGAAATATTACTACTATATGGCATAGAGTAGGTACTCAATAAATATTGGCTAATTGAGACAGATAAAACAATTTTTTTTTTTAATCCTCACTCGAGGATATTTTTGCATTTACCTTCAGATAGAGTGGGAGGGAGAGAGGGGGAAAGAGAGAAAGAGAAACATCGATGTGAGAGAGACACATCGACTGGTTGCTACCCACACGACTCCAACCGGGGCGGGGACAAACTGCAACCGAAGTACGTGCCCTTAGCAGGAACCAAACCCAGGACTCTCTGGTCCGCGGTGCTCTAACCGCTGAGCCAAACCGGCCAGGGCAACAAATAATTTCTGATATCATCTCTTTAAGACTACTGGAAAGAAAACTGAGAAGTTTCATAAGTTCTTCCTTAAAATATGCATCTATTTATCTCAAAGTACAAGAAGTGGTGACAAATCCTGCCCCACATCTTAAACTAAAATATTTATGTACGTTTTAATACATTAAAAAAACTACCACTGCCTTTTTATGCAAATGTATAATGCAATAGACATTTCTTTTTCCAGAAGCGTCTTAGGTATCGCAAAAACTATCACATAAATTATGGTATTTTTTCAAGATATGAACTAAATAATATTTTAAGGTGTTCTAGATTGTCAGCTTAAGGCATAGCCAAAGAGAAGAAATATAAAGTAAAAGTGAGGAAGCAGTGGAAGGAAACGGGAAAGAAAAGGAAAAAGGCATACCAGGTGGAGAGTGTACTGCTATTTTCAGGAGCCACTGAGTGGTAGGCTAGTGTTTACTTTGGTCTAACTTGCTTAGGTAGGGAAGCATGGAAAAGAGAGGCCAGAGAGTCCCTCTTTCCTGAAAGTAGAAGGAATACATAAAAAATATACTTACTAAGCTATTTACTAGACCTTTAGTCACTAAACTGTAATATATACTTACTAAACTATCTTATTAGACTTTTAGGCAGCCCTAGTTCTACAAACTTAGGATAGATAACACACACTTGAGACAAGATAAGCACTAAATGAATTTTAAGAGTTTCATTATTGGTGCTGGCCTGTCATAGATGAAGTTGAAGATGATAAATAATACAATGATTCTACAGAAGCTAAAATATAAAAGAAACTTTTAATATAATTGCAAGCAAATAGTAAAATTGATAGAGCATTTCTACCTACCTCAACAGAAAACTGATGAATATAACCATATATATTGTATATGTTCTGTTGAGTGATTAAATTCCATGAGACCAGAGTTTTGGAAAAATAATATTAGACTGATAGTCACTACTTAATATCCACAATACATTTTCTAAGCATTAGAGTAAAGGGAATACAGCATTGTGAAAAGTTTTGCAAGTTACCTTCTCTTACACTAAAAGGCATAGTGACAACACCATAAGCACTTGGTACGCCATATAAACAGCAGATGAAGTCCGAGAGATAATCTAATACACTTAGATCGTGCTCCACCACAATGATATATCTGAAAATTAATACAGATTTAAAATGTAAAATCATACATATGATAAAATTAAATTTATATTTAATTATAACTGCTACATAACTTTTTTTCTTTACCAAAATGTAAACTTCAGGAAAAGATATATTTATATATATATATTTTTTAATTCCTCACCCGAGGATATTTCATATTTTTCATTAGATAGAGTGGGATGGAGGGAGAAAGAGAGACAGAGAGAAACATCGATGTGATAGAGACACATTTACTGGTTGCCTCCAGCATAACCCGACCAGGGCTGGGGACGAACCGCAACTGAGGTGCCCCTGACCCGAATCGAACCCACGACTCATTGGTTCACGGGCTGATGCTCTAACTGCTGAGCCAAATCGGACGGGGAGAAAAGAGATATATTTTTTAAAAATTAAGTGTAAAGACCATATTAAACAAAAATCATAAACTATTTCTTTAAATAAGACTCTATCAATGTTCATATTTCAAATTGGTACCCTAAACTAAAAGAAAAAAGTTAGCATGACACAGTTTATGGATATAAGAAATTTGTTTTACTAATAAACATAAACTTTACAAAGCAGAAACAATTAATAGATTTACACTACTATTTTTACTTCATTTATATATAGGACCCACTGCAAAATGGATCTTTCATTATTTCCTAAACAATCCACTTTGCCATTTGTGTCTCAGGGGTTTTCTATCTCCTAAAAGGTCTCCTGCCTAAATCCTCACCTGTTGAAATCCTCCCTACCACCTCAAATCCTAACTTCTGTAGGAACACCCTAATAGTCAAATGAATTTTCTTTCCCTCATTCTGGAACCTTTGTCACTTTGATCCAATACTTGAATTCTCTGAGTACCCCCCACAACTTGCCCCCGAACACCTTGAAGACAGACTGCAACCTGCATCTCTATGATTTTCAGTTTTGTGCTATGTACCAAACAGATGTTTAAAAAAGTTGTTGAATGACAAGATGAGGATTTGGACTTGTTAACTGGCAATGGGGAAATGGCAGGTTCTTAAGCAGCACTGTCCAGTAGAACTTTCCCTGATCATGGAAATGTTCTATCTCTATGTTGTCCCACGTGGCAGCAAGTAACCACACGGAATGTGCAGCACTTAGAATGTAACTGATTTGATTAAAGAAATGAATTCTTAATTTCAATAAAAATAAAAATAGCATAGCATAGTTTTAGAATTAAAAAGAAATGAAAATAACCCCCCCGGCCCAAAAAGATATGAAAAACATCATTTCTCTGGTAAGAACCAGAGACTTTTAAAAAGGAAGCTAGCACAGTCACCCAGGTGTCAGGTAGTAACAGTAGAAATGAAAAAAAAGGGGGGCAAGTTTAATATGAAAAGGAAATATGAGTGAGCGAGTACCCATCCTGCCTTGTGTCTCTGTTGGCAATGCTCCATTATCTGGAATAATTCTTTACTTTTTGCCATTAAAATCTTCAAGTCCCAGTATAAGGCAGCATAGTATTATTTAGTGGCTTTTAATTTGCTTTAAAAACAAAAACAGGCAAAACGTCCTGCTTTCCCTACATTCAAATGGAGCGTATGCAAAAGTTCAATTATAAAAAAATTTAGGAGTCACTCTAGTTTCTGAGGGTTTGGGAAGAAACAGAAATCTGCAGCATAATGAGAAATCTATGCTGTGAAAATTTATACCCTACAACTAATTTTGGTTTACCTGTTGGTTTTTAATCTTACTGAAGATGTTCTTAAAGGTCAAATACTAGAGAATCTCTTGGATTATTTTTCCTTTATCCAATCCATCCTCTCCCAAATCTTTGTAAAGCATTTAAGATTGAACATGTGCCTTGACATACTATAGAATTTCAGGATGCAGATATACTTCTTATAACTTTTTATTAATTTATCACTACAGAGATTATTCTAACCCTATACCGAAGACCTAGCACATTTGTGCAAACATCTAATTCAACCATTTTCTTCACTTTGTCAATCTAATTTGTTTTGACATGTTATTCTATTACAATTAAGGTTACTGTCCTCTGATATAGGACTGTACTGATTTGCCTTAATATTTACAAATTGAGATACATGTCACCTGGTTGTAAATCACTATCCTTTTCATTATGGTTAGGCCATTACCTGATATATAAAAAAAATGATGTGTGAAGGCAGATTATCTATGACTTGCATTTCATTATAATAAAGGGGTATAACAATATTTTATAAAAAGGAGCTAGGGTTTAGAACTATTGGTTTGACTGCTTGTGTAACTTCTTTACCAGACTGTGAAGTCCTTGAATAATACTGGGACTGCATTTCATACTCTTGTATTCCCCAAAGAGTCTATCATAATGCCCAGGCTTATGTACAAGGTAAACATTACAGCTACTATTTGGCCCAACTAAGACTGTTTCTTTATTGTTGATATTCTAAATATTCTAACTTGGAATATTACTAGGAGGCTCAAATGAGAAAATGGATTTAAAAAGGGATTTACAAAAGCACCACATAGCCCTGTCCAGTTTGGCTCAGAGGTTAAGAGCGTTGGCCCCCGGTCCAGAGAGACCTGGGTTTGGTTTCCACTAAGGGCGCGTGCCTTGGCTGCAGTTTGTCCTCGGCCCTGGTTGGGTCGTGCAGGAGGCAGCCACTAGATGTGTCCCTTTCACGTCGATGTTTCTCTCTCTCTTCCTCTCTCTCCCTCCCACTCTATCTGAACAAAAAAATGGAAAAATATCCTCAGATGAGGATTAAAAAAAAGCACCGCATAAATACAGGGTGTTGTGATTACTTAACAGAGGTTAAGAATTCTCTTGTGCTCAATAAGATCCTGAACAACCGGAACTATTCTGGTGATTCTGATGTTCTGAACTTTGTGTGTGTCTTGAGTGACATATCCATTTGAGGATTTGGCGAGAGCTAAGGCTCTGCTTCTCAGAAATCCATTCATACACACCAGATTTACAGATCATTTCAGAGTATTCACAGTTCCTTGGACGGCATAGCAGTAAATGGATCTTGCACTAAGAACCCATGTTCTAGATAGAGGAAGGTAAATTCAAGTGGTAGCTCCAAATAACCAAGACAGAAAACAGGCACACATAAGCCATTGATGGCCCCAGTGTTTAACTGTAGAAGTCTGTAAAACTCCCCAAATGAAATAACACAGGCATATAGCAAATCTGTACTTACCTATCTGGATTTATTAGAGATCGTATAGTAATAGCAGCCTTTAAACGCTGCTTGACATCTAGGTAACTAGAAGGTTCATCAAACATGAAACTATGAAAAAGAAAAGCAAATATAATTTGAAAAGACAAGTATGACATAATTCTATCTTGCATGTTATTTTAAAGCACTACAATATAGTTTGTTTGAATAACAAAAATCTCCTTATCCTAACGAGGAGTCCACCCTGTAATGGTAAAAGCTTCGGTATTTTGTCCAGCAGTAGAAGAAAAGAAATTACGAAAAGCTAGACTGCATACTGAGTATGGGGAGACACTCCCAAAACCAGGCTACTTGCTTATGAAAAATATTCTGATACAGTCCGAAGTAAACCAGAGAGCTTTTCTCTTGAATAGCTAAAATCCGTTGTATTCAAGCAAATCGTTTCTGGAATAGAAGGCAGTGCACAGGGTTCTAGACTACTTTGTGGAGAAGAGCTAGCCTGCTTCAGATCCCAGAGGAGAAACGTGGAAGATGGGAGCAGTAAGTACCTGGGAGAAGAGAGGCACTGGAAGGTAGGAAGGAAACTTGCCCTTTTTGCTCTCACACGGCATGCCATCCTGATTAGAGTAACCTAAAAGACCTCATGTTCTGCTTGAGCTATTTAAAAAACTTGCTGGCTTTGTTGGAGAGCTTAAGCATTAAAATATATTCTTCTTATGTACAAAGACAGTTAAATAGTAAACAACCTCCTTCACATTAAAAAGCTCTGGACCCCATCAGTTGTAAAGCAAGCATCTGAATCAATGAGTTTTTCTCCCACAGGAACAGGAGGAACGGGCAGTGGATGCACACGGCCTCGACCTCTCACCTCGAAATTAGTCTTAGACACTATTTGGATTAATTTCTCTCAAACCCACTGCTTCAATAGCAGTGTTACAAATAAAAGCTCTAAAATAAGGATTGAGACCTATAAAAGGTGTAAGGTAACCTACATATCAGCTTTCTGTATGCAAACGACAGCACAAGCAAATCTCTGCAGCTCTCCTCCTGAGAGATCTTCCACGTTTCGTTCTTTTAGATGGGTTAAATCTACAAAGAACAAAGAGGCATTGTATTTAACGTTATGTGCTTTATTTTACCTCTGCTAAGCAAAATGTATATTCAGGTCATTCTGGGTTTGAATATTTCAGCTGAAAATTGTGCAACAAAAAGTAAAGATGAGAACTACCAGAGATTTTCCCATTTATTCCAGTAATCCATATGAAGACATTTGTTTTATAATTTAGGGCCTATTAAAACACATACACAAAATAAACACTTACCAAGCTGTTGACATACAATTGCTTGTGTCTTTGTTTCATCCTTTCGGTCCAAAATAGACCCCACTGTCCCCTGTCATAATATACCAAAAATATCTATTACTGTTTTCCTCCAATATTAAAATTAAATTCAACATTAAAATTCCTTCAATATTTCCTTTAATTTGATATACTTTTTTATACCTCCATTGATACCTATAAAACATAAATTCCTCCTAAAAAAGCAACTGACGTCCTGGCCAGTGTGGCTCACTGGTTAGAGCATTGGCACGTGCACTGAAGGGTCGCAGGTTCGATCTCTGGCCCAGTCGGGATGCATGCAGGAGGCAACGAATCGATGTGTCTCTCTCACATCAATGTTTCCCTCCCCTCACACCCACTTCCCTCCCTCCCTTCCACTCTCTCTAAAAATCAATGGAAAAAATATCCTTGGGTGAGGATTAACAAAAAACAAACCAAAAAACAAAAAAAGCAACTGACCTTCGCAGCCTTGGGAATCTGGTCTACATACTGAGGTTTGATAATAGCTTTTAGGTCATCTTCTAGTATCTTGGTAAAGTAATTCTGCAATTCAGATCCACGGAAGTAAGTCAAAATTTCTTGCCAATCAGGTGGGTCCTAGAAATACACATATAATTATCCAAATTTAATTTAATAATACCAAAGAAAATGACTTATACAAAATAGAACACATGTCCAAATAGAATACTTTTGGCTTCTAACTTAATCTTAAGATTGAGGATTTAATTTCAAATCCAGGCATACCAACTCATAACAGTTTAACAAAGCTCAGAATAATCAGTTAAGTAGCATCAATAGATTTTAATTAAAATGAAGGAATTTCATCTAGTTTCTCAGCATTAATTCCACAAATAATATTGAAAAGAACGTAAAAAAAAAAAAATCACACACACACTCTCCTTCTAAGTCTCACAAAACTGACCCAAGATATTCATTTTTATAAAGTGGTAATACATACATCGTACTTTCCAAGGTTTGGTTTTTGCTTTCCTGCTAAAATTTTTAAAGCAGTTGACTTTCCAATACCATTAGTTCCAACTAATCCCAAAACTTCACCTGGACGAGGGATAGGCAACCTGTCAAAAGTATACAAAAATAATAAAACTCAAACTTAGGTAGAAAATTGTACATAATATCAGAATGACATACTTTTAATACACTTGCACTCCACACACATTCATTAAGCTAAGAGATATATGCCAGATATTATTGGCTATTAGGAAAAAACCCAGCCAAGATGAACTTAAACTGTTAATTGTTAGAAATGCATCTATGACAATATTACTCCAAGTTTTATTTATTCAATTTTCATTCAAAGTCCATTCTAAAGTAACAATTCTTCTTCGCATATAAGGCTCAGTTTTAATGTATAACAAAAATGCTTTGGTAAAAAATATCAAAGCAGGTGCAACCTCACACTGTTGTGTTTTTTGGCCTGCCATTTACTTACAAGGAGAGAAGTACCACATCAACCAGAAATACTCCACTTCATTCTCCCTGCTGCAGGAGGCTCTTTAAAGCTGGCAGGTTGAGAAATACCTTTTTATTAGTTAAATCTAGACTTCCAGATTCAAAATATTAGTGTTCAGCAGATTAAAAACCTCAAAGGACTCCTGTAATTTAACAATATATGTCCAAGTTCAGAGTAATATTCTCTGTAGATCATGAGGTTAATAGACAAATAAAATCAGGACAAGTTTCCTTAAAAGTCATTTTGGGAATACAGGTATTATTAACAGTAGTGATTCTCAATCCCAGTTATATATCAGAATCATCTGGGAACTTTTACAACTTCCTGAGGTCCAGACTTTTCATCCAGAGATAGGATGTAATTCAACTGGGCTGAAACCTGGGCATTAGTAGTTTTAAAAAGATCCCCAGGTAATTCTAATGTTAGCCAGAATAAATGACTGACTACATACAGTATGATTCTGAACGATGTTACAATATTGTATTTCGCTTTAATGCATGGATAATACATTTTCCAGTTTTGCATTTCTCTGAAAATTCCAAATGTATTTTACTTTTGACTGAAGTAAAGAGGAAAGGTGACTTGAAAATATACCTGTGAAGTTTGAAGGCATTGGCACAATATCGATGTGTTGTTTCTTTTTCCAAGTTGCTTGGTAAATTGACAATTGATAAGGCGCCAAAGGGGCATTTCTGTTATTTAAAGTAAAGAATTAATTTTGTGTTAATTTTTAGAAGTATGTACACATGACTAAAATGGAGAGATTACGAATTTTTTTTTTCTTTATTGATTTGACAGGAAGAAGGAGAGAGAGACAGAAACATCAATGAGAGAGAACATCGACTGGCCGACCCCTGCATGCCCCCCCACAGGGGACTGGGCCCACAACCTGGGCATGTGCCCTGACAGGGAATCGAACCAGTGACTTCTTGGTGCATGGGTCAACGCTCAACCACTGAGCCACACTGGCTGGGTGAGAGATTAAGAATTTTTTATGAGTAATCTTTCAAATGTGGAGTTGCACAAAGATGTAAAATATTTTTCATTTCCTTTTCGTATTTACTTAAAAATTAAGTTCTTCGAAGGCAAGGATCGTATCGACCAATTTGCATTACCCTTAGTGACTGCCATAATCTTAGACATTTAATGTGAATTTAATAATTACTGAAAAGCTTTATAGAACTTGGAGGGTCTGTGTTTCTTTTTTTACATTGTTAGATAAGAGAAAACATGGTTACTGAGTACTATACAAATGCATATTCAGCCTATGACAGTCCTTCCCTCTACTTCCTTCTTCCTGTCTTTGTATGCATCTGTTTCTACCTTGTAAAGTCCTTTACAGTCATGCACTGTACCCTTTTTGGTCTATTTATGTCCCAATAGCAGCTAGCATAACATCTGGACAGAGCAAGGATTAATGTCTTTCTGCTGTGATTTTTACCCATCCCATATGCAAAAGATGCTTCCTATTTCAACTGAGTAAATTCACACTGAAAAAAGGCTTATTCACAGAAAAACTTATTCAAATAACAGTTGACTATCAATCTGATAAATGTCTATGGAACAAGAAAGGCAAGAACTATCGGTCATTTAAGAGTAGTAATGTGGAAAAAAAAAAGTAGTAATATGGCTAGAAAAATTTATCAGAAGTACAGATAACTTAAGAAGGTACATCCCAAAGAGTATAACCTCACATTTGAGATCTCTGGCAGAACTATTCAGTGAGCTCAGGGACCAATTCAAAAGTCTCTGTGTATAAAGATTTCAGTCAATTCCCATTTTATATTATAAGAACATAGATGATTAAAAAAACAACCAAAAACTTTTGTTTTCTAACAAAGTAATCACGACCCTCTAACCAAAACTATTAATTCTTTACATGAGATATTTTTCTACCAATCACATTACCCTCATTTAAAGAATTCTTTTTATTCCATCAATGTACATAAAATGCTTACAGGCTGCAAGTAATTTAAACTTCTTGAAATTCAGAAGGAAAAAAATATCCACACTGTTCATAGATGAGGTGCATTATAAGAATCTTAGTTTTCAAAGGGTATATACTACCCCACCCCCACATTACTATCTTTTAAGCCACTCAAGTGCATACCCCAAATACTGGAACGTCATTTTTCTACAGCAGTGAAAAAAGAAAATAAAGTTATTTCTTCATAGAATAAGAAATATATTGTTCAGCCCGGCTGGTGTGGCTCAGTGGTTGAGTGTCAACCCATGCACCAAGAGGTCACCAGTTCGATTCCTGGTCAGGTCACATGCCCAGGTTGTGGGCCCAATCCCCAGGAGGGCATGCAGGAGGTGGCCAATCAGTGTTCTCTCTCATTGATGTTTCTCTCTCTCTCTCTCTCTCTCTCAAGGCAATAAAGAAAAAAAATTTTTTTTAAAAATATTGTTCAAAATCAGATATTCAGCACCCAGAACATTGGTATGTAAGAGATTAGTAAGTATTTACTGGAAGAAATGTTTCCTGCTTATATTTTCAAAAAAAAGGGAAAATGCTTTCAGGTACCAAAATCTTTCTGGATATTTAACTAAGAATTCAGAAACCAATGCAAAATACACATAAGCCTTATTAGAATGAACAACAGGGTGGTATCCATACTCTGCTAAAGGTCCTTTCTAAAATATACTGTCTACAAATAAAAACACCTAAATAACAACTTCATGAACTGGCTCCTAAATATCGTTCATGAATTTAAGTTGGAAATTCATCATTCTTAAGTCAAAAGCCCTAATCAAACTATTCAATGCAATAAAAACTAATTTGAATACTTTGAAAAATTACACTATTGGAATAAATCCAACAGAAGAATGTACAATACAGCAGAAAAAGCACTTAAATATTAGGTTATACTCACCAATTTTGGCTATGTGCACTTCGATTTAAAAGATGTAAATTTAAAATTAAAAAATTAAATACAGACTTGAAAAAAATGTATGTAATATAATTCATATTTTTTGTATTCACTGTTCCAAAAGTTCCAGTGAAGACACTGCTGGAGCATGTCCTTCACATAAAATGGTGGGGAAAAAAGAATTAATTTTGGTTGGAAATGGCTTTACAAAATTGAATATGGTGAGGATAACTCTGAAATAAAAATTTGGCTTAATTAAAAAGCAACAATATTAGATTATCGATATAAGTACTAAATTTATATTCTTTATTCATTGCTTTATATTTTGCCTCTTTAAAAACAATTATAATTGTATTCAGAATGTTCAGATTTCATTTTCAGGTCACAAATTTGATCCAATAAAATATCACTTACCTTAATACAAATACCACAACCAATACAAAGAGTTTCAGAAATCCAAGCTATTTTGCTCTGGGGTGTAACCTCAATGCATAATTTTCCTGGCAAAAGAAAAGATATTCTTATGAGGCAAGAGGGAGATGACTGTAATATGTTTATTTTGTTTAATTTACTACTGGGGAAGAAAATATGCTAGTAAAATTGTGACAGATCCTAGAAGTTTTATTTTTAAGCTGACTGACCTAAATATTTAACTCACAGAACATGCCTTAGAAATGGTAATGTATACCAGAGAAAAGAATGAAATATGTTAGCTAGATCAGTGAAGCTCTAAAAAGGTAAGTAGTCATCTAATATTCAGACAAAATCAAACTTGGCATTTAAACAGGGATATTAACAATGGAATTTCTGAATAGCATGGTAGACTATAACAGATGACATCTAAAGTCTCTTATGATTTAATAAGCCTATATCTTACTAGTACATTTAAAGTTACAATTACTTTAACATAGTTCTAAAGACCACCAACAACTCAGTAATTCAGAATTGCTGTAAATTTATTTAATCTTAAAAATATAGCAAAACCTTATGAACAGTCATTCTTATTAAGCTCTTTAAAGTGAGATTATGATCAAATACAAACATATTGTCAGGCAGTCCTTTCTCCATGTCTTAGAGTAATTATAGGATTTTGTAGAACAGCAAGAATCTCAGTAACTTGAACTCTGGTTTGATTTTATATTCAATAACCTTTTTAAAATGTTGATACTAATTATTCTATAATTTAAAAAACAACCAAAATCATATGGTCATGAAGCAATAAAATATTCAGAACAAAATCTGGTCTTCTCTTTATAGTTCAAAGAAACTAATGGCTAAAGCCTAGAGAACTCTGAAGCCAACTTATTCCTTTTAAAAATCTCTTATCCTTAAATGATCTACGGAACCGCTTACCCATTCGAACCACAGGGCAACTCTTTTTGCACTCTTGCCGACATTTCTTAGGTTTACATTTGTCATGGTTGACAATAGAAATTCTTGTTAACTTATCTGCCATAATTCTAGGTAGGAATATCCAGCTCTTCTATTAAAGAAAAATTAACAAAATTATGACATAATCAATGCAATTGAGAAATAAGTAAGGCATAAAAGTTAGATAGGAGGGCAGAAATTGTCACTATATTCAGATATGATTATCTGGAACTAGTTAAAAAAAACTAGTAAAAGTAATAAAATAATTTAGTAAGGTTGGGAAAATGGAAGATTTTCATATATACCATTAATAAAAAATATATATAAAGAAGGAAAAAACACCATCTTCAATAGTCACAAAAAACCAAATGATCCAGGAATCAACTTAACAAGATATATACAAATGTGAGGCAACTTGCAAAATACCCTTGACAAACATGTCTCAGTTTTTACAATAGAGAATAGTTTACACTAGAGATTTCAACCTTCCTCAAATTTATACATTTAATCCAATCTCAAGGGGGAAAAATTATCCAAAACAAATTTAGAGCTCTTATGCAAAAAGAAAAGTAGTAACAGCCAGGAAAATCGAAAAAGAGCAAGGGGATGGGTGAACCTTCACTTGGCAGACGGAAAAACAAGATATAAGGCCTCAGCAATGAATATTGATACCAGTGTTTGAATACAGAATAGAAACACCTGACATGACAATTAATAAGATGTTTACTCCCTTCCTCAAACTAAACATTACTTCATGTCTTATCCATCCGACTATAATGATAACTACTGATAAAAATGGCAATTCTTAAGGTTCTGACCATCATGTTGATAAAGTAGAAAAACCAAAACTGCATTTCTCTGGGAATCTGCAATATGAACAAGATGAATTTCATGCTAACAGCACTGAAAAGAAAAGGAAACCAAGTAACTAAGTATTGATTGCTCACTTTTAAAGCTTTTATAAGTCTTGATATTTAACAGTGCCACCAATTACATAGCTAAGGTCACAGTGAACCTAAAAATCTTTTACAATATTGGACTTAAAGATAGACTTAAATTGAACTTAATTTTCTCAGAATGGTAATTAAAGTAATTAAGTTCAAAAAGTACAGTAATACTCGGTTTTCCAATATGTAACGAAAGAACTGGAAGCCAAAACACTATTTATTGGCAAAGACATTTTATTGGGTTTTTCTATCATGACTGTGATCCTCAATCTTTTTTTTTTGACAGACTGCTTCCCCTTGTAGACCTCTCAAGTATTTTTCACACACCCCAATATCATTAGGCCTGGAGGGGGATAAGAGATCTTGCCCCTAGGTTGCTACTCCCAGACTATTATTATCTCTCCCTTCTCACTAAAATATGTCAGTTTTTGTCATTTACTTTTGTCATTTACTGACCATCAGTTCACTCATTCTCACTCTTAGGATTTCGGACTTTGGCTAGCTTTCATCCTCTTTTACAACTCCTGTCATAATTCTTGATTCAGTATGTTCATAGATGAATCTTCTATTAATAGCCCATCCTCTCAGTTCATTAACTCCTCTCCTCCAATGATCTTGTCTTTCAACCTACCACAGCCACTCATTCCTTTGGTCAAACCCTGGATCTTGTCACTAGCAATAACTGCAAATCCTTCCATAGCCTCCGTTACAAATACCTCGTTCACCAACCACCACTCTTATTTTTCAGCTCACCTCTCTCATACACAACAATCCAACCCTTTGAATTTCCCCATTTCTTAGACCTACTATCACTATCTCTTGACTCTTCCACATTTCCACTTTTCCTCAGCTCTTCGTAGCTTCATTTCCCTCCATACCAAGCTAAAATTCCATTGTCCATCATTTATATCCTTAAGTCCAATCCTGGTTACATGCAAATCTTCATGTGCACACATACAGCTGAAAATGGGTAGAGAAAAAACAAAACCATGTTGACTAGTGTCATCTCAAGTGAACCCTTATGCCAACCAGCAATCACACTATACCTGTTTCCAGAGCTAAGTGAATTTGCACACTAAAAGACATCCACTAAGGAGAATGTGCAAACAGTTCTCCCTCCTGTCTTTCACATCATTATTCTTTCCACTGACTTATTCCATCAGCATTCAAACATTCTATTATCTGACCCCACCACCCTCAATGCTTTGTCTTCTTTCTTTTATAGTAAGACTACTTGAAAGAGTTGCCTATAGTCAGTTGTTTCGAATTCCTATTTTCTCTGGAATCCATTCCAAGCTCTAGTGAATCTCATTCCACCAAAACAGCTTGTCACACCATTACTCTAACAGCTTCCCAACAGATCTCTTTGCTTTTACTCTTACCTCTTTCTGTTCCAACCCATGACAGCTCATTTGCAATACAGGAGCCAGAATGTTGCTCTTTTTAAAAAAAATATGTTTTTATTGATTTTAGTGAGAGAGAAAAGGAGAGAGAGAGAGAGAGAAACATCATTCGGGTGCCTCCTGCACGCCCCCTACCAGGGATGGAGCCTGCAACCTGGGCATGTGCCCTGACCTGGAATCAAACTGGCGACCTCTTGGTGCACGAGACACCACTCAACCAACTGAGCCACACCAGCCAGGACCAGAATGCTGCTCTTAATGTAGAAGCCAATTCATGTCACTCCTCTACTTGAAATCCTGCAGTGGCTTCCCTACTCTCTCTGAATAAAAGTCAAAGTCCTTAAAATAACCAAGGGGGCACTTGATCAGTCTGTTAACATTCTGAGCTCATCTCCAATTATTCTAGCTGCTCATTTTGCCCGTCACATTGGTTGCTTTTTGTTCTTAGCACATGCCAGACATGTTCTTGCTTCATGGTCTTGGCATTTTCTTTTCTTTCTGCCTGTAATGCTATTCCCTATAGTGAGTTACATGGCTCACTCTTTCAAGTCTAATGTTTATTTCACAGTGAGCCTTCCTTCTCTAGCTATACTACCAAAAAATCTACCCAACTGCCCTTCTGTCCCTCTTTTGTTTTTTTTTTCTTAGCTCTTTCTATTATACAACAAGTGTATATGTATTTCACACATATACACCTGACAAATGTGTATATGTATATATATGTATTTATATATTCTCTCTCTACACACACACGGACAATATCTTTCCCTCCCCAAGTAGAATGTACTCCATAATGAGGGCAGGGACTTTTGTCCAGTTGTTCATCTCAGTGGCTAGACCAGTGTTAGCACATAGTAGGATGTTAACATATGAATGAAAAAATACATTAAAATATAGTAATTTTCCTATAGGTTATAACAACTTCAGAAATTTTTCAAGTTACCAATACTTCACAGTGATGGTTATTCACTAAAGTATATACTGAAGAAAAGAATCACCGAAAAGGATACTAAATATTTATGTAATACACAAAGTTATGTTAATTACTAGGTTCACTTTACCCCTTTAAAACCTTTAAAAACTAGTTCAGGTCTCATAAAGATTAGAAGAGGAAGACATTAAATGACTTTTGAATTGCTCCAAAAAGCCATCATCCTAGAAGTCACAACTCCCTAAAAACTGAAGATCCTTTAGTTAGCCATTAAAATAAAACTGGACACCATACAAATTACCTGGTGAATGAGTGTAATGAATTCTCTAGGGGATAAGTCTTTTTATCATAAAATTGCTTAAATTAAACTTTATTATCTGACAAACTACTAAAATGTTTCATCTAATATTTCAAACCATTTAAAAAACCAAATGACTAATGATTTTCATAGAAAAATAAAAACATACCAGAGATTGTTGATAAGCTGATTTACATAAAACACAGTGATAAATTATTCCTGGGAATAAAGAGAGATCTGAAGATATTTCAGCTTAAAAAGTGTTCTAAATAAGTACTCAAACAACGACCCTTCAAACAACGACCCTCACTGTCATTCTTCCCACTGGGAGGAACAAGGGAAGTTCAGCATATATGAAAAGCATTTGCTGTCAAAGATAATTATAAATTACTAGAATACCGTGTGAAAGCATTTAAAGATCGCTGTTAACGAATGATGCGTAATATTACACGAAATATTCTAACCTATGATTATTGCAGATTATTGGTCTTATAAAACACACAAGTTGGGAGTGGTACACAACTGATTTGAGTCTTAAATTGAAGACATGTAGAAGGGACACTAAATTAATATTGCTTTATTTTTTCCCCCCAGCAATGAACTGTTCTTCCTAAAAAAATTTTTTTATATGGGAGAACAAGGTTTTTAACTAAAGTAAAAGAAACCCATATGGTTTAACTAAAGTAAAAGAAACTCATACAGGTCAAGAGTCCTTAGTTAACAACGATAAAGCATTATTGTCAGGTAGCTGGTATAGACTGAATGTTCCCAGTATGTGGTAGAAATGTTTTGAGGACCCCAACACAAATGCCACTATCATTAACGCTTAGTTAGCAGTCCTGTAGAAGAGGATAAAAGAAAAATAAAACATTGTTTTGACAGTTCTCACTTTATCGACTTAACCACACACACAAAAAACAGGCTTATGTAGTTTATGGGATGTGGAAGGGCTTTGATCGTCGTGACTACAATGTACGAACCACTGAAGGGAAAATAGAGGCATTTTGAGTTAAGACACCACCCCAGATCTCAAGGAGTTTAAGATATAATTAAGGGGAAGAGGGCATAGTCACTAAGGGGAAAAGTGCCGAATGCTATAAAAGTGCAACAAAAAAGCTAAAGGCGTTCAACTGGGAGATTAGCTGGGATCACCCCAGTTACAGCCGGGTACACACTGCTCTATGAGAAAAGCGGAGCAACATCTGGCCATCGTTACTGCAAAGACTGGGAGTGGACGAGGAATATTTGACTTCAAGGCGGCAAGATGCCACGACTCCACAGCCACCACACGGTGGAAGAAAAGGCCGCGACTCTCCATAATCAAATACGCACATGTGAAAACATACCCATTTCACTGTGCCAGGGGAAGAATGTGTGTGTGTGGGTGCTGTAAATTCTGAAGGTGCCTTCCTCTCCAGAAGGTTCAGCTCTAGAGTAGGAGCAGGGTAAATGGGGACTGGAAGCGGTGGATCGTTAAGATGGTATCTAGGTATACTCTCGTAGCCTCTGGCAGGGGTGGCGGGCAGAAGCGGCCGAGGACCAGATCAGCTGGAGCGGAAGCGCGACGCGCCATGCCCTCGCCGGCTGCCACGCGCTGCTGCTGCTGTTCCCCATCGCCGTCACCTGAGGCCTAATCAAAGGTTCTCGGAGAACGTCCCTACAATCTTTAAACTGTGGCAGATCGCAGCTAACGGCCCAACCCCTCCGGGCTATTTACGTACCTGGAGAACGATCCCCTTGCGGAGGGGAGCGCAGAGGCCAAATCAGCTCTTGCTGTCACTTCTCAGCTACACAACGTGTTCCCACGGCCTCCGGCCAAAATGGCGGTGCCCAGCCACCGCCTCGCGCATGCCTTCGGGACGTAGTGCGCTCACGCGACGGAGAGCGCCGGGCGCGACGGAGAGAACTGACGTCATTGTGATGCGACCCCAATTCTACGTCGCTGGAAAGCCTGGCGACCCAGAGAAGCTCAGTGGGAGTGGCGCGGAGCTACTGCCGGGAGTCCTAAAACCTTGAGCTGCCGCAAACCCGGTCTGCAAGCTGTAAGTGCGTGAGCTTTTCCCGACGCGGAGAACGGGTCTAGCGTCAGCACAGGTGTTCTCTTCCCCAACCCCAATCTTTTTTATCCCCCGCGCCCAACCTCAAGGCCGGGTCAGGAATGGAGCGTTAGACATTGCCCATTTTAGCACTTACAGCACAGGTGTCAAGCAAGACCGACAGAGTCTGGTCCAGGCGCTGCTCGCGGTGGCGTTCCGTCCTTGGCCTCAGTTCCTTCTAAACTGTGTGGCCAGGAACCCAGTCTTATCCGAGCTCCGTGTTTTATCCACTTGGTGGCGTCCAGTACCAAGTCCTGCAGTTGAATTCTGCTGTAGGAGAGATGGGCTTTTTGTTTGTTTGTTTTTGTTTTGGCAATTTGACATTTTTGGACACAGGACGTTCGCCTCGTAATGATGGTCAGAGTTTTAAAGGTCTCATCCTAGACCTCACTTAACTTGCAGGTGGCAAGTACTGTAGTGTATGATTGAACCTATTTATTCATCCATCCATTCATTCATTCATTCATTCAGTAAATTGCTAATTGAGCATTTAAGTCTTAGGCCTTTACTAATTTTACAGTCCAGTGGCTCTACTACTATTTAATGAGTATCTGAGTGCTGGTGTGGGGATTAGGGGACAATTGAGATCTAATAGGAGGTATCAAGGAGATGGTATACAGAACTATTGGTCCAGGTTTATAACAGCATGTATAACGATGTTCAGTAGCTGTAACTTCGCATTTCTGAGGCAGTTT
Source organism: Tadarida brasiliensis (assembly GCA_030848825.1). Lineage (NCBI taxonomy): Eukaryota > Metazoa > Chordata > Mammalia > Chiroptera > Molossidae > Tadarida > Tadarida brasiliensis. The sequence goes on along the minus strand of CM061259.1, from coordinate 17,455,687 downwards.
TACATATTGTTCACTATCCAAGAAGTATTATTTTTTCACGTTTGCATAGACTTAACAAGATTAATTAACAAAAGATGTGCAAGATGAAGTAAATTTTTGTTTTAAAATAGGCCAGTTACTCAAACCTTGAAGCCATTTTTCTGAGTTTTTCTTCTATGGTAAGAGCATATATAAATGGAGCTTTTGACAACTAGTGGGAGACGTAATTTTTCTCTGCATCATTTAATGGATTATTTTAAATGGAGACTAATATTCTCATATTTCTGGAATAAGAGTATTTCAGTCTGAATTTTCTAGGTAAAACATGTCATTTGAATTAAGAATTTTTATTCATAGAAGTGTAGAACTGTATAGCATTATAGATTTATAGATCAAGCCTATCTCTTTGGCCGGGAAGGAAATAAAGCCCAGACCTGCCCAATGTCTAGGCTAGTTAAAGGAGAGACTTAAGCTAAACCCTGATTCTTTGCCCTTTTGCCTGCTGTACTCAGCTGCTTTGCACATAATATATTTTAGAAACAAAAACTGAATTCCCAAGATTTTTAAAATTACAGTGGTTGAGTTCTGTTAACTGCATTTGAGAATTAGGCGATTAATAGAAAAGGTATATTAGTGATCCATTTGCTATTAAATTTTTATTTACACCTTTTGTAAAAAGATGCTCAGGTCCTGGTATAATGTGGATATTCTTCTTTTTTTTTTACATAGAATATTTAAAAAATGACCACACCAAACAAGACACCTCCTGGTGCTGACCCTAAGCAGTTGGAAAGGACTGGAACAGTACGGGAAATTGGGTCACAAGCTGTTTGGTCATTGTCATCTTGCAAACCAGGTAAAACAAAACAAAAAAAAGCTGTTTGTAGAAACTACTTTCAGTTTCCTTGCATTATGGACTGACTTTAATATTCTTTTTGTTTATATTTTTTATTTTAATTCTAAAATAAATTTGAGTTTTCATCTGTTATATAGTATATCTCTTCCCAGTTGCTTTACTAATATCCACTTGAATTTAATTGCATATGTCATAAGGTGTCCTCTTTACCCTCCCCTAGCTCTGCTGTGATTCAGTTATTTGATTAGTATTTTTGTGTTGCTAAGGCTTTTTCTCTATATGGGATAAGTGGGTGATACTTTTTTTTTCAGTAATTGCATATCCCAAAATAACTTTATTTTACTCTTGGTTGGGATAGAATTCTTGAGTGTCAGTCCTTTTCTCTCACCGTTTTCTTTTTTAGCATGTTGAAAATAAGAAGGCCTATGCCTGTCTCTCTCTCTCTCTCTCTCTCTCTCTCTCTCTCTCTTTCTTTTCTATAGCTTGTCCTTTCTTTCTGGAAACATTTAAACTTTTTCTGTGTATTGTTAGTATTCGAGACTTTTGCCAGGATATCTTTTTTCATCTGTCTCTCCTATAATTTGATGGGCATTTTCAATTTTCATACTCAAGTTCAGAGACAGATTTTTAGCTTTAGGAACTTTAATTATAATATTATTGGTTTAGTAGTTGTGTTTCCTTCAGAAACTTGTATTGAATACACATTAAGACTTTTGTAAGTCATCTTCTAAACCAAGCCTCTTCTGTTTCTCATTAACGATTCCTTTCTCTCTCTTTTTTATGAGTAATTTATTGAGGTATAATTTACTTATAATAAAACTCACCCTTGCCTGGCTGGTGTGGCTCAGTGGACTGAGCATTGTCCTGTGCACCAGGAGGTTGCCAGTTCGATTCCTGGTCAGGGCATATGCCCTGGTTTTAGGCTTGATCCTTGGTAGGGGACATGCAGGAGGCAGTCAGTTGATGTTTCTCTCTCATCAATGTTTCTATCTCTCTTTCCCTCTCTCTTCCTCTCTCTCTAAAATAAATAAAAATATATTGTTAAAAAACCCTTTTTAGGCATATAGTTCTATGAATTTTAATAAGCACACAGTCATGTAAGCACCCTCATAATCAAATACAGAATATTTCCATCATCCATGGAAATTTCCTCATGCCCCTTTGTAGTCAGTCATCTCCTTTCCCCTCCCCTAAAACCCCTGATAACCTCTGATTTGTTTTGTGTCCCTTTGGTTTTGCTTTTCCCAGAATGACATATAAATGTAATCATACTGTATATAGATTTTTTGTGTCTGGCTTCTTTTACTTACTCTAATACATTTATGATTTTTCTGTGTTATTATATGTGTAAGTATTTTGTTTCTTTTTATTGCTGATTACTATTCCACTGTATGAGTCTACCACAATTTGTTTAACTGTTCACCAGTTAGTGGACATTAGGTTCGTGGTAGCCAGCTTCAAAATGGTCCCAGTGATCTTTGTCTTTCCTACCTGTTGCTGACTGCAGAGATGGTTTGTGTTCTTGGTAAGCTAACATTCTCTGTGTTCACCTCTCTTCAGTGTTTTGAGTAGTGGTTTGCCCTGTGACCTCAATTCTCTGTTGTACCTAAGAAGAATTACTGATTTTCAGTTAGTTCAGTGTTTTTTTTTATTGTTGTCGTGAAGATGAGAGTGACATCTTCCAAGCTCTTTACATATCAGACCAGAAACTGAAAGTTCTTCCTTTCAATTAAAAAAAATTTTTTTATTGAATTTATTGGGGTAACATTTGTTAATAAAATTATTTAGGTTTCAGGTGTGCAATTCTATAATACATCATCTGTATATTACTTTTAAATTATATATCTTCATAGTCAAGGTAGATTTCTTTTTTTTTTAATTTTTTTTTTCTTTATTGATTTTAGAGAGAGAGGAAGGGAGAGGGAGAGAAAGATAGAAACATTGATGAGAGAGAATATCGATTGGCCGCCTCTTGCATGCCCCCCACTGGGGATCAGGCCCACAACCTGGGCATGTGCCCTGACCGGAAATCGAACCGGTGACCTCTTGGTGCATGGGTCGATGCTCAACCACTGAGCCTCACCGGCCGGGCAAAGTGGATTTCGTATAGATAGCATATTATCAGGTCTTTTTTTTTTCTTTTTTAAAATCTGATCGGACATTCTTTATCTTTTAATTAGGAGTGTTTAGACATTTATATTTAATATATCTGTTGATAGATGAGAGCTGTTTTTCTGGTCCATATTCAATCCTAGACAGTCCTTCTGTGCCTGGCCTCCAGGATTGGGCTTTCTCAGCATTTTGGGCCCTCCTACCTATGATATCCAAACTCTGCCTTGTATCTGTGGCTGGCCTTTTGTGGGAGAGAGTTTTCTGCCCCACCCCCAGAGGAAGGACTGTTTCCTGCCTCTCCCCCAGGTGTAGAGGTTTTTTTTTTTTTTCTTTTACTCTTCTCCTAGCAAGGATGGGTCTGTATTGGTGTCTTGGAGTCAACAGGTTTGATGCTCCTCTCCCAGCAGCTTAAATCCTTTGTTCTGCAGGAGAGAAGAGTTTGGGAAGGAGGGTGGGGCTTTTTGCTTTTCCTGCAGTGGTGGTCAGTCTTCTCCTCTATGCCTGTATGTATCACTGAAGTAGGCTTTCCAGTCTCCTGCTCTCCCCCCAGTTTTTCTGTACATACCCCCAGTATGTACACTGCGGGCCCTTGGAAAAGAGCCTGAGAGTCAACGTGAGTTCACCTTGTGTTTGGCACTCCCAGGGCTGCTCTACTTTTATGTTAGCCTACACTTGGCCTTTAGTAACTTGTTCAGGTCCTACCAGATTTCGTCTTAGGTGTTTATTTGTTAGTGTTCCTTCTTCCCATGCTCTTCCACAGATGGAACAGATGGTATATCCCTCTTCTCCTGTGCCTGGGAGCTGCCCCTTCTTGGATTTCAGGCTATTTGGTTGCTGTGTGGTTTCAAGTTCTCATGTTTTCAAGAAAAATTATGAGCTTGTTGTTTAGCCTTCTTATTGTTTGAATGGGGGTGATGCCTTTTCCCAGTTGTCTGTATCCTAGACTGCTTCAGAATTTTCTAATATTCTTTATAGCATCAAATATTTCTGTGAATTTTCTAAAATTGAACAAATCTTCCATTGCTTGACTTAGTAGTATAATTCGACTGGTGCCATGCTGTGTGAGTAATGGGGTGTAAATCAGTGCCAGTTCACATCCTTTTGTGCTATGGCATTTGCAGAGAGCAGCACATAGAAGTCACTAGTTCCCTGAAGATGCCCACTGCTCTGACATCTTCCAGGTACAGAAGAGAACAGTAATTGACACTACCAGCAGAGTGGTGGGATCACTTAAAATGTGTTGGGTACGGAAGTCATGAAATTTACCAGTGTAGTGTCATACATTTTACTTCATATAATTTCGAGCTTTGGGTCCATCAGTGAAATATCATATGATTATCATTTTACACATTAAGAATGACTGACTACTCTTTCATTTTTATTTTTCTGTATTGATTTTAGAGAGAGAGGAAGGTAGAGGGAGAGAGAGATAGAAACAGTTATGACATTGATGAGAGAGAACAGTGATTGGCCGCCTCCTATATGCCTCCCACTGGGGATTTGGCCCACAACCTAGGCATGTGCCCTGACTGGGAATCAAACTGGTGACCTCTTGGTGCATGGGTCGACGTTCAAACACTGAGCTACACCGGTCAGGCAGATGGACTACTCTTTATAAATGAGAAAGTTAATTGTTTAACCTTTACTTATGCTTCTCTATGGTCATATATTTTTCTGTTCAAGTCAGCAGATAATTGCTGAAATCTGTAAGACTGTTAGAGATTAAAAGATAAAGATGACAGTCCTTGCTGTCAAGGAGTTCACAAGCTAGTGGAGGAATTTTGATTAGTCATTATTGTACAATGTAATAATATATAACTTTTGTTTAGTGCTTACTAAATGACAGGTCCTGTTATAAGTACTTACATGTATAAAATAAACAATTCTCCCTCTAAAATAATTGTGAAGTATGTCCTGTAAGGTATTTTTATCATTTTCTTGAAAAAAAAATTTTTTTTTTTTTTTGCCCGGCCGGTGTGGCCAAGAGGTCACCAGTTCGATTCCCGGTCAGGGCACATGTGGGCCTGATCCCCAGTGGGGGGCATGCAGGAGGTGGCCAATCGATATTCTCTCATTGATGTTTCTATCTCTCTCCCTCTCCCTTCCTCTCTATCTAAAATCAATAAAGAAAATACTAAAAAAAATTTTTTTTTTTTTAATCCTCACCTGAGGATATTTTTCCATTGATTTTTAGATAGAGTAGGAGGAGGGAAGAGGGGGAAAGAGAGAGAGATGTGAGAGAGACACAACGATTGGGTGCCTCCCGCATGACCCTGACCGGGGCTGGGGATCGAACCTGTAACCCAGATACATGCCCTTGACTGGGAATCGAACCTGTGACTCTTTGGTCCACAGGCTGATACTCTAACTGCTGAGCCAAACCGGCGAGGGCTTTTTATCATTTTCTAAATGAGGATACTCTAGTATAGAAATATTAAGTAATTTGGCAAAGATCACAAAGTGAGAATGCTAGGATTCAAGCAGTCAGCCTCCACCATGTCATGCTGCTTTCTACTAAGTGTGGGCTCAGTGCAGTAGTGGTCCAAAGGAGAAAGTGATTGACTCTGCTTGAAAGGATCAGGGGCATCTTCATAGAGATGATGCTTATCTTACATGATGGAGCAAGAATAAGATTTCATTGAGTAAGGACATAAAGGCAAGAGGAACAGTATAGCTTAGACAAAACATGGCTATTTTAAAGAATTGTAAGTAGTTAGTAAGTCTAGAACTGAGGAGAGTGACCTAGGTAAAGGTAGCTAGTTAGGTAGACGCCTGATCATAATGGATGTTATTAAACTGTTCACACTTTACTGTATAAGTAGTACAAGCCATTGAAAAATTTTAAGTAGCAGTGTAAATAGCCAGTGTTTATTCACATTTAAGAAGTGAATATAAATATACACACAGTATATTTAGACGATATTATTTAAAAATTAAAGCCAACAAATAAGAACTTGGTCCTAATATAAACATTTGTGTTTGCAAGTGATATTTCTTCTAAGAGTTGAGGTCTGGTTAAGATAATGGAAGAACTCTGCTTAATTTAAATTTCACAATACTGACCATCCTATTTATCAAACTTTCTGGACAAATGTATATTTTATATTTTGAATATATAGCTCTTTCTTTAGCATGAGAATTTATTGTCACTTGTGGTGTTTTTAGGATTTGGAGTGGATCAATTACGAGATGACAATCTAGAAACTTACTGGCAATCAGATGGCTCCCAGCCTCATTTAGTGAACATTCAATTCAGGTAATACATTAAAACTTCTTTTTAATTGAATTTATTGGGGTAACATTGGTTAATAAAATTATATAGGTTTCAAGTGTACAATTCTATAATACATTATCTGTATATGGTATTGTGTGTTTACCACCCAAAGTCCAGTCTCCTTTTATTACCATTTATCCCCCCTTTACCCTCTTCTACCTTCCCCCACTCCCCTTTCTCTCTGGTAATCACCACACTGTTGTATGTGTCTGTGGAGTTTTTTGTTTTTTTTTGCTTAATCCTTTTACATTTTCCAACCGGTCCCCCAACCCACCTCCCCTCTGACAGCTATCGGTCTGTTCTCTGTATCTACGAATCTGTTTCTATTTTGTTTGTTAGTTTATTTTGTTCATTAGATTCCACACATAAGGGAAATCATATGGTATTTGTCTTTCTCTGACTGTCTTATTTCACTTACCATAACACTCTCCGGGTCCATCTGTGTTGTTGTAAAAGGTACAATTTCCTTCTTGGTTTATAGCCGAGTAGTATTCCACTGTGTATATATACCACAGCTTTTTTATCCACTCATCTACTGATGGACACTTGGGCTGCTTCCAAATCTTGACTATTGTAAATAACACTGCAATGAACATAGGGGTGCATATATTCTTTCAAATTAGTGTTCCAGATTTCTTTTGGATATATTCCCAGAAGTGGAATTGCTGGGTCATAAGGCAGTTCCATTTTTGTTTTTTTGAGGTAACTCCATACTGTTTTCCACCATGGCTGCACCAATCTTCATTCCCACCAACAGTGTACAAGGGTTCCCTTTTCTCCACATCCTCACCAATACTTCTTGTTTGTTGATTTATTGATGATAGCCATTCTGACAGGTGTGAGGTGATAGCTCATTGTGGTTTTAATTTGCATTTCTCTGATAATTAGTGACGTTGAGCATCTTTTCATATGTCTGTTGCCTATCTGTATGTCCCCTTTGGAGAAGTCTCTATTCAGGTCCTTTGCCAAGTTCTTCATTGGATGGTTCCTTTGGTGTTGAGTATTATAAGTTCTTTATAAATTTTCGATATTACACCTTATTGGATGTATCATTGGTGAATATGTTCTCCCAGTTAGTGTGGTGTCTTTTCATTTTGTTGATGGTTTCCTTTGCTGTGCAAAAACTTTTTAGTTTGATGTAGTCACATTTGGTTATTTTTTCTTTTGTCCTTTGCCCGAGGAGATATATCAGAAAAAATATTGCTCAGAGAAATGTCCAAGATTTTACTGCCTATGTTTTCTTCTAGGAGTTTTATGGTTTCAAGTCTTACATTTAAGTCTTTAATCCATTTTAGTCTATTCTTGTGCATGGTGTAAGAAGGTGGTCTAATTTCATTTTTGGCACATATCTGTACAGTTTTCCCAACATCTTTTATTGAGTAGACAGTCTTTACCCCATTGTATGTTCTTGCCTATTTTGTCAAATATTAATTGACCATAAAGATGTGGGTTTATTTCTGGGCTCTCCATTCTGTTCCATTGATCTATATTTCTGTTTTTTATGCCAGTACCATGCTTTTTTTTTATTACTATGGCCTTGTAGTATAGTTTGATATCAGGTATCATGATTCCTCCAACTTTGCTATTCTTTCTCAAGATTGCTGTGGCTATTCAGGGTCTTTTGTGGTCCCATATAAATTTTTGGAATATTTGTTCTAGTTCTGTGAAATATGCCATTGGTATCTTGATTGGAATTGCATTGAAGCTATAGATTACTTTGGATAATATACACATTTTAATGCTGTTAATTCTTCCTATCCATGAACATGGTATGTGCTTCCACTTATTTGTATCTTCTTCAATTTCTTTTTTCAGTGTCTTACAGTTTTCTGAGTACAGATCTTCTACATTCTTGCTTAGATTTATTCCTAGGTATTAAAAAAATTTTTTTGATGCTATTGTAAATGGGATTGTTTTTTAAATTTTCCTTTCTGATAGTTCATTATTAGTGTATAAAAATGCAACTGATTTCTGGATATTTACTTTATATCCTGCTACTTCTCAGTTCTAGTAGTTTTTTTGGTGCAATCTTTAGGGTTTTCCAGGTAATACATTTTCGAATTTTTCAATTTGTGTTGGTTATAAGTGGGCAAATAAATCTATTTTACTTACATCAAGTTTAAAAAATATAGAAATTATAGTGAAATGCACTTAACTCTGCTTTTGATAAGTCTTAGACATTATTTTTTTGCTAACTAGAAAGTGTTTAAAGTTTACTCTGTCTTATCCTTTATGAATTCTTTATGGTACCTTACACAGTTCCTTTTACATAGCTGTTTCTCAGATATACTTAAAAAAAAAATCTTTGTTGTTGGAAGTATTACAGATGTCATCCCCTTTTCCCCCATTGACCCCCTCCTGTCCACTCTCACCCCTCTCCTGCTGTCCCCACACTATTTCAGATATACTTTTTAATATGTTTTATTTCAAAAAACATGCTTTGCTTATGACCCAAAACAATGACTAAATGCATTGCATTAAATACACCCGGAGTGACTTCCATTTGGAAAAATAAATTTTTATCTTAGAACTGCTAAGGACATTTTTAGTTTGAAATGCTTACTCTTTTGGGGAAAAGGAAAACAGCCATATGTTTGTCAATTGCTTTGAATGTATTGACTTAGATGGAAATCAGTTAATTTGGTGATCTCACTCCATTTATGCCATCTATATTATCATTCTATAGCGCTGTGTTTTTAGTTTGTTTTTATCTTCCTACTTTACAGATCAGCAAATTTCTTTTTTGTTTGTTTGTTTGTTTGTTTGTTTTTATCCTCACCCGAGGACGTTTTTCCATTTTTTTTGTTCCGATAGAGTGGGAGGGAGAGAGAGAAAGAGAGAGGGAAAGAAACATCGACGTGAAAGGGGCACATTGAGTGGCTGCCTCCCGCACGACCCTTACCAGGGCCGGGGACAAACTGCAACCGAGGCACGTGCCCCTAGTGGAAACTGAACCCAGGTCTCTCTGGACCGCAGGCCGATGCAGATCAGCAAATTTCTTAAGAAAAAGCCAGATAGTAAGTATTTTAGGCTTTGTGGGCTATCTGTTCTCTGTTGCTACTACTCAGTTATTCCTCCTTTATAGCATGAAAGCAGCTGTAGGCAATGTGTAATGATTGAATTTAGCTGTTCTGATTAAACTTTATCTTACAAGAGTAGGTGGTGGTCAGGGTTCAGCCAGTGGGCTGTGATGTGTCAACTCCTGTCTTAGGGTATTAAATATATATACACCAGAAATAAAAACGGCAGCTAATATATTTTCTAAAGACTTAATATACCTTGCCAGGCTGGTGTGGCTCAGTAGGTTGAGTGTCATCCCATGGACTAAGAGGTTCCAGTTTGATTCGCGGTCAGGACACATGCCTGGGTTTCAGGCTTGATCCCCAGTAGGGGTGTGCAGGAGGCAGCCGATCAATGTCTGTCTCTCACATTGGTGTTGCTCTCTCTCTCTCTCTCCCTTCCTCTGTCTTTAAAAAATCAATAAAAACATTAAAAAAAAAAAAAGACTTAAAATACCAGATAGTTTCCTAAGTGCTTACCCACTTACCCATTCATTTCATTTAAACTTTACAACTATTTTTATTTTATTTTTTACAATATGGTTTTTAAAATAGATTTTTGTAGAGTTTTAGAAGTTCTTTATGTATTCTGGATAGTAATTCTTTATCAGATATGATTTGCAGTCATTTTCTCCCATTCTATGGGTTGCTTTTTTACAAAAGTTTTTAATTTTGATGAATTCCAATTTATTATTTATGTTGCTTGTGGCTTTGATGTCATATCTCATTGATTGGTTATAATTATTATTAGTTATTGTTGTTAATCTCTTACTGTGCCTTATTTATAAATTAAACTTTATCATAGGTATGAGACTCCAATTATGTATTAGTCTGCTTTATACTGTCTCATAGACCACTGATACTCTATTCATTTTAATGAGAGATGAGAGCTTTTTGTTTTCTATGCTTCTCTTTGGAGAGTTTCTATAGCTATATCATTATGTTCATTGTCTTCTCAATGTTTAAACTGCTATTAATCCCATTCAGTGAATTTCTTATTTTAGATTTCTTTTTCATGTCCAGAAATTCCATTTGGTTTTTTTTTTTTTTTTTTAACAAGTGTAGGTCTTGGGTGTGTGGGTTTTTATTTATTTACTTTTATCCTCACCTGAGGACGTTTTTACATTTATTTTCAGATAGAGCAGGAGGCAGAGAGGGGGGAAGAGAGAGAGAGAAACGTCAATGTGAGAGAGACACATCGACTGGTTGCCACCCACATGACCCCAACCAGGGCCAGGGACAAACTGCAACCGAGGTACGTGCCCTTAGCGGAAACCGAACCCGGGGCTCTCTGGTCCGTGGGCCAATGCTCCAACTGCTGAGCCAAACCGGCCAGGGCTCCATTTGGTTTTTTTAAATATCTTTCATCTCTTTTCATTTTCATGTTTTCTTTTAATTCTTTGAACAGATTTATGGCAGGTTATATTTTCCAGTGTGCTCACATCATTATTTCCTATTGCGCATGCTTTCTACAACTTTGCTACTACCTAATCAAGAGATGGCATCTATGCCCCCTTCCCCACCCCCTTTGAAACATGCCAGGCCTTTGTGGATTTCTTGCCTAATGGAGTATGGATGTTATGTTACTGTTATTTCTGAAGCTGGGTCATAAAAAGCAATACAAATTCTTCCTTGTTCTCTCTCTTGTATGTTATTCTCTCCCTTGGTATTCATCTTCCATGCTGTGAGAAAACCCACATCAAGAGGCAAAGCCCATAAAGAAATGAGCCAAAGCGTAAGGCTTCAGCTGACAACCAGCACCAACTTGCCAGCCATATTAATGAGCTATCTTGGAAGCAGTTTCTTCAGATCTGAAGTCAAGTTGCCACACCTGACGCTCTGTGGAGCCTTCCCTTCTGAGCCCTGCCCAAATTCAGATTCATAAAGAAAATGACTATTTGCCCTGGCCGGTTTGGCTCAGCGGTTGGAGCATCGGCCTGCGAACTAGAGAGCAGAGAGTCCCGGGTTCCGTTCCCACTAAGGGCGTGTACCAAAAAAAAAAAAAAAAAAAAAGCCTGGCCGGTGTGGCTCAGTGGTTGAGCGTCAACCCATGTACCAAGAGGTCACTGGTTTGATTCCCAGTCAGGCACATGCCCAGGTTGTGGGCCAAATCCCCAGTGGGGGGCATGCAGCAGGTGGCCAGTCAGTGTTCTCTCTCATCGATGTTTTTCTCTCTCTCTCTCAAATCAATAAAGAAAAAAAAATTTTTTTTAAAGAAAATGACTTTTTTAGAGCCGCTAAGTTTTGAGGTGGTTTATTATACACCTGGAGGTAAATTATAGGTAGATATTTATATTTTCTTTTTTTAAGCCCTTTTAATTCCATCATCTTTTTTATATCTGCCTTTATTGACTGATTTTTCTTTATTATGGGTCACATTTTTCTGGTTCTTTTTTTTAAATATGTTTTTATTGGCTTTATTTTATTTTATTTTTTTATTAATTTATTTTTGTTACAGATGTTTCTCCTTTTTTTTCCCCATTGACACCCTCCTCCCCATCCCCCCACCCTGTCCCCAGCTTTGTTGTCCATGTCCATCACTTATGCATACATGTGCATAAGTTCTGTGGTTTATCTCTTCCCTCCCCCCCCACCCCCTCTCCTGAGGGATGTCAGTTTATACCCTACTTCCACGTCTCTGGGTCTACCCTGTTCCTCAGACTGCTATGTTCATTATATTCCACAAATAAGTGAGATCATGTGATATTTGTCTTTCTCTGCTTGGCTTGTTTCGCTTAGGATAATACTCTCGAGGTCCCTCCACGTCGTCTCAAAGGATAAGAGATCTTTCTTTCTTACAGCTGCATAGTACTCCATTGTGTATATGTACCACAGCTTTTTTATCCATTCATCCACTGATGGACACTTGGGCTGTTTCCAGATCTTAGCTGTTGTAAATAGTGCTGCTATGAACATAGGGGTACATGTATTTTTTCTGATTGGTGTTTCAGACTTCTTAGGGTATATTCCTAGAAGTGGGATCACTGGGTCAAATGGCAATTCAATTTTTAATTTTTTGAGGTAACACCATAGTGTTTTCCACAGTGGCTGCACCAGTCTGCATTCCCACCAGCAGTGTACTAGAGTCCCCTTTTCTCCACACCCTCGTATTGGCTTTAGAGAGAGAGGAAAGGAGAGGGAGAGAGAAATGTCAATGTCAGAGAGAAACTTTACCCCAACCCGGGACTGAACCTGCAACATTTTGGTGCACAGGACAATGCTCAACCAACTAAGCCACACTGGCCAGGGCTTTTTCTGTTTCTTTGTAGTGATTTTTTTTTTTTAATCTCACCCCAGGATATCTTTTTATTGATTGTTAGAGAGAGAGGAAGGGGGAGAGAGAGAAACATCAATCGGTTAACTCTCATTTGCGCTCTGATAATCAAACCCGCAACTTTTTGGTGTACAGGATGATGTTCCAGTCAACTGAGCCACCCAGCCAGGGCCTTCATAGTGACTTTTGATTGGATGTTGGATATAGTACATTTTACCTTGTTGAGTGCTTGATTTTTTTTTTCTTTTTCTTCCAAGAGGATTGGACTTTGTTCTGGCAGGCAGTTAAGTTAGTTACAAATCAATTTGATCTTTTTGAAGCTCGAATTTGAAGCCTCTTTACAGTGAGTCTAGAGTACCCTTTACTCTAGGGTAGGGGTAACAAACTTTTTGTAATGGGATAAATTGTAAGTGTTTTAGGCCTTGCAAACTGTATTTTAGGCTGTTCCAACTGCTCAACTGTGCTGCTGTAGTGAAAAACAGCTGCGGAGTGGGTATTGCTTTGTTTCAATAAAATTTTTGTAAAAACGAGTGGCAGGCCACATTTGGCCTGTGAGCTGTGGTTTGCTGATAGTCCCTGCTCTAGGGCACCAGTTCTCCAATGTTTTGGCTTTAGTACCACTCTAAACTTTTATTGAGGTCTCCAAAGACCTTTTGTTAATTTTTTATATTAACATTTACCATATAAAAATTATAGCTGAGGAATTTTAAAGTATTTATTTATTCATCTAAAATTAAATAATTAACCTATTATGTTAATGTAAGTAATATTTTTAAATAAAAAATAACTGTCTCTTCCCAAACAAGCAAAAATAGTTAGAAGAGTATTATTGTTTTACTTTTTTGTAGATCTCTTTAGTGTTTCACTTAAGAGAGGGTATTTGGAGTCTCATACATGTTTCTTCATTAAGTCTTTACAACATCCCATGTCGGATAGCATCTGGAAAACTCCACTGTATACTTGTAAGAGAATGATTCTGAAAAAGGCAAAAAACATCGTAGTATTATTAGGAAAGTTGTTGTGACCTTGTTGATTCTCTGAGAGAGTCTTGAGGTCCCCCCAGGTTCCCAGACCGCTCTTTAAGATCACTTCTCTACAGCAAGATTAGCCTCCTGGTTTACAAATCTGGGTCCTTCTAGGATCTCCAATGAATGCTGATATTTGAAGAGAGATTTGGACTGTCCACTTTGGTTGTTGAGAATTCTAATGATTCCCTGCCCTGTGTCACCTCTGGGAATTGTTTTGCTTATTGCTTCCCATTAATTGTTTCCCAGTAACTGCTGTTCTTCGCGTGCTTGTGCAGTGTCACCTTGTACACGTGCCGATTGCTGTTCATTCAATGGCTCACGGGGACTCCATGCAGATTTCTGGAGTTTTCCCTCAGTATAGCTCCTACTTCAACTCTGAGATACCTCAAGATTGTTAGGTTTTCACAGGGCTCACCTCATTCATTTCCTTTCTCTCAGGACTTATGGTCCGGCGCTGCCTGTTTAGTGTCTGCAGACAGTTTTCCATGTTTGTTTTCTGTTTATTCTGGTTGTTTATGGTGGGAGGGCAAGTCCTGTAACAATTATTTCTTTGTAGGGAGACATCCCTGACATTTTGTTTGTTTGTTTTTAACTGTATCTGCTGAAAATTTTGCATTAAGGTGTTATATGTTCTATTAAAATATGGTCTCTGTTGTCTCAGTCTTCAGTGAAAACTTTCACTTTAGCATCATTGTTAACATTGATTAGAAACAAACTTTCACACACAGAGGAAGGTGTCCACTTTGTACCAGGAACAAAGGAAAGTGCAATCATTTAAATGTATATCAGTCATTTGTTTGCTTTTTGTTTCAGGAAAGTATGTAGATTCTTTAATGTTTCTTTTATATCTCAGTCTCTTGGTAATAACGTATCTATCATGTTAACAGGAACTTATAAACAATTTTATAACTATTTTGTTTTTTAGTTTTAAATCTTGTACCTCAAGACTTTAGAGTTACTCTTAATATAGTGTAGTTATACAGACTACAAAATCTGGCTCTGTGTTTTACTAGATGTGTAAATGAGAACTAGTTGCTTAACTTCATCTGAGCTTTTGTTTCCTTATCTGTAATGTGGGCATAATAATGTTATATTAAATAGGAACCAGAACTTCTAGCAACAGAACTTCCATAACAGTGTTTTAAACAAGGTGGAAATTTATTTCTTCTGCCTCTTCATATAAGAGGAGCCTGGCAGTCCGGAAGTGGAATGGCAGCCCCACAGTATCTTGTGGACCCAGATGCCTTCTCTTTCCAGTCCACTCTTCGTAGCTTGTGCATTCTGTCCTCCAGGTTGCATCATGTCTGTATCCCAGGCAGCAGGAAGGAGTCGATGGGGAAGGTAAAAGGGGGGTGTTTTTCTCTTAAAGAAACTTTCTTTATTTTACTCAGTCATTTCAGTTTAAATCTTACTGGTCATAACTTAATCTCATGGTCATACCTAGCCTTAAAAGAAGCTGGGGAATATAGCTTTTTAGCTGGATGTTAGGAAAATAAAAAGGGAAAGGGGCTGTTAAGTTGGCAGCTAGGAGTATCTGTCACTAATGTCTTCTGTTGAAATTTCATGGATTCTAAATCAGTTAAGAAATTATTCAAGAGTCAGCAGGTGGAGACGAACATATCATCCTTATAAAACTGACAAGGCTGATGTTTGAGAAAGGGGGCTTATATCTGCAGTCAAGTGTTTTTCATAATATTGAACCCTAAAATTAAACAGACTTACCCATCCAGTTATGAAAGGGTTAGAGCAGGTAGAGCCTGCTCCTATTAAATTTGTGGCAGGAAGGGACAAAGCAAATGTTTGCTCCCTGAAAGCAGCTCTTTCTCAGCAGAAAGGGAGTAGTTGGTGAGGAAATAGAGAGAGGTTGGGAGTGTTATCAGAAATGGGAGTGTTATCCTAAGAGTTCAGCAGGGTGCCTGGCATATAGAAAGCATTCAGTTCATGGTAATCATTATAATGATGATTTGAGCAATTTGAGTAGCTGATAGTATTTCTCATAACCTATGCATTTAATCTTCCTACATGCACTGCTGTTTTACCTTCACCATGAGATAAATTTATAAATAATTTTAAAAGGATTTAAAGGTACCTTTTCGAGTAATAGTTTTAAACTTTCGGTGAGGTCACAATTTCCTTTGCAAATTTAATGAATCAGTGTATAGAGTATAAATTATACATAGGATTTCTGGGGATACATGGACCTTAGGACAACATCCCATGGTATAGATAAAAGTTAAAGAAGTGTAAATGCTTACAAATTACTGTAAACTGGTATCAATAACTGTTGAATAAGCTAAGTACAATTAATTAGTAGGAAGGCGGTAGTTTAAGATCATGTGAGGCAGACAGACACATGTTTGAACTCCTACAGTGCTCACCTACTAGATTTTTACCTTAACCAATTATTAACCTGAGTATTATTATTATTATTATTATTTTTAAATCAATGAAATGAAGGTGATAATAGCTCCTATATCACAAGGTTGAGGAGTGAGATAATACACATGAACCATTATTTCAGGGCCAGACACAGAGGACTCATTGCTATTTGCTGCTGTTGCAGTTGTTTTTACAATGATTAGTAAGGCAATTATTCTTTGCCTTTCTAACTTCATCCTGATTATCTTGTAGGTTCCAGTGCCTAAGTTATCCTGAATTTTAGAACTTGGAGATAAATTTTTTCCTGAGCAAGAAACTTGGTCCTTTAGATCTGCTTTCATTAAAAAAAGAAGTCCTTAAGAGTAAGCTTCATGATCTTTGATCTCTCTATAATAAGAAAGACCTTTCACTCCTGCTTATGGCTCATCAGGGAAAAGATCTTTGTATGCCTTTCAGAATTTCCACTTCTTCCTGTGCTTCCTCTCATGTCTCCTTCCTGGCCCTGCAGAAAGATGTCAGTTTGATACCTCTGGCCTCTTTTGAAAACCTGGTAATGGTATTTATCCTGTCAGCAGTTCCTGGGTATTTAGCGTTTTACATCTTCATCTGTCTTTATTATTTGAGGGAAAGTCCTTAACTTTCCCCATTCCTTTCTGATGAATAGCTTGGTCTACAGAAGTTTGGTCCCCTCACTAAGAGCTACAGATCCCCTGCTGTTTTTATAGGTTGACTTTTGACACAGACTACTTCTGTTCAAGGAGCTCATTGTTGTTAAGTTAGTGCCAGTTTATACCAGAACTTAACTTTTAAAGCACTTTTAAATGGACTTCTTAGTGGTTTTTTTGGGGGGTTGATGTTTAAAATTGTCTCATATTTTTTACTAATGACCAAAATAACACATGGTTATTGAAAAAATTCAGAAAACATAGAAACCATAAAGAAGAAAAATATCTCCCACAATTCCACCCCACCAAAATAGCTACTATTACTGTTTTTGTATGATTCTATGTAATTCTTTTTCTATACATATATATGTTTATATGCCTTCAAAATATTTTGTTTTCTCCAAAATGCAATCTTTCTGTATATACTGTGTTGTAATCTACTTTTTCCTATCTAACTGTATATCTGTGTGATTATTTTAAATACTTGTATAGTGCATCATTGAATAAATATACTATAATTTATTTAATTCCCTATTAAGATAGATATTTAAGTTTTTTGTAATTTTTCAGTAATTTAACTGTAGGGCAATAAACTTTTTTTTTTTCTTTTGCATCTTAGTTGTATTGTCTTTTAATGCATTCTTAGAAGTTGAATTTGTGGGTCAAAGGCTATGTTTTTACTGACTGGCTATGAATGTACCTTTTTCTAATCAAATTTTGGTATTATCAGTCATTCTAATATTTTGCAATATAATAACAAAACTAATATCTCTGTGTGTTTTAAATTATGTTTCTTTGGTTATTATAGATTGAATGTATTTTTATGTTTTTTATTCACTTGCACTTTTCTGAGATTAATTTTCTGTTACATAGTCTTTGCTTTCTAACTATGTATACTTTTAAAACAATTTATTTTTTGCATTAAGGAATAGATTATACTTTTTTTTTTCCCCCCAAGTGCTTCTCTCTCTGCTGGACTTAATGTATCACCTAGCTAGTTATTTTCAAGTATTAACATTGGAAATTAAGTAATTAACTACTAAAGAAAACTAAGCTTGTTAGAATAATTTTTTTGGTCTAAAATACAAATGGAGAGGACTGAAATACTTAATGCTTGTTTACACTCTAAGGTACCAATTTTGGCTTAACTGTTCCTTCTTTGCTCACATCTTGTTCTTGAACTTGTTCTAGATAAGAAATGTCTATATAAGCAAAATGTATATCTGTACTTTTTCCATGCTCTTCATTTTCATCATTGTTAAAAGTGAAGAACATTGAAATTGTTGATTTAGATACTTGTTTTAGCAAGCAATGATTTATAAAATCAGAGGATAAGATGTTTTGGATGTAATCTTTCCATGTGATAAAAGTCACATTGTTTTTACTTTCTTGCTTTTAGAAGAAAAACAACAGTGAAGACGTTATGTATTTATGCGGACTACAAATCTGATGAAAGCTATACTCCAAGCAAAATCTCAGTTAGAGTAGGAAATAATTTCCACAACCTTCAAGAAATTCGGGTAAGTTTTCAAATGTTAAAACATATATGTTATCCTTTAACTCATGGTCTTTAGAGGATAGTCACATTTAACACTATATTAGAGAGATTAAAATGTTAATACAAGGGTGGGCAAAAGTAGAGAAATAGTCATTCGTATGGAAAATAATATAATAATTAATAAATAATAATATAGGAATGAACTCTGTTTCATTTGCTCACAATTATAAACCTACTTTTGCCCACCCCATATATAAAAGTAAAATTGTTGATATTTAAGAAAACATTTTTAATTTTTTATAATATTGAACAATGTTTTTTTATTTCTAAATGTCACTTTTATGCCCTGGCCAGTTTGGCTCAGCGGTTAGAGCGTCGGCCTGCGGTCCGGAGAGACCCGGGTTCGGTTCCCACTAAGGGCATGTACTTCGGTTGCAGTTTGTCCCCGGCCCTGGTTGGTTGTGCGGGTGGCAGCCACTCGATGTGGCCCTTTCACGTCGATGTTTCTCTCTCTCTCTCTTCCTCTCTCTCCCTCCTACTCTATCTGAGCAAAAAATGAAAAAATGTCCTCGGGTGAGGATAAAAAAAAAATAAAAAATAAATGTCACTTTTATTTTTCCCATTATTTTATTACGGAAATTTTCAGACATACAGAAAAGGGGAAGAATTTTATAGTGAATCCTAATACAGTGAATCCTCTTAGATTCTATAATTGCTAGTATTTTGCTGTATTTGCTTTATTATAATCTATCAATCCATCTAATTTTTGTATGTCTATCAAAATATCAAAGTAAGTTGCAGATATCTGTACATATCACCCTAAATACTTCAGCATGATATATGATAACTAGAGTTATTAATATTTGCTTAGACTCATTTTTTAGGTAAAATTTATATAAATTTTACACAGATCTTAGTTATATTATTTGGTAAGTTTTAACAAATGCATACATCTGTATAACACCAACTGCTATTAAGATATAGAACAATTCCATTACCTCAGAAAATTCCCTCATGTCCTTGCCCAATCTCTATCTCCATTTTACCCTCAGAGGTGACTGCTGTTCTGATTTCGTTTATGTATGTGTGTATTCATTTATTCATTCATTCATTCCATAGCTCATTTTGCCTGTTCTATATAAAATATCATATAAGTGGAATCATACAGGGTGTAACTTTTATGTAAGGCTTCTTTTCACTCAGCCTAATTTTTTTGAGATTCATCCATTTTGTTGCATGTATTATTACTTCATTCTTTTTTATTCCTGAGTTGTAGTTCATTGTTTGAATATACTGTAGTTTATTTTTCCTCTATATGACTTTTTAAAGCTATCAGTTCTTTTGTGACCTGAATTTTTTTAGTTTTGAAATATTTACACTTGAGAGATATTTTCAGTGATTTAAATTGTATACTTGTGAAGTTCTGGACCTTAGCATGGTTTCTTGTCAGAAAATCATTGAGCTGAAATAATCATTACAAGCTTTTATTTATTTTATTATTTTTTAATTAATTTATTTTTTATTCTCACCCGAGGACATTCTCTCATTTTTTGTTCAGATAGAGTGAGAGGGAGAGAGAGGAAGAGAGAGAGAGAGAGAAACATCGACGTGAAAGGGACACATCGAGTGGCTGCCACCCACACGACCCAACCAGGGCCGGGGACAAACTGCAACTGAGGTACATGCCCTTAGCGGGAACCGAACACAGGACTCTCTGGACCGCAGACCGACACTAACCGCTGAGCCAAACAGGCCAGGGCTCATTACAAGCTTTTAAAGTCATTGGTTATGAGAGATCTGGGAAGCACCTTTGATTTTTTTTTTTTTAAGAATTCCAGTTAATTTGTGGCCTGGACTCTTATTTGACTTAGTCTCTGCATTTTGTATTTATCACATGAATGGTTCAGCATATTGAGAAACTGTTTGGGAGGAGAGTCGCCTTGTTTTGGTTTAAAACTAAAGATTTGTCATATAATTCCTCAGGCAGGTTGAAACATGTGAGACACTGGAAATAAAGGTTTGATTCAAGATATGTGTGGTATATATTTGAAATGTTCGCTAGATGTCACTGTTGTCCTTTAATTACTAGTCTCATATCCTAGATAATAAGTTCAAGTCCTGAAGTAGTCTTAGTTGTACTAGTTTTTCCTAGAGAATACATATATTCAAAAATTCTTTAATACATTTTTTGGAAATGTACATCTTCATAAATGATTTCTAGATTTAATGTGTTAAATATATGTTTTGTATTCTGTTGTAAATTGGAGAAACTTTAAATGACATTTGGACCATTGTGGAATACTTTTAATCTAGTCTTTCATTCTATTATATCATTTAAGTGCTAAAACATTAGCCCCATAGAATAAGGGCTCTTTTAGGTAGTGTCTTAATTTTATTCTAAGTGTGTTTATATTTCTGTGTAGTGACCACATACCCTCGTGAGACCAGTAATACTAAATATTACCAGGTGATAATGTAAGTTGTTTTCCTGAAAAACTTAATGAACATACTGCTTTTCTGCCACAGTTCTCACTAAGGAACCATAATTCTTATATTTTGCTTTAAAATATTAGTGCTGCCTTTGCAGTTCATGATATAAAGGATACTTCATCTTTTAATTATACATCCTTATATGTGATTTATTCTGTTTACCTTTTTTTCTTTATAAGTTAAATAAGAATCTCATAGCACTTTTTTTTTTTAAGGAAATATAAGCAGATCATGATTTTATTTCTTACATTATTCCTCTATAAGATCTAAATTGTTATTTTTAAAAAAACCTTTACTTCTTCTAACTCAGATAGTAAGTGATTAAAATAATGTGAACTTTGAGGTTTTAGAACCATCATTTCATTAGTTATAGGACTGATTTAACTGAGTGGAAAATCCAACTAAATCTTTTTATATTTTTCCATGGATACTTGCCCACTGGAGGGTGTAATGTGTATTGGAGTGTTTTAATAGGTTTTCCTTTTTTACTAGAAATTATGGATTTGTTTACTTGAAACACTGAAAACCTATTTTCTGTAATTTTGTTATTAATTTGAGTAGTAACTAAAAAAATTTTAGTTCAGAGTGAGAAAAGCTAATGGCTACCCCATTTATCCAAAAATTATTCTTATTCTATCATGTTTTCCTTCATTTCAGTTCTGAAGCATGAATTTATATCTAGATCTTTGTTACCTTTGTTGAAAAATCTCTAGAATGAGATCAGGCCTTTCCTTTACTATTCTAGAACACATATGTTAACCTCTAGACATGAGAAGGGACTTAAAATGGAAGTGAAGTTTGTACTTTCTACTTAATGGCTACAAGATCCTACAAGTGGCTTTGGCTAAATAGAACATTTTTGTCACCAAAGTTAAATTTAATTAATGCTGCTTATTCTACTCCCCCCGACCTAAATTATCCATCCTGTACAAATAAAAAATGAATAACCTAAGAATATTTTATAAGGTGTTTTTAATATATTGCTTCTACTCAAGTGACTATTTCTAAATAGAAGTGAGATTTAACACTCATTTAACATGAGTCTTAATGTCATTATCTTTTTAGAATACTTTATTTCAATTGTATTACTTTTATGCAGGAAGTTATGTTCATGTGTTCAAGATGTTATTTAAGAGAAATTTTCAAATAAAGATATAGATACTTTTAACATTTTTAAACTTTTATATTTTAGCGTTATGTTTTGGTTTAATGTTCTTTTCCTTTGCTTTCAGAAGGAAAAATACATGTGAAGGAAAGTTTTTGTTAATTAGAATGAGAAACCAAAGAACACTGTATCTTACATGTGACCATTTTAACATCATAGAAAACATCTCCAGCTAAAGTCCAAGAAAATTTAAAGTCCTTTTCAATTTTCTGACTAGTCATCCCTCACTAAACCCCCCAACCCCAAATCCACAGATGCTTTAAGCCCCTTATATAAAATGGTGTAGTGTTTGGGTGTAACCTATGTAACCTATGCACTTCCTCCTGTGTACTTTGATCATCTATAGAATACATATAATACTTAATACAATGTAAATGCTGTGTAAATAGCTGTGACTGCGTTGCTTAGGAAAAAATGACGAGGCAGAAATGCTGTACATGTTGAGCACAGAAGCAACCATCCTAGTCCTAACTACACAGTATATGTCAGCAACAACGTAACATACCCCCCTCCCCCCAAGTATTTCCATCGTGGTTGGTTGAATCTGCAGATGTGGAACTCGCAGATACAGAGAGCTGACTATATTTTTCTTTTTAAAAACTATTGTAAAAATATTTGTACTTAAATATAATATTTCTTATTAGACATACAATCACAGCTCTCAAAATTATTTCCGTACAGTTCTATGAAAAACAACTTGTTAAACTTAAGAAAGGTTAAGCAGATATATTCAACATATGTGAAAGCTGTCCTTTGGTTCATTATTAGCATTTTGCTTCTAAAATTTGTCATCAAATTTTATCCTTTTGCCACAAAAAGATAAATTATTGATGGAGCACAAGATTAAACACTTAACTGAATTTTAAGCCTTGTTTTCATCTTCAGATAATAAAACTGTTACCAAGTGACTTTTTAAAGAGGTGGCTTGAAACAAGTCTTCAATATTAAGAGAGCTATAATGGTATTTTTCCTTTCTTCCATGTAGACGAGCCTTTTGGCTTTCTACCTTGTGTATTAAATCAGTAGCCTGGCTATGGGAGTCCATATAAGGTACTTGAACAGAATAGTTAATAAGTCAGCTCTTCTATTAAAATAACATTTACTATTATAATTTGAGTTCCATTAATGTGTGTGGTAGAATAAGAAGATGCAAAGGCTCTGACTCTATCAATTGATCTTAAAATTTACTTTCTTATGAGGGGCCTATTTTAAACAACTTGATATAAAGTGCAATGATTTAGGCAGTATCTACAAACATAAATTGGTTTCAGTGTTTAATTTATTAAATCTTTGGGGAAAATTGTTTTTATTGAATTTAGCTAAAAGAAAATATTTTTTTAAATTAATTTTTATAGCCCTGGCCGGGTTGCTCAGTTAGTTGGAGCCTCGTCCAGTACACCAGAGAAAGGTTGCGGGTTTGATTCATGGTCAGGGCACATACCTAGGTTTTGGGTCGGATCCCTAGTCGTGGCACAGATGAGAGACAACCAATTGATGTTTCTCTCTCTTTCTCTCCTCTCTCTCTCTTTTCGCCTCCCTCCCTTCCACTCTCTCTAAAAATCAATGGAAAAAAAATATCCTCGGGTGAGGATTAAATTAGTTTTTATGATTAACTTTAGAACATCTTTGAAATGAATATAGAATGTTTTGGTGTGATACACATAATTTTTAGGTCACAAATGTTATTCCCTTTTATCCCTCTCTTAAAAGTAACGTGCAATTAAAAAATATTTATAATTATATACATTACTTATTTCCAAAATGGAGTTGAGATAACTGCATTTGGGCTGTATTTCCTTTTAAAACTATATTATTTTGCATAATAGAATATCACATATATTTTTAAGAGAAATATTCTTGTCTCTCTCGTGGGTTTGTTTTTTTTTTTTTTTTTACCACAAACTTAGACTATAGTTTTTTTTAATCCTCACACAAGAATATTTTTTTCCATTGATTTTTAGAGAGAGTGGAAGGGAGGGAAGGAGTGCAGGAGAGAGAGAGAGAGAGAGAGAGAAGGAGACAGAGACGGAGACAGAGACGGAGACATCGATTGGTTGCTTCCTGCACGTGCTTCACCTGGGGCTGGGGATCAAACCTACAACCCAGGCACGTGCCCTTGACCTGGAATCAAACCCAAAACCCTTCAATGGGTGGGCCAACGCTGTAACCACGGAGCCACACCGGCCAGGGCTAGACTGTTGTTTTCTAGAGATATAGTCTGGCATTCCCATACAAGACAGATTCCTGCTCTATTCAGTAAATATTTATTTAGGGCCTGCAAAGTTCCTGGCAGTGTGTTAGGTACCAGAGATACAGCAAAGATAGTCATCATTTCTTCCCTTAAGCCCTCATAGCCTGACGGGAGACAGGCAAGTAAATATCAACAATTACAGTAGTAAATACAGCAGGCTATGGGAGCACATGGAATATTAGAGCAATGGTTTAAAACATTTTTCTAAAGGAGGTGATGGTTCATCTGAATCTTAAGGATAAATATAAAGTCTGCTCAGGTGGAGGCATCCTAAAAGGGGGCACAGCACACATAAAGGTGTGGAAGCCTGAGAGTGTGGCATGATGTCGAATTGCAAGTAATTGAGTATGCCTGGAAGCTGGTGGGTGGGAGGGAGTGGCAAGAAAGACTGGAGAAGTATTTATTCATTCAGCACATTTATTGTGATGGTATTATGGCCTCTATATATAAGGAGCTTACATTCTCGCAGGGAATAAATACATAATTGTTACTGTGAAAATATATAGGCAAAAGTCAGATTGTGCTTATTGTCAGACTGCTAGGGAGTTTAGACTTTAAATGAGGAAGCACTGGTGAAATTCAATATTGGGAATGCTGAATCTGGAGCATTTTGAAGACCGAGTAGGTAATATCCAGGTGAAAATTATGAGGATTTTACTAAGGCTATGGGTTCAAAAGAAAAGGATGCATTTGAAGTAAATCAAAAGGATTTGTGACTGATTGCTACCTGGGGTATCCTGGAAGGTATGGGTAGGGGGTTCCAGTAGGTAGAAGAGGACATCTGCAATTCTTTGCAGGCTTGACAACTGGTTGAATGTTGCCATTAATCAGAAATGGAATATAGAGTTAAGGAACACAGGGTGGTGATGTAGAGAAATGTTAAGCTAATGAGGTTCATTTTGACACTGAGTTTTGGTGATTTTTCAGATGGAGGGCTTTTCAGTGGATAGTCAGGTATATGATTCTCAACCTGAGGAAAGAAGTGTAGGTTAGAGGTGTAGATTTGGGGATCACCAGGGTGTAAGTAGAAGCTTAGGTGTGAGTTTTGATTTATTCAGGGAGTGTGTATAGTAGAAAAGAAGAGTGCCAGAGCTGGAACTGTGAAAACGCTAATATTCAAGGATTGGTTAGAAAAAGATTATCCAATGAAAAAAGCTGATAGGGGGGTGGGAGAAGGTAGAAGAGGGTAAAGGGGAGATAAATGGTGATGGAAGGAGACTTGACTTGGGGTGGTGAACACACTATACAGTATGCAGAAGATGTATTATAGAATTGTACACTTGAAACCTATATAATTTTATTGACCAATGTCACCCCAATAAATTCAATGAAAAAAAAAATACACCCCCCCCAAAAAAAGGAAAAAGAAAAAAGCTGAGAGGACCTGCCAGAGATAAGAAAATCAAGGGAATATGATGTCACAGAAGCTGAGAATGGTCAGAAGTTTTGAGTTAGGGTCTGAAACGTTTTCTTCATAAGCCTCTGTTACATGTGTTTTAAAAGGCAATTTATTTAATGCAATTCTGAGCTAAGGTAGTTCTTGCAAGTAGTTTAATCACTCTTTGGAGTAATAGTTTCTAAATTTATAGATTTGAGACTAATGAAATTATTTGTTTTAATAGCAGGAATTCCAACTTTTCCTACCTTAGTATTTGTGCCAAGTGGGAAGATTCTGAAGGGGATTCTTGTTTTATAATGCTTCACATTGGAAGGTTTTGTACTGCTGATGCATGCTTCAAGTAAACTTTGAAATTGATGAGGTTTCTTTCAAGAGCATTGTGCTGTAAGCTCGCTTTTCCAAGTGCTCTTTCGCAGCAGTTATGGAAGAACTGCACTGTTCCTTGTAGACAGTGTGAGAGTAGTAACAACCAAGGTCAAAGAAAACAAAAAAGCAAAATGAGAAAACTTGTTATTTAACCATATGGCAGGGGATATATTGTAATAGAAATATGTACTTACAGAAGGGAAACGACATGGTTTTAGAGATACAGATTATCAGCCTCTTTTTATAAGGAAAGTCTACTCAGTGAGTGTGGCCAGTTGAGCAGGGCAGGGGTGGGCACTTGGCTGAGAACCTGACAAACTGCTGGAAACAGTAGGCACTTAATATACCAGCAGTCGGTCCATAGGCTGCCGCTGATCCATGCTAGTTTAGTTTACCTCAAAAATATTGTGCAAATTCAATTCCTTTTTAGAAAAATTAAAAAAAAAAACTTTTTAATTGTGATAAAAACCACATAACATAACATTTACCATCGTAACAATTTTAAGTTCAGTAGTGTTAAGGATATTCACATTGTTGTGTAACAGATCTCCTGAACTTTTCATCTTGCAGAACTGAAAATCTGTATCCGTTAAACAACTCATTTTCCCCTCCTTTTTGTCCCTGGCAACCACTGTTCTACTTTCTCTTTCTATAAATTTGACTACTTTAGATACTGCGTATAAGTGAACTCATACAGTATTTGTCTTTTTGTGACTGGCTTATTTCACTTAGCACAATTTCCTCAAGATTCATTTAGGTTGTAGCTTGTGACAGAATTTCCCTCCCCCCCACCCCCAGATTTAATAGGTCATTTTATTTATTTATTTAATTTTTTAAAACTTATCTTTATTGTTGAACATATTACAAATGTCCCTCCTTTTCCCCCTATTGACCTCCTCCTCCCCACTCCCGCCCCCCACCTGCCTTGCCCACACTATTGTCTGTGTCCATTGGTTATGCACATATGCATATAAGTTCTTTGGTTTATCTCTCCCCTGCACCCTTTCATTTGAGGTTCATCAGTCTGACAACCAATTTGTATTTCCTAATCCCTTCACCTTTTTTGCCCATTTGCCCAACCCCCATTCCATGTGGCAAACATCAAAAAGTTCTCTGTATCTATAAGTCTGTTTCTTTTCCACTTTTTCATTTTGTTTGTAGATTCAATTGTTGATATGTATTAATTGCCATTTTATTGTTCATTTTTTATCTTTTTCTTCAAGAAGACCCTTCAATATTTCATCTAAATACTGGTTTGGTGGTGATGAACTCTTTTAGCTTTTTCTTGTCTGGGGAACTATATTCCATCGATTCTAAATGATAGCTTTGCAAGATAGAGTATTGTAGTTCCTTGCTTTTCAACACTTTGAATATTTCTTGTCACTCCCTTCTGCCCTGCAAAGTTTCTTTTGATAAATCAGCTGACAGTCTCATGGGAGCTCCCTTGTAGGTAACTAACTGCTTTTCTCTTGCTGCTTTTAAGATTCTCTCTTTGTCTTTAACCTTTTGCATTTCAATGGTGTGTCTTGGTGTGGACCTCTTTGGGTTCATCTTGTTTGGAACTCTCTGTGCTTCCTGGACTTGTATGTCTGTTTCCTTCACTGAGTTAGGGAAGTTTTCTGTCATTGTTTTTTCAAATAAGTTTTCAATTTCTTGCTCTCTCTTCTTCTGGTACCCCCATGATGAGAATGTTGGTACGTATGAGGTTGGCTCAGAGGTCCTTATGCTATCCTCATTTTTTTGGCTTCTTTTTTCTTTTTGCTGTTCTGATTGGGTATTTTTTGCTTCCTTATATTCCAAATTGATGGTTTGCTTCTTGGCTTCACCTACTCTACAATTGATTTCCTGTAAATTATTCTTTATTTCAGTTAGTGCATCCTTCATTTCTGACTGTGCATCCTTCATTTCTGACTGGCCCTTTTTTATGCTCTTGAGGTCCTCAATAAGTTCATTGAGCATCCTTATAATCAGTGTTTTGAACTCTGCATCTGTTAGATTGCTTATCTCTGTTTCCTTTCATTCTTTTCCAGGAGTTTTGTTCTGTTTTTTCATTTGAGACATGTTTCTTTGTCTCTTCATTTTGGCTGCCTCCCTGTGTTTGTTTCTATGTATTCAGTAGAGTTGTTCTGTCTCCTAGGCTTTGTAGGGTGGCCTATTGTATTAGGTGTTCTGTAGGGTCCAGTGGCACAGCCTCCCTGGAGGTGCACCCCTTGTGTGGATTGTATACCTCTCTGTTGTAATTGAGTATAATATACCACATTATATTTATCCATCTGTTTGTTGATGGACACTTGGGTTGCTTCCATCTCTTGACTACTGTGAATTAATACTGCCATGAACACAGTTGTGTGAAATCTCTTTGAAATGCTGCTTTCAGGTCTTTGGGGTATATAACCAGGACTGGTACTGTGAGATCATATGGTAGTTCTATTTTTAATATTTTGTCTTTGTCAGAAATGTGACTCACAAGAAGTAGGCAAGTTAGCAGCAAGACTTGATGCAGATAGTTCTGGGACCAATGTTGCATTAGGAAGACGTGTAGAGGGTGGGTGAGATGACGGGCCATGTGCAAACTAAAGTTTTCAAGTTAGAAGGATATGAAATATAAGATACGAGAAGAGGTAGGATGGTGTGGAATGAATAGAGGGATGCAAGGACACAGACGTAACCAGGAGAGGGGAAACAGAATTGAACAAGTGGCTTGTGTCCCCATATTCTTCATTTACTGACCTCTCTGATACCCAGTTGTTTTCTTTTTCCATGGTTTCTGTGGGTATATAAACTTTTCAGTAAGCCCCCTCTTCCTATGGAAACTTTTGAGTGAATCTTTATTCTTGACAGCTAAAATAGCCCTGATTAAAACAGTAGTAGCAGCAGAAAGAGCTGCAGCAAGTCTTGCTGAAAACCACCTGCTGAAAAATTATATCATAATTTTAAAGTATATCTTATTAGAAGTGAGCCCAGTCAGGACCTTCATTTTTTTTTTTAATCCTCACCTGATGATATTTTTCTATTTATCTTCAGATAGAGTGGGAGGGAGAGAGAGGGAAAGAAAGGGAGATAGAGAGAAACATCAATGTGAGAGAGGCACATCAACTGGTTACCTCCCGCACAACCCCGACCAGGGCTGGGGATGCACCACAACCGAGGTCCATGTCCTTGACCAGAATCAAACCTGCTACTCTTTGGTCCGTGGGCCGATGCTCTACCACTGAGCCAAACCATCCAGGGCTCATTTTTTTTCTTAACCTGTTACTTTATATGTGGTAAATGAAGAATTAATACTCTCCAAAGATTAGAGGCAAATAGTTTATTTTCTTTTTTGACAGGACCATTGTTGCATTAGGAATAGAAGAATCAATTTAAATTTAGATTCAATGGGCCATCATAGAATTGTATTTGAGTTATTGTGTTCACCATTATTTTTGTTTACTGTTATCTTTACTATTAAATGCTTTCTACATGCGTGTCAGGATGCTAATAAGCAGGCACTACTCACTGTTTCATTTACTCTCTCCAAAGCTCAAGTAGTGGTCAGATGTAACTACTGTCCCTATATTCAAATAAAGCTGAAACTTGGGTTAAATGAACCTTTTGCTATATGGGTAACTCAATGTGAGAATGTTAGAGCTGAAAGAAACTTTAGGGTTAACTTAACCATGAGTTCATGACTTCTCCAAGGGGACAGCTACTATTCATTTTGAGCCTTTGTTGCACATGGGAATGTAGGTCCACTTTTGCCAATTATACTTTCTAAAGGGAAATCAGAAATCTAGATTTGAATGCAAAATTTCCTAATTTTTTTTAAACATTTTTTTTCTCTTTATTGATTTTTAGAGAGAGAGAAAGTGAGAGGGAGAGAGATAGAAACATCAATGAGAGAGAACATCGATTGGCCGCCTCCTGCATGCCCCCCCTGGGGATCGGGCCCACAACCTGGGCATGTGTCCTGACCGGGAATTGAACCAGCGACCTCTTAGTGCATGGGTCGATGCTCAACCATTGAGCCACACCAGCTGGACTGAAATTTCCCAATTTTTAAAACATGCTGGGCAATTATGATATGTCCACAGGCTAAAATGTGGCCAAGGGCCACCAGTTAGCAACTTCTAATCAAGTACAAGCTGATTATTTTACAAATGAGACAGAGGCTAAGTGAGCTGTCCAGTGTTACACAGGAAGTCAGTGATATAGCTGGGAATCAACGTGCAGTTCTTATTTCTTCATTTCCCCTTAAAATCACATTAAATTATAAGATAAAATTTTTCTTTCCATTATTAAGATAAATTAAAGTGTGAGGAAATAAACCGGAGAATGACAGGAGATAAGATTGACTATTGAGTTTTGAAATGTATTTAAAAATTGTTTCCTTTTTAAATGCTTTTTATGCTTTTGGCATAAACATTTGATATGCCTAGACAATGGTCATTATTCACTGCTAAAAAGATGAGCTGTCAAGTCATGAAGATATAGAAGAACCTTCAATACATATTACTAAGTGAAAGAAGCCAATCTGAAAAGGCTATGTACTGTGTAATTCCAACTAGGTGACATTCTGGAAGAGGCAAAACTATGAAGACAGTTTAGATCAGGGGTTGCCAGGAGTTGGGGGTGGTTGGAAAGGATGAAGAAGCAGAGCACAGAGGATTTTTAGGCCATTGAAAGTACTCTGTATGATACTGGAATGGTACATACATGTCATTATATATTTTTCCAGACCCATAAAATGTACAACACCAAGAGTGAATCCCAGTGTAAACCCTGGACTTGGACTGATGATGATGTACCATGAGGTTCATCAGTTGTAACAAATGTACCACTCTGGTGGGGGATGTCGATTATAGGGGAGGCTCTGCTTGTGGGGGGCAGGAGGTATATGGAAAATCTCTGTATTTTCCTCTCATATTTGCTGGGAATCTAAAACTGTGCTAAAAATGTAAAGCCTTAAAAAAAAAATCAGGTATCCTCACTTTTCGAAAGTACATGTACGTCACTTTCACAAAAGACTTAGGTCAGTACCTGTTTTCACTAACAAAAAGAAATACAAAGAGGATTTTTACTTTTAGGAAAAAAGGGCAGAAAGCAAAAATCGAGTTTAGGGTTTGTTTTGCAGAGACTGTTATAAAAAGGCAACACGTGCCAGGGGCAGCAAGTGTGGCCCTACCACGTTCCTTCCCTGGAAACTACACACAGCATCTCCGCAGCAAGCCCCATAGCTGTGAACCGGGTCTGTGAGCATCTGTGCTGTATCTCAATTTATTCTGTGCTTTGTTAGTAAGATGTGTCCAAGGTATCAGAAAAATCTAAGCGCTCATAGAGTGGTGCGCCTATGAAGATAATAATGAAGGGATTGTAAATTACTTTGGGCAAATCT
This sequence comes from Tadarida brasiliensis, assembly GCA_030848825.1. Taxonomy (NCBI): domain Eukaryota; kingdom Metazoa; phylum Chordata; class Mammalia; order Chiroptera; family Molossidae; genus Tadarida; species Tadarida brasiliensis. The sequence goes on along the minus strand of CM061259.1, from coordinate 17,424,518 downwards.
AAGAGACTCTTAATTTGCCTCTTATCATGGCCCAAAAGTGATCAGCTCAGGTTAAGTATAAGGCATTTTAGGAAATAAGAACAAACTGAGGAATGAAAAGAAATCTCTGCCTGCCTTCACTCTTCTACCTTAGTATTTAAGGTAGCTGCTTCACATTTAAGGTAATAAAAGAATAAAAAAATCAAAATTATTCTCAGCTACTTTGTAAAATCTAGTTGTTAAATGTTAGCTTTAGCCATTTAAAAATTTGATCATTTCTGTGAGAAAATTAGTGAAAGGCATTGAGAATTTCTGGCTTTAAAACACTTATTCTGTATGAAGAGTTGCTTTGTATTGAGAGAGGATTGTCTAAGGCAAATATGGAATTCAAATTTGAAAAGTTTCTGTTGACTAAGATCTGGATTATCAGTGGCATGGAATTATGACTCATTGAACTCCATTTAACCTGAAGTTGTAGTCATTTGAAACTTGCTGCTGCTATTCCCCTAGAGTCAGATTGTACTCACCATTGTACGCGGAGTTCTCTAACCTTGGCGTACGGGGCAGAAACCCAGTCTGTTTCATAATCTGCAATCTGAGTTTTAAATATTGGGTTCGAAGTGGGACAGAAGGATGAGACCTAAGCCAGAGGAAGGAACATGTTTCTAGATTGTCTTTGCCACATGCTGATTTAATTGTGGATTTTGGAGTCTGTCAGATCAGAGTTGGAATCTTGTTACTATCAATTCTTTATTTTGTTATACAGGGCAAATGTCTCTGTTCTTCCTGTTCCTCTGTTTATTAAAAAATGAGCATCGCAATAACTACCTTGTTTGGGTGGTTGCAAAGATGAAATCAGATAAGGTGTGTAAAAACATCTATAATATACCACAGTAGGTTTTTTTAGTCAATGTAAGTTTATGTCTTTCCATACTTCTTTTTCCTTTAGTCTTGTGGCTGCTGGCTTTACCTTACTCATACATGACTGCACAAGGTCAGACCATACTAGATAAATGTGTCTTATCTTTATGAAGGCATGTTCTAGTAACAGATAGTAGATAGTTGTCTCGGATTCAGTTCCATCCTGCCAAATGCAAGCATGAAGTGTTGTTTTTTCTGAATTGATGTTGATATTTGTCATTTCAGTATCAATTGTCCAAAGTTGGACAGAGCATACATCCCGTGTGAGTTTTCTAGTTGTTTTTTATTTTAATGAAATTTCCATTGACATTGGATTAAATATATGGATTTAATCCTTTGAAACTACAGCATCATTGACATTATTATTTTGTGACCTTTGGAAGGGCATTTTTAATCTTTCTGATTTGACCCCATTAATATCATAAAATCTATTTGATCACGTGTTGACCCACTGTGTCAAAATATTAGATATCTCTTTATTAACTAATAGTTTACTAACTTGGATACTTCCTTTGATTTTGGACTCTGTACTTGAAACGTTTCGTGCTTATGGTATTTATTTTGATTTGATTTATTTAAAATATAAACAAAGCTGACTTAATATTGATGACTCTGAATTCTACTTCTTAGCCCTAATACTTTCTCTACAGCTTATATTCTTTTAAACTAATACAATATTAATAGTAGAAACTTTGTAGAGTAAGGGGTATAAGTGGGCATTTAAAAAACGTTTTTACACACATCTTAACTGCCATGACTTTTAGCCAAGCCAGTATTTTCAAAAAAAGCTATATCCTAATTGCACAAATATTTTTATGAACATTTCCACTAATCAGTGAATGAATGAAGCCCTGAAAGTCACCCTAGCCAATCTGAAGGCTCTCATAGTAGGGAAGTTGAGAGTAGTAATTGAGTTTTGGAAATGCTTCTGTTAATAGGCATTTGCTTTTAGGGCACCTTTGGCCTAACGATTGAACAAATTGCTTTTGTTTGAAATTTGTAAAGCAAAAACAGAGGTAATCACAATGCAAGTTTTGCTAGAATATATGTTAAGTTGGCTCACTAGATCAAATAGTGTTAAAAATATTACTATATGAAGTCATACAACTTGTTTTTTAAAATCCTTCTTTGCAAAAAATTTGTATACCTTAATACCTATAGTATTAACATAGCTTTTCATTTCTTTGTGGCCTGGCTTAAATAATACTTCTGGCTTAGAACCTGGGAGTATTGTGTATGACAGTTTGCATGAGTTTGTGTGTGTGTGAGCAGTTAACGTATGGATACAGGCCTGTGTGTGGAAGATCATATATATGAGAGGACATTTCATTTGGAATTGATAAGAAAACACTGGAGTATTGTCTCACTGTTAATAAAACTTTAGTGTTGATACAATTATATGACTATCAAAGCATCCTTATTCATTTATTCATCTCCTCCTTGTTGTTTCTCGATAAATAATTGGATATCATTCTTTTATAGAATGTTTTTGAAACTTGGCAATAACCTATGGTCCAGTTATTATAAGATGATACTAGGTGATGATTGGGGATTATCTCATTTTTTTGTTTTTGGCCGAGTGATGTTGAAAGACCACAATTTAGCAAACTAGAGAGCTCTGGATTCAAACCTCAGTTTTGCCACTTGTTAGCCATGTGAAACTTAGGGACACATTTAGCCCCTTTGAAACCTCATGTTCCTTATACATAGAATAGGGATAACAATGCTTGTTTCATCGGATTCCAGAGATAAGTAAGATAATAAAGTTTGCAAAGTACTTACTCATATTGCCTGCCACATAGTAAACATTCAATTAATGCAAATTCTCTTTTGTGTTTTTAAAAAATAAATAATATTTGCCCTGGCCGGTATGGTTCAGTGGTTAGAGCACCAGCTTGTAGACCAAAGGGTTACAGGTTTGATTCCTGGTCAAGGGCACATACCTGGGTTGCAGGTTTGATCTAGGCCCCTGTCAGGATCGTACAGGAGGCAACCAATTGATGTGTCTCTCTCACATCACATTGATGTTTCTTTCTCCCCCCCCCCCCACACCTCCCTTCCACTCTATCTAAAAATAAAATCAGCAGAAAAATATCCTCGGGTGAGGATTAACTAGCTAAATAAATAATATTTGACAATATAAAGATATTTTTAATATTTGAAGTAAAATACAAATTTATTTCCACATTAATTTTTGGGAGATTAGTAGTGCTTTCTGTACCTCTGGAGAAATCTTGACAAGAGCACTGGATATTGTATATTATAGGATTCTCCTATCCCACCCTGCTCCCTGCCACTAAAAAATTATTTTTTTACTTTTCAAAAAATGTTTTTCAATTATAGATTACATTTAATATTATTTTGTATTAGTTTCATGTGTTTAGCATATTACTTAGGCAATCATATACTTTGCTAAGTGTGCCCCTGATTTTTCCAGTACCTTACTGGTTCCATACATAGTTATTACATCTCATATTCTTTATTTAGTTGTATCAACCATATAGGCAAATGTAAGCATAATAACTGATTATTATTTTTGAAAAGCTTCAACATTTTTACAGTAAACTTCCATAAAATAGAAATTACTCTATGTAAGTTGTATACAGTAACTTACAAATTAATTCAATTTGAGAAAAATACAAAGTTTCTGTCAAATGATATGCCATCAGTTTGAGGAAAATGACATTACTTTGGTCTGTTAAGATAAACTTAAAGTCCCATTAGACACCAGCATTGTCATGTTTCTGAGGTTAATTGGCTACATTCAGTTATAGGTTATGAAAGGTCCCATTTAAATAATTCACCAAACCATCAGGCAGAAAAACCAAAGTTCGCAGGACTAATTGACCTTGTCAGTATAATAGAAACACTTACAAATAAAATTCTCTTTGCCAACAACATTGCAAATGAAAACCTCAGAAGAAACTGTTATGTCCTGTAACTGTCCTGGAATGCTGTGATTCAGTTAGCAGACTGTGGATGGAGGTGGGTCTTGGTGGGTGGAAGTTGCAGGTTGGGAAATGTAAAAGGAGGAAAAATTTTGGAGGGAAATTAATTAGGCAGAATGTTAGAGAGAAACACATAGCTTTAGAAATGATTTTAAACATCTTGAATGTCCAAAAAGTAGTGTCTTTGAATCTCTGTGAAAGTAGTGTCTTTAAGTTCGTTATATTTTCACCCTTCTTGTTCTGTATCTCAAGCCCTTTTGTATAGATTTGATAGTCATTATTGCAGTGAGCTGTTTTCTCAAAGGCAAGAACACAACTTTGACAAAGCCCAGTGCTGTAATGAGGGTGAAGCATGTTTGTCGTCCTGCATTCTTGCTTCATTTACCAATATATGACAAATACTTTGTAAAGCATCATTATATCCTTGAATCTAAAATGGCTGTTTGTTGGTTGGTTGATTGGTTGGTTGGTTGGTTGGTTGGTTGAGGTTTGGATTTGTGCCAGAGTGGGGGAAGGGAGAAATGTTGGAAGAAACACAGAGAAAGAATAGTCACTCCCTAACAGATTTTGACAATTGCTTTCTCTCTCTTTCACTCTCTCTCTTTTGGTAATGATGCAAACCATGTATTTTATTAAAGAACCCCCAGAGCAATATATCAGTCTTTCTTAAAGAAAGCAAATTTATTCAAAATGCCTTAAGAAATTTAGTGAACCACTAACAGGGCTTGGTCTTTAAAGGAAAAAAAAACAGCACTTTAACTTAAAACTCACATGGAGGATATGGGTCCCCAAAAGTAAGCTATAGAAATTGTGCAGCAGATATCAGCCTTCATTGTCATACAGTAGAAGGGTGATAACATTCCTGTTGCATTTTCTTTTTTTTTTTTTAAAGCATCTTTTACATTGTAAGAAAAAGACAATCAAATTGTTAAGTGGGCTTCAAAAATAGTAATAAAAAAAGATTTATAACAGAAAGAATTGATGGTATATTTCACCTAGAGTAAGAAAGACAATGTGTAATAAGGGATTTTGTGGTTTTACAGCTCAGTGCATGTGTTTGAAAGCTGTTCTCTCAGCAACGTGGGTGGCAGGTTATGCTACCATATAATGTATTGTAGTTGGCTCTCCACACTTGTCAGGGTTAGTGTTCAACCATTCGGAAAATTTTCCCATTGTTCTAGCATGTGAACCAAGACTAGTGTTGAATTCCCAATAACTTACAAAAAAAAAAAAGATTTAATTAGAAAGTTTGAAATTTGATTACATCTTATTGTTTCAACAGTGCTACATGTATTAGTATTTTATCTATTTTTGCAATTATTTTTCAGTAAAAAAGATACCAAAATCAAGACTTTATTTATTCTTTTTAAAGTAAGTTTTACAGAAATCTGTACACTGAATCTTGCCCTTTTTTCTGTATTAACACTCTGTTTCCATCTTAAGCATTTTGCTTTAGATGGACCATGGCTCTTGGCAGCTAGTGCATTTTTAGCAAATAATACTGTTTCTAGTAAGGGTTGCAGAGAAAAAAAAACTTAGTGTGAGGTCCTTGTAAACTGAACCTTTGGAACATTACTTTATTTCTTTTTTCCCCCCTTTTGTGCTTCTTCTCTATTTGTGTAATGGTTATAAATTACATCCTTTGAAAAGAAGAATTAAAAACATTTTGTTTTGTTATTTTTGTAGTTGATTTTTTTTTCTTTACCTGTTATTTTAAAGATACTCAGAGAAATAAGCAATTATGGTATTGAAATTCCATTGTGCCAGCACCTCCATAGCATAATCCAAAAAAAACAGAAAACCGCCTGCTGGGTTGTCTGCAGTGTGCTTGTGTGAACATCAGTGTCTGCTGTTCACACATCATTTTTTTACTGAAAGTTCCTTTTGGAATAAAGACTCTGTGTTTTCTGAGTGTAGTGAAACATTTGTTGGTCCTTATATTTTAAATTTGTGAGGATTTCTGTTTATAGGCTTAGTTGTCATAGATGTATATTACATGATTGTCACTGGCACATCAGGAAGCAGAGAAAAAAGAGTTATCTGCTTATGTACTATAAAGTAATGGAAAGCTTTAAATGAAATTATAAAGTATTAAAGGTAAGAAATAATGAGCTTTTTGAAGATAGATAGATAGATAGATAGATAGATGAAGAAGGATTGATTTAAACATTGACTTCACTTGAAATTCAGATATTTAAATATGGTGGCTTCTTGACAATACTGAGTTAGTAAATTTTTTTCAATTGGCCCTACATAGTTAATCAAGGAATGTATTATAAAGTATATTATGGATCCTTAGCTAATTTTTTATATTTTTAATCTTATTTACTTTATTCATTTTTATTCTTATTATGTTGTTGGATATCATATTAGACACAGACATCAAACTTGTAAAATTTGGTTCAGTGTGTTGGCAGTCTGAACCTCTCACTCAGAACTATAAAACATCAAAAAGAGAAAGTATTTACCAGGTAATAGGGAACTTCAGGTTTAAATTTGGTGAAATGGAAGTTGATGCCCAGTCTCCTTTAAGGTTTATTTGACTTATTCAAAATCATTTGTTTTTTCTTAAACACTTTCTACATAGAAGTTATCCACATCTTTGATGAAACTAGGTTTTTACCCATTTGAACTATTTTGCATTGAGAGAGAATTTCAGGTTTGTTTGCTTCTAAATTTTACTCTTGAGTTTCTTAATTAAAAGCACTTTTACATCTCATAATAATTACATCAATCTTTTAATTATTGTTTCTTCTGATTATGAGAATGAGGTTGCTGCCTGTGTGGGATCAGTTACTACGTTAGTCAGTGGTCCAGTAGGCACTGATGATGCTTGCTCATCTTCACAGGTCTCCTCAACTTGCTTTTTATTCGTCTTAACCTTTCTTTGAATTCTGTAGATGGAAAAGATTGTCATCTAAACAAGATATATCTCACATGTGCCTCCAGGAAAGGGAAATAAAGGCAGCAGTTAGTTCCTTAACATGGTAGTTTATAAGGGCCTATGCCGCCTGGGCCCTGATTGCCAGAAAGCCTAATTGCTCACAGGGCCACCTGGCGCACTGCCCTTTCCCCCACTGGGCTGTGTGCTGCTGCTTGCGAATAGAACAGAGTGTCTTTGCTTTTCTACCAGTTGTCACTGATTGCAGTTTGAGGAAACAGGTTAACATTTTTCTCAAAATGATAGTAATTCACATCAAGATGAAGTCAAACTTCATAATATCTAAGTAATAAGTAGTGGAGTTAGTTTAGTGCTTTTAAAATTCATGTTAAATAAAATTCATTACTTCTTACTCCAAAATATTCATTTTGTATAATTCTACCTTAACTATTCTAGACAGATGTTTTAGATTTGAATAAACACTTAAATGTAAATTATGAGGTGGTTTTTTTGTGCTTTTATAAACAAAATTTGTTATATATATGAGTTATGGGACCAATGCAAATCACAGATCTTGGAAGCAAAATGTGTGTGTGTGTTGGGGGGGGAGTAGTTCATCTGTTTTGAAAATCTGTTATTGAGAATACTAGAGATGTTGGCATTTAATTTTTATTTTTACATCAGACGGGTAATGTGCCGAAGTCGTAACAAGGTTTTGGGAGACACATCTCACACAAGAGCGTGAACAACCAATCATCACGCTTATGAACTACAAAAGGATCTGCATTTATTTTTATTTATTTTTATTTATTTTGTTAATTCTCACCTGAGGATATTGTTCTATTGATTTTAGATAGAGTGGAAGGGAAAGAGGAAAAGAGACAGAGAGAGAGAGAGAAACATCGATATGACAGACACATTGATTGGTTGACTCCCGCATGACCCATACCAGGACCGGGGATTGAACCTGCAACCCAGGTACATGTCGTTGACCAGGAATTGAACCCACGACCCTTTGGTTCAAGGAACCAAACTGGCCAGGGCTGCGTTTAATTTTTAATATAACTGGAGGTGTATATTGGGTTTTCACCTCTGCCTGGACCTATAGCCAGCACTTCATGTGTTGCCATTGTCGTGCGTTGCTTCTAGGTCCCATGACTAGTAGGAAACAGTGAGTATCCTGAGACTTTCACTTCTTTTCTTCCAAATCCCCCACAGAATTCCACATCTCTTTAAAGCATACACAGGGTTATAGGTTTTTGAATTGCTGATGTTTATTCACTTGTGCTAATATCAGAATATATTCTTGTCTTCTTTTTATTTCAGATAGACATACTTGAAGACTACCTTATTACTTTGATGTTCAAAGTTTTGGCAGGGAAATTATTTTTAAATCCTGGCTTCATCCTGCACTGGCTAGGTGACCTTCAGCAGATTATATATCCTCTCTGCACTTCAGGGTCCTCAGCTATGAATTAGGGATAATTAGAACAAATGTATGTTGCCCTGGCTGGTGTGGTTCAGTTGGTTGAGCATCATCCCATACACTGAGAGGTTGCTGATTTGATTCCAGGTTGTGGGCTTGATCCCCTGTAGGGGGCGTGTTGGAGGCAGCAGTCTATGTTTCTCTCTCTCATCAATATTTCTCTCTTCTCCCCCCCCCACTTCTTCTCTCTCTAAAATCAATAAAAATATATTTTAAAAAAACAAACAAAACCCAAATATATGTTCAGTGTCTGGCATATGGTAGCAGCTCAGTAAATGGTAGCTGAAAGGAGAAAGGCCTTGAAAACTGGTAATGTTTTTATAGGCTGTAAAAGCACCCACTAGTATGCTTTTCTATGTAATCTTATGAAATTGGGGAGTTTTAGTTACACATAACTATTGGATTTACATTTATATCTTTGAGTTGATAAAGATCCAAGAGCATGCATGGGCTTTGGACTCATCTTACCCAGGTTTGAGTTTCTGCTCTGCAACCTAACTGGGAAACCGGGACAGTTAGCTTCTCTGTGCCTCAGATTTCTTGTGTATAAAATGAAGATGAAAATAGTGTACTTCGGCCTGGCCGGTGTGGCTCAGTAGTTGAGCGTCGACCCATGCACCAGGAGGTCACCAGTTTGATTCCCAGTCAGGGCACATGCCCAGTTTGTGGGCCCGATCCCCAGTGAGGGGCATGCAGGAGGCGGCCAATCATTGTTCTCTCTCATCGTTGTCTTTATCTCTCTCCCTCTCCCATCCTCTTTTTCTAAAATCAGTAAATAAAAATTATGTGTATAAAAAAATAGTGTTCTTCATAGGGCAGTTGCAAGGCTAAAGTAAAATCAGTACATGTAAAACTTTTAATGAATGCCTGGCAAAGAGTAAGTGTTCCAAACATGTTAGTTGTAGTTAACTATGATTATTTCATAGAAAAGGAAAAAGCAGAAACCTTGAATGGAATGAGCCTTAATTAATGGATGTCTCTTTCATCTACTACTAAATAATTCCCTTTACCTTTCTTTCCAGTCCCCTTCAGAGCTCCACATCTTCTTAAAATGTATTTAGGATTATATTGTAGTTAGAATTCTGCGTTTTATTCATTATCTCCATGGAATTATGGTATCTTTAATCAAATGTATTTGTTGATTTTTTCACTTGCTCCTCATACGTCTTGCCTTAGTTTTTTTTTAAACAGCTCTTTTGAAGGCAGCTTGATTGTGAAAGATTTTTTAAAGGCTTTATTGCTCTACGGAATATTTTTTTTTAAAAGGTAATTGGGTCTCCATGTATCCTTCTGCTTCTATGGGACTTATAAATTTTTTTTTTTTTTTTACTGATTTTTAGACAGAGGAAGGGAGAGGGAGAAAGAGATAGTAACATCGATGAGAGAGAACATTGACCGGCTGCCTCCTGCATGCCCCTCATTGGGGATCTGGCCCACAACCTGGGCATGTGCCCTGACCGGGAATTGAACTGGCGACCTCTTGGTGCATGGGTCAATGCTCAACCAGTGAGCCACACTGGCTGGGTGCTCTATTGGACTTTTTAAATAAGCAGTTATTTACTTAGTTGTTAAATGATTTATATAAAAAAAGTATTTTATAGTGATTCTTTGGGATCTGAAATTCCTCATTCCCCCATCTATTTTTCAGTGGTTTATAGTCTAGCGGTAGGCCATCAAACAGCCTGTTTCCTTAGATATATTAACGACTTGTGTACCTAAAGGCTATCTTGAACCTCTTCTTGTTTTGAGAATTACTGTTAAGATTTATGGTGATAGAATGACAGTGTACTTTTTAATTTGCTATACCTTAAAAATTACTTGTGCATATAAAAAGTCAATTTGTATATATTTGCATAAGGTTTTCTCATAGCAGCTGTACATACAAATTCTGTTTCATTTTTTGTTCTAGGATAAAATATAAATTAATGTCAGATGTAAAGGAAATATACATTTATTTATTTTAGAGCCCATTTAATAGCAAATTACAGTTTACCTGGAATATCAAGGACTTGGGAAAAGCTAAACCTCACTTACAGCATGAGAAGCTCTGCAGCTGTGTGCTGGAGTTTCTGCAGTTGTGTCTATTGTGCTTAGTGCTCCCTCCTCCCCGAAGTCCATAAAACACACATGCACAGTTTATATATGTATATAACTTTTTAATGTAAGAAATAGAACTTTATGAGCATCCCAGAAGCTGGGAGTATACCCTCTTCCCTTCTCTGTCACAGTCCTTTCCCTGCCCCTTAGAGGTAACCACTGCCTTCACTTTTTGTGATAATTTCCTTAGTTTTCAAAAAATGTTTTTTATCACCTTTTTAAGTTTAATTTTAAAGTTTAAGTATATTTTCACTACAGTAAAACATGTACATAGGTTAAAAGCCTGAAAGGACTGCAATAGCGTTTATAAAATATACTTCTCTCCCTCTCCAATATCCCCATCCCGCTCCTTGGGAGCAATCCTCTTAGTTATTTTAGCCTTGTTTGCTTTCATATTTCTAAATAACAGATGTACACAGATATCTGTAATAGATGTGTACAATTCTTGCTTAAGTAAATCTGTAAGGCTGTTTTCATGTCTGATGCTGGAGCTTGAAGTCCACAGGCCCGCTGTTGCCCCATGACAGCAAGGTGAGCCAGCAGATGGTGACAGCGTGTGATCTACAAGAGCGTCTACCTCAACCAGAGCGTGTAAAACAAAATGGCTGTTACTTCACCTCTGCCCTCCAAACCTCGTATGAGACTATTTCGTGTTCCATCTCACCAGAAGCATGCGAGGACGGGAAACCTGGGAAATGTAGTTTAGGCTAGGCCAAGGTGACACATTACAAAGCTGCCATAAATGGCCATGAGAATGTTCCTCTCAGAACTATGACCTGTAGGGGTGGAACTGACTGATGGCCCCAGCTGCTCTCTGAAATCCATCACCATAGTTAGTGCCAAGACCATGCCTTCCACAGTCTTCCCCCAGGCAGTGAGTGAGCACAGCAGGGATGCTAAACCAAGCTCATTCCTGGGGACTCCAGTCCTGTGATAGGCAGCCTGGGAGTCCCTGAGAGCCTTGCCGAACTTTCCCTAGAACTGCACTGCTGTCTCATATGTTCCAGCCGACCTTCCTTCCTTCCCTGGCTCCTTCCCCTGGGCTCAGACCTGCATCACTGTCTGACAGCTCTTCCAGCCTCCTCTGGCTCCCTCCTCCTCTTCTCTCAAAGACATTTCCCCTAATAAATATCTGGTATATCTATTCATGTCTTGGTGTCTGTTTCTCAGAGGACCTGGACTAACAGCTGTCCTCTTAGGATAGCCCTTCAACAGCATCCTGGGAATTTCATTCACCTTCTCTTCTGGTTGATCCCTTGTTTTCTGGATCCCAGGTCTTCATCTTTTTTGATTTACTTCCTTTTTTGGTGGAATGTGCGTACTCCACATGGGAGGTAAAATTGTTGAAGCCTTGCATGACTGAAAACTTTATTTTAATCTCACCCTCGAGGGATGATTTGGCTGGGTATGGAATTCTAGTTTGGAAGTAATTTTTCATCAGTTTTAAGCACATTCTCCATTGCCTCATAGTTTTCAGTGTAAATGTTGAGGAACACTTTTGAATTCTGATGCTTTGCATATGACCTATTTTTTCTCTGTAGAAGCTTTTATAATCTCTTTATCCTTGATGTTTAGAAATATCACAGTGCTGTGCCATGCTTAGGGGTGTGTGTGTGTGTGCGTGTGTGGTGTTTCCTTCATTGTGCTGGGTGCTCAGGGGATCCCATCAGTGAGGAGTCACCTGTCTTTCAGTTCTGAGAAGTGCTCTGACGTTCTTTCAGATTTTTCCTCTCTGTTTTCTCTTTCTGACTTCACATTTGTTAGCTGTGATACCTCCTTCACTGAGTCACTGGATTTCTTAATTTTTATCTCTTGTTTTCTTATTTTTCCAAGCAATTCATTTAATTTCACTTAATAAAAATTTTTTATTTTATTTTTTTGCATACACACACACACACACACACACACACACAAAAGGTGACCCATTTTAGTTTTTTTTTTAATCCTTACTCGAGGATATTTTTCCATTTATTCTCAGAGAGAGTGGGAGGGAGGGAGAGAGAAAAAGAGAAACATCGATGGGAGAGAGAGACATATCAATTGGTTGCCTCCCATACTACCTGACCTGGGCTGGGACCGAACCACAACCAAGGTACGTGCCCTTGCCAAGAATCAAACCCGAGACTCTTTGGTTGGCAGGTTGATGCTCTAACTGCTGAGCCAAACTGGCCAGGGCAAAAAGGTGACCCATTTTATTTTATTTATTTATTTATTTTTATCCTTACCTGAGGACATTCTTCCATTTTTTGTTCAGATAGAGTGGGAAGGAGAGAGAGGAAGAGAGAGAGAAACATCGACATGAAAGGGACACATCGAGTGGCTGCCTCCCGCATGACCAACCAGGGCCAGGGACAAACTGCAACCGAGGTACGTGCCCCCAGCGGGAACCAAACCCGGGACTCTCAGGACCGTAGGCCGACGCTCTAACTGCCGAGCCAAACCAGCCAGGGCAGGGGACCCATTTTAAATGAAGTAGAGTTAATATCTCTTTGCCATCTCTTGGTCTTTGGAATATTTTCAGAATCAGTTTCCTTCATAGTATAAATTTATCTTTGCATCATTTCAGGTGATATGACTGAAATTAAGTGAAAGACCTTTCAAGATAAGGCTGAAGAGGCCAGCAGGGACGAGGATTAGTTCTAGAGCTGTGCTGTTCCCTTGCTGGTACCTTCAGAGGTTGCCTCTTAAAAAGGAGATATAAAATTTTAAATCATCAGCATATATTCACTTGATGTATCTGAAGTCATGGGTCTGGCTACAATTATATGGGACAATTTCAAGTATCCTATTACCTTAATATTAATAAGTCTTAACTTCATTAATCTTTAAATTTATCGATCTTTACTGAGTTACCAGTTATTTCTCTGTCATTTACAACATTCTCTTACTATCTTTAGTAAACCATGCTATATATTTTTGTATACAGAACTGTGTTTAAACTACAATATTATATAGAGCTTTAAAAGCCTTAAAATTTAAAATATAAATAGTAGTGGTCAGGCACATTATTAGATGAGGAAAATCCAGAATACATTAATAAGCTGTATCAAAGAACTGTTCTGAGAAGGAATTGATTCGGCAAAGTGAGGGGGTCACAGGTGACTTTGGTAAGATTGGCTTCAGTGGTGGGTACAAAATTCAGATTAGAATGGGATACAGATAACTAGCAGGTGAAAAATTAATTTAAAAAAAACTTTTCAAGTGAGTGAATAATATAGAGAAAGGAGCTGAAAGGGGTGATGGCAGAAAGAACAAGAAGGAATACAGAAAATATTATATCTTAATGGTGATGAAATTTTCATTTATTGTCCTGACCAGTGTGGCTCAATTGGTGGGGCATTGTCTCGCACACTAAAAGGTAGCCGGTTCAATCCCCAGTCAGGGCACATGCCTGGGTTGCAGGCTGGATCCCTGGTAGAGGGTGTGCAGGAGGCAGCTGATCCATGTTTCACTCTCACATCGATATGTCACTCGCTCTCTCTCCCCCTCCCTTCCTCTTTCTTAAAAAAAAAAAAAAAAAAAAAATCAATAAAGTCTTAAACATTTTTTTCATTTATTGAGGTTCAAACCAGAACTGGGAGGGAAAAAAAGTTATTTTGGCAAAATTTTGCTTTTCATTAACTTTCTGTTTGAAATGATATATAAATAATTTTTTGCTGAAAATATATTAATCTTTTAATCAAACGTACAAAAATTAAAAATTAAATTTATATATACTATATGTACTAGAGTTTTTTAAATCTATGAAATAAGTTTAAATATGACAGTATCAGAATAATAACTTTTTAGAGCTGACTCTGAGAATTTCAGACTGGGCACAGAAGTGAAGTAGACACATGAGTTGTTGGTGTTTTTGACTTCCAGGCAATATAGTTGATGGTGAAGCCATTTGAGAGAAGTTAACAGTTATTTATACTTTGTAATGTACTTTTAGTGATTGAGATCAATAAACTTTATTATATGTTCTGAAGAAATAGTTCATTAATTGTTTTTATTGAAAATTTTACTACATTTATAATTCTGTATATATCATTCCAAAAATTATATATGCTATAAAATCTTAATACAGCTTTTTGTACACTGAACTATTTAAACTATAAGTACTCAAAACTAACATTGTATCTGTCAGAAATAATGGTTAAATTTGTCAAAAACATTTTATTATTAAGGAGCTGAATTTAGAATCTTGGTTTTAGTTTTTGTTCATCAATGAGATTATTGTACATTTACTTGGAGAATAGATTATTTCAACCAGAAGTGCTTTCTCCCTCCTCTGAACTCCCATGTATATCTATTACAATAGTTTCCTATTTCTGCTGTAACCAATTACCTCGTACTTAGTGCCTTAAAACAACACATATTTATTATCTTAGTCTGGAAGTGAGAAATCCAAAGTAGGTCTAATGGATTAAATCAAGGTATCAGCAAGGTACATTCTTTTCTGGAGATTCTTGGGGAGAACTGTTTTCTTGCCTTTTCAGCTTGTAGAGGCTGCCCACATTCTTTGGCTTGTGGGTGCATCACTCCAGCCTTTACTTCTGTCATCACATCTCCTCTATCTCTCCCGCCTTCCTCTTCTAAGGACCCTTGTGACTGCATTGGGCCCACCCAGGTAATCCAGGATAATCTTTTCCATCCCATAATCTTTACCTTAATAATATCTGCAGAGTCCCTTTTGCCATGTAAGTTAACATATTCATAGGTTTGGGGGAGTGATGTGGACATCTGCCTGCTGCCTTTTTCTTCTTTTATTTAGACTCATTGAATGTCAGAGCTGGAAGGGACATTGGGTGATAACTTGGACAAGTTATAACTGTTAACTTCTCTCAAATGGCTTCACTTTACTTTATACATGAAGAAAGTGAATGAAACCAGAGAGGATATTGGTCTGCCTGTAAGCGTATTTCTTTTTCTTTTTCTTTTTTTTTTTTTTTTAAGATTGGGAACCGTCCTTATTCATGCTGTGTATGCTTAACTGTATGTACTTAGAGTACCTTGAACATTTTAAGTGCTCAATAACTATTTGTGGCCTTAATGAATAAAAGGTTAGTACTCATTTTGAGTTAGTGCTAATGGAAGTTTATAAAAAGTCACTGACCAAGATACCACGAGGGTAGAGATTCAATTATTCTTACATTTTGTAGTTAAAAGAAGGTACTCATTTAGTCTTAAACACCAACTACCTTTTTAAAGATTATAGTTCTCTTGCCCCATCTCTACCCACCCTCTTTCTTTAAAAAAAAAAAAAAAAGAAAGAATAAAGAAGGAAAGAAAGAGTATGAAAAAGAATGAAAAAAAGGAAAAGTAGAAAAGAAAGAAAAGGGAAGGAAAGAAGGGAGGGAGGGAAGCAGAAAATGATACAGTGGTGTTCATTTAATTGTTTTCCTACAGTAACTTATGGAACTCTGATTTAGAGTCTTTGGCACTCATTGCTGTTTGACTGTGTTAACAAGATAAACCTATATTTTTTGTGATGCATATAGTTCATTTGTGTACAATAATTAAGATAATTTAAAAATTAATATGTTTTAAAAACTACTTTATAACTTTAGGAAAACTTTTAGAGACTTTGGTTTACCTTTCAATTTATGATTTTCCTTCCTTGTTAAGTAAGGACAGTTTGGACTCTTGTTTAAAATAAAATTAAAAAACTTTATCTGGCATTTCTTATTAAAAAACATTAAGAATCTAGATTTTATGTTTAGATCATCATCGAGACTACATAAATCACTTACTAACTATTCCCAAGAAAGAAAGCTTGGTTTGATGCTTATTTAATGACTGATTTTGTTAATATTCTTGTAATTTATATAAAATCTGTTGCCCTGGCCAGTTTTGCTCAGTGGTTAGAGTGTCGGGGGTTCGCAGGTTTGATTTCCAGTCAAGGGCATGTACCTGGGTTGCAGGTTTGATCCTCGGCTCCGGTGAGCGTCGTGCAAGAGGCAACCAATTGATGTGTCTCTTTCACATCCATGTTTCTCTCTCCCTCCCTCCCTCCCTTCCTCTCAATCTAAAAAAAATCAATGGAAAAATATCCTCAGGTGAAGATTAACCAAAAATAAAAATAAATGAAATCTGCCCTAGGTGGTTTGGCTCAGCAGTTAGAGCATCAGCCCACAGACCATTGGGTCTCGGGTTCGATTCCTGTCAAGGCCACATACCTCTGTTGCGGTTCCTCCCCGGCCCTGGTTGGGGTCGTGTGGGAGGCAGCCAGTCAATGTGTCTCTCTCACATTGATGTTTCTGTCTCTCCCTCCCTCCTTCCCACTCTATCTGAAGATATATGGAAAAATACCCTCGGTGAGGATAAAAAAAGTAAATAAATGAAATCTGATTGTTATATGAATTTGGATGTATTAGGCATATTTCTTTAAATAAAATACATCAAAAGCATGTTAGATTCTTTTCCTTTTTGTATCATCATGGTATTCCATTGGGTGTATACATTTATATATGTCTAATTCTAACACTAAGTCTGCCTACTAAGACGGTACATGTAATGTGCTAGCAACTGTAAAATAGACCATGGTAAAAGTGTCCAGTAACTGGTAATGGCTATTATCATATTGTCATTCTCTTAGTGAGCAAAAGGTTAATTTTAAGTCAACTTTATTTTTTTACTCTATTTTTAAAAGGTTTGTAAATTTTCAATTACAGTTGACATACTATATTATATTAGTTTCAGGTGTACAACATAGTAGTTAGACATTTGTATAACTTATAATGTGATCACCCCGATAAGTCTAGTACCCATCTGACATCATCCACAGATAAGTCAACTTTAGAATATATTCATTATAATAAATTATATTCATTGGGTGAAAACCTAATCTGACTTTTCTTTTCCTGGCAGCAACTTGAATTGGTGGAACCAAGTGGCTGGATTCATGTACCCTTAACCGATAATCATAAGAAGCCAACTCGAACATTCATGATACAGATTGCCGTTCTAGCCAATCACCAAAATGGAAGAGACACCCACATGAGACAAATTAAAATATATACACCAGTAGAAGAGAGCTCCATTGGTAAATTTCCTAGATGTACAACTATTGATTTCATGATGTATCGTTCAATAAGGTGACCTGGAAATAGAACAGGAGTCATTAAACATATCTGTGTTTTCTCTGGTCAGTAAATATTATATCTGGTATCTTTACTGAAAAATCCTCAGTTGTTTTACAGTTTTTGTATGCATTGAAAACTATTTTATTGTAGTTTAAAAAAATAAATTTTGGGTCATACTCTCTTTATTTTCTTTAACATAATAACGCTCACATATTTTATATTATTAAAAATGAGTGTAAGTTCTGGCTGGTGTGGCTCAGTTGGCTGAAGCGTCGTTCCATACACCAAAAGGTTGAAGGTTCGTTTCCTGGTCAGGGCACATATCGGGTTTCAGGTTTGATCCCCAGTTGGGGTGTGTGCAGAAGGCAGCCGATCAATGTTTCTTTCTCATATCGATGTTTCCCTCTCCCTCTCCCGCTCTCCCTCTCTTGCTCTCCCTCTCCCTTCTTTCTAAAGTTAATTAAAAAATTCATTTGAAGCCAATCATTAAATTTTTCCTTATTACCAAAAGAAAACCAACTGAGCCTGGCCAGTGTGGCTCAGTGGATTGAGCATCGTCCCATGAACTGAAAGTTCCTGGTTTGATTCCTGGTGGGGGCACATGTCTGGGTTGCGGGATTGATCCCCAATAGGGGGCGTGCAGGAGACAGCCGATCGATGTTTCTCTCTCACATTGATGTTTCTATCTCTCTAAAAAATCAATAAAAACATTTAAAAAAAAAAAATAGAAAACCAGTTGAACTGAACATATTTTACTAACCAGGTGTTTATTTTCACATGATGATCATGCATTAGAGTAATGATTCACCTCATGTTTGAAAACAAACCTATGTCTTATCAGTAGATGTTATCTGTAATAAGCCAAAATTATTCCTTTTTTTCCTCTTTAATCCAGAGGAAGCTTATTCTTTGAATACTGAGCCTTTTTAAAAACAGTGTCAAAATAAGCTTAGCATGAAGTGTCTGATGAGAACCACTCTGATTTGAGAATATAGTTAATTGTGACATAATTACTTCCATGAAATACTCGTAACCCTAGGGTTGTCTTTGTCCTGATACCATGTCAGAGATAGCCATTATCATCTGCTGTTGTCCTGATTCTAGTGCTGCTGTAGGAGAGTTAGTTTCAGATTTGTGTCTTGACACTGAAGCATTCCTGAGGGATGAAGAGGTCCCATGAAAAATTTAAAAATGTATGAAATTATTCTTTATATATAGAAAGATACTAGACGAGCTTAAATATGTTTTTTCCCCATGGTTTAAAATGAGTAGATTTGATTCTGCATACTTTTTTTCTATATCTATTACTTTTTGGGAGGGTGTTTATTTAGCCACAGAACTTCCCCAGATTGGCTCTTGTTTGGGAAAAATTCCTTGGTGGTTCTTGCATTACTGGAGAGACTGAAGTCTTAAATAGTAAGGTTTAAAAAATATTTTTGTTTGCTTTATTCTGGCAGTGAGTAGTAATTTACATGGATACTATACAGGTTTTACTTTTTCACTCAGCAGAATCTCCATTCTTTCTGTGAGTTTCACAAAGAGTTTTGTCATGTGCATTTTGTTGTCTTTGAAGAAATAGGGTAGGTGATCTATAGTCACCAAATAGTCCGTAACCAAAACTCATTGGGATCAGTAAATTAATTCCATTATAGATGTGGAATACTGGAAATGGTAATAGAGAGGATTAAAGGAAAACGTGGATAGGAATTAAAAGCAAAGGACAAAATCAAGGAAATTAGAATAGAAATACACACTAGGCGCTGTACTAGATGTTTTGCTTCATTTAGTCCAATAAAGAAAACATTCATATAAACAACAGCGTCTTAGTGTTCGAGACAGAGAAATCTAATAAAAAATATAGAAGGATTTACCCTGGCTGGTGTTGCTCAGTGAATTGAGCAATGTCCCATGGACTGAGAGGTCCCGGTTTGATTCCCAGTCAGGGCACATGCCTGGGTTGCAGGCTCGATCCCCAGTAAGCAGGGCGTGCATGAGGCAGCCGATTGATATTTCTCTCTCACATTGATGTTTCTATCTCTTTAATCTATAAAATCATTAAAAAATAATAATCCCTTATATATTTTGCCTGCTTTTGCCTACTAGGGGAAATAATAGTCCTCTAAACAACCAAATCAGAAATTAGAGTGGTAATATCTCACACTGAGGCATGGGAGTGTAGAGAAGAAGAGAGGATTGACTTCCTGTCCAGGAAATTAGAAGTGAAGCTAAATAAGACATTGTGGAGGAGGTAGAGTTTTGGAAAGAAAGACTATTGTAATATCAACTAATTACTCACTTTCAAGTTTATTCTTGAATCCAGACTATCATTGTTTATAGGTAAGTAACAGTTATTTTGAAACAGATGATTTGTGTGTTCAGAATCAAGTGACGTTTTCTACATTACTCTCATTTGAAAGGTTCCAATGATTAAAACATGGACAAATCTTGAAAAATAATTTTTGACACAATGCCTTCTGTTCTTTTAGCCATTATGACTATTAATTTAGTGCAGATTAATACACTACAGTATACATTTAATGAGTATAAAATTTTATGAATCACCCTGGCTCGGTTGGAGCATCATCCCCTACACCAAAAGGTTGTGGGTTTCTCAATTAGGGCACATGCCTAGGTTGCAAGTTTGATCCCAGTTAGGGCATGTATAGGAGGCACTGATCGATGTTTCTCTCTCACATTGATGTTTCTTTCTCTTTCTCTCCCTCTCTCTCTAAAATCAAGAAAAACATATCCTCAGGTGAGGAATAAATAAATAAAGAAGTAAATAGCCCTGGCCAGTTTGCTCAGTGGTTAGCGTGCCAGCCTGTGGACCAGACAGTCCCGGGTTCCGTTCCCGCTAAGGGCACGTACCTGGGTTGTAGTTTGTCCCTGGCCCCGGTTGGGGTCGTGTGGGTGGCAACCACTCGATGTGTTTCTCTCACATCGATGTTTCTCTCTCTCTCTTACCCCCTCTCTCCCTCCCACTCTATCTGAAGATAAATGCAGAAATGTACTCGGGTGAGGATTTAAAAAAAAAAAAAGGTAAGTAAAATTTTATGACTCAAATACAAATATGTCATGTTTCCAAGTGTTTTAGAAAATTGTTACTCTAGACTTTTTAATAACATGTATTATTTTTATTGAATTCTTGCTTATTTCATCCATTACCTTTTTAAAATGATAAAATTTGCAAAATATGTTGCATTAAAGCATTAGGAAAAATAATATTTTGTAGTCGTGATTGTATGTGGACACTTGCTTTGTGCATCTTTTACACCAAGATTGTCTTTTGCCCACAATGGTCTGGCATTTCCCACTTGTGTGATTTTCTAGAACAGCGATTTTCAATTGGTGTGCCATGGTAGGTGCACAGGTGTGCCACAAGAATTTTAGAAGCATTCAATACCTGACTATTTAGTCAGGGACAGTGACCTCTCTTCCCTTAGATTGTCAAATAAAAAAATGACAACAGCCAACACAACAATAGCTGTCTGATGTGAATGAATAAAAATTATACCTGTTTTTTTGTTAGCTTGGCAAAAATACATTTTTTGGTGTGCTGAAGAATTTTGGTAATTAGTTTATGTGTGCCATGAGATGAAAAGGTTGAAAATTGCTGTTCTAGAGTACGGTTTTTGGAAATGTTTGCTGTGAAAGCTGTTTCTGTTCAGTGGTGTCCAGAAAGCCTTAGAAAGAGGAAGATGGTGAAGAAGAAATCCTTGGGGATTAGTTTATTAATTATCCATGACAATGATTTAGTATATTAACAGGACAAATCTGAAGGCTAATTAATTAGACCCCCCCAACTATAAATCTAAGAAAATGTCTATAATCAATGGCAATGTTACATGAAAAGTTAAAATTATTTTTTAGTACTACTAACTAATCTATTTTTCAGTTTTTCTCTGGACCAATTTTAGGAGAATTCTGCTGGCTTTTGAAACCTTTAAGTGAATTTTTGTTTCAGAAAATGGTATTTCACATCATGTATAATTGAAGCTGTAGCATTTACCATTGCAGTTATTTTAATTACTGCATTTGTGGCCGTCAGCTTTCCATTGATGCAGTTCAGTGATCACCAGAAGATGTTCTTCCACTAGGCATTTGCTTTTCCAATGTTGAGAGCAAATTACTGTTCTCCCCCTGTGGTCCTGGAAATAACTCCCCAAACTGTTTTTATAGACTTTATTCTGAGACTAGCTCTCCTCTTTACCCTGGCATTCATCTGTAGCTGGCCATCCAGATTTTAACAGATCATTTCCTGTTATTACTACAGCAGTATCAAAATACTGATCACTCACTAAGAAGCACAGTATCCAAAAGACTGAAGCAGAGAGTTCAGCCAGCTGTTTGTTTTCCACTGTTAAAATTTATAGGAATCACATGTTAGGTGGACGTGAAGACATGAAATTGAGGGTAGCCTCAATAAAAGGAGAATGAGTGATAATGATCCATCCAACTATTGTTATACTCAGGTGTTTACCAAAGGCAAAGCAAAGGCATTTTACTGTTATTTAAAAATAGTGCTTATTTTTTAAGGTAGCACTCAGGAACTAATAGGATATTTAAGGAATATATTCCTCAGAAGTTTTAAGTCATCTGAACTGTTTAGAAAAAATTTGTCATTTTTTTTCTTGAAATTGTCAGTTAACGGGTGTAATTTGGTGTAATTTTGACTCTCATCTTTTCATATTCAGTAACCCCAAGTCCTGCAGATTCCATATTAATGATCACTGTTAGTTTCATCCAATTCACATCATTCTAGGCCCATTGCAGGAAGCTCCCAGATAGACCATTGGTCTTTAGTTTATGCTAAAATAAAAGTTTTATTTTAAAACTTTAAAAGTCCAAACAATATTTCATCATATAGCTCTGTAAATATTTATACTAATTCCACATTACCTATATACAGTTACCAACTATCTGAGCCTGACGTCCTTTGGCATCCCTTCAAGGCCATACCTCTTCCCTGCTTCTTTTATAATTTTTTTTCATTATTCTTTATTATTCTCAGACTTTTTGCTCTAGCCAAGCAAATATGCTTGTCTGTTTTTGTATCCTTATTTTTATTTTTACTCTTTTATATGTAACATCTAATGGCCTTTAATCCTGTCACTATTGTACTAATTGATACCACTTCTCGGAGCAGAAACTAGCTCCCTTGAGTGCCTATATTTAATCTGATTTTAATCCTGTATATTTTTGTTCCTTCTTTAAAGGATTCTAAATCCCCTCAGCATTTATATATTGCTAGTACTATATTAACATATGAATATTATATTGTATATGTTGCTAACTTGAAGACAAAGAATCAGTCTTATTTATCTTCTGTATTTGCATTATTACAATTCTCAATGTAATAGGCATGCAGTAAATACTTATTGCTTTTCTTTATAAGCTCTTGCATGGACATACTTTCACATCTTATATCTTATTTTCAGAAAATCACTGTGTCAGGGTTACATTTAACTATGAATAATAGAAATTCCTATCACAATGACAAATAAATTTTTATATTTCTTGTCTATTAAAAGGTTTGGACCCCTGGCCAGTTTTGCTCAGTGGTTAGAGCATCGGCCCACGGACCAATGAGTTGCGAGTTCGATTCTGGCCAAGGGCACGTACCTCGGTTGTGGTTCGTCCCTGGCCCTGGTTGGGGTTGTGCGGGAGGCAACCAGTCGATGTGTCTCTCTCACATCGATATTTCTCTCTTTTTCTCCCTCCCTCCTTCCCACTCTATCTGAAGATAAATGGAGAAATGTCCTCGGGTGGGGATTGGAAAAAAAAAGGTTTGGAGATCCATGGTTGCTTCATTGGCCCAGCAGCTTAATAACAGGCTTTCTGAAAAGTTTGAGGTCATTCTCTCATGGCCACAAGATAGTTGCTGTAGTTCCAGCTATGACATTGGCACTTGAGAGAGAAGAGAGAAAGCACTGTCCTTTATCAGAAAGGAAACTTTTCCCAGAATTCATCAGCGTACTTAACATCTCATTGGTCAGAACTGGATCACATGAACATCTCTACCTGAAAGGGAGGCAAATTTGTCTGTGAAATCAGGAAATAGATTGTTGACTTAGGCAAATACTATTTCTTTAAAAAATTTTTTTTTGTATTGATTGTTAGAGAGGAAGGGAGAGGGAGGGAGAGAGAAATAGAAACTGCAAAGCCTTTTATAAAGATGTACTCAGGAGGGAATAATCCACAGTGTCATTTTTTAATTATTAAGGATACATAATTGCTCATCCCTATCAAGTAAAAAGATGTTTACAGCCTGGCCAGTGTGGCTCAGTGGTTGAGCACCGACCCATGCACCAAGAGGTCGCTGGTTCGATTCCCGGTCAGGGCACATGCCCAGGTTGTGGTCCTGATCCCCAGTGGGGGGCATGCAGGAGGTGGCCAATCGATGTTCTCTCTCATTGATGTTTCTATCTTTCCCTCTCCCTTCCTCTCTCTCTAAAACCAATAAAGAAAAACATTTTAAAAAATGTTTACAATGCTGTGATTAAATGTATTACATATAGTTCTGAGGAGAAAAATATTGCATCTTTTTCAAACAATCAACATGTACCATTAAATGCCTTAAGTCCTGTGTAGAATACAAATAAGTAGAAAACGTGTTTCTTAGAATTTTTGGTCTAGCTGACGATGACTAGGACACACAGAGACATTCACACACACTGTGTAAGGTAGTATTGAGTAAAACAGATCATAGCTATTATTTTAATAAAGGCAGAGATCACCAATTCCCAGGGTAGTCTGTAAGGTTCTTTTGGAAGAGATATAAATTCATGTATGCAGGGGTATGTGAAGGGACCTTCCTAGGTTCTGTACAAGTTGACAAGTAGTAAAGAGAAGGCCAAAACATGACCTTCTTTCTTGATAAAAGACAGGTTGACAGATGCATTTTTAAGTCTTGGCTAATTTAGGCTCCTAACAACGAATCCCTAAGATTCATGTCATAGCTGCTTGTACTGAATGGGGTGGGAAGCTCCCTCGTAGAAGGAGGATGGAACTGAGCCACATATTCTCAATTCTTCCTATATTTACCAGTGAGATGTTTACCTCATTAGGGATGGAGCAAAGGGGTGGAGAGAGTCTCAGAGCAAAGGAATTGAACTTCCAGCTGTGAATCATCAGGAGTGGGGAAGACGTTTTCCTATACGTACACTCTGGTTCCAGAACAGTGAGCAGATTTCAGCAGAGCTGAGATGGGAGGGCATTTTGGGCATGGAAAAGTGTACAGCTTTGTGGAGGAGTAAGGAGGTTATATTCAGACTGCAGTGCAGCAAGGTGTTAGACGTGAGGAACGTAACATCCTTAAGTTACTGGATGGACGAAAGGTAGTTTAGGGTAGGGTGGGTTGAAAGTTTAATCTTTCCCTGTTATGTATAAGGTAACTGTGCTCTTATACCCATACCCTTATATAATTCTTCTATTTAATGCTATAGTAAAACTTCGGAGGACTAAAAAGGCAATATGGGTAGCCTAACACCTACCACCATTATAAATTTTAAAGGAGACTATGGGATAAAAGCTGTATTTTTTGGAAACAATAATTTCATATAAATCAAAATATTTAGTGAAGATTTGTCATATTCAATTACCTAAGATTAGACCATGTAGAAGGCTATCAGAAGGTTGTCTGGGATAAAAAAGTTGGGTGGAAATCTCTGCTTTTCCAAAAGGGCATTCTTTAGAGTATGATGCTTGTGGGATTATAGAAATGTCCACCCAATTTGGTTCCATTGATCCAGGTTTCCTCCTTCCATTCCAGAGATTTAGATAATAAATGGAGTTATTAGAAAAATCTGCTTGTAACAAGACCATCAGAAATCATACACAGCTCCAAATAAGGCTCTCAAGTGGCCATTACAAAAATATTTGAGTTCTTGGAATATGGCATGCTGTGTGTTTAAACAAAATATCATTAGTAGGAACACAACTTGATTCCTTTGGGTCCAGTTTGTGCTTGTCTTACATCTAATTACTTTTGGATCCAAAATAAAGAGCCCCCCCTTTTTTTTTTTAACTGAAGAAGTCTTTGAAACAGTATTATTCATATTATAATCCCTTTTAAAGATAATGTCAACTGAAGCATGAAATATACTAGTGATATGAAGAAACAATATAGTGTAAGCACAGTTTCTTGTTTTAATAAATAGTAACCATTTTGTAGATCCTTTGTAGCTAATGAATATGATAAGAGGAAATATTATTTTAATGGAAAGTTCTGATGTGAAAAAATGTCTCTCTTATTTGCAAGTTAAAAGGAACTAACTCAACAGTATAGGAATAATATGAGCATCTGAGTCCTATCTACTATAATCTTTGGCCAACTTTGTCAGCCTTTTTCCTTTTTAAGTGTGTATATGTGTGTGTGAAGCACAGTGTACATACAGTGAAGTACACCAAGCACCATCTCAGTGAATTAGATCGGAGTGGACACCCATGTACATGCCAAAGACTGGGACACCTCAGTACCCTGGAAGCCCTCATGTTCCACCTAAACTGGAATTCCCTTCCTCCTCTCCGACATGAGCCTCTACCCCAAGTTAAATAGTGTAACTGTTTCACCTATGTTTGATGCATACATATGTGCATACTAACGTACAATACATTTTCCTTTGTGTCTGTTTTCCTTTACTCAGCATGACTTTTGTAACATGTATCCATGTTACTGCATGTAGCCATAGTTTGTTCATTTTTACTGTTGTATACATAGTATTCTACTGTTGTTGGTTATTGGAATTTTCAGTTTGAGGATATTTGTAATAGTATTATTACAAATAATACTATTATAAAATGCTAGTACCTATGTTTTGACTCATATTGCATGTGCATTTTTGTTAGATAAGTATATAGGAGCCAAATACCTTGCTCAAGGGGTATATATGTGCTCATTTTTTTTTTTTATCCTCACCTGAGGACTTTTTTTTTCTGCATTTATCTTCAGATAGAGCGGGAGGGAGAGAGGGAGGAAGAGAGAGAGAGAAACATCGATGTGAGAGAGCCACATCGCGTGGTCGCCACCCTCACGACCCCAACCGGGGCCGGGGACAAACTGCAACAGAGATACGTGCCCTTAGCAGGAACCGAACCTGGGACTCTCTGGTCTGCGGGCCGACGCTCTAACTGCTGAGCCAAACCGGCCAGGGCTGTGTGCTCATTTTTTTGTAGATGATGCCAGATCACTCTCCAAAGTGGATATACTCATTCACGTTTCAACAGCAGGATGTAAGAGTTGCCATTGCTCCATATATTCATCAGTCTTTAGTATTGCTGTTCTTTGTAATTTTAGCCATTTTGATGACTGTAGTGTTATCTTATTATAGTTTTAATTTTCCTGTTCTTAATAACTAATGAGGTCAAGCCACTTTTCATATTTTTGCTGGCAATTTGGATAGTCATGAAGTATTGTATTTAGTCTCGTTCATTTAAAGAATTTGCCTTTATTTTTCATATTGGTTTATAAAAGTGTTTCATATATTGTGGATATAAGCCTTTTGACAGTGATAAGTATTATAACTATCCCACTGCATAGCTTGCCTTTTCATTCTCTTAAAGATGGGATTTTTTAATGAGCAAAAATTCTTTTTTTTTTTTTATCCTCACCCAAGGATATTTTTCCATTTATCTCCAGATAGAGTCGGGGAGAGAGAGAGAGAAAGAGAGAAACATCGACATGAGAGAGACACATCGATTGGTTGCCTCCTGCACGCCCCCGACCAGGGCTGGGGACCGAACCGCAACTGGGGTATGAGGTACGTGCCCTTGACCAGAATTGAACCCGTGACTCTGGTTCACAGGCCGACGTTCTAACCACTGAGCTAAACTGGCCAGGGCAAAAATTATTATTTTTTTAATGTAAACCAATTTATTAATCTTTTACACAATGTTTAGTATTTCTTATGTGCTAGTAAATCTTTTTCATTTTGAACATCATGAAGATATTCTCTTATATTGTCTTATAAAAGCTTTATTTGTTTGTTGTACAGATTTTAGATCTACAGTCCACCTTAGATGATAGGAGTTAAATTTCATTTTTTTCCCATCTCTAAATGGATATCCAATTTACCCATTTGTTGAGACCATCTCTTCTCAGTGCTCTGCAATGCCACCTCTGTTTCAAATCAAGTATCCCTATGTGTGTGGTATGTTTTTGAGTTCTCTGCTCTATTCAGTTCATCTATTCTTGCATCAGGACCACACTGTCTTTATTTGTAATATGTTTTGACACCAGCTAGATCAAGTTCTCCCAGTGTGTTCTTTTATAAGAGTTTCTCAACTGTTTTTGGCCTTTTTTTTCATTATATATATATATTTAAGTTCAGCTGATCATGTTATACATACATACATACATACCAAATAGAATTTTTATTAGTGTTGCTTTGAATCTATAGATCGATTTGAGAACTGACTCTGTAAAAGTATTGAGTTTTCTAATTTGCAGAACACTACATATTTGAGTCTTTAAATGTCTTTCAATAATGTTTTATAGTTTGTAGGGAGACATCTTATATATCTTTTGTAGATTTATTCCTAAGAATATGATATTTTCATGCTATTATAAATGATACTTAATAAAAAGTTTGTTTGGGTTAATTGAAATAAAATAGATTTTTGTATCTTGACTTTATTTCCAGAAACTTTCTTTCCTCTTAATTAGAATAATTTTTCTGTAGATTCTTTTGGATTTCTTACATCTCTAAATGGTGGCTATTTTATTTCTTTTTGTTTTCCTTATATTTTTTGTTTACTTTCTATCCTCATTGGATTAGCTACACCCTACAGTAATGTATTATATACAAGTCTGAGAAGTTAAATAGAACATTGAGAGCAATGTTTCTTACCTTGTTTCTGATCCCAATAGGAAAGCTTTCAAAATTCCACCATTTTGTATGATGTTAACTTACACCCTACAGGGGGAAACCCTTAATAGAACTTATGCTCGTCTCTTCTGTTTCTAGTTTACCTAAATTTTGTGTTTGTTTTTAAATCATGAATGAATATTGAGTATATAAAATGCTTTGCTTACATCTATTGAAATAACCATATGATTTTCTTCTTTATTTTATTATTATGTTGAATTATTTTGGTTGTTTTTTGAATGTTAAATCTACCATCATTATTGGGACAAATCCAGTTTGGTTATAGGCATTATCCTTTTTTATGAATTATTGGGTTTGGTTTGCTAAAAATTAATTGTAAACTTTTTCATCAATGTGCACCACATGGTTTTTACATTATGGGTGAGGTTGGCCTGTGACAGTCCCCCTCTGTACTGTCCTTGTCCTATTTTGGCTGTGGAATGACTTTGGATTCATGAAATAAATGGGAAAGGTTTTTTTTTGTTTTTGTTTTTATATTTTCTGGAAGTATTTGTGTGAGATTAAAATAATTCCTTATAAGATTCACTGTGGAGACATAATTATAGGTTTGATTTCTAATTCTAAGCAGATGGAAAACTTCAGATCTTTGTACTTCTTTCGTAAGTTTTGGCAATTTGTATTTTTCTGGAAGTTTACCCATTTCATCTACATTTTCCATTTTCTTCTTTTTTTTTTTTTTGGTATGTTATTATTCATATTGTCATTTTATAATCTCTATAATGCCTGTAGTATCTACGGTGTTAGATCTCTCATCATTCCTAACATTGGTTACGTGAGATCACCCTTTTCCTCTTCATTAGTCTCAACAGAAACTTACTAATTCTGTTCGTCTTTTTAAAGAACTAACTTTTGGCTTTATTTATCCTCTCTATTGCATATGTTTATTCTATTTCATTGATTTCTGCTCTTTATTATTTTCTTTGGGCTTAATTTACCTTATTTTTCTAAGTTTTTGAGATGAATACTTAGATTGATGATTTTCAGCATTCTTTTTCTCTAAAATATGCACTTAAAGCTGTAAATTTCCCTCTAAGCACAGCTCTAGTTGATCTTACATGATTTGATGCATAATTATTCATTATCATGCAGTTATAATATTCTCTAATTTCTATTAGAATGTTTCTCTTTGACCCATGAGTTATTTAGAAGGACATTTCTTAATTTTCTTTAAAAATATGGGATTTTCAAAGTATCCATTTATTATTGATTTCTAACATAATTATTCTATGGTCAGAAAACATTTTTTGAAAGTTATTGAATCTTGCTTTAATAGCCCAACATATACTAAATTTTATTAATGTATAAAAATCATATTTATTCTGTCATTTTGGGGTACAGAACTTCATATATATTAATTAGTTCAGATTTATTAATTGGGTCATTCAATATTATGTATCCAATTGATTTTTTTTGTCTGCTTGTTTATCAGTTAATAAGTTGTATGAAAACCCTACACATGAGTGACAATTTTTCTACTTTCCTTATAATTCTATCAATTTTCTGTTTATATATTTTGCAGCTATGTTATTAAGTACATATGTACACATTTAGAATTATTATATCTTTCTGATGAATCAAACCATTTATTATGGAGTGTACTTTTTTGTTGTCAGTAATTTTTTGTTTGTTTGTTAATTCTCACCTAAGGATATTTTTCCATTGATTTTTAGATAGAGTGGAAAGGAGGGAGGGAGAGAGGGAGAGAGGGAGAGACAGAAACACCAATGTGAGAGAGACATCTCAACAGGGGCCGGCGATTGAACCTGCAACCCAGGTATGTATCCTTGATTGGGAATCGAACCCATGACCCTTTGGTCCAAGCGCTGATGCCCTAACTGCTGAGCCATATGGGCCAGGGCTTCAGTAATATTTTTTGCCATAAAGTCTACTTTTCTGATTTAATAAAGCCATGCTAATTTTCTTTTGATTCGTGTTTAAATGTTATGTCTTTCTCTAGTCTTTTACTTTTCACCATTTCATCTCCTTATATTTCTTGTATGTTTTCTATAAATATAATATAATTGGGTTTTGTTTTTTACCCAGTTTGACCCTCTGGGAGGAAGAACTCTATGTGGCTTATTTGGAAGATCCTGCCTTCCAAACCAATGCAAATAGACATCTAGGAGAGGTGAGAGGGATTTGAGAAAGATCGTTTCAGGCCAGGTTTTGGATGGCTTTTTAATATTAAGGTAAAATGTTTGGCCTGTATCTTTTAGGAAACCATTGAAGGTCTTTGTTTTGTTTTTTAATCCTCACCCGAGGACATGCGTAGAGAGAGGAAAGGAGAGAGAGAGAGAGAGAGACAGGGAGAGACAGAGAGAAACATCAGTGTGAGAGAAGCATTAATTGTTTGCCTTTACGTACACGCCCAGGCTGGGGATCTAACCCCCAAGCCAGGTGTGTGCCCTGACCAGGAATTGAACCAGCGACCTTTCGGTGCACTTTGGTGCATAGGGC
The DNA here is from genome assembly GCA_030848825.1 of Tadarida brasiliensis. Taxonomy (NCBI): domain Eukaryota; kingdom Metazoa; phylum Chordata; class Mammalia; order Chiroptera; family Molossidae; genus Tadarida; species Tadarida brasiliensis. The sequence goes on along the minus strand of CM061259.1, from coordinate 17,393,796 downwards.
AGGGGGTGGGGCCCTCAACCAATTGAGCTACTCCAGTCGGGCACCATTGAAGGGTTTTGAACAGGTAGGTGAGTGATGTGTTTCAAGAAAATTAAACCAGGCTCTAGCTGGTGGCTCAGCTGGTTGAAGTGTCCTCTCATACACCAAAAGGTGGCAGGTTCAATTCCCAGTCAGGGGCTCATACGGGAGGCAAATAATTGATGTTTCTCTCTCACTGGATGTTTCCTTCTCTCTTCCTCTCTCTAAAAATCAATAAAAACATATCCTTGGGCGAGGCTTTAAAAAAAAAAGATGAAATTGGTGAGATTCAACCGCAGCAGGGAGCACTGCAGGCAATGAAGAAGGTTCTGACACCGTCGTGATGATACAGCCTCCAGGACGACTTGATACGTGGTGTGCTTCAGGGAAACATCTGATGACAAAACCCTGGGCCAGACAGGAATATGGCCGTGGAAACGTTAAAAAAGGACTGGAAATACAAAAGAGAATTCATTTTCTGCTTACATGTGGCGAGGCAGAAAGTTCAAGTTTAGGTTCAAGGTAATGAACAAATGAGTACTGAAACCACGCTCTCTGTGATATGGGGCCACCGAAGACTGAATCAGGTGAAGGGACAACAGTGAATATAAAGCATCACAAACAGGTGAATATAAGAAACGTCTGAAGATGAGTGTAACAGTTTTATATTCCCCTCCACCTCTCCCACATTCAAGCCACCACGTTAGCTTTGACGCCTAGACCAACATCCTGCAGATCTTACGTAGGTAGTTGGTTGCTCTACGTCAATATTTTTGTAGGTACTTTTGAGGAAAGAGCCTCAATTTACACATTTCCAAGGAGGCTTGCTTCCCTGTAGCAGGGAACTGTTCAGCGCCTTCACACTTTATATGATTACAATGGTGCCAGCGCAGTTCAGTGGCAAATAATTCAGCGTTTCCTGTTTCTGGTTTCACCCTCTCTTCCTTCCAAATGCAGTTATTAGTCTTTCCCTTAACAACTACTTACTCATTTGTTTTGTTTTGTTTTGTATGTATGTTAAGCAATGTAGAATTAGTAGTAATCAGAATTTTAGGGAATTTTAGACCAATAAGTTAAAATATGTGATAATTCTTTTGGTCATAATAATATTTTAGTAGTTCGTAGCAGACATTTCTATTGTGTTCATTTCTTGGGTGTTTCCATCTGCTGTTTTTGGCTGCTGTATCCACCAGTACAGAGTGTGTTCTGTCCTGTTTGAAACCTTGGACTATGAGCTTATCTTTAGTAGGGCTTTATCTATAAAATGCCTGTGAAGCCTGGGTTACGAATGTTCTTCCAAGATAGTTTTGGGTCTACTTCTGTGTACGCTCAATGGGGATCCCTGGCTTAGGACTTAGTTCTTTGTAATTTCTTTTTTTTTTTTTAATTTTACATTTATCTTTAGACAGAGTGGGAAGGGAAGAAAGAGAGAGAGAGAAATACATTGATTGGTTGCCACTCGCACAACCCCAACCAGGGCCAGGGACTAACCACAACCAAGGTATGTGCCCTTGGTTGGAATCGAACCCGGGAATCTTTGGTCCGAAGGCCGACGCTCTAACTGTTGAGCCAAACCGGCCAGGGCAATTCTTTGTAATTTCTTGACTGTGGCTTCCTAGACCACTTGTGACATGAATTCAGTCCTCTGTGTTGTGCAGGCCATCTTATGAATTCTCAAGGGATTTATTTTCCCCACTCAGAGTCCAAGAGCAAATAAACTGGTTTCCCCATTTTCTATTATCTTCTTTTGCTGGTGGGCAGATCCCCCCACCACACATCCCCCTAACTGAGCGTTTAGCCCTTCCAGTTTTATGCTGGGATCTTAGTTTCAGTTATCCACCTTGCAAGAGCCAAGCTCTCACCTCTTATCCTTTGCATTCCTTTCAAACCAGCCTCTTAGACGGCAACCACTGTTCACCGCCCGCCATTGAGGCAAACACAGGGTAGCCTCTTTGCCAGTTCAGTTCTCGTTGCTTCGTTATTCCTGGCACCTGTTTGTTTTTCTCTTATTTGCACTTCGCTGTGCATTTTTTGAAAGTTTGTGTCATTTCCCCCAGCATTTCCAGGTGATCTGGCAGGAGGCTTTCTATGTGTAGTCCACCATGTTGCTGACATTTGTATCTTGAATTCTTCCCCCATTCATAGTTTTTCTCCTTGTGTTTTGAATTAGCCTTTGTTTTATTTTTTCAAAGGACATTACATTTCACAGTTGGAGTGGCTTTAAAATGGCATATTTTCTTTCTGGATTCAATAGGAAAAAGAGTTCCTAATTCTGGTATCATTATACCTTGCCACGTCACCAATTCTGCTCAGAGGCACAGAGGGAATAACTAGCTCCGAAGAGTCATAGAAGACTAGCCCTTTCATCCTGGCTTGAGAAAGTAACCGTGATAATGTACCCCAAGTGAGTCAATGATATCAAATTTAGTATGGGGATTACCTCGGGGTTCAGGGGAAAGGAGAATTGAGAAATGAGGTCATGGAGGGATTCAATTGCATTTGTAATATTTTATTTCTTAAGCTAAGTAGCATATACCCAGAGGTTCATTATGTTTTTTACATTTTAAAACAGTATCTGAGCCCTGGCCGGTTTGGCTCAGTGAACCAAAGAGTCTCGGGTTCAATTCCGATCAAGGGCACTCCATCGCAGTTCGGTCCGCGGCCCTGGTCAGGGTCTTGCGGGAGGCAACCAATCAATGTATCTCTCACATCGATGCTTCTCTCTCTCTCTCCCTCCCACTCTATCTGAAGATAAATGGAAAAATATCCTTGGGTGAGGAGTTTTTTAAAAAGTATCTGAAATATTTCATAGTAAAAATGATTTTAAAAAGAATTACCACCATAATGAAATTATACCATATTTTATTTTATTATTGATTTTAGAGAGGGAAGACGGGAGAGAGAGAGAAACATTGATATCAGAGAGATACATCAATCAGTTGTGTGTTGTACACACCCAGACTGGGGATTGAACCCACAGCCTGACTGGGAACTGAACCCATGACCTTCCAGTGCACGGGACGACGCTCCAGCCGACTGAGCCACACTGGTCAGGACTGTATATATATTTTTAATCCTCACCCGAGGACATTTTTTGCATTTATCCTCAGATAGAGCGAGAGGGAGAGAGGGAGGAAGAGAGAGAGAGAAACATCGATCTGAGAGAGACACATTGACTAGTTGCTACCCACACAACCCCAACCCAGGCTGGGGACAAACTGCAACCGAGGTACGTGCCCTTAGCGGGAACCGAACCAGGGTCTCTCTGGTCCACGGGCCGACGCTCTAACTGCTGAGCCAAACCAGCCAGGGCCATATTTTTAATTTCATATAATGGATGATACACAGGGCATTTGTCGAGTGAAAAGATAATTTTCCATCCTAAAGAGGTAAAGTAAGTTGTTGAAATTTCAACTACTGTTAAGATTTAGTTATTTCCATATTAAACTCTGCTTCTCATGCTTTTAAAAAATGTCATATGCCTGACCATAAACTCCAACCTATCCCGTGATCGTGCTATTTCCAACTTGGGGAGTAATTCTAGTATTATCCAGAATAGCAGCAGGTTAAATCCGAGTCATCTTTTGTGCCAAAACAGTCCTTTTAAGTGATTTTGCAATCAAATTCTCAACTGCTTCCTCCCTCCCCCACCCCCCACCATGTTAATTGCAAGCACTGCTGTTAGTGATCTTGTTCACTCACATCTTTTGACACGGAAATATGAAAGAGGAAAGAAGGGCCGGCATGTAGAGGGACTGAGTTCTTTCCCCTGTTCACTTAGGCTGCTGCTGGACTTGATTCCTTGCAAAGACTGCCTCTTGTCCTCACAACAACATTAGCAATAGTTCACGTTTGCTGAGTGCTTTCCCTGTGCTCGTCATGGTAACAAAGCATTCTGTATGTATTATCACATTGAATTCCTATAATATCCCTGCAGTCGTCATTATCTCCTTTTTAGAATGAAGGAAAGAGTTTGATCAATTTGACTAAATTGCACAGGTATAAGTGACTATGTTGAATATTTACTTCTAAGTAACTCTGAAGTAACTCTCTCTCTCTCTCTCTCTCTCTCTCTCTCTCTCTCTCTCTCCTACACATCATGTAGTATTGGATACCACATAGAAGTAATTTAATATTACTTTAGCATCAGAAAGACTCATGGAGATGTTATGAAATGTCGGGTTTAGCTGACTTCTATTTACAAACAGCAGACAAGAGGAACATCCAAGGAGCAAACGAGCAGTCAGAGCAAGCTGGGTCTCAGGATGCAGGAGTGGGTGGGGGCAGAATGCCTGTCAGAATGCACTGCCCAGGGCTGTGGCGGAATACCCACCGATGCTGATGGTATGTGTGGATAAGACAGGTATGTGGCCTCCGGTTTTACCTTGTTTTCTGTCATACCAAAGACTATTAAAAGAACAATATTGTCTTGGGAGTCTCACCTTTGACCTAATCAAATAAAACCTTCCCTGCCCACATCATTACTGTTAGGAGAGTGGGGGTGGTGTGGGATGTGGACACAAAGATAAAGAAATATGAAAAGTTGACCAGGCTACGTTGTTTCCTATTTCTTTATAGGTTAAGCCTGTTGCTTCTCAGAAACAGACCAAGAAGGAAGGAAGAATGGGGGGAGGGATAGAGGGACAGAGGTGGAGCAGAGAAAGATGGACTCAACACCAAGAAAAGTAGGCACCTGCGTTTCTCTCTGTGACTTCTTAGAGAAGGTGCTTGCGTGACTATTTTGCGACTTTACAACTTTGAAGAGAAATCGATGTGATTTAATTTAAACTGAGCCTTGTAGAGAGCAAGGGCTCTCTTTCCCCCAGTGTTTCGGGAATACAATCTGTGCTCCGTTCTATGATACATCATCTACATGTACTGTGTGTTCACCACCCAGTCTCTCTTAGAGAAACTCAAGTTATCTCCAAACTCCTTCTTGAACTATTGTTTCTACTTCATCCTGAGGCTTGTGTTTAATTATTTTGGCCTTTTTTAAGTAACTCTGGGCCTGGGGCACTTAGACATTTAGAGGCTCTTCATTGGATTAGCAATAAATCATAAATGAATTAGTATAATCTCTTTAAAATTAAAATAATACTTCATCTATCTAATTTACCATCGCCATCTCGATGTGGTCTAATCTAAATCCTACTATGATAAATACAATAATTATTAATAAATTAATAATAACATTGGCTCATAGGACCCAGGGGCACATAAGTAGGGGTGTGAGCAGATGTTTTCTTTTGCCTTCGGAATTTTACAGGTGTCCAAAGACGCTGTAAAGATGCAAGAAGGGGCCAATCTAAGGACAAGTGCCCTAGGGTGGCCAATAAATAGCTCTGCTTGCATGAATATTTTGCTCCTTTGTAGTTAAAAAAAATCAGTAATTAAATTGAAATTAGGTCTTGTGAATCTCGTTTATGCTAACTTTCTTAGAAAGATTCAAGTATTTTCAGCTCCCTCTGCCGCCAGATGTCGAGCTCTCTGTAGTCTGATTCCTTGGGCCGCTGCTACCACCCTAACTCCTTTCCTTCTGTTTCTGAGAAGAACAGTAGAACATTTTATTGGGGATCTTTTGCAATCCTTTTGAAACAGTTTAGTAAAAATTTTGTTTGACAAGGCATTCCAATTTGTGAACACATAACAGAAAAGTGAATTATTCATTTTGTAAAGTTCTTTATTGTTTACAAAGAACATATGCCCATTGCTCCATTTAGACTCTTATTTATTGTTATTATTATTACTATTAATCCTCACCCGAGGACATACTTAGAAAGAGGGAGGAGGAGGAGAAAGAAAGAAACATCCATGTGAGAGAGAAACACGACTTGATTGCCTTCTGGATCTGCCCCAACCAGGGATGGAATGCACATCCCAGGTATGTGGCCTGACCGGGAATCGAACCTGCAACATTTCGGTGCACAGGATGACGCTCAACCAACCAAACCACTCCAGCTGGGCACTCCATTTATATGCTTGGAGCAACCTTGTCAGGTAGATAAGACAGGCTGGTGTCAAACCCATAAGACAAATGAAATTGATCTTACTCCTAATGTAGTGCTCTTTCCTTACTTCGACTAGTTTCTTGACCAAATGCCAATGAAAAGGCTTTATTTTAATATGGATTCCTGGGTTTTCATGTCTAATAGTAACTTTTGAAACTTTATGGAACCATTAGAACTCTGTTAATCTGGGAGGGCGGGCACAATTAGTGGTTGATAAATTCTCAGTCGACCTCTGTTAACTGACTGCTTTCTCTTCCTGTGTGCGTTCTGGGTCTAGGAAATGCAGGATCAAGTGTGAATGTAGCCAGTGGAGCCCTCATACTAAACAAACGCTTAACGGATTGCTGCTGGATGGTAAATATGTAGTAAATGAGCACTTCAGCATGTTTCAGGAGATTCTTAATTCAGGATTATATGATTTAAACACCTTCATTAAGGGGACCGAGGTGGGATGTACACACTCCAGTCATTTCTTTTTAGAACCCTGTATGTCCTTGTGTCAGCCCACACGAGCGACTGTGATGCCCAATGGTTGTGAATGCTAACACCATTGTGTTTATTTTTATGAGAATCGGGTCAAGATAGCCCAAGCAAAGGCACCAAACAACCTGGGAACACAAGCAAAATGGGAAATAAAATATATTTTATAGTGAGCCGTTACAGATGGATTTTGCAGAGAAGAGTAATTAACCACGGGCCCAATCAGGGATGCATGTTTAATGCTTTGCAGGTAGTCTAGAGAAAAGCTAAATAAAAAAAAAATTCCAGCCCCAACTGCTCTTCTAAATGGGCTGAGAACTATAGCAGTGAATTAAAATAACCTGTGAATTTTTCTAACCAAAATAAAAATACCAGTTATGAAATATTTCTTTTACTCTTTGCCAATTCTTTAATAGTCCATTAGGTATTTCTAGGAGGTGGAGTAGTTGAAATGAAAATTTGAGCTCAGAAACCTGAAAGGCCAGAATCTTGAATAAACTGACTGAGGCGAGATAGAACTGGGTGTGAAAGGAGGCTTTTTCTGTGGTAGATTTGCCTTCAAACTGGGCATGTGTTTCATTTGGATAAGTCTTTGAAAGTTCCAGGAATCACTGAAAAAAGAGACTTGAAGAAACTTAGAAATAACTGGTTTAATCCTCCTGCAGCCTAAGAGTGGGCCACTTCCTGGAGAAGGTATCCAGTTGCTTCTACACAGTTTGGCTAACCGGTTCTGTCCTTTTCAGATGAAAAGTTGTCACTCAACTCCGTTAAAGAATCCGTTCTTTCAACTCGCTCCTTCTCCCCATTAGAACCCTGGTATAAAACCGGATTTCTTGTGGACTACCTTTTTGCCTGACCCAGAAATGATTGATTGAATGTGTTATTCTTTGTGTCGTTTATAGAGAAAGCCTGAATGAATATCTGGCCTTGACACTTCATTTCATTTCAGCTTCATGGGCCCACGTTTAAGAACATTTTAATCTTCTTTCTGTTGCTTGCACTGGAAATGGTGGAAATAATAACATGGCTAATAATTATATGATTGGTAATTATGTGTCCCACAGCGAGGCTTAATATAGTTTTATTCTGATACAGTTTCCTCTAGGTAGTATATAGGAGTGATTTTCAATTCCCAGGTCCTTTTCAGAAGAACTAGGCTTTTTAAAACAAAACAAAAAAACCCATCTTAACTAAAATAAAAGCAGTTCATTTGCAGGGCCCCCTTCTTTGGTGAGGCCATTTACAACACAGGGATACTGGTGTGGTATTTATACCTACAGAGATAGGTTAAAAGACAATGCCCTTATATGTGGCATTATTTCATTAAAAACAATTCCATTCCAAATTATAGCTTTTATTCTCTTTTTAAATGACTGCTTGTTTAAATAGCAGCCATTCCTGGTTTCATTCTTTAAATACCACCCTAAAGGAGTAAAGCTAAAATAGGTACCTTCAGCTTTTTTGTACCATAGAGATTGTTATTTTGAAAAAAAAAAAAAAAAAAAAGAGAGAGAGAAAAAAAAATCAAATTTCCTTGAGGCAAAACTTGGAAATTTGGCTTTACTCGAGGTTTTTCATACTACTAGTTACCCAAAGAATACAATGAGATAGAATTATGGAATGTTAGCTCTAAGAAACATTTTGTTTAATCTGTTTAACAGTCAAATAAATTGGGGCCCTATTGGCCAGCCAGTTCTCTAGTAGGTTACACAGGTGGGTGGTGGAGAAGTCTGTGGGGATTTCTCTCAACTCCGAGTGATTCTGTTGGACCCCGTGGATTTGGCTGGATTTGGCTTGGGAAGTGGCGAAAGAGGAAAGCTAAGGAAAAAACAACCCATGACAGCTTTATAGCCAGCTCGTTAAAGTAGATCCTGTGCTTGACAGTGTATTGCTTCCTCTGCTGGGTGTGGATTGACAGGTATTGATGAAATGTCTCAGGTTCTAATTCAGAATGCCTGGTGACAAATTATAAGTTTGAAAAGTTGAGGTTATCAGCAAGCCACAGGGTGTGTCTATGGACTCCAGCCTTCAGCAGCCTTGCTCCTGTCTCCAGCAAGACTCTGCTCCTTAACAAGGATGTACTTGATCTCTTCCCCACAAGGATTAGATTAAATGCTGTAGTAAATGTGCCATTAAGATACTTCATTGTGCCCTGGCCAGTGTGGCTTAGTTGGTTGAGCATCATCCTATGTACCTAAAGGTCACTAGTTCGATTCCCAATGCCTGGGTTTTGGGCTCCATCCCCAGTAGGGGGGGTGCAGGAGGCAGCTGGTTGATGTTTCTCTCTCTCATCAATGTTTCTCTCTCTCCCTCTCCCTTTCTCTCTCTTTGAAACCAATAAAAACATACTTAAAAAATATACATATAAAGATACTTCATTGTACTAAGGCATTCACACCTCAAACACACTGAAGCTGAGTGCCTTCAGCCACCCAAGAAGCATATGAATGACCTGGAGAAATGCCTAACATTATATCTACTTTGATATTTCATTATTTATTTATTTTTTTTTATCCTCACCCGAGGACATTCTCCCATTTTTTGTTCAGATAGAGTGGGAGGGAGAGGGAGAGAGAGAGAAACATTGATGTGAAAGGGACACACTGAGTGGCTGCCTCCTGCACGACCCAACCAGGGGCTGGGGACAAACTGCAACTGAGGTACATGCCCCCGGCGGGAACCAAACCCGGGTCTCTCTGGACCGCAGGCCAATGCTGTAACCGCTGAGCCAAACCGACCAGGGCCTTTGATATTTCATTATTAAATGCAATTTAGAAGTTGCTTTGGAAGGAAGTTGTCTATTCGTTTGAATAAAACCAGAATGGAAAAAATAGCAAATTCCTTTCCAATCTCCTCTAAATGATTCTCTCTGCCACCATGTCTACTTGGTTGTGGCTCTGACTACATTAATTCCTTGACCTTGGCCTAAGTCAGACCATAGGTTTCAGAGTGCTTTCCACCACTAGCTAAGCCTCTTTGAGATTTTGCTTTGTTTTTGAAGAAGCTAAATTGGAAGCATTTGAGATGTTTACTATTTATGTTTGTTGTTTGATATTTTATTCCATACCTTTCTGGACACAATTCTCATGATAATAGAATAGCATGGAAATAGAATTTATTTTATTTTATTGGAAATAGAATTTTAATACCATGTTGAATCCAAGAAATCATTTAACACAAGTCTTCATTTTAGAGATGAAGAAATTATAGGTCAAAGATGAGAAGAGAGTCATTCCTGTTGCCTTTGCTATCTTAAAGGGATTTGGTTTAAATTATTTTCTTAGCAGTATAAACGTATTTATTCTCTCTAATCCCTAGTCGTGATTTGGTTTTCATCACCTAGTGATTGATATAATGTTTTGGGTTTAAAAAAATTTTAGGTACAAAGAGATGGGTCAGCCAAAGTCAGAAACCTTGAGGTAAGGTAGAGAAAAACCTGGTGTTGAATTTTGGGGTGTTAGTCCTGAGGAGAAGCCCTTTTTAAAAAAGAGTCAGAAATTAAAAATCTGCATTTTTCTCATTATCTTTAATATTTTATCTTACTCAAGAAAGACTTCTGAGAAGCCAAATATATCCTGCAAATTTTGTAAAACAACCCTTCCAATGGCTTACCTGGACTGACATGTTGACTTACTAAGTTTAGATAATTTTATAACTCATTTGTCTATTGGGGGGAAAAGAGGTGGTTATGATTAATTTCAGTGAAATAATTTAAGTTGAAGTGAGAGAACTAATAATGAACATGAATATAGGAGAAGTGTTGTCCATGGAAGACCTCTTTGAAAGGAACCACCATGGAACTGATTTCCACCAGTGTAAGAAGTTGTCTATCTCAGCTTTAGAGTAGTCTATAGATTCAAGTCATTTACTATATTGGGGTCTGTTAACTCTTTTATTATATCTAAAAGCTTAAATAAAACAAAACAAAGGCTACTGTTCTTTGGCAAACCCTTTTCCCCCAATTAGCTCTAATTAAATGAAGAATTGAACAGGGTTTAGGTATATCTACTACTGACCGTTATTATTCTCTTTATTCAGGAACAGAATAGTAAAAAATGGGAGGGCAGAGTCAAGATGGTAGAGTAGGTATTATCAACCTCAGTATAGACTAATGAATCAATGGAGTTTGTCCCTTTACATCAATATTCAACTATGCAAATTCTTCCCACTAAAAAAATGATGGGATTGTGAATGATTTTTTTAGAGTCAGCATGTGTTGCTTTTATTATTTCAATTAAAAAATATAGCCCAACTGGTGCGGTTCAGTGGTTGAGCATCGACCCATGCACCAAGAGGTCACTGGTTCGATTCCTTGTCAGGGCACATGCCCAGGTTGTGGGCCCGATCCCCAGTGGGGGGCATGCAGGAGGCATCCAATAGATGTTCTCTCTCATCAATGTTTCTATCTCTCTCTCTCTCTCCCTTCCTCTCTCTCTAAAAGCAATAAAGAAAAAAATTTTTTTTGACATACCAGAAGTAAAAACAAAAGAATATAATTTTTATGGTGATTTTATTTTCTGATCACATAGATCCTTTTTTAGTTCTCCCATAAGACCATGTGTCATAACACCAACACAAAGTTTTATTTCTATTCAAGTTAGGACATTTTCAGGAAACCTAGACACCAGGAATAAACAGTGACCGACAGTCACAAGTTGACCTGGTGAAAATGTTGCCATATTCATTTGCACCATCGTCTCTGCTGTATCGTAAGTTCTTCCAGGCCAGAGACCTGTCTTATTCATCTTTGTATCTCCAGTTCAATGAGGACCTCGACGGATATCTTTTGAAAGGATCTATGAATTAAGTTCTGTAATTCTGAGTTTCGTATGGATAGGATAAATTCCAATTCTAAATGTGTAACACAGGGCTGTGCCCTAATGTGGCATTACCGCTCACTCATAGATAACAATACAGCCCCTAAGTAACGGGAGGACGCTGCACAGCACAGTCGAGTATGCGCCCTTCTCAAAGCTGATGGCACAGTTTTATTAACACAAACCAGGATTTTCCTTTAGAAGCTGCTGAACCTGTTGCCTACTTACTGTCAGAACAATTTAATGTCAACTGAGCTACAAGGGAAACCATTGTATTTGGCAGACATTCTCCAGTATTTAAATGAACAATACTAAATAACCCCATACAACAGGTCAACTCATTCAGCTATTGGAATGTATATTTTGCAGCTAACTTAACCCGGGTGAGTCCATTGGGATACCATTCTGCTTAATTAAAAAAAAAAAAAAATTGAGACATTCACCAAAGGCCTGGCTGCACTGCTTTTATGGTCCAGGCAGCCAATTTTTAGCGCGCCTGGGTCTCTAGAATCCACCCCTCCTGCTTGGCGAAGGGATCCTAATCCCTTCTCACAGCAGGTTTGCTCAAGATTACACAGGTTTTAGATTCCCAATAAAGCTGCCAGCTGCCTTGACAGGCAAGGAGGTAAGAGAAACATTCCTGAGAAGAGGGAGTGGCCTGGGGTAGGAGGGAGGGGCAGCTCCTGGAGCATGGGAGGGGATGAAGTAGGTAAGAGAAACATTCCTGAGAAGAGGGAGTGGCCTGGGGTAGGAGGGAGGAGGTGGAGCTCCTGGAGCACGGGAGGGGATGAAGCACCGCAAAACAAGTTAGAAAGTGAACAAAGGCACCTAGGGCCTGGGCTGAGAAGGGGCAGCAAGGAGAGACCATAGGGTGGTGTGTGTGAGGGGGATGGCCAAGGGGCGAGGTCACTCACCTCATGGGAGGGTGGCCTCCAGAGAAGGGCTCAGCTACCTAACCTGGCTCTGCCTTCCTCTCTACCTCTCACTCTCAGGGACAGACTTGTGCTTCCACCAACTGGGCAATTGCAGTAAAAGACCAGAGACACCTCTGAGTGGAGTTCACCTCTGGGAGATGCTGTCCGTGGAGGAATGATTAGCTTCCATATTTCATGACATAGAACCCTGGGGTCTCAACTGGAGACTCGCCCGAGTATGTGAGCACAGTCAATATTACTTTTGGAGGAAATAATAATTTGGCCTTGTTTATAAGGAAAAGCCCTGTGTCCCAGTTCTGCACAGGGTGGAGAACGTCTAGCAGAGAATGTCCCGTTCTTAGGAATTTTAAAAATGGAAGGTCAGCTCTGTCACACATGAATCCCTGATATAAAAAATGTGGCTCTTTTTATTTTATTTATTAATTTTTATTTTTTAAACTTATCTTTATTATTGAATGTGTTACAAATGTGCCCCCTTTTCCCCCTATTGACCTCCTCCTCCCCACTCCTACCCCCCTCCTGCCTTCCCCACACTATTGTCTTTGTCCATTGGTTATGCACATATGCATAGAAGGTCTTTGGTTTATCGCTTTCTGCCCCCCTCCCCCCTTCCCTTTGAGCTGCATCAGTCTAACAGCCAATTTGTACTTCTTAATCCCTTCACCTTTTTTGCCCATCTCCCCGACCTGCCTCCCATCTGGCAACCAACAAAAAGTTCTCTGTATCTATGAGTATGTTTCTGTTCTGCTTGTTCATTTTGTTTGTAGATTCAGTTGTTGATAGATATGTATTTATTGCCATTTTATTGTTCATATTTTTGTTCTTCCTCTTCTTTAAGAAGAGCCTTCAACATTCCATATAAATATTGGTTTGGTGCCCTGGCCAGTTTGCCTCAGCTGGTAGAGTGTCGGCCCGTGGATCAGAGAGTCCCAGGTTCGGTTCCCGCTAAGGGCACGTACCTCAGTTGTGGTTCGTCCCTGGCCCCGGTTGGGGCCATGCGGGTGGCAACCAGTCGATGTGTCTCTCTCACATCGATGTTTCTCTCCCTCTCTCCCTCCCACTCTATCTGAAAATAAATGCAAAAATGTCCTCGGGTGAGGATAAAAAATAAATAAATAAATAAATAAATAAATAAATAAATAAATAAATAAATATTGGTTTGGTGGTGATGAACTCCTTTAGCTTTTTCTTGTCAAGGAAACTCTGTATATTCCATGGATTCTAAATGATAGCTTTGCAGGATAGAGTAATCTTGGTTGTAGGTCCTTGCTTTTCATCACTTTGAATATTGCCACTCCCTTCTGGCCTGCAAAGTTTCTTTTGAGATATCAGCTGACAGTCTTATGGGAGCTCCCTGGTAGGTAACTAACTGCTTTTCTCTTGCTGCTCTTAAGGTTCTCTCTTTGTCTTTAACCTTTCACATTTTGATGATGATGTGTCTTGGTGTGGGCCTCTTTGAGTTCATCTTGTTTGGGACACTCTGTGCTTCTGGGACTTGTATATCTGTTTTCTTCACCAAGTTAGGGAAGTTTTCTGTCATTATTTTTTCAAATAGGTTTTCAGTTTCTTGCTCTCTCTCTTCTTCTTCTGGCACCCCATGATGTGAATGTTGTTATGTTTGAAGTTGTCCCAGAGGCTCCTTATGCTATCCTCATTATTTTGGATTCTTTTTTCTTTTTGCTGTTCAGATTGGGTGTGTGTGTGTGTGTGTGTGTGTGTGTGGTTTTGTTTTTTTTTTGCTTCGTTATATTTCAAATTGATGGTTTGCTTTTTGGCTTCACTTACTTTACTATTGATTCCCTGTAAATTATTCTTTATTTCAGTTAGTGCATCACTCATTTCTGACTGGTCCTTTTTTATGCTCTTGAGGTCCTCACTAAGTTCCTTATAGTTCTCACTAAGTTCCTTAAAATTCTCACTAAGTTCCTTGAGCATCCTTATAACTGGTGTTTTGAACTCTGCATCTGTTAGATTGCTTATCTCCATTTTGTTTAGTTCTTTTCCTGGAGTTTTGTTCTGTTCTTTCATTTGAGACATGTTTCTTTGTCTCCTCATTTTGGCTGCCTCTCTGTATTAGTTTCCATGTATTCAGTAGAGTTGCTATGTCTCCTGGGCTTCCTAGGGTACCCCATTGTTTTAGGTGTCCTGTAGGGTCTGGTGGCACAACCTCCCTGATCACCCCAGCTGGGCCCTTGAGGTGTACCCCTCTGTGGACTGTGCACCCTTCTGTTGTAATTGAGTCTTGATTGCTGTTGGCACATCAATGGGAGGGATTTATGCAGGCTGATCAGCTGCAAGGACTGACTGTGCCCACTGGCCTCTGACTACCTTGGAGGATCAGCTGTGTAGAGGCCCATCACACAGAGCAATACTACTTCAGCAGGGCTCTGGTACCCACTGAGTCCACTACTTGAGTGTGTCACTTGTGGAGGTGGTTGGGTGTTGGTGCTTCAACGTGGTCTGAAGCTGTCCACTGGGTGTGCTGGCTCTGGGGCAAGGTCAATCACTGCCTGTGTTCTACCTGGGGCCACCAGGCATAAGCTACAAAGCAATCTGCTGATGGCTGCTGCTTGTGCTGGGGTTGGAGGTGCCCAGGCAAAGCCAAGCTGTGAACCATGGCTGGCTGCTTCTAGTGCTGGGCCTAGGGTCATTTAGCAAGAGGTATGGGGCTTGCTGGGGCCAGATGCTATTTGTTTGAGAGAATTTAGGAAAATCTGAAGCAGGATCCAAGACAGGCCAATCCTATGGTAAAGCCACTGGAAACAGCTTGGGTAGGCCAGGAAGTTGGGTGGGGCGGGCCTCAGGGAATCACCAGGATGGGGCAAACAGTGTGAACCTGGTTGTTGGAGTCCCAGCTACGGTGCCCCTCTGCTCGCCCTGTGGGGGAAGGGCTCACCAAAGGAACAACGGCCTCCTACCAGCACATCTGTCCTGAAGAAAGCTGCCTCTCCAGCTCTCGCCCCGATGCCAAACAACTCAGTTCTCCTCCGTACATCTCTGGTGCCTTTCACGCTGCCTCCCCCATGCTGGAGCCTGGAGGGAGCGAGTTTGAGTAAGTCCGTGTGGGGCCCTTTAAGAGGAGCTGCCTGGGGCTCCCACAGCCTCAGCCTCCCTCAGCCTCAGTTCCCGCTGGTTTTACAGCCAGAAGTGATGGGGACTTCTCTTCCTGGCACTGGGACCCTGAGCTGGGCGCCTGGTGTGGGGTGGGGACCCCTCACTCCTCAGGGAGGACCTTCCCAGCCCAGGTGTCCCCCTGATTTTTATCCACCACACGTGGGTGTGGGACCAGCCCGTCTGCCTCCACCCCTCCTACCATTCTCGGTGTAGCTGCTGCTTTAATTTCGTAGTTGTAGGACTTCCATTCAGCTCCATTTCAGGCGGTTCTGAAGGATGGTTGTGCTGTAGTTTAGTTGTAATGTTGATGTGGTTGTGGGAGGAGACGAGATGGTGTTTACCTGCGCCGCCATCTTGACCGGAAGTCTCAACGTGCTTTTTAAATGAGCGCCGTGGCCTGTGGGCGTCTCAGACGCCAGTAGAGATTCCCATGACAAACTGACAGCATTTTGCTCGCCAAAGCATGGCTGAAATGTCTGTTAGGTTAGGGGTCCGATAGGACTGAGGGTCAAGGAAATGCTAGAAAAAAATTGCATTTCAGTGGAAAACTATTCCTCCTCTACAGAAGGCCTCTCCAGAGGACCAGCTTCTAGCCCAGCTCCTGGTCTTTGCACAGTTGCACCTCTCTGTAAGTCACAGGTGACTGCCAGACCTGACCTTGTGTCCGATCTAGTAGTGATTTAACTTCTCCCATGTGGATAAACTGGTTTTGTCTCTCTATGTGCAATTCATTTCAATGTTGCTTTACTCCTCATTTGTGCTGATTTGACCTTCCTTTTGAACTGGTTATAACGTCGGCCTGATTTCCTCATATCATATGATTTTTAAAAAAATTCTTTAACCCATATTCCTTTTTATAGCTGTATGGGAGCCACGATTTTACCGTTTCCTGAAAATTATCTTTTAACAACTCTCTCTTCCGCTAGGCTTTCAAAGCACTATTTCTCTACTAGGGGTTACAAGAGAAACGACTGTTTACACATTTTACAAAATGTAGAGTGACCCAAGGAATCTTGGAGGCAAACTTGTCAGGAAGAGAACCACTCGGCTTCGCTCGAGCTGGGCCACCAGCCTGGTGTTGTGTGTCTGGATGTTCTGGTGTCTCTCTGGCGCCTCCGTTCCTGGTCCTCTGAACTCGCAGGAGCTGTTCTGACTCTGGAGAGGCATCTCCAGGGCTTCTGAGCATCAGTCAGGTGAAGCTCTCCAGTTCCTGCCTCTTCGGGCACATTGTGACCGGCCCGAGGCCATTCTTGGAGAAGGTGGGCTGTATTAATCCATAAAATAATTGTCCTCTCCCACTTTCTAAGTCACCAAAAGAACTCAAGGTTCCCCTGATGAAATTTGGCATGACTATTTTTTATCTAAAAATGAACTTTTCGGGATGTAAGCGGTTGTAAGAACTATAAGTGAAACTTTTCAAATTTTGCTTAAGTGTGGAGTATTTGTGGTGTTGTGTTGTGACTTAGTTTATTCATGTTTGCAATTGAGTCAGTGCTTACCAAGGCCTACTGTGAGCTGATCAACACAAGATACTCAGCTACAAGTAAAACAAATTCCTCATCTTCAAGGACCTCACAGGAGAAAAACCCATGTGCACAACTAACCACAAAACAGAGTGAGATCATGGCCATACTTAGCGGTATAAACACAACGGGAGAAGCAGAACGGGTCCAAAAAGTGAATCTAATTGCTTAGTAAAGAAGTTCATCTAGCATTTTAATTGAAAAGACTTGAGAGTTGTCCAGTCACTTTGCAGATGAAGAAACCAAGTCCCAAAGATGTTATATGGTCACAGTTCATCCATAATGTAAACACAGATATATATTAAAGTGTGTGATCAAACCATGATTCACTAGCAAATAACATTTCACCTCTTAAGCTATAGCTGCTATTTTGTCAATTCAGGGAATTAACCTGCAAAATGCTTTGCTGTGTTTCTAGTCTACTTGTGAATGTAAAGAAGCGATCTGTAAAGTAAAAGGCTTTTGGCAGGCTAATATCTCAGGGGAGAATTTCTCAAGTTTTGCAGGGTATCCCATTATCTGAGCTGTTATCTGAGCTGCAGTCCTGGGAGGTCTCTCTGGGCTAATGGGACTGATCTAGTAGCTGGGGATTGGGATGGTGGTGGTGGTCATACCATAGCAGGGTCTGTCTCCTGGGCTGGCAAGAACTAAGTGGAGTGAGGGCTGCAGCTTTTTTGGCCGGGGTTCAGGGCTGGGTTCCTATCCAACAGGAGCTAGGGTGAAAACCAGAAGCTGGGCAGGAGGCCAATCAGATCAAATGGCAGCTCAGTTCCCAGGGGTCTCAATTCACCTCCTGGAACACTGGACAAACTACTTCCAGATTCTGCTCACTCATGAGAAGGAAGCTTCTAACGTATTGACAGACTGAGCCATCCCTAGCTCAAGGCTCAGGTGGGGAGCGGTTGGGTTGGGTTGGGGATAGTCAGAGATGAACAGGGGTGGACACTATCTTTCATAGACTTGGGGTTTCTTATGAAAATATACCTGTTGATAGGAGAAAATAGAGAAAAGGATAAAGAGGAAAAGTTAGAATTAACCATGAATTCAAGACTTCCAGACTTCTCTCTCTCCCAATGTATATATATATTGTCTCTCTTTATATAAAGACAATATTGTATATATTGTTTATTAGACTGTTTTTCCACTCAATATTTTGTGCACATTTTCTGAAATTATTAAATGTGTATTTTAATTGAAATAACTCTTTTCTCATTAGGCACATATAATGGACAGTTGTCTCCGTTGATATTGCACCCATTTGTGTAATTAATTTTAACCATAATCATGGATAGAATTTAAGAGTTGAGAGGGATGTGATAGTCACCCTGTCACTCTCATTCTACAGATGCAAAAACTGATGTCCAATTTAATTCAGTGATTTGCCAGTTTAAACACAGTAGTTTTAAATAGAGCCAAGGCTAAAGTCACTCAGGACCCTCCCTGCTGCACAGTGACACCCTGGAGTATTTGTTTCATGTGCCCGTGGCTTGTCTTCCTCTCCAGACTGTGAGTTCCTTGAGGGCAGAGCTCTGTGATGCCTTTGCCGCTTCAGGTGTGTCTCCAGACCGGCAGTCATGGCATCATTTGGGAGCTGGTTAGACATGGAGAATCCCAGGCTCCACCTCGGGCCTGATGAATCAGAATCTGCATTTAACAAGATGCCTAGGTGATTCCCATCCACACTGAAGTCTGAGTAGCTCTGAGGGAATGGTCATTACGAATTTATTTGTGGTTGTTATGGTGTTTATGTCTCCTCCTAAATTCACTCGTTGAAACCTAATCCCCGATGTGATGGTGTTTGGAGCAGAGTCTTTGGGAGATGATTCGGTCACCAGGGCTCAGCCCTCCATCTGTGAACCAGGAAGTGGGTCTGCACCAGACACCGCATCTGCGGCACTTAGATCTTAGACTTACCAGCCTCCAGATCCATGGGAAATAGATTCTGTTGTTTATGAAACACCCAGCGTCTGGTATTTTGTTATAGCAGCTCAAATGGACTAAGACAGTGGTATTCATGGAGACTTTTGTTCACAGCAATGAAAACGGACTCCAAGTACCTTAAAGCAGAAACGGGCATGACAGCATTTTTTGGAAAAGAGACCAGTGTGTTATGGGGGAATTCAATACCAAACTTTAGGGATTAAGCCTCAGGGACCTTAGAAATAGGAGTTGGTTGACCTTTTCTATGGGGCTATACCATAAATGTAACGCCCAGTCACAATGTCTATCCATTCCAAATTTTAAATGCTGTGGGGGGGTGGGGGGGGAGAGACCCTTGAGGGGTCATGTGGTAGCTACTGGACCCCACCCCTACAGCCATAGTCCTTCCCAGAGAGGGAGGGTCATCGAGAAGCAGGCACCATTACAAACATTGTGTGCTATAATTTTTAAACTAAAGTGGTCACATTTTTGCTAATAATCGGGCATAGAGAAGAGCCTATTTCTAGTCTTTCCCCCTTTACAGCCCCTGTTTCTCTGATTTTCTTCCTTGCGATTTCTCTCTCAAAGAGAACATCTATTCTAATGATTCTAGCAATTGACATTTTGCTGGTGACACTCAAATGTACTCCCAGCTTGAATCTCTTTTCTGGGTTCCAGCCTCTATCTCCAAATGTTCTGTCACTCCTTAAAGTTCAACATGGCCACAATTGGGTTCATCATATGTCCCTCCCAAATTCTTCATTTCTATCAAGATGCTACTGTTTTCCATGACAACTAGCATCTGTGGCTCCTTCCTCGTTTTTCACATGCCAAATCCTGAACTTTAAAATGTGAACTTCTTCAATTCTCCCTCCTCTCCCTGCTGCCAACCAGAGTCCCAATCCTCATCCACTCTCTTTTAGATCACGCCCTGTTCCCTTGCCACACCCCTCCTCCTGTCCAATCCTTTTGTCCTACCGTTGCCAGGTAGATTTTTCTCAGCCTCCACTTGTATCGTCCCACTGCCCACCTCAGAGAATGTTTAATGTTATTTCAGGACATTTTATATGTAGGTCTGAGGTTGTGACCACAAGATAACATTGGTAACTCCCAGATCCCCATTGCCAGTGATCTTAAATATTATGTGAAAAAAATATTTTCCTAGAAATATTCGATGAGACAGATAGCCAACTCTATTAGAAATAAATAGCATAGTGTTTACATGAAGAACTATATGTTTAGTGTAACCATTAACCTGTTAAAGGAAAAACGGTTTCCTCTATTCACATCAACACTTCTGACACCAAATCTGTGGGTTTTCCACACCAAATGATTGTCCAACTCTCTGGATACCAACTGGGTGTCCTGTAATTCGGCCATGACATTAAGTACCTGGAGTTCGTGTGGACCCCGGGTTAAGGGCTCCGACCTATAGGACTGCCCCCACCCTACCCCGATGCTCATTGCAAGTCCAGGTTGGTACCTGCGCTTCAGACTGAATGGCTATGAGTCAAAGATTCCCGTGACCCCCTCCTCAGGTCTGATAATTTGCCAGAATGGCTCACAGAATTCAGGAAAGTGCTTAACTAACTAGATCACTGGCTTATTATAAAAGGATTCAATGAAGGAACAGCCAGATGGAAGAGGTAGGTAGGGCACGGTCTGAGGGAAGGGGTGTGGGAGCTTCCATGCCCTCTCTGGGCATGCCGTCCTCTGAGCACTTTTATGTTTTCAGCAACCTGGAAGCTCTCTGAACCTCTCTCTGTGGTCACGGTTTTTAATGGAGGCTTTCTTAAGTAGGCATGATTGATTAAATCATTGGCCATTAGTGGTTAACTCAGCCTTCAGCCCTTCTCCCCTCCCCAGAGGTCTGGGGATGGAGAGTAGGGTGAGGCTGAATGTACCAACCCTCTAATCACCTGGTTGGTTTCCCTGGCAACCAGTCCCCATCCTGAGGCTATTCAGGAGTTCCAGCCACCAGTCTTCTCGCCAGCATTCAAAAAGACACTTCACTTCTGAAAACTCCAAGGGTTTTAGAGCTGTAAGCAAGGAAACAGGGACAAAGACCAAAATATATATTTATTTTTGTATCACAGTATCACACCTGTCAATTTTAACTTTTTATTTTGAAAGAATTTCAGTCTTTCAATAAAGTTACCAAAATCCTAGTTTCCATATGCCCTTCACTCAGCTTCCCCCCATATTAACACATTATAACCACAATACAATGATCAAAACCAGGAAACTAACATTGAAACAATGTTATTAACTAATCTACAAACTTCCTTCTCATTTTGCCATTTGTCCCACTAAAGTCCTTTTTATGGTCCAGGATCGAATCCAAGATTCTGCACTGAGTCTAATTGGCATGCCACTTCAGTTTCTTCTATGTGGGACAGTTCTTTGGGTTTTCTTTGTGGCTCATGACCTTGACGCGTTTGAAGAGTTCTGGCCCGTTACTTCTGTAGAATGTCTTTTGATTTGGGTTTGTCTGCTGTTTCCTCATGTTGAAACATGCATGTTGAATGATGCATTTGGGGCAAGAATACCACCAAAGTGATGCAACATCCTTCTCAGTGCTTCGTATCAGGAGGTACATGATGTTGGTTTGTCTCATTACAGGTGATGTTCCTTTTGATCACTCGGTGAAGAAGGGTGTCTGTAAGATTTCTGCCCTTAAAATTACTGTTTCCCCTTTATGATTTAGTAAGTGTTTTGTGGGAAGGTATGCTGAGATATGTAGGAGACCAAGAAGGGGCTCGAAGGCCGCGGGCTGGGACCAGAGTGGTGACGGTGTGCCCAAGGAGGAGAGCGTTCCACGCAGGAAGGAGTGCTCTATCAGGTAGAAGTTACAAAGTCAAATCGATGGAGGACTGAAAGGAGACCAGCATTTTGTCAGTTAGGGATTTGGGGGGACTCGAATTAAAAATGCCTTCAGAGTAATGTTGCAGGGGGAGAACTGCAAAGATCTAAAAGTGATGGATTCTGGAATGACCAGGTAAGGAAGTAGAAGCTACAAATTTGGTAATTAGGGGAGTGACGCTGGACTATCTTATCAGGCCGTGGTAGCAGGTAAAGAACATCAATTCCAAATGTTGTGTGTTGTCCTCTTCTATGAATCTTTTTCTGCAGGGTACTGAAGGAAAAAATTAAGTCTCCATTCTCTAGACTCTAAACAAATGTAGAATGAAGGAGCTGAGTTTTTCTTTTCAAGACATTTCCTTTTGTTCTGCAGAGGAAGACCACATGGTTTGTATCTGCATGGACTTTGACATGAGTAGTAAGTAGCACTACACCTAGACTCTAGACAAATACCAGATGAGGTGTTTTTTCCATTTCCTTTTCAAGGTTAGTTTGCTTTTCAGCCCCAGTGTCTTTTATAATCATTCTTTTGACTATCTGGAGGGCTGATTAGCTGCACTCACCACTTGATAATGTGCGGGGCAGGTGTGTATATGGATGTATGAGCTAGAGATAGAAGAGTGTGTCTAAATGCTAAGTCAATTAACATTGATTTGGTTCATAGTGAAGCCTACCATGTTATAAGAAAAATAAATATAACTTAAAGGCAAAGAAACACTAAACACCCAGGTAATTTATGGTGAAGCATACTTAGTTTATGATTTTGGTTAATACATACTTTAACTAGAACAGTGTTCTGCACTCATTTTTATTAAATACTGTAGGTGTTTGCTGGGGCATGAGGTAATAACCCAAATACAATTAAAATGACCATAAAATTAGGGTCTCCACATAGGCTCCCAAGGATGGGTCTGTTTGAGGCTTCTAGTCATCAGCATTGGGTGGTCTGCTATTGGTGCATGATACTTAAATAGAGCTTTTTCCCCTTAGGTCTGTAAGGTGTTAAGGTGTTTTTATAAAACCCCATAAACCCTCGTTAAACACTTTTTTTCATAAAGAAAACTTAAATCTTTATTTGACGTGTTTTCTGTGGCACTATTTTGGCATTTTTACAAGTCCTTTAAAGAATCACTAATAATTGCATACACCTTGGGGTGGGGGTGAGGGGTATTTATTCAGGTCTTTGTACATCAAACTGCCTGACCCACTAAGCAACAAGCACAGAATTTTGGTACATTTTAATTTAATAAGGAAAAAAGATCAAAAGAATCTCCAGATGGAGAAAGTTAGGCTGATTTGGGGATTGCATATTAACTGATTGAAAGGAAGGTTTGACAACTGACTGAAATAACTGTGATTTAAACATATTATTTACTACAGTGAAGGCTTCCCTAAACACCAAAGAAGAAATAGCAGCACTATTCCCTACCCTGAAACTTCTTATTCCTTTTCCCTGCTTTATATTTTCTCCAGAGCACTTATCACCTCTGAACATAGTGTATAATTTATTTGTTGTATCTACTATTTTTTGTCTGTCTGAATGTAAGCTCTATGAGAAAGGGACTTTTGTCTTTTTTGTTTATTGTTGTATATTTAATGTCTAGGACAGTGTTGGGACATAATGGCACACAATAAATATTTGTTGAAGGAAGGAAGGAAGGGAAGGGGTGAGAGAGGGAGGGGGAAAAGGGAGGGAGGGAGGGAGAGAGGAGGGAAGGAGTGATTAAATTACATTTCATTTGTGTTCCAAGATATAGCATGAACTTCAGCTCTCAGAGTCCAGATTTCACATGCATGTGTGTTTCTCTTACTTAAAGATCTCATTTCTCTCCCCCTTTCACTCCACATCTTGAATCACAAAATCTTGGCATCATTAGGAATAATATTTGTATGTTTTAGGAATGATGTGAGGTCAGACCATGGTTTCTTGATGATGTCATGAAGCAGTATTCCATATAAATGCATTTGCACTCTAGAATTTCTTCCAAGTAGAAACAGGTGGTTAAGTTCTTTCTTTCTTTTTTTTTTTTTTTAACTTTGAGAGAAAGAAAACACCTCAGTTCACAGCAATGTTGATATTTGCAGACTCTCTTTCTTAAAAATATGTAACTGGGTGGACGATTCTGGGAAAATGGTGGAAAAGGAAGCACCAGATATCTGTCTTCTTACCTAGACAATAATTACACTGGCAGAATCTGTCAGCTGTGACTGTTTTGGAACGCTGGAGTTTATTGAAGGCTTGCAGTTTCCAGAGGAGGGGTTGGCCACTAAATTACAGTTAATTTCAATAAGTTTCAACTCTTAGCACAGTACAGCTCCCTCATCTCCTGCTCCCCAGCCCAAGGCAGGCGGCTGTGCATATGATCCTGGAACAGCTTGCAGGAACCAGGATGGGCATTAAGGACCCTGTCCTCCAGATAGTGAAGATCTGTGTCTGATTGCTGCTTCAGATCATGGAAATGCAGACACAGAGGTGGCTGGCCATTGTTGTAGCACCACCCTTCATTATTACAAGCCTTTCTCACACTGGCTCAAGTGACTTTCAGGGGATTTCATGAGCTGGCACTCCCTTTTTGTTATGCCCTCTCCCCCTTCATTTTCCTCTTTGGGGAGCCAGACAGTAAAGACTAGGACATTCAAAAGTAGCTGCATATCTGGGGGAAATTAGGAAATCATTGCACATGCCTATGGAAAGGCTCAGCCTCAGAAAAGATCTGTGAAGACTTTAAGTTTATACTTCAGGCTGATCCTCAGCAAAGAAACAGCTTACAACAATTAAAACAAAAACAAAACAGTAAACCCTTGAAGAAGGAGAATAATCTGATTTCAAGAGATGCGTCATTATTAGATTCAAATATTCATTTTTCAACAAAGAAATCTCAAGACATACAAAGAAACAGGGAATTACTGCCCATTCAAAGGAAAGAAATAAATGAATGGAAACTATTCTTGAGGAAGATCAGAGGGCAGATCTACTGGACAAAGACTTTAAAATAGCTGTCATAAATGTTCTTTTTTTTTTCTTTATTGATTTTAGAGAGAGAGGATGTGAGAGGGAGAGAGATAGAAACATCGATGAGAGAGAACATCGAGTGGCCACCTTCTGCATGCCCCACAGTGGGGATTGGGCCCACAACCTGGGCGTGTGCCCTGACTGGGAATCGAACCAGTGACCTCTTGGTGCACGAGTCAACGCTAAACCCCTGAGTCACACCAGCCGGGCCTTAAAGAACTAAAAGAAGATGTGGAGAGGTCAAGAAAACAATGTATGAACAAAATGGAAATATCAATAAAAAGATAGAAAGCCCCAAAATAAGCCAAAAAATTCTAGATCTGAAAAGTACAATAATTGAAAGGAAAATTTACTGGAGGAATTCAAAGAGTTTTGAACAGGCAGAAAAAAGTCAGCAACTTTGAAATAGTACAATTGAAATTAAGAAAAAAAAAGATTGGAGAAAAATGAACAGAGCCTAAGGGACCTCTGGTCAACTATCAAGTTGACCAACTTATACTTTGTGGGAGTCCCAGAAGGAAAAGAGAGATAAAGGGAAGGATAGATTATTTGAAGAAATAATGGCTGAAAACCCTCCAAATCTGATAAAAGACATGAAGATAAATATTCAAGAAACTCAGTGAATTCCAAATAGGATGAATTCAAAGAGATGCACACCAAGACACATTATAATCAAACTTGTGAAGTCAATGACAAAGAGAGAATCTCGAAAGCAAGAAGAGGAAAGCAACTGCTCACACACAGGGATCTTCAATAACATAATCTGATTTGTTATCAGAAGCTTTGGAGGCTAGACACAGTGGACTGATATATTCAAAGTGCTAAAAGAAAGAATCTGTCAACCAAGAATCCATTATCCAGCAAAAACGGCCTTCATAAGGGAGGAAAAAATTAAAATATTCCCAGGTAAACAAAATATAAGGGAGTTCATCACCACTAGACCTGCCCTGAAAGAAATCCTCAAGGGAGTCCTGCAGGTTGAAACAAAAGGACATTAGACAATAACTTGAATCCATATGAAGAAATAAAAATGGGCAGTTTTAAAGTTAGTATTACTGTAACAACAGTCTATAACTTTACTTTTTGTTTTCCACATGATTTAAGAGACTAATATATTTTAAAAACTTATTGGTCTAAAAGCTAGTATTATCCTAACTTGTTTGTAACTCCACATTTTTGTTTCTACATAATTTCAAGAGACTAATACATTTATAAAACAAATATTAGTTTAAGGTTTTGGACACATAGAGTACAAAAATATAATTTTGTAACATCAATAACTGAAAACATGGGGACAGGGCTATCAATGAGCAGAGTTTTTGTAATATTTTGGAGTTAAGCTGGTATAAATTCAAATTGGTGTGTTATAACTTTAGGATGTTATATGTAATCCCAATTGTGCCCACCAAGAGAAAAGCTGTAGAATATATATCAAAAGAAATTAGAAAAAAATTAAAATGTTTAATTACAGAAAATCAACTAAATAAAAAGAGACCATAATACAGAAAATAAAGGTCAAAAAAGATATAAGGCTTATAGAAAGGCAAATAGCATAAGGTAAATAGCAAAATGACAGAAGTATCTTCTGATCAGCAATTACTTTAAATTTAAATGAATTAAACCCTCCAATCAAAACACAGAGATTATCAGGGCCATGGTCTCAGTTTCCAACAGGCCAAACACCCTCTGCCCAGCTGAGCTGTGGGGATAAGATCCCCACCTGGCAGAGCTTCAAGGGCATGAACCCTGCCCAGCAGAACCCTGCCTTTGCCTCAGTGGGTCCGGAAGGTGGGTCTGCCATCACAGTGGGTCCAGGAGGCAGAGCAGCAGACAAAATAGGATTATACTTGGGCCTTTAGATCTAATGGAGTTTGCCTTGCTACATTTTGGATTTGCTTGGGGCCCATCATCCCTTTCTTTCTTCCAATTTCTCTTTTTTGGAACGAGAATGTCTATCCTATGCCTGTCTGATTATTATGTTTTGGAAGCACATAAATTGTCTGGTTTCATAGGTTTACAGCTAGAAAGAAATTTTGCCTCATTATGAATTTTACATTAGATGATATTTTAGATCATAATTTGGACTTTAGACTTTGGAGGTGATGCTAGAATGAGTTAAGATCCCCTGCCCCCATTTATTTGTTAAAGTCCTAACTCTCTAGTGTGGCTGTATTTGGAGATGGCATCTCTAAGGAAGCAATTAAAGTTAAATGAGTTCCCCTGACCGGTTTGGTTCAGCGGTTAGAGCATCGGCCTGCGGTCCAGAGAGACCCGGGTTCGGTTCCTGCTAAGGACATGTACCTTGGTTGCAGTTTGTCCCCGGCCTTGGTTGGTCGTGCGGGTGGCAGCCACTCGATGTGTCCCTTTCACGTCGATGTTTTTCTCTCTTCCTCTCTCTCCCTCCCACTCTATCTGAACAAAGAATGAAAAAATGTCCTCAGGTGAGGATAAAAAAAAAAAAAAAAAAAAGTTAAATGGGTTAATAAAGGTAGGGCTTTGATATCCAATAGTATTAGTGTCCTTGTACAAGCAAACACCAAAGAGCTTGTTCTCTCTCTATCTCTAGCTCTAGCTCTATCTCTCTATCTCTATCTCTATCTCTATCTCTATCTCTATCTCCATGTGCACAAGAAGAGTCTATGTGAGCCCACAGTGAGAAGGTGGCAGTCTGTAACTGAAGGGGAGAATTCTTATCAGACACTAGTTCTGTTGGCAATTTGCTTTTTGACTTCTAGTCTCCAAAACTATAAGAAAAATAAATTTCTGTTGTTTAAGCCACCCAATCTGTGATAGTTTGTTGTGGCATCTCAAGCTGACTAACACAAAGACAAATGAAAATGAAAGCACAACATACCAAAACTTATGAGATGCAGTGAAAGTTGTGCTAAGGGGAAATTTATGGTTATAAATACTTAAACTAAAAAAACAAAATAAAATCTCAAATCAACAATTTTAACTTTACAACTTAAGGTACTAGAAAAAGAAGAACAAACAAAACCCCAAATTAGTAGAAGGAAGGAAATAATAAATATTAGAGTAGAGGGAATAGAGAAGCAATAGAGAAAATCAGTGAAACCAACGGTCAGTTCCTCAAATCATTGAAAAAATCAACAAACCTTTAGCTAGATTGACTCAAATTACTAAATTCAGAAATGAAAGTGGAGACTGATTCTATAGAATTAAAAAGATTATAAGAGAGTACTATGAATGATTGTATGCCAACAAATTGGATCATTTAGATGGAAAAGACAAATTCTTAGAAACATAAAACCTATCAAGTCTGAATCATGAAGAATTAGAAAATTTGAGTAGACCTATAACTAGTAATGAAATTGAATCAGTAATCAAAAGTCTCCCAACAAGAAAAGCCCTGGACCTGATGGTTTTACTGGTGAATTTTTCCAAACATTTAAAAAGGAAATAACACTAATCCTTCTCAAACTTTTCCAAAAAGTTAGAGGAAGAAAAACTTCCTAACCCTTTCTATGAGACCAACATTACCTTGACAACAAAGCCAGAAAAAGAAACTACAAGAAAAACAACAACAACAAATAAAACAAACAAAAATAGACCAATATCTGGTATAAACATTGATGTAAAAATAGTTATAAATTAGTAGTAAACTGAATTCCACAGTATATTAAAAGGATTAGATGCCATGACTAAGTGGGCTTTATTCCTAGACTATAAGGATGATTTAACGTATAAAACCAACCAATGTAATAGAGCACAGTAACAGAATGAAGAAATAAAAATTCATATGATGCTCTCAGTTGATGCAAGAAAAGCATTTTACAAAATTTAACACCTGTTTATGAACAGAAGAAAATTACCTCAACATAATAAAAACAATATGTGAAAAACCCACAGTGAACATTATCCTCAATGATGAAAGATTGAACACTTTTCCTCTACTTGTTGTAGCCACTTCTATTTAGCATAGTAATGGAAGTCTTAGCCATTAGGCAAGAAAAAGAAATAAAATGCATCTAAATTTGAAAGGAAGAAGTAAAATTATCTTTGTTCATAGATAAGATCTTATATGTAGACTTTTTTTGTGCCCTTGTCTATAGGAAGATACACTTTTTTTTTTTTTTTTTTTAACTTTCCCTAGATCAGTAAGTAGAAATTCCCTAATTGCTGGGGTCCAGCCTCAGCAGGTCCAGGAGTTCCCAAAGGTGTGGACGGAGTCGATGAGAGAGGAGACATGTGAGACAGAAGCACTTGATCTTTCTGCTTCTTTCTGCCTCCTCAGGCTAGCAGAATCTTTATTTTTATATCTGCAGGTTACATAGTAATTTTCTTCTTTTTGTTTTCCCTACACCTTTAGGCAAGTATGTATATACATTCTTTTCAGCTCTTAGGCATTAGTGCATAATTAACCAATAACTATTTTCATTCTTTAGGTAGACAATGACAAAGATGCAACTCTTAACCTTCAAGATTATTTACATAACGTGATTTACTGTTAGCAACCCTCCAGGCATCGTTTCATTTAACTTTCTCCTTCCCCACACCCTCTAATCTGGTTTCTGTAACTTCCTCCTTGCTCTTGATCTTTTCTCCTTCTCTAAAGTTCCTTCTTAAGCTTTTGTAATCTTACCTTAAATTCTTATTACTTTCTTGCCTTTTCTTTCTGCAGTGTTTTCTAACATCTACATTATTACATATTACTTCTAAAATGATTCCTAACAAACAGATGACAGATAGAGAAAGCAAAGATTAGTTTCCTTCAGTTGCCATCCTATAATATTATTTTTCTTATTAACCTTTGTCTTCAGCTGCTGTTCTTCATGATTCCTGCTGTGCAATGAAGTCACTCCTCCAGGGACTGTGTCAAACCATGGAGGTCTTCATTTCAGCGGCACCGCTCCTGACATCTAATTTCTTTTTACTTACAAAGAAGCCCTCCCAGTCTCTAGTCTTATGCATGTAGCTCAGTTTTACTTCCAGACATGGGGTGCAGAGGGTGTGTGTGTGTGTGTCAGGGAACTTCTATCCTTGAATTCCCTTCCTTTCCCAGGTTTAAAACTCTAATTCCTAGTTAGGCTCATCACTGGTTCTTATTACTCAGTGAATCCTGTACCTTTGGCTTCAGCTTGCCAGTTGTATAAATTTGCTAGGGCTGCTGTAACCAAGAACCACAAATTGGGTAGCTTAAACTACAAAAATTTAGTATCTCAGAGTTCTGGAGATTAGAGTTCTAAGATCAAGGTGTCAGCAGGGTTGATTCTTTCTGAGGGCTTTGAGGAAGAATCTGTTTCATGCTTCTCACTTAGCTTCTGGTTGCTTTGCTGACAATCTGTGGTGTTCCTTGGTGTGTAGGATCATCACACCAATTTCTGCCTTCATCTTCACATGGTGTCCTACTGCATGTGTGTGTCTGTGTCCAAACCTCTCCTTCTTATAAAGATAACAGCATATTGGATTAGAGCCCCACCCTACTCCAGTATGACTTTATCCTGACTTAACTAATTATATCTGTAATGAACCCTTTTCCAAATCACATTCTGAGGTACTGGGGTTTAGGACTTAAATGTATGAATTTTGGGGAGGACACAAGTTAACCTGTAGCACTACTCTTCAAATTCCTTCTTCATTTCTAGCACCTGCATATTTCTCTTTTTAAATTTATAACTCAGCTATTTAATTTTGTTTCATTGTACATACTGTTTTATTCATCATAGGTATGTATTTGAAGGGGAGGGGCAGTGTCCCACATCAGCACAATCCACTCATTGGCTGGAATTTTGTTCTTCCATGATTTAAATGGTGAGAAATTTTTAAAAAAGAATCACCAATTAATATTTTACAAGAAGTTAAATAGTTGCATAAAGGAAGGAATAAAATATTTTTTTAAGATACTATCAATAAAGAAAAGGTAGATTTGAAAAATAACTGGAAAAAAAAACCCTAGAAATGAAAAATGTAGTCATTGGAAATACAAACACAATGGATAGGTTAAACTATGTTAGACACAACTGAAGAAAGAATTAGTGAACTGAAAGATAGATCTGGGGAGATAATAAGAATGCAGTGGGTTGGGGGGGAGTAAGAAAAGAAAAAAGTAAAAAAGAGGGGTCAAAAAATTGAATTTTAATTTGAAAGTAATTTAATTTTAATTTAAAAATTAAAACCAAGAGATCTAACATTTGCTTCATGAGGAGTTCCAGAAGAAGATTTGGGAGGGCTAGACAGAACCAGAAATTTCTGTATATGAACAGATACTTTTTCAGAATTGAGAAAGGCATTGATTTAGAAAATGCTGACTGTTTTTAATTCCTAGTTAATCAAGAGTTGACACAATTGGCTCTTGCTTCTCCCCACTGCCTAGGGAGGGAAACTCTAAGGAAGACCTCAATTTTGTGTTGGTATTTCCAGGAAAAGATTTTGTTGAGGAAGAGGTTAAAACTACTGGCTGTGGGGTGAAAAGACTTGCCTGAAGACTTTTCACAAATTTCTCCATTTCCAAATCAAATCATATTACAATAGTACAAGTTATTCCCTTTTAGTTATTGGGTGATATATCCTCAAAGCAGAATTTACCACGTTCGTGCTATTGAGCAGGTTAATGAACAAAATATTATAAATTCAACTTTCTCATCAAAGAACATTTAGAAAATGTTTAGACTGAAGCTATGGCCGTACATACTTAGGGTGTGTTTGTAATGCTTAACTAGTGTGTGGTTCTGATTCTGAATGTAATACTTGTTTTGAAATTTAAATAATAAACAGTATTTTATACATATTTTTGCTTAAAGTCACATTTTGTCATATTTGGCTGCAAAACGTATGGTGGAATCAGCATGGTGCCTATCCAATGGAAATATGAACAGGACCACACAAAACGATTCCACTGTGTCGTTTTGTTCAATGTGGCTTCAAGAAAATAAACTCTTCTCACCACAAAAACTTGCTTGTCATTTCCCACTATTTAAAATGATCACTTCTAACTTCATTTCCAGCACCTTATCCCTTTTCTAACCGTTGTCTACTCTAAAGTGACTTGAAGATTTGTTTATTTTGCTTTGGAATCCCTCATTCTTCATTTTTACCACATTTCTAACTATAAAATACATATTATTAAAACATGTTGAGCTTTTGGGATAGTTTGATGTTGGTAATGTAAGATTTTTGGCTCATTCATTTAGAGTTTTGTGGTATTTGTATTTTCAGTATATTTGATATTTTTCTATGTGTTTTAACTTTTAAAGATTTTCTTTTAGCACATAATTGAGGACTGACTTCTCAATTCTCCAGAACATTCAACTTAAACTTAATTCAGCTTTCTTTTTTAGCTGTTTATCAGGCAGTCTATTTGTGAGCATTTTTTTAAAAAAGATGTTTTTATTGATTTTTTTTTTTTTTAGAGAGCGAGGAAGGGAGAGGGAGAAAGAGAGAAACAGCGATGTGAGAGAAAAACATTAATCGTTTGTCTACCGTATGTTCTCTGGCGCTCAACCAACTGATGATCCACACCAGCCAGGGCTGTGAACATTCTTAGATTTTCTTTATGGTAACCCAAGATGCAGAACTCAGCTTCAAAACAGGCATGAATTATTTTCAGATCTTCTAAATAGGTTGAGACACAGAATAAAAGCCTAAGTTTCCTTGCAAAAGCAGAAGAGCAAGGCATGGTCAGTCGTTAGGGTCTATTTCCAGTCCTTCACAGCCTGCACTTGCTAAAGGGTAATACCCTAAACAGGACACGATATTCCAATAAGAATTTGGTACAGAATATTGTTAAGGGGAAACCTCAAATGCCTATCATTGTTCATTTTAATGCAGTCCTATATCATATAAGTTCTTCATTGGTTTGTTTCTCAACTTCAGCACTACTGAAAATTTGGACCAGATAATTGTTTATTGTGGGAGTTACGTTGTGTGTAGGATGTATTATACTATGCCTGGCTTCTCTCCAGGAGCACCCTCCCCAGTCATGATTGTCAAGAACACCTCCAGACATTGCCAAATGTTCCTTTTGCTGCAAAATCACCCCTGGTTGAGAATGACTGGTTTAGGACATCATGCTGCTAACTCTGCTCAAGGCCGAGTCTAGGCTTGCCCCTTATCTCCCAGATGTCTTTCGTACTTAAGCTTTGCCTGTGAACTGTTCTTTATTCTGCATATGAACTATTTACTTTGGTTTCTAAATACATTTTTTTTGTCTTTACATTTTTCGTCTCGTTTTATAGGAAATCTACTCATTTCATCAGTCATTTGATATTCATTTTATTTATTTATTTATTTTATTATTATTATTTTTTTTATCCTCACCCGAGGACATTTTTCCATTTTTTTTTTTCAGATAGAGTGGGAGGGAGAGAGAGGAAGAGAGAGAGAGAGAGAAACATCGACGTGAAAGGGACACATTGAGTGGCTGCCTCCCGCACGACCAACCAGGGCCGGGGACAAACTGCAACCGAGGTACGTGCCCCTAGCGGGAACCGAACCCGGGTCTCTCTGGACCACAGGCCGACGCTGAGCCAAACCGGCCAGGGCTGATATTCATTTTTTTTTTTTTTTTTAATCCTCATCCGAGGACATTTTTTCATTTTTTGTTCAGATAGAGTGGGAGGGAGAGAGAAGAAGAGAGAGAGAGAGAGAGAAACATCGACGTGAAAGGGACACATCGAGTGGCTGCCACCCGCACGACCAACCAGGGCCGGGGACAAACTGCAACCGAGGTACATGCCCTTAGCGGGAACCGAACCCGGGTGTCTCTGGACCGCAGGCAGACGCTCTAACCGCTGAGCCAAACCGGCCAGGGCAGATATTCATTTTTAATAGAACACAAACAACTGTATATGTTCAATTCCTTTACTCTGGACATTAAAGAAGTGTAGGGTTTATCCCTATGACACACAGCTGGGAAGGTTTCTCCAAATTGATACTGAATCACTGATAAATGCCCTTTGAATGCAACCCCATAGCAGTCATTCACGTCTTTAATATACAGTGGCCCAAAACCGACTTTTCTAAATGTTTCTAACTTTGTTGTGTGAAACAATCAAAATGCCTTATCCAAATCAAGAGAGACCACATCTGTACTTACTCCTTCTCTCCTTGGTAGAAGCAAATTAATTGTCTTTCAAAGTTTCTTCTTTACGCAGTCACATTGGCTGCTTGCTAATGATTGAGTGGAATCACTCCTGAATTACACAGGAGAGCACTGTATAGTCTGTGCTATTTTGTGAAAACAGACTATGCCAAGAATTGCTAAGGTCTGTCAATAAATGCCTTTTTAAAATAAATCATGGATGGTGAAACGTAGCACTTCTCTTATAGACGCAGAAAACCTTTATGGTTGGGCGTGGTTAAGTATCTTTTCTCCCAGGTTTCTTTCATCCCTCCCTCCCATTCTTCCTTCATTTATTTATTGTGCATTTACCTATTTATTTAACTAGCAATGATAGGTCACTCACTATGTGTCCGACATTGAGAGGACAATGATGAAAACAATAGGGACCTGGCCTTCAAGTAGAAGGAGGATTGATTTGGGGAGTGGTGTGGAGGAGAAGTGAACAGCTATTTCTACTAGAATGTGGCAAGTGTAGTGATAAAAGGGAGCACACCTTTATAGGAATGCATGGGTGGGGTGCTTCTCAGAAACAGGGATGCCTAAATTCAGGATTAAAGGTGGAGTCGGAATTATTCTGCAGAAAACATGGGAGAGAGATTCCGGGTGGAAGGAGTGGGATGAAAGAAGGCATGACTGGGGAAACGCAGACGGTTCAGTGTACATGGAAAGTTCGCTTCTTTGATCAGAACGAACTTGAGTAGGAGACACTGAACAAACTAGAAGACCACCCATGATTTATATAAATATAGTTACTGTCCATGCTTATGACTGTGTTTTCCTCCCAGATTTCTCCTTGTGATGGGAATGGCTAAAAAATACCACATCATTTCTGAGTGAACATTTCTTAATGGAGACATAGTTTTTCTAATGGAATGTCAGCAAAAACAAAACAAAACAAAAAACCTGTTTCTTTACATAATGGCCCTACTTTCAAGTTGGCTTTAATTTATTCTCATATTTCCATAGGCTTTCAATACCACATTATGCTATTTTATACCAATATTTTAAACTAAGTCATACCTAGTGAATAAAAGAAGGCAGCCACTATATAACCACTGTTTAAATCCCAAGGAAATTATTGTTCCCTCTCATTTATTTGCAATCACTATGTTCTCCTTACTTCCTAGATCCTTATTCTTTCCTCATTTCTTATTTTCTAATTCATTCTTCCTTTTTCTCTGGCCTTAGAACTCCTGCCTTTATCCTCATATTTGTTACATATAGGACTAGATTATGCTTGCTGTTCTCTAAGGGGATAAAGAATTAGATCACAGAACACAAATAATCTTCATGTCTGTTTGCAAATGAGCAGAATCATTTTTGTACCAGTTTATTATAAGCTGAGAACTAAGACTAATCCTGCTGCTTTAAAAAAATTGTTTTATTGATTTTTAGAGAGAGAGAAAGGAAGAGGGAGAGAGAGAGAGAGAAATATCAGTGTGAGAGTGGAACATTGATCGGCTGCCTCCTGCACACCCCCCTACAGAGTAGCGAGCCTGCAACCCAGATACGTGCCCTTGAATGGGAATCAAACCATCAGCCCTTCAGTGGATGGGACAATACCCAATCAACTGAGCCACAATAGCCAGGGCTACTCTTGATGATTTTTATTTAGTAATTTGAAAAAAATTAAACCAAAACATTGATCACTACCTCAAAGTAGGCAGCGATTACTACCACATACTTCACAGATAAAGAAAAGTGTAAAAACAAGAAGTGGACTTACAAAAGATTTATAGTAAGTAAATCAAGGAACCTATCAATAAAGCTATGCATTGAATTGACTCTGGAAATAGTTTATCAATAATATATAAACTATTCCAATTATATTCTTTCAAATGACCCATCTTATAGTTGAAAAACCATGATACTTTTTTTTTTTTTTTTTTTTTTTACATTTCAACGATGATGTAGTTGATATTTCTAGAATTTGCATTGGGAAGATGCGATTTACCATTATAAAGAAACTCTCCTTGATGTCATGGGCATGTGCTGCAGGGTCTCTCTTGGGAAGAATTGGTTCACACTGTTAGGGGTCCATAGCTAGTGTTGCCTGAGAAAAGGAGCAGGGTGGGAGGCAGAGTTATGGCTTCCTAAAGACACCCACGTCCTAATCTCTGGAACTTGTGAATATGTTATGCTACATGGCAAGGAGAATTAAGGTAGAAGACAGTTTTAAGGTTTCTAATCAGCTCATCTTTTTTAAAAAAAAAAAAAATTTTTTTTCCTTTATTGATTTTAGAGAGAGAGGAAGTGAGAGGGAGAGAGAGATAGAAACATTGATGAGAGAGAACATCAATTGGCCGCCTCCTGCATGCCCCTCTCTGGGGATCAGGTCCACAACCTGGGCATGTGCCCTGACCGGGAATCGAACTGGTGACCTCTTGGTCAATGGGTCGACGCTCAACCACTGAGCCACACTGTCAGGACTAATCAGGTCATCTTATAATAGGGAGATTATTTGGGATTATCTGGGTGGGTCCAAGGTAGGCACAGGGGTTCTTAAAAGTGGAAGTGGGAGGTAGAGGAGTCAGTGTGGGAGGGGTGTGATATGAGAAAGGCTCAACCAGCCACTGCCCGCTCTGAAGATGGAAGGGGGCCAAGGAACGCAGGCAGCCTGAGAAGCTCAAAAGGCCAGAAAATGAGTCTAGTTTAGAGCCTCCAGAAAGGAATGCAGTCCACTGACACTTAGATTTTAACCCCGTGACACCCATTTCAGACATCTGACCTCCAGAACTGTAAGATAATAAATTTGTGTTGTCGTAAGCCACTGGATTTATGGTAACTTGTTACAGCAGCAACAGAAAACCAGTACAGAATTATAGAGAGGGAATTGAGATGAGATGGAGAATTCATCCAAGTGGGTTCAGCCATTACAGCAATTCTCTTGTAATTTAGAAAAGAAAACATAAGAAGAAATAGAACATTGGAATATCAAAGAAGACCTCTTCTAACTAGACATATATGCTCTTCTAACTTGCCAACCCTCTGGTAAGGGCAAAGTGAGACTTGATGTAAACTAAATGCATCCGAATAAAGGATTTACATTTTGCTAAATTCAGTTCACTATTTTCAATTATTTACTCAATTTCCTATAGTCAGTTACTTTTTTGCTCTTCTTTTTAGGGGAAGAAAATATGACCATATTCAAACCTGTTGAGAGCTGACTTTTGATGAGGCCACGACACTCACCGGTTCAATCATCACACACTCCAGGTACGTTATGAGTTCAATATTTCCTATTTGGAATTTTTGTTGTCCTGAAGTTTTCCTATGCTTTATGGAAATACTGACTTCTCGGATTCTGGTTTAATGGGATATGTTAGTGTTGTTCACTCTAGGAGCCTCATAGAAGGACACACATGGAAGACTGGGAGTCCCATACCACTTCAGTGAAGCTGGGCATAAAACTGACACAGACGTTTAGAATATCCAGTGACACTTTCCTCAGCTAGTCCATCAATATTGCTAACATTCACCCCACTAAACGTGTTTGCAATCCACGATGTCCTATTTCAATAGCAAAGTGAGAACAAATCTCGAATTTATTTTCTAACAAATCTTTCAGGGGAAAAAAACATTGAAGATTTCTTGCTTGCCACTAGGAAAAGGTATTTTATTGGCTCTGGACTTGACATGAGGACACTTTCTGGAATGTCAAACAGAGTTATTGATTTCTGTACTTGTAGATCACAGTAAAAACAGCTCTTGCTTTTTCTTTTAACCCCTATTACTACATTTTCATTGCAGAAAGTTGCTAACCTAGGTTCATGATAAATATGGTAAATGGACTGAAATATTGTACCCAATTCGCTATTCTTCCTTGTAATAATGCCCTTTGCAATATGTTTACAACATCTCACACCCAGAGGTAAAGTCTGTTTCCCAGCCTCTTGAATCTGGGCTGAGCTCGTGAGCTGCTTTTGTCAAAAGAAGGAAGCAGTGGCACCAATGATGAGATTAGGCCGTAAGAGGTTTGGAGCATTTCAGCTTTCTCTGGGACACCTGTTTCCACCATGAGAATGAGTCCAGGAAACTTGCTTGAGGATGAAACCACATGACAATGAGCCAAGGTGTCTTAGCCTCCAGGAGCCAGTACCCAGGAGCATAAGCAACACAGGTAATTGACCTGTGGCTCATCCAAGGGGAGGTGGGGGTGGGGCTGACTGCTCAGTGGAGTCCAGCCTAAATTGTTGACCCCAAAATTTTTCAGGTAAATAATACTGATTTAGGCTGTTCCATTTGTTTTCTGTTTGTTTGTTTTTATGCACCCAGTAATACCTGATGCAGTAGGTTATGTGGAGGTCTGTAAACTCTGAAATTTGTGTAAAATTTGGTGTGTATGTGTGTTTCTCTGGGAAGAACTTTTAGCATTTAGCTATTCTAAGACCACTGTGGTCCAGAAAAATTTTACAAATCATTGCCTTATTGGTGCAGTGACGGGCGTAATCACATGCCAGATGTCAGACCCATGCATCTCTTGAATAAAACTACTCAGATTCTGAAGACAACTTTTTGTTAGAGTGAGAGTAAACACACACACACACACACACGTTTCATGTGTATATGCATGTGTACCTCTCACACTTTTGATAATTGAACTGGAAATCTTTGGATCTCTTTTCTAGGTTGCCTATGCTATCATACCTTGTTTCACCTATTATGTAGTGCTTGTCTTTTTATTTTATTTTTTTAATCCTCACCCGAGGACACTTTTTCATTTTTTGTTCAGATAGAGTAGGAGGGAGAGAGAGGAAGAGAGAGAGAAAGAAACATCGATGTAAAAGGGCCACATCGAGTGGCTGCCACCCGCACAACCAACCAGGGCCGGGGACAAACTGCAACCGAAGTACATGCCCTTAGCGGGAACCGAACCCGGGTCTCTCTGGACCGCAGGCCAACGCTCTAACCGCTGAGCCAAACCAGCCAAGGCAGTGCTTGTCTTTTGTGCATTGCTTATGATTAACTGCTGGAGTATTAGATTAAAAGATCAATTTCAAATGCTAATACTCTAATTAGATTGCCACCCCAGATTACATATATGTTCTTCTTGGAAGAATTTGCTGTTAAAATACCTTCATAATCTATGGTTTAGGATAATCTCTTTCAACCCTGTCACTTTCATCCTTACCGTGAGCTGATGGTCTCCCCTCTCACTTCATAGACAAAAGGGAAATCATCACAGGGAATCTTTCTCATCTCTTGTAGGACAGCAATTGTGTGGACCATATAAAATCTGTAACATATGACCCATTGCTTAGCTAACAAAACTAATGGAGAGGTAGCAATTGTTTCATTGTTTTAACATTGAAATGCACACACACACACACACACACACACACACACACACGTCACATTTTTAACTGGATTTCTGCCCCCAAATTGTGGGGTATTGTCATTTTCATCCAATGCCTGTGGTGTTCTTTGGAGAACTCAGGAGGCCAACACACAGGGCTGTGCTTGAACGCCTAGCGTTTGCTCTGCACTTATCTACCATGTGCCAAGGCTTGAGAGCCGTGCATTTTCCCCAAACTCAGATCTTCTGGCTCATTGTCAGTCAAGTCATGCCAGAGCTGCTAGCCAACAAAAGCATATAGGGAAAATAAATTTGTCATAGGAAAAGTACAGAAAAGCGATCACTTTCGGGCAGGACTACAGTAAGAACACTGTTAGGCTGCATTTCACTAATGTTAAAAACAAAATGCCTTGCCAAATAGCTTTAAATTTGTGTGTGTGTGTGTGTGTGTGTGTGTGTGTGAATTAAAGCCCGAGTTTTGGATACTTCCACCATATAGTTTGACCAAAATTCAGTTATGCACAGAAAACCATAGACATTTGCAAGAGCTATTTACCCAGGAACCAAGATGGTTATATTTTAACCCTTCCCCCACACCGGACCCAACCTTGTTTTTGCTAGCCAGCTCCCAGGTGTGAGAGAGGGGGTGGGGGTGGTTTGAATTTCAGCAAAGCATAGCAGGTGTAAAGGTGGTCTCAGAGAAACACCTCCTTTCTTTCCACAGAATAACAGGTCATTTCACTGAGAAAAGAGCTGGGTTTTCTCCAGCACTTGCACCTTACAGCTTCAAATACGTACCACATGGAGAGGATTTCCAGAAAACTACAGTTTGGCTGCTATAAACACCTCGTGCCTGGGAATGGAGGTTTCTATCCGTTCTTTGTCTTTGCTCTAAGCTGGAACACAACAGTGATGATGTTGTCTTCCTTGTTTTGGGTTCTGAAATTACTTTGAAATGCATATAAAAAGATAAAAAGGAGGTAAGGCAATCTACAGAAGATTGACGTTCTAGATATTTAAAAACTCTTTTTCAAAGACAACATTGTCTACTGTTTATGCGTCTGTCAGATTATAATAGATTTTGTCACCCAACCATGTAGGATGAAATCGGAACAGAAATCCGAGGTGGCCTTCAGATGCCATGTTTGTCACAAACATAGGTTCCGACGATGCTATAGGAGGGACTCAACAATTTGATGGGCGCATATGCTGTCGCTGTGAGAACCAGGCAGCTGAACTTCCTCAGTGAGGTCATGATCATGGGCAAAGGAGGTGGTGCCTACCACCCAGTAAGAAAGAAAATGAACCACACATAAAGTCTGTACAATTTCCAAGCAGTTATGAGAGTCCCTTTCCTCCTTCTGCATTCCCTAAGTCACACGTGCTCTCGTTACATCTGCATCCTTTCTTTTCTCCTGCAAGGTGGCCATTGGTGTTCCTTTTCAATAGATACTATGTGTCTACACACTTTGGGTTTGCAGGATGGGTGTTACACACTGTGTTTTGTCCAGACTGCGTGTCTGCCTGAGGAAGGCTGTGTCTATTACATATTATCCCCAAAAGATGAGCATGATTTAGGGATTGCTGTGTGCTTGTCCTGGGACCTCTGTGTTGGAATGAAAAAATCCCACACAAAGAGTCTAGGCACGGGCTGAGCTCCGAAGTTGCATGCTCTGTTTCCTTTCATCGTTTCTTTAAAAAAAAAAATGTTCTCAGATTTTCCTCTTGCGTCGACCCAAGATAGTCTTTTGAGCAACTTACAATTTTCCAGCGGCCTCCACCCTCTCTGTTTTTGGATCGCTTTTGTTTTCTAACTCTTGTAGCCACTTAGTTATTTACTAGTAGCTCAGGAAGTGTCCTAAAACTGCAAAGTTATTTGCTAGATATACATAATAACTGACACACACTTAAGATCTGTACACATACACTCACACACAAATGTATCTCCAAACGGATTCCAAGGTTGCAGGAAAAGAATCTACAGTTGGTCTCATGCAGCTAAACTTGTTTGGATAACTTCTTCCTTTAGCAAAAAGAACTTTCAAAAAGCTTCTGTAGTAGAGGAACCTTGATAATTTTTTTTTTAAAGTATTTTGCACAAATAGGGGCAACTATGGTTAAAATTTACCTAATCTCTGTTTCAACTCAGGATTTACAGAAACTTTAGGGCTCAGCTTTTTTTCTAGTCTGTGTGACAATTCTCTGCCATTGAGAACCAAGTGTGCAGGCAAAGCTCAAGTTCCCAGCACAAACTTAGGTCTCTGAATTGTCATCATGACTCTAAACTTGATCTGAAATCGAGGGACATAAAAATGTTCCCATTTATGAAAAGTTGGGGGATCATATGTTTGTAATATGAACTGTATTTTAAATATCAAATGCTATGATATTTAAAAGAATTCTATGGTTAATCTCTCTCCCTCTTTTTTGTAAAGAATTGTCACAGAATCTATTTTGCGTGTGGGCCAGACCTTCCTGTTTTGTTGGCTCAGGTGATACACACCTTTTATGCAGACGCCCTGCCTTCTAGCTAGTACCATCTATATCATGCGTCATATTTTATTACCTGCAATAAATCCAGTACTCTAACATCACTTCTGAAACTTTTTCACGGCAGTACTCTCCGTGCTAGGGAACACGAACACTAAATCTGTCCGCCTTGGGAAGTCTACAACGTAGCCCAAAGTGGCCCAAATCATGTTTGAATTTTCTTTGAACACTTTACCTGCAATATTAATGCAACATTTATACTATAATTTATAATACTTGCTTATTTTAATTTAAAATGTTATGAATTACTTACCATTAAGTAAAATTGGTGCAACAGGGAGAGGTGCCATGTTCTGTCTGTTCCCGTCCCACACGCCCAGCATGGCTCTGAGGTGGCAGACAGGGCTCACGTTCTTCCTGCAGTCACCCAGTGACACAGTTAGCAAGTGCTTACAAGTATATGTATATATTTGTATTTTAAGATGGCAGAAAATTGCAAGGATGAATGGTGAAGGGAAAAGAGGCAGTAGAGCCTTGGCCAGTTTGGCTCAGCGGTTAGAGCGTTGGCCCGTGGACAGAGAATCCCGGGTCCGGTTCCCACTAAGGGCACGTACCTTCAGTTGTGGTTTGTCCCCGGGCCCGGTTGGGGTCGTGTGGGTGGCAACCATTCGATGTGTCTCTCTCACATCGATGTTTCTCTCTCTCTCTTCCTCCTTCTCTCCCTCCCACTCTGTCTGAAAATAAAAATATGCAAAAATGTCTTCAGGTGAGGATTAAAAAAAAAAAAAAAAAAAGAGGCAGTAGAAGGATTAAAAATATAGGAGAAAGATCTTCCTCTGCTAAGGAAGGTATGTTGAGTTCCTGTGATTGCCATAGTACATTACCAAAACAGGAATGTATTCTTTCACAGTCTTGGAAGCCAGAAGTCTCTCTCTGGGGCCTGGGTGTGTGGGGAGAGCCCTACTGTGACTCCTCTATCTTCTGGTGGTTGCTGGCTCTTCTTGGCATTCCTTGACACGTGGCCCCACCAATCAGCCTTTGCCCGTTTTCACATTGCTTTGTCCTCCGTGTGTTTGTGTCTGCTCCTCTCTGTCTGTTTCAAATCTCCCTCTGCCCACCTGGATCATCCAGAATGATCTCAAGATCCTCACCTTAATCACATCTTTGTTTGTTTATTTATTTATTTATTTATTTTTTGGTACGTGCCCCTAGCGGGAACCGAACCAGGGACTCTCTGGTCCGCAGGCCGACGCTCCAACCGCTGAGCCAAACCGGCCAGTGCAATCACATCTTTGAAGACCCTTTTCCCAAGTAAGGTCAACATTCACAGTCACAGGGACTAGGATGTGGACATGCCTTTTTCGGAACCACTATTCAACCCACGACTGAAGGGATCAAGAGCTCAGGTAAAGGGATGAGTCTGGAACTGGAAATGGAATGGGAAGAGAATGGAGGAAGGAAGTTAAGAGAGGGATGTGTAGAAACTGGACTTGGTGGGTCAGAAGCCCAAAGAGTTCTCACCTGGAAGCCTCAGATTTCTCTATGAAGCAGGAGGCAAGGTCCTCTGTTCAGAGGAAAGGCAGTACACATAGACCTGAGTGCAGGA
The DNA here is from genome assembly GCA_030848825.1 of Tadarida brasiliensis. Classification (NCBI taxonomy): domain Eukaryota; kingdom Metazoa; phylum Chordata; class Mammalia; order Chiroptera; family Molossidae; genus Tadarida; species Tadarida brasiliensis. The sequence continues at coordinate 17,350,632 of CM061259.1, read as the reverse complement.
GAACAATGAAATATTATCAAAGCTGGGTGTAGAAGGAGAATTTGACAACAAACAGGTAAAGGACAAGGAGTGGGGAGGCAAGGTGTTGGGGACTATATATCTCTAGATCTTATATTTGTGGATTTGGCCATATCTGTATGCATCTAAGGTTATATGTATATATATATTTTATCAGTGGAGTGCACTAAAACAAAACAACTACAACAACAAATAAAGAAAAGCAAAACCAATGCCGGTGAAAATAAAGCACAGTCTGCTAACAGTCTAGACGAGCCCAGCAAATTCGCTGCTTTCTCGTCGTGAAACCCAGGGAAACGCTGATGGTGGCTAGCTCATGGCCAGAATTAATGTGGGAGAGAAGGAATGAAAGCCTTCAGTCACTGGGAGCTCCATGGGGAACAGGGCAAATTGAGCTGAATTTTCTTTGGCTTCTGATCTGAAGTTTCTCCAGAAAAGGCTTTTCGAGGAAATGAGAGAAATGCCAAGAAGGGGAGTGTGCTAAATGTGGGGTAGATAAGCCTGCACACACTGTGTTTGTCCAAGTGATCAAACCATAGGAACAAACTTCAGTCTGTAACTTTAGCCTTATTATCACTTAAAAAATTTAACATGGGGATATTTACTGGGCACCGGCCATGTGTCGGCTTCCATATTGTCCTGAACCCAGGTTTGGTGGAAATAATGCCAGCATTTATCTAAATGACTTCAAGCAAGTTCTGATTTTTAATCTTCCCACCGTATACCATCAAACCCACGTCCAAATGTCCAGACAGTTTTAACGTGATCAGAAGAAGGGATCAGACATTTTTCTGGCCTCCTTCATGTATAAGTCAGTGAGTTTACTGGAATCTCGATATTTGGATTAAGAGAACAGAGAAGAGATGGGCAAGATTTTTGTTTTCTGAGTCCATGATATTACTTTCTTGGTTCCTCAAGTGATAGTGTACAGTAGTTGCTAGACTTCATATTATGTATACGTATCCTGCAGGCACCAGGAACCAAGGGCGTGATTACAGATGCCTTACAGTAGTGTTTCTCAGATGTTAGTGCGCGTACAAGGAATCTTGTAAATATTCGGATTCTGTAGGTTTGGGGTGGGCCTGGGATTTCGCCTTTCAAACAAGCTCTCAGATGATGCTGATGCAGCTGGTCCAAAGAATATATTTCGTTTAGCAAGATGTTAGACTGTTTGAAAACCGTGCAGAGTGCTTACATGATCCAAAAACATGAGGACTGGTAGCTGTAACATCAGAAAAAAATCACAGATGGCAGTACGCTGAGAATGCTTTCCTTATCTTCTGAGAAGATCCCTGTTCAGCCTCTCAGTGAGCCTTCATCTGACCATCCTCCCACTTCGCTTTCTCTGCAGTGAGTATCCAGCAGTTAAAAGGAGCCAAAATATCTGCTCTTAAGATAGTGAGAAATGTCTTGAGCTGGAATGGGCCCAGTGAGTACATCCCTAAGATGTATAGGGTTTCCCCCCCCCCCACCCCCGTTCTTTTTAATATTAAACCTCGTGAAAAAACTGGGCAATCTCTGGAGAAGGAAGAGCTTTTTGTCTTTAGGATCAGGATTTCAGCAGTGGTTTTGGAGACACGTTTACTAAGATTTATTAAACGAATTGCATGTTTAACCATCAGAGAGGATTGAATCGGTTCCTCATTTAACATCCGTTTTCTCTTTCTTCTTTTCTATCAGAAACCCAGTTTTGTGAAATTATGCCCTGCCCCACCCCCCAACAGCATGAAGTCATGTGCCTGGAGATAAAGGACACCTCCCCAGCTCCAACAGAGGGTCTGGTTTATTTAAGGTTAATCCCACTTCTGTTGCCAGAAGTTTTGGAATGATAAGTGGAAGCCTCTAGGACAAATTTTCTTGCTCCTAAGAGAGATCCGTAGAAGAGAAAAATGTATCATTTGTATTTTATTTGGACACGAACTCTGGAACTGCCAAAGTCATCTTGTAACCAGCTTGAGAATGAGGCCAACAGTTGAGAGGATAGAACTGATAACATCATTAGCCACTGACGTAACCAATCCTATCACCCTCCCTACTTTTGGACCTTTTATTATGTGAAATAACTTCTTTTTTTTTTTTTAAGTATTCTAGCTAGTTTGATTTGGGATCTCTGTTACTTGTAACTGAAAACATCTTTCTTTTTATCTTCACACCAAATAAAATGGAAAAGACAGGGCCCGGAGAGCACCCACTGGTGGATTAGTTGCCCTTAGAATCCTCAGGACAATCCCAAAGCAGTGAAAATTTGTAGCCATCTTATTAAAGCCATATAAACACAGTCTGGCTACATTGAAATAACCAACCACATTGCCCGGCCGGTGTGGCTCAGTGGATTGAGCTTCCTCCCCTGGACAGAGAAGTCCCAGTTCGATTCCCGGTCAGGGCACATGCCCAGATTTCGGGTTCAGGAGGCAGCTGATCAATGTTTCTCTCTCATATCGATGTTTCTATCTCTTTCTCTCTAAAAAACAAAATATCAATAAAAACATAATTAAAAATAAAAAGAAATAACCAACCACTGCTAAGCGAACAGATGAATTTTCTTCTGCTAAGCGAATAAAGGAATTTTTAAAATTTAAAAATTTTTTCAAAAAAGTATTATTTTAAAAGTCAATTTTGAAATTACACTGATAAATCTTAGAACTGAGCAGGTTTTTAACATGGATTTATTTATGCTTAGTTTCCATTTTATGTACTTTGGGTGGTTTCTGATGAGTGGTCCGAGATTATTCATGACTGCTTCTACTGTGAGTCGGTGTATGTTAAGAAAAACAAGTCACCAGCCACTCTTTCTGCACGTCGAACACACACATCGCCGGAGTGGGCGCTGCACAAACGTGAAAAATTGGGACTCACATCACAGTTGAGGCTGCCGCAATGCTTTGACACTGGCTTCCCCCGAAAGTAAATAGTCTTAGTTCGTCGATCATTTTTTGTTAAAACTCCATTTGTGAGTGTTGTGAAACATTAAATAATCTGTACGTTTGCACTGCTGAGTATGATGCTGTGTGAAGCAAAGGAGTTGAAGAATGACTTCTTTATAATAGCACATGGCAAATCTCTCTAATGAGAGGCCATTTACTGCACAAGCCTTGTACATGTGGTACTTGACAGCAGGTGTCTGGAGAAAATCCTGCAAACATTTTCAAGCATACTGTTGCTGGCAATTGACAAGAAAAGGTAAAGATCTGAATGTGGAGGACTGAACCTGAAAGGAGAATAAAATGCAAAACGATAATGAAAGAGAATTAGAGGGAGGGGGAAAGAACCCTAAAAACCCCAGCTCACCAGCTTGTTTCTGCATTAAGGAAGTGTATAAATAACTCCATCAGAGGGCACTAAACATGACATATTACCTACACGGAAGAGAAAGGTCTTATTGTGCTCCAGCCACTGAGTTACCTAAGGCTCCTTTCTCAATAGAGAATGGATACAAGTGACTGGCTCACGTCAGTGTGCAGTTTAATTAAACCACTCAGCGCTGGTCTGCAGAAGCTGAGAATGAAATTTATTGGGGGAAAATATTCATTTGGACAAGTTCTACATGAGATTTTTTTGCATCCCATGCTTAATGTCAAATGCAGGGCTGTCACTCATAATTGTGTTTTTGTGCGCTGAACAAAGGCATGTGGTCCAAGAGGTGAGTGGGGGCTGCAATCAAAGCCACATTGCACTTGCCAAACTGATACCCTGGTGAAGGGCTACCTTTGCTGGTGTGCGTGTGTGTGTGTGTGTGTGTGTGTGTGTGTGTGTGTGTGTGTCCATTAATTTCATCCCACAAAGGTACTTTCTTTAGTTAAGCCATATACTCTCATCTTTTACTAATTCACCAAATGAAAGGGAGAAGCATTTTTTTAAATGGTGCTTTTAGTAATTTGTCCACCTAGAGAGGAGACCCCTTTTTCTCCTTGGCAGAGAGGCACACATAAGCTAGCAGCTGCCCTGTTCAAGACCTAAGATGGGGTCTCTGCTCCCAAAACTGGACCATAGGAAAAGACTGTCATAGAGGCCAGTTGGGCATTTAGCTACTGATCTAGAGGCAGATGACTCTTATACTTTGAGAACTGTTGTTACTGAAGAATAGATGTGGTCTTACTATCTGCTTTGTATTCCAGGAATTGGCCTAGTAGTCTGATGGTGAAAGTTAACAGACTGTAGAGGGAGGAATATGTCCCCGATGGTGGGATCTATAATCCTACCCTTTCATCACTACCCAAGTGTTCCCTGGTCTTGGGCTTAGGAATGCGAGGTGAGCAGAGTTAATGGGGCACCTTTTTCTTTTATTCTGTAGGACATATCACACTTTGTGTATGACTAGAAGAGTGAAAAAACAAAGCAATCGAGAGCAAAAGGAAATCACACACAAAGTCTGTTTTTTTCTTCTTTCTTTCCTCTTCTTATCAAAGTTTTAGTGGGGATTTTAAACTCATTTATTAATTCTCTTGCTTTGTCAATATCAAGAGAGAAAAACATATTCTTTAAATAATTCTATTCTTTACCAATGTAGTTGATTTTATTATTTCTCCGATTATTTCTCCTCTCTCCTTTCGAGAATATTGTGCATATTTGCCCTGCAGTTCCCACCCATCCAGGGGTATTCTCTCTTTTCCCATTGGTATGGGGTTTGGTCATGTGACTTGCTTTGGCCAATCATATTTAAGCAGATTTGATAAAGCCATTAAGCAGTTGGCTGTGACATGGTCGTCCACGGGCCATGAGGGCGGCATGTCCTGAATAGGGGCTGCTTCTCCAGCCCGGGTCTGAGAATGAGAAGTCCTGGGAGTAGACTCAAACCTGTCCGCAGCCTGCCTGCAGCATGAGTGCTAAATAAACCTTTATTTCATGAGCCACAGAGATTTGGGGGTGTGTTTGTTATTACAGCAAAGCTGACTAGGTACCAGGAGTGAAATGTTGTGTAACAAAAATCCTAAAAGATGTGGCATTGGCTTCTGCCCAGTATGTCACAAGGAAACCTTACTTAAGGACAGGAAAAGAATGGCCATCTGATATGGAGTGGTTAATATTTGGTATAACACGGTTCACAACAATCTGAAGGCAGGTAATACACCTAATATATTGTGGCTTTCGGTTCAGATGTGGTAATAGAATGTCACCACTGTGCCATGGCTGTTATTAGATGCATTTGACAAGTAACTATAAAGAAGAAGTGAGCTCAGAAAAGAATTAGCTAAGTAGGGATGAGAAGAAAAAGAATTTAGAAGTGTTGAAACTGGTAGGGTTGAAATATGTTATCATTTCTCTTATCTACCAGTAGAAGATAAAGTTTAGAAATTCACTGAGCAACAGAAGCCAGTTAACACACAATCTTGGGTTGAAGAATAAATCAAGAGCTGTGACTGCCACACCCTTTGTTTAAACCTGTAAACTTATTAAGGTGTCAGTCTCCCCCTCCCCCAACTAAATCCTTTCAGCTGGACAGCATGGCTCAGAGAAAAGAGATAAGGGTGTGTCTATCCAGTAAAAACCCACTGAGTTCAAACTGCTTGTCAGGAGAGAGGGGGAGGGTCTTGAAAAAACAGTTGTAGCTGTGGCTATTGGCACATGGCTCTAACTGGAACCAAATGTGTGTGTGTGTGTGTGTGTGTGTGTGTGTACGCGCAAGGGTAGGTGGGTTCAGCTACCAGCCTCAATTTAAAAAACCATCACTGTTCAAGACATAAAAGTAAGCCACTGGGACCCTGAATGTCTACAGGCAGAAAAGAGGCTGAGACAGATGCTTACCAAAACTCTCAGAAGTCCTCTTTTTGACTAGTTCCCCTTTGTTCGCCCGACTCTAGCAAGAATTCCTCCCTCCCTTGATATCTGATCACCTTCAATATCTGATCGAATCATTCTTCATCTCCCACCCCTGATATCTGATCTCCCTGGCTTGCCTTCACAAGAATCCTGTTATCCCTTGATGTCTTCCTCTTAGTAATTTTCTACCCACTGACCCCTCCTAATGCTCATTGACTATACAGTCCCACTTGTCCTTGCTGGATTTGGAGTTGAGCCCAATGTCTCTCCTCTACAGTCATGGCAGCTATTGCGGATAATCTTGAATAAAGTCTTCCTTACCAGTGTAACAAAGGGCAGAATCCTCTTTCCTTGAACGATGCTCAGCCACGAAGGAGGGCCCGCTGTCCATGACCTCCCTCAGTGTAGTCGATTAGGATGGTGGACTGGAGCATTGCTTCCGGGAAGGGGAACCAGGGCCCCGTCTAGGAGCATTTCCTCCCGCAGAGGGGGGCCTTTGCCGCGTGTGCCCAGGGTTGGAGGACTGCTGTTGAAAAGCGACTGCTCACAGTGGTCACCTCTATTCCCCTCTTCCTGAGGAGTGTTGGCTGCCGTTACCTGATTCCCGAGCTACTGTCGTGTCCTGCATCTATAACTGTGTTTTAGTCCACGTGTCTCTGAAGAAGTGAACACACCCAGGTGTGAAATGGAGACTACCGAGTGTGCATTCATAATTGATGGGATTTTGCATCTGGGGAGGAGGAAAGCAGCTCTTCGTGATCCAGAGGGTGAACGGTGGCAGATTATGTCATTGCCCCCCTCTATTTATTCTCCCCTGCCCTCAGAGAAGATTATTCGTCGTCGCCCATGGCCCTCCCCACCCCGCCCTGCCACCACAGGAGGGGTCTAGATTGTGGATAAGCAGACCACCCAAATGAGAACAAGCAGAGGCGATGTACTCCGAGTTTGCCATATAGCAAGGAGTCGGCCTCCATCGCTGGCACTTGGCAGAGAGTCAGAGGCGGCGGGGAGTGGGGGGCCTGGTTTATGGTCAAAGAGAGGGAAAGCTTCGGGGTGCTGATTGGAGGTCCCCGGCCCCGGGAAGCTGGAGGTGGGCTGACTGGAAGTGGGGAGTGCTGTGTGATTGGTTTGAGCAGATTTCACGTTCTCTGGTCGATTCTGAGTTTGAAGCAGGGCAAAAAAAAAAAAAAAAAAAAAATCTGGCAGTCGTTGACCAAGTCCTGACCATTTGGGGCCAATTGCTACAGAGGCTGTGGTTTGGCTTCCTGGTGTGTGTGCTGCCGAGGTTGAGGGTCAGAGTTTTATTGCATAGGTCTGGCCGGTATCCACTGGCATATTCAGTCTGTCCACTTCTCTGTGGACTTCTTTGGCCAATAGCATGCGAGGAGGCATGATCTATGCCCTGTCTGAGCAGAAGGTGTAAGAGCCTTTGTATGTTTAACGTGGGCCCTCTTTTCCCTCTGCCACGAGCAAAGCCTGTCCCACGCAGGGCCTGCTTCTTTAGCCTGGGTTCCAGAATGGGGAAACATGTGGGGCAGAGCCCCAGCCTACCCACTGCCAAAATCACAGCTGCAGTGGACCTGGAGTCCATGGGAAACATCAGTGAAAAAAATAAACCTTTGCTTCATACGCCGTTATCAATTCAAGTTTGCTGTTTAGGTGACAAAGCTGACCGATGCTGTCAACCTCTGGTTTGGATCAGAGACTCTGACAAAGGGATGTTTTTGCTTTAAGGAAAGCCTCAATGAAGGGGTAAAGGCATGTTTTTATGCATACTAAGAAAGAGAATATCTGCACCAATGAATAGTAATATTAATAATAATATTGATAACGGTAGCTACTCTCTATACTTAGTGCTTTTGAAAATGTAAGTCTCCAGAATTCCTCTTAAAAAGGAGGGCTGTCCTTGCTAGAGAAACACTGCGAGGACTGAGCTGACGAAGACAGTCAGAGGATGCAGGTGCGGCAGAACTTACAGGTTGGTTGTTGTTGAACCAGAGAGCAAAGGGACCAGGCAATAGGCAGACAGACTAGAAGTCGAGCCAGTGAGGTGACAGAGACCACAGTGCTCATTATAGTTCCTCCTGTGAGCCCTTCCCTCCAAATCTCAAGTATATTTGTGCAATGTATGGACTTCTGGGACAGGAAACATGGTGAGACTGCTGCTGGCTTCCCTCCAGATCGATATGCTGAGGCAGCCTGCTGGGTGCAGAAATCTAGAAGCAGAAAAACGATGGCCATGAGCCACTGGAATCACAGGAAGTTGTGGGGAGAGCTTTTCATTGCCCAGCTTGGAGAGCTGTAGCAGATTCAATCAGATTTCCAAGTCTGAGAGGGCGCCTGCTGATAGAGAAATGGTATTAACAAAAGCCTAAAGTAAATATTGTTCCCATTTCACTAATGAGGAAGCTGAGACCCAGAGCAATGACATAACTGGCTTTGAATAGGCAGTGAGTGATTTGAACAGCTGGGAGGAAAGCCTGATATGAATTCTCCGAAGGCTATGCTCTTGGTTCTCTGGTTCCATGCTAAATTTAAATGTTGGTGATAAATTTGCAGCCTCTCAGGAAAATTTTAGTAAAGGTAATTATTTATGGAAATCTTTACTTAAATTTTATTATTATTATTATTAATGAAATTCTAGCATTGCACCTTCTTTAATATAGTCAGTGCATCTTTTTAAAAAAACCATAAATTGTTTATGTTGCTTCTGGCTTAAACCCCTGTGGAGGTGAAAGATCAAGTCCAAATTCCTTGCCAGGGCAACCATGCCCACCAGCCTGACCTGGCCCCCCCACCCCCACCTCGCCCCGCTCCAGTGTCAGCTCACACTACACTCTGCCTCTGTCTAAATTCCAGCAGCACTGGCTTCTTCAAAGGCACCACTGTACTCCTGCATTTACCCTTTTCCTAGAAGGTTCTTCCCACTGTCCCCACCTCCTTGTCAAAAAAGAAAAAAAAAACTTTCATGGAACTAAGCTCTACTCATCTTTCAGATTTCAGTTTAAAATATTTCTCCTTTAAGGCAGCCTTTCCTAAAGACCTGCCCACTCCTTCCAGACTAAGTCATGTTCTCATCGCTCTTTGTCCTCCTTGGTAAGTGCCTGTCTCCCGCTGTAACTGTATCTCTGTGATTGTCAGTTGCATGGGAGGCTGTAGAGTTGTAGTGGTTACAGTGGTAAGTGCTTGTCTCAGGCTGTTACTGTGTATCTCTGTGATTGTCAGTTGCATGGGAGGCTGTAGAGTTGTAGTGGTTACAGTGGTAAGTGCTTGTCTCAGGCTGTAACTGTGAATCTCTGTGATTGTCAGTTGCATGGGAGGCTGTAGAGTTGTAGTGGTTACAGTGGTAAGTGCTTGTCTCAGGCTGTTACTGTGTATCTCTGTGATTGTCAGTTACATGGGAGGCTGTAGAGTTGTAGTGGTTATAGTGGTAAGTACTTGTCTCAGGCTGTAACTGTGAATCTCTGTGATTGTCAGTTGCATGGGAGGCTGTAGAGTTGTAGTGGTTACAGTGGTAAGTGCTTGTCTCAGGCTGTAACTGTGAATCTCTGTGATTGTCAGTTGCATGGGAGGCTGTAGAGTTGTAGTGGTTACAGTGGTAAGTGATGAGGCCACACTGTCTGGATTCAAGCCTCAATTCTGCCGTGTATTACAGGAAGGGCCTGGCCCCATTACTTAAGATCTCTGTTTTCCTCTTCTGCATAATGGACATGATGTAATAGTACCTACTTCTGAGGAATCACTGTTTCTCTACATGCTCATGCAAAACACTTCTGACACCACATGTGTGAGTTTGTTTCTGTTTTATCACAATAATGCAATTCAGTTCTCTGGTGGGGAGTATGTAGAATCCTGAAATAGTGCAACTCTAAGTGTCCTTTCAGGAATAACTCCCCTCCCCCTCCCCCAGTCACAGAACTGGGTCAGCAAAGGAGCTGCTGCCTCCTCTCCGGTCAGGAAGCTTCTGTCTCCAGAACCACATGGCTGATGCCAGGGTCAGTTAGTTGTCACAGCAGGTAACTGTCATATTCAGGAAACTGCCACCATCAAAGCTGCTGGATCCAGATCAACGCCATGCCTGCCACGATGCAACAAGACAGACATTCCGTGGCGGCTCTTGACACCTACGAAGCGCCCAGCTGGCCACGGGACTGGGCCCACGCGCACTCCGTGGTCACGCTCACCAGCGGAGAGCACAGGAGCAGCGGAAATGTGGGCTCGGCCTCACTTCTGCCTCCCAGATCTTGTTGGGCTCATCTGACTGGCAGAATCTCAATCATTTCCAGAACCTAGCTGTAAGGAAGGGGGGTGGCCTTCAGCTTTCTAGCCTCTGTACCTGTGAATCTCAATCGGGGGCATATCACATTGCACCTCCATGCTTACTCAACACACCAACCTGCCCTTCTTCCCCAACTTAGGTTTCCAAACAGTAACAACAGCAAAACAAAAGCTTAACTTTTCTCTATCACTCATTACAGACAACTTGCTCATCTCCACCCTAATTCCATCAACCTTGGCATCTAATTCTGGGAGTTATTCATTCCTTCTTTATTTCAGTTACAATTCTATCTTGATAGTCAATGACCTATGGATGAGAATGTCAGGCCCTTGAATTTTTATGAAGTTTATCTTCCACCTTTTAACATACGTCTGTCTTACGAAGAAATGTCAGGTAACTTGCTACTCCTTGCTCACCAAGTCCTATCAAAATGATGTCAGCAGTGTAATCACCAGCTTGAAGTTCTGGGAAGATAACGTAGTAACTGTGACTGGAGCTGGAGAGTTACTGAGCCTTGAGGCAAATGGTAATGGTACATCCCTTCCCCTGCCTGAGCGTAGAGGGCTTCCCGTGTTTTCTGCTTATTGGGGTGGGATAGAGAGTTGCTGGGTCAGTAGCAACTTTGTCAGCTATGTATCAGAGCCATTACCCAATTAAGCTTGACTTATGGACTGATTGTTTGTGAACCCCCAAATTCCTATGTTGAAACTCTGAACCTCGGTGTGATGGTATTAGGAAGTAGGGCTTTGGGGAAGTAATTAGGTTTAGATGAGGTCATGAGGGTGGGGTCTTCATGATGGATTAGTGCTCTTATACGAAGAGGAAGCGACTAGAAGTCTCTCCCCTCCACCTCCTCCCTTGTGAGGATACAGCAAGAAGGCTCCATGTTGGAATTTCCCAGCTCAGGAACTGTGAGAAGTAAATCTTTGGTTAGACCGCCCAGTCTGTGGTGTTTTGTTGCAGCAGCTTGAGCTGACTAGACCAGCTTGTGAGAATCCACTGCCTTCTCCAAGAAGTCTCCTGCACAACCCAAACAAGAGAGTTAAATGCGGATGTGATAAGAACCTTCACCCTTGTAGCTTTCAAATCTCTGATGGTAGCACTTATCTCTGTGATCCCCCCTAGAGAGGTGGAATTAACTTTGGTTTGCTGTTGTGGAAAGGAATGATAGTTCCAGAAGCTTCCTCTTGGCTTTCCTATCAGGAATAATAGCCAACAGGACTTCCGGTCAAGATGGCGGCACAGGTAAACGCGGTCTCGCCTCCTCCCACAACCACATCACAATTACAACTAAACTACAACACAACCATCATTCAGAACCGCCTGACATCGAGCTGAATGGAAGTCCTACAACTACGAAATTAAAGCAGCAGCCACACCGAGACTGGTAGGAGGGACGGAGGCGCGGACAGGCTGGTCCCACACCCACATGTGGGGGATAAAAATCAGGGGGACACCTCGGCTGGGAAGGTCCTCCTTGAGGAGTGAGGGGTCCCCACCCCACACCAGGCGCCCAGCTCAGGGTCCCAGTGCCAGGAAGAGAATCCCCATCACTTCTGGCTGTAAAACCAGTGGGAACTGAGGCTGAGGGAGGCTGAGGCTGCGGGAGCCCCAGGCAGCTCCTCTTAAAGGGCCTGCGCACGGACTTGCTCAGACCTGCTCCCTCTGAGCTTGGAGGGAGGCAGCTTGAGGGGCGCCAGAGACATATAGGGAAGAACTGAGCTGTTTGGCCTTGGGATGAGGGCTGGAGGGGCAGCTTTATCCTGGACAGAGTTTCCAGTGGAGGCTGATGTTCCTTTGGTGAGCCCTTCCCTGGGGCGGCAGACAGCCACCATATCTGGGACTCCAGCAACCTGGCTCACAGTGTTTGCCCTGCCCTGGTGATTCCCTGAGGCCCGGGCCCAACCAACATTTGGGCCCACCCAAGCTGTTTCCAAAGGCTTTACCAGAGGATTGGCCCTTCTTGGATCCTGCTTCAGAGTTTCCTAAAATCTCTAAAACAAGCAGCATCTGGTCTCAGCGAGCCCCATACCTCTCGTTAAGTGGCCCCAGGCCTGGCACTAGAAGCAACCAGACTTGGTTCACAACTTGGCTTTTCCTGGACACCTTCAAGCCCAGCGCAAGAACCAGCCATCTGCAGATCACTTTGTAACTTATGCTGGGTGGCCCTGGATAGAACACAGGCAGTGACTGACCTTGCCCCAGAGCCAGCACACCCAGTGGACGGCTTCAGAACACATCGAAACACCACCACCCAACCACCTCCACAAGTGACACACTCAATGAGCGGACTCAGTAGGTACCAGAGCCTTGATGAAGTAAGTCTTGCTCTGTGTGGTGGGCCCTACACAGCTGATCCTCCAAGGTAGTCAGAGGCCAGTGGCTAGTGGGCATAGCCAGTCCTTGCAGCTGATCAGCTTGAGTAAATCCCTCCCATTGATGTGCCAACAGCAATAAAGACTCAATTATAACAGAAGGGTGTACAGTCTACACTAAGGCTTCACCTCGAGGGCCCAGCTGGGATGATCAGGGAGGCTGTGCCACTGGATCCTACAGGACACCTACAACAATAGGTCACCCTTTGACGCCTAGGAGACATAGCAACTCTACCTAATACATGGAAACAATCACAGGGATGCAGCCAAAATGAGGAGACAAAGCAACATATCCCAAATGAAAGAAAAGAACAAAACTCAGGAAAAGAACTATTAGGGGGACCGGAAAGTAATGTCGTGTTTTTACGACATTAATTCAAACATAAATTTTTAACACGTTTTTATTTTTAATCAATGATGTAATCACCCTCATTATCAACAACCTTTTGCCATCTAGTGTGCAAATTTTCAATGCCGAATCGATAAAAATCAATTGCTTTTTGAGCAAAATATCTGGAGATGGCATTTTGGACATCATCCAAATTTTCAAATTTTTTACCACTTAGAAAATGTTGTAGTGATCGGAATAAATGGAAATCCAATGGCGCACTATCAGGCGAGTATGGTGGGTGGGGCAATACCTCCCACCCTAATTCATTAATTTTTTCCAGGGTTCATCTTGCACAGTGTGGTCTTGCATTATCGTGTTGCAGAATAATGCCTTTTCTGGTGACAATCGCTGTGCACTTTTCAATTAAAGATTGATTTACTCGATCTAATTGTTCACAGTAAAGGTCTGCATTCAGTTTGTCCAGGTTTCAGCACTTCAAAATGAACGACCCCGCGAATACTCCACCAAACACACAAAAGTGCCTTTTTGGGGTGTAAACCTGGTTTAGCTGTACTTCGTGGCGATTCCTTCCGAGAGAGCCACTGCCTTTTGCATTTTGGATTATCATAGAGGACCCATTTTTCATCTCCAGTGATCAAGTGATCAAAAAACGCTTCTGTATTGTGCTGCTGAAGCAATAAGTTGCATGTGGTGGACCGGTTAGCTTTGTTTTCTTTGGACAGATTATGCGGGACCCAAACACCTGCTCTGGTTACTGTACCAATCTGCTGCAAATGTTCTTGGATGGTCGACCAAGGTTGGTTAAGAGTGTTTTACAGTTCCTCGATTGACACGGATTTGCTTCCACTTCTACCCTTAACATGTCATTGTCTAAAGCTGTTGATCTTCCTGATCCATACGAGTCAGAAAGATCAAAATTACCAGATTTGAACTTAGAAAACCACCTTTGGCATTTACAAACATCTAATGCACTTGGATAAACATCGCAAATGCTTTTGGTAGCAACTGTTGCGTTACTACCCTTGTGAAACTCAAAAATCATACAATGCCGGATATGTATCTCTTCTGGTATTTGGCTGGCCATTTCACTATAAATTGCAAAAAAAAAAATTAAGATTTAATTATTTATGAGTAAACAAGTCACTCTAACCTTAAAATGTCTTTGGCATGATTTTGACGTACACAATGAGCTGATAAATGACAATCGAATATCAAAATGCACAGAAACAACATTACTCTGCATCAATCAGATGCAGAGTTCAAAACACAGGTTATAAGGTTGCTCAAGGAACTTGGTGAGACATTCAAAGATTTAGTGAGACCTCCAAGGAACTTAAGGAGACCTTCAAGGAACTTAGTGAGAACATCAACAACATAAAAAAGGACCAGTCAGAAATGAAGGAAGCACTAACTGAAATAAAGAATAATTTACAGGGACTCAATAGTAGAGTAGGTAAAGCCAAGAAGCAAACCATCGATTTGGAATATAAGGAGGCAGAAAACACCCAATCAGAACAGCAAAAAGAAAAAAGAATCCAAAAAAATGAGGATAGTATAAGGAGCTTCTGGGACAACTTCAAGCGTGCCAACATTCGCATCATAGGGGTGCCAGAAGGAGAAGAGAGAGAGCAAGAAATTGAAAACCTATTTGAAAAAATAATGACAGAAAACTTCCCTAACTTGGTGAAGGAAACAGACATACAAGTCCAGGAAGCACAGAGAATTCCAAACAAGTTGAATCCAAAGAGGTCCACACCAAGACACATCATCATCAAAATGCCAAAGGTTAAATACAAAGAGAGAATCTTAAAAGCAGCAAGAGAAAAGCACTCTGTTACCTACAAAGGAGCTCCCATAAGACTGTCAGCTGATTTCTCAAAAGAAACTTTGCAGGCCAGAAAGGAGTGGCAAGAGATATTCAACTTAATGAAAAGCAACGACCTACAACCAAGATTACTCTATTCTGCAAAGCTATCATTTAGAATTGATGGACATATCAAGAGTTTCCCAGACAAGAAAAAGCAAAAGGAGTTCATCACCACCAAACCAGTATTATATGAAATGTTGAAGGGTCTCCTTGAAGGAGAAGAACAAAACTATGAACAAAAAAATGGCAATTAATACATATCTAGCAACAATTGGATCTACGAACAAAATGAGCAAGGAGAACAGAAACAGACTCATAGACACAGAGAACTTTTTGTTGCTTGCCAGATGGGTGGGGGCTGGGGGGATGGATGAAGAAGATGAAGGAATTAAGAAGTACAAATTGGTTGTTAGAATGATGAACCTCAAAGGGAAAGGCAGAAGGAGGGCGTGATGAGATAACCCAAGGACTTCTATGCATATATGCATAACCAATGGACACCAACAATAGTGTGGGGAAGGCAGGAGGGGTGCGGGATTGGGGAGGAAGGGGTCAATGGGGAAAAAGGGGGGGGGGGACATCTGTAATACATTCAACAATAAAGATGAGTTAAAAAAAAAAAAAAGAAGAAGAAATAATAGCCACCACCCTCCAGGTCAGGAAGCTATAGAAAGGATTAGTCTAGTTATTATTATTTTTAAGTCTACACACGGCGATAGAGAAATAACCACAGACGTGTTTAAGAATACACCATTTATCACTTGATCCCAATAAGTCCCTTTTCTTAATAGTTGACCACAGTACCAATACAGGACCCCAGGGATTAGCATTTACTCAGAGCCAGCATCCAATAATTTAAAAAAAAAAATTTTTTTTAATCCTCACCCAAGGACACTTTTTCATTTATCTTCAGATAGAGCGGGAGGGTGAGAGGGAGGAAGAGAGAGAGAAACATCGATGTGAGAGAGACACATTGACTGGTTGCCACCCACACAACCCCAACCAGGGCCAGGGACGAACTGCAACCGCGGTATGTGCCCTTAGCGGGAACTGAACCCGGGACTCTCTGGTCCTCGGGCCAACGCTCTAACCGCTGAGCAAAACTGGCCAGGGCCAATAGTTCTTTAAATAAAGGTCTGGGTATAGTTTCCTTTTTCCAAGGCACAGTTATACTAATAAATGTCAATGAGTCCTGTTGGGGAAGCCTATTATCAACAGCAGCAGCAGAATTAGGCTTGGGAATAGTCAACACCAAATTCAGAAAGTGGTCACTGGATTTAATTGTGTTCAGGTTCACTGTTGTTGTAGTTCAACCCCAGGGGACACCCTTCCCTGCTGCCTCCCAGGGGAATCACTCCCAGTGCCCTCTGCAATGGCTCAACATGGCATTCCTGAGTGTACTCAGAATGCTTAATGTCTTTCAAGATGTGTAGACCAGTGCTCTTATGATGTTCTCCACAAGTTTGCATATATAAAAAAGGTTTTATAATAAAATATTCTATGAATCACAATACAGATTTCTAATTTCAAATATGAAATTCTGTGTATCCTGATCTGGGAAACATCCTCTTTCCAACCAATGAGTTTGATAGTCCAGCTCCAATTTGCAGCTCCCGTTCTGAGGATCTCATCTGGAAGACCAGATGTGCACTTTTTCAGTGATAGTTTTCATTTTAGCAGTTCTTTGGCATTGCTTGGCCAAAAAAGACTGGGAGAGGTAACCATATGTGTGTGATAAATGATCCAGCTTCTAATGAAAAATTTTAAGAACTGACACATTTACTAAGCACTTTGAGGTCACTGATTTTTCATTTGGCATTACTGTTTGGATTCAGGATTCTGATAGTGGAACAATGATCTTTTTAGTGGATTTTTTTTTTTTTTCACCTTGGTCTGAAATACAACAACAACAATCATTACTACCATGTATTGAGTACTTACTATAATGTAGGCACTGTTCTAAGTGCTTTATATACAATAATTTATTTAAATCTCACAGCAATTTTAGGAGGTAGGAACTATTATTATCTTCATTTTACAGTTGAGGAAATTGAGTCACATGGCCAAAAAAGTGATAGGGCTGAATCCAGGTATAGTTTGACTCAAAGCTTATGTATATGTCCCATCTCTGACACACTTCCCTAAGTTGTCCCTGTTAGTTTTTCACTCAGATGCTGTATAAGTCATTCCCCTCTTCTTCCTAAATCCCACCTTCCAGACTTAAATACTTTAAATGTTTAATACCACAGATTTCTTCCATCCAGGGAAGAAAGTCATTCTCGAATATCAAGTTGAAGATTAGTCAGTAGGTGGAAAGTGGAAATTCTAATGTTACTTTGGAATTCAGTGAAATTTATACACATCGGCACCCACAAATATATTAAATTCTCTTTCAAATGAGGATTTCTGAGGATTAATGTCATATTATTCACATAGTCTGGTGAATATAGCCTTTTAAAAATTCCAAACCTATCTCTCATTCTGTTTGTGGTTTGTAAAACGGATGAATCACTTCTGAAATTACTCTGAAGCTACATTGAGGAGCCCACCTCAAACATTAGCATCTAGTGCCTTTGTCAGAGGGAAGAACTTCTGGCAAGTAGCAAAGTGTATTCATGGAAATATTATGTTTTCAAAAAACAAACAAATACAAGCAGTGAGACCTTGGGTCCTGGGTCAAAGATTTGGAGTGTTTTGTGCATCGTTGTCATGGGTGTGGATCAAGGGCTGTCTATTTTAATAGTTCATTTTAGAGAGATTACAAATGATTTCTCTGAATGCTGACAGAGAAGGAAAACTCACAGAGGCCCTTTACACTCAGCCTTGGCCCAGCAGCAGTAGCCAGCGAGGTTAGAGGTTGCCGTAGCAATGACCTGTATTTCATAATACCTCCCATCTGTCCACAGATGTGTGAGTTTGCTCAAATGTTTTATTAGATTTTTATTACACTTCCGTGCAGCCTCAGCTCATCTGCATTTGCCAGCCTGGGTGCATTTCTAAAACACCAAGTCTGTTAGGTATCCAATACATGCAGATGTATATATATTGAGATACGTTCTCTGACCAAGTCCCTGGTGCCATTTGGGTGATACTAACACAAGTTTTATGGATATAATAAATAGGATTCATAGAGTAGGCAATGCAAGGCTCTTGATGATGATGATGATGATGATGATGACAGTGATGTCTGTCTGGATCAACTCAGTGCCAAAGGTTCCAAACGAGAGCTAGTGTTTTGTGGTTGGTAATACTGATTCTACTCTGATCCATTCATAACTTGATCTACAAGGAAAGAAGACAGAAGGAAAACAACAAGAGCCACAGCAACAAACACAAAGCAAAATGAAAACAATTCACTCCAACTCCTCCTTAGCTCAGGCTACTATACCAAAAATATCACAGACTAGGTGGCTTATAAACAACAGACTTTTATTTCTCACAGTTCTGGAGGCCGAAGTCAAAGATCAAGGTGCCAGAATGGACCGATTCTGGTGAGAGCCCTCTTCGGGGTTGCAGATGGCCAGTTTCTTCTTGTCATCACATGGTGCAGAGCAGCAAGGAAGAAAGCTCTCTTGTGGGTCTTGTAAGGGCACTAATCTCATTCACGAGGTCTCCACCCTCATGACCTCATCTAGTCCTAATTACCTCCCAAATGCCCCACCTCCTCATACCATCCCATTGGGAGACAGGGTTTCAACATATGAATTTGGGTGGACGGAAACATTCAGTCTATAGAAAACTCTGTGTGCATTTTAAAAACTAAAATAAGTGAGTTAAGCATACTTTTTTCTTTGCAATCTCATTAATAGTCTGGCCTTGAGAGAATCAGAACTAAGAGTTCTCCCATTCTGACACCAATGATAACAGCACTTTCATCAGTCTGAGATGTCACTGCCATTTGTAGCTTAGCACACCCACGTAAAGAGTCTGCCTTGCTCACACCCCAGCACCCAGCATGTGGTAAGCCTGCAATAAATATGTCGGAGTAGATGACGGGACAGATAGAGATGGGTACTGGGTGTGTCTTTCCCAGCTGGCTCTTGGTTACGGAATGCTTGCGAACTGCATAGGTTTCTAGGCTACTGTCAGCTTTATATTTTGTGGTAGAATTTTAGTTAGTCATAACCACCGTTTGTCATGAAAAAATGCAATCTTGGAACCCCTTTGAGATCCTGAGAAAACGTTCTACTGCATATTAGAGATTCCATGCTGGATAATAGTGGCTTTCTTAGGCTGAATTATTCATATGGTTAGTTGGAAAGGTCCACACACTAAAGCTGGATGATTTTCATCTTTTGATTTAGGGGTAGGATTTGTAGGAGACTAATTTTATTCCTTAACTTAAACTGAGAAAGCTTTGGGGTTTTTTAATATCCATTTCTGGCAGCCCTCTCTCAATGGATGGAGTTCCTCCTCTCTCACAGTCGCAGAAGCAACTGTTCCATTCAGATGCCATTGGCGAATTTAATATATTTTCAAGTTGTTTGTTCCAGTTCAAAATGGGTTTCACATATATCGGAAGGTCAGGAAATAATGTCCTCTCTTTTATACTTTAGCATGTGCAACATTCTTTGTGGTATTATCATGTGATTTATTGTTTCATTTTTATTTAAAAGGAAAACAATAACTTTGAAGATATCCTGAAATAGCATTCATGTGGCAGATAGGTTCCTGGCTTTCTGGTTCTGATCACTTGCTCCGTCGTGCCAAATCCAGTCCGAAGAGGAGAACTGGTATGCGGTTCCATGGAATCCCGGTGTTCCCTTGCCCTGGGTCACCCTAGGAAGAAGAATTTCTGTACGTGAAGCCAATGTTGACTTGTCCAAAGAAAGCAACCTTGAGTCTCAGGCTGAAAATAAGGCCGTGGGTGGTGTGAGAGGATGAGCCCAGCAGTTGGTAACCCAGCAGGAGATTCTTCCCTGAGAAATCGTGGTTATTTTCACATGTAAGGAAAGAGACAAATGAATATCATTGTCAACCTCTGTCTGACAACATGCCCACCAGAAATGCCTCTACCTTCATCATTTTAAAAGACATCCAGTGGGGCTGGGACAGCATGTGAGTTATTTCCACTGACCTTTCACTAAATGTTTCTCACACTTATTTGCTCTCTGTTTTCATGTTTATAAAATGTGTTCCCAAGCCCTTTAGGATAAAATCAACAATAGTGCCCAGGGCTCCAGCTGAAGATTCCCAGTGGGAGGGTCTGAGCTTTTTGTTCTGAAGGATCTAATAGAGGGCAAAGCTGACGCAGAAATGGGAGGGCCATTCGGCTAAAATTAAAGTCTTTGTCCCTTCATTAGCTGAACTTCGCTTCCGTTTCTGAAGTTCTGCTAGGTTACTTTCTCTTAAATTCTGATTTAATCAAGGTGAACAGGGAAGCTCATTAAAATCTCTTTTCCTCTTGCTTTTAAAAACAGATCACAAAATATCCCATTTGTTTGGTGCAGCTAACATTCCTGATTCTTCTTTTTTAATGAAATTTTGGAGAAATTGACTTGAATCTCAAGTGTACATTAATCATTAAAGACGGTTCTTTAAAAAAATTCGGACAGATTTTATTTTATCAGTTTATTGACTTTCTCAGCCCCATTGGGAAAGGTGAAGGATAAACAGGCCAGTCTTTATGTGATTAATGAGCTAATCTAATGATATAAAACTAATTTTTTATTAACTTTGATTAGGGAGAACTATTGCACATGAGAGGAAACTTTTGACTGTAAGTTTTATTATTGATCTGTCATATCGGACTTGCTCAAGACTAAGCTCAAGTCTTGCTTGAAATTAGCAGAAAAAAGGTGATAAAATTAAAATACAATGATTGAGGGTGTACAGATTGGAGGATGTTTAGTGGATTTGTGTGAGGGAGAGGTCACATAAAAAGAAAGTAATATAGTATGTAATTGTTTACTTACTTAAATATGTCCCATCACATTCTAAAACCAATTTGAGAAATCTAATTTATGAAAGCAGAAGTATGTTAAATATTATAAAGGAAAACTTACATGTACAGTATTATTTCACTATCAAAGTGCTATTCTTGACTATAGATATATACTTCAAATTCTTTCATGGATAACATTTAATGCAAAGAGCAAAAGAGCTACATAGTATTCCTATGAATAAACGAATTGATCTCTCTACCCTAAGGAAGAACTATACCTAAGTAATTCTGATGAGTGAGAATTTATCTTATGTCTCCTTGTCTTCACTCTAAAGCAAAGCCTTTGTCATATCCAGTCTTGGTCTTCCATTTCTCAGGGTTAGACCATTTGCTTTATAAACAAAGGTTAATATATTTCTTTCTAACTGGTTTCCAAGAATTTTTAGAAGAATGTTCTCTAAATTTTATATCCACATTACTAAAAAAAATTTATGTATAAAAAAATTATTTCATGAATTATACACATATATTATTTATCGATATATTATGCACTTTACAAAACATATGTAGAATAGAAATTAACATAGACTTACATAAGATGAGAAACATATTTTAAAATATTTTATTTATTTTGTTTTATTTATGATACCCAAACCTGTTTTGCTCTCATTAGTGAGAATTGTGTCATTTAATATGCTTCATTATTTTTTTCTAAATCATGGTTTAAAACTTTGTAATGTAGTGAATTCAAAATCTGGCTCAATTTTTGAAATTTTGACTATCTTATCATAAAAAGATATTTCATAAATATTTATAGATCCAAATGAAAAGAACTCATCATTGGCTAGGCTTACTAAATCATGACATTTATTTTCCTATCCTATTTGGTTATTTTGTTTTATTTGTTTTTTCTTTGCTGTAACCTATCCCACTTTTCAATTATGCAAAGGCTTTTACTGAACTCTAGGTAAAAAATTTAATGTTCCCTAATTTCAACCAATTGTTCTTGCAAACGAATTGTAAGTTACTGTATTGTTGTTATATAAACTGTTAAAACTCTTTGATAAAGTATTAAATAGCTTAAATATTTGCTTTTAAGTGTAATTGGTCAGTTTTGAAAATTTACATAGGGCTACATTTCTATAATTATCTGCAACAACACACAGTGATGGAAATAATTTTTTTTTTTTTTATCCTCACCTGAGGATATTTTTCCATTGATTTGCAGATAGAGTGGGAGGGGGAGAGAGAGAGAGAGAGAGAGAGAGAGAGAGAGAGAGAGAGAGAGAGAGAGAGAGTAACATCGATGTGAGAGAAACACATCAATTGGTTGCCTCCCGCAGAACCCCAACCAGGGCCAGGGATTGAATAGCAACCGAGGTACGTGCCCTTGACTGGAATCGAATCTGAGACTCTTTGGCCCTCGGGCTGATGCTCCAACCACTGAGCCAAACTGGCCAGGGCGAAGGAAATACATTTACATGTTTCAAAATGTTCTCATCATAGCTTGAGTTTCTTTCAAAGAGCAGTTATTTTTATGGTTGTTATAAAAATATCATTTCTACCTTAAAAATAGATTGTGTGTGTCTCTTAATATCTCTTATTGTTTACTTTGTTCTTTAAAAAAACAAACAAACAAACAAAAAAACCCCAGCAAACTTTTGAGTGGTAGAAGTTATTTTCATGGTTGCTCCATATCTCACTATAAAATATTATAAAAAATCCTCTATATTAAAAAAAAATTGAATTGTAGTAAAATACACATAACAGAATTTACCACATTACTCTTTTTTTTTTTTTTTTAATTCTCACCCGAGGATATTTTTTTTCCATTTATCTTCAGATGGGGGGGTGGAGGGGAGAGAGAGAAACATCGACATGAGACACATCCATTGCCTCCCACGCGACCCGAATGGAATCTGCTTTTTGGTAGTAGTCATCCTAATGATTGTGAGATGGTTGACTCTAATTGTAATGGTCTAGTTTCTATCAAATAGCCACATCAATGACATTTTGTAGCATTTTGTTGCAGTAGCTTACCTATGAATGGTGGAGCAAATACATCTCACTTGTGCTACCTCAATAAACTTATCCTAGAAATCTTTTAAAACATTCTAGTCAAAGTAGCTGCTCCATCAGTGGATACAGTTACACAAATTTCTCTTAAATATTGTGTTTTTTTTTGTGCTAAATTTACTATTGACACTATAATAACAACTCTATGAGGGTAAGAGTGGGTACTCAATAAATATTGGTTGAATGACTGTTGAGAATATACATTCATATATATGAATGTGTATATGAATATACATTCATATATATATATATATCTGTGCTAATTTGCTTCTTTCCAGAAGTAATATAAGAGTCTTTTAAAAATAAAACAAAACAACAAAAAAACACCCTTCACATTGTGGCTGACAAAGAAGTAAAATTTTAAGAAGCTTTAGCTCTCACCTCTTTCTGTTTTGGCCTCTGCTTAGATTATTAGTATTATCTTCAACCTGTGACTCTTGGTAGTATTTTTAAGCCACTGGTTCACTGTAAGAGATTAAATGTCATTGGAAGAGTTGATCTATGTAAGGAGAACATGTAGACTTCGATGCATTGCCACACACTGAACGGCTGAGGCCACCAGCGGTGGAGACTGCTGACTGTTCACCTCGACCCGTGTTCCTTTTCTTGGGCTCATAACCAGGTGGCATTTCCTGGCCTTCCTGGTGATTGGGTGTGGCTGTGAGACTAAGTTCTAGCCAATGGAAGGTGAGCTGAAAGGATGCCTCTTTTAGGTGGGGCCCCTAAAAAACCTCCTAGAACTGGTTCTCCATGTCCCATCCTTCCTGGTGAGAGAGATGCATGGCCCTGGTGACAGGAGCAGAAGGTGGCGGAGCTTCATTAACATGAGTACCTGAGTGACCTGAGCTCTCCTGCTGACCTGATCACGAAAGCTGTTGCCTGAGTAAGAAATAAACTTCTATGGAGCTGGTACACATTGGGCCATGGAAGCCCAGCCTACCTGACCCGACACAGCACCTGTCACACCTTCAGGATTGCTGAATTCTCTGCCTTCCTTCAGGGAGACTCACAGTCCATGGGGGACATGTGACAGTCTATGTCTGTATCAGGTGATGATACCCAGTGCCATTCTTATTGTCACTATCAGTGAAGCTTACTTTCTTTCTTTTTTGTTTATTATTTTATTTTTTTCCCTTTATTGATTTCAAATAGAGAGGAAGGGAGAGGGAGAGAGAGAAACATCGATGAGAGAGAACATCGATTGGCTTGGCTGCCTCCTGCATGCCCCCACTGGGGATCAGGCCCACAACCTGGGCCTGTGCCCTGACCAGGAATGGAACCCGTGACTTCTTGGTGCGTGGGTCGATGCTCAACCACTGAGCCACACCGGCCGGGCGAAGCTTACTTTCTTTCTTATTATTTTGATAAAAAGTCAATAGAAATAGAAGTTTTCATATTTCTTCCTGCATCCTGGGATAGGCTGTATCTCACTTAGCAAACTGTTGCTTTAAGAAACTCGACTGTGGGTTTCATATCTTTTCATTGGGTCAACTTTGTAATTGCTATAAAATGACAATGTAAGTAAGAGTTTGTCATCGTTAGGAATGCATTATTCCACATTGTCCCAGCAAGAGAAATAAAAGCGGCCTGAAATGTGACTCATGTATTTTCCCTTGTTCACGGGCCCTTATTTGGGATTCCCTGACTGACCCTCTTTATTTCAGAGGGCCATCAGTTGTTAATTTGATGTGTGGAATGAATTTGATGTGGTTCCCATTTTATTTCTTTTTCCTTTTCTTTTCTTTCTTCCTTTTTTTTTTTTTTTTCAGTGAGTGATGGGAATTCGAGCTACACTTGAGTTCCAATCCCATTTGGTGGGCAACCTGGCCAGCCCGGATCTGCCTCTCTCTCACTGGGGTTCGTTTCTGCTTGTGAAAGAATGTAGCTGCAGTGAGCCCGATCCCCTGCCCTCCCACCCACGGAATAAATCACAAATGCAGAAGAGAACTACAGTCCAGCTGATCCTCTGCCACTAAATAGCTTCATCTGATTTTCCTGGCCCCTTCCCCACCTGCCCGTCTTCCCCTTATACGAATTGATATTGAGCGAATCTACAACCGCCCACAGCAGACGGCATTTCTGAAATGAGCAGGGCAGGCTGGATCTCTGCGCCCTGGTTGACAGAATTAAAACTGATGAGAAAGTAAAACATTACTTCAAATATTTGCTTAAGGACCGGGAAGTTGGGCCCAGCCCCTTTGTATTGCCAAATGTTTCATGGAGCATCGTAAAATCAAATTCTCACATCTTGTTGTCCTCCCATTAGATCACATTAAACTCTGGCTGCGAGGCCAGCCCGCCTTGGTGGTTTTCTGATTTGTGGTTTGCACTTGGCTCTCCTCACAGGCTTTAAAAATGATTTTATTTCGTGAACAGTCGGTGATAGTCAGACTCTAGAGTAAACTTGCCTGGGCCAACATTTGCAGTAATAACATTTCACATTATCAAGAGTTTCCTGAAGGACTGCAAAGAATGAAAACACAGCCGAGCTTTTCTGGTAGTGGTTGTTTTTCTCCAGATGCTGGTAACCTCCCGCGTGGAGAGGCTGTGAGTTCGGGCTTTGAAGAGTCCTCACAAGCATCTACAGTTCTTTGCCTTTAAGGTGAAACTAGAGAACTGGAACCGATTTGGCTTTTCTTGTGCTCTGGCTTGTTGAATTTGTAACTGATTCTCCCTTTTTCTTTTCTTGGGTGGTTTTTCTGATTATCTCCGTCCATCTTTTCCTGGCATGGGAGGTGGACCCGGGTGGGCTGGGGAGAGGTTGCCCTGGAGCAAGGGAGGGAATGTTGAGATTAGGTAAGTCCCTCTAAGTATTACAAATAAGGACTTTCTCAATGCTCTTTTTCATAGTCTTCACACACACAAAATATATATATATATATATATATATATATATATATATATATATATATATATATGCTGCTTGTATAACGAAATGAAAAATCATCTTTAGAATAAAGTATACAACTAGTTCCCTGCATAGTCTGATGGTGATAGTAATGATGAAAATGATGATTGTGATTATAATGATTTGTTAATGAAAAATAACAAATAAATGAGTTTATGAAATTAAACATGAATGTCAGATAGGTACACGTTACTTTGAAAATCGACATTTTTTATGTTTAGTTTTTTTATTGTTTATTTTTAAATTACAGTCAAATATATATAATATAAAATTCACCATTTTAACCATTCTTAAGTGTACAGTTCAGTGGAATTAAGTACATTCATATGGTTAGGTAACCATCACCACCCTCCTCTTCCAGAACTTTTTCCATCTTCCCAAACTGGAACTCTATACCCATTAAACAGTAACTCTTCCTCCTCCCCTCCTCTGCCCTTGGCAGTCACCATTCTGTGCTCTGTCTCTGTGACTCCGACTTACTCTGACTACCTCAGATGGGTGGAATCATACAGCATTTGTCCTTTTGTGACTGACCTAGCCCAATGTCTTCATGGCTCATGCATGTTGTAGCCTGTGTAAGAATTTCCTTCCTGATCTGTGGGGTTTGAATGGCAAGGACTAATGTTTTGGAGAGAACTGAATTGTCATCCAAATTATCTCGGTTTAAAATTCTTATAAGCCAAGCCAGATGGAACTATATCAATGAGTTCACCAACATGTATATACTAAATGTCATAAATGAGCACGCTCTCTCTCTTTAAAATATGTTTATCGTCTCTTATTTTTACAAAGCTATGTCACTGTGAAGAAATTAGACAATACAGAAAAGTATATATAGAGGACCCTTGAAAAATTGTAGCCCTGTTAGCACTGTGAATATTTTTGGGGTATGTTACATAAAAATGATGTCACTTTGAATATAAACACTGTAGATAGAAATATAGATAGTGATTTTTGTGTTTTTACAGAACTGGGAACGTGGTCACATGCTTGTAAACTGCTTTTTAAAGTTAGCTATATACTGGGGACATAAGTGAATAGTGTTAGTTTTATTTTGGTAGCTTTTAAATATTTTAAAGTAGTGGACGACTCCTTTAGATGAACTCTGTAAGAATATTAATTTATAAAAAAAAGGAACTTTTCTCATTCAGGCAAGAGAAGTCTGGAACTTATCAGTTCAGGACCAGAGTTCCTCTGTAGTGGCGTTTGTGGCCCTCCTCAGAATCTGTGGGTTGAATTGTATCCCCCAAAAGGTGTTGAAGTCCTGATTCCAGTATCTGTGACTGTGTCCTTATTTGGAAATCAACTTCCCAGATGGTCAAGATAGGATGAGGTCATTAGAGTGGGCTCTGATGTCATATGACTGGCATTTTTATAAAAAAGGAAAATCTGGACACACACACACAGGGAGAACACCACGTGAAGACGAAGACGGAGATCGGAGTGATGCGTCCACACGCCGAGGACGCCAGCAAACACAAGATGCCAGGAGAGAGGCGTGGAGGACATCTGCCCTCACACCCCTCAGAAGGAATGAACCCTGTGGAGACCTTGATCTAGGGTTCGAGCCTACAGAACTGTGAGACAATACCTTTTTGTTGTTTTAAGCCACCCAGTTTTTGGTGCTTTGCTATGGCAGCCCCGGGAAACTAATATAGCCTCTCAAAAGTATAATTTGGAAAGTACTACTTCGTACTATTATTTTTTTTATTTTTATTTATTTTTTTTATCCTCACCCGAGGACATTTTTTCATTTTTTGTTCAGATAGAGTGGGAGGGAGAGAGAGGAAGAGAGAGAGAGAGAGAAACATCGACGTGAAAGGGACACATCGAGTGGCTGCCACCCACATGACCAACCAGAGCTGGGGACAAACTGCAACTGAAGTACATGCCCTTAGCGGGAACCGAACCCGGGTCTCTCTGGACCGTAAGCCGACGCTCTAACCGCTGAGCCAAACCGGCCAGGGCCATACTATTATTTTTAAAGCCTGCAATTATTATTATAACCTACTCAATCACTTCCCTATTAATAATGTGCATGGATAGTGAGTGTCCCAACATTTTAAAGAACGATGCCGTGGGCATCCTTTTGGGTAAATCTTTGCACATCTCCACTGTTGTTTTCCTTACAGTGATTTGCCCGAAGAGAAATTGTTGGGCTACGTGCTGGGAACATTTGAAACTTTGATACTGCAACAGGCCCTCTAGAAAGCTTATCCTAGCTTATTCTTTCACCCACAGTGTCAGAGTATATACATTTCTCCACATCCTTACTGGGCATTGTCATTCTTTCTTTTTCAAAATCTAAATAGAAGTTTTATCAAAGTAATACTTGCAGGTATTTAAATAAGTGAGTGAGTTTTACAAGACTTACAACAAAACCCAGCGGTCCAAGCCACATGCCTCTCCACCCGCCACTCTGTGGTGGCGCCACCTTTAATTCTACAGCCGCTTCTTCTGATTTCCACATTCACATTTCTCTTCTTGTTTTGTTTTGTTAATCGTCACTCGAGGATATTTTTCCATTGATTTTCAGAAAGCATGGAAGAGAGGGAGGAAGAGAGAGAGAGGGAAATATGTGAGAGAGACACATCAATTGGTTGCCTCCCTCATGACCCTGATGGGGTTGGGATCGAACTTGCAACCCAGGTATGTGCCCTTAACTGGAAATCAAACCCGAGACTCTTCGGTTCAAGGGCCGATGCTCTAACTGCTGAGCCAAACCAGGGCTTCACATTTATATTTCTAAAAAAAAAAAAAAAAAAAAAGCGTATGCTACTATTTTTTTAAAATTTTTGATATTGTCTACTGACTTCCTATTATGGAAGATAATTTACTTTTGTATGTACAACCCTCACCCCATTCTCCCAAATAGGTTATATCACAATTGTGGTTGAATCAATATTCAGAGTTTACATTTTACATTATTATGACTATATATGTTATTTGCAACTGAGCCATATAGTGTACTATAATTCAATTATTTTTCTTAAATAACTCTCCCTCCCCAGAGTTAATAGTTAATTCATTTCTTTCCTTTGATTAATGTTCTAGATACCTACACAAATGCATATTAATGCCCTGCCTGGAGTCTACATCTCCTCTCAATACATTTTAACACAGTTGTATCAGTTCTCCCCCCTTGGAGTGATCGTTCCTGCAGCCATTCATCCTCCTGCTCTCCCCTCTCCAGATCTGCAGATCACCTATCCGCCTGCATTTTCCCACCATAACTCTGAGCTTCCTGTCGCTGCTCCCCGGGGTCCGACCACAAGTTTCCTGGATCCTTTGTCTTTCTGCTTCCTACTGTGCTGCCCCGCTGTGGTGTGGTTCCTACTGAGGAGTTCCAGAGTGGAGGAGCCCTTTACTGGAATGGGGGTGCTCTTTATGGTTCACCAAAACCTTCACGTGGGTTTCCAGCACTGTCTTCTATCACGTTGCTTAAGGAAAACTTTTCCTATCAGGAATTATTACTAATATTAGCAAATGCCATTTCATGTGTCCTGAGATAATGATGTGATTTTTTTTTTCCTTTTAAGCTCTTAGTGTAGTGAATTACACCAAAAGACTAGTGTTAAACTGTCCTGCGTTTCTATGAGAAGACTGCTGGTCCATGATGCAATTCTCAATGCAGTGCTGGCTGGGTTAGATTTTCTAATATTTTATTTGGGATTTTTGCCTCTATTTGTCTTTGGGTTTCTTGTTTTGTTTGTGTGTGGTTTTCTCCCCTCTATTTTTATCTGGTTATGATTCAGGGTTATGCTATACTTGTAGAATGAACTGAAAACCTTCCATCGTTTGCTATGTTCTTTAACGTAGGAATTATCTGTTCTTTGTAGGTTTAATACATTGTGCCCAGAAGATTTTCTGGGCATTGTGCCCTTTTAGGGTTTTTATTTCCTCTTAAATTTCTTTTATGGTTATTGGTCTTTGTAGGATTTGAGTTCCTTTTTGAGTCAATTTTGGTAACTCAGTTTTTCCTACAAAATAATGTATTTCAACTAATTTTCCAATTTGTTTGGCATAAATTTGTATTTGATTTGATTTAATTATGTATTTATTTTTACATTTTTTTCTCAATCCTAATGTTGATTGTCTTCTTTTATCATGGTTACATTTGACAGTGTTTATTTAATTGCTCTTTTCAAAGAACTCTAATCAAAGAACTAGCTTTTTCATTTGATTAATCAGCTACTTATTTTGTTTTTTTACTTTCATGTTTATTAATTTATCTTTTAGTTTGTTTGATTACTCTCCTCTCCCTGTCCCTCGCCCCACTCAACTTTCTCTCTCTTTAGCTTCTTGAGTTGATACTTAGTTTACTTATTTTCAGGATCCCTCCCCTACCCAAAATGCAAGTTTTGCTTTGTATTTGCATCATTGGTAGAGTCTCCAAGTGTATCAATATAATTTATGCCAATGTCATATAAATATTCTGGTTAATTCTATTTGTATTTTTTGTTTTTTTTCTGATATTAATATTAACACTCCAGCATTGTTTTCTAGTATATCTTTCTAGTTCTTTACAGTAAATCTTTCTGTGCCATTTTCTTTCATGAATATCTATTATAATTATCATATAGCTGGGACCTGCCTCCTCTCTCTGCCATCTGAGCTTTGCTATCTTTTTTTTTTTATCCTCACTCGAGGACATTTTTCCATTTTTTGTTCAGATAGAGTGGGAGGGAGAGAGAGGAAGAGAGAGAGAGAAACATCGACGTGAAAGGGACATATCGAGTGGCTGCCTCCCGCACGACCCAACCAGGGCCAGGGACAAACTGCAACCGAGGTACACGCCCTTAGCGGGAACTGAACCCAGGTCTCTCTGGACCGCATGCTGACTCTCTAACCATTGAGCCAAACTGGCCAGTGCAGCTTTGCTATCTTTTAATATTATGATTAATTTTATGTTTGGATTTATCATTCCATTGTATTTACTATGCTTTTTTAAAATTTTTATTCTGATTTCCTGTCTCTGTCTTCTAGCATCCAGTGTTGGTGATGAGAAAGCAAGTATCAATCTGATTCTCCTTTCTTTGTGAGCAATTCCTATTTTACTCTGGACATTTTTAGGATTTGTTCTTTACACTTGGAGTTCTGAGATTTCACCACAATGTGTTTAGGCATTTTTTATTCATTAATTCTGAAACTCTTAAATCTATGGATTCATTACTTTGGGTAATTTTCTTCTTTTATCTTTAAATAATCACTTTCATTTTCTGTTTCTTCTGGAGTTCCTAGTAGACCTATATTAGAACTTCTGCATCTGTCCTCCAGGTCTCCGTTTTTCTATTTACATGTATTTGTGCTATAGTACTATGTTTTAGGATAACCTTTCACCTCAATCTTCCTGTTAAAATATTTGATATTCATCTATGTCCATTCTATTCAGCCTGTGTATAGATCAATAGTTAATCTTAAATTTTTAATTATTTCTAAAATAATTTTATATTATTCATACCATACCTGTATTATTTTATGGATGCCATATTTTCAAGTCTGTCTGAGAGGATTTTTCTTTGCCTAAGTTTCCTGATGTGTCCTTGAGGCCAGCAGACATTCAGCAGTAGCATTTTCTGCATCTTCCCCAGCGCAAGTCCACATCGCTGAGCCCGCATCACTCCCATCTCTGCCGTCAGGGCCAGTCTGTTTCTGTGCCCATCGAGCAAGCCCTAGGGTAGCCAGGGAAGGAGGCTGGCTGACATTCACAGAACAGGTCCTCCAGACTAGGTAGGCTTCTCTTCAGTGAGTTCCACTGGTGAGCACTCATTGGACAACAAATACTTTCCCAGTCTGCCATTCTGAGACGTCCACCCACAGGCCTTTCTCTTTTCTGGCCCTTCTCATAACCAGTTCTCTAGTTGTGTTCTCTTCCCATCCATGACCCTCGGGCCACACCATAGCTGTTGCCTGTGAACTGCTTTAGATCCGCACTTCCCTCCATGCCTCCCTCTGGCAACGTGGAGAACTAGACACACATTTTGAAGCTCTGCCCATCGTGTATTCCTCTTTCTGATCATCCTTCTACCGGGCTGCTTCTAACTGGGGCTTTCATACACGACAGCTGTTTTGGCTGGTGCCAGCATATCTTCCTGAACTGCCAACCAGCCTGACATTGTTTTCCTGCAGTCAGTTGGTTATAGGAAACTCCTCAGGAGTGGGTGCCACGAGCACTTGAGCCACTTGCTCGTGTAATTTCAGGATCTGCCTATACTCAGTCTTGCATACAGCCTTTCCAGCTGTGCAATGTTATGGTTTTGATATCAGATAACAGCATTTTTGACTGGCAGGTCAGGTCTCATGGTTACTGTTCCATGAGCAGATACTTAGTCACTACTAGGACCCAACCCAGAAACTATTCCTTGAAGTGCTTATTTACTAAGTTACCAAAGAGGGTATAGCTTGCTCCAAAAACTTGAAGATTTTCCTGTGAAGGCGTGTGGAGGCCTCCTGGTGCACCTGCAGCAGACACCGTCAACGTCCTCAGGTATAAATGACAGGAAGCCAGAGCTGCTTGAGCTGCAGCCTGGACCAGCTACAGGACCTTCTGTTCCTCTGGGCCCTGCTCAAAACCGGCAGCTTTCAAATGTACTCATTTTTGCAGAAGGTTGCATTAATGGCCCCGGTGAATGGCCTACATGTGTCCATATACTTGGACTTGAAACTTTGTGTCTCTTCCTATTCTAACTCTGGGCTGTCTACCAGGAGTGCACGATTCAAGAAGAGGCTGAAAAAGGTGCTTGTAGATTTCTGCTTCCTCTCCTGAATCCCATGCTAGGTTGCTGGAGGATGAGAGACCATGTGGAGGAGAGCTGAGTTTTCCCAGCTGAGACTATCCCAGGACAGCTAGTCCCCAGTTGACTCATAAGAAATAATAAATAACTTGTATTTTAAGCCACTGAATTTCAGGGCAGCTTGTTTGGCTGCATTACTGAGACCATAAATAACTGATACCCTTGGTGAATGGATAGGAGCAGCCCACTCAAATGTGGAGCCTATACACGTTGACTCCAAAATTGAGAGAGGCCACCAAACACTGCCTTTGTCGTAGCGGTCAGGGCTTCAAGGTACAGCAACTCATCTTTCCCTCTGGAGGAACATCCCTACGTGACTTCAGAAATCTAGGCTCCCGAAAGCTTCCCTGGCATTTTCAATCCTGTTAGCTGGTGCTGCTGTACAAAGTCGGCTCCTGTCTCCTTTCTGCCTTCCGATCGATCGCTGTGAGAGCACATCGCATCGCCTGGCGTCTGCAACACGTAAAGCTCCTTAGCTGCGAAGGAGTCCTGCAAGCGTAAGATTTAGCTTTCCAGAGTCTGACATGCGATCGCAGGGTATGGAATAGAGAGGGCTGTGAGTAGATACCAAGTACCAGTAGGAACTGTTTAACTCACTCATAATCTGTGTCTGGAGAAAATTCTGCTGGACTGAATTTACCTTTCCAGCCTTAATACTCAGTTTTCTTTTTACATATCCTCTTCCCCGGCCACACAGGACAACTGGTGAATCTGTGGTCATCACACCAAAACTTCCGCACCGCCTGCTGAAACCCGCGAATGTGCGCTTGCTGTCCGCATCGCCGTCCCCCAGCCAGGCTCTCCGCATGCCTCTGGGACAGCTGCTGGCCCCCTCTTTTAAGTTCCTTCATCTGTGTGCTGCTCTCACGACACTCTTATTTCACATGGCATTACTGTGGTGTTTATAAATCTCTATTCACCTTCTGCAGTACCAAGGCCTTGGGAATAGGGCTCATTTCTCAGGCATCCCATGTGATACTAGTAAAGTATTTGGGCACTGTGTATCTCAGTAAATACTTGTTGATAGCAATGGAACTATGTCCACAAACACTCTTGTAGATACCGTGCTAAATATTGAGATGACTATGGATGTATCCTTTAAGAAGCTTGCAGACTGCTCAAATTTAACATCTCAGCTCTATGCCTTCAAAGAAGACAACAATTTTAACATCTTAAATGGGGATACAATCAGTGGGTTGAGTTCCCCCACAACCTCCTGGGGCAAGATTCAACAGGGACGGTGTGGGGAGAAATAATGGAACGTTTCCCCTTAGAGCTCATTTTCAATGAAGAATGTTTTGTTGTAGGAAGTACTTGAACCATAAGAAAGTTAGTGGCTATTCACCAACGTGCTTTACTTCCTAGCCAGTCCTAGCGCAGGCCCGGGGAGAAGGAAGCGTTGGCCACATCGGTCATGATACATGACAGTCTGCTCAGTCTGCTCAGTCCCTGCAGTACAGGGACGCAAGTCCCAGGACGATGACTGGTGACACCCCTGCCCAGCTCCTGTTCCTCCTCCAGAGGGAAGAGCGTCCTGATGGACGTGGACTCCGGAATGGCCATCGTGCATCGAGTTAGCTGTCGACTCGGCAAGCACGGGTGTTTCCTCTGCACGGTCTATTAGTAGGGGGAGCGGGCGGAGGAGAAACCCCCGTGCCATGTTCCGCTCGTGGCTGCCGGGCGCCGGGAGCGGAGCAGGCCCAGGAGGAAGGGAGAGGTGCCGTCTGTGGCGGAGCCCACCGAGCGCGGGGTATGAACTTCTCCGCCTGCCTGAGTGCGGCTGACGCTGTGCAGGCCCACGGGACCATCTTCTCTACAGGAAGACGTGCATGGCGAGCGTCGTGCTCAGACGTGAGCGATGACTGCCCTCTGTCGTTTCTGCATTAGGAAAATGGAGATCCCAAAGCTGGGTGCCAGCGGAAAAAATCAACAAATAGAGCCGTCGCGGAGGAAAGCAGTTCAGCGAGATTTTGTTTCACCCTTTGCCAAACTCAGCTCACCAACGTGCAGGCTGCATATGTTTAGAATTAGCAAGTAATGTTTCATCCTTCATTTCCGCATCTCCCCTCCCCCACCCCGAGGCCGCCGGGCCGAAGTGGAGCTGGGCGTCCAGTCCCCGCAGGTCACTCGTCCCTCGTACAGGTGCGGGGCCGCGGCCCCCCTCGGCGCTCCCACCCACCACCTTGCTCACGCAGCTCTCTCTCATTAGGTCTGGAGCTGTTTTATTTTCATAGCTCTCCGGAGGGCTAATGAGCTTTTAAGAAACACCTGCAGCAACTCTAGATGCTGCACAGCGACCGAAGTTTTCAGAGAATGTGTTCGAGAGGACCTCGTTGGGGGGCACATTCCTTGCCCAGATAAATGGAATTGCGGCGATGCGAGAACTTAGTCCAACATCCACATTCACGTCTTCGCTTTTGCTGATATGCCCGAGCTCTAATGCCTTCATTTCCCCTGCATTTACGGCGGCAAAGCCTCCTTGACCAGAAAAATAAATGTGCCGTTGGCAAGAGCTGAATAGAGGTCTGCTTAAATGATTTTTAATTTATGTTAAAATGCTAAGAGCAGTTTTCCAGGTCCTCGTGAATACCTCACAAAATGAAGTTTTTCAAAGCCTACCTTTAAAAAAAGGAACTAGGAGATTTTAAAACATTCCCTTTAATTTTAGCTGCCCCAACTGTATCTTTTATTCCTGCTCTACTGGGATCCAGAAGCTGGTGGGTTTGGATGTAGTCATTCTTAGGGCTCTAGTCTGGAAGCCTTCTTGCCCCCAAAACAAAAGGTGGTGTAAGTTTGAGTGCATCATTTACTCTCCCCATCGCCGCTTCTCCACTTATAAAATGGACAGTGACCTGATGTACAGCCTTTAAAGCATCATAATTGTGTCTTTAGAAAATACTTAGCATTTCTTGGTGTTTTGACATTTGCAGAATGTAAATGTAACATTTTGATTGTGTCTTCCTGGAAAGGAAACACAAAATAACTGACCACCTGCACTGTGAATTCCTAATACTCTTGACAGTTAACGGCCTAATATTTAAACCAGGTTGACTTTTGTCTGCCACTCAAGGTGCATCTGGGTTAAAATTTTAACAGTTACTTACTAAACAAAGATACAGTCATGGAGATACACACCAGGAGATAAGTACTTAAAATATAAGAATTATCTTAAAAGTTGAAACTAGGTTTAAAAAAATGCTATTTTAAAGAAAATTTATAGGATTCACTCTCCAAATAGAGATAGTATCTTTTTAAACTGACCCCTTTACAGTGATACCACTCCATTACTTAGGATAATAGTCATTGGTTATTATTCTTTTCTGAGGTGTTAGCATCCAATGTATTTTCTAATGTTTAAATTTGGGTTTTTGCCTAGCATTGCGCTAAGTTCCATAGGAGATACTAAAGACATATAAGGTCTTGTCCTTATGGAATTTATTGTTTAGTTTAGAGTATAAGATTAGTGTGTGTGTGTATCTATCTATGTATCTATATCTATCTATCTATCTATCTATCTATCTATCTATCTATCTATCTATCTATCTGAATACTGTTAATACTGTGTTAAATGAGTCATGCTAATTCTAAATGCAAGCAACTCAGAGAAGAAAAGCACCATGAAAACGTAAGTGAAAATTTAAGACTTTGATTAGGTAAGAGTGGAGACAGAAGGCATTTTTGGGTGGGAAACCAGCATGAAAGACAAAAGGGAGGAGCTCTGTTACCTGATACTCAATTCTTTAGTAGGTATGTCCACCTAGATGGCTCGAATCTAAAAAGCAAACCGAATTTACCATCTTCTCTCTGAAATTCTCTCTCCATCTGTGTTCCACCATTTAGCAGATGACACCAGTATCCACCTCCACCCAGTTTCTTACTCGAAAACTAGGAGTCATCCTAAATTTTCCCATCTCCCTTTCCGCCTCTATCAATTCTATGATGCTCTCTCTGTTTGGGGGGCTGCCTCTGGAGAGCTCCAGGATGCTCGTATCCTGAGATAAGCTCAAGATTGTTCCTGTCCCCGTGCCTACCACTCAGTTCGGTTCTTCTCTTGCATTAGTTCCCTTTAAGAGGTTTGTCCTTGAATTTCTCATCTTGGCCTGATGTTTTCAAATCAGTAAGTTGATTTAGACGGACTACCCAACTCTAATCAGGCACTTTTCTGTGTGAAAGCTTCTGGTTTAGTTTCCTAATTTCCTCCTATGGCAGCCCTTCTCCCCCACCCCACCAGCTGGGACACAGACTCTGGCTATGGTCTTAGGGTTCCTGACCCCCTCTTGACTCTTCCTACTCTATCTGCCTTAGTTTCCATGTTCATAATCTTTTGTCTGGTATGGTAGATTGAGTTAATATGTCCAGAAAATCTTTATTCTTTCCTTTCTCACCATTTGGGTAGAGAATCCTACTGTGTCCTGTTGACATTGAGCTTGACCTTGTGACTTTGGTGAGTGTAACGTAGGCAGAAAGGATAGTGTGCTAACTCTGAGCAGAGGCTTCAGGAGACTGTGTCTGTTTCTGTCCACCTCCCCAACATCCCTGCTATCCACTCATAGAAGAGCATGGCCCAGAGAAGTCATTGCTCCTTCATCCTGGGTCCTGAAATGAAAGGCCCATGGGAACACATGAATCTGCCTAGAGTCTGGAGCCACATCCAGCCCAGCCGAGCTCAGCCCAGCTGAGTGAAACCAACCCACCCCTGACCCACAGACCCATGAGTAAAAAATAAATGTTTGTTGTTGTAACATACCAAGGTTTTGGAGGAAATGAATATTTGTTGTAAGCCACTAAGATTTTGGGTTTTTCATTACTGTGGTAAAACCTGACACATATATATGATTTTCTGCAAAAACCTCTTACCTAATCTTCCAGTCTTCAGTCTCACTGTTATTGGAGAAGTGTATGGATGGTCTTTCTCCATTGCTAGTGGGAGTGGGGTTCTTGGGGTGCTGCTGGAATAACAATTTCCAGAGGCCCCCACGGGAGGGTGAGATGTGGTAGAAAGCTTTATTTTGCATGGAATTACATCCCTGGGATTGCAAAGTCCCATTTCCCTTAATCCAGTCCTGGAAGAGGTGCAGCTGGGGATTCAGCAGAGCTAGAAGCAAAGCCAGAGTCCAAAGTTTCCGTTCCATGGTGGAGCTGGGTCTGGCATAGCATCAGGCTAGTTGCAGTCCATTAGTCCATTGTGTGTGAGGTCCACATGGCCGTGGGCCATGTGGGTAAATGCAGGGGAGTGTGAGAGCCCCGAAAGCCAGGAGCACGAACCAAGAGGCAAGCACAAGAGCAAGAGCATGAACTAACAGAGGCAAAGTCATTTGTTAGGAGCTTAAGTATCTCAAACCTTCCCACGCTTGCAGTGGCCACACCTACTCTGGCCAATGACCTGTTCCCAGGTGTGACTGACAGGCAAGTACCTTCCCTATTTCACCCAGACTTTACTGGGCATGCGTCTATTCTTCCTTTGTCCAGTCCATGCATCTATTCTTCCTTTGTCCAGTCCTTTGGCTTCCTAGGTAGGGTTGAAATGCAGCTTCCTGGCAAAGCTACACACATGGCGTACCTGTAAAATTTGGCCTTCCCTTTGCTCCTTTCCTCGAATTAGTAACTAGGTTCATTACAACAGTATCATTACCTCCTGCCTATCTACCCTTCCCTTCAGATTAAATAAAAATATCAATAGCTCTCATGTTCCACAGGATAAATATCCAACATGAAATAAAAGACCTACCTGCACCAGCCTCACCTCCCACAATTCTCTATCTTGGATTTTAATTAAACTCTAACCATATCTAACTACTTAGTATTCCTGCAATTCACAATACTATCTTTTTGTGTTCTGGATTTTTTTTTTTTTTGCAAATGCTATCAATTCTGAGCCAAATCTCCCTCCCTGACCCCCTCCTGCCATACTCCCATACACCCCTTTCATCCTCAAAACTCTCAGAAGGTTTAGTGTTGCCACCTGTGGAATCCCTCCCAGGCTTCCCCACACCCTCAAAACAACTCGCGCGACTCCATGATAGCACACTAGGTTTTGAAATAGATTACTTTTATACCTCTCTTTCAACTAGATTGTGAACAGTGTGCTGATAGGAAGTTTTATCTTTTTACTCTCAGGACAGCATTGTTCCAGGCACATTTTAAGTATGCAATAAATGAAGTAATGAATGTTTAGTTGATTTTGAAGTTGAGTCTGCTCAGTGTGCCTCTCATCTGGTTGAACCATGTCGCTTGAGGTAAACCATGAATTTGGATTCCTCATCTGTCTCACCAAGATGCTGCTTCTGCGACCCCACCTGAAACATGAAGTGGGCACTCACATGTAACCGATGCTCAGATTAGGACAGAAAACATTCCCAGGCTCCCCTTTCCTCTTCCTACTGACTACAACCTCTTCCCAGAGATAAGCACTGTTCTGAATTTTATCACCATAGATTTGCTTATATATAAATGGAATCATGATATATATATCCACTTTCATGCCTGGCTTCTTTTGCTCAACATTATACTTTATGATAGTTATTCAAATTATGGTGTACAGCAACAGTTCCTTTTCACTGCTTCATAGTATTCCCTGCTATCAATATGACACAATCTATTTATCCATTCTGTTAATAGAGATTTAGGTTGTTTCCACTTTTTTAGTCTTGTGCAATGACGTTTTTGTTTGTGCCTTTTGGTGCGCATAAATGACTTTCTGTGGAATCTACGTCAACCTAGGTGTGGCATCTCTGGGCCACAGAGTATGTGTATGTTCACTTTTGGCAGATATGTCTAGATTCTTCTCCAAAATGACTGTACCAATTTATGTTCCCATCAATGGTATGTGACGGTTCCTCTTATTTTACATCCTCACCGACTCCTGATATTGTCAGTCTTTTTAATCTCAGTAATTTTGGTGTACATGTTGTGGCTTTAATTTGCCTATTCCTGATGACTAATGACACTGAACACTTTAAAAATAAGTTTCTTGCCCTGGCCAGTTTGACTAAGCAGTTACATCGAGTGTCAGCCCTCAGCCCAAAGGGTCTCAGGTTCAATTCCCAGGCAAGGGCACGTACCCGGGTTGCAGGTTTGATCCCTGGCCCTGGTCGGGGTCGTGCAGGAGGCAACCAATCGATGTGTCTCTCTCACATCGATGTTTCTCCCTTCTTCCCTCCTTTCCACTCTATCTAAAACAATCAATGGAAAAATATCCTCAGGTGAGGATTAGAAAAAAAAAAAATTTTCTTTACCATTTGGATATCTTTTGTGAAATTCCATTTTTCTATCAGATTGTCTTTTATTTATGCTTTAACTGCTGAGCCAAACTGGCCAGAGCCGTCTTTTATTTATGTATAAAACTTCTCTGAAATCAGTTTGCTAATATTTGGTATACTATGTTTTGCTTCTCTCTTCTCAAGAGAGATTGGCCTGTAATTTTCCTTTTTTGTTATATTCTTGTCAGGTTTTGAGTAAAGTTTATGCTGGTCTTATAAAATGAGCTGGAAGGTGTTCTTTTCTTATTCTCTGGAAAAGTTAAATGTAAAGTGGTGTTATTTCTAACTTCTTCTCTAAGAGGCGGTATACGTAGTGCTTAAGCACGGGGGCCCTGGCATCAGACCACCCAGATTAAATCCTGGCTTGGCTCATCGTGTTCACCTCGGGGAAGTTACATAACTCCTTTGTGCCTCAGCTTTCTCATCTATAAAATGGGGGTAATAAGAGTACCTCCTTCATAAAATCACTGTGAGGATCTCATAAGCTTTATGTGTAAAATTCTTAGTATCATGCCTGACACATAGTAGCAGTTTAATAATTATTAGCTATTATTGTTATTTATCCATCTAATCAATGCTCTCGCATATGGTGCACAGTCTTCTATAGAAGCGGAAGCTCTATTCTCTTTACAGCGTTGGTTCAACAGCAAGCCTCACGTGGGTTGAGGAGGTAAGCAGAACCTTCTAAAGGGGATGCCAAAATCAAATTCTTCTTCACACTTGGCCTTTTCTCAGGCATATGTTTTCTCTTCTTTTTCTCTGTTTTGTGAAATGTCAGGGAAGAGACATAAGAAGCTTTCTGTGGAAACAGTACCCAGAGAAAGACACGGATCTCAGTCATGGTACTTTCTTGGGGTTTGGCAGTGTCCTCCGTGGGTGTGGGTCCACATGGCAAATATTCCAGCGGTTAGAAGGGAGGCAGGACTTTTGATTTTCACTGCCTGGGTAACTGACCTCAGAGATCCTCAGTTTTTCTTCTTAACAAAAGGAAGCCCGGCCTTCCCAGGGTGTGGTTTGAATTCCTGATCTGGCGGTTGTCAGGGGCTCTGAAAATACTGTGCAGCTTTAAAGCTATGATAGAGTCATTACTATGCAAATCTTTTTTTTTCCCCCTTTCAGCCTTTGTGTCACTAAAATCCACTTAAGTGGGATGTCTGTTTTCATCTGGCTTATATCTGAGATTTAAGACACATGGCTCTCTGATTAACTCTGAAACCATTAACACCACATCTTCATCAGCA
Source organism: Tadarida brasiliensis (assembly GCA_030848825.1). Taxonomy (NCBI): domain Eukaryota; kingdom Metazoa; phylum Chordata; class Mammalia; order Chiroptera; family Molossidae; genus Tadarida; species Tadarida brasiliensis. Next base: position 17,309,822 of record CM061259.1, on the reverse strand, counting down.
AAACCACAGAAATTAGGGTTAAACGGGGCCTCCTGTGATTTTCTCTAATCTTTCTCCAGCTTTACTGGTTTCCTTCTCTGCTTCCCCACGTCTTCTTTCTGTCTGCTTTTTACTTTGGAATAAATTATCCATTCTAGAACTTCAGTACTTAACTCCCACCCCAGCATATGCATCTTCTTCTTGCACAGATCCTGACTGATCGGACTTCGCTAGGCAGTGCTCCTCGCCACCTTTCTGAGCAGAGGAAAAATAAAAAGCTCACGATGAAAAACGGTGTGGATTCCCATTGTTTGCAGGTGTCTGGTCTCCCAAAGAGAACCACTCCACTCTCTGCAGCCACTGGAATCTTTGCTGTTTCAAAAAAACGAATTTTTAGAATTCTGCGCTTTTATTTAACCTTGGTTGTTTGAAATCCTACTCATCTGTTGCAGTCCAGATCAAATGTCAGATGCTTTGAGATGTTATACTGATGTCAGAATGAAAGGATGAACTTCCTTTGCATTGTGTTTGTACTCTTATAGTAATATTCCTATTTGTCACGGATGTTTAAAAAAAGAAAAAGGACCACAGGCCCCAAATGGAGTCATTTGTGTTAAGCCCTAAGTCACTAAACCGAGACCTAACTTAATGCAGTTTCAGCTTTCCCAGAAATGGAATCATAAGCCAGTCAAACAGGAACCACCTAATTGGTACTAGTTAGGTAATCTGCCTAATAGACCCCTGCTGCCCCTAGGAAGGCGACCTTGCAGTAACCACCTGTTTTTTGCCTAGTCAGTGTCTGATAATTTTATCATAGTCATCATTTTTTGTTCTGTTTCTATCTGTCGATTTTTCACCAGGTTATATATGACGTTCTGATGCTTCTTTGCCTGCCTGATTATTTTCTTACTGGATTCCACATACTGAGTTTAACATTGTCCAGCCCCCCGATTTTGTTGTATTCCTTTAAAGAGTGCTGCACTTCGTTGTGGCAAGCGGTGATGCAGATCAGTTCGATCTTTTTTATTCTTTTAAGCTTTACTAGGGCACGTTTAGAGCAGTCTTGACTCTAGTGCTGGTTTATCCCCAATAT